>JAWWNH010000018.1:12580000-14980000 GCA_034641385.1 Darevskia mixta
GGCACTCAAGTCTATATAAGGGCTTGCGCGCATGGTTCGGGATCCCTCCTGTCTCTTGCATGTGGTAGTGAGCACCCTGTTGCAACAGTTAATAAACATCAGGCTTACTAGCTGCTTTGCTTCTCAATATTCTCTGGCTGGCCTCTTGTTATTTTCTCCTACCAATAGAGAACCTACAAAAGGACTCTATATGGGCTCTTGGGTACCCCATAAGGGAAAAGGAGCAGGTTTTTTTCTTATAACAATAAGAAGAAATAATTGGAGGGCCCCAGGCTGGGAAAGGTTAGGCTGCTGCAGAAAAGAAAGCATCCTCTCCAAATTAATCAGATGGGTGTGCATTAGTTGCAGATTGCCCATTTAAATGTATTATTGCCTGTTACTAGCAATCCCTGCACATTTCCTCAGGTAGATTCAATGTTTCATTTAAAAAAATTCACCCCAATATATTGGAGCAGAGGAGGCCAAGAAAACAGGGTCTAAATCCTGCCTGCCTATTCAAATTCAGAAGAGGATAAAACAGAGGTTAAAAACAGATTAAAGCAGATGAACCATAAAAATCCTCACTTGGTGCGCATGGATCATGACGTGGGTTATAGTTCTGGGAGCCTTTGGGAGAATTTCCTTTAGTGTTAGTTTTGGATACATTTTTGAATGGGTTGCAGAATGGTTTCGCAGCAGCTTGCGAGACGTTCCAAATCTCCTCGGCAGTCTTCACACCAGACTGAAAACACTTGCCGCTTTTGAAGTCCTCTTCTGCAATTATGCCCATCACTTCGATTTCTTTGCCTCCAACCATCAGAGTTTGGCCTTGGTCAAAATTCTCCAGGTCTTTGGCTTTGTATCCAGCTCCTAAGAAAGGCCGCAACAATGTTTAGCTGAGATGAACAGAGAATTAAAATAATAGTAATAATAAATCAGGTAAAAGTTAGACGAAGCCTTTGGCCACATTAGGTTGGATCCAGAGTGTCCTGTCCATGAACGGAAAGGCTCTAAGATCCAATGGAGACTCCTTGCTGGAAGAAGGGAAGGAGAAGGCAATTCTCATCGATTCCTCTAGAGCCCTGCAGCCTCCTTCTTCTCATGCTTATCCAGAGGGTTCCCCCAACTAGCTCCATGGATGTCTATTTGAGAACCCCTGAATTAAGGGGTGTGAAGTATTACTATATGCTTGCCCAAAAGCCACATGCTTTTGTTTTTCGTCTTACTTTGAATGCTTTTGAACTATCAGAACAAAGCAAATAATTTGTTGGATTTATCAGGTAGTGTTTTTTTTTAAAAAAAAAAAAAGCAAAATGGCAGGGTGCATTAAACATGAGCAGGGGCCTTCAGCCTGAGATTTGGCTGCTTATTTCAAATCAGAGGCAGGTCTCTGCCTGGTCACATGCATCTTTTCCTAACTGCCCTCTTCTCTCTCTGAGTTCTCTTCTCAGACTCCTCCCTGTCCTGTCCTTCCCCACATTCCTCCAGATCTTTCTCAAGCACCAATATTCATTCCCTAAGCCCCTCTGTTCCTTCTGACCTACTTCCTTCTCAGGCCCCTCTGCCTCTTTTACTCTTCCTTTCCCAAGCCCCTGCACCTGCCTGGCCCTTCTCTCTTGGATCTGAGCCCATAACCAATAGCAAGCAGCCAGAGACCATTCTGGCTTTCCTACCTCTCTGTGACACCAGAACAGTTCAGCCAATCACTGACGAAGATTGCGCCACCGCCAAATTTCCTACTCCATTGTAATGCCAAACCATACAAGCAACTGTTTTCATTTTATTCAAGCACACATTCCTTTGGGGGCAGTGCTGAACTTCTACACATCAGAGTTGGACTCTAATTGGCATTACCTCTTCCAATGTCTCTGCCTTCTGTATCTTTCAGGGTCACCGACTTCCCTCTCACAATAAGAACGGCATCACCTTCCCACTTCTTGTGTTTTTTCTTGGAGGCCTTGCACCACACTACGCTGAAGTATTTTGTGAGGCAGCCAGGCTCCTCCTGGTGCCTGGCTGTTGCTGTTGTCACTGGGCAAGCTGGACCTGTAGAGGCGAAGACACACAAAAAAGGGGAAAGAGAGAGAGCGCTTGCGACAGGTCCCTCAGGTTGAGCTCAGGGAGGCAAATGAAATGACAGCTGTGAGTGCTAGCTCAGCTGTCAGTCTTTACCCTTTCTTCATGCTTTTAGATGGGCTATATGCCTTTCTTTTTTTAAGAAAAAAAATTGAAACTTGCAGACACACTAAATTTGAGATGTGTATATGGTACTTCCCATAACTTCAAAAGAAAAGGGGGAAAGTTTATATTGTCCATGCTGGGAGTATGAATTTGCATACCTTGCCTGAGTTTGCATTAGTGGGCACAAAGTAAAGACACCACCTCTCTCCAAGCCTACTAGAAAAGGAAAATGTTGCACAATCTATTGTGGGCCATGCAATCCGGCATCCAGAGCAATGGCTTTAGCTTCTACAGAAGCAACAGTAAAAGCTGAGGCGCCAATGCAGGTGTTTTGTAGACTAGGATTTCCTTTTGGAATTCTGTCTGACTGAGGAACTAATTTCCTGTCGGAAATTGTGCGGTGTCTATGGACCTATTGTGGAATGAAACAGTCTATCATCTTCGAGTTAATGGTTTAGTCAGTGGTACAATTTAATGCCACTTTGAAAGGAATGGTGAAAAGTTATGTTAATGACAAAGTGCAACATTTTTAATTTGCATATTGAGAAGTTTCACAAGAGTCCTTGGTAAAAGAAAGCTGGGAAGGAAGGCTAGCAGAAAAGAAAACCTCTGTAGTGAATTATGTTGTAACTTTTGGAGAAAAATCAGTGAATGGGATGAAAATTATATAGGAGAATTTAAGACAAGTACTAAAGCAATGGAATGACAAGAAGTTGCAGGAAAAGGAAGGTCTTGTTACCTTTAAATTAAATTAAAAGCAGCACCGGAAGGTCCTTACTGTATATTGCACTGGATAAACTGGATGAGTGAGCTTACTTGGCAAAGTTGGAAAGGCTAAAGTAGTGCACAAAAATATGTCTATACCTTACCATGACAGAGAAAAGGAAGAACATAGTGGCAGGGGTTAGAAGGTTTTGAAATATAAGTACAATGCTGGGAGTAGGAGGGAAATAGGAACCCTTCCACACACCTGGTGAATCAGCAGTGGTAAACAGAAACTAGTTCTCTACCTATAGTGGGGTGATTCTCCACACAGAGGACATTCCCAGCCCTGGCTGGAAACGCCTAGGATTGAAGCCAGAACCATTTGTATGCGAAGTGTGTGCTCTACCACCAAGCCACAGACATTCCAAAACAAGACACCCTTCAGCTGTTTTTCAGCTATGACTCTCATCATCCCTGACCAGTGGCCGTGCCAACAATATCTGGAGGGAATTATGTTGGGGAAATTTGCCCCAGGTGAATAGTTTTGAAACATAGCAAAGAGGCATTTCCAGATGCAGTGTGTGTAATAGATGGTACTGAACGGGAGCAGCTCATGGATCAAAAATGTTTGCAGAGAATGGAGACAAAAATTACATGGCAAAATGGCAGATACACAGAGGTAACAATGTACACAGACAATGTATACTTTATCTTACAATTGTAGCTAATGTGCTCAGGGCAGTCAACTGAAAAAAGTTTGAAATCATGCCTCAATGATTTTACTACAGTATACAACCTGGAAAAAAACCAAACTGTTTACTAGAACAAATGCTGAGCCTATTTAAATATAACCCAAACAGGTCATTTATACCATCTAGTATCTCTTGTCCACATTGTAGCATAATTCTTTTTATTTTTAATTATTATTATTTTTTTAAAAATGACCATACTGTATACTGAAAAATGCAATTCAAGCAATAAAATTTCAAGTACACTGGTTTCAGTGGGTCTACTCTGATAATAACCATGCTTTCTACAGTGAAGCAGAAACATGGTTTATTCTAGTTCTCACTATCTACATAATTTGAACATCCTTGCCTGTGTGAAATGTGTGGGATTACCTTGGAAGAAGTCAGAAAGATTATTCATTTTTTAAGCATTTTAATATGCTATGCAGAAGCAATTACATATAGACAAGCCAAAGACATTCTTGGAAGGGGAAGACATAATCTTTACAAACCACATTACATAAACCCAATTTACATAAATGTAATTCATTCAATAATTTAAACAGGAAACTAATAGTAGAGAACAATTTTTAAAAGGGTTATTCAAAGGTAGTCATGTGTATCTAAATATTCATGTTCTGCCCATCCTGTCTACCAACAGTGGCCTTACTTTAGTGTAAATTAAAAAAGCAAAATTTCCAGAATTTAGTAATCTGGAGTCTAAGCACACAAATGTTCCTTGATTTCCTAAAATCCCATTAACCTTATCATTTTGCACTAAAGTAGTTAGTAAGATGCCTGAGCAAGTGCTATCCGTATCAGTATTTTATTCTAACTCCAAAATAGTTCAATATTTTTTGCAGCACGGGGAAGGGAGGAAAGAATGGGATACTGGTGAACTTTATCTCTGGACTACATCAGATATTTTATCTTATTCTAGTCCTGAGGTGCCACCCACAGAGCAAGGCAGGTTGATTGCTGCAGCACCATGGAGAGTTCCTAATGAGCAACTTGACAAGGGCTGGAGGTGAGCTGAGTGCCTTTGAGCCTTTGCCTCCAAGTCCATCTTTCTGATCCTCCACCTCTTTTACTGGAGCACTAGAGGCTCTTAAAGGGCCAGCCCTCTGAACTGAAGATAGGCACTTCTCCTTTGCTCTAGGTGTCCCATGCACTGTCAGACTGGTGAGGTAGCATAGGAGGCACTCCATTTCTCAGGCCAGAACTAGCCACCTGTGAAGGTCTCAGTTCTAGTTCTATGTCCCTGGTCAATGGGATCCAGTTTAGCGACTTCCTGCCAGTCAACCTCATGGTCAGTGAACCCCCTAATCCCGAACATGAGATTCAGAGCTAGGAATCTGGTCTAGCTTCTCAGACAGTGGCAGTATAGCCTTTGACTCGTTGTCCTGGTCACTGCTGGACTTCAGGATTATGACAAGTTTTCTTTTCCAGTTACCTCTCTAGGCACACTGTGTTCCAGAGACAAATATTTGCATTATTCAGGCAGCATAAAATGTTTGGAAAGAGCTGACGTCCCTTGCTCTTACTGTTGTAGGATCTACCAGGCTTTTATTTTCCCCAGCCCTATCTTCCAGTTGGTCGAGACCCTTATAATGGTGGCAATTAAAATCAAACACAGTCTTTGATAGACTTGCTGAGAATATCTTTACCTTGCCTGACATTTTTCCTGATTTTCAATCCCTGTCCTCTCTTGCCTACTCATGAACCTCTGCTTTCACTTGAATGACTATTGAACAAACACTCAACATCAAAAAAGATTCCACCCACACAACCTGTCAGCCTCTTCACCAGTTGTCCAGGCTTTCAACACAACCATTGTTGAGGGTATGTATAAAATAATGGATTTTGGAGGCAGGCTTCTAGAGATGCCATTACCATTTCTTCATTGTCATCTCTGGTCAGTCCAATTCCACAAACAATTTTGTTAAAAACCTCTTCAGAAATTGTTCTTGGGGGGAAGTGAACATTGGTACTTACTGTGATAAGTTCCTTCTCTGTAGAAAGGAAGGGGGTTGTCACTACCCACCTCTCCACTGGCAGGAAGTCAAACTTTTGATAGGGTACACCTGGTGGGCAGGGCAACCCCCTCATCAGTTCAATTTGTGCTTAAGCAGGTAACCTTATAGCCAAAAAATAAACAACAGAACAGGAAGGAAAAGGAACACAACTTGTTAGGAGAAAATAACTCAGTGGTCCCACAGTGGGACATACCATTCTGTTCCCTGGGGGCCAGTCCTGAGAGGCCCAAATGGCCCCTGTAAGGTAGCCCAGGTGAAGAAGAGAAGACGACCCTGGTATGGGGCTAAAGAGTAAGAGGAGAACAGGGGTGGGGGAGAGACAGGTGGAGGAACAGAGCAGGAACGGAAAGTGGAGCCAGGGAAAACAAGCCAAAGAAGAACAAAGGGAAGTCCGGAACCATAGCTAGTCCAAGTAATATAAACACTGAAGCTCCTAATCAAATTCAACATGCTTGAAAGCATGTTATCAAACGGAAGGCAACCAAGCCAAGAACAGGTCCAAGTAAAAGGACTGAGGGCCATAATTCCAGCCATGCATCTGAAATTCTGGGGTTTCTGTTTCAAAGCTTGCCTGAAGTTCCATTTAACTGTCCTAGAAACAGCAAAGAAACAGCTGGAGCTCAGATGTTAAAACAATGAGGCTGAGTACGATCCAGGCAATGGTCATGAACTCCCTGCCCCCGCCTCTTCCCCCACACCCTCCCCAAATTTGCTGCAGAGGGTTGAGGGAAACCCCATAACAGATTTAGGGGCCCAGAGTACACAGTACCAGCACCTCTTTTTGTTGTTAAAAAATGTAGCACTTACTGTAACAACTTCATGGTAAGTACCGGCACCTATTTTTCTAGGGGTGGGGAGCACTGGGCACAGGGATACCAAGGGAGTGGTAAGGGAAGTTCCTGTACTCATTTTACTAATGCAAAGGTTATGGTTATTTGTTCATTTATTATGTCAGCTATGTATATATTGCTTAACACCAGAGTTCTAAGCAATGAAGTTACAAAAGAGATACAAAAGATAAAACCATAGAATCAGAAAAATTCTGATCTATAAAGATGTTAATTGCCGTTAAGTAAGGAGAGGTGAAACACAATAATATTTTAAATAAATAAATATTTGCACTCTAAAGGGTATTGAAGTTTACGGGAGTAGGGGGATACATATTTTGTCACCAGGTAGCTAGACTTATATATGCTACTGATCAAGATAATGGCAACTTCTCCAAAATATTTAATCAGTGATCTCTACACTCCTAAACTGTTTACAAGCTTTATTAAGGCCAATTTATTTCCAGGAATAAAGAGCTCATGAAAACAAAACAAAACCCAGAAACGCAGATTGGGGGTGGCGGCAGGGAGATTGAGAGTATTCAAGCAATGCTCCCTAAGTGTAGGTAAAGGATAAAGGATGAAAGGGCTAAACCAAACAAGATTACGTGGAAGTAATCTCTTTCCCTGCCTCTTATTTTACAGGGCGATATCCTTTGCACATATCAGAAATAGCAGAAGCTTTATCTAGGTGGTGGAGGGCCCCCTGAACCGAAGCCAAAATTCAAGAGTCTATGTGCGGGAAACTGGTTCAACTGGAACTGTTAGGCAAGTACAAGCTAGCAGCTTCAGAAACAGACAAAGAATTAATCATTTCACACCTAAAACTCAGAAACATTTAAAAAAGCAGAGGAAGCTGCCTTCTATTGAGCTCTGCCATTGGGCTATGGTACTTCCTCTTCAAAAGCCTACTCTCACTATTGTACTTTTATAATTACATTTTAGTATGTTCTGGCCCAGTTTGCATGACCTAAGTAAGGGTTTGTCCACACTTACCTTTCCTCCGCTCATTCAAGACACATTTAAAATAATTTAAAACTCAGTGTCTGAGCACCTTTCCCCTGCAAAAACCTGCTCTTCGAAGCTCAGTCAGAGGAACAGTCAATTCATGGAAAACCCAAATTTATTTTTGCTCCAATTCAACTTTAAAGAACAGGTTTCCATGAGGAAAGCTTGGGGCAAAAACAAAACCCTAAAACCGCTTGGACACAGAGCATTAAAGCGCAAACCTCTGATTGGAAGAGCGGGGCAATAGGCAAGTATGGATAAGCCCTAAACCAGTGACAAGGAACTTCTGGTCTGCAAGCCTAATTAGGACTGCTAGGACTTCCCATTTGACCCTTGTGGCTATTTTAGCTAAGCCATGCTCAACTGCCCTACACTTGACATCCTATGTGACTCTGGAAGGGGAGGCAGGATAGGTAAAGATGCATCTGGGCCAAAAAGCTTTGCTGATCAGCTACTAGAAGCACAGCAGTGATGCAGTAAACCATAGTTACCATGAATATTGGGCATGCTTCACTTCTCCTTTATACCCAGTAGGAGCAACTAACTGTGATCCCTGGCAAAGCATTATATGTGAACTTGGAATCATAGCTTCTTTTGCTCAAAACAAACCACAGTAGGTAAGCCAAGAACAAAACTTGCTTTAACAGTGTGGTGTGTTTGGAATGAAGATCCCTAGTTCAGATGTAACACTGTTCCAGAGATCATGATTTGTTGCTTCTGTAGTCTAGAGGAGTGAAGGAGCCCTCTGCAGTGCACACTCAAAAGTATTCCATTACCTATGGTTTATTGTGATGTACGAATGCCACCATTATATTCACCCTTGTTCAGGTCAACACGGAAATATCTCACCAGCAATTCCTTTCTATGATAAATACTTCATTTGAACTACAGCCATTTCCACAAGTTTTATGAAAGGAGGAAACAAAGATAGTAATTTTCTCCATTTTGCATATGTTTATTGACTCACAAATAAATGAGTATTTCAAAGGACAGATAATAACTGATTCACCAAAAAATGAAAAAGAATAAGATCAGCATATTTTACAACAGCTGTATAAGTTATCATTTGCTTTTGCTAACAGTCATGTGGTCATAAAGATTTCAAAGGGGGTTTCTTTTAGTCTTAGATCTGGTTCTACTTTAAATCAGAAAACCTGGGAAGACCAGTGAAAAATGGCTTTACTTTTTTTGCAAATTTGCATGAGAAACAAAATGGAAAAAACATGCATACCCCTACCCCCAAAACTTGGGTAAATACTTCTTTTCTAGATCAAAAAAGAATTGTGAAATAACCCTGGTTTTTATGCAGAATTGCTAAATATTCAAAGATTGTTGAATTCAGGAAGATCCCGACGTAGTCGTATCGCTTTTAACTTTTCTACTTTAATTTTTGCTCTCAATAGCTCTTCTTCCAGCTGCTGCCTTCTTTTCAAGCCATCCCTTTTCTCTTGGATATAGAGCCCAATTTTCCTTTGATTTTCCAAAATGATGTGATGCTCTTCTTTCAGCATTTGCAACATCTGGGGATCATATCCCCCACATGCTGGTCTAAATCGTTCTCCAGTTTCAAGCCTGAAAAATTCATCTCTTCTGGGGATGGGAGATGGAGACAACATTCTTATATCCACAGAAGACAGGGAAGTTGAAGGAGATCTCTCCATTGCATGGACCAAATGTTCTTCTTCTCTTTGCTCTAAGCTCTCCTGTGTTTGTAACTCTACAATCAAAGATGCGGGTGGCTTGACATCCTCCTCGTCTTCATCCAGCTCCAATGTGATGGCAGCAGGTTGGTGCTCTAACATTGACTGTGGTGAGCTGGTAGTAGCAACTATTTTTTTATCCGGTGTAGCACTAAAAACAGACAAATAATATTTTCATCATTAACAGAAAAGAAAAAGGATCTTCTTAGTCCATGAAAAAGGCAAAAACTCAACTTCTAAGGCAGCCTTCCCAACCTGGTGGCCTCTAGATGTTTTGGACTACAACTTTCATCAGCCCCAACCAGCACATCTGGAAGCTACCAGGTTGGGAAGGCTGTCCTAAACCACTTGTAAATTAACATTTGATAAAAGACACTACCCTTATTCACATGTAGATTTGTCACAGAGGGGTACACAGAGCATATGGCTATCTGACTTTGCCATATGATGAATAATAAAATCTAATTGAAAAAGTGAAGAAAGAAATACAGGGAAAAGGAGGAATGTAGATTATTTTAAACATCAATATCATATTGATTGAATGAAAGGAGCAATAAAATCTCAAACCATTCCTGCCAGTATAGCTCTAAGGCAGGGGTGTCAAACTCAAATTCATCGGGGGCCGCATCAGCAGTTTGGTCACCCTCAAAGGGCCGGTGACCCTCAAAGGGCCGCCCTTCCCCTCTCCACTGTGTGGAAAAAAAATTTTTTTCTGGTTTTCCTCCTCTAAAAGGCTGGGAGGGAGGGAGGGAAGAGAGAGAGAAGGAAGGAAGGAAAGAAGGAAAAAAGAAGGGGTGAGAAAGAGAGATGGATGGATGGATGGATGGATGGATGGAAGGAAGGAAGGAGGGAAAGAAAGAAAGAAAGAAAAATAAAGGGAGAGAGAGAGAAGGGAGGGAGGGAGGGAGGGAGGGAGGGAAGAGGAAGGAAAGGAAGGAAGGAAGGAAAGAAGGAAGGAAGGAAAGAAAGAAAGGAATGAAAGAGGGGGGAAGGAAGGAAAGGGTGAGAGAGGGGGGAAGGAAGGGGTGAGAGAGAGCGAAAGAAAGAGGGAGAGCGAAGGAACGAAGGGGTGAAAGATAGAGAGAGGAGAGGGGGGAGGAAGGAAGGAGGGAGGGAGGGGTAAAAGGGAATGAGACAGAGAGAGAGAGAAGGAAGGAAGGAAGGAGTGAAAGAGAGAGAGGAGAGAGGGAAGATGCTGCTTGCTTCTCCACCACCACCACCACCCGAAAAAGAAGGCTTTTGCGAGGGGGGGGCGGGAGGAGCAAGAAACGTCTCCGCTGTAGCGGAGGAGATGCTGCTCATTCTCCCCCCCCTCCACCGCTGCCTGCTGTTCGCAGGGATTGGCACAGCGCGGGGTGGTGGTGGGATCAGCAGGCTGGTGCGGGGGGCTTCCCTGACGCGGCAGAAAGCCGCGCGGGGCACCCCCGAGGCGGCAAAAAGCCGCCCTGGGCCAAAACGGCCGGGGGAAAAAAACCTTGCCGGGTTCACCCGGCAAGGCAAAAATGGTGCGGGGGGCTTCCCTGAGGCGGCAGAAAGCCGCGCGGAGCACCCCCGACGCGGCAAAAAGCCGCCCTGGGCCAAAACGGCCCGAAGAAAAAAAGCCTTGCCGGGTTCCCCCGGCAAGGCAAAAATGGTGCGGGGGGCTTCCCTGAGGCGGCAGAAAGCCGCGCGGAGCACCCCCGACGCGGCAAAAAGCCGCCCTGGGCCAAAACGGCCCGAAGAAAAAAAGCCTTGCCGGGTTCACCCGGCAAGGCAAAAATGGTGCGGGGGGCTTCCCTGAGGCGGCAGAAAGCCGCGCGGAGCACCCCCGACGCGGCAAAAAGCCGCCCTGGGCCAAAACGGCCCGAAGAAAAAAAGCCTTGCCGGGTTCTCCCGGCAAGGCAAAAATGGTGCGGGGGGCACCCCCGAGGCGGCAAAAAGCCGCGCTGGGCCAAAACGGCCCGGGGAAAAAAAACCTCTGCTCCCTTCCTCTCGCGCGCGCTGACCTTCGCCGCCCACCGCCAATCAGCGCACGCTCACGGGCCACATGACGAGGTCTCGCGGGCCGCATTTGGCCCGCGGGCCTTGTCCTTGACACCTGTGCTCTAAGGGCTTCATATGGCTTCCTTTCCCGAGGGCCTGAATAATATTTTATCTCAAAGCATCTCTTTCTCTGCCTATATTCCACACATCCTACAACATTCCTTATTCAAAGTAAGCATCTCAGCACTTGAGTTCTGGGGGTCACAAGTGCTACCTGGCTTTAGTATAGTCAGTGATTATTTGTGGCTACTCCAACTCTTCCCTTCTCCGGTTGTCTTGTGGGGGGAGGGCCAGAGTAACCTGGTTACTTGGCACTGGGCTAGGAAGCACTTGGAAGTGGTGAGAGAATTTGTAACTGCTTCCAAATGTTCCTCAGTACAGTGTAAGGTAAGTGAATGATCCTGCCTTTCAGAGGACCAGTGAGGTTGGCTCGAGATCAGCTTCTCACCTTACTCCAGATTAGGTGAAATCCTGAAAGAGCAACATTCTCTCGCTTTCACCTTTCCAGAGGGCCTTGAAAGTATGGAGGGAGGTATGGGAGAGACTACTGAAGATCATAGGATCATCAACCTGTGGAGCTAGAAAGGACCCTAGTGGTCATTTAGTCCAACCCTCTACAATGCAGGGATCTCAACTAAAGCATCTGCAGTATGACAGCTGGCCATCCAACCTCTGCTTAAAAACCTCCAATAAAGGAGGTCCCTTCTGCCAAATTACATATCTTCCCCAGCGCCCAATTAGATTGCAGTGTGGATTGGAAAGCCTAGCCTCACCAGAACCAGAGAGGATAGAAACTGTTGTGACACAAGCCTGGAGATGGGCAGTCTGTGACTGTCCAGATGTTGTAGAACTCCCCTCCCTTATCAGACACAGCCAGCATGGTCAATGGTAAGGAAAGATGGGAGCTGTAGTCTAACATCTGGAGGCTTCCTGTCCATACTAAAGTCCTTTAACAGGACAGCAAGCTGCTAAGCATCTATAAAAGACATTGGACAGCCTGGTAAAGCACCAGGACCAACTTACCTATTTATCATTGTTTTTAAAATATTTTTAAAACAGCTTTGAAAAACAAGATACAATACAATACTAAGTAATGTTGGGGTGGGGGGGATGAACATTCCGTCCAAAATTCTGAAAGCTGGAAATATAATTTACTACATTAATGGAGATGAAGATCAGGCTGGAAATCTGCATTAATGGTCTCACAAAATGCCTTCAGTGTGTGCTAACTGGCTTCTTAGAAAAACCAGCTTAAATCAAAGATTCACATTTATATTATAAACTTAAGAAGAATGCAAGTTTTCATCTACTAGTGTGGGGAGACCTCTATTCGAGAATTAGGAGAGACAGTTACCATGGCGGAATTGATATTCAGAATCCATCAGGCATCTGTTTAGTATAAGTCAGTTATGTCAGTTTTAACAGAGCTTAGAATTGGTCATCAAATGCCAAATTAGATTCCTAACTCTGCATTGCCTCCAAACAAATCATACGCTGATCCACCCAAACTAAATCTGCTGTGACTAGTTTCATAAGGAAGTGACTGTCTTCGACAAGTGTGTTGGGTAACAGCAGCATTCAATGGTGTGTTTCACTAGGGTGGCCCAACCCTATTTTATAAGTCAGCTACATGCAAGCATGGGTGTTCTGTAAAAACAGAGCGTAGATACTTGATTACTGTGCAAGTCTAGGGAGGGAGCTGAAATCTGTTTTGGTAGGGGCAATGCAAGGAGTCTTAAGTATTAAAAGCATAAGAACCCTACTAGTCCAGGACCAAAGGTCTATCTAAACCAGCATCCTCTTTCCCACAGTGGCAAACCAGGTGCCTACAGGAAGCCCGCAAGAAGGATGTGAGCACAAGCATGCTGGTTCACAAATATGCCGCCTCTGATTCTGGGGGTAATATACAGCCATGTGTCTGGAGTTCCCTCTAAAGTCATCTAAGTTGGTGGCTAGGGACGCGGGTGGCACTGTGGGTTAAACCACAGAGGCTAGGGCTTGCCAATCAAAAGGTTAGCGGTTCAAATCCCCGTGACGGGGTGAGCTCCCATTGCTCGGTCCCTGCTCCTGCCAACCTAGCAGTTTGAATGCATGTCAAAGTGCAAGTAGATAAATAGGTACCGCTCTGGCGGGAAGGTAAACGGCGTTTCCGTGCGCTGCTCTGGTTCGCCAGAAGCGGCTTAGTCATGCTGGCCACATGACCTGGAAGCTGTACGCCGGCTCCCTCGGCCAGTAAAGCGAGATGAGAGCCGCAACACCAGAGTCGTCCGCAACTGGACCTAATGGTAAGGGGTCCCTTTACCTTTTAAGTTGGTGGCTGCCACCACATCTTGTGCAAACCAATAAATTCCAGAGTTTAATTATGCACTGCGTGAAGAAGTATTCTGTTTACTCTGTCTTGGATCTCCCACCTTCCAGTTCACTGGATGAGCCCTCCCTAGTATTCAGAGAGAGAAGATTCTCCCTATCCACCTTCCCTACACCATGTGTAACTTTATATACCTCCTTAATCTCTCCCTTTTGCTAAACAAAATAGCTCCAAATACTGGAACCTTTCTTCATAGCAGATTTACTCTCCAAGGCCTGCATACTTACTTACCTTTTGGGAGAGAACAATTTGATACCCACTGGTTTTTTTAGGGGCTAACTGCATATTACAGGCAGTTAGAAATTAGCCAGGAGCCAGGAGCATTTTTGACTGGCCCAGGTCCAATTGCAGCCATGTGGAGATTCCTGGATGCAAGGTTGGCAACTGGGGAAAGCAAAATATCGCTTAGAGAAGGCTCAGGAATATTTTCCTCAAAGCTTGAATTCATTTTATTCTGGATTGTTTTATTTGATGTTTTAATGCGTTGTAAACTGCTTTGAGATTTGCCATTTAAAATATAAATAAGTATAAAAATGTAATTAATAAATATAATAAACCCCATTGCAAAAGAAGGTGCCTGGACAGTCCATTGTGATGACCGTAACCTAAGTTTAAGGTGCCATTTGGTGATTAGATTATATATCTGAGTTTCTAACTCTTGACTACTGATAAACAAAGGCCTGATGCTGGACTATGAAAGAAAAATAGCTGGGCTGGGGTTTGAGAGACGTTGCACCAGGAAGGTGCCTACCGCATTCCTCAACTGCCAGTTTAGGGCACCAAAGTGAATTGCCCCATTGTTTACCTGGACCACAGGGTTCACATCATTAATAAACATGCATTTAAAGCTCATGGGATGGAGATTAGGCGTATAGAAACAATGAACAAGTAAAGGTTTGCACACACCCTTCTGTCTTTCAGCCAAATCTTAGAGAAAAGAAAGGCCAATACTTCTTGCACCTTAAGCTAACTGGCCTCATAAAGGCTGCCCTGAGCTTTCTAACTACTTGGCAAGAGGTAACAAAACAATTCTAATAATTTTTCCAACACCTTTCAACTGAATTAAGCTATAATGATTTAATTGTAACTGCAGTTCAGGATACATAAAATGGGGGGGGGACCCACAAAAGCACCGCTCAGGGTCATAACAGGCAACAGAGAGTGGCAATGTCAGTCAAATGACACTGTGCGATAGGCCAGCCCATGAATATAGGAAAAATATGAGTCATTGGCTGCTTACGAACTGAACTCTTGTTATAAGCAATGTGAACTTGGGGAGGGGGGGTAAATATATTAATCAGTAATACTAAGTTATGAATCTCCTTTTGCATGTGCCTCAAGGCAATTTACAAACAGCTCAAATTAGTTTTAAAAACAGTAAAAAGGAACACCTAAGGCTGCGACCTTTTCATCCTGCTGGAAAAACAAAAAATGCTGCTTGTCAAAACAAAAAATGTCTTCCATTATTTCTGGAAAGTACAGGTAGTGGGGTGGGCACCTCTGGTATCTCAACAGGGATACTTATTCCACAAAACAGTGGCAGCTGTGCTGAAGGCCCTGCTTCAAGTTACTGTGAAGCAGGCTTTTGATATTTGGGGGACTTTGAGGAGAAAGTCTCCTGTAGGACGCAGGGAGTTACCAGGTACATAAGGGTTATGAAGGTCTCGCAAGCAACCTGGTCCTGAGCCGAATAGGGCTCTATATGTTAGTACTGTACCAGAACTTTGAATTTGGCTTGGTAGCAGACTAGCAGCCAGTGAAAATGCAGTGGACAAGGTGTTAAATACTGGCAGTTGTTTGCTCTCACAAGCAACCTAGTTGCCACGTCCTACACTGGTTGAAGTCTCCAACACAACCTCAAATGCGCAGAGCACATTGCAGTACCCCAACCCTGAGGTTACCAATGCATGAGTGGTCATAGCTGTTAAAAGGTCCTCCTAGCCATTGAGGACACCTGCGCCTCCAGTGACACCCTGGATGGCGCACCTGCTCCTTCAAAGAGTCCAGCTTCCTGGACTCATGCACAGAGCCTCCATCATGCTATGATTTCAGACTCAGTTTACTACTCTCATCCAACCCACCACTTCATCCATCCACTGGAGCATTTTAGAGAGATGAGGCAGAGCAGATTGTGTTTCTGCTTCTCAATGGTGACTTTTGACTGGGAACAGGAAAATTTGGATCTATGCATCACTATTCTTCTCTATCCCTGTTGGCCAACCCCATTCCATTACTCAATGGTCCTACGTACCAGGTTTCTGTTAATCAAATGGGAGGAAGAAATTAATGGTTTCCAGGCAGCAGAGACTGACACGGAAACAATATTAATGGGAAGCGGTCGTGAGATGAAGAGGCAGAATCTCAGTTGGTTGGGAGGATGGCCAATTTGGTCCACAAGTTCTCTTTAGAAAAAGGAATATATTATGTACACAAAGGATTTAGAAAAAGCTTTTCACTTAGATCCCAAACAACTGCAGGGAAGTCAGTTTCATTCAGGTTAATGAAGCTTACTCCAACATAATATCGTCAGGATCAGGAGATTGTTTCTGCAACTGTTAGTGAACTGATGTTTTTTGGAAAATGTTTGTTATTGAATAAAATAACAAACAAATCTTTCAGATTTCAATCGTCTTTACGGTGCGCACGATTAATATTTTCAAAACATTTGTGTGCCATATTTGTGCTGCTCACACAGCACCCAAAATGGCTTACGATACAAAAATAAAATACAGCTGTAATTACAAATCTACCCATTTCCACAACTACCAAATCTACCAACTTTTCTTTTGTATTAAGCTACAAAAGAAACCTGCTGTATTGGCTAAGGGGTTAAAGGAAGATTATATGACCACCCAAAAAGTGGCCCCATACTTCTGGCTTATGCTGACCATTTCCATCTACATCGGTATTGTGGAAATTATATACACGCACCCTTCTAACATGCTATTACAGATCTATTCAGACAGTACTTAGATGGGGGTATGCCTGAGTGAACTCAAGAGGGGCTTACTTCTGAGTAGAAAGATAAAGGATTGTGCTGTAAAAGTCCGTTTTGATTATACCTTATTTACCCTAGGCAATACAGAATTATTTCACCAAAAGGCCCACCACCACATGTTATTTTTACAGCATCTGCCATGGTGGGATTTAGACGACTGTTACCATTCAGAGCAACCAGAAGCAGTACAAATCAAGGACTGGCCAGTGTGCACAAACATGCCAGTTTTCCCGGAAACTCAGATTAACATATTTGTTTTGCACAGTAAGTGACATGAATTTTAATGGCTTGTGACAGGAGTAAGGAAGAGAGCTGCTCGAATCCCCCTGGTTTTTAAAATGTCTGCATCCAGGCACAGGACAAATCTGGTCTGAGAAGCTTTTGAGCAGCCGTGTTTTGCAAGTCAGTTGTAGAGGGGGAGGGCGGCATAAGCAAAGGCCCTGCAAGAAAGCTTGAAGACAGCCTGCCTGCTCTATGTCTGGCTCAAATCTAGAGAGGCTCCGATTTGATTATACACTAAAAGGCTGCTGGAAAATATGAAGACTTTTGTGTGACTGCAGTGTTCCGATCTGTCTGCGCACGACCCCTGTAAATGTGCTCCATACCCTCTTTTTTTGCAGTTTAAATTAGAGCATTAATCTGCATACTGGCGAGAATGTGATTGTTTAAAACAATCCATCTGCATTGTTTAAAAAGGCATGGTAGCATGCGAACTAAAATCATTTAAAAGGTCTAAATTCAGTCAAAATGTATTCCACCCTGAGAGATTAACATAATCCTTGACTGGGCACACTGTACTGAGAGAGGCTCCTTTGTTCTCCTGCTCGACTTTATGTAGATATTATCCAAAACAGGCATCAGCTTCCGTATGCAGAGGCAAGTTGACCGCAGTACTACCTTAAATGTAGAACAGCCTTTTGCTTGGTCAGTGTTTGAATGCTATGCCTATTAAAAGGGGAGGGGTAAAAGTTGGAGCTCCTATTTCACTTGGATTCTTTCTTAACCCTCACTTGCCAAGGGTCTGACAATAAGATCTTTTGAAATGCGGCTGGAAGTTGAACAGAAAAGTCAGTCACTGTTTAAAAAATTAAAGAAGTAAATAATAACAATAATCACAAGGTTTTAACTTTTCCCAAAGGCTAAGTCATGTAGCTCAAAAGGGGATGGCCAGAGAAGACAGGAGGCGCTATAGCAGCCATCCAGGCGCAATGAAAAAGGCAACTTACCATGGCAGATTGCTCCTCTCCCTCAAGCACACACTGGAAATCTGGGGGATCATCTCCACAACTTTCTTGGTCGGTTCAGAGATGTAGCTTTTGTAATCGGAAAGGCTCTCTTTTTGCTGCAGTAGCTCCTGCTTGGCGTATTCCTTGAGCCTCTTGTACAAGGTGCGCAGGCCCTGCGCGGTGCGAGGAGGGCGGTCTGCTCCAATGGCATTGTAGTTATCAGCTATGATGTCCCAGCATTTGTTTTTCTCCACTATGACCGAGTGCTTGTTGGTGTGCTCTTCGAGAATCTTAACATACGGCTTGACAAGTTTCAGCAAATCAAGCTTTTCAGACAAGGTAAAATTCGAGGACCTGGCCTTCCCAACCATCGTTCTCTCCAGCTTGAAGAAGCAGTTCCTGAAACCACCACGCAGATCCTAGCTCTGCTCAGCTCTTTTTCACAAACAGAAAAAGATCAGGCTTAACTAGGCTTGTCTCATTTAGGCCCACGCCTACAAGGGAGGGTTTATTAAAATTCCTTCAGCTTAAGCTGACGCAGGTTCAGGAAATCTGCTTAAGCCAAGCCTGACCTACATAAGGCTTCAGATTGAAGGAGACGAGGAGAAGCAGGCAAAACACACACTTTTGTGTCAAGAGACCCATACATACACCAGATTGAAAACATAAAAGGTTTAAAGATTAGCACATTACCCTGCTAAATATTACCCAATTCATCCTGAGTTAACAAGCTCACGCACATCTCTTTGAGCTGACAAGAAACTGAAACTGCACAGAGGATTGGATTTATTCATGCCCAAGAAAGCAACAACTTTTTTTTTTTTGGTCATTTATTGATTGTTAAGCCGAACCACCACAGCAAAAGGAGAAATGAAAACAACAAACAGGGGGATTTAGGAGCGGGCGTGTGTAGAGAGATCCCTAACAGAGCCCCTGATTACGGCTCCCTAGCTGCTGTTCTCTCTGGCAGTATTTGCATAATGCTAGTCCTGCTGTCAATCAGGAATTGCATATCGCCTAGCTAGTTAGGTTTCACTCAGGCTCAGGCTTCACAGTAAAGCTAAGCTTCCCCAGCACTTTGCAGCTCGCCTTGGCTTCCCACGCACACACACACTTTTTAAAGAGGCAGTCGCTCAAAAGAAGGAGTGCCGTGAACAAAAGAGCTGGGGGGGGGAACGTTAACATCAAGTTCTTTTCATATTCCGCCACCCCTTGCAGCTGTGCCTTTCCATAATCTACCCATCTCACAGCATCCATGAGCACCATTCAGCAGGATTGTGGCTAAAAAACAGCTCTCGGGAGTCAAGTAATAAACACAACATTCAATCAGGGTTCTGGATTCATTGTACTGATATAAGTAAAAATAAAATTCTTATAACAGTATTGTGTGGGCTTTTCATAACTTCCACCAAGAAGCTATTATTATGTTAAGAAATCCAACCATTGCACAAATAGAAAACATCAATTTTTAACTATTGTTTGCCCAAATCACACAGGTATTCACACACAGTATTTTCTCTCTGCTTCTCTCAGAAAATGTATCGTAAAAGGAAGTAGGAGAAGCTGTTGGATTTGGATTTGGAAAACCCACTCCATGAAGGTCACTATAGCGTCAAAGCAGCACATCTTGGCCTGGCCTCCTCCCTTCACTGGGTTGTTGTGAGGATAAAGTATGACATCCTGTAAGATGGCCATTCAGAATTCTTTCCTGCCCAAGGCAATATTTTAAGCCAAGGAAACTGAAAGAGACATACATCTAACAAATGAAAAGCTCCCTATTTTAAAGCATCTTTATTCCTGTTCACTATCTAACAAGTGTGTTTTGCTTAAGACTTGAGACAGATTTGGGAGACATCTGGCTTTTACATTTTCAAAAACAGGAGATCAGCCATTGTGCAGTTCTTTGTCCCAGCAGTCCTTGATGCAACCTGAAACCGGCATAGTACCTAATCCAATTAAGTCTGCCATCTCCTCCTGCACTTCCATCTTAAAACAATGACCAAATCCAGACTGCCTGGCTACAACATCATCAGCCGAATTCCCTCCATCCCCCCACCCCATTTTGCTTTACGTCCAGCCTGAAGATTTCTTGAAAGTTTGTTAACTAATGGACATTTTGCCCAAGTGCAAATTCTGAAATATTTCATATGGATCAGCATGGAACTTTCATGATTTATTTATAAAATGCAAATTGCCGCAGAAATGTGGAGAACTGAATTGAAGATTAGAAAAATTCAAAAAAAAACCCAACAACCCTAAGAGAACCAAAATGGACAGATCATTCTACTGTATTAGGATTTGGAAATCTTTGCCCTGTATCAAGTCTGAGAAGATCTGAGGGAAGATTTAATCCAATTGCTACTTTATCCCTAATAATTATGTGGAGGGAAGCCAAACAATGAACAATTTTTTTAAAAGTTAGCTATTTGTCGTGGGCAACTTCAAGCAAGGTTCACCCACAATTTGCCTGTTACCGGTAATTATGTTTATACCTACATTCACTGGCAATTTTATTAACTCATAGCTCAAGTAGAGCACCATGACCTCAGCTCTGAGCTCTCTGAATGGCAATATAAAAATATAATGAGAGCAAATAAAATAACGTGTGTATGAGTAAGACGAATATTCTATCCCACCCCCCTTTCATATATTATAGAATGGGGCAAAGGTAAAGAATCTCAGGCCGGGGGCCAATCCAGACCTCCCCGCTCCCCCCCCGGCCCCCCACCATACACTCTGTCCCAGACTACACATCTTACCAACTCTGTTTCACATCCTCCTCAAATGTTTTTGCCTGGCTACAGAGTCCCTGAAGTATGGTAATTCCTGGCTGGAGGACAGAAAGGGTGCTATGAATGCAGAAGCAAGCCTATTGTATCCATTGATATGGCCCTGTCCACCAATGGCAGGTGTCCCCTGAAAGGTTGCCCAATAGTTAATGTAGCCCTTGGGCTGAAAAAAAAATGGTTTCCACCTCTGAAATAGGGGAGTCTCCTGTAGACTAGGAAGATACAACTATGTTTTATGCATGTCTCTTCTGAGGTCAGTCCTATTCATTGGGATGGAACTTCTAACCAGGTAAGTAGGAATAACAACTGTGTCACAAACCATTCAAAGCAGCCAATATAGAAATTTAAAAACAGGGTCAGAAAAACAAATATAACAATCCAACAAAAAGAGTGTCAGAGAGTCTATTAACAGAACCACAAAACCAAATGGAACCAGCAAACCAGAACCAACCATCATGCAGGTCAGAAACGTCCCTCAACAACAAAAAGGATCCTTCAAACAAAGTACAATTTATCAAATGCAGCGCTAACACCAAGCATCATAAAATAGGGCAAGTGGATAAACAAATCTGAAAGGGTATAATAAGGCAAGTGTGGGATCTGACAGGTTTTTAATTTATTCAAAGATACACATACCACCCTACTATGATAAAATACAGAAATCATTATGTCACAGTCTACAGCTAGTAGATATAGCTTTATTTTTTAATGGATTTATTTAACCTTCATTTATTGCTAACAGTTCTCAGAACTCATGCTCCCAAGTATAAAGGTAAAGGGACCCCTGACCATTAGGTCCAGTCGTGACCGACTCTGGGGTTGCGGCGCTCATCTCGCTTTATTGGCCGAGGGAGCCGGCGTACAGCTTCCAGGTCATGTGGCCAGCATGACTAAGCTGCTTCTGGCGAACCAGAGCAGCGCATGGAAATGTCGTTTACCTTCCCGCTGCAGTGGTACCTATTTATCTATTTGCACTTTGACGTGCTTTCGAACTGCTAGGTTGGCAGGAGCAGGGAGCTCACCCCGTCGCGAGGATTCGAACCGCCGACCTTCTGATCGGCAAGCCCTAGGCTCTGTGGTTTAACCCACAGCACCACCCACGTCCGAGCTCCCAAGTATACAAAGCTCTAAAGGAATCCAATTCTAGAAATGTGGAATTCTGCAGTGAACACACACAGTCATATGGATGAAATGGAATTTCATTTAGCAGTATGCTGAAGATCTGGTTTTTTAAAAGTGTGTTTCTACTCTTAAGCTCTGTGAATGTCTTGGCCCGTACTTTTGGATGTCAGGAAAAGGAATGTTTTAAAGACTGAGATTTGGATAGGAAGCGGTTAATGGAACCAGCATGGTTGCTGGAGATTATCTTAATGGCCCTGACAAATATTTTTAGGATTTTCAAAGGGACAGCAAAGGAAATTTTCCTGTGAATGCTCTCTTGCTTCACTGCGGGTGCTAATACAATCATCTGAATGCTGACTAAATTATCACCAACCTGCTGCAATAAAAGGTGTTCCTATTTAACATACATTTAAGCTCTAATTATCACCAGCTTAAATTTTTATATCTCAATGCCGGTCAACTCCCATCTTACATTTTTTTTCTCCTTTACATTCCCAACTAAGCTTTTATTTCATACAGGATTCCATCTATACAAGAAGTTGATAAAATACAGTAACTGACAATTGCCAGCATTACTTCATTTCATATATGTTGCAGTAGGCACTGTGATTCTCTAATGGTTTGACTTCACCCCCAGAGGTGCACTCCACTGTCTCTTGAGAAAGATGAGTGTCAATAGTATGCCTGTCAGACTCTTTGGTCCCCTGAAAGTAACTATTTGTTTTCGTCTATTCATTTTTGCTCTTTCTGCATTCTGAGAACCTGAAACACTGAAAGTATCATTGTTGAGAAAAAAACTCATCCTCAGCCAGATGCTCCCAAGCTCCTGACAGCTTTCCTTCATAAGCAATTTTTAAAACGGCTATGCTTTATATCAAACCAGTCTACCAGGATAACATTCAAATGTTTGTTTTCTTACCTATTTTAGTTCTATATGGTGATTTCACTCCAGTTTCAAAATGGCAGTCATTATTATTATTTTTAGAGCAAAATTCTCCTTGATCAGATTTCACAGCCAATGTAGAACTTAAGTCACAAGTTGTAGAACAGATGTTTACAGATGTTGAGCCATTCATTTGTCCCTCATCCACCTACAATACATCAAAACAGTTTGGATTGTACATGACTTTGCATGCAACAGTATCAAAATAAGTGTGTAGCTTTTTCTTATTTAAATACAAGTTGAAGCCTGAAAGAAGTAGAAGTTCATATGATGAAGGAGATAGCTCCAAGGAGGGAAGGAGGCACTGTGAGAAGCCTAGCTTGAACTATGCTCTCTCTACAATTTCCAAGCCAGTAGAGAGAGGTTTGTGTGCATTCCCTGGCCTTACCATTCTAATAGAAAGTCAAAAGATAAGGATGGGGCTATCCTAGAAGTGCCCAATGGAGAACTTCTGGGACTGGGGTGGGGTTACTGGAAGCAGATATATCACTCTAGACTTCCTTAAGAGAACTTTGGGGAAAGAACACAAATGAAAACTGAAGAAGTGGGTGAAAGGCTTCTCTAGGACAGGAAGGTTAACATTGACCTTCTGCACATACAGTCATACCTCTGGATACGAACGCTGCATGTTGCGTTCGTCACGGGATACGTGACAGGAACGTGCCGAACCCGGAAGTACCGGAACAGGTTACTTCCGGGTTTGGCAGTTCGCGCATGCGCAGAAGCGCCAAATCGCGTTGCGCACATGCACAGATGCGACGCTTCAGGTTGCGCGCTGCTCATGTTGCGAACGGGGCTCCAGAACGGATCCCGTTCGCAACCAGAGTTATGACTGTATGTACCTTGAAATAACGTATGAATCTAGTATTTGTGGCTCTATTCGGTACCAACATTGTGCTCACACAGCATCCCTAAGTTCCACATTAATATAAAAATACTGTACAAACCATGGCACAATTTTAATACACATGCAAAAGAACCAAGGCCTGGTCTGTGTGTTCTAGTATGCCAAAGTTAATGGTTTACCATGCACAAAGTGATCACTTCTGCTTTATTCATCTCCTGGTGAGTGTGGGTGCAGCAAACCACAATCCCTGGCTTGCCAATACATCCAAACTGGGAGTCATGGTTTATTTCGCTTCAACCAAAATCCAACTGGTAAACCTAGAAACTATGGCTTCACGTAGTGGTTTGCTTTGAGTGAAACAAATCACAATCCCTAGTTTGAATGTAACAGTAACCTGGGAATTGTGTTGTTTTCTTCTACTGGCTAGAAGGGAGGAATGAAGTGGGAGACTTCTGCACATTGACAGTAAACCATCAACTATTGTGACATGCAAATGCTGCCATTGCGTGAACCAGTTTCCACTGATGCCACTGATGTTTAGCTGTGGAGTCATTTTCCAGACAATTTGTCTATAGTTTTGCTTTCAGGACCCTTCTACATACAGATTGACAGAGCAGAATGCAAAATTGCAGGTAAACATGCATCTGGGCTGGACAGCTTCAGGTTGCAGGTGTCAGCATACATGACTGAATACTCCCCTGCCAAAAAATAAATAAACCCCTGCATACAGAAAGTTAAATATCAAGAGTGAAAGTGATACTGGCACTCCCTGACAGCTTGTCTTCTATACGGAAGGAATTTGTGCGTGAACTGTAAGCTCCTTGTAGCCTAGGTCAGAAACAAATATATTACCCCAGTGAATTAAGATTCCATGGATTTCTGACATAGATTCAAGTACAGTTTTCATTCAGTAATAATATTACAATTGCTTTCTTCCTCTCTTTTAATATTACCTCAGAGCCTGAGCGTTCAGATTCTTTTTTCAGAGACAACATATGGGTTTTCCCTGGAGACATAAACCTCGGCTTTTTGACTGGATTTCCCATCAGTTGACTAGGAGCTGCTGATCGTCGCATGTTCAGTTCTGTTCGTCTGAAAAACAGCAAAAAAAGAAGTTTGTTTTTAAAAGCCAGCCCTAGAGAAAGAAACCAAGGCAAATGCTGGCAATGATGTTGTCCTGGTCATTGCTTTAAAAAATGCCATAACGCCCTCTATTTCCTCAGGCCTCTGCTGGCCATTTGTGTCAGCTACTTATATTTATTAATTTCATATATGCAGGAACAAAACTCCTCTTCAGGTTCTTACAACGAGCACCAGAAGCATATACTTGTCCACCGAAGGAAAGAAAACACGGTCTTGTTAAAACTGAACCGAGGGAGCAAGAGCTTCTGGAGCATGTACAGAGTATCTTTCGTGTGTGTGGAAACGGGAACCTGAAAAGCAGAAGCGCCCTGGGTACAGCCAGCCCAGTTATTTAATCCCCTACCCTAAGCCTCAGAGGAAGGACGGCTCCAGCCCCCTCCCAGTCTTAACACGACGCTGTACTTACTTTGCAATTTAAGCGTCCCGCCAAGACATCGCCGTCGCCCTATCATTCGCCAAACGGCGCATGCGCAGCTGACCGCCCCAGGCCGCTCTCAATTTATCGCTCCCTCCATTCGCCCCACTGCGCATGACCAGCATTCATTGCGCGGCGGTCGCCTCCGCCTCGCCTCTCTCAAGGGCTGCCAGGAGGTACGAAGGAAACCCTACTGCGCATGCCCCGGTGATGCTTTTGCCGCGCTCGACATGGCGGGCCGCCGGGTACGCTTACGCTCTACGACACACGGCCATCAAGCGTATTTGTCGCAAAGTGCCGTCCTCTCCTTCCCCCGTTGCCTAGGTTACTCGTTTTCTCGAAAAATACGGCGCTGCCAATTCGCGAGGCTGAAGAGGAGGAATTGCCGAGTCATAGAGATAAAAATGAAGAGCAACTCACTCCAACACAGATTTGGAAGTTACAGAGTATATTTTTCTCCTTTTCTTCCCCGCTCAGAGCTACCCATAGAAGACAACGGGCAGAGCAGGGGTATTAGCGCGTAAGTTGTGATTAGAGTGCGGGGAGTGCCCTACAGTGTAGCTCATCGTTCAAACTGCTGATCAGATGGTGGCGCTGAGGTTTAACGTGGATTTACAGGCAACGCCTTTCCCTGCCAAACGCCCCTTAGCCTCTCCCAACCTGCGCCCTCCCGGGTTCCTTTTGGACTACAAGTTCTAGGGTTGCCACTTTTGTTCTGCCAAAATCCAGGATAGGACGGCGGGGGTGGGAGGCGTTGTGGCGATTTTCTTTTCCACCCGGTGCTGAAAATGACTTCAAAAGCAATCCACTGCGATCCATTGTCGTCTCGAATGGCTCCTCTGAAATTTGTCACATTCCCCCCGCCCCCACTGCAATAAATAAGATCCGAGTTGGAAAGAGGAAGGGCTCCTGCTTCCTTTTGCTTTAGCAGAACGCGCCCCGCCTGCCCCCCCCCCAAAAAAAAACCTGCTCTAAAATCCTGTATTTTCTCCGTTGCTTTCTATGAGCAGCTCAAAAAAAAAGCATCACGAAAAACTCGGAAGTTGCAAAGCACGTGCGGTTCTACATATTCTAAGTCTACTCCGAAGAAAGGAGCCAACTGAGCGGCAGCGTGCGAAGAAGAAGGCGGGGCCAGGCCACCGTCTTATTCCTCTGATTGGCGGGGGTGGAAGAAGAAGAAGAGTTTGGATTTGATATCCCGCTTTATCACTACCCTAAGGGTGGAGGAGCGTAGGGACTGGACGGTGGCCTCTGGGGAGCATTGATGTTCCGGAAGCGCTCTTTCGCGAAGCGGGTGAGGCGAAGAAGAGCTGTTTCTGGGCTTTCGCTTGCAGGGCAGGAAGGAGGAGAGGAATCGCCACTCTGAAACCTGCCTTGGGAGGGAAGCTTTGAGGCAGGTGGCTCCCCTTGTTTTCTAATAGCGCTTTTGCCTGTATGCTTTTAAAAAGTAACCCTCTCCCCACCCCCCAAAAAGAAAAGGCTAGTATTAATTTGCAAGGGTGCTCAGCTTTTATTGTTTTTTCCCCCCAAAAGACTTAACAATAGGTTGCAGTGTGATCTTTGGGGAACCAACAGCCCGCTTTTGTCAAAAGCACCTTGGGTACCATTCTGTGATTGTATACCAGTGGTTCCCAACCTTTTTTTGGCCATGCCCCGCCTAAGCATCCTTAAAATCCTGATGCACCCCGCCCTCGTGACATATAATTCTTATTATTCAAAAAGTGAGCTATTCACGTGGAGGAAGCCTAAAAGACCACGAAATGTTACTAACTCATTCTCGAATTACCCCCCTTAAAAATCAAATTGCCCCCCTGTGGGGCGTGTGCCCCACGTTGGGAACTACGGTTCTATACCAAGTTGCTGACATCCTGAATCTGGAGCAGCTGCCTTAGTCTGTTTTTGCTGACAGTTGTTAAAGCATGAGATGGAGGAGTTGTGGCTTTCCGTAAAACCGCTTTTGGGAGGGGGGGGGTCTTCTACACTCGAGCGGCCTAAAAATTCTGTGAAATAAACAAAAGAAAATAAGGCTGTCCAGTACTGTAGCTCAGTGGTAAGAGCATCTGCTTGCCTGCAGAAGGCCCCAGACTGCACCAGCATCTCCAGATAGCATGTCCCCTAGCCTAGTTCCCATCCCCAGCTGTACCTATTCTCATTTTATTTATGTCCCACCTTTCCTCCAAGGAGCTCAAGGTGGCATACATAGTTCTCTCCTCACAAGAACCCTGTGAGGTAAGTTAGAATGAGTGAATGGCACAAGGTTACCCAGTGAGCTTCATGAGGATTCCAGGTCCTAGTCCAACACTAACCCAGGCATAGGCAAACTCGGCCCTCCAGATGTTTTGGGACTACAATTCCCATCATCCCTGACCAGTGGTCCTGTTAGCTAGGGATCATGGGAGTTGTAGTCCCAAAACATCTGGAATGCCGAGTTTGCCTATGCCTGCTCTAACCACTACACCACACTGGCTCATTTGCCTTCCAAATGTTTTGGCCAACTGTGCTGGCTTGAACTTTTGAGCGTAGGTGTGCAAAATAGGGTTGGAAAGGCTGGCCCAAAGCCCCTGTGACCAAAACAGTCACATGCTACTTCCCATCTGCTTTCTTGCCCTTTCCTCTGTTGTTTCCTGCTGTCAAAATTTAGAATATGCTTTCTGTAGCTGTGTGAAAAGTAGGGGTGGCAGCTAATTGCAACCAGTGGGTTGAGTGCAGGGATCGTTTACTTAGGAAGTTTAACAAATAAACGTGTTTTCCATGTTCTTGGAGAGAGGCGCAATGAAGCAAACAGAGTAAGACAGTTAAAAACCACAGTTTATACAGAGCCATTTTTATAACATAGAAATCTATAGGGAATACAGCAGGCTACTTATATGAAAATGTAATAATTTGCTTACTTTATGTTCTATAACATTATGCTTTACCAAAATATATATATATATTTTTTCCAGCAGAAAGTATCGGAATATTCCATATTAAAAAATAAAAATAGCCCCACCATTAAAAATATGAAACAGTATTATTGCAGAGTGAGTACATTCCGTTCAACAGTTTTTTAGCATCTCAAAACACATGCACAGTTCACATTATAAACAAAATAAAAAATAAAAAAATTCCTTCCAGTAGCACCTTAAGAGACCAACTGGAAGGAATTTTTTTATTTTTTATTTTGTTTTGACTACGGCAGACCAACACGGCTACCAACCTGTAACCACATTATAAACACTTTGTAAGCACAGAGTTTAGAACCCATTCCATATGCCACTTAATCCAGAGAATCTTTCTAGAATGACACCTGAGAAAGAAGCAGGTGGCTCTTAGTTGCTTTGATCAGAGCACCTGATCAAAGCAACTAAGAGCCACCTGCTTCTTTCTTTACGTACTTAATGGATAAAGAAGGATTAATCTTCCTAGATCTAATTAGGGTTTCTCTGAGAAGAAGCAGAATACTGAAAAGGCAATGTATTTTTTTTTTGAGGGGCTGTGACATGTTGCAAAGAAGCTTGAAATCAATGCCTGCATGTGTTTTTCTCTGTTAAAAAGTGCCTTCTCGCAGGTTGAGATGCAACTAAATGAACAAAAAAGTGTAAGTTTGCTCTTGTCTATGCTATGGCTTTGCATGCTTGGGGAAAGGTTGCAAATTGGAATTGCATCCAGATTCTGACAGTCCCTAGTGATTGCTCTGCATAATCAGCCTCTGGGCTACTTGGGAATGGCATAAAACTCCCAAGCCACTTCATTCCCTCTGCATCATATCTCTTCAGATCTTAAGGTACAAGGGTGATAATGGTGCTCACTTGACTTTCAAAGGTAATGTGGCCGCAGTTCTCAATCTGTTACTAATTCTGTGCTTTCATTTCCATAGCAGGCTAGAGGTCGTTGAGAAAATGGGATATGATATTGAGCGCTTCATCGGTTACGTGAATGAAGGGCTCCTGTGCTGCATCTGCCGAGATGTGCTGGAAGATCCCTTGCAGGCTCCTTGCGAACATGCCTTCTGCACTTCCTGCATACACGGGTGGCTTGTTCATCACAGCAACTGCCCAGAAGATCGTCAGCCGCTTGATCTGTCTGTTCTTCGGCCGCTTTACAGGTGCGTAATTATTTCTGAGTCCCACTTGCCGCTATCACGAAATCTAATCCTACACTAGTAGTTTGAGCAAATATGCAAATGTAAGGCTGAGGGATGAAGCATCCTGTTTGTTTGGTTTTCCTTACTTGGACTACTGCAATGCGCTCTATGTGGGGCTACCTTTGAAGGTGACCCAGAAATTACAACTAATCCAGAATGCGGCAGCCAGACTTGTGACTGGGAGCGGCCGCCGAGACCACATAACACCGGTCTTGAAAGACCTACATTGGCTCCCAGTACGTTTCCGAGCACAATTCAAAGTGTTGGTGCTGACCTTTAAAGCCCTAAATGGCTTCGGTCCAGTATACCTGAAGGAGCGTCTCCACCCCCATCGTTCAGCCCAGACACTGAGATTCAGCACCAAGGGCCTTCTGGCGGTTCCCTCACTACGAGAAGCCAAGTTACAGGGAACCAGGCAGAGGGCCTTCTCGGTAGTGGCACCCACCCTGTGGAACGCCCTCCCTTCAGATGTCAAAGAGAACAACAACTATCAGACCTTTAGAAGACATCTGAAGGCAGCCCTGTTTAGGGAGGCTTTTAATGTTTTATAGATTACTAGTGGACTGTAAGCCCGTTAACGGGCGCTAGAGCCGTTAACCCTTCTTCGGCGTCCTCCGGCCCCGGCAACCCCCGCTGAGCCAACCCCAGCCTGAGCGGGTGCGGGGGGAGAGAAAGGGACGGAGCGACCTGCGCGCTTCAACCCACCTCGCTCGGCTCCTGCTGCTGCTGCCGCCGCCGTCGTCATCACCGCTTCTCCGCCTGAGGTGCGGTTCCTGCTCCTCTCGTCAGGTGCGGCGGCAGCAGCAGCAGCAGGAGCCGAGCGAGGTGAGTTGAAGCGCACAGGCAGCCGTGGCCTCCTCCTCCGGTAGCCGTGGCCGCCTCCTCCGGCAGCCGTGGCCAGTTCGAGCCACCAGCACTGCCCAACGCTCCCTGGCGACTCTATTCAGCAGGCCGGTGGTAGAAGCCATGGGCCCCCTCTCCCAGCCCCGCTGCTTGCAGTTGCCTCTCCCTCGGGCAGGGGAAGAGCAGCCACCGGCCGGCCCGGGAGCAGCAAGGAGGAGGGTGGAAGCTGCTGGGGTGGGGGAATGGGAGGCAAACGGGGCGGCGCTGTCGGCGCTCAGCCCGCTCGGCTGCTGCTGCACCTCCTTGCAGCCTCGCTAGCGAGAAGGAAGTGGAGGCGGGCGAGAAAGAAGGAGGCGGCTGAAAGGGGTCCCTTAGGCGCCACTGAAGAACCCCGTCGCCCAGCGCGGAGGACGGCAAGGCGATGCTGGGAAGGCGAGCGAGCGCTTCTTTCGCCCGACGCTCTCTCTCTCTCTCCGCGCAGCCTTCGATCGAAGGCATCGCTTGAAAGCAGAAGGAGCCTCTCGCATTTCGGGAGAGGAGAAAGCTACATTCTGACTGACTCTTCACTCCTCCGCCCCCCCCCCCATATATTATTCAAGTTGGCACTTCTGCCTAGGTTCCTTCTTTCTTGTGGAGTGGTGTTTTGGACAGGCACTGGGCGCCCTCAGGAGCTCCGCGGCATCCTGCCATCAGCCATTTTACCTCGCCTTTGCCCGGCCGCTCGAAGTGTCTCTGCGTCGTCCTATTGGTCTCTCCGGTCCAATCCCTGCGTCCGTGTGGGACATGTGCAGTGGCGCAATCCACTGACACACGGACTGGACGCAGGGACACAGGGACTTTATTATATAGGATTGTATTTTAATGTTCCGTTGAAAGCCGCCCAGAGTGGCTGGGGAAACCCAGCCAGATGGGCGGGGTATAAATAATAAATTATTATTACTATTACTATTACTATTATTATTATTATTATTATTATTAAAGTTACTACCCCATATGTCATGCAAATTAATGAAATTGACTAGGCTTAGTAAGCCTAGATTTGGTCTATTTCACTCTGAAGAGAAAATGTTCCTACAAGGAAAGAGATCTACAGTGGTACCTCCGGTTGTGCACGGGATCCATTCCGGAGCTCCAGTTGGATCCTGAGGAATTCGCAACCAGAGGTGCCTGTTCTGCGCACGGCGTGTAGAGTGCTTCTGCGCATATGCGCATGGTGAAACCCAGAAAAATATTTCCAGATTTGCCGTGTTCGCATCCTGAAGGATACGCAACCAGAGGTGTGCATATCCAGAGGTACCACTGTATAAGAGTGAGGCAGCAGGATGTACTGCAGACACATTAACTCTTTGGGGGTTCACTGTGAGGATTTTGAGCTTACAGGGTTAACAAGCTCAGACTGTTCGCCCAGCCCACAGAGTGATTACATTGCACAACATCCGGTAAACTTTTAACCGGACGTTCCTGTGTAATGTGATATGTCTTATCTGTACATATGTGATGTATATATATACTGTTTGTATTGGACTACGCAGTTGGATTGCTCTTCGACTGTCCGTTGGATGGGTGCTCATCTTGCTGGGCTCCAAGCCCTTAAACCTAATAAATCTTAATAATCAGCTGGACTTTACTGTGATTTATTAGCCAGGCTCATTAATCTTCTTCCGTTTGCAAGACGCTCTGCAATGCTTTGAAGAAGAGGAGAAGAAAGCTTTGAAAGCGAGTCCATCGCGGAGAAAGCGTGTGGGCAAGGAACAACGCAACGAAAGATACTGGCTGTGGGTGCCGGGGGTTCGTTAACCCCACACCTCAGCCCGTTGCGTTTGATTACGGTCGAAAAGACCGTTAATCACTACAGGTTATGGGCAACAGTTAATTAGTGAATTAATGAGCCCTGGAGACGTTCCAAGAAGGAGTATCGGACGTGGCTGCCAGAAGTTCAGAAGTTCCCTCCGGAAAGAGAGGCCTCTCTGGAATGCTGACAGAGGTTTGCAGAGGCAGAAATGGCTTGTCTGTTTGCAAGCCGCACCTCTCTGGTGAATCTCATCTGCGGAAGCAGGGTGGACAGGCATGAAAACGTGAGTACGTTGAAGCAGCCCTGTGTGAAGATTGAGGTGGTTGACTATGGGAGTTTTAGTATTCCTTCACAGCCAGACATGCAAGCACCCCGGTGCCTCCATGAGGGGTGGAATGTTACAACCCAAGGAGAAGGGGGGTGTTGGATCCAAAAGCCTGTGCAGCAGGAGGGAGGCTTGGGAGACTGTGTAACCTCAGTACAGTTCCAAGAGGGATCAGAGACTGAAGAAATGCCCCCAGATCAGCTCATTTTCCTGTCTGGCCGTTTTGCTGGTGTAAAGCTACGGAGACAGAGCAAGGAGCAGGGGGGTCATGCCCAGTGTTTTGCACACAGAAGCGGAGTAGCTTCAGAGGCTTGTTTTCATTCCTCTGACCAGCTGGCGATGACGTGGCCAGTGAAAGTGGTCAAGGTCATTGTGCAGCTGATGACGCAGTCAGCGAAAGCCAAGGCTGGGATAGACAACAGCTCCACTTTCCAGAAGCAAGATTGTGTCAAGGCCACTTCTCAGATGCTTGGGAACCCCACCAGCCAGCAAGAAGATGACGACAACTGTGGTTTGCCAGCTGCTATGGCAACCAGGAAGTTGGGATGTGGGAGCGACAGAGTGACGTCACTCCACAGCACGCCACCTGGTGGACATGAGAGGAACTGCAGGTCCATTTCCACAGAGTTGGCTGTTGGGAGCAGCAAGTCAAGGCTTGACTTTGGGACAGTTTCTGACAGTTTCTCAGAGACAGAGCGAGACTCTTATGGGGTTTTAGACATGGAAATGTATTCATTGTCTGTATCAACCATTCTGTATGATGTTTCTACAGTATGTTGCTTGCATAATACTTGTTGTATTCACAGGAAAGAGAAGCACAGTGAAGACAGGGTGACTGCTGTTGAGACGCTTCAAGCAGTTGCAGGTGAAGATAGTCCTGGCGCAGTGTTGGCCCAGGGTACCAGTGTGCCCATGCACCACCTGTGCACACAGTGTGCAAACAGTGTGCTGAAGCAGCCTGAGGGGTCTACAGGGTGCAGGTTTAGAGCATGTGATGAAAGTTGTGTTTGCAGGGAGTGCAATGTCACTGCCAAGATGCCCAGTGATCCAAGGTTCGAAAGGGTTACCACTCGACCCTTTGCCCAGATGCAGGTAGAGTGCTCTGAGCCGAGGCCAGAGGCCAGCCTGGGGGGTGCCAGAAGAGTGGGTGCTGGAAACGGGAAACAGGTTCTCTACCACAGTGGGCTGGTTTCAAGCCACAAGTGGCAAGGAGTTCCACCGGTCCTTGCTGACAGCTTTCTTCCAGGAGAGGGAAGAAGAGCACAGAGTGACTAACTCAGTTGCTTCACAGGTACGCAGTTTTGCGGGGCATCAGATTAGGCTGCTTGGTGAAGCCGCTGAGGCCGTGTACTCTGTTGCATCGCTCCCTGGTCAGGTGTGGGAGGCGCCACAAAAGGCTGCAAGTGTTCTGTTGCATGACAAGAAGCCCAAGGTACAATTCTTGTGCGATTCTGGTTCTCAAGCGGTGGTCTGCGCACCACGCACCGAACGCAAAGAACGTGGGTTCGAATCCAGGTTGAATGGGTTTGCCACTGTCAAGGGAGGTCAATCCCGAATTCCAGTCAGCAGAAGTGCTGAGTTCTGTGAGCAGAATGAATGGAGAAGCATTCCTGGAACTACTGCTGTTCTTTCAGGTGTTCAGAGTGGCTCTAACACTGAAATACAGGCAGGTACACCGTCTGCGGATGGTGAGGGTCCAGTTAGTGGATCTGCCCCGGGTGGGGGTATTGCTGTGGTTTTTGCACCTGCTAGTGGCTCGGACAGAGTTTCCGGCCATGTTCAGGGAGCAACGCAGCTAGGGGCGACTCCGAGGAGTGCACCCAAATCTCTTATGCCAAGGGCTAAGAGGCAGGCCATGCGTGGCAACTCTTCTCTGGTAGAGCCTGTTCAAGGTCTCGATCTGGAGCAAGAGGGGGGTTCTTCAGCGCTGAGTCAGAAATCCCGAAGTGCGCCAACGTCATCCTTAGGTAAGGTAGCTAGGGTGCAAGGGCGCAACAGGTCAGTAGGTGACATGCCTGACGTCAAGGACGGGCAGGCGGGTTCCAGAACAGCTGGAACAGAGGGGGAACAGACAGTGGGGTCAGAGCGGTTTGCGCGAGCCACTGAAGAGTTTCTGCCCGAAGGGTTCACAGTCACAAGCGTGCGTGCTTGTCTGGCGCAGTGTGAACCAGAGAGCCTTGTGAAGGTTCGAAGGGTACCTCAAGGAGGATCCCAGGAATGGCGTCATGCCATAGTAGAGCAGGTAAGCTCAGTAGAGCAGGTCAGCTCAGTAAGGTCTTTGGGTGTGTCCACGACACTACCAATAGGTAGTCAGGTGTTAAGCAGTCGTAGGATGTACAAACCCAAAACGGCAGCAACTGGTGAGTTGCGGTGCAGGGCTAGGTCAGTAGCCACAGGGTTCGCTCAGGTGAAGGTGGTCCATTGCTTTGAGGCAAAGGATGGACTCATTCTTGGATGCAGAACCACGCGCATGCTGTTAGATGTCGCGGCTCGAAGGTGTTTCGAGGTAAACCACTTTGGTTTGGTTAGCTGTTTGGTTTCCGACCTGGAGCAGGAGTTGTACGAGGTACCTCCGCCAGGGTTCGAGAACAACAGGCAAGGTCAAGTGAGGAAGTTGCACAAGTCAGTCTGTGACTTGCAGGAATCAGTCACAGATTGGACCTCAGGTGTGCAGTATGCTGTGGTACAGCAAGTTTTCAGCCGGAGTTATGCTGATAGCTGCTTGTCTCTGACAGGAATAGGTCAAGAGCAGGAGCTAGTTCTCCTTTCAGGAGAGGACCTGGCAGAGACCAGGGAACAGGTGCAACGGTTCACAGAGGAGCTTGGTCAGTGTTTGAAGCTCAGGAACGTAGGCCCTGTTGGTGTTCACCTAGGAGTGCAGGTAGACAGAGCTGAAGAAGACAGTAGTTTCTTGCTCAGTCAGACAGGTGAGATAGTGCAGTTGTTGAGGGTATTCAAGATGTCTGAATGTGCTAGTGACAGAACATTCAGGGAGACTTGTCTGGTCAAAGACAGTAAAACCGGAGAACGCTCTGGGTTCCAGAGCTCCGAAGTGTTCCAGTCAGGGAAGCGATTGTTTCTTTCCCAGTCGAGCAGAACTGACACAGAGGCTGCTGCGCATTTGCTCGGCAAGAAGGCTATAGAGCCTAGTAGTGGATATGCCGGGAATGGCATTCAGGAAGTGCAGAAGGCACAGGAGTTTAGCCTGAGGTTGTCGGATGCCGGTGAGCCCCAGCTCACATGCTGGTGCGACAGCAGTTGGCCGCATGCCAAGGACAGGAAATCTGTGTCTGGAATAGTTGCGTGTTTGTTTGGAAGAGCTCTGTTCAGTGGACTGGAGTCCCAGAACCAGAGCCTCATTGCTCGTTCCTCTGCAGAAGCCAGGTACAATGCGTTGTCAGGGCTTTGTAGGGAACTGGAGTACTATAGGTGTTTGGTCCAAGAGATCTGCGATAAGTGGTACCTACCCATCGCTGTTTGGGAGGACAACCAACTTTGTTTGGTGTTGGCAGAGTCTGGACAGGCCAAAGTCAGACTCAAACGCCTAGACGTTCTCTTTCGAGACGTGTGTCATGGGATTCAGGCAGGTTTGGTAAAACTAGGGTACAGTTCAAGCCAGCGGAATCCAGCAGGAAAATTCCATCAGTATGAGGAATTTTGCAGTGGTGTGTATGTGACGTAAGGAGTTACTTACTTGTCCCTCTGTGGTGCTGGACGAGAGGGGGTGTGAGGATTTTGAGCTTACAGGGTTAACAAGCTCAGACTGTTCGCCCAGCCCACAGAGTGATTACATTGCACAACATCTGGTAAACTTTTAACCGGACGTTCCTGTGTAATGTGATATGTCTTATCTGTACATATGTGATGTATATATATACTGTTTGTATTGGACTACGCAGTTGGATTGCTCTTCGACTGTCCGTTGGATGGGTGCTCATCTTGCTGGGCTCCAAGCCCTTAAACCTAATAAATCTTAATAATCAGCTGGACTTTACTGTGATTTATTAGCCAGGCTCATTAATCTTCTTCCGTTTGCAAGACGCTCTGCAATGCTTTGAAGAAGAGGAGAAGAAAGCTTTGAAAGCGAGTCCATCGCGGAGAAAGCGTGTGGGCAAGGAACAACGCAACGAAAGATACCGGCTGTGGGTGCCGGGGGTTCGTTAACCCCACACCTCAGCCCGTTGCGTTTGATTACGGTCGAAAAGACCGTTAATCACTACATTCACTATGTAGCCTTTTCCGAATTTGAATAAAGAGGGAACTGCTTTTATAGAAATACAGGATAGACAAGAATGTTCTGCCCCATACGATCCAGTGCCAAGTTCCAGTTATCAAAAATATATCTATATTGTCCTCTTCTTGTACGTGGAAACATAATCCTATTACATAGGTCCAGAGTAAGTAGCAAAGTCCAGATTGCTTGCATCACAAAGTTTTGACTTGACACACATACACACAATTTCTGCTAGGATATCTGTGCAGTTGCTAGGAAAACTCTTGGCTTGACCAATCTCCTTTTCTCAAGGGTGGAGCAAACTGCTTAAAGCTTCATTAACCTACTAACGGCTAAGGTTTTAAAAACACAACTTTTGAAAAACAAAAGGATAGGAAAGCATAAGTGGTAATACCCACAATACATGTTTTTAAAGTATTGTATGTAATAAAGAATGAACACATCTTAAACATAAATGTCACAAACAAGTGTTGACTTACTGTGTTGCCAAATAACACAAATTGGCCATGGTTCTGCTTCATTAGGGTTGCCAACTTTCTGGAAACATGTGCATTTTAATTGTGACAAGGGGGTGTTGCCTTCCAGGGGCAACATGCCAGTGGTGAGCAGGGCCAGTGAGGGGTATAGCAGGGAAGAAATCCTGACAGCCAGGTAGGTCTGAAGGGTCACATTCGGTGATCCGACCTGTGATATCCCACCCCTACGTTAAAGCAATGGCTGATCATAGTCTTAAGTTTTGAGGAAAGGATGTTATGGTTAATGGCTCACAGTGGCCAGGGGATGTCTCTCTATGGGATCTAATTGTTAGAAGATGGCTTCTTGATACAGATATTTCTCCAGAATGTTAGGAGTAAGGAGGGTGACACCACAGCGGCCAGGGGTCAGCAACCTTTTTCAGCCGTGGGCCGGTCCACCGTCCCTCAGACGATGTGGGGGGCCAGACTATATTTTGGGGGGGGATGAACAAATTCCTGTGCCCCACAAATAACCCAGAGATGCATTTTAAATAAAAGCACACATTCTACTCATATAAAAACACGCTGATTCCCAGACTGTCCGTGGGCCAGATTGAGAAGGCAATTGGGCCGCATCCGGCCCACAGGCCTTAGGTTGCCTACCCCTGCCACAGCCCAACTGAAGAGGGTGGCTGGTGTAATGTATGGAAGTTAGTGCAGCAGTTTTAGGGGATAGACAGGCAGAAGGTAGAGTGTGGAAGCTCAAGGCTAGAAATGCTTTGTGGTGCAAGTTGCCTTTCTGGGGATCTGCTGTTTACCTTCGCTTGTGCTCTGCCTGTATACTTGCAAGGAAACCAAATACTACGCAGTCATGGTTAATCTGCCATGTGGCCTCATCCAAAGAAAACTGAATCAGTTAGCACTGACTCTGGAATGTCTTAACACTCAGAGAACTGGGGAGCATGTGATATGTTATATCTTAGCAAGCAATTTTGCAGTATTGCAAGAATAAAAATAATTAACTTCTGTACCCAGATATATGAAGAATGACCTCAATCGACTCCAGATTCACTGCAGGAACAGAGAGTGTGGCTGTGAAATGGTGTGTTCACTGGAATCCATTGACCGACATGAACGTGAATGTGAATGCAGCCGGATCCCCTGTTCAAATAGCGGTAGGTAGAATGCAGAGATGGTTATCTTGCAAACAGATGGTGGATCTCCGTTTTGACCTGAATTCAGTCCCAAGGTTCTGGAATCTAGACTAAAGGGAATTCCCAGAGTTGGTGGCTGTTGCAGAGTAGGCCTTCTCGGTTTCTTTTCCTGTGTGAACACCCCTTCCTGTTCCGTTTCTGCCTGTTGCCAACACTAGCCAAAGCAAAGTATGGATTCAGTGTTGGTGTTTGGGGAACTGAAAGGCAGCTGATCTGCCAGTGCCCCCTTGGAGAATCCTTGCACCTGCGCATAGTAGGAAACACTAACCTAGATTCCTCAAGAGTGGTGGTGCTGTTGTTAGCATCCTTCTGTCTTGAGCAGGAGTCGGCAAAGTTTTTGTGGCTCGGGCCGGTTCACGGTCCCACAGACGCCACGGTGGGCCGGAGTGTGTGCACGCGCAAACACTATTTCAAGATTCAATATTTCTTTATTGTCATTGTACAAGTACAATGAAATTGGATAAAATAATAATAATTTTTTTTAAAATTCATTTTTCATTTAAACAATTGTTTCCCCCCAATCAAAAGTGTACTCAACACGAGTAACAGCAGTAAAAGCTAAAAGAATAAGGGAGAGCACTGAGCAGCCGCTGCGTCTATGCGCGCCGCCATCTTAGAACTCCTATAACTTAGAACTGTTACAAAAAATAACAGGAATTTAAACAAAAAACAAAACAAAACTGAGCTCTCTCTGTCAAGCAGCGGCAGCAGCGGTGGTGGTCCTTTATAGACCCCATCAGGCCCCACCGTAGGAGGCGTGTGCAGCTTCCCATTGGCTGCAGGAACTTCCTGCAGCCAATGGAAATCCAGGCAGAATTGCGGAAGGCGGTCCCCGCTCTGCTCCGCGCCAGTATAGCGTGTCACACAGGAGCCAACCGAGCGGGCGGCAGGGGTCCATGGGCCGGTTAAACGACCCCCATGGGCCACTTGTGGCCCATGGGCCTTAGGTTGCCGACCCCTGGTCTTGAGAGACAATGGAGTGCACCTCTAGGGGTAAAGTCAAACTGCTGGAGAATCACAGGGACTGCAGAAACTGGCAGCTTGTTCCTGCTGTCTTCCACATTTTTGCTGCATTAGCAGCTCTGAACTGACCTCTCTGGGGCGCAGTCTATCATGGTCTCCATGTCAGAAGATTATGGGGGAAATGAAGTAATTCTCTCTCTCTCTCTCTCTCTCTCTCTCTCTCTCTCTCTCTCTCTGGTGCACTTCCTCCAATCTTCTGCTTTCCAATCAGGTTGCCCAGCTCGGGTTGAAAGACGTAACCTAGACAGCCACTTGGCAGTGTGTGAATACAGGAGCCGCGAGTGCCCCAAAGGTTGTGGGTATGCCATCCTCAGCGCTGATGATGCGCAACATAATTGTGTGGCAGAGCTGAGAACAGAACTAGAACTGCTAAGGTAAACCTATTCTTCCCCTTACCTTGGGCTGCTCATGGATTGACTTGGCCCTCCAGTTGTTTGGGGACTACAATTCCCATCATCCCTGACCACTGGTCCTGTTAGCTAGGGATGGTGGGAGTTGTAGTCCCAAAACATCTGGAGGGCCAGGTTTAGCCATTCCTAAAGCATGAACTGACACCTAAATATTTTGCCCATCTCTCTAAAGCATGCACAAGGGGATTGTTCTTCAATACTGCTGCAATTTCCTGGGTGCTCAGGAAGCCAGTTTGGTAACTTGGCAAATTGCTTCTATTGCCATCACCACCTCTTCCTCCTATTTTCCCACCTGAATTACACTGGTATTCCATCATCCTGATTTGATTGAAATAAAAGATTTGTTGTCATCTTTTTTGTGTAACATAAGCTTGTGTGCTGCTTGGTGGTAACCTCAAACCTACGCTAGTCATAAATGAAATGCTTCTTTGCCAGTACTAGCTTATGGGAAATGCCCACGTGAGTGAAGCTGGGGCTGTTAAAATGAGATCTTTATCTTGGGCCGAAGAAAGATGCGGATATTGCATAAAACAGATGGAAGATAAAAAACAGATCTTGTTTGTGACTTACAGAATTATTAGTGCAAAACTGATAGATTAAACAGTACTTCGTGTTTTGGTAATTAGTGGCCCTGTTCACGTATAATGGTAAGTCCTGGTCTAAAACAAACAATTGCTTTTTGTGAATGATCAATTTGCTGGTGCACACTGTTCAGCTGCACCAGCTGCCCTCTTCCCAAGAGGATACAAATCAGAGTATTGGCTTAGGTTACATGTGAACAGGTGCATGTTGTTTGTGTCAGTCCAAGCAATCCTTCTCAAAATTAAAGCAGAATGAACAATAAGGCAATGGTAGGAGGGATTGCCACAGTCTTTTTTCCCAGACATTCGCCCCCTTAAAAAAGGGGGCATAAAACTGAATGTGCGTAAGTTTCGGGTTTCCTGTATATTCAGATTAAAAACAGATAGGCTGAGTAACGAAAAGTTTTTGGGTTTTTTTTAAGGTCAGAGATGATCTACCGGATGGAAGAGGCAAAACACGAGATGGAATCTCGACTAGATTCTCAAAGGAAGCATATGGTGCAAAAGGAGAGTCTTTTGCAAAATCAGATTGAAGAGCTAAAGGTAAACGAATTGTATTGCCATTAGCTATGAGGTCATCTCCCTCCCTTAAAATGTTGCCTCTGGTGAATTGGTATTCCCGACAGCTTTTCTATGCTGTACTCTTTTTCAGTTTCCAGAGGGTAGCCACAGTCCTCAAGCACCTGACAGCTGGCTTCCCCAACCTTGTGTTGTCCAGGTGATTTGGACTACAGTTCCCATCATCCTTGCTCATTGGCCAGGCCAGCTGGGAGTTGAAGTCCAACAACAGCTGGGGAGCATCAAATTGGGGAAATCTCACCTACAGCAGCTATTTTAGCAGGTATTTTAAGTACAATTCACATAAGCAAGGAAGCATTGCTATTGGTGACTGGCAAACTTCCTCCTGTCCCATTAATATTATATTAATTTGGAGGTGGACCATTAATAAAAATCAGACTACTTCCAAGTTGGCCTAGAAGGGCCTTCCCTACCACACATCCCCCACCTGCTGAGAGTTCTTTTCCCAAATTTACTGGGGTAACAGGGAGAGCACAATCATTGCAATAGCCCTCAGAATGCCCATGCACATTTTGCTTTACCTTAAACTCAGGATACAGAAGCATTTTGGCCTGGGCCCAAGTCATTCCAGGATGATGCAGCCTCTCTCCTTTGCCTTGGAGAGTGGGCAGAAACATCTGCTTTGCAGCAGTCTGGATACAAGAAAGGGGCAGATCCATGAAATCTAGGCTCTGTTATCTGTATGCTACCCTGAGGTCCTTGGAGGAAGAAACAAATGTGATAGATAGGAAATTGTGAGCATCTAACTGTCAACAGGCAGTCCCAGTGCAACACTTGAAAAACTCTTTTACGCTTTTCAGAGCCAGATGTCCAGGATGATGTCTGACATACGTACCCTGCTGGCAACAGAGAGGCAGCATCACCAAGAACTGGAGCAGGCACAGCTTGAAAAGCTAGAATTACTGGAATTAGTGAAGACTCTCCAGGAAGACTGTCGGTTGACTAGGGATGGAAGCAAGAAAGCAACACACGTTCGACCTCTGACCCAACTGGAAAGCATGAAGTGAAAGCCAGAGGTGACTGTTATATAAGATTGGGTTACTGCAGTCTGCTTTATGTGGCGCTTCCTTTTGCTGGATCTGGCAACTGACGATAAGTGCAGAATGCTGCAGTCCACCTGCTGACAGCAATGAGATTCTGTCGGCAGACAACACCTCCGCTCAGAGATCTGCACTGATTGCAGGTTTGTTACCGAACCAACTTCAAGCTGTTAGCATTAGTATATAACGCCCTTAACAGTTAGGAACAGTTTACTTCAGGAATTGCCTTACCCCGTATATTTCTATTCAGTCAATTCAATCTGCAGCACTGGCACTATTACAGGGGCACTACACTTGTAAAAAGTAGATATTTTCACATGGCAGCAACCACACTTGGAACTCCATGCCTATTGACATCAGGCAAGCACCTTCACTGCACTTTTTCCAGTGTCTGCTAAAACATTTTTGTTCAGGCAAGTTTTTCCAGACATGAAGAAGTTAACATTTTGATCTGTTTTTAGCTTAGCTGTTTATTTCAATTATTTTAGAGTTATTAAATTCCTGTCTTATGGTTTTACTACTGTATTTTTTTTTAGTTTTACTCTTAGGGATTTTTTTTTAAAAAAAGGTCTGGGGGGGGGAGAGAACAAAGTTCTGTGTACTCAGAAGAAGAAACAAAAAAGAAGCAAATAGAAAAATGAAGGAATCTAATGAAACTTGGCTTAAGCCAGAAGGGCCAACGAGGAACGTACTGCTGCATCAGGCAGAAAAAAAACCTGAGGGAAATGGACCAGCTTCCCACAAACCTTTGCCTATGGTGTCCTACAAAATGAATTGACCTAATAAAACTAATATAACGTGTGTGCTGTGTGTGGGTGTATGTATATATAGAAGAGAAAGCTTACAGATTATGTATTCTTGAAGTTAAGGACTCAGATATTTGGTAAGAGTGCACACTATACGCAGAGATGGAAATGTGAGCTATCAAATTATTTCAAATACATGCAAAGGAAAACAACTGCTACTCAGGCAGCTACATGCATGGCTCCACTATTAAACATTTTCATAGAAGCAAGTAGAAGTCACATGTGACTTATCCCTCTTCAGTGACTGTTGATCTTAATCATTTTTGAAAGAATGCTTTTAAATTCCTGTTTTAAAAAATTGTTTTACAGTGGTACCTTGGGTTACAGATGCTTCAGGTTACAGACTCCACTAACCCAGAAATAGTACCTCAGGTTAAGAACTTTACTTCAGAATGAGAACAGAAATCGCGCTGCAGTGGGAGGGCCCGTTAGCTAAAGTGGTACCTCAGGTTAAGAACGGACCTCTGGAACGAATTAAGTTCTTAACCCGAGGTACCACTGTACTTTATATTTTTGTCAACAGCTTAGAGGTGGTTGTTTTATGATCAAGTGGTATATAAACTGTTAGATAAAGCACTGTTGCCTTGGAATGGCTGTTGCTACTTACCCCCAATGAAGGCTATGTTGCAAGACTGTTAAAACCAAATCTAAACTTGTACTTCTGGCATAAGTGCCATAAAAGCATAGGCAACTATAAACACACACACACACTAACACAAAAAAACAGTTTTATTGAAATCTCAGATCTTGTATCAAACAAAATGGGATTTTTTTCCAAACCAAAAAAAAAAGTCTCTTTCTGCCCCCCGATACCAGTAAGTCTAGCATTGGTCCTCAAGCACTTAAGCGATTTGCCATCATCTTGAAACGTTCACAGTCAGAATGTTCTCAATGGTGTGTTTATCGAGTAAAAGAGCGGACATGACGCCCTCTTCCGCTGCCTCCGCCAACAAACTTTCCTCTTGAGCCACCACTACTGCCGCTATTTGTGCTTGCCCAAGATGGCCCAATTCCGCCACGGCCTCTGGAAGCACGATCACGAGGACTTGGCCGGTAGCCTTAAAAAAGAGAGAGATAACTGGTAACAGTACAGTGATGATTCCTACTGGGATATAAATAAGGGCCAAATTATGCATTGCAACTATACTGAGCCCTCTAAAAACAGCCTCCAACCTATGATATTAATACAGAACAACTCAATATACATTTAACCAGCACTGTATAGAAATCTGTGCCATCATAATGGCCAGGTTTTTTACCTACTATACAACAGACACCGAGGCAAACTTATTAATGCTAGAATCCTAAGCACACCTAGTTTCATTTAAGCTTCACTAATTAAGGCTTACTACTGAGCAAGCCCCATTATGGTTGGATGACCATCTGTCATGGACACTTTAGCTGAGATTACAGCATAGATGACCCTCAGGTTCCCTTCCATCTCTGATTCTATTATAAAATCAGGCTGGAAATAAGTGATATATTTAATCTTGCTAGGACTGCAGTTTCAAAAGCCCATGCAAAGGATATCAGGTCATTAGCTCATGAAGGGACAGCAGCCTGAAACTCCCCCCCACCCCACCCCACCCCAAAAATCTATATTTTGAACTGTTAATTTTGCTTTCATTTTAGTGTTTTAAATTGTAAGCCATGCTGGATGCCTTGGCAAACAGAAAGTATACAAATGCAATAAAGCAGGAACAGGGAACCTGTGTCCCTCTAAATATTGCTACAAATCCCATCATCGTGGACCAACTTTTAAAAGTGACATTTTTGCCTGAGGATCCAGTCTCTTTCGAGTTTACATTTAGCCATTTTATTATTTTTGACTTATTTTGTAAGGTGTCTTTTGGTGCTTTATGTAAAGCAGAAAGGAAGAAGATAAGTGCCATAAATCAAAACTGAAGAAAAATACTACTGGTTGAACTGATTGTGCATTTAATTTCAATGAAGTATTGTGAGGGGAGGGAAACCACAAACCTGCTGAACTTAACGGCCTTAGAGGTGGAAGTGGGCCCCTGTTGAAGTTGCTTTGGCCGCCTCTGCTTTCATTGTAGGTGCCTCGTGGAGAACTCTGTGCACTCCAGCTTGATCCTCTAGCTCCTTCACGGCGACTGTAATTTCCTAAATGAAAAAGCACAACTAAGCCATTTGTGAATTGCCTGTGTTTCTGAATATTCAACTCCACAGTCTGAGTTGAAAGGCTTCACGCATGCTGGATGGAAGGTAGCACCTAGCTTGGCCAGGCAGCTAGATTACTGGGCGCTAATTTGGGAGGCCCAAATTCTAAATTTATCATAGACACACTGAGCAGTCTTGAACAAGCCATTCCTTCTACCTCTCAATTCCCCATCTGTAAAACGGTGACAGCAACAGGTTTGTTTGGAGAATCAAAGAACATCAAACTCTTTTTTTACAACATCTCAGTTTCTAGGGGGCTGCGGCTAGAAGGCCAAAGCCTGAGATTGCATCCTTTGTGGACAAAGTTTACTGCAAAGATAGCTCAGCAGGTTAGCATGGTGCAGATAATGCCAAGGTTGTAGGTTCAATCCTTGTAAAGGACAGCTGTATTGCAAGGGGTTGGACTAGATGATCCTCAAGATCCCTTCCAACTCTACAATTCCATGACTCTAAAACCCCAAAAAGATAGCTGCAATGGTGAATAGTAGCAGAAGTGCTACAACTAACTTCGCTTTAAGGAACACACTGAATGAATGGAACCTCACATCTATCCTCCAGAAGGCATAAAGCTCACATATTTGAGGTGGACCAGAAAACCTACCTTTCGAAGCAGGTGGCGTGAAGAATCTATTTGGACTGTGAAAGGCTCCTCGCCCTCCTCGATTCCCTGAGAACCCGCCCCGTGAAGAGATCTTCTGTGAAACTTTAGGCGGTCTCTTGGGAGGCTGTATCCCATCTGGTGGAACCACTTCCTTGCTCTCGGCAGCCACAAAGTCATCAACATGCATAGAAGGCGGCCTGCTTGTGTTCTGCTTCCTCTGACGGAAGATATCGTGGGGCCGAATGCCTTGGCCAAATGCTCCCCTGCCTCTTCCTCTCGGAGGAGGCACAATATGGGCCCTCTTGGCGGGTTCGATGTATTCAGACTTCCCACTGTTAAGGCCCAGAAGTTTCACAAGATAAATTCATTAACAAGAGGTATTTTGTTTAGCAGGACACAGGTACCGGTATTAACGTATACAGGAGAATGTGAACCATTACCAATTCTTCACAAGCTAGAAGAACCATACGGATGTGCCATTTGCAAATATCTCTCTTTCTCCTATCCTTTCTAAGCCCTTATCCTGTCTCTCACTATTCCTCTGCATTAGAGTTAGTTGTTCAGTCAAAATTTTTAGTGGCAATTAATCCAAACGGCATGGTGGTCGCTAGAGCTTAAACCAATGATAGGCACAGCCAAAGACAAAAACGTTCTGGATTAAATAATTTGGAATAAAGACATCCCTGCTTCAATTTTCAATTTTTGAATTTTCAGATTCAAGGTAGCCAGATTAGATTTGACAGAGTTACTCTCATATTAGTATACAGAGGATGTTTTTAGTACAGCGTGACTCTTCTGGAAATTAAAAGTAATTCCTTTGTGAATAGCCCCTCTTTCTGATCTGGTTCACATAAGGCTAAGCTGAACTATGGCTTAGTGCAGGTATCTTCAACCTTTTCAAACCCAGGACGCATTTTGCACCCAAACATGCATTGGGGACACATTTCTTAATTATTCACCATGTATTTATCTGCATGGTGGCAATGCACCTGTTGCAATCCACCTTGGAACAGGTCATGTGACCTACTAGTGGGTTCTGACCCACCAGCTGAAGACCAGTCGCTTAGTGCAATCGCACAAGTGTCAGACTTGAAAAAGTAAAGATCATGGCCAATATGCACCTCCCCTTGTCCTGCTGCAAGCAAAGCCATGGTCGGGCTAGTTTCTTCTCCAAACCCAGGTTTGTGGTTTGTCTGGAGCTAGACAAACCAAGAAACCTGGTTCAGACAACCTGCTGAGCCAAATCATGTCACAGCAGCAGAAAGAAGAGGACCTCAGAGGCCATAACCTCCTCTCTGGAAAACCAACATCAAGCTAAGGCATGGTTTGGCACAGTGTTCCATGCTAACCCACTCTTCTCCCATATACATATACGGCATAAGCCTAGCAGTTTGTTCTCAGGCAGCTGGGAGGGAAACTTTTCTTTTCCCCAAGCCATACCAACCATGAAAGAAGTCAAAAACAAATTTTTATCAAATACAATTCTGCCCCTTCCAATTGCTCTGAAACTACATAGGAATAAGGATAGAGCACTTAAAAAGCCATGGGTAAAAAGGACAAAATGAAAGGAAATAACTATGATGGGATGGGGAAAGGGGGCAATTTCAAGAGGTTCAAGGCACCTGAGCTAAAGGTTGCCCATTTGTGACTGAAGAATTTAGTTTTAATGCCCTCATCCCTTGGCTCCAAGGGTTAAATTAAATTAAATTAAATAATTTTTTATTACGGTCGAGGACCAGCACTTATCTCCAAGGGTTAAGTTACTTAAGTCTTTCAAGGATGATAGCAGGCTTCTGAGAATAAGAAATCCCTTCCTTTATGTGTACGACATTATATGGCAAAATATGCAAAAAGGTGTTGCCTTCTAAGGTTCCTATCACAGTCAATTTTATTGTTTTTTGCTCTGGCACACCTGTTTGCAGCATTTTAGAGGATGTAAGATGCTTTTTTTCCCAACCCAGGCTCTTTTAAATTTCTTCTGGGTAGAACTAGATTCTGCCTTTTATAACCCATGTTAGTTCTATCATTCACAGGAACCATTCCTCCTCCACTCCCTTCCCTTGCACCAGCAAAATCTGTTCATGTAAAATCTATTTTTTTAAATTTTGGTTTTCAAATAGAGTGCTGCAGCAGAACGACTTGTGGGAGGGACCCTTTCAAGTGACTCAAATCTACTTGGATCCCACTATGCCGTGATTACAAACACAGTTAAAGTGCAGTGGCAAAAGAGAAATCCACCTTTAGGCACACAGTCACACAATCAAAACCACTGGTTACCTGGAAGTTATAAACGTCTCGTGCTTGTGTTTGCCAAGTTTAAAGCCTTTTGTGGTTTTTGTCCGACCCGGAGAAGTAGGCTCTGTCAAAAACGACCTCTCCAGTTCTGCCTGCAGGTCAAAGTCGCTGCATCCTTTTTCCGACAGTTCAATTAAGTCAACCTTTACCTGTAAGAGTGAGAATTTCATTCCACTTTAATCATTCCCCCAGACAACTGTCAGCATCCCCAAACAGGAAACACTCTCGGAAAGCTGCTGGTAAATGAGTAGCCCATTTTTATCCATCTACATTCCTAACAGCATAACTCTTTGTTGCTTACACTATGAATGGGGCCTCAAAAATACTGCTGACAATTAAGCTCTAAATGCTCCAGTCCCCACCCATTCAAGTATTAAAAACTCAAGACTTTTACCATGTCAGGGTCAGTTTCAATTTCTTCAGCCTGGAACGGTGAGAACCACATAGATTTCAGCTGGTCATCCATGACATCTGCCAAGATGTATGCAGTCCTGTAATATCAAATGTATTTTTTAAAAAATAGGGGTCAGTGTTCGCTGTCTCGTATTCATCATCCACTCCTCCAATAAAACGTTTCCTAAAGGACCATGGGTTCACCAGTTCCTTCCTCAAGCAGTAGGAAGAACACAATTCCACTTGGAGCATCCTAATGTCCAATGGAGAACATGGCTTGTACCTCTGCTATGGCCAGGTGCTCTTGTCTCCTATTCTTTGCAATGTCTATCAAGCACTTTCCTATGTCATCAAATACAGCCTGACAGCCTTCTAGGACAGGGACCGTATCATGTCTGTATTTTGTTTAGCATTTGATACACTATTTTGCTATTTTAAAAACATGCGCCCCGTCCTTCTATCTGTCCAGGGACACTGTTCACAATCAACACTGTGATAAACCAATACTGTGAAAGGTAATGGTGCATAAGTTGGAAACAATTTTATGTATGTTTAAAACAAGACAAACGAAAAGAACACATTAAGTCCATGCTTTGTTCAAGAAATACACTGATCAATGATAAAAAGAAAGCTGGACTACTCAATGTCTATTATTTCCAAATAAAGGAGGATCAGAAGAGACATTTAGCAATGTTGACAAAAAGAAGGGGAGAGATCACAATTGACAAACACATCCATCATACTTGTGCAATACTTGTGCCACAAGATCTTGAAAGAATTGGGCAACTCTCAGAACCTCAACCTATCATTTGCGGGGGGGAAAGGAGGTGTGATGATGGATTGAGACAAGAGAACTCTAATCTCTGTTGTAATGCATAGAGCCCATGAAGATAAATGCATGAAGTTAAACACGGTCCCAAATATACCACCACAAACACCTGGTTTTCAGAGATTCTAGTTCTTCACAGACACAGATGCACATTCAGCACTTTACCTATTATTAAAAAGATGCTGGAGAGATTCTGGTACCGGAAGGATTGGCTCTACATCTTGGTCACTCAGTGGACAAGGATCACCAGCAGATTCCAGCATCTGCCGAAGTCCAACAACATTGTCCAATAAAGATTCCAGACTGTCATCTTCTTTTGAGCGCTCCTGTGTAAGGAACACTGCAATCACTAACAGCTCAGACAGAATTTAAGCATTTTTGCCACCTGATAAGATGCAGCAAACTAGCAACTCTTTCAATAAATACATGTTCAATTGACATCATGGACATATGGCACAGTAATTAGACCACTGTGGCAAAAACATAGGGTTGTATAAAGCTAAATCATATGCAGAGTAGACATTAATCAACCTTAATCATGTCCATTAAGTTCAACGGGTCTACCAAGGGCTGAACGTGCACTGGATACAACCCAGAGAATCTTGTGGCACCTTAAAGAATGTGAGTGATATCCAAAGTCAGTCATACTGAAATCAATGGACTGATTTCAATAGGTCTACTCAGATTTATTATAGTGTACACTTTTGTGGACTAGGCCCCAGTCGATCGGGTGCCTGAAGTGTTATCCAGTATACGTACAGGGCTATTGAGAAACAAATTGTATGCGGTGGAGCCAATTGACCATGGGAGGAAGGGCAGGAAAAATGTAATAAATAAGTTCAAGAGGTATAGCCTGATAATTTTATGTAAAGCTAAGCTTAATATGCATAACTAATAACAACGGTGATCATTCCTAACAGTACCAAACAGTGGCAACACAATCATCCCAGCTTTATCACTAGTTACAAATTATAATTAGGGAAGCTTTTAATGTTTAATAGACTATTGTATTTTAATATTCTGTTGGAAGCTGCCCAGAGTGGCTGGGGAAACCCAGCCAGATGGGCAGGGTATAAATAAATTATTATTAATTATTTATTATTATTATTATTATTATTATTATTATTATTATTATTATTTGTAGCCTAACCGTCATCGAGTTAAGATACATGGGCAGTGTTCAAAAACATTGCATAAAAATGAATACATACAAAAATGTTTAAAAAGACATATAAAATGCATTAAAATCAAATCAGAACAGTAGCAATGAAAAACTATCAGACTCCTAACTCTCAAACATCTGGTACTGACACAAAAAAATATGAACATTACATTACCAAAACTAGCTTTTCCAGCTCAAGGAGCAGATTTTCAGGAGTTTCTTCTTTGTTTTGTAATTGGTATTTTAATTCTGCAGTAGTAAGACCCAAAGTTCTGGCAGGATGGGCTCCATCTACTTCTGCAAGACTTCCGTCATCCCCACAACATCCCTAAGGAAGATTAAGTACACTACAGTGGGACCTCGACTTACAAGCGATTTGACTTACGTGTTTTTTTACTTACGAATGACTTCCAAGAGAAACAAAATGGCCGCCGCAACCAAATTTTTCGACTTACGAATGGAAGTCGCGGCCGCTTTAATAGGATTTTTTCGACTTGCGAATTTTCGACTTACGAATTTTTTTCGCTCAAAGCATTCCTATGGGGATTCGACTTACGAATGTTTTCGACGTACGAAAATTGCGTCAGAACGCATTATCGTCGTAAGTTGAGTTCCCAATGTATATGAGTACACAAGCAATAACACCACAGCACCATAATGCGGTTAACTGATGACTTCCCCCCCCTTTTTTTACATATCCCTGTAAAACCACCTTGAAACGTTTCTTGCTACAACTCTCTCTCTGTCTCTCTCATGGCTTTTCACTACTCTACTAAGGAATTTTTATCCCTGCCAACACATAACCTACCAGGTTGAATGGTTTTCACCTTTCCTTTGTTTTCACCTGCTGCAAACTATATTCTGTTTTTACTGATTTAATGTTTACTTATTTGTTGTTTCAAGTGTGTGTGTGTACATTTTTAAACTGATGTAAGCCACCTTGGGTATTATTATTGTAATAGAAAAGTAGGAAATAAATCCTCTCGAATAATAAATAAATAAAATGGGCCCTTTGGGGTTCTGTTAAAGGTAAAGGGACCCCTGACCATTAGGTCCAGTCGTGACCAACTCTGGGGTTGCGGCGCTCATCTCGCTTTATTGGCCGAGGGAGCCAGCGTACAGCTTCCAGGTCATGTGGCCAGCATGACTAAGCTGCTTCTGGCGAACCAGAGCAGCACACGGAAACGCCGTTTACCTTCCCGCCGGAGTGGTACCTATTTATCTACTTGGCACTTTGACGTGCTTCCAAACTGCTAGGTTGGCAGGAGCAGGAACTGAGCAATGGGAGCTCACCCCATCACAGGGATTCAAACCGCCAACCTTCTGATCAGCAAGCCCTAGGCTCTGTGGTTTAGACCACAGCGCCACCTGCATCCCAGTGCCACCTGAGTCTGTTAGATAACCTTCATTTCTATCATCTGATGGAAGTATTACAGCTGTATGCTTTAAAGAAAACTGCAGCTACTTTTCCTGAGTTGAAATGCAACAGAATGCAATAAAGGCAAAGCTTCAGAAAGCCCTCTGTACACATTTACTCACCAGTGTATCAGAATTCAGTATCTGCCTCATGAAATCCAGAAAAGAAGATGCAAGTTCTCCAGGGTCCTTATTAAAGCTGCTCACTACTCGCTTCAATCCAGTGTGCAGAGCCCCACAGTGTTTTCTTAGAGAGCTGTTTTCGTTTCAAAGAAAAAGGTTGTTAGCAATCCAGTTTTTGACACAGCATATGAAAAAAATACTTAAAAGATAGGCAGTTTCAGAAACACAGCTGAATGAATTTATATGTATTTCAATGTTTCAGTTAATTAAAAGGATGTACTTGATTAATTAAACAGCATTTTAAAAATGTTTTAAATCCAAAGCATATAGGAGGGAATACATCTTCTAAGATAATACCTATTATGTCATATCAGACACTATCTGAAATAAAGCAAGGATGCTTTGCTCAGAATTGTGGCTCAGTCACATGCACATTAAAGCAAATCTGATGCCTTAATGAAACCCATGTGATGAATTGACTAAGGTTTCTTTAATCAGCCAGCAGCCCTAATTAACATCTTCACAAAAGAATTTGTACTATACAAGAACACTGCCAGATCATTTTTTTTAAAGGAATTTGCAAATTGTGTGTTTTATTATACAGTTAGCTTTGAACAATTCTTTCCAAGGGAAAGAGAAGATTAACAGCACCAAAAAATGCCACACTGGTATGTTCTTGCTGTTACCATTGCCTGTGAAATTTGACATTACATTTAGCACAATCTTCTGCTGTGTAAGCCCCACTGGGGTGGGGGGGGAGTGAGCTGAACTAAACATTTTTGCGGTGTGAGTATGTTTGCGGAATGTACCTCTTCAGGTGATAGAATCCATAATCGTGCTCAGTAAGGAACATCATGGTCCTGATACAAGTCAGCAAACAGTTATAGCTGCTTTCGGCATTAGAAAGTGTCTCCATCAGGCAGTCACAGATGGAAGTCATGAGTTCCTTGCTTGGCAACGAATTTGAAAGCTGCTCCAATTCAGAGAGAGTGCTCTCCGTGGAACTGGGCAAGACCAATGCAATGTCCTGCAAAGAGAAATCACAGTATTACAAAAGGCAGAAAGGCACACAGGCATCCCTTGGGGCCATGGCAAAAGCCACTTTAGAGCTTGCACCAACCGAGTGGGGGTTTTTTAAAAAGCAAATCTCTACTATCACACACCACAGGACTTCAAAGTTACAAGACTGTCCACAGCTGCAATGTCTGCACAGGGAGTGCTGTTCACAACCTGTTAAGCCCTGGGTAGGCAAACTAAGGCCTGGGGGCCGGATCTGGCCCAATCACCTTCTAAATCCGGCCTGTGTTTTTACATGAGTAGAATGTGTCGTTTTATTTAAAATCCATCTCTGGGTTATTTGTGGGGCCTGCCTGGTGTTTTTACATGAACAGAATGTGTGCTTTTATTTAAAATGCATCTCTGGGTTATTTGTGGGGCATAGGAATTCGTTCATTTCCCGCCCCGCCCCCCCCAAAAAAAATATAGTCCGGCCCCTCACAAGGTCTGAGGGACAGTGGACAGGCCCCCTGCTGAAAAAGTTTGCTGACCCCTGTGTTAAGCGAAATATCTCTTGAGCACTAATTTCTGGTTCCTGGTCAACCTTATTTAAAAGCATTTAGCTTTGCAAAGAAACATGAAGTGTCACTCAACAGCCATTTCATTAAGCTCTATAAAGCAGAACTTGAAACGACCTGCTCCTGAGTGCAGCTACTAAAAGAATTGGGAATCTGAGGCCCTTTGGTGACAGTGAACTCCCACCAGCCTCAGTGAGAATAGATAAGGATGAGACTATATAGCTGTGCAAATATAGCCTATATGCAATTTGAAAAAAAGCAGAGCTTTCAAATTTGTTTGAAAAAGCAGAGGTAGATTTATGGTAGGGGTTGATGGCAGCAACAATCCCTCTCTGCCAGAAACCAAACGGTTTCAAGGTTCTTCTTCCTGGCTTGGTAAATAGGCCTGGCATAGTTTTATAAGACTTAGGGATGCAATTAAAGGAAGAGGGACTCAATCTTGGTGCAACTCATGAATTCCTGAAAGAAGATTCAGCCTTGGTGCAATTTGTGAATTAATGAAGAACAGGTTTTTAATGAATAAAGTTGTTCAGGGGTGTGACCAGAGAGAACTAACTGGACTGTGTCTTGAGATCTGAAATGAGCAGAGATTTATATCTGGAAAACAAACAAAGTGTTTATACACACATACACACACCTTTTAGCTTACATTAGTTTTCCTCCATGTATATTTTTCTCCTTCCTTGAAGGCATGCTGGCTAGGTGTTCTGGGGAGATGGAGAGTAGGGACATCCTTTTCGTATTTTCTTGGACAAGCCTGTCTTGTTTGCTAAGGGGAGACTTGCACTCCTTCCAGGACAGCCCCCGCCCCCACTGCCCATGGGTGCATATGCATGACAACATGTGCACAATCAATACAGAATGAAATTAAAGGGTTCTTTAGATTTTCATTTTTAAATACCTGGTCGCAGAGAGACTGCAAAATAGAAGCCAAGAACTCAGCACACTGCTGGTGAATAATGTTGTCCCCTGCAGCTCGCATTAAAGACAAAAGGTCTGGGAAAACTTCAGCATACTTCTCATCCCCTTTCACAGTTCCATTAATCAAGTGCAAAATAGCCAGTTTACAAGCTTTGTGTGAAGCCAGGGCATCGAGTAACGCAAGCAAGCGGGTAGTCTGGCCAGTGTATTGCTTCTCTTTGTCTTCTGGGTTGCTGAAGTGACATCAATGCTCTTATTAGAAAAGACAAATATACTGCATGCATGTTTATGACAAAACAAACTTCAGATCTGAAATTTCCATTAAAAGATGTGTGTGTGTGTGTGTGTGTGTGTGTGTGTGTGTGTGTGTGTGTAATATTATATCTATCTCTATATCTCTGCAAGTTTTCCACTGTAGTGGCACTGATTTTGTCACAAATGAGCTTATTACCATTACTGTGGTACCTCGGATTACAGACACACAACTATGGTGAGAGTCATAGACCAAAACTTCTGAAGGGCACCAGGTTAGCACTGCTACTTAAAGACCCTTAGGACAAAGTATAAAATCGTACCTTTGCAAATCTTCTACAAGCAGATCCAAAACAGTCCTCATAATAAGGAGAGCGGTTGGCGAAGCCAAGTCACACAACTGAACACAAATGCGTCTCAGCATGTGCTGAATAGGCAGGCAGGTGGAGCCAGAGAAGGACCGTACTATTTCTTGCAGCAATTTCGCTTGAACGTGAAGATGCATGCTCCACAGCTTCCTAGTGTTGAGAGCCACCGATATGTCATGCGGTTCAATGACCTGTCAGAAAAGCAAAATAACTCTGAGAGTGCCAAAACGTAGAGTTCTTCTCCAGCACCACATGCAAGGCACACTACCTGGTGCTTTTTAGGCAATCATGAAAACCCTTGTAGCCAATATATGTGCTCCAATATATGGAGTTATTGCATCCCAGCTAAGGAGAAATATCCCCACTCATCATCCAACATCAAAAGGACAAATCCCCTCTATTGGCCCTTTAAAATGAGAGATAGGGAGCCTGCATCTCTCCACATGTGGCTGGACTACGATTCCCATCATCCCTGACCATTCGCTATGCTGGCTGGGGCTGATGGGAGTCCAATGACACTGGAGGGCACCAGGTTGAGGGAGGTTGGTATACAATCCGTCAAACGGATAGATCCACTGCACAACTCTATCAGTCAGTTCTTACCTACCCATCCTCTTCAACAGTCTTTTAATTTTCCTGCCTTTTACAAATAATTTGTGGTTTTTACATACCTGAGTGGTTTGCATGGGAAGTGGCAGCGGCAGCAACTCAGAAAGCAGTATAAGACCAGAGAAAAACCCTTCAGGAATTCTCAGGACAGAAGTGAGGACCTCTTTTAGCATGAGCGACCAAGTGTTATTGGCCAGAGTTTCCTCCGAGATGGTTAGCTTCTCATTAACCCCCTGGGTAAAAGTCAACAAAATGTCGACAATGTCATTCTGGATTTTTTGTTCATCGCTGTCTAAACGTCCCGAGAGGGGAATAGAACACAGGAGCATGTGTAAGGAAATAAGTGCGGAAGGAATACGCATATCTTTGAACTCAAAGGACCCTCCACGCAGCAGTTCGGTCAACATGGTCTTCAAGAGGGTGAGGGTGCACCGGGCCATGGAAATCGTAGTGACTCTGTGGAGGGTAGTCCCCATGTTGACGTGGAGTCTCCAGGGCTGAATAAGGATGCTGTTTAGCTTTTGCAGAACACGAATAAAAGTGTCCATTCCTTCAGAAGAGAACATCTGTATGACTGCAAGGTTCCATTTCAGGTCCTTCTGCTGACCTTTAGGAGGAATTGGGGGATGGAGGAGGGGAGGAAAGAGAAAAACCATGTTGTGCCTTGATCTCAGTCATTAGGAAAATATAGATCAGGTGCAATGATTCCTTTTTATGAGACTTCTGTCCATGACCAAGCACATAGATTTTTACATGACACTAAATTTATCATGGGGCACAGAATCCTTACATTTTACTCTTAACTTCCCCATCAAGCAGCTCTGTCAGCAACAGAAAATGGTCCAAAGAAACAATTTATTTCAATATGGCTATAGGAGGTGGTGATTAAATCTGATGTACTCTTATAAAGGAAATGGAACAATGTTAAAAGTAAGTATTATACCTTCAACAGGTGGTGGAGGGCATGCAACATGGCACAAGACACGAAGTGCAGTAGGAAGACCGACTCCTTCCTGGGTCATCAAGCTATCAATATTCTTTAAAATAAAATTTGAAAAATAAGACTCATGTTATTAAAGATCAATATTCAACAAAAATGGGTGCAGTAGAGAACTTTATCTTGCTTCTGAGCAACAAAAGGTAGGCTGACTTCAAATGAGTGTTAGGGCCATTAGGGTTTTTTTTACTAGAACCCCTTTAACCTATTGACTTATTCAACACAGAACTTTTTTTAACAGCTAAGGAATAACTAATCTAGGCTACGTTATTCTGATTGTGCATTCTTTTGCTTAGGAATGTTAAATATCATATTGTTGCATCAGACCAATGTCCGTCTTTGGTCCAATCTACTTGCCAGTATTTCGGAGGTCCATCAGAAGTGGGGCAGTGGTCTACAAAACTTCTTCCCACCCTTTCTATACAAGGCATCCAAGTAAAAGTAACACAAGGATTGAAATTCTAATGGAAGGTCACCACAAAACACCTTAGAGCTAAACTAGATAATTACAAAAATGTTTTAAGTAAATAGCAACCAGGTAGGAAGCAATGGAGAAGTGGAGCTATACTCTTTCCACAGCTGTAGTTCCAATCCAATGGAAATCCCAATGTGAATAAAAGCCAGATAATAACTTGATATTTCCCCGTCCCCATGGCTGCTATTTACTTTTTAAAAACTGCATTGAATTAGCAGTTCCATTAATAAGGTCACATCTAATTTTGCTCTTCAAAAAGGACATTATTAGAAACAGAGAACCAACAATTCCTTCTTGAAAAACATTGACTACTTTTAAAAAAAATGTTATTATGAGGATTATACTAAAAACACCACACAAAATGGTCCAATATAGAATGTACTTATAACCAAACATTTCTTGATAAAGGAGTACCAAGCAAACTTTATGATAACCCTATGCCAGGCATAGGCAAACTCGGCCCTCCAGATGTTTTGAGACTACAATTCCCATCATCCCTGACCACTGGTCCTGTTAGCTAGGGATGATGGGAGTTGTAGTCCCAAAACATCTGGAGAGGCGAGTTTGCCTATGCCTGCCCTATGCCATCAGAACTGTGAAAACACAGAATTTTGCCTCCTGTATATACAATGCAAAAGATCAACCAATGAAATAGCTAGGAGTGGATTTTTAAGAAAATGCAGGCACTGAGAATGGTTTTTACTAACCTGTTTAATGTATTCAATGAGATTTGGGATGCAATTAATTTCAAACCGAAGTGTTTTCAAGGGTTCCAGCCATTTGCCAAGTTCTAAAACAAACAAGGCAACTTGAAGAATGTTGCATTATGTAAAATTGTGCATTCCAAAAATATGGTGACAAACATTAGAGCTACAGGCCTTTGTATATAAATCAAGTTAACTTTTAATACAACATTAAAACTGCTTTAATTCAAAGAATAAAGACTCAATGCATACATATGAGCCAATTTTTGATTTTGTTTTGATCTGAAATTATTCTTTATTATACCACATTTCAGCTGATTTCTTCAGCTGAGAGCACCAAGAACACTGCTGAAGATCTATTTCTATAGGTCCAGGGATGCCTTATCAAAAGTTAGCTTATTTGCATTAAAACAATCAAAAAGGTTCACTTCCATTCAGTAGTGACTTGGAAATCAGTATGACTTGGGTTGCTTTCCAATGTGGGAATAAATCCCTATGATTTCGATTCAACTTACTGCAACATATGTGGTTGCAGCTTTAGTTAAATATGAGTCGTACAAGGATTTTGAAAAGGTTTTAATATGGATTCAATCCCATAAAAAGTATCTGAACCATGACCATCTATTTGTCCCAAAAGGCAATTTTGCCCAGCATAATTCAAACATTTAATCTCTTGAATATTCAATATTAAACCCCATCTTAGCTACAAAGGCCTTCTGTGTGTATGTTCTAAAATGAAAGTTTTTTCCTTAGCTCAGAATAACTTGAATTTCTTAGTCTTTATTGTATGCAAGCCAAGACCATCTTGTCTGTTGTGTTTCCTGGACAGCAAGCAGTTAACACCATCGTTCTGATTCTGGGAACTCTGCCAAGGTATCCAGGCAACTATCACTTGTCTGAGAGAAGGCGAAGTTGGTTTCACTTTCCCCTTCCCGAGTAGTGTATGCTGTAGAGTGTGTATCGTAGCTATGGAGCTTGACTCCTCAGGTTTTCTTTTGTTTGTGAGTCAATAAATATGTAGTTTAGAATACAACTGTCTGGACCTCAGTTATTCCAGACACAGAGAAGCAGACCTAAAATTGCCAACACAAGGCGCTGCGCGATTCTGCTGAGTGAGTGAGAGAGCCTGCCCAACGGAAGCGTGGCTGGACACCATTGCGGAGCCAGGGCTCGTTAAGACGATTTATGGCTGCTCCGGGCAGCAGTCCAAAGAAGAAGAGAGACTCCACTATGGCTACACTCTCACATTTATCACAGGTTATGGAAGCGCCATTAAGAGATAGCACGGCTTTGTTGGCAAAGCGTCCTGAAGTGATTTATGGCCAGGACGGGAGGTCTGTGTGTCTGCTGCAGCCGGCAGCATGAAAGCCCAGCTGGAGGACTGCTTTGTGCAAGCTTTGAGGCATAAAGCAGGGAAACCTCGCTGGTGAAGAGGAGCCGTTTCCTGGAGCTGGGAGCTGAGAGGCAAGTGCTGAGTTTGCAGCCACGTGAGTTACCTCAAGCCCCAGGGGGGAGATGGCAGAATCCCATGAGAACTTTACACCGCCCTTCCCCAGGCTAAATGGGAGGAATTGGGCTGACTGGTCGCGAAAAATGAAGGTCCTCTTAACTGCTAAAGATCTGTGGACTTGTACTGAGGCCCCACCAGTGCAAGACCCTGCTGCTGAAGCAGCTGAGGCCAAGAAGAAAGACGAGAGAGCTACTGCTCACTTAGTCATGGGCATTGAGGAAGAGCAGATGGTGCACATAGACGCTGCCACCAACGCCCACGAGATTTGGGGGGCTCTCCAACGTGTGTTCCAGAGAGATACAGCGGGTGCACGCATTCACACCACCAGGCAGCTGTTTGAGCAACGTTTGCAACCTGGAGGCTGTGTGCGTGAGCACACCAACAAGATGTTGGCAATCTTCAACCGTTTGAGACAGCTGCAGGTTCCATTTACGGAGGAACAGAAAGTTTACATTTTGCTTAGTTCGTTAGACCCCAGTTTTGAGACGCTTTCTCTCACTCTGGAAGCCTTGCCAGCAGCACAACTGAGCATTGATTATGTATCGGGGAGGCTGCAGGATGAACAGGATAGGAGAGAAAGAGAGAAAGGAAAAGCTGTTAAGGGGGGTTGCTCTTTGCCCAGGAGTGGGGGTGCAGAGGCTGCTGAGAGCTCTGTTAAAGCTCTTGCAGTGAAGAAATGTTTTGGCTGTGGGTCAGATAAGCATCTAATCCGGGACTGCAGCCAAGAAAACTTCAAAGCTGGTTTCCATGGCAACCGCCAGAGGAAAGGGAGACCACGTCGTGGGAGGAAAGCATCGTCCAGAGAAGGCAGAGAAGATAAAGCAGCTGCATACGCTTTCGTTGGAAAGACTGTTGCCAACCCCAAGCTGCATTGGATTGTGGACAGTGGTGCCAGTAGGCATCTAGCGCCACCTGGCAGTCAGTTGCGGAACTGCAGGTCGATCCAAGATGCTACCACAGTCACTTTGGCAGATGCAACCACTAAATCTGTCACCAAAGCTGGTGTTTTTTATATGCCTTGTCTGAATGATGACATTGATGTGTTTGTTTTAGATGGCATGAAGTATGGCTTACTTTCTGTTTCAGCTTTAGACCTTGCAGGTTACATGATCAGTTTTGGTAACCAGGTATGCACCATCTCCAAAGGTGGAAAGCAGTTGGTCCAGGTGAGAGGCCATGATGGGGTGTACATACTGGAAACTGACAACAGCGCCACAACGAGGGCGCAGGGTGCTGAAACAGGTAAAAACAGTTTTGAGACGGCACACGCGCATTGTGCCAACAAACCCACCCACGATCAATGTTTACACTTGTGGCATCGCAGGTTTTCGCACGCCAATTGGGGGTACGTGCGCAAGCAGGTAGAGTGCACTGAGGGTTGTAAAATGAAGGAGTGCACTAAATTCCTAGACTGCCGAGCTTGCAAGAGATCGAAGGTGCATTCTTGCAGTTACCCAAGGTCAGACAGGGTGGCCAACCAGGCGTTTGAGCTGATTCACGCCGATCTGTGTGGACCAATGCAGGTTCCCAGCATAGGCCATGCCCGCTTTGTACTATGTCTGATCGACGATTATTCTCGCGCCGGCTGGATTTTCCCGCTCAGGGACAAGGGGCAAGCGGCGAAAGAGATTAAGGAATGGGTGGAGGCAGTAGAGGTGGAATTTGGCACCAAAGTGAAATCTTTCCAGACCGATCGAGGCACTGAGTTTACTTGTGCAAAGTTGCAGGATTTCTTTCGTGCCAAAGGCATTAAGCATAGAAAAACCTCTCCTTACGCTCCCCAGGAGAACGGGGTTGCAGAGCGCAGGAACAGAACCCTGCAGGAGGCAGTTGATGCTATTTTGTTTGATTCGGGTCTGCCAAAATTCTTCTGGGCCGAAGCATGGAAAACTGTATGTCACACTTTGAACAGGACATACAACTCTGTGGTAGGGACCACGCCCTATTTTCTTCTCTACGGAAAGAAGCCCAAGGTGCACTATTTCCGTACCTTCGGGGCAGAGGCCTGGGTCCTGATACCCCGGCAGTTACGTAGGAAGGGCAGCCCGAGGTCACAGAAACTGATTTTCTGCGGCTATGACACAGGGTCGAAAGCCTGGAGATTTGCTCATCCGAGTGGAAATCGTTCTCGGGTGGTGATCAGCCGCAGCGCAGAGTTTTGTGAGCAAGATGGCTGGAAGAGGATTCATGGCAATCCTGAAGTGCTCACAGACTTATTCAGCGGTCTTGACTACCAGGATCAGTCAGGCACACCCACTGGTGGTGCTGATGGTGGTCAACCTGCTGGTGTTTCGGGCCACGATCCCAAACACGACCAGGGTGCAGTGCCAGAGGGGGCAATCCCTAAGACTCAGGTGAAGTCTGAACCCAGCAGCGCACCCACGTCTCCAGGGGAGACAAGAGCTAGGAGACAGAAGCGCAGTAGGTCTCCACGCTCACCTTCAGGCAAGTTCAGTCCAGGAGGGCACAGCAAGCGCAGCAAATCGCTTGGCGGTTCTCCAGATGCCAGGGACTCACAGACTGAGTCCGGCACGTCTGGGTCAGAGGGGGAGTCTCCAGTGGTGCCATGGCGTTCCAAGCGCACCACGAAAGGCAAACCTCCTGACAGGTTCAAAGCCACCACGGTTTGGGCCCATGTTGCTCTGTGCGAACCGGAGAGCTTCGCTGAGGTGCGGAAGTTACCTCAAGCAGAGTCCAGCAAGTGGCAACAAGCGATGGAGAAAGAGCTTAGTGCCATGAAATCGCTTGGAGTGTTCACACTTACAACTCTGCCAGCTGACCAGCAAGCTGTGAGTTGTCGCTGGGTCTATAGGTTGAAACCCACTGCAAGTGGAGAGCCACAATACAAAGCGAGATTGGTGGCCAGAGGGTTCAGCCAGAGACCAGGAGTGCATTACTCACAAGTTTATGCACCCACATCCCGCAGTGAGACCATGAGATTACTGCTAGCGGTAGCAGCACAGAGAGGTGCTGAGGTTGCACATTTCGACATCGACGTCGCCTACCTGAACTCACCGCTGCAGGAGGAAATCTACATGTTACCTCCTCCAGGGTTTGAAGGCGATAGTCCAAATTTGGTTTGGAGACTACACCGTTCCATTTATGGCTTGAGACAATCTGCCAGAAACTGGAATATTTGTCTCAACCAAGCTCTGGAGAAGCTAGGCTTCAGGAAGAGTCGTGCAGACAGTTGTTTGTACCTAAAGGGTTCAGGGCAGCAACAAGAATTGGCATTAATTTTTTGTCGACGACATTGTCCTTGTTGCTAGTACAAACAAACAGGTGCAGGAGTTTGCAAGTAAGCTGAGGCAGCACTTCAAACTCAAGGAGTTGGGTCCTGTGAGCATGTATCTAGGGGTTCACATTCACAGAGACCGAGATGGCAGTTTTGTACTTAACCAGAGCTCAAAGATTGATCAGTTGCTCAAGAAATTCAACATGGCAGACTGTAAGGGTGTAAGGACACCAATGGAGACATGCTTTGTTAAAGACAATCAGTCTGATGAAAAGAAAGAGTTTGAGCACAAGGAGGTGTATCAATCTGCTCTGGGCAGCCTGCTCTATTTGTCTCAATGGAGTAGACCCGATATTGCATTTGCAGTCAATCTGCTGAGTCGAGAAGCAGCCAAGCCCAGTGTGATGGCCTGGAACGGGATTAAGAGAGTTCTTAAGTATCTGCAAGAAACCAGAGAGTTTAGCCTCACACTGACAGCCCAGGGCAATGAACAGCTTCAATGTTGGGCTGACGCTGATTGGGCTAGCGACTCAGACAGAAAGTCAATATCTGGGATGGTCATAATGTTTGGAGATTCTGTAATTGGCTGGAGGTCCAAAAAGCAAAGTCTGATTGCACTGTCATCGACTGAGGCAGAATTCAGTGCTCTGTCAGAACTGTGTCGTGAGCTTGAATTCTACAAGTGCCTAGTCGAAGATGTGTGTGAGAAGTGTTACCTGCCCATCACCATATGGGAGGATAACCAACCATGCCTGAAATTGGCGGAATCCGGTCAATTCAATGCACGAACGAAACATTTGGATATTCGGTTCAAAAATGTGCATGAGAGTGTTAGGACAAATGTGGTCAGGCTGAAATATTGTCCTAGTGAAAAGAATCTCGCAGACGGTTTCACCAAACCCCTAAGTTTCCAGAAACATGAAGGTTTCTGTGAGGGATTGAACATGGGTTGAGATGTATATATGTATACCCAGAATTGCGAACGAGAGGGGGTGTTGTGTTTCCTGGACAGCAAGCAGTTAACACCATCGTTCTGATTCTGGGAACTCTGCCAAGGTATCCAGGCAACTATCACTTGTCTGAGAGAAGGCGAAGTTGGTTTCACTTTCCCCTTCCCGAGTAGTGTATGCTGTAGAGTGTGTATCGTAGCTATGGAGCTTGACTCCTCAGGTTTTCTTTTGTTTGTGAGTCAATAAATATGTAGTTTAGAATACAACTGTCTGGACCTCAGTTATTCCAGACACAGAGAAGCAGACCTAAAATTGCCAACACAAGGCGCTGCGCGATTCTGCTGAGTGAGTGAGAGAGCCTGCCCAACGGAAGCGTGGCTGGACACCATTGCGGAGCCAGGGCTCGTTAAGACGATTTATGGCTGCTCCGGGCAGCAGTCCAAAGAAGAAGAGAGACTCCACTATGGCTACACTCTCACATTTATCACATTGTCTCTCAAAAACCAGGCTGAAAATTCAATGGAAGTACTGGCAGGAGCAAAACCAAAACAGAGCTTTAAAAACACAGAATCAGCACAGCATTTTAAAACAGCACAATTATGTTTTAATAGATTATGTCTTAATAGGATGAGAGTGTTGGAGATATGTGCAAATGTGTACGGTAAATCCGGTCTTTGGGTGTTTGATTTTCGTTGTTGTGTATACTGTGTATATACGGACAATGACAATAAATTTATCTAATCTAATCTAATCCTGATAAAAATCAAGATTCTAATAAAGGTACACTTATGTAATGTTGCCTTTATCACCAGCCTAAAAGCAGGTCATGAAGGAGTCAGGCACACCTAATGAGAGGTCTTTACAAATCTTTAGCACTATAGTCAAAAAGGCTCTCTCTCCTACCTCCTATTTGCCTTGTTTCAGATGCAGGACTGAAGGAGATCCTTGAAGTGGAATGAAGGTCCCAGGCAGGCTAACATGGGCAGGTGGGGTTCCCTAGATATTCTGACCCAAGGCTGCTTGGGACTTTAAAAAGCCATGTATAGTAAAACAGTCCATGCAATGTAAAAGCCTGCACACAAAGGGGTCTCCTTTCATCAGTCATTGTCTTGAAGTGGGCATGACAAGATTACAACAGCTCCAATTTGAGAAACACACTTACAATGGAAGCTCTCTAGTCGTCATCAATGTCCAGTGACTTTATTTAGTTTGTTCTTTGAACATGAGCCCCCTACATTGCTTCCTTAGAATATTTCAAACACTGAACATTTTTCTGCAGTTACTGAATGACTCCCACCAATGGACAGTACGCTACACAAACAAGAGAACTTTCTGTGTTTCAAAGCCTCTTTGATACTAGGAAAAAAGCTACACAGTTTTTCAATGAGCCTTTCTAGTAATCTGTATTTACTCGCATTTTAAAAAACCAGAAGGTCAGGAGAGCCTTAGTAGACACCAAAGAGATTTCTCCTAAACTGCTTCCAGCAACTGCCCCATTAACAGCACATACTGTACCTTGTAATTTGGTGTTATTTTCATCAGCTTTGCAAAGCTTCAACAGGGGTGCTGAATACTGCTCAAGCATTTGGACATCACTGGAGGACTGAACCACCAGCAGAATAAGGATGCAAGCATAATTATAGGCAACTGACTTCTTTGACTTGGAATCGCTGAAACAGATTTTTCTGAAAATTATGACACACTTCACATTTGAATCCTTACACGTATACTTACAGAATACTATTCAGATTTTCATTTACAAAATGATTATTTTGTATGGAGAAGAAAAAAAAGTTCATACTACAAGTGGGGGTTTGCAAATGATTGGCATGTGATTGATTGACTCAGCCTTTTCTCCTAGTTTCTCCACTTAAGTTTCTCATAATCTTTTCAGAACTCAAAACAGAAAAGTCAATTATACTGATCAGAACCAAGCAGTAACCTACAGGAGGGATAAAGAATAGAACGGCTTTGATTTCAAATGCATATAAGCCATGCCACAGGCAAACGTTCACCTCCTTAGCACAAGCTAAAGTTGTGCATAACACTTTGATCTGAAAGCCCCACTCTTTAGATTGTGAATTTAACTACAGTATATTATCCTGGATTCAAGCATCTAAAATATGTTTATCTAAATTATGCTCTTGATCTGTGTAGCCAGTTTCAGACAAGCATGAAATGCTCTCATAACAACATGAAGGAATCAGAAAACAGCCATGCAGCTTACACTTTCTGTTCCACCACATTTCTGTCACATGCAACATAGAACTTCTGTGCAGATAACTTGCAAATCTCCACACTGGTGGATATGCAAAAGATCACTCTTATAGGACATTAAGATGAGGAAGAAGCACAACGTGCTCACTGCTCCCCTCGTTCCTTAGTTTTAAAATGTTTGGCTTTGCTTTGAGCTATTCTTTCATGTCATCCATGGTGTTTTTGTGGGTTTTTTTTCAGAGGAAGTAGCACAGCTTCATATGCTGCAGAGCTAATATTTTCAAACCTAGTTATCCTGAGCCCACCCATTTAAAAGCAGGGATTGGAGAGTGGGGGTGAGAAATCTGTTTAAACATCTCAAGGATTTCCTGTCTGCCCTGCAGCAATCAGAGCCAAATCACCAAGCATTGACTGGGATGAAGAGGTTACTAACTCATGGGTCAGCCCATACATATCCTCAGACTATGCTGAGGAATGAGCATGTACCACCCCAGAACCAGGAAAGCCTGGCTCACTTCTTTAAAGGGAAGGCTTCGTAAAAGGAGAAAAGTGAGGAGGGTAAGAAGTTGGATTCTGTACTGCAGCAAAGTTCCAAAACAAGGAACAACCCCAAATTAAAAGTTTGTGAAACCCACATCAACCTGTAAACATCCATTTAAAAGCATAAAACCTAAAGCAAGGTTAAAAAATATGATAATTACCCTAATGCCTCTTTGGAATAGAACTCCATTAAAGTAATAAGACTCTGGAGATTCTTCTCAAGGCTGAAGACATGGGCAACAGCAGCTCTTCCCACAGGGTTAAAAGTGATCAGGTAAAGGTTATGAAGCGTTCCCAGGAGATCTGAATGGTCAGTTTCATCAGTGGCTGTGAAGCGCTGGAAATGGCAGAATAGTTCTGAAATGCACTGCAGCGTCTGTGTTGAATGAAGAAGCCATGGGGGAAAGGCTTCATCACTTGCCCCATCAGTCTGGAGACCTTCCTCTTGATCAGGGTCAGAGAAATGGCAAAAGGCTCGAACCAGCAAGTTTGTGGCTTCGTACTCAGAGAGGAAGAAAAGAAGGCCCTTCTGGGACTGTGCCAAAAACCTCAGTATATCCCTGGTGGACTGCAGCACCCCAGGGTGCACAGTCGTTATTGGATTGGATAACAGCAACGTGACAGATTCCAAGAAATTGTGGTTATGAAGGTACCTGGAAATATGTAAGAAGCAGCATGCTCAATTCCACTTCAAAATATAGTACATCGGCAGAATTTTTTTTATTACTACTTTCAATGCAATGGTATGTGAAATAGCTGCAGAAGTGTACAACTCTGGGTGGGATTAAATAAAGTTTTACTCAGAACAGACCCAGTGGAATGAATGAACACTGCATTAAAACCTGAGAAATTGTGATGTGCCCACAAGCACTCACTAATCTTCAAACGTGAGCAGGAATTTGAATCCAGATCTTCTCAGTTCAAGTCTGACACTGTTCACCACCACCTCACTGACTTAAAGGATTAGAGTGAAGAGACTTGATGAAGACAGTGGAGGAGTTTTGTTTAGTTATGAGATGGCATGACAGAAGACACAGGGTGGGAAAGGGGGAAAAAAGACAACAGTCTAGGCCAGGGGTAGGCAACCTAAGGCCCGTGGGCTGGATGTGGCCCAATTGCCTTCTCAATCCGGCCCGCGGACGGTCCAGGAATCAGCATATTTTTACATGTGTAGAATGTGTCCTTTTATTTAAAATGCATCTCTGGGTTATTTGTGGGGTCTGCCTGGTGTTTTTACATGAGTAGAATGTGTGCTTTTATTTAAAAGGCATCTCTGGGTTATTTGTGGGGCATAGGAATTCGTTCATATTTTTTTTCAAAATATAGTCCGGCCCACCACATGGTCTGAGGGACAGTGGACCGGCCCACGGCTGAAAAAGGTTGCTGACCCCTGGTCTAGGCTGAAACATCTCCCAACATTGAAAGACCCTTATTAAGCAGCACACATTACATGCCTTACAAGTACTTGTGCCAACAACCAAGTGGCAGAAAGCAAACAAACAGGCATCCCTTTGGAACATATAAAAAAAACTAAAGCCACTCACCTGAAGAGCACTGGGAAAGGGTCGTCCCTTTCTGTTGGCCCTGTAATACGTGCTTTTGTTGGGAAAGATTTCACTGGTGGCTGGATCATAGTGTGAGGGGCAGTCTCCATCAAATGCAAGATCTCATCCAAAAGGTTAATGAGTTTCTCCACCTCTCCTTCACTCATACTGGAGGACTCCAAAAGATTGTCCATATCCATTGGAGTGTCCACATCATTTTCATATTCCTGGTTACCCCTTTCGAGTCCAGCGTCCGTATCCTGCTCAGGCTCAGTGTGATTAGGAAGAGATGGAGGATATTCTGCTAACTGGTCAGCAAACTTTTTGACCTCGGACAAAACCTCGTAAAAGTGGCATTTCTGTAGAATTGCAGAGCAGGCAGTGACGACCCTTACTGTCTGATCCAGCAGGATGAGCTCCAGTAGTCTCTGGTAACCACTTTTTTCATGCATCTCTGAGCCGCTCCTCAAAAATGCCTCCATTCCTTCAGTCATGCTAACAACGCTATCCAAAGCTTTGAAAGCATTGAGTTTAAGAGAAGAAGAGACATGATCCGCAAACAGCAGTTCAAATAGAGAATTAATTACTCCTGCTTGCAACAGGCCCGTTATCCCTCGAGTTCCACATTCTGCCAGCGAGGAGACAAGTTTTGTCCCAGCTTTAAGCTGACGGACATTCAAAGCGATCGGCTGTCTCAGGGCTACCTGTAGGTTTAATGACTGCATTGTCCAGTCAACCAACTGGCTTATATAATCCTGATTCGGGTCCTTTAACTGCAAGTAGCTTAGCCCTTTGACTATCAAACTTGGAATTTCTTCCAGAGCAGTGACCCACTTTGCACCCCTCTCCTCCTGATATAATTCTAGGAGTTCGGTCAATTTAGTAGAAGTCTCAACTGCCCCTGAATTTTCCTTGTCTGGATCTTGATCTTTCATCTTAGCAACTTCTGTTTCAAAAGTGGTCTTGTAGGGACAGCTAAAGTACAGAAGAGGCCCAAGTTCCCTATCAAAGGGATCATAGGTCACAGGTGGCACTCTGGCTAGATCCTCAGCAGTGTACTCAATGTCAAAGCTCGGGTACTTAAACGTCTCACGTTCCAAGTCAGCAATTCCATCTTCATCACTTGAAATCTGCTCATAACCATCATCCCCTGAAAAGAAAAGTTTTTAAATTACCTTGTTGAATCTACTGAACCAAAATAAGCAACAAATTACACCCATCCATTAATTACAGCTTTGAAAAATAAACCATCTTCTCCCCTTTTGCTCATAAACATGGGAGCCCCAGCAGTAAAACATTTGCAGGATGCTTTGCCAACCCATCAGCTACGCACTCACACACAGGACCAAAAGGTATCAACTAACAAGAGAAATATATAATAATTAGATTATCTCCACAAGGAGAATTCTTAACCTTGGTTTTTATTTATTTCAAGACCACCCTCTATCTCATAGGATCTTGAAGTGGTGAATACCACAATACAGTCAGACTAAAATACAAGGAAACCACTCGATCCATTCTGCAGCAACATTCAAACCACCATATCCAGCTTACAGTCCTCACCCAAAGGACTGTATGAAAAGATTGTTTGTAGTATTTGTTAGTCACTTTATACAAAAAAATGTATTAAAGCAACTTAAGATAAAATACAAATGATTTAAATCAATTAAAAGTCAAGCTGAAAAACAATGTACAATACAAAACTCTTAAAATGCTCATCCAAGGACTAGCCCTACTGTACCCCACTAAAAGATGAGCAGCACAACAGAGACTAACTGAAGCACCAAAAGTCTAGTAAACAGAGGCATCTATCACCCAAAAGCTGATGATACCAGGAAAGTTTCCCTAGGGAAAAGTTTTTCAAAAAATGGGGGCCCACCACTGAAAAACTCTCCTCTTGTGTAACCACCCTCTGCACCTCCCTCATATGGAGAAGAGTTTAAATTGATGTCTAAAACTCATGAGTAAGGGAGGCAGTCATATCTCCTAATGAAGGGAGTTCCACAATCAGGGCACCACCACTGAGAAGGTTCTCTCTCATGTCACTGCATGTCAGACCATGCCCATCAACACAGGACCGCAAACATGAAAAGACAATGACTCACAACTGCAGTTATAGCACAAATAATTATTTGACAGAAAAAGTAGAAAAGCTATACGACACAAAACCTTCAAAATCTCTTCCCCGGTGTCCTCTGAAGTGCTTGGCTTCCCAAAACAATACTACATAAATTCCACTGTTTCAGGACCAGATCACACACACACACAACACTTATCATTATTAGCTTCTAGTGACAACAATGGGTGATTTTACTCAAGGTAAACCAACTGAAATTAATGAACATGACATTAGGTGCGTTAACCTCAATAGATCTATTATCAGTAAAGCTTGAACACTACTCAGTATTTTTCAATAGGGACAGTTCACACTTTCAGCTGAAAATCAACTGTTCTGTGATGAAGTGATGAACGAACACATATGCACGTGCAACTCAGTCCTCAGCAGTTTCTGTATTTGCCTACCTTCACCCTCCTCCTCTTCTTCAACATCCTCTTCTTCCTCTTCCTCCTCCTCCTCCTCTTCATCCTCTTCTTCATCTTCTGGAATACTCTCTACTGTTTGACCATCGTCATCCTCTTCATCTTCCTCCTCCTCCTCAACATCCACCCCCTCTTCATCATCCACTTCTTCGGGCTGGTCTTCTTCCACTTCTGCTTCATCAGAATATGGACCCTCCTGGTGAACGGATGTCCGATCAGGAGAAATGGGCTCAAAGTAATCCTCTCTGTGATCAACATCATCATCTTTCTCCCCAACCACTGGAAAGAATGTAATCCACAGCAAAATTAATTTAAACAACTGTTATTTTCAAAAAGAAAGAGAAAGCAGACAACAACAAAATCTAAACAACTAATACCCGTGGTGTAATTTAATGTTCTGCTAAGAGAATTCTGTGTATTTTCCATACAATTTAAATCTTCAAGCTAGGACGCTAATAAACTGCTGCTTTGGTTTTGTAGTTTTAAGGCAAGGTTAGCCTCCATGGACCAATACAGATGTTTGCCAATTCTCCCGTATGAAGCAGCCTAATAGATGCATCATATCTCCTGTCACAACTGCCACTTCCCAGTGGTGAACTTAGTTGCAGCTGGAAAATATACCCACTACTAGAAAAACAGCAACACTTTCTCGTCACTTATATTATGCATGCATCTGGACACAAGTGAGAAAGAAATTGAAAGAAAGTTATGTTCCAAAATACCTGATACGGGCATTGGCTCATCTTCATCATCATCAGGAGGAGGGGGGCCGGGTGGAGTTCTTGGGCCTCTAGGCTGTGGTCGTGGAGGACTGCCATTAAACTGATCCTCTTTCTCTCCATCAGCTGTAAAAAAAAAGGCGTATAAATGAGCTTATAAAGAAAGATAAATAAATTCATGGGAAGCCTGTGGCATCATTTGATTTAACTTCTATGGGGGGAATCACTTACTTCTATTTGCATTTCTTTTAAAAGAAAAAAAAGAATATTAATTGGATTAGTTTTGGAATGCTTACCAGGTTTCGGGGTTCTTTTCAAAGCTGCTTGTTGCTGAGGAGGGGGTGGCGGCGGTGGCGGCGGAGGGGGAGAGTCCCTATCATGGCTTATTACTCTGTCAACAGAGCCATATATTGCAAGCGTCAAGCAGTTGTACCAGCCTCTCAGAACTAATCCGTCAGTGTTGACCTGGTTTTTAAATGAGAGAGAACATAAAAGAAACAAAGATAAACCTTTAACTTGCTGCACTTACACTATAAGCTCAGTACCAGTATACATTTGCAATGAAATAGAGTTCCAGCTATATCATTGTTAGATTTCACTTACATGTTACAGTAGATATAAATGCACTTTGCAAATACATTAGGCACAGACTCCTGTAATAGTTTTGAAAGCTTCAGCTTTTTAAAAAAATTTTTAAAAGACAGGTGAGCTGTGATGTGAGGGGCATGGGCTGGGCAGAGGGATGTGACTTGATGAGAGTCCCATGGGTCAGATAGAGAGAACTAAAAAGGTCACATTCTGCTTGTGAGCCAGAGGTTCCCCATGGCTGGCCTACATGCACAGGTTCTCTAACACACACACACACACACACACACACACACACACACACACGTGAGACAGCATCTGGCTACATAATGCTGGCCCCCCTACCATGTGCACTTGGCCCACTCAGACCAAATGTTTCTAATGGGCTTCAGATGGCCTGCACTGCATCACACAATGGAGTAAAGCTAATCATGCCTCTCCCTAGAGAATTTCTTACATGACACTTTGTTTTTAATAGAGAGTGGGAACCAGGTGAGCACCTCTGGGGAAGGGCATTCCAAATGTGATCCTCCAAGACTGAGAAGGCACTTGCTCTGCTCACCACCTCCTTATTTCAAATTATTGTGGGACTCTGATGAAGATCAAAGGATTGAGGCAGGCTCATGAGGTAGATGGCAGTCCTTCAGATAGGAAACAACCAGCACTCTGAACTGCTCTTGGAAACAGACTAGCCACTGGTATGCATGTTTTAGAACTGTTGAGAGATGCTCTCTATAGTTGGCCCTAGTGAAAAACCTAGCAACTGTGTTTTGCACTAATGAAACTTTCTGAGAAGATTTCAAAAGTACCCCAAGAACATCCCATCACAACACAGCCCAGTGTAGAGGTTACCAAGCTCTCTCTGTACAGGAGCTGTCACTAGAAGGTTCAATCTCAGAATTTACAAGTGATCATTACCTTGGCATTAGGTCTGAAAATTATTGAAGAGTTCTCATCATACTCCAGGCTGTTAAAACAGAAATATGTGTTAAGGTTCAAAGAAACTGCACCAACATCTTTTACAACCAGATTCACAATGGTACTTTTTTCAAGCAATATCTAATGAGAATGACAATTATCTATTTTTATATTTAGTAGTAGAATAGAGAAACTCAAAGCCTACATTTTCATTTACTTCAACTGTTTTCTTCATAAACAAGACACAAGGAAACTAGTAGCCAGGCTTACAAGGCTTGGCTTAGCCCTGGTTAAGTCTTACAATAGCACCAAGATTATGAAAGAATTATATAAATGCTTACCTTCCCAGCCTGTCAAATACAGGGGCACTTGGTTTGCTAACATTGTTGAAAAACAGGTCTAACTGAAATGTGTGAGGAGATGTTTCACTGAGAAGAAAGCCAAAGTGTAAAAAATTATTTTACAGGAGCACGATAAACAAGATAATCAAGCCTTAAAATACCAATTATCATATAGTCACAATCTGCAAGAAGTAAAGAAGTGGGGAGCTTTTTAATAGTATTTGACTACAAAATTAATAAGCCCCACAACTCAAGGGGAGGTGGAGAAGGGTAATGAGGAAGCACACAGCTCATGCTCAATCCAATAGCTTTGAGTTTATCATGACATCTCATCAGGCCATTATCTAATAAACCTAGCATTGCTGGATCCAAAGGTAAATCATACATTGTTATACATTTAATTTAATTTTCACTATCTTAACCATCACATTTGTAATTTTAGGCAAGCGCAACACTTATGTAAGAGGCCTGCAGATCTGTGACTGCACCTCCACCACACATGTGCTATTTGACACTGCACAGATTTGATAAATGATAATAAATGCTTGGGGTCAATAAAGACCCTGATTTCCATCACCCCCACTGCAAAACCACATCCCCTTTCACCGCGCTCAATACTATTCTAAAGGGATTCCCCAAACCTTGAAAGTTAAGACAGGCAGAAAACTGTCACCAGGAGGAAGATGTGGGTGAGCACACTTATTACTTCCCTTTCCTGATTTGTTCTAATCCTACTTCAACATAATACCCCAATAGGGCAAATAAGGGTTGGAGCTAACCAAAACCGTCTCCAAGCTATGGTTTGCCAATTCACTTCAAACTAAACGAACTTTCCAGCTCTGTGCTAGCCTTGTATTAGGACTGCACAAATCCACTCACCAGTTCATCAGGGTCAAGTGACCCTAGCATTCTGGCTATGGCCACTGTCTTGATGCAATCTAGATCCCTCTCTGAGTTCTCATATTGTCCTAAGCTTTGGAACAGGCTGATTCCAGGGGATAGTGCTGGATGAATCTGGGAGACCCAAGTTCAAGTCTTTCCGTCATTGTGTGGCCAAGGGCAAGTTTCTTCCAGATCTCTATAATGGGAGCTACATGGTTGTTGGAGAACATAACAAAATACTTTCCCAATTTAAAATGCTGTTCAAATAACCACTGGTAGGTAGCTGCTGACTTCCAGAAAAGGAAGACTAGTTTCACTATGTGCTGATTAAGTTCCAGCTGCTCGGCCCAACTCCCTTGCCTCAGATGGAGCTATTACTTGGCAACTGGGAAATGCCAACAAGGGAAGGCTTGCCTCCATCATAGGACTCAGTGAGATACAAATCACTTCCTTGCTTCAGATGACATTGGGGGAGCTACTGCCTGGTATGAAACAGAAGAACAAGGATGAGAGCCTGAATACTCCTGGCCCCATATGTACACCATGTAATTTTTGTTCCTGTACCACATTTGAGTTTGACTTTGAGAATCTTCTGTAAGCCTTTGTTTAATTTGCTTTGAGAGGCACAAGGTGCTAGAAAGCAGGATGTCTATATTCTAAACAGAGAACTCAATTAATCAATTTGCACTTACCCATAAGCTCTGTTTTCAGGTAAGTTAGAATGAGCTCTTACTCCTGGAGGGATGACACGTACTTCATTGATGTAAACCACACATGGAAAGCGAACCACATCTACATTACTACTTTGCTATCAAAAACAAAAACAAAGTGAACAAAATTCATGAAGGTTAAAATATATGGCACAGCACCCAGAAATTGTCTAAAAGGCCAGCAATGATATGAGAGCTGTATCCACCCATTTTTCCTGACAAGTGCCACCCACACTATGCTGCTTACCATTTGCAGCAGGCAAGGACATAAAAAAATAAAATTCAGAGGTGACATTCAGCCACTGAGTGCAGCTTTTGAAGAGTACAAATTAATTTTGCTTTTGTTATATTAATAGTTGCCTACCTTTTTAATGAGCAATTTAATGGCATGCATCCCATACTGAGATGCATTGCAATATTCTTTTTATATGCAGTAAGTCTCTAAACAATCTTTCACTCACTTCACACAACCACAGCCTAAGGCATTATCTGGGCTGCTGTGATGTCATGGAATATTCACAACTACTATGGGAAGGGCCGGTCAAACATTGCTGTTAAAAAATGAATGTTCGATGTTATCAAAGAGACAGAAAAAACTATATTCTGACATCAGTTAACTGAGGTGCAGGAAGAGAAGATGAACCAAGAGGATGATTGGATGAACAGAAAGATAGAATAGACAATGGTCCAACAGGGAACTGAGGAACACAGAAAAAGTTTGCAATGTGCTACAGGAAAGAGGGGAAAGCAAAACAGAAGGTGCATATGCCTAAAACCTAGTACAGTACAGTACTTGGCCAAAACAAAAGGAAAGCTGCATGATATTAGTATCATGTAGTAAAAGAACAAAAAAGCATGAAGATTTAAAGCTTCACACAATGACTCAGTCATCTCTCAGTATTTTAATGTACATTTAATGGCCATAGCATGCCTTTATAAAGTTACATCTTGCTACAGATGATGCACTTAAAAAGTAACCACTAAATGTTACCAGAGAAAGCCTTTCACCAATTCCTTAGGCTGCCATCCTAAAAAATACTTACAGCTAGGTAATAATGCTTAGGATTGTACTGTTCATGCAAACTGAGCTCCGGCCAGAAATATCACTATTTTACAGGACTGAAATGTGCCCATCTTATTTTCAGTTCAGTAAAGAATTTCAGTCCAAATGGCTATTAAGCAAATTGTTTTAATATTTTTAAAGGTAAGTAATTTTAAGAATGGAATAAAAAAAGTCTAAAACTTCTGCTGGTTTTTTGTTTGTTTTGCTCTTCTATTATTGTATTGTACACCACACTGAGGAATTTTATTGAAGGGAAGCAAAGAATATTTTTTCTAAATTTGTGGCCTATGAAGTCAAACACAACCCACTAGTGACTCTCTAACCTTCTTGTTTCCTACTTGCCCGAAAAAATGGCATATTATTGATTTTAGGGGCCTAGAGCACCATTTGGTGGGAAGGAATAATACAAATGTAATGAACAAATAATATACTGAACTAACAGCAAGTGTTGTCAAACATCTGATAAGATACATGGCAAGCAAGCTGTATTCAGCTTGGAGGGTGAAAAGGAATGCAGGCCTCCGCTATATGTAAGCATGCGCTATATATATATAAACACACACACACCAGCCTTCCCCACGCCCAGATGTTGCTTGGCTTCAGATCCCATTAGCTCCAGTCAGCATTTTAACAAACATCTTCCATCTGGTCTTCATAAGTCTAAGAACACTACAGTCCATCTAATGAATATTTCACTATAAGCACAAGCACAACCTACTAGTGCAGGAGAAAAGAGTGGGGCCAGATTCCTATGTCAAAACAGGGGGCATCAGCAGCACAGCTACAGCATCATGCAGATAATTCAGCTGCTTGGAAAGCACTTAGTACTGGACTTTGATGGCTCTATACATTAAGGGTTTTTAACCTATCTCATCAATAATCTCCTCTACATAACAACATACAAACAGGGCAATACAAATTGTCTGTAAGGCTGCACACACTTAAGATCTCCAATTAGCCTATGATTGTTTCGACTTAAACTACTGTTGTTACTCCCACTTCCACTGGCTTTTTCTATCCCAGGGGTGGGGAACTATGGCCCTCTTGATGCTGCTAAACTGCAGCTCCCATTTCCTCCCACTACTGGCTACATCGGTTGGGCTGGCATAACTTGGAATCCAACAATATTCAGAGTGTGCTATCATGGTTTATAATCTATGTTAGTAATTGCCACAGAGTAGCAGGTATTTCAGATTAAACAACACCTAGACAATTGACAGGCTTTTTATTTTTATTAAAGGTAAGGCATCCCATTCCTATAGTCGAACCCTCCTTCCCCCCCCAAAAAAAAATGAAAAAGAAAAATGTTTACATCTGTACATGCGTGTGAACCTCTATACGAAGACGCAGATGCACCTACTAAAGAACGAAACAGGTCAGAGCTGTCACTACCCTCGATGCGCGACGACCAGTTTCCTTTGTAGGGCTAGAGAGAGGGAAAGGGCTCTAGCCCCGCCCCGAGGGTCCGACCCCTCCGCATAAAATCAACCCTCGTCCTTGGAGCAAAAAAGACTAAAATTCCGCTATGCCCGTCCTCTTTGGGCGCCCGTCAAACAGAAGGAAACGGCCCTCGCCTCCCCCGTTACCTCTGTGCTCTGGTGCTTGAAAGTGTCTAAAAACAGAAGCTCCGTTGTTGTGTCCGCCGCCATTTTCCTTCGGCGGAAGCACCTCGCCTGACACGAGAAGCACTTCCGGAGTCAAGGAGGGACGGCAGGCGGCGGGGTGGGGGAGTGCATGCGCACTAAGTTTCTCTTCCAGCCGTTCGGAAAATAGATGCTTCTCACCTGCTGCTTTTCATCCTAAATTTGCCGCTTAGCTACCGGTAAAAGCAGAACAACGTGCCCCAATATCGTTGGAGAAGCAAAGGCAGCGTAGTTGTGGGGGGTGCGGTTAAGGCATGCTATGTAATGTGCCCTTACTTGGGAATAATCCCCATCAATCAAGTGCGTTGTTTCTGAGTAATCTTTCTACGTGGGATCGGGGTTTAGACCTCTGCAGCCTTACTTGGGAGTAAGAAACATTTAGTACAGGGAGAGTGCCTTCCGAGTAAACAGGGTGTCCAGCGGCGGAAGTTGGGTGAAGAGGAACAAAACTCCTGCACCTTTAATAATTGTGTGTTAGAGGGGATTTCAGTAGGTGTGCTATGCTGCTACACCTGCTGAAAGTCCCTCTTTCACACAATTATTAAAGGCGCAGCAGCTCTCCCTACAAATTTGTTTGTTTGTTTCATAAAATATGTATACCACTTAATTGCGGGGGTGGGTCTCAAAATGAAGTTGCATAGAATCCGCTCCTGGGAGTAAGCTCCTTTAAACAGGGAGAATTGCTTCAACTGAACCTGCATAGGATCAAACTACGCTCCTGTGCATACTTGTGTCTGAGTAGACAGCGATACGTGCTTCTGAATGGGCGTGGACTTGCTGAAATTCTATAATCCTCAAATCATTGAACGTTGACAATAACAAGAGCGCCACATCGCAGGCAAACTATGATGTGATAAACATTTATTTACAACCATAGGCTACTGCTTATAAGCCAGCCTGTACTTGTTAGAGGATCTGGTAAAAGTCAGATCCAGGATTTTAAAAATGTGTCCTCTTGAATTCATGTTACTATTATTATTATTATAATTATTTACAAAATATCATACCATCCACCACCACTCCCCCCAAAAAACCTACCATTAAATCACAGACTACATCTGTCTCGGAGGACTGAACAGTATAATCACAGATCTTGTGCTTTTGGGGGCAGAAACATGGATCCAAGACCAGACTTCGTCATGACCTTGGCCATGCCGGCGGAGGCTGATGGGAGTTGGGAGCCTTATAACATCAGAATGGAGAGCAGCACGTTGGCTACCCTTGCCTTGGAGGAAGAAATGCCATAACTATTGCTACATCGGGATTCTCCCTAACTCCCAGAGGCCCAACAACAGGGATCTGTGACTCACTTCTGAGTAGATAAAATTGCTCTGTGACTCTCTTCCCCGCAGCCAGCCCCTTTTGGCACGGCGACTCTGGCCAGAGGCTAAGAAGGAGCTCTTCGAATCCGAAGCAACCTCCCACGCGCAACAATCTCGCAGGCGAGCGAGCTGCAGTGCTGTGCGCAGACTCAAAATGTTCCATTGAGAAGAGAGATGTTGGTAATTTTTTTATGAATGGCAGCCGGTGCAGAGACGGTTCGCCCGTAGCCGCTGTGTGCAGACAGCCAAGAATTGCCAGCCTGGAATGATTGACGATATTTCCCCTCCGTGTGTGTGTCCGATTGTTGCTTACGGTGCGAAATCATTTGCCCTGAAAAAGAGGGCGGGGAGTACTGGAAACACTGAGCAAGTTAATTCCGAGCGCGGCGGCTCCCTCCTCCCAAACCTGATCGCCCAGTCCGGCGGCGCCACAAAGCTCCTGCTCGGGCACTGCTTCTTGCAGGCTGCTGTCCGCCCGGAACTGCGCGCACGACTTTGCAGCAGCTGCTTCTCCAACCTTTTTTTTTTTTTTTTTTGCAGAGAGCGGGAGGCCGGCAGGATGGAGCTGATAAAAGGCTAAAAAGAGGAATCGGACTATGAAAATGGCATCTGTCTGAAATCAGTGGCTAAATTACGCACCACCACCACCCCTTAAAAAGGGGGGGGACAGTGTGCTCCGTATTAATTTGAAAATAAAATATATATAAGCCAGCAACCCTGTCTTGAAACAGGCCACAGGGGGCAAGACTATTCCCACGCAAAATACTCTCTTCCTCCGCCCTCGCCTTTTCCTGGTTTTGTTTTGCGCTCTGCTGGTGAGTCTGCAGCGCGCGAATCTCAGGCACTCCGCAAAAAAAAAAAAAGCTCTTGTACCATCATCAAGTGGGAAGAGACCTACCACGCCAAGTTGGTTGTCTAACTTGTCCCCGCCTTGCCATTCCCTAGAAACAAAAAAAAAAAAGCTTCCTTATTCCGAGTCAGAGCAATGGATCGATCTAGAGATGCGCCCAGACTGGCAGGGTTTCTCCAGATCTACTTGGGGATGTTGGGAATTGAATCTGGGAAACCTCCTGCATGTGACCCTTCTCCATTGTTTCCGAATAAGCGGCTGGAACTATTATTAATATTACATTTATTGGTCGCTTTTTGCCACGGCGACTCAAAGCGACTTTTGAGCAAACACACCCAATGGGATGGGACTGTAAACACGCATTCCGTTCAATAGTAGGTATTCTAAGGCTGAAAGCCTATGCCCACTTTATTGGGAGTAAACCCCGTTAAACTCAAAGGGACTTAACCTTTGAGTAGGATTGCACTGCAAGTTCTCAGGATTTGGGGTTGTTTTTACAGAAGCAAAGAATAGGAGAGTTGGAAGGGACCCCCAAGGGTCATCTAGTCCAACCCCCTGTAATGCAGGAATCGCAAGTGGATCATACATGATAGAGACGGCCAGCCATCTGTTTTAGAGCACTGTGTGTTCTCAATTTATGTTTTGTCATTTTATGCCTCATTAAGCCACCCAGAGAGCAGTGTTACTGTCCAGCCTTCTATAAAAATAAGAAACCACGCTTAATTAGGAAGTAGCTCCCAATGGTGTGAACATAAGGCTCTTGTAGTGGGATCGGAGAATTGGAACCTTGAAGACCAGGGTTTAAATCTGCACTTAGCCAGTTGTGCTAATCTACCTTCTCAGCGCTGTTGTGAGGAGTAGAGGAGAATACTGTAGGCCACCTTGAGCTTTTTGGAGGAAATAGGCATTTAACTGTAGTAGTAATCATCATCATCATCATCATCATCACTGCTCAGAAGTCAGTCCCGCTGCGATCAGTGGAGTTTCCTTCCTCTAGGAAATGTGCAAAGAAATGCCTCCCGATTCCACGCGTGATCCTGGAAAATCAGTCACAGGGACTCACTCTGAGACTTACTTCCTGGTAAGTATGCTATAGATTTGCTCAGTCCATCAGTCCCAGCCGATTCGGATTCTGAACCCCATGGTCACCATCCTCTCTGTCTAGCAGATTCGGAATGAAATGTCTCAGCAACAGTTGTTTTGAATTATTTTCTTTTGACCTCAAGCACTCGGGGAAAAAAAATCTGTCAATCTTTCTATCATTTCTAGTTTTAGTTAAGTATTCTTATTTATCTACCTGATTTGGGAAGGCAGCTGCGCCCATGGCGGACTCTTCAAACTGCTAGCAGCCTGTCAAATCGCTCCGCAGGAAACCAACGCTACCCGGGCCACGGGACAGCTGTTCATCTCCAATCTTTTATTCCGCAGCTTCGGGACCAGTGGGCGTTTTCTTGGGCTGCCAAGGCTGCCACAGAGGAGCTATCTCCAGCTTCTTGAAAATCTATACAAAGCCGGATGACTTATTGGAGGTCCTTTTGGGTCCCCAGCTGTTGTTGGACGACTCCCATCAAGCCTGCCCGCTGGTACTGCTAGCTAGCGAGCGTGGGAGTTGCAGCCCAACACTAGTCAGGGACCCCAGGTTGAGAAACAATAGGGCGGAAGCGGGGGGGGGGTGTAGTATCCACGGAGCGAGGGAGCGCGCGATCCAAATTCTATAGATCTTGCGCGCAGCGAGCCAGGTGATCCTGAAAGGAGCTGCTGGTTTCCCCGCTGCACCCAGGAATGGATCTTTTCCCCACCGCATGCCCGGAGATGAAGCGCATAACCCGGAGCGCAGGGCATCTCAAGGGCAGAGTTAGAAGAACCATAGAATTCCAGAGTTGTAAGGAACCCCGAGGGTCATCTAGCCCAACCCCCTGCAATGCAATATTTCCCTCCCCATATACTTTTTTTTTAATGAGGGAGGAGTAGCAAGTGGGAGGGGACAGATCATATCCTTCAAGGTTATGAAAACCAAGCCTTACGAGGAGCGCTGGGAGGAGCGATGATAGCCATTTGCAAATATCTTAAGGAGGGTAGGACTGGAACCCATAGCTTCAAGTTACAAGAAAGGAGATTCCGACTAAACATATGGGAGGGAAAACACTTTCTGACAGTAAGAACTGTTCAACAGTGGAACAATCTCCCTCGGGAGGTTGTAGACTCTCCTTCTTTGGAGGTTTTAAAGCAGAGGTTGGATGCTTTAGCTGAGATTTCTGTATTGCAAGGGGTTGGACTAGATGACCCTCGGGTCCCTTCCAACTCTACGATTCTATGAAGATGAAACTTGGATTGGTCAGACCAATGGGTCTAATCGTGGGAAGGAGGAATATTTATCTCTAAACTGATAGATCCGTACATATCTTTTTGTTGTTGTTGTTGTTGGGGTGGGGCGGGAGTCATAGCTGCAGAGGACGCAGAGCACATCCTTTGTGTGCAGAAGGTCCCAGGTTCAATCCCCAGTATCGCGGGGTAGGACTGGGAAATGTCCCCTGTCGGGACCCTTGTTGAGATGCTGCCCGTCAGTGTCAACGGGACTGGGCTCGGTATAAGGCAGCTTCCTGCGTCCTTAAAACAACAGGGAACTAGCCTCTGCTCCAACCTTTTTGCACGACAGCCCTTCAGGTATTTGGAGGCAGTTCTCGCTTCTCCTCTTCATCTTTTTCAGCTAAACATGTCCAGGTCCTTTAACGTTACTTGACTATATTGTTTCCCGGATCCCCACCAACCTGGGCGGTCGCCTCTTCTCTGTTTGGCCGATCTCTGCCATCCTTTCAGATTCCATTTTCTGACACCACTCGGTATGTTCCGTTGTGCGTGTCCTTCCGTTATCCTTGGCACCCAAACAAGAAGCCTGACCTTGTGCCTGTTTACTTGGAAGTAAGCCTCACTGGGCTCCTTCCCAAGTAAGTGAACATAGCACTGCAGCCAAATAACCTTTATTAGTAGGCTAGTCATAGACAGTTAGAGGCTGGTGCATTTGTTAAAGTGAAGTCACACCCTGGTTCAAGTGTTACTTCTGCCATGAGCTCACCGGGTGGGTCCTAAACAAGGCCTTCAAACACTCTCATCCTCTATACGAGGAAGAACGCTGACCTACCTGTCAGGGTTGTTGGAAGGATCACAACCAGATAATGCACGTGAAATGCTTTGAATAATGCCAGTGATGGCTTACTGTTGTTGTTAATGTTTTGCTAATTACTACTACTTGCATTTATATCCCACCGTTCTTCCAAGGAGTTCAAGGCGGCATAGTTCTCCTCCCCAATTTATTTTCACAACAACCTTGAGACCCAGTGAGCTTCATGCCCTTTTGTTTCCCAGATCCTATTAATAATATATATATTTTTTTATCATCAGAAGATCCCAGGCCGGTTCACAAAAGGAAAACACAAAATGAGAATGCGAAATACACAATAAAAGCAAAGCAAACCAATAACCCCTCTAGTCCTAGCCCAACACTCTTACCACTACACCACACTCTCAGCTTTGTAAAAGACACAAAACCAACATAGCACTTTATTTCTTTATTTTGCAGCTCTATACAAAGAAAGTATAAAAAGGCTCCGCTGTGGAGGTGAGCCGGCCAGCCTTTCCCGGGGCTCCCAAACTCACGATCGCGTGCGCCTTCGTCTCGGCGGCGCAATCTCCGTCCCTCGGTTAAAGCCCCTCGGCCTGCTCCCCTGACCCTCCCTCGTCTCCTCCCCCGCCCGGTTGCCACGTCCCTTGCGGGGAGAGAAGCCAATGGGCGGCCTCCCGCAGGTGTGTCTCTCTCACCTGCACCACGTGGGGCGGAGGAGGGGGCAGGTACAGCCACATCCCCAAACAGCCCCGGCCCGCAGCCATTTGCGCTCCTCGCAGGGGTGTAGCCCGCCCTGCGCTGTGGAATTGGCTCCTGTTGCAATTAAGCTACAAAAAGAGGCCGCGTGGGGCAGGCGCCTCCCCCCACGCCCCCGCTCTCCTAAATGCAGGTGTGGGGCAGGGACTGAGGGAGAGCTGAGGTGGCTGGAGGTGTAGGGTTGGGAAGGGGGTAGTATTGCTTCCCTGCACAGGAGAGGAGGAGGAGGACTTGGGGGGTGGCTGGGTTGGGGGCTGGCTGGGCTGGTTTTGCCAAAAGTTTGGTGAAGGTCCTTCTTCCCGCCCCTCCCTCTGTGGGGCTCATCCCCGTCGGCATGACGACGTCTCCGGGCTACCTGGTCATCCTGTTCGGGACCACCGCCGGAGCCAACGGAGCTCGGCTGGGCTCCGATGAGAGAGAGTTGATCCAGCTGCTGTGGAAGGTGGTGGATCTGGCCAATAAGAAGGTACTCCGCTTTCTTTTTTTGTTTTCTGCGCTAAGAAGTGTGGGCAGGAACTTTTGTGCCCTCGGCAACACCGAGGTGGGTCGGAATTAAGGTTGGGTACACCATCTATTTAATACCCCCCCCCAAAAAAATCCCATTGGGAACTGCAGTTCACCTCTCACCAAGCTACAGTTCCCAGCATTCTTAAACTTCTGTTCCCAGGATTCCTTTATTTGTGTGCGTGTGAAAGTAGTCCAGCTCCCATCCAGTGCACGCTTATTTGGGAGTAAATCCAATTGGATTCCGTGGGATTTACCTCTTGAGTTGTTAGTGGGGTGTGTGTGTTCTTTAAAAAAAAATGTGCATGGATTTTGACCGTAAAGGTGTTTCTTTTCAAATACCTAAATCCATGCACATTTTTTTTAAAGAACAACTAGACTGCCCCCAACAAACTCTTCCGACTTAAGGAGTGTCGTCGAGGGGTTGTTCAGGCTCGGAGCGGTGCTGCTGGAGCCAGGAACCCCGACTTCGAATCTCGGCCGGGCCGCGTGTAAACTCTCCGCGTGGTCCCAGGGACTGCCAAGCAGCTTGAAAGCAAGTCTCCATTTGTGCGCCGCGCGCCCTGGGGGACTCAGAAACCCGACGGAACCGGCCTGCACGTGTCTACTCGGAAGCAAACCCTTCATTACCCTTCCAGATAAGCGGCCGCAGTGTAAACAAACGCTTGAAGAAACGAGGGCCTTGACTTCCAGAGGCTTGGGCCTACATGGGTCAAAGAGCCCGGCGCTGGCCCAGGTTAGATCCGGTTTACCAGCAACCAGCTTGGTCTGTCTTATCTGGGAATGCCTGCAGGGGAGACCTTGGGTTGGAAGGATTTATCTCTTCCTTTTGCCTTCCCCTCTTCACCCCTCCCTTAATTTCATGGAGTTGGGAAATCTGCATGAGGAGTTGATCGGGCCCGATCACTTGGAGCTGACGGAAGAGTGCAAAGAAGAAACCGGCCTCGCCGAGGACCGCCTGACGCTCGCCCCGCAGCTGGAGCAAGCTCTGAGACAGGTAAGCCGGCCGTGTTTGCCCAGGGCCCTCTCTCTGCTAGGTGGATCTAGGCTGGGTCGTGGGAATCGGGTGCATGCAGGTTAAAAGGGAGAGAAGTGCTAAGAAGACGCTCCATTTCTCTTCAGGGATGGGTTGGGCTTGTTTTGGGAGGGGAGGGAAAGCTGAGTCACCGCAGGAGGAGAAAAGGTCGACTTCTTCACCCACGTGCGCCTAAGGAAGAGAGGAGATGGCATCAGACTGCTTTTCTGGTGTTTCAAAGCTCCATGGCCATGACATTTGTGTGCGTGCAAGTAAAGCCAGCAGAGTGGCTGTTGCTGCTGTAGAGGCATCACTTCAAAACAGGAACACAGAAATCTGCCTTGTTGCTCTGAGCCAAACCATGTGTTCATCTTCCTCAGTATTGTCTACTCTGACTGGCAGATTTTCAGGTAGCAGCTTTTTTCTCCAGCCCTGCCTAGGGGCATCAGGGATTGAACCTGGGACTTCCTGCATGCAAGGCAGATGCTCTGTTACTGAGCTATGGTCCGTCCGAAACTGCCCCACAGTGACACTCCCAGATAAGTGTGGCTAGAAATGGCAGCCTTGAAAGGAAGGTGGACCCTGTGATTTCCCTACTGCTGTCCCAGAAAAAAACCCCAATTCAGAGTTGGCACACTTCCTTCCCACCTTGTTTACTCAATTCTGTCATTCCACAAGTCTGTGGTTTGTTTTTGGAGTTGACTAGAGGAAAGACCTGGAGAATGGGTGCAGTAAGTTAGGTCTCTCTAAAGTTGCTGGTCGCTACTAGTCACTTCCACACAAGCTGGGGAGGCCACAACTGACTAGCAAATATATTAAACATGCCCCCCCCCCGCTAGCTAACTGATAATTGAGCAATTGCACCTTTCTCTAACAAGGAACTGCAAGCATACAACTGCCTACAAGGTCTTTCCAAAATGGATAAGAGGTTAAATAATAACTCAAGTTACTAAACAAATTGATATGGCCTCATGTGGAACAATGGGCACATTTTCCCTTATTGGTGGATTTTAAGAGAGTTTGGGTCTGTAGTGAATCATAGAAGAAATGATGTGCAAGTATTGTAAAGGAATAAGTGGTTGTGGACCCCAAGCCCTTAGCTTGCCATGTTAGGGGCAATATTGTGCTGCTTCTGCAAAAAGTTAGATGAAGAACCTTTTAAAAATTAAATAAAAAATAAAAAAAATCCTTCCAGTAGCACCTTGGAGACCAACTAAGTTTGTTTTTGGTATGAGCTTTCGTGTGCATGCAGAGAGTGTTGTTAGAGAGTTATGAAGCCCTACTGATGGGCTGATCCTACCATGAGGCAGAGTGAGGCAGTTACCTTGAAACAAATGCTGGGGATGCGGAGAGTGACCATTCTTCTTGAGCCAGCTGGGATAGCTCAGTTGGCATTGAGACTCTTTAAGAGTCATGGGTTCGAAACCCACATTGGGAAAAAGATTCCTGCATTGCAGGGGTTGGACTAGATGACACTTTTGGTCCTTTCCAATTCTATGATTTTATGATTAAGCAGCTATTTGCAACCCTCTGGGCTGGCAGCAATAGCTGTACTCTCCTTCCACTGTTAGAGGCAATATGTCTCTGAATACCGGTTGTTGGGAGCTGCAGGTGGGCAGAGTGCTGCTGTGCTCATGTCCTGCTTGCAGGCCTCCCACAAAGATGCGGTTGGCCACTGTGACGACAGGATGTGGCCATTGGCCTGATCCAGTGGTGGTGGTTCTTACGTTCAGTGCTTGTATGTTATTGATCGGATCTGGCTGTCTCACTTAATTGCCTTCTTCCAATATGTCACAGACATGCTGATTTTCCTTTGGGGGAAATCCCTGACCAAGCAAGCAGGACGAAAGGCCACCTGCCTAACCCACACCTTGCAGCTTTCTTCGTGTGATGCATATGGGTGCCGCTGCATTGATGCATTGCATTACATCAGCTGTCTTGAATAAGCAGCACACTGGTGTCAATTGGACAGTGAGTGAGGGGCACTGAGGTGTTGGAGGACTGAGTGTGTGTGTGTGTGTGTGTGTGTGTGTAGCATGTGGTCTACCTTGTACTGGGTCGTCTTAGTCCAACCCCCTGCAATGTAGTGGAGCATTTTGTCCAAATGCAAGATTGAACCAAGATCCAATGGTTAAGCTGGTCAGATTCTGTTTTGGGGATGAGGAGAGGTTCATATTCACCTCAGGAAGCAAAGTAACTTGGGCCAACCCTGTGTAAAGATTTGCTGAAGGTTGCTCATATTTAACTGTGTATGATCAAGATGCTATATTAAAAAAAAATCCTGCCTCTCCAGTAGAAATTGTGTGTGTGGTTTGTATTAATGGAGTCATTAGCCATTCAGACATAAAGCTCACTGCTTGACTTTGGCCAGTCACATACTCTTGCCTATCCTACATCACAGGTTATTATGAAGGTAAAAAGGAGCAACACTGTGTTCTGCTCAGAGTTCCTTGGAGGAAGGGTAGGATAGAAATTCAACTAAATCCACAGTGCAAAAAATATCTTAACAACATCTGTCTAACTTGCAACCTTGAAATACACCTAAATCTGTTGAAATTCAAATATTCTTTATTAATTTTGCTGCACCTACACTATCTCTTGAATGGTTGGTTGCTGTTGTGCATTTTTGTGATTCCTCTTGCATTTGTTAACATGATTTTAACAGAAGCCTATTTTGGCATTAAGTGGTATAAAATTAATATGTATTAATGTTTTGTTGATAATTTTACTGCTTCATGTAAACCGTTTAGAGGTTTTAATGCAATCAAGTGGTATATATACTGTATTTTGTTAAATAAATAAATATTTTGGTTTGAAAGCCACTTCTGGGACTTTGTGATTTGAAAACAGGATACAAAGTAACATAAGCAGCACTCTGATTTGGGCAGGTAGTGAATCCTACTGAAAGCATAATTGATAAAAAATATTTATGTAGTATTGCAAAATGTACTTTCAGGTTGTAAGTTGATTTTTCTTTTCTTTTTTGTGTCTTGTAACTTTTAGTTTCACCAGTCTGTGAGCAATGAACTAAATCTTGGTGTAGGTACTTCATTCTGTCTCTGCACAGATGGGCAGCTTCATCTCAGGCAAGTTCTTCATCCTGAAGCTTCCAAAAAGGTAAGAAGATTTAATTAATTCTGACCCCTTCTGACAATCAGGATATACGTGAATCTATTGCACCTAGTTTTGCTTAAAATGAAGTATTCCTCGTCACATTTCCCGTTTTCTGAAATCACTGATGTACGGGGATGTGTAAAAGAAGAGAACGGTTTGTTTTTCGCAGTACAATCTTGTTCTTTTAAAAAAAAAAAGTTACAGGACTAAGTATTCATTCTTTGCATATTTCTGTTACATACTAACTGCCGTTCTTGCCTGTAATTTCTATTGAGTAGTATAATGACGCAACATGAATGTTAATGTTGAGCGCAATTGCATTTTCAAAGCAAAATTGTTAGATCGCATGGTTGCAAGTATTCCCGGATTTTGCTGCCAGAAACAGTATTTAAATCCTAAGCCTGCAATCCTATGTACACTTACCACCGGTAACTTTGATTAAGACTCATTACATTCAGTGGGATTTACATCTGAATAAAGTATGCATAGGATCAGGTTGCATATAACAATATTCATTTTGGCTTGGACTTAATCCTTGGTTGGAAATCCCGGCAAGTTTTATCTGGCCTTGATCATCTACTTGGGTAGGATCATGTTTGCAAAAATGGAGTGTACTCTACTTGGATCTTCCTCTGAAAATGGTTTGCACGTTTCATTTAAGTTATGGCTGGCAGTGCAGACTTGGATCATATATTGCCAGTCTTTAAAAACAACTACACTTTGCTGGCTAGGTGTTTGCTTCCAGGTCCATTGCAGAGAATTACCGGTAATGCTTAACCTTTAAAGTACCGAACAACTTGAGACACATGTGCTTGATGATGCCTACTCCAAATCAACCTGCCTGCATTTTAAGTTCATCTTCTGATGCCCTTCTTCAAACGCTACTTTCATCACAGGGGAGAATTGCTTCAACAAGGGAAGTGGCCTTTTTTTGGTACCCCAGTTGGTACCTTTCCAGGGGGGTATGTCTGGTCCCAACCTTGTTTTCTTATAGGTGCCAGACAAAAACATTTTATTTCTGATGACTTAAATATTTTAAAACTTGACAACTACTGCCTGCCTATATCTACTGCTTGTTCCCTTATATTGTCTGTTTTGCTTTGTGTCTTTTTGTAAATTACATTGAAATCCATTGAGATAAAACGTGTATAAATATTACCAATAATGCAGTGGTCGATCTTCCTTCCCAAGCAATGCTTGCTTGGAATTTATGCTGCTTCTGTGTAAGAAATCTACATGTACAGTGTTGCATATGCACTATATTGCAGGTACACTGCATGCAGATTTCCAGCACATGTGACAGCAATGCCAGTAAAAATCACATGTGAAGCAATTTTTACTTTGGCTGTAGCTGATGCGTTTTCCTGCTTAATCTATCAGTCATCTTTTCAAAGAGATTAAATCTGCGCTCCGCACCTTTCAGATCACGTTGTTGTAGATCTTGAAATTCTGGTCGTGAACAATCTGTGCTTTCTAAGGGTTTCTATTGCCGCTAATGTTGCAGTAGCAAAAATACATGTGCGTTTTGAATCTTGTTGGGTTTTTCGTTGTTGCTTTCAAAAATAAGGAAGAACACCAGTAAACTGATATTTCAATATATTATAAAGAGAATACATATTCTCTTAATAGTTGGGTGGGCAGTCTGGAGTTCAGCACCACCTGGAGAGCCCCACAGTTTTCATCAGCTGTGAAGCTTGAAGCAGAGGCTTGTCAAAAGCATAGCAAAACAGAAATCAATCTGCCACAGAAGTATGCCTCTCTCTTTTTTTAGTTTTCACTTCAGCCCACCCTCCGCTATGTAAATCAGTGCCTGAGGCGTATTGCCCTATAATAGGATCACATTGCACTAGAGATGTGCCAACAGAAGGGGGGGGTGAAGCTTTTTAGCCATGCCCAAGGTTCTAAACCATGTCAATTGCAGCTAAAATAACAATAGCCCCATTCATAAATATAAAGTGGTGCAATGCATTTGTCTTTTCTCAAAAAGCCTTTGGGGTTGAGTTGATATGAAGCATAGCAATATACGGTACATACGTGTGTGTGTGTGTGAGAGAGAGAGAGAGGGAGAGACTACTATTTATTTGATCCTTAGAGCAGTCTTTAAACTTCTATAACAGAATAATGGGTGTGTGCGAAATCTGGCGTTCATTTGGGATGAGCTGCGTAGCTCGTCCATAGTTCTTCTTGTGAGCATTGCAGGCTCTTCCAATCTTGCATCTTCCAATATATGCACAGGTACAAAAAATGCTGTGTGGAAGAGACTTATCTATGTCTCTCTGCTATACAGCCAGGCCAAGCCCAGGGTTCAGGGAGCTCAACCCGGCATATAAATGAGAGAGGAGGTTCTTTATGGAAATGTTTTCCATAGTAAGAGAGCTTATTGGGAAAGATGGGGAGTTTCTTGCAAGAATGGGGATCCTGTGATCCTCCAGATTTTGCTGGCTTCTAACTTCAGCATGATCAGCTGTTGGGGCTATTGGGAAAACGGCAACATCTGGAAAGCCACAGGTTCCTCATACCTGGCTTATAATACTGAAGGAATGTGTGGGTGGTGTTTTTTCATTTTTTTCTTTTGCGCTTTGGACTATAAATGTGGCCTGGAAGGACTATGGGAGGAATCCAGCATGATGCAATGGCAATTGTTCCATCGGTGCGCAAGCTTTTCAGCTTGCCAGGTGGAACGATATCCCCCCCCCGGCATGCTAGTCTGGGGGTTCTCCTACCCCCCCCATCATTTTGGGGAGTGTTAGATGTGTATGGAGGGAGGCAAGAAGCCCCACTCTTATTAGCAGGGATCCCTTGCACTGGCTTCTGCTAGTGGGGCTTGTTAGTTGAATCCTGCCCTTAGTCTGAGATGATGTGTTTCCCTTTTCAAATGGGTTCTGCAAAACCTTTCTTGGCTCTGTTAGTCTTCATTTTGTGAGTAATTGTGAACGGGACACAATTTCTTATTAAAGGACACTGAGGGTGAGCTCTCACGAGGGGAAACTTAGATACCGGTAAGTGATAAAAAGTTGACTTGCAGCTTACAAAATGGTAAAATCAGTAAGGCTAACTGAGAATGCTTTCAACCTGATAGTGCACAAGCTACATACCTTGACTTACTAGAACTAACATGTCATTTTTGCAGAGCATCTTGTTGTCTGAATGTTTCTACTCATTTTTTGATCTGCGGAAGGAATTCAAGAAATGTTGTCCTGGCTCACCTGAAATCGACAAATTAGATGCTAAAGCCATGGTGGAATGTATCCTTTTAAAATAAATGAAGTGTTAAGAGCAGTGCAAATTTAATCTTTAGAGCGTCTGGAAGAATTGTGTTTCAGTTCAGCTTGCCTCTGAAGCTCCTTTCTTCAAGGTTCTCCCCTTTAAGACAAGTCAGAGTGTCCTTGGAGGCAGAAACACTCTCTGGTTATTGAATGTTGCAATTTCTGATGTTAGATTTTTGCTACAAGACCATGTCCTGTTTGCTGCAACAGACTCGGCACAGGTACCCCTCTACTCTATCATTTCCAAGGTTTACCCTTGGAAGTCAGATCAGATTCTCTCCCGGCTTTTGTGTTATTTGCACACAATTTTGCCTGGCAGGGTGTATCGTGATTAGTTGCAGAGCTTACTCAGACCCCTATCAGCCATTGGGGCTGGGACTGAGGGGAAGAAGGGGGACTGTTCTTGGGTTTCTCCACAGTAGTGTTCTTAATTACACCACTATTGCAAGCACAACGTTACGCTGCTTGGTTGCTCTGTGGACTTCTCTACTTGAGTTAGAGTCCAGCAACATCTAGAGGGCCACAGGTTGACTACCCCTGCCCTGTGCAGATTGGTTCTTTAGGTTCCACTGCCCTGGGGATTTGGAAACTCTGAATTTCATCCCCAGCCAACATGAGTTGGGGATAAGGGATCATGCTATTGTTAAATCTTCTTTGGTTGCCTCACTGTGAAATTTTGACTGTAAAGTGGGGAAGCAAATGAGAGCACATTTTGAGCTTGGAAAAAATCAGGGGGGGGGGGAAGGGTTAAGCGGACTCTCCTTGCTGTTTTTCGGTTTCTGATTCAGCCACCTGCAGCTGCTTTTCATTTTTTCTTTTAAAAATAGGAAAGGTTGGGAAATAGTTAACATGCGTCAGCCATGGGACATCTAATCCCTACCCTCCAAGGTCTCTCTTGCTTTGCCACCTGCCATCTGCCGTTTCTTTTGAGTAGGAGGCATAACTAGCCTTTCTGTCAGACTCAGGCAGAGGTTTGGTATCATGCGCACCACACAAACCAAACTGAAGCTTTTTAATCGGTTGTAAAAGTACCTTAACAAAGCGGCCAGTGGCAGGTGGCGGTTTGGGGAGGCAGTGCTCACCTGCTGCTGCTTACCAGGAGGCAGGGGCGAGGTGGTGGGAAGGTCAGTGTGGTGCATATGCTGTGGCAGAGCCAGTGAGCTGGTGGGAGGTCAGGTAAACACTGCTGCTGCACCGCCACCGCCAGGCCATCTACTACTGAATGAGGCCCATGTATCCAAACCACTGCAGTGTAATAGTTAGAGTGCTGGACTAGGACTTGGGAGATCAGGGTTCAAATCCCCACTCAGCCATGAAGCCCACTTGGTTGGCTTTGGACCAGTTACTATCTCTCTGCCTCTTATCTTATCTCGAGCTCCATTGAGAAAAGGTGGGACATAAATTTAATAAAATATTAGTCTTAAATGTTATTTAATGATAGTTACTACAGGCACCTTGCTGTGCTGCGTCTGAAGCCACGGCTTTCTCACCTTATGGCGGTCTTCTCTGAAGCCTTCCATAACTTATTTACTTTTATTTATCATCTTTATACAGTATCCTGGCCTTCCTCCCAAAGGAGCCTAAATACAGGATTTAAAACAAGATCTAACATCGAGTCCTTTTCCTTTCTGATGTATTGGCAGTGATGCTCCTGTTAAGATATGACATTGGCTTTTTGTGCTGCAGCATCACCTTGCTGACTCAAGTTCCCTTGGTCCACTACATCTTGTGTGCCAGCCTTAGTTGCCCATCATGTTATATAGCCATAAATGATATGGCACCGACTTGTGGGTTTATTGGCCTAGATCTTGGGTGTGAGATCTTCCCAGCACGCTGACCAACGAGCTAGGGAATTGACTGTTCCAACTTGGATCCTAAAGTGGCTCTGTGTTTTACAGCTATCTGCATTCCCTGCCCCTGCAGCAATTCATTGCCGTTCTCCACTTGCAAAGCTCGCTCAGCTAGTTTCTGGTTGCAGATGCCTCAAGGGTGGAGTGAATCAAGCTTGCATGGCTGCCCATAAATCATGTGCCTTCGGAGGATACATCCTGCTGTTCCCTTAACAGTCAGACATGCAGAAATCATTACATGGCCAATATGAGTATACTTGCAACTAGAAATGCCCACATGACTTGTTTGGGTCAAGGCTTTTGAAATTCCATTCAAATGTTTGAAGGAAATACAGTTTCGTCCTCCTAGCACTGTGCCACTTAGGATACGGGCTGGGGCAGTAGCCTTTAGTTGCAATGTAAAATTACACAAAGATGATGGTGATAATTTTATTATTCGTACCCCACCCATCCGACTGGGTTGCCCCAGCCACTCTGGGCAGTTTCCAACAGATATAAAAACTTCCCTATACAGTGGTACCTTGGTTTACAACCATAATCCGTTCTGGAGGTCCGTTTGTAAACCAAAACAGGTTGTAATGCAAGGCGCGCTTTCACCAATGGGGCCTCCAAAAGAAATTTGTTCGTAATTTTAAAAAAATGGGTTGTAATTCAAAAAAAGGTTGCAAACCAGGACACGCACTTCCGGGTTTGACGTGTTTGTAATCCAAAACGTATGCAAACCAAGACGTATGCAAACCAAGATACCACTGTACAGGAAAAGTATTTGATTATTTATTGCATTTATATCTTGTTGTTTTTCCGAGGAGCTCAAGGTAGTATAGATGGTTCTTCCCCCTTATCAACCATCATAATCTTCCCCTCATAATCCCCACAACAACCTCTGTGAGGCAGATAAGGCTGAGAGGCAGTGACTGAGCCAAGGCCACCCAGCGAGCCTCATAGTTTGGCAAGATCCTAAGTACTATACTATGCTGGCTCTCAAGTTATCGGAACAGTGTTCTGAAAAGCAATTTGAAGTAGCTATGGGAGGTGAACCAGCACTTGTGCTACATGATGTGTAGGCTTAAACACAGGAGGGCAGAAGTGTAGAGAGACTGGGGAATGTGCATCGCACCGAATCCTAATTTTGCGGCAAACCCGGAAGTATATTTTTCCGGGTTTCGCCACATGTGCAGAAGCGGCGCCTCTGGTTACTGATTTTTTGGGGTGCGCACGGACCCCCAGAATTAATTAAATTCATAACCAGAGGGTCCACTGTATTCTTAAGAGGGTCTCTTCTCCAGTCTTCAGAGAGTAGCTGGAAATGGGGAGGCAGAAGAAGGTTCTCCTTTCCTTCCACTCTGCAGATTTAATCAGAAATCTTAGGTGCAGTACTGCGCCCAGAGCTCAGAAACAGCTCGCGCTAATGAAATTCCCTGTCGCCAAATGCACCTAGAACAATGGGAGTTTTGAACACTGCTAGGAGGACTGTGTTGGGTTCTTCCCCCACCCTCCTGAACTTTTTTCATTGGCTTTGAGATGTTAATGGTTTGTGGGAAAGGATAAATGCTAGTCGTAGATCTGCTAAGAGTCTAGACTCTGACTTTATCAAGCATGTCTGATTCAATTTCAACCAATGTTACACTGACAATTTGAGGAATCGTATAAAATGGAAGAAATGCTGTGGCTGGTAATCTGCAGGAGCAGGAAGGGGCTACTGTAAAAACAAAATGCTAATCTGTCGGAGTATCAAAGAGGAAAAAGTCTAATAAGGATGTGCAGATCAATGGCCTGAACTAATAATGCAGCATGGCAATGGCAGAGCTATTAATTGTGAATAACCGGGAACGAAACCATTTTATGTAGGAAAAGAAATATTTCTTGTGCAAATGCCTTCATGCAGAGGTTTGCAGTGCCGCAGAAGCAAAGAGTCTCATTTTGTGTTTGACAATCTGTTTTATAAAAATAAATCTGAAGCATAAGGAGTGTAATGGATGTACTTAGTTCCAATATATACGATCCTATACAGAAATTACTGTTCATATTTTGTGTGTGTGTTATATATAAAGAGATATATATTGATTACAATGACTAATGAAGCAGTAGGGACGTGGGTAGTGCTGTGGTCTAAACCACTGAGCTTCTTGGGCTTGCTGATAGGAAGGTCAGCAGTTTGATTCCCTGCAATTCCCAGCTCCTGCCAACCTACCGGTAGCAGTTTGAAAGCATGCCAGTGCAAGTAGATAAATAGGTACCGCTGCAGCGGGAAGGTAAGCGGCGTTTCCGTGCGCTCTGGTTTCCCTCACAGTGTTCCGTTGCGCCAGAATTGGTTTAGTCATGCCGGCCCCATGACCTGGAAAGCTGTCTGTGGACAAAGGGCAGCTCCCTCGGCCTGAAAGTGAGATGAGCGCCGCACCCCATAGTCGCCTTTGACTGGACTTAACCATCCAGGGGTCCTTTACCTTTTACCTTTAATGAAGTAGTTCTTCACACAGCACATAGTCAAACTATGGAACTCGCTCCCCGAGGAGGTAATGATGGCCACCAATTTGGATGACTTCAAAAGAGGATTAGACAAATTTGTGGAGCACAGGGCAATCAATGGCTACTAGCCAGGATAGCTGTGCTCCAACCTCCACAGCTGAAGACAGCAGTGCTTCCAAATACCAGTTGCTGGAAACCAGGTGAGGGGAGAGTGCTTTTGTGCTCACGTTCTGCTCGCTGGTTTCCCACACCCATTTGGTTGGCCACTGAGAACAGGATGCTGGACTAGATGAGCCATTAGCCTGATCTAGCAGGCTTTTTCTTATGTTAAGCATAATACCTGTTACTGTAATAGATTCATGGCTTTAGTGATTAACTTCATCATTCCAAGATCATAGGAAACACGTTTGAAGCTTTAAAATTTTATATCGTGTGTCAGATCTCATCAAGATTGCGAATATTTTCCTTTTGTACATTTCCAGCTCTTGCGTTTCTAATTGCTCTTTTAATAGTATGGTGGGTGGGCAGATACCTAGATGTGGAGGATATGAGAGAACAGGCCTAGGGACAAACACTACAGTGAATCGATACAGGTTGATTACTGGCCCTGAAGCATAATCTGTTTAAATTGCTGCTTTAAGATTCTTGACTTAACACCAGTGCTCAGATCTGAATCTTGACAAGAGCAGTTCACCACAGAATTTTGGAGTGTCTCAGGTGGAAGACATGGGAAACGTCATCTTAACACTAATCTCAGAACCATACAGTAAGCTGTTTCTGTTTTTCCGGATGCCTGTTCCTGGTAAATCTGTCGTCACTTTGTCTTTTGGGTCTGATTGACAGGGGTGACTTGTTTTTTTAAAAGAAATTTAGGATATGCAGGTGTGCCATAATTTCCTCCCTTCCCCACTGACTATCCAGGTACTAAAGGTTGCTGAGCCAGTTCTGTTGCAAGATTAAATGTTTCGAACTAGACTACCAGAAAGCCAGCTTATGAATTTAGAAATCAGCAGAATGAAAAGGAAATTGTGGTGCAGTGGCAGGAAATCTGTGGCTCTCAAGATGCTGGTAGACTCCAGCTCCCATCAGCCCCAGCTGGTGTGGCCAGTGGATGGGCATGTTGGGAGCTAGAGTCCAGCAACATCTGGAGGGCCACACAGCTCCCAGATTCTGCTATAGCCCTCTTTCCTCACATGAAAGTACAACACAGATGCAAAAAGGCTGTGGGGATGACATGCTCAGCCTGAGAGTTCTAAATTACATGAGGAACATACACAGAAATAAGACTTCCTGCCATGGTCATCCATGGTGGGTGGACCATAATCTCCAGTTTCGCAGCTTCCTTTCTTTTTAAAATAGGGTGAGTTTCTATCATGTGGAATCTAACAGATAACACAAAATATGCAGACACGATTCCCATTTTTGTGAGAATGAGTCTGCTCATCATATTTTAGTGTTTTACTCCTCACCCCAGAGAAAAATTCCTGCGGGTACACATGCTCTCTGCTTCTCTTGTGAGGGACTGAGAGGAGCTGCACAACCTTGGAGGCAGAGACTAAACATAGAGCCCTGTAACCCCGTTGTTGCCTTTTTGCACAAGTGACACTTCATTTACTTAAAAAAACCAGCTTCAGAAGCAGCTCCAGGTTTAGTATGGTTGGCAGAGAAGAGGCACCATGGATGTGTAATTGTTGGGTTGACTTGAGGAATCATGCAGCAGTTCTTGATACAAGAAGTGCTTTTTCGAGGTGTACAATTGTCCCCTTCTTTGGCAACATGTTGGGAGGTATATATTACTCTGGGTCTAGACATGTCGCTAACTTCATGCTGCTGTGTTTTGTAGATCACACGTTTTCGGATCCAGAAAGGGTGAACTACAAATTTGAAAGTGGGACCTGGTAAGTGCGTGCTCTTTTTGTAACGTGGGAACAACAGTTTCTTTCCATTTTGAATCTGGCCTGCTGTTTTCCTTAGAATACTGTAACTTAGGTAAAGGGACCCCTGACCATTAGGTCCAGTCGCGGACTCTGGGGTTGCGGTGCTCATCTCGCTTTACTGTCAGAGGGAGCCGGCGTACAGCATGACTAAGCCGCTTCTGGTGAACCAGAGCAGCGCACGGAAACGCCGTTTACCTTCCCGCCGGAGCGGTACCTATTTATCTACTTGCACTTTGACGTGCTTTAGAACTGCTAGGTGGGCAGGAGCAGGGACCGAGCAACAGGAGCTCACCCTGTCGCAGGGATTCAAATCACTGACCTTCTGAGGAAATGTTAGTTTACTACAACCCATAGCCTTAAATACATTTCACTACCTGCAAGGAGCTTACAATATAAAAATGATAAGGTAGGAAAGAGACAAAGCAGCAAGACTGCCACAGATAGCCTATTCAAAACATCTTCAGCCTAGTGGTGACAACATTGGCTCTTGGTTTTTCCTCTACTTCCATTTTTGAAAATTACAGCATATTGGAGGACAGGCCTATAATTTCAAAACTGGTTGAGATTCTCTTTTTGGGGGGCGGGGGGATAAGTCTCTCCCTGGCTTGTTGCGAAAGCATTTTGAAGAACGTGGGATGTGAACCTATAGAAGATATCCTTCGCTCTAGTCATGGTTCATGATGATAGGCAAGTTTTAAATATATTTCCTTCTGCTTGATCTACAGCAGCAAGATGGAACTTGTAGATGATAACACCATAATCCGGGCAAGAGGCTTACCATGGCAGTCATCGGACCAGGACATTGCTAGGTTCTTCAAAGGCCTTAATATTGCCAAGTTAGTTCTCTCATTTAGTAATGTTTGTTATTTTCAGCCATGTTCTCAAACTGTTTCCTGGAGTTGACGTATTGGCTGCCCTTGGCGACCAACTGAAATCTGTATTTGGCATGACCCTGCTAAATACAGTGAAGGCTAAATGCAACTATTGTAGGGGTGAGCCCCTGTTCCCCAGCTCATAGCTACCGGTAAGAAAGGCAGGGGCTCCTTCATCCCGTGTTCTTGCCAGAAGAAAAGATGCACTTGCCAGTGGCAAGCTAATGAGTGCATTTGTGGATCCTTTATCTTACTTTTTTCATTTCCTGAGTTGCCCAGTAGTTGAGTTAAAAAATCAGGTAAAATACAATCACAATGCAGCAAAACCACAGCTAAAATAGTTTGCTTTATGTTTGAGAAGATGGACTTCAATGTCTTTTTCTGGACTTTCTGAAATTGGCATGGATGCAAAGGTGGTCAACTTATGACCCTCCAGATGACTATGACTCCCACTGAACCTGTGGCCCAACTGTTGCCAGTCACCTGAATCTGTCATAACAACTGATGACAACTTCAGATGGGCTTGCTGTCATCTGATTGGCACGGACAGCAAGCCCTGCTTTGCCTTTTTGCAAGTGCGGTTTGCATTCAGACCACAGCTGTGAGCAGAGCGTTTTGCTCTGCCAACAAGCAAAGCTGTGTGCAGAGAGGGAAAATGTCTGTTGCAGAGCCAATTTGAATGGACAGCTCTGAAGGGGCTTGCAGACGGCACTTTAGCCTCCTGTTTGTTCCTTTGCAAAGACCTCTTTACCTGCCCCACACCTGATGTCACACATTACATCTGGTGTGGGGCTGGCAGGAATGTTTGGCGGACCCTTCTCAGACATCCTCTTTTCATATTCCCATATTTCATATGCATGAATAAGAAATATCCTTGTCTGTACTTCCTTGAATTAATTATTTTTTTAAAAAAAACCTCTGCAGTAAGAGAACCCCTATTCTATAGCAGGAGTGAGTAGCTCAATTCTCAAGTCTGTATACAGTTATGCAATCTTCTTGCTTTTTAGGGTAGGGTTTTTTTTTAAGCGCAAACTATTGATTAAAAAGTTGCGTGCTTTTAATAATAATAATAATACTGAGTATTTTTAAAAATGCCAGTAGTGGGAACATTTCAGAAGTGAAGGACTTTGCACCTAAGAACGTCCGGTGCTGCTTGCCTTTGATTTATGTAAGTGCTGGTATTGCAAGGTGATACATAATGCTTTGTGTGGCTTACGGCTGCCTCTGTTTGCTGCCTTAACTCTTTAGAGGAGGGGCCGCACTTTGCCTCAATGCACAAGGCAGGAGGAACGGAGAAGCTCTTGTCAGGTTTGTCAGTGAGGAGCACCGAGATCTGGCGTTGCAAAGACACAAGCATCACATGGGGAACCGGTATATTGAGGTATGTTGCTCAAGATCCAAAATCGATGTTTGGATTAAACGGTGGGGAGGGCTTCTCCAAGCATGATAATTTCCCTTTCCCTTTCTCAGGTGTACAAAGCGACTGGGGAGGACTTCTTGAAAATTGCTGGAGGTAATTGTTCTTTAATCCGGTGATGGGGTTTTTTTATGGTAGGGTTTTAATGTATGAATTTACTATTCTGTACACTACTTCGACATTTGATGATACAAAGCAGTATATAAATGTTTTTTTGCTTTGCTTATTTATTGCATTTATATCCCACCTTTTCCTCCAAGGAGCTCCAGGTGGCATACATGGTTGTCCCCCTCCTTGTTGTCATCACACCGACCCTGTGAGGTCTGTTAGGCTGAGATGCTGTGACTGGCTCAAGGTGTGAGCTGCATGACCGAGTAGGGATTTGAACCCTGGTCTCCCTGGTCTTACACTCCCAACTGCTATGTCACACGGGCTATCTAGCATGCTATTACATGGTCAAATGAAAGTGTCCTATGGAGTTGAACATTTTATCTGTCCAGCCAAATCCCTGGGCCAGATCTCTCTCTGCCATTAAGCTTCCAGAGGGGTCTGAGGGACAGCCTCCCTACCCCCTCAGCTCAGGTACTCTTTCTTTGGAGGTGCAAGGAGGTGCATTTTATATAACTTGGCACTGATCCTGAGGGCACCAGTCATATTTTGAGAATGTGCAGTAAGGTAATGTTCCAGGGACACGGTGGCACTGTGGTCTAAACCACTGATCCTCTTGGGCTTGCCGATCGTAAGGTTGGCAGTTCAAATCCGCATGACGAGGTGAGCTCCTGTTGCTCTGTCCCAGCTCCTGCCAATCTAGGAGTTCGAAAGCATACCAGCGTGAGTAGATAAATAGGTACCACTGCGGCAGGAAGGTAAATGGCGTTTCCGTGTACTCTGGCTTCCATCACGGTGTCCCATTGCACTAGAAGCGGTTTAGTTATGCTGTCTGTGGACAAACGCCAGCTCCCTTGGCCTGAAAGCAAGAGGAGCGCCGCAACCCCATAGTCACCTTTGACTGGACTTAACTGTCCAAGGGTCCTTTACCATTTTACCTATAGTAATGTGGCTTCAAAAAGAATGGGGCACTTTTGGCACACTGGCCAACATAATATAGTGGTACCTCGGGTTACAAACGCTTTGGGTTACAAACACTTCAGGTTACAAACTCCGTTAACCCTGAAGTAGTACCTTGGGTTGAGAACTTTGCCCCAGGATGAGAACAGAAATCTTGCGCTGGTGGGAGGCCCCATTAGCGAAAGCGCGCCTCAGGTTAAGAACGGTTGCGGATTAAGAACGGACCTCCGGAACGAATTAAGTTTGTAACCCGAGGTACCACTGTATCTGTGTGGGTTTATTGGGGGGGGGGGTTGTGGGGAATTATTGCTTGTTTGTTGTTTTGTTAAGTATTTTCTGTTTACATGCTGTAAACTGCTCTTTGATCTTCAGAAGAAGGGCGGTATATAATTATTATTATTTATTAAAAATAATAATAGACTGGCATAAAATTGGATGTGGAGAGAGCAGCCACGAAGATCTCAGCTATTCAGACGCTACCAATGCAGTGTAGATGGGACTTGCATTGTACAACATTAATGTATGAACTGGGCTTTAATGCAGAACTATTCAGTTGAAAGTATGAAGCGGCTGTGCCTCAAGCTCTCCTTGCCCTGCCATTGTCATGCAACTCTGACTGTACTTTGTCCAGGCTCCGTATATAATTTGGAACCCCGATCACCCAGGGAGCGAACATGGGTGCAGCAGGTTCCCCATTGCAGATGCTTTTTCTGAATGTTGAAGCCAGAAGGAGCCGCGTGAGAATAGGGAGGCAGTGAAAAGTGTGGCCCTGCAGACCCTCACGTGGCAGGCCTGTATTTGCCATGACCTTGCAGCTGTTTGGATACTGGGGGAAGGCAAAGTGAAGGATCTGATAATGTGGAGCTTCCCACATCATCAAAGGTTACAGAAATTGCTTCACTATGGAGTTAGGTGCAATAATCTTTTAGGTGCCACTGAATGCTGTTTGGATATGTCTTGTGCAGTAGTGTGATTCACGAGAAAGAGGTTTGCTTCCTGCTGCTGAGAGAAAGTTCTGGTGCAGGCCCAGTTTTGCAAGATTCTATCTGGGTGTGATCATGCTATTATAGCCTTTGATCATGCCACTATAACCTTATTCTTTGTAGATGAAGGGCTGTACCAAGACAGGCTGTTGGCTCATCTGTTGCGTAGAGCTGCACTAGGTGTCCTTGTAACTCAGGGATGTGGAGCCTGTGGCCCTGCAGATGTTGCTGGACTATAGCTCCCCTCATCTTTGACCTTTGTCCATCCTGGTAGTTGTGTTGTACCTAGAGATTTGACTGAGGACCTTCTGTCTGCAGATCATGTGCTCTGCCCCTGAGCTATGGTGCATTCTCAAAGCTCCTTGGCAGGAATAGTTAGCATTTTTAAAAGTAATAAGATTTCCACCACCACACCACCCTCCACTGTTGGGGGCGGCAGGAGGGGGACTAGCTGCCATTCCCACAAAGTCCTTTCAGAATGCTGACTAATTATAGAAAATGTACCATAACTGCAACAATCCGTATGGCAAACTCCCCACCTGCTGATCTGCTGCATATTTCAAAAATTTCTTGTTTGAATTTGGAAACCTTTGAAGATATAGCAACCAAATTTTGTGGGGTGGTTCCTGAGATCAAGGAGCAGGTTTTCATCCACACTTGGATGCAACTGGACACCGTTTCACGTTGCAGTGGCAGACCGAACCTTTCAAAATGCACTGATTCTAGTCACCTGGTTTCAAAATGGCACTAGGTTTCTTCTTCTTCTTCTTCGTCTTCGTCTTCGTCTTCTTCAAATTCCCAAGCAGCCTTGTACTTGGCATTGTTAATAGGCAAAAGAAAGTGATTGTAGACTCTTTGGGGCAAAGGCCAGTCCCCTTGCATTTATAAGGCACTCTGTACACTGATAGGGCAATAAAAATAGCTTCTTGATTTGGAAGCTTAGCATTTCAAAAGCACTAGTTGCGTGCAGGCTCCAAGAAACTAAACAAATCCCACACGTTGCCTCAGGTAAGGGTGGACCTCGCAAACAGCTAAAGGAATTTCATTGCCAGACTTGTCGGGGTGTGTCCCATGTGGTGGTATTTCTGGCTCTTGTATAGAAGTAAAGAAACTTCCATCCACCGCATACATTGAAGAGCACCCTACCTGTACAAACTACAGCTCCCATGATTCTCCCTGACAGGTAAAGTGGCATTGGACTGCTTTAAATGTACGTTGTAGGTGTGAGTCTTCTTAAAATGAGCACAGGCCACACAGGGAGAGGAGTTATAGATTGATTTCTTTTGTATACAGCCCTATACCCGGGAGTCTCAGGGCGGTTCACAGAAAAGATCACAATATATAAAATAAAAATAAAAACAGTAACTCAAATAACACCCCCCCAAAGAGCCACATTTTAAAAGGGTATAGGATGTCCATCAGGTCAACCAAAGGCCTAGTTAAAAAGGAATGTTTTTGCCTGGCGCCTAAAGGTGTATAATGAAGGCGCCAGGCGAACCTCCCTGAGGAGAGCATTTCACAGATGAGGAGCCACTGCAGAGAAGGCCCGTTCTTGTGTTGCCACACTCCAGACCTCTCGAGCAGAAGGCACACGAAGGAGGGCCTCAGAAGATGATCCCAGGGTCCGGGTAGGAACAAGGCGGTCCTTGAGGTATTGCGGTCCTGAGCCATTTTACTCTGTCATAACTGTGGGAAACAAACAACTATCTCAACTTCTAACTTCCTTGGTTCTTCAAGGCACGTCCAATGAAGTGGCTCAGTTCCTTTCGAAAGAGAACCAAGTGATCCTTCGTATGCGCGGCCTCCCGTTCAACGTAACCACCGACGAAGTGTTGGCGTTCTTTGGTCAGCAGTGTCCCGTGACAGGTGGAAAAGAAGGGATCCTTTTCGTGACGTATCCTGACAGTAGGCCAACAGGGGATGCGTTTGTGTTGTTTGCCTGTGAGGAATATGCACAGAATGCGCTAAAGAAACACAAGGACTTGTTGGGGAAAAGGTACATAGAGCTCTTCAGGAGTACAGCTGCTGAGGTCCAGCAGGTGAGTTAAGGACTTGATTTAATGTCATAAAAGGAATCTGTTGTGGATCTGAAGTTTTGTGGGACAGAGGAAGTGATAGCAGGAGTCCATTCAGTGTTGGGTCCAGGGCTAATACAAGATTATTTATTGTTTTATTTCATAAAAGTTCTATATTGCTTGATTGTATAACATCCAGAATGCAGCAGCTAGACTGGTGACTGGGAGTGGCCACCGGGACCACATAACACCGGTCCTGAGAGATCTACATTGGCTCCCGGTACGTTTCCGAGCACAATTCAAAGTGTTGGTGCTGACCTTTAGAGCCCTAAACGGCCTTGGTCCTGTATACCTGAAGGAGCATCTCCACCCCCACCGTTCAGCCCGGACACTGAGGTCCAGCGCCGAGGGCCTTCTGGCGGTTCTCTCACCGCGAGAAGCAAAGCTACAGGGAACCAGGCAGAGCGGTAGTGGCACCCGCCCTGTGGAACGCCCTCCCATCAGAGGTCAAAGGGATCAACTACATAACATTTAGGAAATATCTGAAGGCAGCCCTGTTTAGGGAAGTTTTTAATCTGTAACATGTTAATGTATTTTAATATTTGCTGGAAGCTGCCCAGAGTGGCTGGGAAGACCCAGCCAGATGGGCTTGGGTACAAATAATAATAAATTATTATTATTATTATTATTATTATTTATTTATTTATTTATTTATTTATTTATTTATTTATTTATCATCTTGGTTATTTCTGAGCTTCAACTGTCAAGAGGTGTTCAGGAGATGAGTAACTATATAACCTTCAGAAGACATCTGAAGGCAGCCCTGTATAGGGAAGCTTTTTAATGTTTTATTATGTTTATATATAATATGTTGGAAGCTGCCCAGAGTGGCTGGGGCAACCCAGTTAGATGGACAGGGTACAAATAATAAATGACGATGTCAGCTTTTAAGTCTTGCTCAGAATTGCGCATTCAGATCCCAGCTGCAACATCTCTGCGCAATGGGCTGTAGCTTGAGAGAAGAAGCATGATACAAGAATGTAGAATTACAAAAGTGATGATTGGAAAGTGTGTTTGTAGCGTACCAGTAACTCCTTCAGTAGTCCCTTTCTGTTTTCATTCTAACAAATGGGAGCAGGAATGTTACGGTTGGAGTGCAGTAGATCACAGCAGAGGGTTTTTCAGAGGCCAATTCCGCTACCATCCCTGCAAACTTTTTAAATTGCGAGGGAGCCATTCCTCTTTTACAGTTTAAAACCTTGGTGAGCTTGGAGAATGCATGCCTGATGGTTCACCAAGCCCAGTCCCTCCTTGCCACCCTTTCCTGGTCCCCTTTGGGACCCACCACCCTCACAAATCGCCCTTGGTAGGGATGTAGGGAAGGGCCTTCTCAGTGGCTACTCCTCGACTTTGGAACTCCCTCCCTAGAGAAGTTAGGCTGTCTCCTTCCTTGTTGCCCTCCAGCCAGCAGGTGAGGACCGTCTTATTCCTAAGGCTTTTGAGAGCAGACTGCTTTTAATGAAAGGGCTGGTGCTGTGCAGCTTCTATTGTTGTTATCTGTATGTTTTTTATAGATTTTAAAAATATGGGTTTTAATCATATAAATGTTTAATTGTTTTTTATTCCCCTCTAATGTTTTTGGCTCTTCTTATTTTATCTGTAAGCCACCTTGAGTTGGTGTCGGGGAAAAGGCAGGGTACAAACAAACAAACAAACACCCAGCCAGATGGGTAGGGTATAAATAATAAAATGGTGGTTATTATTCTTATATGGGCCTCATGCTGGAAGGATGAGGCAGATCATTATTGCGTGCAAATGTATAGTTTGCCCTTCCGCCCTAAAGGGAGCCCAGGGCGGTTCACACCAATAAAATCACATGAACACAAATTAAAACGCTCATCTACTAGTACTACAGTCGGCAGTTAAAAAGCAGCAGTATAAAACCTTCGCCAGGCTACCGTCTCAAATGGTAGGCCTAACTCAGGTGGGCCGAGAGTTTGATGCCTCTGTGCTGCTCTCTGCTGTCAGCATTTGGGGATGCAGCATGAGACGTGCAGTACGCAGCCTTTACCTCCCGCCGTTTCATGAATGGAAGAGTCCTTTCATAATCATAATTTATTATTTACACCCCACCCATCTGGCTGGGTTTCCCCAGCCACTCTGGGCGGCTCCCAACAGAATATTAAAAACACGATAAAACACCAAACATTTAAAAATTCCCTAAACAGGGCTGCCTTCAGATGTCTACTAAAAGTCAGATAGTTGTTGATTTCCTTGACATCTGATAGGAGGGCGTTCCACAGGGTGGGTGCCACTACCAAGAAGGCCCTCTGCCTGGTTCCCTGTAAGCTCACTTCTCGCAATAAGGGAACCGCCAGTAGGCCCTCGGCGCTGGACCTCAGTGTCCAGGCTGAACGATGGGGGTGAAGATGCTCCTTCAGGTATACTGGACCAAGGCCATTTAGGGCTTTCAAGGTCAGCACCAACACTTTGAATTGTGCTTGGAAACGTACTGGGAGCCCAATGTAGGTCTTTCAGGACCGGTGTTATATAGTCTTGGCGGCCATTCCCAGTCACCAGTCTAGCTGCTGCATTCAAGAGTACAGGATTTTCCAGTGTGCCTTGGGATTCCTCCTGCCAGTAAGAAGCCACCCGTTCTTTTTCTCTCTTGGCCTTTTTGTACCCCATACACCAGCTGCCTACTTAGAGGAGTGATCAGGCATGAGCTGTCTTACTTTCCTTTTAGTTAAATGAGAACTTAACAATGCTAACAAAATACGATGTGATGGTGCAGGCTATAGTCCGAAATACAGGGAAGCCACTCGGCTGTTAACGTATTTTTATTTTATTTTATTGCAGGTACTGAACAGATACTCATCTGTGCCTCTCATTCCTCTCCCCGGTCCGCCCATCCTTCCCGTACTACCTCAGCAATTTGTACCTCCTACCAACGTCAGAGACTGCATACGGCTGCGGGGGCTTCCGTATGCCGCCACTATAGAGGACATTCTGGGATTCTTAGGGGAGTTCTCTGGAGATATCAGGACTCATGGGGTTCACATGGTATTAAATCACCAGGTAAGTGGAGAGGACAATCTCATTTTTCTCACAAGGGCTTTAATTTTTCTTAATCAGGCCCGCCAGGCCTCTCCACTTTGTGCTCTTTGAAGCCATTTCAGCCAAGCTACTCTCGCCTCCCTACACCTATAAGTTTGGAAGATGTGTGACCGAGCCAAATATGGGGTTTGCAGATGCTGATGATCAGCTGATGCAGGGAGGGGAGGCTTGCAAAGCACTGTGCACTGAGGCTCCCAGTTCCCCACTGCTGCTGTATAGAACCCCCTTCCTGTGTGTTCTTGGCTCTTATAAAGGGCTGTCCTCAGAGAACTAAAGAGTGGTAAACTCTGCCATGGCTCGCGGCTCCTACCGGTATGTAGTATTGTTATTTATTATTGAACTAAAAAGGAACGTTTTTGCCTGGCGCTTAAAGGTGTATAATGAAGGCGTCAGGCAAACTTCCCTGGGAAGAGCATTCCACAGATGGGGAGCCACTGCAGAAAAGGCCCGTTCTCATGTTGCCACCCTCTGAACCTTTTGAGGGCCTCAGAAGATGATCTCAGGGTCCGGGTAGGTTCATATGGAAAGAGGCAGTCCTTGAGGCAAGATTCACGGCATGTCAAAATTTGTACCTCCCACCTTGTTATGATGCTAACTGGGCACTACTCCTGTAGCCCCTGGTTGTGCCACAGCTGTTCTTCACTGGTCGCATGATTATGGGATGGAGTTGTACAGTTGACTTGCTTTCTCGGGTGCCTAGCAACGGCTCGCAATGTTTCCCGGCTACAGCTTGTCGGTGTAGAAATGGGTTTGGGTATCACATTGACTACAAGCCTGGCTCAGAAAGATGTCCTGCAATTATTTATCATAGGTTGTAACATGAACTGCCTTTCAAAATAACTTCTTGGTACATAGGAACTCTGTTGGACTGTTGCCCGACAGGCATATTGCGGCTTTACAGCAAGGAATAAAAGTTATACCTTTCCCCCACTATTGAAACATAATGGCTGCTAGATGAAACTTAGAAGAACTATCATCACTGATGTTTTTTCTTTAAAAAATTGAGTAAATCCTTTTGTCTTGATGCTGCAGCCTCTCACCTTTCTGCTTTTCCCCTCTTAGGGTCGTCCCTCTGGAGACGCTTTTATCCAGATGAAATCTTCAGACCGAGCATTTATGGCTGCTCAGAAGTGCCATAAGAAAACCATGAAGGACAGATACGTCGAAGTCTTTCAGTGTTCTGCAGAGGAGATGAACTTTGTATTAATGGGGGGCACTTTAAATCGAAATGGCTTATCCCCACCACCATGTAAGTTACCATGTAAGTTTAGCTTGGGTCTTGGCGCTACTTTCTGCTGTACGCTGGTAGGTGTCGGAGCTTCTTTCATCCATTCTGTTTTTGTGTTCCTCTCTTGGAAGGGATCAGTGTGTCTGTGGGGTCTGGAATGCAAAGCTTTTCCCATCTGAAATCGGTAGCAGCCTTTGATTTTTGTTCTCCTTTTTGGCCGTGGACTACTGTGATTTGGATAGGAATTGGCTTCTTTACTCTCGCTTTTCTGCTGACCCACACCTTTCCTACCCCCACACCCTCTGGAGTTTAATTTGCACTGGGCAAGTGTTGATTTTGAGCACTTCAGCTCAGAATTGCAGGATCATGTTTTAAACTGACTGGCAGCAGAAGCCAATATCAAATATGGGTGCCTGGAAATGCAGAGGAGCATGTACAGGGCATTTCGTTACACCAAAGTTAGCCAACATTCATGATGGGTTATTAGGGAACAAAGAGCTTTTAGCTCAGATGGGTGAGACCTATGTATTCTGGCTGACATAGTTAAATACTATAAGTACGTATATTTCAATATACACTTAAGAACCTCAGAAGGTATAGGTGACTATTTTCAATAGTCACAGCCTGGGTGAGAGAGTTGGTTAATTTAACATGGAGTCCAGGAGTGCTTCCTAATGACACGGGTGATTTGCCGGTAGTCACATCTGATCATAACTGTTCTACGTCAGGCTGAAAGTGGAACAGCATCTTAACTTCCAGAATCCAAGTGGTACCCAAATGGACAGTTCCTCAGTCCCAAATGGTTTTCAAGTGTGGTGACTTTCATTGGGACCATTGAGCACAGGGGGCGGGGAGAGAGAAATCCTCCCTTCTCTCTGCACTCCTGATCATGATTGCTAGGTAATGCTATTTGGCAAGGGAAGGGTTAAAGTGATGGGGCTGATTCCTAGAGAGGAGAGATGGGTCACCAAGAAGGAAAAGGCTAAGAGGCCATTAACAACCTGTATGGGGCGAACGGCTACGCAATGGGTCATCTGCACCCGAGGAAATTATAAATCTATTCCGTTGTGTAGAAAAGGGTGGACTTTCTGAGCTCTGGGAGGCAAAAGGGAAGCTGAAGAGGGAAAACATGAGAATGAAGTTTCTAATCCATGGGTAGGCAAACTAAGGCCCGGGGGCCAGATCCGGCCCAGTCGCCTTCTAAATCCGGCTCACGGACAGTCCGGGAATCAGCGTGTTTTTACATGAGTAGAATGTGTGCTTTTATTTAAAATGCATCTTTGGGTTATTTGTGGGGCATAGGAATTCGTCCCCCCCCAAAAAAAATATAGTCAGGCCCCCCCACAAGGTCTGAGGGACAGTGGACCGGCCCCCTGCTGAAAAAGTTTGCTCACCCCTGTTCTAATCACTGTCGATTAGATGCCCCATTCAAAGATGAGTGAACAAAGCCTGGCTATTCCACTATCAATGGCCAGTGAGAAGCTTCCAAGTTGAGTTTAGTCCAATATTTCTCCCTCTGTTCACATTCTCAGAGTAGTTGCACCTGGTAAAAGTCTCCCAGGTGTATTGATCGGTTGATCTTGACTAGCTTCTGTTTGCTCTGCAAAGTAAAACATAAAGTGAAAAGCTGTGTCAAAAGAAATCCAGATTTGGAACCCGGCTAAATCCAGCAATAATGGGTCTATTTGCTTGTTTTGCTTAATTCCCATTTGACCAGCTCATGATCGTCACTAGGGAGTTACTTGAGGAGGAGGTAGACTCCCAAGTGCCCTGGGCCTGATCAGTAGATCTGTTGCCCCTGCAGGCTTCTTCCTTACTGTTTGATTTTATTACCTGAAAGCCTTCTGTACCCTTAACTCCTAACCATCAGTAGTGGGAGAAAGAAGCTGAGTGGTACTCTGGGAAGCAGGAAGGGCGTCTTCTTCCTTGTGCAGTGTCTCCTCCACCCCTTCTCCACTGAGGATGCAAACTGCCAAGAGAGCGAGGGCGCAGGTGTCAGCACAAAAACTGATGCCAGAAAGATATGCCACAGATCCTCCAGGGATTCGGGGAGTGGTCTGGGCAGGGGGAGAAATTTGCACAGGACAAACTCTGTTCTCAGCTATCAAGGAAATGCCAGTTAAGTTGAATTAAAACTAGTATTTACAAACAGGGATGGCAGACATGGTGTCTTCCAGATGTTGATGGACTACAACTCCCATTGCCCCAGGCAATCTGACCCAATGGTCAGGGAATGATGGGAGTTGTATTTCAGCAACATCTGGAGGGGGGTACCATGTTTGCTACCCCTGCTGTGTACAGTATACAGTCGTACCTTGGAAGTCGAACAGAATCCATTCCGGAAATCTGTTTGACTTCCAAAACGTTAGGAAACCAAAGCGCGGCTTCTGATTGGCTGCAGGAGGCTCCTGCAGCCCTGTCGGAAGCGTCGGATTTCGGCTTCCAAAAATAGTTCACAAACCGGAACACTCACTTCCGGGTTTGCGACGTTCGGGAGCCAAAACGTTTGAGAACTAAGCTGTTCGAAAACCAAGGTACGGCTGTATTGTTATGCCTGCCTGCTCAGATGTAAGCCCTACTGAGCTCAATGGGGCTTACTCTCACCAATAAGGTAGCATCTGCAGGGTGAAATATGTCCAGCTTCTTTCTTTCTTTGGGAGGCTCTGCTGGAACTGAGAGTGCAGAGTGTCTTTAAGGCAGGAAAGAAGCTTGCACAGGTCAAGTGTGTGTGGATTGTGAAATGATTTGTCAGGTGATTTCAGTGGGTGACTAGGATTACCTGGTGGTTCTGGGAGGAAGACTAGCCAAATTTGTAGTGGCCTTTTGTGGACTCAAGCCCACTTCATCAAATGCATCTTTGATTTGTTTTTGCTGTAAGAAGCTAACACAGCTACAGCCCAGCAAATTACCTATTTTGCGTTTCAAAAGCCATCTTGAGGGCAGAATTCTCTTTTCAGGACTCTTGTCCAAAGGAAGCTTATAACCTTGTGCTCTCTTAGCTTTCAGGAGGTCAGTTAAGACTTGGCTCTTTTATAAAGTAATTGGAGTAGCTGGTTGTGTTGACATAGAAAGGTTGTAGTTCAGTGGTAGAGCACCTGCTTGCTATGCAGAGGGCCTCAGGTTCAATCCCTGGCACATCCAGGTAACCCTGGGAGAGACATCTGCCTGAAACCTTGGAAAGTCGCTGGCTGTCAGTGTTGACAGCCAGTACTCAGCTAGATGTAGCTAATGGTCTGACTCCATATATAAGGCAGCTTCTTATGTTTGTTGGATACTGGTGAATTGTGCAGTACTTCCATTTTTATTGGGTTGTATTGGTTTGGCTTTATTATTATGGGTTTTAATGTTATATATGGAATTTTAATTTCTATAAGCTGCCTTGGGGGGTTCTGTCCGGCCCATAAAACAGGGTGTAAATGTTAATAGCAGGGCGGAGAGCTTTGAAAACACATTCTTTCTAGACAGGTTTTGATCCTGACTTCTTTCTTTTAGAAGTTAAACACTCCATACTTCAGTATTTGCAGTCTCAAAAACAAGGGAGGCATTAAGTCTGGAAGAGGATGAAGGAACACATTTTTCTCATTGTTGAGAATAGGACTTTAATATGCAGACAGAGCTCCTTTTTCTGTATTGGGTATCTTCTACTAATCCTGCAGCTTGACATGAGATAAAATCAACTTCAAATGATTGTAGTTTGGGTCAGTGTTTGGTCCCAAATTCCCAACATGTCAGCTACTTAGGTTTGTGTCTGATTTAGGAATAAAGGTAAAGGGACCCCTGACCATTAGGTCCAGTCGCAGACGACTCTGGGGTTGCGGCGCTCATCTTGCTTTACTGGCTGAGGGAGCCGGCGTACAGCTGGCCAGCATGACTAAGCCACTTCTGGCGAACCAGAGCAGCGCACGGAAACGCCGTTTACCTTCCCGTCGGAGCGGTACCTATTTATCTACTTGCACTTTGACGTGCTTTTGAACTGCTAGGTTGGCAGGAGCAGGGACTGAGCAACGGGAGCTCACCCCGTCACGGGGATTCAAACCACCGACCTTCTGATCGGCAAGCCCTAGGCTCTGTGGTTTAACCCTCAGCGCCACCCACGTCCCGATTTAGGAATAGCCCAAAGTAAACTTGCAATAAGATCTTGGAGGCAAACCAGTATTCAGACAGAAGGACTCTTTGAGTAATCTTTCTTTATGTATAAAGTTGGCATTCACAGGGGCTAGTTTGGTTGTAATGCTAAACCATGGTTCAGCACTATGAAAATAGCCCTGGCACTTCTTGGGCTTGCATGCTCTCCCCTCTGCTCGCATAGCCACAGGGGGTAGTTTGGAAGATCTTGCTTCTATTTTACCAACCACAGCCTGCCTTGCCATCTGAACTCAAACAAACCCTGGCTAAACTTGACTGGTTAGTGGAAATAAATCTCCAAACCATAATTTGTGAAGCTGACTAGTTTTTGCTAACCAAAAATCAGTCACAGTTTAGGGTTCATGCGGCATTCTAAACTAATCTAATCTAAAATAGCCCCAACCACCATGACTACTAGTGGTCAGATGATGGGAGTTTATAATCCAAAACATTTGGAAGGAAACTTGCACTAAATGATCAGGCAGGATTCTCCCTAAGCCACACCTCTCACCACCTCTGCACCCTCTTTGAGTGTGTGATTGGTTTAATTTTTTTTTTTAGATTTTTTGATCTGAATACTTCTTTCCAACGAAGGCCGCAATGTGACTCAACAGATTAAGAAAGCATGGCCTTTTTGTGTATGTGTCAATTAGTGTAGCTTTTCCTAGAAGTGTAGTGGGATGTGGGTGGCGCTGTGGTCTAAACCATTGAGCCTCTTGGGCTTGCCGATCAGAAGGTCAGCGGTTCGAATCCCCGCAATGGAGTGAGCTCCCGTTGCTCTGTCCCAGCTCCTGCCAACCTAGCAGTTCGAAAGCATGCCAGTGCAAGTAGATAAATAGGTACCGCTGTGACGGGAAGATAAACAGTGTTTCCGTGTGCTCTGGTTTCTGTCAACGTGTCCCGTTGCACCAGAAGTAGTTCAGTCATGCCGGCCACATGACCTGGAAAGCTGTGGACAAACGCTGGCTCCCTCGGCCTGAAAGCGAGATGAGCACCGCAATCCCATGCTCCTTTGACTGAATTTAACCGTCTAGGGGTCCTTTACCTTTAACTCCTAGAAGTGTGAGGGCAAAATATAGCTTGTAGTATAATTGCATCTTTCTGCTGTGAAATGACCACTTGGATCGGGAGTGTAGCCTGGGCTTAATCATGCTTTGTGCTTTTAAAAACTGTTGCGCACAGAAGCACTGACCTTCATCTCTGTCGTTTAGGCATGTCTCCTCCTTCCTACTCCTTCCCTGCTCCTGCGGCAGTTATCCCGACGGATGCAGCACTCTACCAACCCTCCATGCTCCTCAACCCACGGACACTTCAACCTTCTACAGCATACTATCCAGCTGGCACTCAGCTCTTTATGAATTACACAGCATATTACCCTAGGTAAGCGAAATGCCGAAAAAGAGAGAGCGAGGAGCAGACTTCTTTTGTAGCGGAATATAGCAAGCTATGAACATGCTATGTTGCAGCAAAACAAGCTGTTGCTTATCACTGATCAGGATACATTATGGATTACTGCTGTTGTGTTACGGGTAGAGTGTGTTTGGGCTTGTGACCTGTGTGAAATGTTTTACCGGTTGGAAAGGATGTTGACCTGTTTTAAAATAATGCTGACTTGGATCCTAAGTGGTTTTCTTGTTCGTGCAAGGAAAGTGTTTGTGTGTGTGTGTACAATTTCTGCCAACTCCCTTCTCAATCTGCAGCATTTCCTCCTTACAATACCCTCGCACTACTCTAAAGGGCTGCTCAATCCTCAAGAGCAGGTTTTCAGGGGGCTACAAAAGGAAGCAGGGAAGAATTCTGCTCCATGGGCTCTCTTCGTTTATGGAAGGGAAGTTGGGATCCAAGCTAATGTCTTGAGAGATCAGTCCCTGGTTTATAGGAGCCGCTACTGGAAGCCGCTACTTTCAATGAGGCAAAGTTAGTAAATGAGCTCCAGAAATTAGTTGACACTTTTGGGGGGGGGAGAGAGACTAAGTTTGCAATCTTGTGCACTGGCATTTTCTAAAACTATGGGTCTCCAGATGTTGCTGACCCTACATCATAACAACCATCCACAGCCCTATGGTCAAGGATGAGGGAAACGGTAGTCCCTTAACATCTGGGAACCCAAGTTTGGAGAAAGATTGCTGTACACGCACACTTACCTGGGCATATGTCCAAGATAACTCAATCAGACATATATAAGAGTACAGTGCACCTGTAATTGGTCAGAAATTATGTACAAGGGTGCATTGCACTAAAGCAAGGGGAGCCAGTATGGTCCTCCAGATGTTCTATTCTGTAACTCCCATCAACCCCGACCACTGACCATGCTGAGTAAAGCTGATGCAGTGGATTGGCTACCCCACTGTTTCCCAAGCTTGGGTCTCCAGCTGGTTTTGGACTACAGCTCCCATCATCCCTAGCTAGCAAGGACCACTGGTCAGGGATGATGGGAATTGTAGTCCCAAAACAGCTGGAGGGCAAAGTTTGGGAAACACTGGGCCACCCCCATACTATTTAGTAAAAGGACTTTGGAACCACCTAGCAGGGAATATCTGAATATTTTCTCTGTGTGTTGGCAGCCAGTCTAGCAGTGACTAGACAATTAACACATGTTAATTGTAATTTTTATAGTATGCAGCAGAGAATGGATCTGTACACGCAGATGAATCGGCCAGGTCAGTGCCCAAAGAACGGATTTGTCTTCAAAGGTCCAAGCAGTTAGATTTTCCTAACAAAGGTAAGGTTCAGCGACATCTTCTCCCAAATGCACAATGTACACACTGAACTTTGGGAGTAGCTATTTGCGGAGTGGGTGCTTACAGTTACCCCCAGATCTTTTTCCTTCCTCCTTCCCTTCATTCCCCTCCTCCATGTCCTTCCAAGCCTTTTGAAGCCAGGATTGGCAGCTAAAATAGCCCTATGTTGCCATTTCCAAATGTTGAGGGGTGGCACAGTGCTTTAGTAGCTGACTGCCCTTGTGTGCATGCCCAGCTTGTGGTTGCATGCTTGGCATATTGTGTTTAAGGCTGCATCTGTGTTCATGCTCAGTTTATTGTGTTTAAGGGCAGCTGTTGCCTGAATCCATCTATTGAGGGACAGCCCTCACATGGTAATGAACTGGTAGATTGGGGCCGGCAGGGTGGAGTCTATTTAAGACAATAAGCAAAATGAATTTCAACGCCAGTTTGCAGAACTCTCAGATATTTGCATGTTTCTTTTAGGCTCCACTTAAACTTCCTGCACAACTTCAGCCAACCAAATGCAGGTCCCTCTGACTTCACTCCTAATTCTACAGTGGCGGAACCCTTCTAGCACATGGGAAGTTTCCACTGTCTTGGATATCTACCTGTCATTTTGTGTTTTCGTGGTGTTTTATTATTATTATTGTTATTATTTGGAAACAAAAACTAGGCATATGCACAGTTGGCCATAGGGATGCTTCTCTCTCCGCACACCCCAGGTGCAAGCTTGCCATTTAAAGTTTCTGGGACATTCACTACTTTGATAGCACAGTTGCCTAATTCACAAAGGGAGGAATATTGCTGGGTGTTTTCTTTACCCTTGCCTTCAAAGAGTTAAATTCACCTATCACACAAAGGGTCCTCCTTGAGATTAAATCACTACAAAAACCCAAATAGTTAGAAAAACATATCATGACAAAAGCAACCTTTCATTTTTATTTGCACACAAAATTATTATTTTTATATATACATAAAATAAAGGCTTCTTAAGACCTTGGGATTGTGCCTTTTGGGGTTTTTTATATATATAAAGAATTGTTTGCTTTGTGTTTGTATATATTTATTTGTTTAAAAAAACTGGATTCTAGCCAGGCTTACTTGACAGTCTAGGTATGGTTAAGAATGTGAAATGCAATACTTTGAGGGAGAAAATGCTGTAACATTTTTGTAAAATAGATTATATATTATTATATGCATATAAAGTATAAAATGTAATGTTCTAAACTTGTATATTGCACATTTGGACTACTGTATATTTAAGTTACTGTCCCAGGATTATTTTAATGTGGGGAGATGAGGGTATTGTAACAATATACAAACCCTTCAATTCATCTCTTATAAGATACAGAACTTAGAATTACTGGTATGATAATAAAATCTGACACTTGGAAATAACGGGAACACAATATTTGCTCACAGTGGTCTTGACTACGGAGGCAGTAATTAAATTGGATGGTATTGGAGGTTTATCGGACATTATTGGGAGAATTGTAACCCAGAAACTCTCCTTTTAACTTTTAGTACCTGCCCCTTCTGCTGAGTTAAAAGAATGAATTGTTACCAAAAGCATTAAAAAAAATTAAAAACAGACCATATCACTGTTGTAGAAGTGCGTTGGGTTTTTTTTGAGCTGCTCTACATGGATTTTGTACCACCCTACTATGTGGATGTTTTGCTCCTTGACTTACATTGCATTTGCATCTTCCACAAGTATTAAAACCCTTTTAAATCCATTTGTGGACCCCTCGAGTTGCATTCTGTACACACACCATTATTGCTTGATTATTACTGAATGTTGGTCACCTGCTCTCCCAGCAGAGCAGAGCAGAATTGGCGTCCTTCAATGGGGCTGGTTCTTGTAAAAGAAACAGCTGGAATGCCAAGCTGTGTGGAAATAGTTTCCCAATCAAGGAGAGCTTCAAGTTATTCCAAATCTCCAAGCTTCTTTTAATTTCATTCCATACTTTTTCATAATTCTCTTTATACAAATCCTGATTTTTTGCATAAAGAGAATTATGAAATGCCATCTTCATAACATATGCATCATAATTATACACATGCCATCTTCATAACATATGCATCAGGTCCTTCGAATGCAATGTTCTGTATAATCAGTATTATGCTAAAGTGCCGAGGATTTGCTGCATGTCCATTTATTAAGGAAATATCACTTCAAAACATACAGCCTCCTGCCACCACCCCCTCCCTTCTGGGAGGAAGAGAGAACACAACTGCCATGAACGAGACCAAATCACTTCTTCATAAACCTCTGTCTGAAGAGGGAGGGAATGAAGTTGGGATAAAATCTATGTTCAAAACCTGACCAGAGTGACAGCTGACACTTACTTCAACACTAGCAGTTGGGACAGCGTCCTCCACTCCACCAAAGAACAGCAAGCAGGTTTAGGGAATGAGATGGGCCACCATTTGCACAGCTCTGTCCTCCAACCCTGCCCTGTTAGCAGCTCTGTCCTCCCAGCCCTGCTCTGTCCTCCAGCCCTGTTAGCAGCAGCAGTCTCAGCTGCTGTAAGGTAACAATACTGTATTCCAAATTGCAACTGAAGATCCCCCCCTTCCTTTCAGTTTACTGCTGTAATAAACATGTTTGTTTAAAAAAAGATGTGTTTAAGTTTTCAAAAAACCTGCAGACAAGACAAAGAAATGAAAACAGGTCTCTGTGGAGCACATTATTGCAGTTGGGGGAAAAATAAACAGAAGGTTCAGTATACTTTTGCAGGCTTTGTTAATACAGTAGAATCTGCAAAGGGGCATTTTGGAAGTAAGAGTCCCATATTGATACGGAGTAGCCTTGCCGTATAGGGCCTATGCAATGCACTATCTTTATAAAGCATGTAATTGGAGACCATACAATATCAAAATGGTCTTGTTTTGTAACCCCTCTTAAAGACCTCTTCTGATTGGCTAAACGCATAGACACGGCAATGCCCTACACCTCATTGGAACATCCCTTTCTAGACGCAGACTCCAAATGTCTGTCAAGTTCAAGTCTGGCATAGAGCATTCTACTGTGTACAGAAGGTGTGCCAGAGGGAACAAGAAGACTGGCCTTGTTATGTCCTTACTACAGTGCCTGGTGACGAATGTAGTTCGACATACAGCTAAACCTACTTGTCTTCGATTAAAAAAAAAAGAGACTGTCTTTTAATCCTTTTCTTTATTAACAGTCAAAAACACGATGAAAACAAATCTAATAAAGACAAGTGTCAATTGTGTGGTCAATTGATGTGGTAAAAGACAAGTATAATTGGTAAAACAACGAAGCAATCTTGCAGGTGGAGAACATGTAACAGCACTCCCTCTGGTACCCTCACACCCACTGAACTCCTCCTCTCCAACCTCTCATCCACCAACTGTCCCAACTGTCAGCAACTGCCGTTCTTGCAATATTCTTTTCGGCCAGTAGGTGGAGCTGCACTGTCCAGTACAATACCAGCCCATACAAACTAAATACATTTATAAACTTTACCTATGCCGAAGGCACGACACTCCCCGCTTGGTATCAACAGATACCACCATTTGGTTTCTCCGATGACAACAGTAGAACCAGTTCAGAGACTGGTCTAAGAAATAACTTTGTTTGTTGGTTTTCGCATACTTTAATTTCCACTTTCCTGACTCTTTCATCTTCACTTGGAAAGACTTTGGTGATGCGGGCTAATGGCCATTCATTCCTTTGAGACTGACAGTCTTTAACAAGAACGATGTCGCCAACGTTTAGATTAGGTTTGGCGGTTTGCCATTTAGATCTTGATTGTAGAATAGAGATGTACTGTTTCTTCCACCTATCCCAGAAGGTGTTTGCAAGACTTTGGACCTGTCTCCATTGACGCAAATACAAGTCTTTGTTAGTGAACTCACCAGGAGGTGTACTGACTACTCCAGTTTTTTGAGTAAGGAGAGTTGTCGGTGTCAACAAAAAGGGTTCTTCTGGATCATTGGAAACAGGGGTTAAAGGTCTGGCATTGATGATTGCTGAAACTTCTGCCATGAAGGTTGTCAGACTCTCATGAGTAAGCCTTGTATTCCCTATTTGTAGGAAGATGGAATCTAGGATTCTACGAGCTACCCCTATCATTCTTTCCCAAGCTCCTCCCATGTGGGAAGAATGCGGTGGGTTGAAGGTCCATGTGCAAGCTTGACTGCTCAAATATCTTTCTACTTGCTTTGTGTCTAAGTTTGAGAGGATGCTCAGTTCCTTACTGGCACCAATGAAGTTAGTGCCTCTGTCAGAGCGAATGTGTTTTATAGGGCCTCTAATAGCAATAAAACGTCTTAAAGCATTAATAAAGCTAGAAGTGTCCATAGACTCAATCACTTCGATGTGGACAGCTCTAATGGACATGCAGGTGAACAAGACTGCCCAGCGCTTGCTGTTTGTATTACCTCCTCTAGTACGACGTGTGGAAACGGACCAGGGGCCGAAGACATCGAGGCCAACATTGGTAAAGGGAGGGTCTGTGCTGAGTCTGTCAGCTGGAAGATTGGCCATCTTTTGTGTTTGAAGTATGCCACGAAGTTTACGACAAGTAATACATTTATAAATTTCAGTACTCACAAGTCGTTTGGCTCCCACTATCCAAAAACCAGCAGAACGTAAAGCTCCTTCTGTAAATAGACGTCCTTGATGTCTGACTTGGTGGTGGTAATGCAGTACAATCAGAGAAGCGATGTGGTGTCGACCAGGTATAATTAGAGGGTTTCTTTCATTTAACTCTAATTTTGACTCCTTGAGACGACCACCTACCCTCAACAGGTCATTTTGATCGAGAAATGGGTCAAGTTTCCTAAGAGTACTGTCCTTAGGGATAACCTTTTTGTTCAAGATGCAGTTGATCTCTCTGGCATAGACTTCATGCTGCACAATGCAAATAATCACATTTTGTGCATGTTGATGCTCTGATGGTGTGCGGATGTTGGGACACAGATGCCAGCCTTTACAATTGCTGTCTACTGGGGGTGTGACATGTTTAAATGAATGAGCTATGTGGGTTAGGCTAGCAATGGCTCTAATGAGTGACTTCCAAGTCGAGAATCTACTGAACCTGTGAGACTCGAGATGACTGACTGTAGTCATTGTCCGAAGTGTAGAAACTTCAGGACGGACTTCAGAATCGAGGTCTGAGTCAACTAGTTCAAATATGTCATTCTGAGGGGCAATCAGCTCTGTTTTGTACAAGAAAGCAGGTCCTGTCAGCCATGTAGTGTTTTTGAGATGACTAGCTGCAACAGCCCTTGTAGCGTGATCTGCAGGATTGTGTCCAGTAGGTACGTAATGCCATTGGGTAGGACAAGTGGATTTCCTAATCCGTAGAATTCTGTTGTTAACATAGACATAAAAGCGTCTACTCTCATTGTAGATGTACCCTAACACTACCTTGCTGTCGATGTAGAATTCAGTATCTTTAAGATTGACGTTCAGTTCTGAAGTGATAAGTTCGGCTAATTCAACCGCTAATACTGCAGCACACAGTTCTAACCTGGGTATAGTGTGCTCAGGATGAGGAGCAAGTTTTGCTTTGCCCATGACAAATCCTAAATGACACTGTGCCTCGCAATCTACAGTTCTTAAGTAAGCAACAGCAGCTATTGCTTTGGTAGAGGCATCAGAAAATATACAGAGTTTTTGGTTTTGTACTTTCGTGGAGGGTATGGTTGCGTATGGGCGTGTAACCTGGAGTTCAGTCAAAGCTGTTAAAGAGTTTTTCCACTCCACCCATGAGTTCTTTTTTTCAGGGGGTAGTGGAGCATCCCAGTCGGATGTCTCACGAGTTAAGTCTCTAAGTAAGGCTTTACCCTGAATTGTGACGGGCGCTGCGAACCCTAATGGGTCATAAAGACAGTTTATCGCAGATAAGATACCCCTGCGAGTAAAGGGTTTTTCTTCTGTATTTACCTGGAAGGTAAAGGAATCGGCTTTCAGGTCCCAAAGCAGACCAAGACTGCGTTGGATAGGTAAAGAATCCATTCCCAAATCCAAATCTTTTAGATCGTTGGAGTGATCTTGAGTAGGAAAAGCTTCCATTACAGTTTTACTATTTGAAGCAATCTTGTGGAGTCTGAGGTTAAAGCAGGCAAACATCTGCTGTGAGCTCTTTTAAGGAGACTGATTGCGGACTCAGTTGAAGGCAGAGATTTTAAGCAGTCATCTACATAGAAATTCTTCTCTACGAGTTGTCTGACATCTGTGCCATACACTGCTTCTCCCTCACGTGCTGAACGTCTAAGTCCATAGATAGCAACTGTGGGAGAGGGGCTGTTACCGAAGATGTGTACCTTCATGCGGTACTCTATGATGTCTTTAGAGGAGTCATTGTCTCTGAACCAGAAAAATCTCAAGAAATTTCTGTCTTCCTCTCTAACAAAGAAGCAATGGAACATCTGTTGAATATCTGCCGTGAAGGCAATAGAGTCTTCCCTGAAGCGGAGGAGTACTCCTAAAAGTTTATTGTTGAGATCTGGACCTGTCAAAAGGACGTCATTTAGGGAAATACCTTCGAATTTGGCACTGGAGTCAAATACTACTCTAATCTGGCCTGGCTTTTTGGGGTGGTACACTCCAAATATTGGCAGATACCAACACTCTTCGGAGTTTTTGAGACTAGGAGCTATTTCTGCATGACGGTTTTTAAATATCTTTTCCATAAAGGAGAAGAAATGATCTCTCATCTCTGGCTTCCTTTGTAAATTATGTCTGAGAGAAGAGAGGCGTTTGAGCACCTGATCTCTGTTATTAGGTAGCCGTCGTCTCTGCGGTTTAAATGGAAGGGGTGCGACCCAGCTATTTGTATCATCTTTAACAAATTCCTGTTCCATTGTCTGTAAAAACATTTTATCTTCTATAGACATTGCCACCTTATTGTCGTCTCTTGTTCTTTGGAAGACTGTACACCCTAGATGATCTGTGTCGCTGTCACAATCGACGTCCTCGTTAGAGAGGCTGACGACAGGGCAAATTGAATGATTTTTTTGAGGTAATTCCTTTATAAGGAAGTGGTTGTGGCATGGTTGGAAAAGAGAAGGGCGTCCATTCTCTAGTGTATTCGTAAGCATGCTGTTAACAGAGTTTGGTTTGTGCATGCTTCCAAGGCAGACGTCTCCTATAATGACCCATCCTAAAACCAGCTTTTGGGCATAAGGGGCATTGTGAGGACCATTAATCTGGGCTCTTGCTTTATGGACTTGTAAGATATCTCTCCCCAGGAGTAAGAGAATCCGAGCCTGCGGGTCCAGTTGAGGTATTAGATTCGCTATGCGTTTTAAATGTGGGTGGTGACGTGCTGCATCTGGTGTAGGAATCTCGGATCTTTGATCGGGAATCTGGTTGCATTCAATGAGGGTTGGTAGAGTTAAAGAAGTTTGGCCATCTAAGGACTCTACTTTGTAGCCGGATGCTCTTCTCCCCGCCGTCTCAACATTACCTGAACACGTTTTCAAGGAGTAGGGAAAGCTAGGGCCTTTGATATCAAACATATCAAAGAAGGTTGGGCTGGCTAGAGACTTATTACTCTGGTCGTCTAGAATGGCATATAGTTTGATGGCTTTATTCCTGTTACCTGCAGGGTAGACTCTAACTAAACAGATTTTGGAGCAGGACTTGCCAGTTATGGTTCCTTTACAGACCTCAGTGCATTTTGAGGTAATCTCTGGCGTAGTTGTAGTAGTGTGTTTTTGCTCCCCGCCATGCTCACTCAAGCTGTCTGTGTGTTGTAAGGACCATGGGGCAGGCCCAGGGTGTAGAGCCGTGTTGTGATCTGAACTATCACATTCTCGGCATCGCACACTGACCTTACAATCTTTAGCGAAGTGAAAGGCTGAGCAGCACTTGTAGCAAAGGTTGTTCTGCTTCAGGAAGGCCTTGCGTTCTTCTAAAGGCTTCTCTCTGAAGGTTCTATAATTCTGCAGAGGATGAGGCTTGCGGTGTAGAGGACACAGTTTACCAGGATCCTTAATTCTTGCCTCCATGAGAGAAGAGTTAGCAGACCTGAAAGGAGAATCTGGAGAGTTCACATTAATTTTGTGTACTGATATTGGGGGCTTGTTAAGTCCATGAGGAATAACATATGACAGTGAAAAATCAAAACTGGGATCGTTTCTCATCTTAGCTTGCTGGTTCACGAAATCCACGAAAACAGAAAAGGGAGGATACGGAACGTTGTGCTTTCTCTTAAATTTAGAACCATGTGCAATCCATTGTTGCTGCAGATTGTAAGGTAACTTTTGTACAATGGGGTTGACACCTCTAGCTGTGTCAAGAAATGTAAGTCCAGGTAAGTCTCCTTCAGATTTAGCTATTTGAAGTTCCATTAGTAAATCACTCAATTCTCTGAGTTTCTGGTAAGCTTTAGCAGGTATCTTAGGAAAGCTATCGAGTCTTTTAAATAGTGCGCTCTCTATAGCTTCTATTGAACCATAACACTCCTCAAGTCTATTCCAAATCATTTTAAGGCCGATGCCTGGGTAATTAATATTTATCGTTCTAATTCGTTTGGCGTGTTCGACAGACTCCTTGCCAAGCCATTTGACTAAGAGATCCATCTCTTCACTGCACGATAGGTCTAGGCCTTCGATAGCATTTTGAAAGGAAGCACGCCAGGCTCTGTAACTTTCAGGGTGGTCGTTAAACTTTTCAAGTCCTTTTGTGACTAGTTCACGTTTAGCAAGGAACTTGGCAAAGTCTATTGTGGTTGGATCAGTGTGGTGAGTGTCACTACGATGAAAAGGTGTGGTATAATCATACCTTTCCGATGGTTCTGATTTCATCTGACCTCTGTTGTACCGCTCCAGTTTGAAGGTTGAGTTTGCCGGGTTGCTCATGGGAATCGGCTTGTCTCTGTCTTGCAGCGGCATTGTGTAAAGGTCTTGGGTTATCGTTTTGATGTCCTCTTCTCCCGGTTGTTGCAGAGGAACATAGTCGCTTGATTTTGAATGCTGATAAACATACTCTGAAGTCCATTGCAGGGGATCTTGTATTTTTTTTTTTTTTGATTAATTTTTTATTAAATTTTCAAACATATATCTCCACTTTCTTTCAACATTTTCATATAATATTAGCCACACCTACATAAACAAAATACAACATCAAAGAACAATACATAATAAACAATACATAATACACAATTAACCCACAAACCAGACACCTATATAAAACACATCATATAACTATTCCCATTCTTGTTTCCTTAAACTTATTATTGGACTTCCCCCGTCTCTCCTGTCTCGTTTCTTGATCCTTACATGTTTAGCAGTTTCTTCTCAACATTATAAAAATTTCACATTATAGACACTATTACTTATCTATTTCTTATACTAATTTCCTTAACTTATATATTCAGATTTAAACCTTATTCTCTTAAACCTATCTTATTTCTACCTTAGCATATCAAATCTATACTGTAACTCTTAAACTCTTCAGGGCTTTCTAATTAAATACTCTTACAATGCTTCTTAATATACAACTTAAACTTTTTCCATTCTTTTTCCACCGCTTCTTCCCTCTGGTCTCGGAGTCTCGATGTCAGCTCGACCATTTCCATATAATCCATCATCTTCATCTGCCATTCTTCCAATTTTGGTAAATCTTTTGTTTTCCAATATTTTGCAATTAATATTCTCGCTGCTGTCGTGGCATACATAAAAAAAGTGTGGTCTTCCTTCGGTAACTCTTGGTCGATCATGCCAAGTAGGAATGCCTCTGGTTTCTTAACAAATGTGTTTTTCAACACTTTCTTAATTTCATTATGAATCATTTCCCAGAAGGCCTTCATCCTTGGACATGTCCACCACATATGGTAAAACGTTCCTTCAGCCTTTTCACACTTCCAACATTTACTATCATGCAAATGATAGATTTTAGCTAGCTTGACTGGGGTCAAATACCATCTATAAATCATTTTCATTACATTCTCTCTTAACAAATTACAGGCAGTAAACTTAATTCCCGTCCTCCACAGCCTTTCCCAGTCCGCCATCATAATATTGTGACCCACATCTCTTGCCCATTCTATCATTGCTGATTTAACAAATTCGTCCTGTGTATGCCATTCCAGCAATAATTGATACATTCTAGATAGATTTTTGTTGTTCGGTTCTAACAACTCTGTCTCCAGCTTGGACTTTTCCAATTGAAAGCCAACTTTTTTGTCCATCTTAAAGGTTTCATTAAGTTGATGATAATGCAACCAGTCTCTTACTTTTCCTCCCAATTGTTCAAAGGGTTTCAACCTGACACTTTCTCCTTCTTGTATCAAAATGTCCGAATACTTTGGCCACTCACCTTCCATATTCAGTTCTTTACGGGCCTTAGCTTCCAATGGTGATAACCACCTGGGTGTTTTCTTTTCAATCAAGTCTTTATACTTCATCCAGACTCTAAACAATGCTTTCCTAATTATATGTGTTTTGAAATCCCTGTGGGCTTTAATCTTATCATACCATAAATATGCATGCCATCCAAAACGATTGTCATGGCCTTCCAAATCTAAGACATCAGCATTTTCCAACAGGAACCAATCTTTCAGCCAGCAGAAGGCCGCAGCCTCTGCAGGGGATCTTGTAGTCCCAGGTCTGGGCTGAGTACGCTGTTGCGTTCACTGGCAAGAATTAAAGTTGCTTCTAAGGCGTCTGCCTCAGCTATGGCGGCTGCTGATTCTTTTTCCACAGTGAGTTTTTCTAGGCTTGCATCTAGAATGGTCTTCTGCATTTCTAGGGATGCTTCTAACCTAGCCTTTTCCTGTTTCATCTTCATTTCTTGCTGGGCAAAGGCTGCTCTTGTTTTAGCCGCTTCAGCCTTGGCACGAGCGATGGCGAGTGCGTTACTCACAGTTGAGGATTTAGAAGTGCCAGAGACTTGGGACCTTGCCTTTCCCGAAGACGCCCGACTCTGAGACATGTTGTTACGGAAATGTCTGACTGTTTAGAGCTTGCTATTGTCGTATGCAGGCACGTACGTTGACAGAATAGCAGGTCTCCGCGTAGTCTTATCTCCTTTCCACTTGCTGGAAAGCCGTTGTTTTACTGTTATGTCCTTACTACAGTGCCTGGTGACGAATGTAGTTCGACATACAGCTAAACCTACTTGTCTTCGATTAAAAAAAAAAGAGACTGTCTTTTAATCCTTTTCTTTATTAACAGTCAAAAACACGATGAAAACAAATCTAATAAAGACAAGTGTCAATTGTGTGGTCAATTGATGTGGTAAAAGACAAGTATAATTGGTAAAACAACGAAGCAATCTTGCAGGTGGAGAACATGTAACAGCACTCCCTCTGGTACCCTCACACCCACTGAACTCCTCCTCTCCAACCTCTCATCCACCAACTGTCCCAACTGTCAGCAACTGCCGTTCTTGCAATATTCTTTTCGGCCAGTAGGTGGAGCTGCACAGTAGGTGGAGCTGCACAATACCAGCCCATACAAACTAAATACATTTATAAACTTTACCTATGCCGAAGGCACGACAGGCCTCACCCCCCCCCCTCTTTAGTGCTGGAGAGCACATGTACCCCATTTTTAGAGGGGGGTATTGGTGAACAGGAAGTACAGTGATTTCCCCCTTGCAGTAAGTCTGCCATTGTTCCCTACCCATGAGGTTGCAATAGGAATTTATTTCTGCGCTGTGGCTAGTATAATACGTATGGTAGGTGGGTGGGAGGGGAGGGAGAACTGGCTCTTTTAAAACATCTGGTGGAAGGCGCTTTTGAAAAACTCTTTGAAATAGGAAACATCTGCATTCAAAACATGAAGGCCTTGCATACAATATTTCCACCTTGATTTCTTCAACTCTGCAACCTAGTAATAGTGGGGAAAGCCACTTCAAAAGCACCATCCGCAGTAGATTCGCCAACGTTTTTTTAAAAGCTCATGTTACAGGTAGGTAGCCGTGTTGGTCGGCTGTAGTCAAAACAAAATAAAAAAATTCCTTCCAGTAGCACCTTAGAGACCAACTAAGTTTGATATTGGCATGAGCTTTCTTCATTTTGCACGCACATGAAAGCTCATACCAATAACAAACTTAGTTGGTCTCTAAGGAGCTACTGGAAGGGATTTTTTTATTTTGTTTAAAAGCTCATGTGGTGCAAAGGTGTATAGAGAAGTAGCTTTCGCTTTCATCTGGCTAGGCTGCTTCATGGTGCCATTTCATCTCATAAGCAAATAGTGTGCTTTACTGGCCCAGCTTAGTGGTTTAAAATTTGCTACTAGTAGTTAAAAGTACAGAGGGATTTCCACACACACACACCGTTCATCTAAGAAAAGGTGCTCTCAGCAAAAGAGTGAAATGGTTGCCCATGTGTCCAGCTTTATAGAAGACAGCTCTCTGTTGAAGGGTGGTCTAGTTCAAGTCCATTTTAAAGATAAAGAACCATAAGAAGGCAGAGCAGGTACCTTGAAGTTGTCCTGAGCATCTGGGCACAGATGATCGATCACCTGAACAGTCTTGCCCACTATGGTGAGATGAATTCTGCAAACCTTTGTCATTTTTGGTCATACTGTTAGGCCACCCTTACAGTCGCATGCATAACTTACGTACCGTAAGTCATCTGTCTGCTCTAGTTCTGTTTCCCTTTATACTCAGTGATAATTTAGATTTGAGTATTCTCTCTCTCTCTCTCTCTCTCTCTCTCTGCATCAGATGTACATTAGCACTTATCAATGTGGGAATGTTTTGGAACGTGGATGGAGATTTATAATTTAATATATCTCATCCTAACTTGTGCTAACAAGTTCAACTAGCAGAGTAACATTCCCTTTTAAAATACACACAGCGGAAGTTGCTTTGATTCGCTAGAATCAACTTAATCTAGTTTCCTGGTTTGTCACTATATTTCCCCTTTGTCCCTCTTCAAATAAGACACAACACACGTCTTCTATAAAAAGATATAAAATGTTTACTCACATATATCCAGCTCAAGACAAATCCCAAAGAAGGCAGGCTTATTCTTAGTAAAGATATTTACAATTGGAATCTCCCCATGTGGGAGAGAAGTCCGTTAGGCCCCAGTTGGCAGGAAGCCAACTGAGCATCCTCCTCACAGTTCGAGTGAGAGAGTGGAATGGAATGGAATGGCCGCTGACCTGTGAGGTTCTTTGTTCATACCTTCCCAGGTGAAGCCACTCCCACATCTAGTTGCAAGAGGAAATTGCCTCAATCCATGTGACCAGGAAGTTGTGGCTGGAGGACTGAGGCAATCTCCACTATCTGCTCTAGCATTGTTGTACTTGACTGCTCTAGTGTTTACATCCCACAAACCCCTTCTCAGGCAAATACAACATACAAAACATAAACAACTTTATTCAACCACCCAGAGTCCCAGCTTGACACGTAGATTCTGGAAACTCTCTTTTGGCAAGGGTTTTGTCAAGATGTCGGCAGTCATCTCTTTGGTGCAGCAATAAGACAGTTCCACAAGTCCATCTTGCACCATCTGGCGTATGTAGTGGTACCTGACCCCAATGTGTTTGGTTCTGGCTAGGAACTTTTCACTCTGCGTCAGCTTCAGGCAACTTTGATTGTCCTCTAGCAGGCTGACAGGTTCCCTTCTCACCAGTCCAAAGTCTTTGATGAGTTCATCAAGCCAGGCAATTTCTCTGCATGCTTCTGTAGCAGCAACATATTCGGACTCTGTTGAAGACAAAGCTACACAACTCTGTTTATAGCTGCCCCACACAACAGGTCCATCCCCAAACATAAAAACATGACCACTTGTGGATTTATAGTCAGCATTATCCCCGGCCCAATCTGCATCAGTGTACCCAACCAACTTAGGGTCTCTGACAGCTGGCAACTTTAATTTACAATTTATTGTACCTTTCAGGTATCTAACCACCCTTTTCAGCCCCGCTAAATCATGCTCAGTGGGAGAATTCACTTTTCTACTCAGAATCCCCACAGCATTAGCTAAGTCAGGTCTACATGTGGTAACCATATACAAAAGTTTACCAATTACCGACCTATATTGACTGTTATCTGGCAACAGCTTCGAATCCTGCTGATTCTTCAAGAAGTCTGTAGCCATGGGCGTTGCAACCGGGTGTGCGTCTTGCATCTGCAAATACTCGATCAGTTCATGAATCTTTTGCTTCTGGCTGAGAAGAAATGAGCCATCTTCTTCTCTTTCCACTTGGATTCCTAAGTAGTATTTGACATCTCCAAGTTCTTTTACTTGTACCTCCTTGCTGAGGTGTTTTACTATTTGTGTATAGTCTCTATTATTTGCAGTAGCAATAATTAAATCATCGACAAAAGCCAATATATATGAATATTGTCCATTACTTGACTTGGTGTACAAGCACTTATCTGCGTTTCCTTGCTTGTACCCAAGTTGCACAAGCATACTGTGCAATTTCTGATTCCAGGCTCTAGCCGCTTGTTTAAGCCCATAGATTCCTTTCTGGAGTCGACATACTAGATGCGCCTCATTTGGTTTTGTGAAACCTTTAGGTTGTTTCATATATATTTCTTCTGAAATTCTCCCATGTAAAAACGCAGTGCATACGTCAACGTGCTTCACGTCCAATCGTTTAGAGGCTGCAATGCTCAAAAGCATTCGGACGGTACTATATCTCACGGTTGGTGCGAAAACTTCGTCGTAATCTTCACCAAAACGTTGTGAAAAACCTTGTGCTACTAGCCTTGCTTTGTAGCGTTCCACTTCCCCTTCTGACCCCTTCTTAACCTTGAACACCCACTTGCACCCAATGGCCTTCTTACCAGGAGGGAGCTCTGTCAGGGTCCACGTCTGGTTCTGATGCAGTGCATCCATCTCCTCCTGAGCGGCCTTCTTCCAGAGACTGGCTTGCGCAGATGGCATCTTCTGAATCTCTTCCCATGTGGAAGGTTCCTGTGGAGACACCGACCCTGCAAGGTAGGACAGTCGTACCGGTGGGACACCTCTGTTGGTTCTGGATGAGCGTCTGACCTCTGGTTCTGGTTCCTGAACCGCATCAGCTTCCTCACTCCCTTCCAACGGTGGCATGTCCTCATCTGAGTCCTCCTCTTCGTCTCTGGAGCCGCCAGGGATCTGGTCATCTGCGTCTTCTGGTGCGTCGCCTGTAGGGGGTGCTATGACACTAGAAGGCAGATTAGTATCACGTGGGGTTTCAGAAGGAAAGTTTATGAGTTCTTGAGTCCATTCTGACTCCTTGGAACAGCCAATAACAGTGTTCTTTGTGTCTGCTTTTGCATGTTCATCAAAATAAATTGCATGGTGCGCACTCACTTTGCCTGTCTGTAAGTCCATTACTCTGTATCCTTTGCCTCCAGCAGCATATCCCACAAAGATACCTGCTTGTGCTCTGGAGTCAAGCTTGTGCCTCTGTTCCTTGGGCACGTGGTAGTAACATATACTGCCAAATACACGTATGTGCGACAGACTAGGCACCTTCCCATGCCAAAGTTCAAATGGTGTGCGCTGTGTTGCCTTTGTTGGCAACCTGTTCTGGAGATAGACAGCTGTGTAAGCAGCATCTCCCCACATCTTCCTAGGGAGGGATGCTTCCTTCAGCATACACCTTGTCATTTCCATAATGGATCTGAACTTCCTTTCAGCTATGGAGTTCTGTTGTGGTGTGTAAGGAACTGTGGTTACATGTGTAATTCCTTCCTTTGCCATAAGGGCTTTCATATCATGTGAGCAGTATTCTCCTCCATTGTCAGACATTAAGACACCTGGAGCTCTTTGGAACTTGTTCCTAACCATGGCAATGTAATTCTTGAACATCTCTACTGTCTCACTTTTGTCTTTGATGAAATATGCCACACAATATCTCGAAAAATCATCAATAAAAATCAAAATATACTTGTTGTGTCCAAGTGATGGAACACTGAGTGGCCCACACAAATCTGAATGCACAATATCCAGAACTTTAGTACTCCTTTGTTCTGTGCAACGTGTAAAAGAAGGTTTTACTGCCTTTTCAGTAACACAAGTTATGCATTTTGTTGGAGTCTGGTTGCTGCTCCCTTTTACCTGCAAACCTGTGACAAGATCACTTTCCTGTAGACTCTTAATGATGGTGGTGTCTCTGTGTGCAAGTCTTCTATGCCACAGCGTCAAATCTGCGTCTTCCTTCTGGCTGGAGCGTGCCACTTTTGCAGACTGGTTCTCTGAAAGATTAACCTCATAAACACCATTTATTAGTTTTGCTTCAATGTACACTTCACCATCTTTAGTTACACAGCACTGTCCATTCTCAAATGTGATCTTGAAACCTTTCTTGTCCAAAGTAGAGACACTGAGTAAATTGCAGCTCAGTTCTGGTACATACACAACATTGGACATTCTGGTCCTAAAAGATTCATTGTTTACATTGAATTCCAAATGTATTGAACCTTCACCTTTGGACTTTAAAATATTTCCATTTGCAACCTCAATTTCAGTCTCTTTATCACTTAATTCATTAAAACAGTCTCTTTTAAACGTATAGTGTGAACTGCATCCACTGTCCAACAACCACTTATTGTGTGTGTTTTCTTGGCTCTGGACAGCTAAACTCCTTTCTTTCAACAGCATGTTGCACTCAAATTTCCCTTTTCTTTCTCCTTTACGCTGAAAGGCTTGGGAATCTTTCTCTTTAGCTTTAGGCGCTCTACAATTTCTGGCTATATGGCCGATTTTATTACAATTGTGACATGTGACCTTCTTGTGTCCATCTCTGGACTGTGCAGGCTGTTTAAAAACATAATTGCTGCCTTTATTTCTAGTGCTCCTTTCTGGGGAATCAGATCTCTTTCTGCATTCCTCTCTTAATTCACTAGTCAGTTCCTTAAAAGTTAGATTCTCTTTATGATCCATCAAACTGACAAATGCATCAAAATGTGGCCCTAATGAGGCTAACAGAAATGATACCTTTGTTACTTCATCAAAAGATTGTGGAGTAAGTTCAAGCTTTTGAATAATTTCTGTGAATTTATCAATATGCTCTGTGAATTCTTCTTTTGAATTCATTCTCAGTCTAGTTAATTTGCCCATCAATGTTCTGTAGGAGTTCTTTGTAGATTCTCCATACATGCGCTCAATATCTTTTAGGATCTGAGATGCATCATCTTTGCTATTTATTAACGATAGATGCTTATTGCGAAGTCCACTCAAAATTATGTGCTTGGCCTCGCTGTTCTGCCTTTTCCAGACTTTAACCTTGGCTTCATCATCTGCACCTTGAGGCTTTGGTATCTCAATCGCATCCAAAACATCCCTTGCTTCTAAATATGCTATTAAGCGCGTTTTCCAGTGCACAAAATTGTCCTCATCTAGCAGCATTAAGCCTGGCTTTGCTTCACTATAAAAACTGGCACTAGCCATCTTAAAATCCAAAATTTGGAAAAATTTCAAAATTCAAAAATTTGTCAAAATTCAAGATCAAAATCTCAAAATTCTCAAAATGCAAAAAGCAAAAGCCTCAAAATAAATCTTCACTGCCTTTGGGTCTTTTGTGAGCTCTGAGGGAGGGGAGGGGTAGCTTAATCCCCTTTCTCTAAACAATAGGACAAAAGACCATGCGGTCTGACCAGGAAATGCTCTCAGAAAAATCCTACTCAACTCAAAAATGCAATCCAACGCAATCCTTCAAAAATACACAAAATACGTAGCGCTGGGCATACATAACCCTTTGTGGGAATGTTTTGGAACGTGGATGGAGATTTATAATTTAATATATCTCATCCTAACTTGTGCTAACAAGTTCAACTAGCAGAGTAACATTCCCTTTTAAAATACACACAGCGGAAGTTGCTTTGATTCGCTAGAATCAACTTAATCTAGTTTCCTGGTTTGTCACTATATTTCCCCTTTGTCCCTCTTCAAATAAGACACAACACACGTCTTCTATAAAAAGATATAAAATGTTTACTCACATATATCCAGCTCAAGACAAATCCCAAAGAAGGCAGGCTTATTCTTAGTAAAGATATTTACAATTGGAATCTCCCCATGTGGGAGAGAAGTCCGTTAGGCCCCAGTTGGCAGGAAGCCAACTGAGCATCCTCCTCACAGTTCGAGTGAGAGAGTGGAATGGAATGGAATGGCCGCTGACCTGTGAGGTTCTTTGTTCATACCTTCCCAGGTGAAGCCACTCCCACATCTAGTTGCAAGAGGAAATTGCCTCAATCCATGTGACCAGGAAGTTGTGGCTGGAGGACTGAGGCAATCTCCACTATCTGCTCTAGCATTGTTGTACTTGACTGCTCTAGTGTTTACATCCCACAATCAATACTGCCATGCAGATTTGCCCATACTTTTCTAAACAAACACATCATCAGTGAGCATCAAGCTCCACAAAACGACAAATTACGGTACTAATTTTCTCCGCAATATATAGTACACACTGCTGTTCTGAGCCATTCCAGAAGAGGGAGCAGGAAATCAAACTGCTAACCTGCTATTTCTTCCTTCCATCTCTGCATAAACATAAACTTTCTAATAGCAACAACTGCAGACAGTGGAACAGACGGTCTCTGGAGGTAGTGATGTCTCCTTCAGGGGGCGGTATTTAAGCATAGGCTAAATGGTCATCTGCCAGGGGTGCTACAAATTTGTGCATTGAGCATGGAATTTACACCAGATTATCTTCCACATCCCGTGATTCTGTGATTCTACAGCCAGCATGAAAATGCAAGCTGCTAGCCTCTTGGGAGGCTTGAGCTTAACATGACTTCTATCCAGAGAATTGGTGGAACAGGGATAGGCTTCCCTTCCTCTCTGGACATCACAGAAACCAAGTATACTAGTGGAGGCTGGAGAATATTTGTTCCTTCCCCTACCCACCTGTATCGGAGTTCCTTGCTGCCAATGGATGCTAGCTGAGTTGTTAAATACAAGGCTGATTAAAATGGTTTGGGCTTGCTGTGGTGGAAGTTAAAGGCACAGAGAAGTTCTCTTGCACAAGCTTTATTGAAATGGAGGGAAGTTGGTCTACCCTGAAAAGGGTGTCCCTTTTAAAAAAAAATCCCTCTTGGTTGCTTTCTTCCCTACTTGTCAGTATGGAAAAAAAAGACTTCCAAACTGGCTAACAACAACAATCTACCGTACTGAAACGTGTAACAGAAATGCAACGCCAATGTAAAGGTCAATCATAAAACAATAAGCAATTTAAAAATACAATAATAAAAGAATAAGAGCAACATGAAAATATTGCCTGTTAAGCCACAGTGCCAGGGCAGGGCTCGGCTCGGCCAGTTTGAGTCGGAGGCAAATGCTATGGTCCAGACGGGACTGGTTAGGTTCTGAGTCAGGCAGATGTTGATCCAATATGTGCCAGAAGTGGAGGACGTGATCTGGGACCCAGATCAGTTAAACAAGGACCTATAGATACACTCTGGCCAAGAGTTGCCCTAGTGGTGCCTGGGCCCTGCACAATTTGAGATCCCTGGTGCCTTATTTAGGGAAGTTTTTAATGTGTGATATTTTAATGTATTTTAATATTTGTTGGAAGCTGCCCAGAGTGGCTGGGAAAACCCAACCGGATGGGTGGGGTACAAATAAATAATAATAATAGCATACAATGTAGCATACAATATAGCATACAATGTAGGCTATAGTGAGTGTTTTCTCTTAAGAGCATTCCACAGGGCCTTTTCTGTGGTGCCCCCTCCAATCCCCAGCTGCCAGTCACCTAACCTCCAAAGTCTTCTGATACAGCTCTTATGGTATGGGCAGGTTCTTATGTGAGTCCTGTTAATTAGAAAGGAGGAGGGCATTTGGACTTCCTCAGGTTTGTAATATCTTCAGACAGCTCTGATCTCTCTGTGTGCTTCTAAGCGAGCACTATTTGAAAACACCAAGAGGACAAAGAACAATGCGCCATGGGGGGTGGAGAGAGATGGATTTGAATCTAATTCTGCAACAGTCTTTGCCCAGCCATGTCTAAGTGTCGTATCTTTGGGGAGCAAACATTGGCAATGCTCGTGGAGCGCAAAAGCACCAAGTTATGTCTATTCCTTTCCTCCCTCCTCTCCCTTTATCAAATGCCATGCTGAGACTCCGTCGCTCCACACACATCAAATTGTTAGAACTTAGCATGAAAGCAAGCAAGGAGCTCAAGAGCTGGTGCTGTCTGATAAATATTAATGATCTGAAACGGGGAATACGGGAAAATGAAGTACCCTTAAAAAGCTCTGGAGTTGAAAATTGTCAGCACTATTATGGCTTTCTCCTTCAAATAATAAATGATTCAACAACTGTACGGTTGCCATGGGGACAGCTTCTCATTGAGCCTAAAATTACCAAGCTGCTGACAATCCCCTATTTTTAGTACCACCAGATGTGCCTCTTTAAAAACAGCAGAGGAGTTGTGTGTGTGTGTGGTGCACACTGTGTGTATACAAATAAGTGAGTGAGTAGTCAGAGTTGTGTTGTTACGGTATTCATAGAGGGCCATCCATGTAAACATGAGCCAAAAAAGGAAGAAGAGAAAGAGAGTGAGAGTGGGGAGAAAAACATGACCAAGAAAATGACATGTCCCTGCCCTTGAGGAATTCGTAATTAAATTTCAACGCAAGGGAGATCACAGTGGAAGGGGCAAAGGGAGGATATTGGTAAGGAAACCAATGCAGAATATGTCCCATCGCCATCTTCAGCAAGGGCCAAAAACAGCATGCTGTGGGAGATCCCTGTTTGGGCACCCCAACTTTTTTATTTAAGTACAAAGTAGTCACAGGGAGGCTCCTGCTCTGATAGGAGCATCATCATTAGTGGGATGAAGGACGATGCTTAACCCTTTTCCCCTGCAGTTTTCTCAGTATTAAATTGTGTCTTTGTGCTTTCCTCAGGTGCTATTAACCTTACTTTTTTGCTGGGGGAGGGTGGAAATAATGCAGGCCACAAATACCTCCATGTAAACTGAGGTCCATCGATCAAATAATTCTTGGAGAAATATTGATTTTAAAAAAGAGAGAAACAAATGAAGGGGCAGAATTTACCAGAATTAAGCTGAACGAGGCAGAAGATTGTCTATGATTAGAACTAGATGATTTGCTGTAGTACTAAGAGCATCACATTGTCAGTATATATTACGTCAGCTGCTGGGTTTTCTGTTGCAATCGTTGCATATACTCGTCAGAGATATCCTGACTTGACACACCTTTTGATCTCTCAAGTCCCGTGACATGTAATTTGCACAAAAATGGAGCTAAAGCTATTATTGATCCTGGCCATTATTTCACACACCAGCCCTACCGGTTCTTTCAGCGGGTTATCAGTCCAAGATCTCTCTGGGGCAGGCAAGGAAACCCATGCATTAAGACTATGGAAGGCATTCTAAGAGTATTTAACTGGCGGGTGTGTTTATTTATTTTATGTCTTTACTAGATTTATGCTCTGCACCTTCCTCCAAAGGAACCCAGGGAGGTTTCATTAAACATACGGAAAAATAAACATATTGGCTTGGTGTCACATGTACCTTTATTCCTTGGTTGCGCATACAAATTGTACATTAGGCCTGACACTCAACCAAGTCTGTGGGTATCATGTTTTTGCTAATAAAAGTTAACTGAGTGATTACTAACCAGCACACTCCTGTGGCCTGATCCAGGAGGGCTTTTCTTATGTTCTTAAGCTGAATTGGTTTGGGGTTTTCTGAATGGGAGTTGAATGTCTGGAGATGAAATTATTTCCAAGGTAAACTGATGTCAGGGCTTCAGATTCCACAACTACCTTGCATTTAATTTTGTGGCTGCTGCTTGTCTTCAACTGCACTCCTAGAAAAGTAGCGAAGCAGCATCCAAGAGGCTCTCTCCCTGATATGCTACGGTAGTTGTCAGCAGGAAGGAAGCGCCTTCCCTGCCCCCAGCCATGGTGGGGGAGTTTTCAAAGACGCAGCTGAAAGTGGTAGAGCCTGGCCAGAACTGTAACTCTTGACCCCTCTGTCCATAACGTCCATAAGATCAGTTAGCAAGAAACCCATACTTAATAAAGCTTGTGCCACGCTAGCCGTTGGGGAGTCGATGATGTAACATTTTGCAAGACCAGGCTAACAACAGCTGCCCTGGAATTCATTTCTGTATTCCCTTTGAAATAAACACCAAAGCACTTTACAGTTCTGATCACCTGGATCAGATTAATTCCAGGGTAGCTGTTTTAGCTGCTGTGTCTTGCAGAAAGGGAAAACGGTGGCATTGCATCATGTAGACCAATAGCTGTCGCAATTCAGAGGGAAGTAAACTGCGATGCCAAAACGTTAAGTCCCTGCCTCATTCAAAAATGACTCAGGAGGAGAAAGGGAGGGAAGGTTAGGAGAGATAACTGGCAAAATATACTGAAGCCCTGTGTGGCTTCGTCTTTTGCTTCTCCTGTTCGCACTAACAGTCCGAAGGCTCTCAAGCAGTTTTGCATTCAAAACACTTTTCTGTATGGGCATCATCTAATCACAGTTGCTAAACTTCTGCTGGTAGTGATATACACCCTTGAATTAATTACTTTAATTAAAAAAACAAAACCCTAGTCATCAAGCAAGATATTCAAGATGCAAGGTGTTTTCTTCACGTGTTTGTTTACTAACAATATTTATATGCTGCCCAATGACAAAGCTGGGATATAACAGAGAGGCCACAATAAACAGTAAACGATTGGCTATTGTGGGAAGTAGTAAGTGGATCTAGGTGGAGTTTTGGCCTGATCCAGCAGGGCTATTGTTTTCTTTCTTGCTTGATTTCTCTCCCAGCTTTGATGATGCCTACAGTTCTCAATGGTCCACTGAGTAATGCTTTAACAGCTAAACTGGTTTCTCTATCAGTTATTTCAGTCTGACTCATAGAAACCCAAATAAGTTTAATACATAAGAAACCACATACATTTTTCCTAGTCCAGCAGAGAGTAAGGCACATATAAGCCTGTTGATATCAGAGTGACTTGTATGTGTTAAACAATAACATTTGTTAACATTTTCTGAGAAGGATCTCACTGTTTCACTTATAATATTATTTCATTTGTTTCATCCTGCTCTCTGTCCTTCCCATATGGGATGTCAGGCATAGCAATACAAGAGACAGGGTCTTGGTGGTGGTGCACTGATTGTGGAATTCCTTCCCAGTAGAAATTCACTCAAGTTCCCCTAATCCCCTTCTTATGGTGGATAGTAAAGACTTTTTAAAAAATCAAGCCAGCTTCTAAATCAGTGACCTGCTATGTGTGTTAATAAAGTGTTAATACTGTTGCCTCTCATTGTTTTAATTCTTCCAGGCAGTGTGCATTTATTTATTTATGAAATCATTTATCTATTGGTTTGCAGCCCTCAAGGCAGTTTACAACGTGGTTGCATTGATATTTTAATTTTTGAATTCATAATTTTCTGCCTATGACTTGGATCTCAAGCAAAAGGGGAGGGAGGCACAAGGGGAAGCAGGCACTGTTTTAGAAGCTTCTTCACCTCTTAAAGCAGATATTCAGGGGCAAGAAAGGGATGCAGGGGAGAAGGAGACTTACGGTAGTTAAAGTTGCCTCCATCCTCTTCTGCTGGTGGGAGCGTTCTGTGAGCAAACCTCTGCTTGGGCAACATTCCTTCCAATGGGCATAAACTCAGGGTCCCAGCTGTTACCCTGTTATTCTGAATTTTATTTATTGTATTGGCATTGTATTGTATTTATTGTATTGTATTGATTTGGCTATCATCATAATTGATAAGTAGTGTACAAATATTACATAGACTAATCCAAGTAGCCCAACAAAGAAAATACAAGCTGCCTTCCTGGCCTGCCTGTCGGCTTTGCAGAAGCGTCTAGTTGACCCCTTTGCAAAACAGTATGTCGGACTTGATAGACTCCTGGCTCTGGTGCAGTGGGTCAGTCTCTCCACTGAAACTATTTATGCAAGTAGATAAATAGGTACCACTGTAGCAGGAAGGTAAACGGCGTTTCCATGCGCTCTGGCACTCGTCACGGTGTCCTGTTGCGGCAGAAGTGGTTTAGTCATGCTGTCTGTCTGTGGACAAACGCCAGCTCCCTTGGCCTGAAAGTGAGATGAGTGCCACAACCCATAGTCGCCTTTGACTGGACTTAACTGTCGAGGGGTCCTTTACCTTTAACCTATTTTAGAATGAAGAATTGATCTGCTACACTAGTTCTTCCTTTTTGCCAACTTTTTTTTTTTTGTTGGCCTGTTTTTGTAACTGTTGGGAAAGGCCTTGTCACCCTGAGCCAGCCAACCTGCTATTTTAATTAGTAAACAAGGTTGCAATTTGCAAAACGAACAGGACAAACCTATGCACGTTTACTTAGAAGCAAGTTTCATTGTGCCTATGGGGTTAACTCCCTATTTACTTGTGTGCTTGGGCTTATAGCCCAAGTTAGAAAGAATTTTTAAAAAATAAGGCTTAAATTGAAAGCCATATAATTCTCAGTGACACAGAGGACTGGTTACGAAAACAAGTAATTGTCTATCCCTTTCGCAGCTAGGCTTCTTTGTATCTAAAAAATACAAAATCTTTACATTTTAATAAATTATTCTTAATGTGCAGTGAACATCCACATTTTTATTTTATCTGATGAAGAGGTCTGTGCCTCTCACATACCTATATATTCCTTTAGTTAGCAAATGTTCCCATAATAAAAAGGACATGGCAGATGCATAACGAGATATTAAAAAGACAGAAGGTTTATGGGAATTGGGAAGGACAAGTGACTGAATTAAAGCTTAGATTTTCAAATTTGGAAAAGCTTCACTATATGGGGGTGGGAGGCAAATAAGCCTGCTACATGACAGTGTTGATTTTGGAAACACCTAAGCTTTCTGTTTGTTTTACCTTTGCTATTCTTGGCTTGAACAATCACTGAATAACATTTACTCTCATGTTGCTATAGAGCAGGGGTGGGGGCTAAATGCAGCCCCCCATGGCTGAAGGAGGTTCCCCACCCGTACTATACAGAATACAAGCAGGAAGCAAGCAAGCAAGCAAGCAAACAAACAAACAAACAAACAGGGCTTTTACCACAAAAGCTTGTTCAATAGATGCTGTATATCGCAACAGCTTCCCTTCCACATTCGCCCCAAATGGCAGTTGTGAACCAAACTTGTCCATTAGCGTAAAGAGTTATGAAACTCTATTTCAAGATCAATTTGCCTAGAGCACATGTAAGGAATACATAATTTACCCAGTGATACAATTTCAAACATCTGCTTTATATGAAGCAATGACAAAATGAGTTACGTAAGTGCTGAGCTAGATGGGACTGCAACAGATTTAAGTATTTAAACACTAATCTGCCCAAGTCATGTAGGTTCTGTGATTCCATTCATTGTCAAAAAAGGGGTGGGAGCCTATGCAAAAGAGAAAGAGGGGCACAGGACCCCCGAGTTCCATTTCTCTAGGTACTTTTCTCCTTAGCCAAGCCTTAATATTGGAAGTGTGCTTGGTTGGAAGAAACACACTTGGGGTAGGGGAAAGGTGCAGCAAAGTGAAGTGGTCTACACTCCTTGGTACTAAAATAGACACTTACTCTCCTATTCTGGTGCAATTGGAGCATACCAAATTGGTGTTTGCAATTAAATCTGTGTTCACATGCATCTGACCATGTTCTAGTTTGACCCCAAGTCTATACAACTAATTCCTTTACCATACCAAGCTGCAACATTTCCTTATAATGCAGCAGAATTTGTATGTAGGTTTTAAGATGCGGGTGGCGCTGTGGGTTAAACCACAGAGCCTAGGGCTTGCTGATCAGAAGGTCAGTGGTTTGAATCCCCACAACAGGGTGAGCTCCCGTTGCTCGGTCCCAATTCCTGCCCACCTAGCTGTTTGAAAGCACGTCAAAGTGCAAGTAGATAAATAGGTACCACTCTGGCAGGAAGGTAAACGGCGTTTCCGTGCGCTGCTCTGGTTTGCCAGAAGCGGCTTTGTCATGCTGGCCACATGACCCAGCAACTGTACGCCAGCTCCCTAGGCCAGTAATGCAAGATGAGCGCCGCACCCCCAGAGTCGGACACGACTAGACCTAATGGTCAGGGGTCCCTTTACCTTTAAAGAAGAGCACCCCAAGTGTGCTGAAGCAGAATCCCCCCCCCACACACATAGGTTATCAGTTTTGCATTTAAAACTTAATTGAACATCTTATCAAGCTTTGCCAGTCCTTAAAAAAAATATTTGCTGGCACCTTTTGTAAAGAGAGTAAATTACACAAGGATGCATTTTTTTTTTACCCATTTACCTTCAGATGAGCCCATATTGACAAGGTACTCATCAAAGTCAGATGTGTCCAGAATTGTAGTGGTAAAGGCCTGGCAATCCTATTGAACCATCAAATCTACACTTGCTACTGGAATTTTAGTATCATTAAGGCCATAAGGAAATAAGTCATGGGTTCACACTACTAGTTTACTACCTAGCTGGCTAAAAAAAATAATTGGCAAAAAATAGTGAGGTAAATATGTGTCCTATGTTTAACATTCTATTTATTTAGTAGCAGCAGCCATTACATATGACTTTTTGTATAATTATTACTCATTTGTTGGGTAGGATCCAATCATCTCTCCCTCATCTTCTGCAAATGGAAGGGCTATCACATTCTTGCAGCATCTACCAATCATTTGTGTGCACAGATAGTTCTAGCAGCAAGTAAGCTATTCCTCTGTCATTGCTTCCATTTTCTTTTCTAGAACTCTAAAAGAAGTAGTAATCTTAACATAGCCCTTCTTTTATGGCAAAGCATTAGAGCATGAGGCAAGTACATTTTCATAGCTTTATTGCCTTCCATTTTCTTCTCGACACAATCACCGTCTACTACAAAGAAGCAGATTTTGGTTGCAATTGTAACACAGAAGCAAGAGGTGGAATAGCATGCTTTAGTTCAATTGTACCTTGATGCCGAGTAATCCAAGACAAATGTCTTAATGTGAGAAGTGTTCGGAGGACATTTGGTTTCATTGGCATCTAGGGAAGGCCATTCTCATCTCACCAACATCAATGAGCAGCCTCCTCCTGATGGCAGTGGATCTGGATTACGTCCAAGATTCCTGCATCTCAATATTAATCAAGAAAAGAACTGCTGCAATGAGATCTACATGATCCTTTCTGTTCTTACCACAAAAGTGGGCAGAGGAGAGAGATCGGGTGAGAATAAGGGGTTGCAAACACATATACACACCCTTTATAGTATTCTAAATTTTCAGTGGTTGCATTAAATAAACTAGAATGTGCACATTCCAAGAACAAAACTACAAAATGCACAAGAGGATTTCCGAGCCTGGAAGAATGTTGCTGGCAAACAAAGGGACTGAGTTGCATTCAGAGACTTTGTAACCAGCTCTTTGCATTGCACAGCCCAGGTTTAGTTCCCCCCCCATACTCCCTCGCCCACCTCATGAAGGCTTTACAGAAGAGGAAACAATTGATCATATATAGCAAGAGGGAACACTAAACCACTCTAGTGCAAAGATGACAGAACACAGAATTTCTTTTTCATATAAAAGTCTACCACGTTTATTCAATACAGACATATTAAAGACACGTCCTGAAAACCAGGAACACAACTCCAACACTCCGTTACGAAGTGTATATATATATTTATATTTTGTCAACAGCCGCTTCTGCTGATTGAGCCATTGAGGTTCTGTGTGTATTTATTCATTTTTATTTTTTTGCTTTTAATTTTAAAAAGCTCATGTTTAGCTACCTTTTGTGAACAATGTGCCTCTTCACCCTCAGCCTCTCACAGCATGTTAGCCAACCACTTTCCAGCATGAATATTCACATTTTTTTTAAACGGCTACATACAGCCGCAAAACAGATTTATGTAAAAGATAAAAATAGTGAAAGCCCCAAGAGTCTCCAGAAAGAGAATTTACACATAATGCAATGGTTCCAGTTGAGACAATCCAAAACAAGAGGAAACGTTTCTTTTCTCTCTTTTTTGTGTGTAAGAAGATTGACTCACAAGGGAAATTTGGGGATCAGTCCGGTGTAAAAGAGGCAAACCAAATACCCTTGGCTGGGCAGAGCGCCCCAGAGATTTGCTTAGGACTGGCGGGGAGGGGGGGGGAGAGATTTCTTAGAAAGACGGCTGTAACATGACCTCCTTTCTCAGAATCCTGTTTGTAGGGAGGAGGAGGAGCTTTTAGAAAAAAGGGGGGGGGAGAAAAGCACAACAACTCGGATGGCAACGTGTGCGTCCTCAGGAGACTCTCAGCCGTTACAAAACACACAGGGACAGGGTTCGCCCACAGCCCAGTCAAAACAAGCTCGGATAGGATTACGATCTCCAACTGCCTGGGGAACGCAACATGAACAAACAAGAGCCTGGACGGGAAAAGCAGAAAGGGGTGACCTTGGCAGAAAGGGGGGGGCGCAGCTCTTCAAACCAATTCATATTTGCTTTCAATAGTGTACTGGCTCCACCCTCCCTTTCCAATAGAAAACATCTGACATGCCTTTACTGTTCAGCACCCCCCGCCCGCCCCCTCTCAAGCAACACACCGGCGTGTGCGTAAGAATGATTCCACACCAGATAATGCCATGCGGGATGGTCCCTTTTTTTTTTTTTGCTCTCCCCCCTCCACCTCCAAAAAAGAGCAGGCTACTGCGGCGGTGGGGCACTAGCGTTCAGACGGAAAGCACAAATCCTGGCGCGCAGGAGGCAGATTCGGGTCATCTTGGCTGGCTCTTAGCTGGTCGACGGGAAAGGCTGCGAGGGCAACAGTCCAGGGCTGCATAGCACCACAATTTTCATAATAAAGAGAGAACAGTGAGTCAGTAGCAGGCGGGCTCATGGCTCCGTCCGTAACGACGAGCTACAAAGAATAATAATCGTTCAGCGTCTCGTAGCAAATAGACACGTCTGCTTCAAGTATATACGGCGGTGCCTAGATAATCCGCGTCTGGGGATTTGCAGTCGCACCTCGTCGCCGTCGCGTTTGTCCCCCCCCCCCCGCCCGCCATAAATCCCTAACAGTGTGTGTGTAGCTGGGAGGGGAAAGGTGCAAAGCCTCTTCCCATACTCTCCCCCCCCCCATGGCTTCGTGAAAGAGAGGGGGGATGTCGGCGATGGGGAGGGCACGGCTGCATCCCGGACGGGTAGGGTGGGGGGCGTCAGGGCCCGGGCTGCAAAGCGGAGACGCCGTACGCCGAGGCTGCCGCCGAGTCTCCTTCTCCGCTGCTGCTGTGGCAGCAGCAGCTGCCGGTGGACGAAGCCGAGCCGGGGGATGCCGTGGCGGAGGAGGCCTCGGCCGGCGCCGTCGAGGGCGCCGTGGCCGCCAGCTGCAGCCGCCGGACGGCTTCTTTGATGAGGTTGCCGGACAGGATGAGTTCTTGAAGGAGCCGGTGCGGGTCGTCGTCCTCGTCTTCGTCGTCTTCGTCGCCCGCCGACAGTCGAGAGTGCTGCTGGCGCTGCTTCTTCCCGGCGCTCCTCAGCCAGCCCCGTCCGCACAGCTGCTTGGTCACCCGAGGGCTGCCCTCGCGGTCGGCGGCGCTGGGCGGGGACGGAGGCAGCAGCAGCAGCGACGCCGGGGACAGCGCGTGGGGCGGCGGGTGCCGGTGGTGGTGGTGCAGCGAGGCTAAGAAGCCGAGCCCCCTCGGGGACGAGTAAGGGGCCGCCCGGTCGCGGCCCTGGCGCTTGGGGGGCAGGCGAGGGGCAGGCGGCGCGCGGCGCTGGGCGCTCAGCTGCAGCACCTCGCCCAGCTTGGCCACCAGCGCGTCTACTTCTTTGGAGCCGCTGCTCGCCCCGACGGCGCCGCCCGGCAGCGACACGGCGTGCTCCAGCAGCAGGAAGCGCTCTGCGCCCGGCCGCCGGCAAGGCATGGCAGCCGGCTCCGCTTTCCTTTCCTCCGCTTGGCGCGCACGCTGCCGCCTCCGCTGCTTGTTCCGCAGCTACCAATGAGGCGCCCTCTCCGCTCGCTCGCTCGGCTCTCAAAACGCTGTTGTTGCTGCTGCGGTTGGTTTGTAAACAATGGGTGACGCGACCGCGGGCGCGTCCAACTGCTCCAGAAGCGAGGGGGGAAGCTCCGGCCCTGCTTGCCCACCTCGGCGGCCGTCGCTTCGCAGCCCGGACGGCACAGGGGGGCCAGGCTAGTCACGGCAAGGGCAGGCACGAAGGTGTCAGTGAGCGGGAGCGTGTGGTTTCCCCCCCTCTCATACACACCCCTGTACTGAGCGTTTGTGCGCTCAGGTGGACTCGCCCGCTTTTTCAAACGCCGGCCTGTAGGGAGGCCGGGAGGAGGCGGGGCTGGCGTGACCGCCGCGGAGTCAGTGAGGTCAGAGCTCGACATGGCAACAAACCAGACGGCGCGCGCACGCGCAGAGCGGGCCACGCGCTCGAGACTGGCGGCGGCGGCGGGGGGGGGATCGCGCTGTGTGGAGTTTAACGCGGGAGGCCGTTGGGTCTCGCCATCGCCTGGTCTCGCCATGGCCAGCCAAATGCCTGTGAGAAGCCCACCAAGCAGAGCATGAGCGCATGAGTCTCCCAGCAGTGGAAGTTAGAGCATAGCCGTCGCGCTAGTAGCCACTGAGGTGGCGGCGGCCGTCACTGCCTTCCCGGGAGAGCGAGTCCCGTAACTCAGGGCTGTCTCCACACTGACTGGCAGCGGCTGGTCAGGATTGCAGGCCAGGGGTCTCTCCTAACCGGACTTGGATTGGACCCTGTGAATAGTTTAGTTGGTAGAGACTCTTAATCTCAGGGTCGTGGGTTCGAGCCCCAAGGTGGGCAAAAGATACCTGCAATGCAGGGGGTTGAGCTAGATGACCCGTGGTGCCCCTTCCAACTCTACAGTTCTGCTATTCTGCAGCCCTTCCTAATCCAGCGCAAGGCATTATTTGGGGGGGGGGAATTCTGAGTACAGTACATGTAAAGCACGTTTGATTCATAATCCACCCACCACACGAAGAATCCTGGAACTGTAGTTCATGAGGGGTGCTGGGGATTGTAGTTACAAGCACCCTTCAGCTCTCAGAAGTCTTGGGTGTGCGGGTGGCATGTACTCAACCTAGATCAGATGACATGGTCCTTAAGCCAAGTAATTTGCTGCATGTGGTTTAGGCCTTCCTTATCACCCTCTGCCATTTAGTGAAGACTTTTCTGTTCCGGGCAGCTTTTGTCTTTTGTCAGACTAATAATGTTTTTATGTGGCAAACTTTGTTATTTTTTACTCTTTGTGGGCCATGTTTCTATTTTATGTTTGTGTGTTTTATATGACTGTTTTATTATGAGATCATGGTGATATTTCCCATTATTGGAAGCCACCCAGAGTAAATGCTTATGAATTAAAGGGCATGATATAAATTCTTAAATTTTAAAAATATAACTGAACAAGGCTGGTGGTTTCTGATTAATATGCTGTCAGTCCTAGGAAGGAGGAGAGAAACCTCAGGAAACACATGAGTGTGGCAGCAGTTTCCCCTCCTGTTTCAAGGAGGATATTGGCTGGGTCAAAATGCTTCTTGCAGAGTAGTTGTGGTTGACCATAAGTGATTGTTGGTAGACCTGGATAGAATTGAAATATTCTTCTCAGTTGTCCAGGACATTTATCCTGGATATAGGAAGTATATCATCTTCTGCTTTTCAGGCTTGTTGAATACTTTCTGTGTGAGGACATCCCAACTTCTCTGCTCTGCATTCTAGAGTGCAGCTGACTCTTAGGACATGAGTTTTCACATGCAATATGTTGCTTCAACAGATAGATTGGGACCAACTATTGGGTTGCAGGCTGACCTAAGATGGGTTTGGTTGCAACAGCAGCTCCACGAATATACAAATGTATGGTTTAAAAAAGTGGTGGATTTTCAACTGCATGTTTTGAGTAAACACTTATCCAGGGTATGAAAAGGTTTTATGAGGCACATGAAGTTGTCTGAAAAAGTGGGAAGTATCTACAGCCATAAGTGGATGTGGAGGGGGAAGAGCATGTGTGAAGCCCTATTTGTCTCTCATATTACTTTCCAAGAAACAAATATTGAGAACAAGTTCCTTCCTGCTTGGAATGGGTGCCATAGTTGGACCAGCCCCCCAAATGAGCTTGCTTGTGGCTCTGTAATACCTGCCGTGTTCCAACTTCAATACGTTATACAACTCGGTGATATAGGCAGATGTGACTGTCTATCACATCAGGATTATGGTGATGATATTTATTACCAGCCCTTCACTAGTAGTTTCCAGAATGGGTTACAACAAATTGAAATTAAAAACAAAGCAGATTTCAATCACAGGAATAGGGTGGGCCTTGCAATCACTCATCTCAGGTGTTAAAGGCCAAGGAAAGAGGTGCATCTTGAGGATTTGCCAAAAGCTGCATAGCGAAGAAGCCAGATGCACCTCTATGGGGAGGGAATTCCACAACTTAGGGGAGAATGTCCTCTCCCTTTTGACTCTTTTTCTCTACAACTTTTGGATCAAAGGAAAGTAGAAATGCCATAGCAATAGCCAGTGAAGGGCTATTTCTCCCATAGCCACAACCTTGGATTCAGGAAGAGATCCAGCATGGTTCTCTCTCTGTCTGCTTGCTGCTTTGCTTCTAGGTCACATCACTGCAAACTCATCTCTATCAGGTTTTGCCCTTCTACGGTAACTAACCACAAACTGGGAGAAGGACCCCACCCATTTGCTATCTCACACACAGCCTCTTTCCTTTGTTTACTTTAATGGCCTATCACCCAGACTATCATCTCAACACAGGAAACTGCTGTGGCTTATATTTTAACACTTTCTGGATCCAGGGGTTAGAAGGATCTTGCATGCAGCCTACTCTCTCCTCAAACTCATAACAATACAAAAGGAATAGTTCCTGCAGATATAGTCAATGGGACTATATCAGCAAATCCATATAATCTATGCATAGATTACAAGCCATGCACAGAGTTGGTCACAGCTCTCTGTTAGTTCATTCTGGAAGAATCTGGGCAATTATCCCATGGTGCCCCTACTAATGGTGTGAGAGGAAAATAAGACAAGCCTGTTTTTCATAGCCTGCCATGGCCTTTGGAGTGTCTCAGAGATGTGGGAAGTAGGATGAGGCAATCTGTTTACATAAGCCTGGAGTCCAGTCGTCAGAAATTTAAATGCTCTATTCAATACTGTAAATTTAGAGGGAATGTTTACATTTTTTTCTGCATATATGCTCTAGTGAAGTCTTGCCTTCAAGAGTGCCCTGACATGTTTGCCCTTTATGGCAATCTTCTGCAGGCTTCAATCTCCATTTTATTTATATTTCTGTTGCCAGATAATTCATAGTTTTCAATTCCATGGTGATATTTCTTGTCTTCTGTATGCACAAACTGTCTTTCCATCCAGCAGTGCATTGATTTACAATTTCCCCCTCCTTTGAGAACATAGCCTGTATTATCAGAATTAGCAAAAGTGACTCAACCAGACAAGTTCACTGCCTGTACTGTACAGATTCTTTTTGAGAAGTATGTAATAGAGGGCAAGAAAGATGCGGGGTGGGGTGGGGTAGTGTAATTGGAATGGCATCTCTTCAGGACACAAATACAAAACCAAGTAAACAAAAAAATTAAATTAACAACAACAACAACCACCACCAAGAGCTGATTAAATTCAAACAGTGTGTGATGAATTCATAAAATCAATTTAGTGGTATGAGATAGGCACATTGGGCATATTTTAAACTGTCTTGTTTATTTATCATTCAATAATAGGTAGAATACTTTCAGAAATATATGTTATATATGGATTGGTTATCATTTATCTAGCTGTCTATGTGTGGCTGCAGTTAGAGCCTCTGATCAATATTGCATTCATTTTTTTCAAAAGCATATTCTCTATTGTCCCCTATTCATAAAATGTTAAATTCTGGGATCACGCAGGGATAGAGAGCAACAAGGTTATTTTATAGGGTAGCTGTTAGTTACCTGTGTGCAGAATAATGGCTTAATAAGGGGGTGACCCCTAATGAAAATCACATTCTGTTCTTCTTCCAGCCTTGTGATTCTACAATATTACAGTCTGAGAAGAAAAAGGGAAAGGAATGTGGCAGAATGCAAAATGAAACAGAAGCTTGCAACAATTTGTTCTGTAAACATCAACTTTGCCAAAGCACTTAAGGTTGCTAAGTGATAATAAAGCACTCTCCAATCACATAGGTGCAGAATCCAAGCACACCATGATAAGGAACTTGTTTTTAACCTTATTTTCACCACTAAACAAATATGTGGGTGTTCAGTGGTATGCATCTGTTTGGGTGCTTCGCTTGAGAAATTTTAGGGAGGGACTGGCTTCATGGCTTGGTAAACACCTTCATTAGACCATCTACCGTAGAAACAAAAATGCTTGGTTGTTTTGTCCCTGCATGTGCCTGAATTTGCAAGTTAATGTTAACTGGGTGCAGCCTGCCAAGCACCTCTTTCATTTCAGCACAGCCTCCTGCAGAATCCTTGCACAAACCTTGTGCAGAATCAGAGCTGGCAGATTGGGAATGGTGAGGGCACAGGACAGGCGCTCAGGAATAGTTTCCTCTCCCTCTGGGTTGCCAACTGACTGGGATGGGGGCAAACCTGGTCTAGCGTGGCATTGTGCCTTTAACAACAGCTTGGGGTTTTTTTTCTTGGCATGGAGTAAAGCACTGCCACCTAATCAAGGTCGGCACATCAGGTTCCTGTTAAAGGCAGTAAGGCACTAGAGCAGGTGCTGACAGAACAGTTGGCAACCCTGCTTGGAACATATTGCAGCCCATCAGGTCTGTGTATCTATCTGTCTGCTCACATGGTGTGAAGAAGAGAAAAATAGAGAAGGAACAGGAAATACTTTTGCTTCTTCCCTCCCAGGAGAGGAGGGGAAAGGACATCACACAGAGCCTTCTCTACCAATTATATTTCTATGGTCTCAGTCGGCCTATTAGCAATACAGCTCTATGGTCTTAACCCTTACACATTCTAACTAGGAAGAATATGCATTGTTAGATTTGACTGTATATGTCCCACAAATGTCTCCATTTTTCACATCCAGCTTGTGAAATATTGGTGTATGTGAGAGAAATTAGATATACAATCAAAAGAGGAAAATAAAACACTGTTTTTAATACATGCTCTACATGCTGAGATAAAAAAATCAGATAGTGCTTCTTTTCTTTTAAAAATCACTTAGTGCTTCTCAGATGTTTCCCTTGATGATCAGCAACCTTAATTATAATAAATCCTTAAAGTCAGCAATCAATAAACAAGTTCATAATGATGAATCACAGTATGTTGCTTTTGTGGTATTTAGGTTACTTAGGGATTTTGCTTGGGGATGAAAGAGACTTGCTTTGCGTGTGTTTCAAGACAGTTGTGTGCATTGAAGCACTCATTCTGTGCAATAATGTATCTGTTACCTTGGCTCTTAAACTTTGTAAACACAAACTTGCATAAATTAATAAAAAATTACATTCACCTAATTCATTCTGCGAGTAAACAGAAGCCCAGGGAGTGGCGGAGAAGACATGTATTGTTGACTTTCATTCTCTTATGTACACTTTTAAAATTTTAATTTAAAAAAGCAGCAAGTACAATCACTTCAGTAAGGTTGTCATCTCCCCTCTCCCGTAACTGGGCTCTCATGTGTTTAACAATTAAATTCAATAGCTGAAGCCTTCCTAAGAGGAATGTTCCCTTGGAAGAAAAAAACACTGTACCAGCTACATTTCTGCATCTAATCTGAGATATATGATAAAAACACAAGGGCCTGTCCAGAAAAAGTGGGCAGCCCTAGTTTGCAGCTTTGTGGCAGGCAGAAATTCAACTGATGTAACCATTTTCCAAGCCAGAAACGCAGTGGGAGGGGGGGAGTCATCACTTCTTGAACTTCTGCCTGTTATCTAGCTGTTAAAGGTATCAAACTTCTGTTAAGAAAAAGACGGCAGCAACTCTAGTCTTGCTGAGACACAAATAAATTAACAGCCCAGGGATGGGATTCAGATGTTTGTTCTGATTGATATGCATTTTATATCACCCCTGGACTTGGGTTTCTATTCCACTTTCCCCCCAAGGAACTGAAGATGGAATATAGGAGAATATAGGGGAACCTGTCATCTTCCAGTTATTGATGGACTGTAGCTCCCATCAGCCTCAGCTAGCGTGTCCATAGGTCGAGGGTAGTTTTAGCCTGAAAGGCCACTGATTCTGCTTCCCTGACATATAACGATTGGGTCACCCACTGAATTTCACAGCTGAAGGAGGAATTGAATCTGGGCTTCCCCAATCAAAACCTATCACTTTAACTCGATAAACCATACTCTCCCCATTTAGCCCTGGGACTGCTGGTGCGGGTAGTACCGGTAGTTAGCAGTGCTTTTAAAAAAAGAAAATAAGGTGCCGATACTCACCATGAAGTTGATGCAGTAGGTGCCACACTTTTAACATTTGGGGGAGAAAGGTCCCGGTACTGTGCATCCTTGATTACCCCCAGAAAAAAAGCACTGCTGCAGGTTAGCATGTCACACCAGGAGTGTGAAATTTCAAGTTCAAACTCCTACTCAGCCATGAATCTCACTGAGAATTCTTTTCCCTTAGCCTAAGCTACCTTGTGGGAATATAGCAGGGGAAAAGAATGCTGTGCTGTGAGATCCTTGGAAGAATGCTAGGATAGAAATGTGAATGAATGGATGAAAGTGTGACCAGATATGAACGAGGCCAGCACTCCTGGCTAGAAAATTAGATGGGTGCCCCTAGTCATACACCTAGTCAAACATCCTCCAGATGTTGGATTACAACTCCCATAATCCCTGATCCTTAGTCTTCCTGGCTCAGGCTAAATGGGAGTTATATTTCAACCACAGCTGGAGGGCATCACATTGGGCATCCCTGAAATCTAGTTGTATTAGGGGGAGGGGCAACATCTCAGTGGTAGAGCACATGTTTTGCATGCAAAAAGTGCCTAACCCCTCCATATCCATGTAGAGATGGAAAAGACCATTGCCTGAAACCCTAGAGTGTGTTGCCTATCAGTAGATAATATTGAGCTGGATGGACTATGTTCTGACTCAGTAGAACGCAACTTCCCAGCTTCCTAATCATACGTTACAATTCAGAAATGAAACGTCAATGGCTTGTAATTCAAAGATGCTATGCATTTGTTGTCGTTCTGAACATGTTGCTACCATTAAGTAACAAACAATAAATTAATTGCTCATGTCACCTTTCCGATGCTGACTGATCGTGTTCTAATTCAATCTAGGTGGAGATGAAAAAGAAGATTGCTTTGTTCTTGAAGGCAGCTGCAGTTATTCTCCTCCCAAAGGTCCAAGTGGGGAAGAAAAACTCTGTGATGTAAACAATCAAGACAAACAGAGGTTGGTGATTACATTTTCTGCTGCCCAAGTGAAAGATGTGTAGGGTCCTTTGTGCTATTGGGAGGAGTTCAGATGTAAAGAGGTCAATCAGCACAAGAAGAACCTGCATGCAGTTGATAGTTTGATTATGCACAAACCTGCAATCACAAAGCAATGACTGATGTTTGACATTCTTCAGTGGCTGTTCCTTCAGCAATTTGCCATAAGGCATTTTCACTCAAACAAGGCAGATGCAAAGTTTCAAAATACCGGTGAGCAAGGAACACCTGGAGGCAGAACCAGGTAGGTTTCCTTTATGTTGCAACTGGGCATTCTAGCTTCTCTCAGTAACTGAGAGAACTGTTTGCATCCCAGGAGATAATCAGACTGAATTCTTACAGATGCTTAGATGCATTTATTCTTTTGACTGGTGAAAGGGGGACAGATTGACATTGCAGCTTTTAATATATTAACCTGTTCTCTCTCAAAAAAAGTTCTTTTGCCATTATTTTAAAGTTCAACCTTATTTTACAGGACTAAACTTAAATCCCCATGCACCCACTTTTCTCAACCTCTTTCTCTGCAGGTGGGGGGCCCATGCCCAGTATTCTCTAGTGACTGATATATTGTCCCTTATGGCCCCCTGCATTTGTTCCCACCTGTAGTTCTTATGTTTTGATAATTCAATGGTAAATTACACATGTCAAAAAGTAAAGGAAGATACTCATAAGTTAATATTGCATACATTATTTGTATTCAAAAATAGTTTTAAATAACTTAATAGACTAAATAAATAATAAATAATTGACTAAAGGTTGATAAATATATGTGTAAAGTTAAAGTAACATTTCACTATGTTTTCTATGCTGTGTGTGGCGGGGGTATTGTTTTTGTTTGGTACTATGTTATATGTTTTGTGTTTTTATATTGTAAACTGCCCCATGATCCTTTGATGAAGAGTGACATAAAAATTTAATTAACAACAACAACAACAATTTAATAATAAAGGGTAATTGTAATTGGTAGACCTGGGTGGAGCTTGTCTAGAAACAGTTGTGGAAACATTTTGAATATGCGTTGGTCCAATCATGGTATCCAGAATGTAAGAGGACCAAATCAGATCTCTACTGAGCCCAGCATTCTATTTATAGCCAACCAGATGCCTCTTGAGCAGTCCACAGGGAGGCATAAAGACAATATCCAGCAACTGATGTACATTACTGCCAGAGAAGATGGAGGCTACATATCACCATCATGGTAAATAGTAATTGATAGAGCCATCTCCATGAATTTGTCTAATCCCCCCTTTAAGACTAGTGGCTCTCAAGACCTTTGACTCTCCAGATGTCGTTGGTCTACAGCTCCCATCTTTCCTGACCACTGACCATGCTCACTAGGGCTGATGGGAGTTGGGAGTCCAACATTATCTGAAGGGCCACATTCTCCCCATTCTTGCCATAGCACATTGGTAGCTCATGCAAAAAGTCCCAGGTTTTGCCCTTGGCATATTCTGTTAAAAAGTATCAGGTAGCTGTGCAAAAGACCCTTAAATCTCATCAGCCAATGTAGGAAGCAGAGTGTTCTACTAGATAGAGTTAAGCTCTTCTTCTTCTGTCAAGTTACCTATACTGTTACCTTTATCTACTTTCTCCACACCTTGATTAAAAAAAAAAATCCTCCCCCCCCATTCACTCTGGCTACCTCAATCTGCACCAAGTTTTACTAAATTTTTGCTAGTGACCCATCTCTCTGCCTCCTGACGTTTAAGAAGGATGTCTGTATCTTATGACGGAGGAACTGAATAAAGCATCAAACTGCTGTTTGTGCCCAAACAATATATTACTGTATGAAACTGCCGCTTATCCATTCTAAAGTCAACAAAGGAGGCAGCCATAATGAAAGACTGTCTTCAGGTGAAATCGGGAGATTTATATTTGCACAAAAAAGGGATGGTAAAAAATAGCAGCCACCTCATACATATTCAGCAAAATCAGTGAATCATATTCATAGCCGTGCATAAATAACATAGGTTTCCTCTGTAGCATTTCAGAGCCATTGCATTATGTAGTCTGATGTGAGTAATTTTATCCTTTAGATTCTCTGTGTAATTGCGTAGATATTTAATAGTCTTAAAAAGTGGTGTTTGATGACTAGCCGAATACCGTTAATTCGACTTGCCGCCCACAGTATGTCAGTCAGATCTGCTCTCTCACAATATTCAAAAGAACTTTCCCCTCTGCTAATAGCTTTTAGCAAGGGAGACCATCCCATCCACCAAGCCTTGTGGCAGAATATCTTGCAAGTGATTTAAGTCAGGGGTCAGCAAACTTTTTCAGCTGGGGGCCGGTTCACTGTCCCTCAGACCTTGTGGGGTGCCAGACTATATTTTGAAGAGAAAAAAATAATGAACGAATTCCTATGCTCCACAAATAGCCCAGAGATGCATTTTAAATAAAAGGACACATTCTACTCATGTAAAAACACGCTGATTCCCGGACCATCCACGGGCCGGATTTAGAAGGCGATAGGGCCAGATCTGGCCCCTAGACCTTAGTTTGCCTACCCATGGTTTAAGTGATACTTGGTGGTGGTGGTCATATCTCAAGGGTAAGCCAAGGCCAGCCCGAGGTGGGAGGGGAACATCAGCTTCCCCCCTCCAAGGCGGATTTATTACTGGTGGCATGCAGCAGAAGCACCAGCACTGAGGGTCATCTGCCATTACCTGAAATGCCGCAATGTAGCATTGCTCCAGGGCATCGTCATGGACTGGTTGGATGCCAAGGAGCGGTGGGAGGCACCAGCTGCGGAAGCTCTTTGGGAACTCCCAGGAGAAGAAAGCTCAGAGCCAGGGGATTGGTGGTGGGACAACGAGGAGTGGTTAGAGGGAGGAGGAGCAGATTGGGAGGAGAAGGTGACAAGGTTTAGTGAACAGGAAGATGTTGCGGCAGATCACAGTTCAGACTCCGAGGCAGAAACACGGGCTGGGCAGGAGTGGGGCCACGAGAGGCAGGCTGCTGAAGAAGCCAAGGAGTCTTCTGCTTCTGATGCCCCGAAAACATGAATGTGCATCTGTGGATGGGGAAGTGCAGTGTGGACAGAAGCACTGCCCACAATCATCCCAATCATAGGAGCCAACTCTTAGGGGCCGAGGTCCCCCCATAAAATATTTGAGGAGGCCACCCCCCAAATTTGGTGAGCATTGCCATTCAAATGGTTTGTGTGCACCACATCTGCAAGACAGAGGTAACCTGCCCCCCTATTTTATTCCAAGTTGGCACCCTTGCATGTAGTCCCATTCTCTAATCTCACGGCCTTCCCTGTGTTGAGTGTGGAAGGCCTGCAACTTTTACTCAAGGTCACTTGAACATGTGTGTGACCCCTGTGTGACTGGGGACCCTGATAAAGCAGGGAGTCCCTTCCTAATTGCACAAGGCATTCTGCTCAAATTGAAGTAAATGTGGTGAGTAAAAATTCCCTGCAAAGCTTCCTCCACTCAACACAAGGAAAATTGTGGACTGAGATGGTGGGAAAACATGCACAAGGATGTCAGGTTGGAGGTTGTATGCACTTATCACACCCTTGTCCCCTACCCACAGTTTTTGTTCAGACAAATTGCTAGATAAACCTGCTGGCATGCCAGAAAGAAGGGAAATTATTAACTGTCAATGGAACACCAAAATGCACCCACTCATGTTGTTATTATTACCCCAGTCACCCTATTAGGAGTTCCTCTGTTGGAGGGCTCAGTTCCAGGCATAAAGAGGGAATAATACTGGGGATTGTGTGTCAGGCAGCTCCAGTTTAGATAGTGAGATCATGAAATCATTGCCAGTTCCATGCCCTTTCAGTAGTAAAGGATGCTGGATTTAACATATCTATTGGAACCAGCCAGCTACTTCATCATCTGCAAGCATCAATCTTGTCATATTCAGTCATCAGGTCTAGATTGTGTGTTGGAGGGTGTGTGTGGATTGATGGTCCTCCCTCATCTTGTTCTGTCACTGCCAACTAGGGTGACTGTGTGTCCTACTTTACAGGCCTCTGTCTGAAGGGCTCTCTAAGTCACTGCCCAGTTTAAAGGTAAAGAACAGTCAATAGGTGGATCAGGGGCCTTGAGGGTGCCCTTTGAAAGTAAGCTCTTGAACAGCACTACCATGAAATATATATGTCTATTTAAATTAAAATGCTCATCCAAAAACACACAAAGAAGGACGAGTCTTACTCCACCCCACTTAAAAGATTAGCACAACAGTAAAGGGTAGCTTTACTACCAAAGGACTGGATTAATAAAAATGTCTTAGGCTGGCACCTAAAAACTGGCAGTGATAGTGCCAGGTGTGTTTTCCTTGGAAATACATTCCACTAACAGGCTACGGATCAAGTTGATGCCATTTCTTTCTTAAGCAGCACATGGCTCATTAACCTATTTTATTATTGAAAAGGTTTTTTATTTTAAAAAATTGATATTAGTATTTTTTCTTCTGTGCTTCTTGTCATGCTTTTTCCCCCTATATCAAAAATGAGCTGCTAAGGTTTGTTTTTATTTATTTGATTTCTACCCCTGTTGCCCACTATATAGTGTTTAAGGCAGCTTAAATATATATATCAAATTCATTTGCAACTGAAAATCAGTAAAACACAAATTAAAAACAAACATTGCTTCTAGCTGTGTGCTCTGTCATCATCTCTCCATTGCATAAGATTGGTAAAATGTTTCCTTATACAGCTGTGTGCATGAAAAACAGTTTTCGGTTGATGCCTAGATGTTCTGTGCACCATTCACTGTTTCTAGAAACGAATTACAGATGAAGTTCAAAACTAAGTAGGTTAAAAAAAGAAGTTTCTGTGAGGCTTTGATTCCTCCCATTGACCCATTGATCCTTCACAAATCCCACAATGCCAAGCATGCAGATCCAGTTTCCTCTTTTGAAGCCACCAGAGCATGTTTATAGTTGTTCCCAAAAAAAGTATTAATGCCCTTGCAGTTATTTATGCTGCTTAATTTAGCAAGGACATATACAGTATGCAGAACCAGGCCAGCACACATTCATCTCTTATTATGTCACCAGGAGAGGAACTGCCTTCTGCCCATCACATTTCTCTGCTTAGTGTAAAATGATCTGGGCTTGAATGGATCATATTATGATGGCTTGCCAAGATAACAGGCATCCTTGATGGTTTTTCTCTCTCTCACCACCAGTACTTATTCCACAGAATCCCTGTGTTTGATTTTTCCACTTCCTCATACTTTTACATAAGCATTTAAAGCTGCTGTTGCTTCTAGCCAAGGATGGCTTATACAGCCAGTGTGGAGAAAGTAGGCACTAGAGAACTAGACATGAACCGGAATGTCTGAGTCCTTTTGTAGAAGGCAAGATCTAGACTCAATCTAACTTGAAAGCAGTAAATTGAGGACAAGCACGGATGATTCTGGACTGAGAGAAAAAATGAATTTTTTTGTGCTATGAACACGTACACAGCCTTAGAATAATGGATTGTGTGCTCAAAACCAGATTCTATGCCTATGCAGTGCCATGACTGAGGAATTGTGGAATACATACTACCAAGCTCAGAGCTGCCTATGGAGAGATCCATAAAAGAATTTGTGCTCACATTCGACAACAGCCACACGGATGCTATTAGCCCAGAGATGGAAAGAAGAAATAACCCTGACCAGAGAAGAATGGCAAACCAAGTTGATGGACTATGCCAAAATGGCAAAATTAACTGGGAAGCTCAGAAATCAAGAGGACAAAAACTTTCAAAAAGAATGGGAAAAGTTCACAATCTACTTACAAGACCATTGTAAGCAGGTTAAAACATTAGCAGGATTTTAACCACACTTGTAAAGTAATGGAAAGTACGGATAATGTGGAAGGACAAAAATTTGGACAAGTGTTGATAAGCAGTTGTAAATATTATCATTAGGACCCATGGAAGGGATGAGGGGAAGTCAGGAGGTTCAGAGCAATCTCAATATTTGGATCTTGAATTGTTTTTTGATGTATGCTTACATGTTTTTGGAAATCAAATAAAAATTTAGATAGATAGATAGATAGATAGATAGATAGATAGATAGATAGATAGACTATATAAATAATTTGTGCTCACATGGATCCTGGAACATATAGACCTGTATTCTAGCTCTGGTACAGTTGCCACGACTTAAGACAGCCAGGTATTCCACACACCTGGTGCCCTCCAGATGTTTTGGACTATAACTCCCAACATCGCTGACTGTTGAACATGCTGGGAAGGCACTAAATTGTGGAAGGCTGCAATAGATTAATTAAAACCTGCATACTTGCTGCCCAGAAATCTAGAAGAATATGTCTGTATTGCCTTTGCCTCGTGTTTTTCCTTCGCCAACTGGGACAAGCAGTATCATCACCTAGGATGACATAATTCAGTGACATAACTCACCTTAGAGAGAACTGGACTTTTAACCGTTGATGGCTGGTGTTACATCATATCCCGTGATGCCATTGCTCCTGCTCATCAATGCTTCCCTCAAATTAGGTAACAATTTTTTTCTGTGTGATCACTCATCTCATAATACATCACACAGGTACATCTCTAAACTTCCTCCTTCCCATCTCTCCCCTGCCTCCATATTACATAATGACAATAAAGGATCGGACCAGATTATGGGACACAAACTAAGGATGTGTCTCTCCTATGCTACTAACTACTGTATAGTTAAGCTCACCCCATACATTGGGGATCAGGATATTATTATCAGAGTAGATGTTTTTACTAGATAAAGGCAGGTTTGACCCCAGCACCTTTCTCTCTTGCTCTTAAGTGAACAGAACCTGGCAGTTTTACCTAACCTTAAGTGTTCCCGGCTCATTATGATGTGATGTGAAAAGCCAGCAAGTTCCAGTGATTATGCAATTTGGGAAGGGATTGCATATATCCCCCCCTTGATGTTTGGAGGATTTGAGGAAGCATCTGGTCTTTCTTGTTTACTGCAGCTACATTCCCCAGGAAGTTGGATTGAAGGGCTCCTAGGAACATATTTTTAAGGAAATTCTCTTTACTTCCTGAAAATATCCAATTCAGTAACAAACATTTTGAGACTAATGTGTCATCTGCAACTAATGATTTCTGTTACGTGCCTCAGCCTGGGACACAGGAATATACAGCTATTGGGAAAACTTAAGGGACAAGGACTGTTTTCAGGTAAAGACCCGATCCTGAGCTTCATCAAACTCATATTGTGCTCACATCCTCACGTTGCACTCAAGAGTATTACACTCTGGTCACAACTTCACAGGAAAACTCAGCACAGCACAGAACGGAGCTAGTAAAGGGCAGAGACGACGCTTTCAGTCTTACATATCTGATGTTAGGCACCTAGATCATAGAGACATAAATAAAACAGGAGAGGGGGAAATAAGGCCTTTAAATATGGCTCAAGGTTCCTAAAAGGCAGCTAGTGTTAACTTACAGGTATTATTTATGGTCTGGTATGTGCTTGAATAAGTGTCAGCAGTTGCTCAAGCAAGTAGTTCAACAGCATGTTTAAAATGAGCATATTACAAGCAGACCATGTTTTTAAAAATCATCTTTTCCCCCCAAGTCTGCTTTCCCACCCTAAAGGTACCGGTATGCAGCTGAACTGCCTGCCATTGGCAATTGTTAAGTTACAGCAGGGGAAAAGTTGCAGAACTTGTCCTGATTTATGAAAAGCAATTGGCTTTGCAAATGTCAGGATTCTTTATGGGAGCAAACAACAGCGGCACCTTTTACACATTGGGAAGTTACTCCCACGTTCTGGGTGCCACTCCTGGGATAACACAGCCACTGTTTCTCCCAAACATCCTCCCAATGTTAGAGATTTTATCATATTTGTAAGAAATGCATTTTTAAAAACCCTCAGTATCTTTTTTTCCAAAATGGTAATAATATCAGAAGACTGTAGATATCCATCATAGCAAAACTCTTGCAGTTATGAAGTCTTGCTGCAGGTGTGCAAATGGGACAGAAAAAGGGAAGGGAAAACTATCTCTCAACAAACAGGTAGGCCAGCTATTTCAGATCCTTTGTGGGGGCACAGAGGGTCTTTGTTAGCCTTGTAAGTCTGGTACTCGGTAGCAATTGGCTCTGCTCCCTTGTTTGATGTCACAGCTCTAATAGCACCGCATAGCTTGCTTCTATGAAGCAATGGGGAAAACATTGGTCCTGCATTCCAAGGCCCATAGAAACTCACTAATTAAATCGTCAAAACTTGGATAAACATATCTGGGTGAAGGTTCAACAAGTGGTTCTATTTTACTGTGAAGAAGAAAAAGGATGCATCTGAGCATGTGCAGTATGCCTTTCTCTTACCATGGACTGTCTACCACTATGTATCTTTCATGGGTGGGGGGAACTTCTAGGTTAAATGATATGGCTTGCAGCCAGACTTGGTTTCTGCTTCCTTAAAAATTAAAATAAATCATCTCTCTTGCCCTCCAATCCTGTTCAGAATTCAGATATTATATATTAACTAGTTGAAGTTAGCCCGTTAAAAAACAGGCTCTAGAGGAGGAGGAGGCAGAGCCCCAGGCGGGCGCGTGTGCGCAGGCTTGCTAAAAGAAGCGGCTAGGGAGGGGAGGGGGCCGGGGGGTGGTGCGCTGCGCGGGGAGGTGGAAGGAAACTTTCCCCGTTTGCTCCCCTTCCGCACAGCCAGAGCCGCGCCGCCTGTCCTGTCCCGGGAGCGGCGTCCGGAGCGCCAGGGCCGCCGGTAAGCGGCCTCCTCCTCCGCCCCCTCTCCCCGCCCCCTCGCTTCGCCTGGCGGCTCCTGGAGCTACCTGTCTGTGCTGCTTGAAAGCAGCACGGATGGGCAGCCTCAGGAGCCGGTGCTCCCTCGGCGGATCGCTCAGTCACCGCTGAGCGATCCGCCGAGGGAGCGCCGCTGCCGCCGAGGGAGCGGCGGCTCCTGGAGCTGCCTGTCCGTGCTGCTTGAAAACAGCACGGACGGGCAGCCTCAGGAGCCGGCGCTCCCTCGGCGGATCGCTCAGTCACCGCTGAGCGATCCGCCATGGGAGCGCCGCTGCCGCCGAGGGAGTGGCGGCTCCTGGAGCTGCCTGACGGGCAGCCTCAGGAGCCGACGCTCCCTCGGCGGATCGCTCAGAGAGGAGAGCGGCGCGAGCTCCGTGCGAGGCAGCGGCGCTGCCCCAACTGAGACGCGTGTGCGCCGCCGCTGCCTCTCGGACACGCCCCCTCTCCCGTCGTCCAATCCCTGCGTTCGTCTGGGACATGCGCAGTGGAAATTTCCACTGACACACGGACGGTGGACGCAGGGACATAGGGAGATTATTATATAGGATTGTCCTAGATGCTGGGCCAGATTTGGAGTACATTTTATAACATCTCAAATCCTCACATTTTATAACTTCCTGTCCATTCACTAATACCCTGACTGAGTGATTTAACACAGCTAAAGGAACTGGAATGTCTTGTCTTCAGTATCAAATGTAAGGGCAGCTTGATCTATAAATAAACTTAAGATGAGGAAGGAGAAAGAGATATTTATTTGAGAAATCAGTTTCTCCTAGTTTTGTGTAAGTGCCCCACTCTGTTTTGTTATTAAGTGACTGATTTTTTTTTTTAATGAATGAAAATAAACTAAAAAAGCAATGACCTCAAACAAATGCAGTGCAGTACAGATGGCTCTATTTGGAACACAATGTGTTGGAAAAACAGTACAGACAACTATTACGCCACCAGCAGAAACAATGAGTCAGCTCTGCCAAGGTTGTTATGTTGGATGATAAACACAACTGACTATGGATCCAGATGTAAACAGAATTAAGTCAGAAGGCTTGTTATATCACAGACGAGGAAATGTAACATGTTGGCTCTGAGTATTACTCAGGATTGCAAACACTTTGTAAACATCTGATTATGTGGCCCCAAGTTTACTCCTATCTTCTATCTATGCACAATACTGAATTAATTAACATGAAAGGAGACCCAAGCTTAGCCATATTCTGTGACCCACATCATTGACCCATAAACCATGCTCTTTCCTATAGGTAGATAGATTACATAGATACAGATGAGTGCTTTGCCAACATAATATCATGTGAAATTTCCCCATTGCATGGAAGAAACAGATATTTAACTTGTAATGCTGAGTGGCCCACAAGTATTTTTATCTGCACAGCTCTAAGGGCAGCTACGATCCATTAAGGCTGCAATCCTAATCCCACTTTCCTTGAAGTAAGCCCTAGTGAATTCTGTAGGACTTACTCTGAGTAGACATGGTTAGGACTACAGCCTAAGTTTTTGACCACACAAAATGGGCAGGGGCCAGTAAAATTATGTGACATCATTGACCAATACAATAATTTTGTATTTTATTCTTCTTCCATGGCTAAGACTCCTTCTAGTTTTTTTAGGTGTTATATGGAACTGATGAAGAAGATAATGGATTAACCCAGAAAATCTGAAAAACCAGACAGTTTAGGGTGGGGAGAGATGGAAATACAGATAAAGGTAACTTGGTAAAGGCTATAAAATAAATGAGAAAGATCATGACACTGATTTTTGAGTGTGTGTGAATTTGGCCTCATCTGTGCACAGAATCCTAAGCAGCTTCCAAGCAACTGAATGCTCCTGGGTCAAGGATTCATGAAATTAATGAGCACTTACCTATTATTTTTGCTGGAAATGATCTGACCTATAGGGGGAAACAAGGCTTTTCCAGCAATTTTAAGTGGAACGTAGATCAAAAGGGGACATATCTACTGCATTTGCTGCACTTGCAGTGTTGTATAGGCAAGCTTTTTTTGGAACATCCATACACTGAACTACTTGATCACTTTGAAAGAGGCATTGTTTTCTCAAACTCTAGCCAGTATTAGAGATTATTCATCATTGGCAGATGGCAACAGCCTAAAACTTCATGCTTGATAGTGGGACCACAAATTCAGATTTCGTCAAGATTAATATTTTTATTTATTAAATTTGTATGTCACTCTTCATCCAGGGCGTTTAACAGCATAAGAAGACAAGTCATTATGGGGAATCCAGAACAGTTTATTAGACACAAATAAAACTTTCACTGAAACTGTAAGGACTAGCCTTTCTTTTTCTTTGCTTGGTATTGACATGTTTTCATACCTTTCAGTACAGCATTTCAGTAGGCTTTGCAATATTTATTTACGGCCTTTTCCTTGAATTCGTAGCAGACGTCTAGCCAAAAAGTAAAAATAAGTTTTTCATAATAAATTCCAGCCGTGCAAACTCCATAGCATGTGAAACTCATTATGAGATCCCCGTTCCACCCCCTCATGTGTTTTCAGTGCCATCTCACAATTCTGTTTAAAATGTAGGAAACAAAATAGAAACCATATTTCCGCCTTTTAGTCTCTACTGTGCTATTTATGTGCATTTTTGAGTGACTCTAATTCAGTTTCGAATGCACAGAAACCCAGGTTTTAAACCGACTGAGGCTGATGAAAAGGAAACTGTTAGGCATGGCAGTTAAGTGGATGCTCCATATGCAGAGAAATAAGATACCTCTAGATGTAAGTTGCTAGAAACAAATAGGAACAACATCACCTCGGCCCCCTGCATAAGAGCACCAAAGGTTATGCAGCTGACCACTGTTGGAAACAGTGGAGTTGGGACTGGGCTTTTGTTTGATCCAGCAAAGGAATTTCTCCGCATTTAAATACATACCGGTATTTATATTTACATGTCAGCCTTTACATGCTTTATGAATGAACCAATGTGCTCAGCCTAATGAATGGTTAGTTATCCATTCAGCACAATTACATACTTGTGCGCTTCCCAGATTACACAACTGGAAGAGTGTTCTCTCCTATATAAGCTAATGTTGGGTGGGGTGACATTTACAGAGGGAGAAACCTCTCATGCGAAGGGAAGTCAAGCAGTAGCGATGTCAAACATTAAAGAGTACTAATCAAAGCAGTTTTGAAGACACGAGACATATCTTGGCCTGCCCTTCAAAACAGGTTGAGGGGGGAATTCCCTTACATATGAAAATATGCAACAAAACCTCAAAGGCCTCTGATATTAGGGCATCACTATTTCTGAAGGGGGCAGTTTGGAGGAGAGGGGCAGTGGAAAGAAAGGGGACTACCTTGCTACCTTATTTTCTGTTTTTCTCCACATGGTTCCAGATTTACGTGTGTTACTCTGATGTCAGGACCACGGAGAGTCCGACAGGCAGACCCGCACACGGTTAATTGGAAGGGCCAAAGAAGAGTATTGTTATGAATTTGGGTGGAGGTTGGCTGTATGGCGAGACCCTTCTAACCTCTAAATCCAGCAAGTGTTAAAATATAAGCCTGGATGGGTTCCTGATGAGGTGATCACTTGAGTGATGGGCCATTAAGGAGAAGGGGCTCTGTGTGAGACAGCACATGGGTGAGGAGTGCAAGATGGCAATTGGGTGGGACCGCTTCCTCAACTTGCGGATACTGTAGTTAGAAAGAGAAAGTCAGGGATGAGGGCAGAGAGTTGCAAGCTGGAGAGAGGGAGAGAGAACAATGCTTGGTTTCTGTTTGAATCCAAGCCTGCAACTATGGGAGATGAAAACCCTCCATCGTAGGCTCAGGTTGTATATATGTGTAAATAAGCCATATATACCCTGTTTCCCCTATTTTAAGACGTAGTCATAAAATAAGCCATAGCAGGATTTTTTCGCATTTGCGAAATATAAGCCATACCCCAAAAATAAGCCATAGTGATAGGCGCAGTTCTGGAGGGTGCCAAGGAAAAGGCGGGGCTGGATGTCCAGTCCCGCCACCAAAACCAGTCAGCCCCAGAAACAGCACTCAGGAACTCTGCAGAGCAGGGCGCACAGGAAGGGGCAGCAGGCGCGACAAAGGCACTCCGAAGTTCTCTTCGCCCGCATGCTCGCCCAACTCCGCTCGGCGCAGAGCGTACGGGGCGCCCACCGTGGCAGAGAGGGAAGGCGGCATGGGCTTTCCCTGCTTGCCACCATGACGAAATCCCCCGAGCCGCCCCACGCGTCGCCCAAGAGGCCCCTTGGAAAACAAGGCTTCTGTCGAGTTTCGAGGAGGGAAGGCGGAGGAGAAGGAGCAGGAGAGAGCGCCCAGCGAAAGCGGGTCTCTCTGGTGCCCGTTTCCTCAAAGCTCAGCTTGGATTCTCCCCCCGCTGCCAGCAAGCAAACAAAGATCTCCGCGCCCGTCCTGTCCTTCGCAGCCCCAGAACTCGAGCATGGCCTTGCCAAGGCGTGCTTACGTAATAAATATAAGACATCCCCTCAAAATAAGCCATAGTGTGTTTTCTTGAGGAAAAAAATATATATAAGACGGTGTCTTAAAATAGGGGAAACACGGTATAAAAATACACCATAGTCTTTGTTTTGTCTCATTCCAAAGGAAACATGAGCCCTGGGTAAGTGCCTGGAATATTGCACCGCTTTGAAATTGGGGTGGTGTGCAACAGTATGTAGTTCAGGTAAACCTGAAGTCAAGGTCCAGAGTAGCAAACCAAGATCAGAGAACCCACAGACAAGATTTGCAGGTGGGGATCATGCTCTTGCACCCAGCTTCCACTTGTGAGCCTCCCCAGGGCATCTGGTTGACCACTGTGAGAACAGAATGCTAGATAGGCCTTTCGCCTGAACTTTTTATGTTCTTGAATTCAAGTCAAGTTCCAAAAAGGGCAAGGTAAGGTGTAGGAATCTCAAGAGCAACTGTTGCATTTGACAAATTCCACAGAATGAGGAACCAGGCCTGAGGCAATAGTTGTTGCTAAAAAAGGGAAAAAGGAGGTCAAAAAGGGGCACATATTTGCATTAAAACTGCCTTTGCTAATTTACATGAATAGATGCAAAAATGTAGCAACCATTGCTATGATTCTACAGACTACAGTACAGTGGTACCTCCAGTTATGAACTTAATTGGTTCCGGAGGTCCGTTAGTAACCGGAAACCGCTCATAACATGAGGCGCGCTTTCGCTAATGGCGCCTCCCGCTGCTGCTGCGCTGCTAGAGCGTGACTTCCGCTCGCATCCAGGGGCACAGTTCACAACAAGGGGCATCTACTTCCCAGTTAGTGGAGCACATAACCTGAAGCATTCGTAAGGGGGATGGTATGTAACACGAGGTACCACTGTATATCATTGTACTGTAATGGCAAAGACTATGACCATGTACTTGCTCAGTTTGCCATCTAGCAGGTGCTAACGTTTGCTGGGCAATTTCAAGGCTTTCTTATGGTTCTGTATACTAAATTGGACTTAGTATAAAGCCCTTCAAATAGAGGATGCCTTGAAATAGAGGATAATGCCTTGTAAAGTAGGGCACAGGCTACCCTGCTATAAAGCCTGCTTAAACCCTTTTGGCTCTCCAGATCACTTGGTCTGATTGGCCTAATGAGCTGTAGATCCCCTCTACACCCATTCTATGGGTAGCACTGTGGAGCAGCAATTATCAGATTAATAACTCCTGCTGCTTGAGAGTAATGCAGAGATAAGGAAGTGTTAGGGCCCTGCTGATAGATTCCCAGGCACCTTACCATAGCTGTCAACCCTCCCTTTTTTGGCGGGAAACTCCCTTATTCCAATGCCGTTTCCCGCTGCTATTCCGGATTGTTGATATCCCTTAAATTTCCCGGATTTCAAAGGAAGCAGCTCCTCTCCCTCCCTGCCGGCCAGGGAGGCTCCCCAGCTGCCAATAAGGAGTCTGAGACCGACTGGGGGCGGAGCTTGCATGCCTTGTGCAGCCAGACCCTCACGCCCAACCAGACAGCTAGCCTGCCTGCCGTCTACGCGCTCGCTCTTTCGCTCTCCCGTTCGCGCGCAGCCTCTGGAGCCCCTCGCAGCATCCCTTATTTTCAAATCCGAAAGTTTGGAAAAATCCCTTATTTTCAAATCCGAAAGTTGACAGCTATGCACCTTACACCTGGTTGTGAAACCACTGCAGACTGAAAAATTTCTGGAAGGAGGGGGGGAGTTGCACCCTCAAGAGTAACAGCCATTTTATGTCCTTATTTAGAATACTGAAATTCCACTTTATAGCCCCGAGGGGCTCTTCACTTACAAAAGATTCTTACTGTAAAAACCAGATTCAAGTCTGGCTTCAGAAACAGAAATAACATGGTGTCCCTATGATGCCAAGATTACTCAGGCCACAGGTGGCATTCTAAAGCTTTTGGGTTGTATGCAAGTACATTTTACTAAGAGCAGGCTCATGTTCATTAATGGGTCTACCGTGAGTAGGGACTAGCATTGGATAAAACTCTCAATGCCCATTTGATGAAGGAATCAACATAATGGATTTCCATTTTGATGGGTGTGGGTGTTTACTATTCTCTTTTGTGTTTTTAAAACTCAGGTAAATTTGTATATCTAGACATACAGAAATAGGAGAAAAGGAAAATCAATAATATATATATATATATATTTTAAAAAAAGAAAAGAAATATAAGAAAAGGAGAAAAAAAGTAAAGCAAATTTTGGGTATTTTTTAACTAATATATTAAAATTGCTTTTGTGACTTTGCTGTCTTTAAAATCGCACATACATGACTTCAGGAATTTTATTTGAAGCTGTATAGGCGAGTTTTAAATACCGTAAATGTCAAAAGCTAGAGCTATTTTTTCAGGGTGGGGGAAACCTGTTCTATAAAAACATGTACAGTGGTACCTTGCTTTAAGAACAGTTTATGAACAACTTGGATTAAGAACACTGCATACCCGGAAGTAGGTGTTTTGGTTTGTGAACTTTGCCTTGGAATAAGAACATGTTTCGCTTCCTGTTGAGTGTGTTCCATTTGTAAATTGAGTCCCCCGATGCTACGGGAAAGCACGCCTTGGTTTAAGAACACTTTGGTTTAAGAACGGACTTCCAGAACGGATTAAGTTCATAAACCAAGGTACCACTGTAATGCGCTTTCTGTAATAAGAGGGGCTTGTCCTGATGTCCTTGGCCAAAAATATCTCCTTCCCTTATTTGTGTGAACTACCAGGATATGCCAGCTGGATGCTGAGTTCCATTCCAGAGATGGTTACACTTTCGTGTTTATATATAAAGTTCATAGAATGATTAACAGCACAGTCCTATAAATGTCTAAGAAGTAAGTGCAACTGAGTTGAATGGGTCTTAACTCCCAGGTAAGTGGGTGCAAGACTGCAGCCTTAGGACCCAGCAGGATAAAAATGTGCTGCACAACTCTTTAAATGGTTCTCTTTAACTGGTATTGTTTGTGGTAGGGAGAAGGCACAGTCTTGAATGAAGGCTGGTTCACACTTTATCCTGCTTCCAGAGATCACAAGAGTTTTCTCAAGACATTTCTAAATATATCCTAGCGCTAATTAGAGTTATGGCTGAACTGTAGAACTGCAATATTTTAAACATACCAAGTAGGTTTCTAGATCTTTTAGATTTTAAGCCTTGGGTTCATCCCCCACCCAATCTCTCTTTCTTTCAAATGTTTCCCCCCAGGTTTATTTAATGTTGGCTCAAAATTTATAGGTAATTTTTTAAAAGGAATGTCCTGTAACTATGATATTGACTTTTTCATTCCCAGACTTAAACCAAATACTTCTAGCAAATGAAAGACTGCAATATATCTGCCACTTCCAGAAGTATATGTGGCACCATTGAATTTCATGATGTGATGTACCTGTGTGTGTGTGTGTGTGTGTGTGTGTGTGTGTTGGGGTGAATTTGTTATAAACTAGTCTGTTTTGAATTAGAAAACATGTCACGCTACAGGTGCTTAAATTGGGTTGTCATGTGCTCTACTTTACCAAAGACAGTCCTCTGTCTGAAGGCACCCTTTATTTCAAAGAGTGCCCAGTCAAAGTTCATCTTAAGAATAAAAATTAATAAGGATCAGGTGCCCTGGCAGGTGCCCACCAACTGAGTTAGCACAGGTCACCTGCTCTGGCTTCCCCACTTTGGTGAGATGTATTTCTATTCAAATTATAGTATTTACTTCTAAATTTGCACATTTGCTCACATGATTAGCCACTAGGCTATACCAGGACCAGTTTCCTTAGCTACTGAGCAAAATTGGTCACAATAACACCCACCCACCCAGCTCAAGCCATATCCTGCAATAATAAACTTGTCTATCTATTTACCAGATTTTTATCCCATCTTTTCATCAAAAAGCTCAAATTAGCAGACATAGTTTCCCCTTCCCAGTTTTGTTTTCACAACAACCCTATGAGGCAAGTTCGGCTGAGTAGCTCAAGGTCACCAAGATAATTTTGTGGCTGAGTGAGGATTTGAACTCTGGTCCCCCAGGCTGTAGTCCAACACTAACCACTACACCACACTGACTTTCCAAAATGCAAAGTATGAAGGCTGGGGCACTGGAATATGCCATTCATTATAACAAAGACTGTTATATGCTGATCTGGTAATTGACCAGTGTTGGAAGCATGATGCAGAAGTGTGGTGCACAACTGCTGATGGTTGCACTAGGGAAAGGTTGCCCTCATGCTCCAAAAGTTCAACCAACAGGATTAACCCTGACATTTAATAAAAATCGGAAGAATACAGTAAACTGCCCCTGGGACATGGCCTTAATCCCAACATTACTAATGAGAAGGATGGGACACCATTGCAGCTCATTAACGCAGAATCACAGTTTCATTCCTGGAATCAAGTCCAAACTGCAGCATAGTTAGCCATAAAACTATATGACACAGAAGCTCCTGAGGGTTTTGTGCTCAATGAACTCAGGATGCACAGTTCAGAAGCCACTTGTTCAGGCCTGCTCTGTTATTTGTTTAACGAGCCAGAGAATGTGACTATTTCAGATCTTTTAACATTAATTCTACCCTTGGCTGGTCCTGTGAAAACTGTTTTATGACAGTGCAGCGCAGCCTAAGCTAGATGTGAGGTAGGAGATCTGTGATGCCCAAAGCATTATTCTCTATTAATTGAAGATCAAGGAAGCGGCATTCTTGAGAGAAAGTGCTTAACCCTTTCCTCCTGAACCCCTCGCTCTCCCCTCTCCCTTGAAGCTAATGTTAGATTCACAGGGATGGGGTGGGTGGGTGGGTGGGAGGGAGACAAACAGAAACAGAGATCTGGTATGACGTGGTTAAAGTGTCGGGCTAGGACCTGGGAGACCAGGGTTCAAATCTCCACTCAGCTCACTGGGTGACCTTGGGCCAGTCACTGCCTCTCAGAACGACCTACTTTACAAAGGTGCTGTGAGTATTAAATGAGAAGGGGGAGAACCTTGAGCTTATTGGAGGGAAGGTAGGATATGAATGCCAATAATAAATAAGTAGATAAATAAATAAATAGCAGCAGCACGCTGCTAAAAGGAAGGCGGGCTTCATTTTAGTAGTGCATTGCTGCCTGCAAGGTGCTTTGAAGTCCTGACTTTGGGATTTCAAAGTGTGGTGTCATTTGTGATGTCAATTGATTGACAGATGGGAGGTCCCACCCACATGTCAAATTTGGCCTGCAGAGCCAAAATGGTTCCTCACCCCACCAAAGGCAGGGCTGGTGTGTGGTGTGAGCAATGGCTAAGTTTAGATCAGCATAGCTGCCTGCATTTTTGGCCTTTTCTTGAGGAGTTTGGGGCCAAACCAGTATTCCGGAGTCCGGACTGAATGACAAACCAGAAGGCAGTGCAAGAACTAAGCCGGAAGCTGGGCCCTAAGGATACAGGAACACAAAGGGCTTACCTGGAACAAGGGTGGTCTGTGATAGTCCCTCCTGTCTAGGTGAATCCAGCCTGGGTGGGCAGGATTAGTGCAGGGGCTAGGCAGACATTGCATCATACAGTCCAGTGGTTCACTGATCAGGACTGCTGCACACAGACGCAGAGTTCCCAGTTCAAGCCCTGACGCCACTGTGCCACCATAGATTCGCAACAGTATGGGCACATAAGAACATAAGAATCGCCCTCTCTAGTCCATCATCTGGTTTCCACTACCAGTCAGCCAGATCCTTCTGACGGTGTCACACCAGTACCAGAGCTAGCCAAACTCAGAACTAGGGAGAGATGCAGTTTTAATTGCATTGATGAGAGAACCTCACCTACTGAGACAGGATTGGGCATTACAATAATTACACTGCTTTAATAAAACGGAGTGAAGTGTCAACTTCACTGACACACTGAAAGCCGTTAATGGAATCCTATCATAACAAATAAGGGTCTTTATTGCATTATGCAATGGCACATCGCAAAATGGTAGCACTTATTCATGGGGAGCATGACATTCTAAGTGAAAAGTGGGAACAGCGCCAGATGTAGATGTTTTTCATGTAGCTGGCATGAGGATGACAGATTTCCTTTTAAATTCACCTTGTTCTTCCTTCCAAAGGACTCATTTCCGTTAGCCACCCTCCCTCACTCCAGTGCTATTGTGAAAAGAGTGGCATTCCGATTCTTAGAAACTGAGGCCCTAAACATCCTGGAATGGCTTGTTACCATGGTATCTTTGGTCTTGATAACTCTTACAAGGTCAGGCAAAACAAACAAACGTAACAGTTATGTCTAATTTTTCTCTTCTGTGTTAGTTGGACGTGTACCAAACTGCCTGTGTGTTGTCGTTGGTTATAGAAGAAGTTCTGAAACATCCCCCTCCCCTATGACAACTTGAAATTTGCTGGGAGAATTGGTGGACCCATTAATGACTTTGCTACGTAGCATAGAATGTTGTAGCATACATTGTGATGCACTCAGGACCGGTGCTAGGGATTTTGGCGCCCTAGGCGAGGGGGCGGGCCACGTGACGTCATTGTGCATGACGTGCGGTGCCCCGCCCCCTGCCCGCCGGGCGCCCCGCGCCACCGCGATTTTCGCTGCTGGTTGGGGCGGCACCGGGCGGCGGTGCAGGGTGAGGGGCAGGCTGGCCAGCGCCCCCTCCATTTTGGCACCCCCGCCGCCGCGGTTTTCGCCCCAACCTGCTTGCTCCGCCGCTGGTTGGGGCGGCAGCGGGGGGCGGGGGGCAGGCTGGCCAGCACCCCCTCCATTTTGGAGCTCTAGGCAACTGCCTAGTTCACCTAAATGGACGCGCCGGCCCTGGATGCACTGTGCTAGACGCTGTGTGACTTTTAATTGCATTTAATTGCTTCATATATGTGTGTATGTGTTTGTTTGTTTGTATATATACACACACACATTTTTGTATTCCATAAAGTACAAATGTTAATACAATTAAATACAAGCCAGTGCGGTGCAGCACTTGGAGTGTACGACCCTGGGAGGCCAGGGTTCAAATTCCCACTCAGCAATGAAGCTCACTGGGTGACCTTGGGCCAGTCACTGCCTCTCGTCCAAACCAACCTCATAAGGTTGTTCTGAGGATAAAACGGGAAGTGGGGAACTATGTACACCACCTTGAGTACCTTGGAGGAAAAGTTGGTATATAAATAAGATTAATTAATAAATAAATAAATTCAATCTAAGATATTAGAGAGTGGATACACATGATTGTCTCACCATGGGCTGTGAACCAGGACACATGACATTTTTAAAAAATGTGACTACAGTCCTCCTGGATGGCTGCAGGGGTGTTGCTAGATATTTAAAAGACTTGGCACACAGGTCAGAGATTTGCCTTTGAGCAAATTAAGTTGGCAGGTAGCTGTGGTACTACCCAGTCACCCTGTAAGCACAGCTTTTTCAATTTAAGGGACAATTTTCAGACATTATCAGGTCTGGGCTTCCCATAGGCATCTGGTTAGCTACTGTGAGAACAAGATGCTAGACTACCGTATTTACTCAAATCACCTTTTTTGGCCAAATTGCGTTGCGAATATTAAGGTGTGCATTAGATTCAATGGCACATTTACATTCACCAGCGATTTTTTTTTCTTTTTCTTTCAAGGTTCTGAAAATTGAGGTGCAAAAACCCCAATAAAAATCTGATAAAAAAAAGAAAAAGAAAAAGAAAATTGAGGTGCACATTAGTTTTGATGGTGCATTAGATTCGAGTTAATACAGTAGGTGTTCCTATGCTTCCTTTACGGGAGGGGATTAAGAGAGTACTTCTGTTATACCTGTTTTTTGCAGGATGGGGTTGTTTGTTTCTTTTTAAAAACTCCAGGCCCAAAGCTTTCTGCTACTGACTTTAGGCAGATTCTTACTTTTCAAAAAAGAAAGAAAAGAAACTGAAAAAGTGACCTTTATCAAAACAGATAAGTACTGCAAATGGAAGCAATATATTACAGTATCAAGGGTGCTGTCACCATTCAAGAATATGAGATAAATCAGAGCTCTTATATAACACAAAATGGAACAATAAACACTTTAACAGATTTATTGTGTATAGATGCTCCAATAAAAGGATTGTTGAAAGTTGTAAAAGGACCAAACATTAATGGGAAAGATATCTTAAATAATGTTATTGCACAGAGGCAAAGAATACTAACGATGAGAGAGGGCACTCCTTATTATTTGCCATCCTTTTACAACACCAGGAGGATCATGGGGTTGATTTTCTAGGAAATACACAATATATGTTCAATCATCACCACATGAAGCAAAACAAAGCAAAGTGTCAGGTTTGGTGCTCATGGAATTGTTTTTTTGCAAGGTACAGTGCTGATTAGTAGTGTGATGACCTGCTAGTGTACAACTGTCTACTAGGCACATTAACCCAAGTCTGGGTTTCTATTTTGAACCCCAAACCATCTTGGAATGCAAAGTGATGCTCAGCCTGTAAGAAGAAAAGCAATAAAAAATAAATCAGAAACAACAAAAAGGAATGCACCAGAAATTGGCTCCTCAAGGATGCAGCTGTGACACATCCTTCTCAGCTGGTGTTAACAAGCAGAACCTGCACTCTTGTTCAGGGTTCTAGCCAGCCATTTTTTAAGATATTCCTTTTAAGATATCTGTTAAGATATTCCATTCAGCCACCCCAGCCCCATTTTTCTTTCCCCTTTCCTTCCCCACCAGTCAGTAAGCATTCCACGGCTGTTGAACATGCTCAGTCCTCCCTGGAATGTTTTGGGGGCTCTCCTCCTGAAGTTTCTTCCTAGGGATTTTGGTACTTCTGCAAACTGTAAGGTTCCCCTGAGCATCAGGATACTTCCCTCTCATGTGTGGCTGGTGCCATTTTGGCTGCTTAAACTTGCAGAACAAGCTCAAGCAGGTGCCTAAGGGCACCCTCTGCCCTGGCATGTCTCTTTCCTGGATAAAGGCATCACAGCCCTCTCCACCCATGGAGGTTCCTCCACAAGGGCTGAACTACAACTTACGTCAAGCACTTTTTTCATTTAATAAGAATAACTTTTAAAAAACGCTTTCAACCCTGGCCACTTCCTTTTTCAAGAAAAAGCAGGCATGTGTCTTCTACACAATCCAAACGGGGAGCAAAGCATGTGGATAGGAGGGGGTTAACTATTTACTACTCCCTGTACTGGTTTTACAACAACTTGGCTGCTGTTTGCCCCCCAACCCCCAATCACCTGCATCACTTGAGGGGCATGGCTGCTTTTGCTTGCAAAAGTAAAGAGGCCAGTGGTAAGCACACCTTTTTAAAAAGTGTTCAACACAAACATTTAGTTAGACCTTAGACATAGGCATTTACTCTTCTGAGATTCAAAGTTTGCCCAAACTCTCCATCATTCATGCCCATCTATGTGGGATTGTCCTTTGTTAAGAATGTAACCTTAAGAACTTGGCTTTATCAAAATTCCTTTGTGTTGTAGATGTGTTTAAGAGGTGCCTTAGGTCATCTTAAATATCTCTTGAATATAGGGCCACAGCTCAGTGGGAAAGCATCTACTTTGCATGCAAGAATCGCAGGGGGTAGCAACCTTTTTCAGCCATGGGCCGTCCACCGTCCCTCAAACCATATGGTGGGCTGGACTATGTTTTGGGGAAAAAAGTATGAACAAATTCCTATGCCCCACAAATAACCCAGAGATGCATTTTAAATAAAAGGACACATTCTACTCATGTAAAAACACCCTGATTCCCGGACCGTCCATGGGACGGATTTAGAAGGTGATTGGGCCACATCCGGCCCACGGGTCTTAGGTTGCCTACTCCTGAATCAGAGTGTCCCAAGTTCAATTCCCAGGATCTCCAGGTATGGCTGGGAGTGTCTTTGTCTGAGAACCTTGGAGAGCCACTGCCAGTTGGTAGACTATGCTGAGCTTGATTGGCTCAATAGTCTGACTCAGTGTAAAGCAGTTCCCTAGGTTCTTATAGTTCCTATCGCTTGCAAATTTGACCTCAATGGCTTATGCAAATAGGTTTCTTTATTCCTGGGAGCATTTACTAACACTAAATGTACAGTGTTACACCCCAACATCTCAATATATATCACACGAAAGAGGCCACAGAGACACAGAGGCTTAATGTACAAGCTCCAATCAAAACATGGAGGCAGGCTGGGTCAGCGTGATCCCAAACCCCACCCATACATTACTTGCACCCACTTTACAAACTGAGGGAGCTGTACAGTACATATCTTGAGCTGGCCCTGTGTTCCGAGGACAAACCTGGATGCAGGAATCAAGAATCTTACTCATTGTTGTGTCACCCTTGGGAACATTACATGAAGAACGTACGCCTAGTTTGCTTTCTCAGATGGGTACTTTAATTGACAGTGGCCAACTGTTTCATAATTTTAGGCTTGTTCTACACTCATGGGGGTTTCCCACCCCATCTGTACTTTCAAACTTCCTTAATTTTCCTTTCAAATACAGGAATGAGATGGCCCAGATTTTTTACCCAGTAAAAGCCTTCATAATGTATTTCAAATAGAATTTGTATGTTGGGCATTAGTGCCTCCTGAAAATCATCTGCTTTGTAAATGTACTGCCTGTAAAACTAGCACTGCCTTTCAAAGATTAGCAATTCTGCAGAAAAAAAGTGAGTAATTTTATTACCTCAGTCATTTGGTTTTCAATACACTACAAAGACTCTGGAGAACAAAGGTCAAGGAGGAATCAATGCTTTATTATGCAACAATACTACAGTACTAAAAGTGAAACAGATAAATGAAAGCAGATTACCTGAACTGTTGTGTACTGAATGTACCCTAACTGTTGTACGCTGAGATTCCCCACAGGAATCTGGTTGGCCACAGTGAAAACAGGATGCTGGACTAGATAGACCATTGACCTGATCCAGCAGGCTCTTCTTATGTTCTTATATAAACCTTGGTAGCAGATGGCTACTTTAAGAAGGGTGGGCAGAGTCTTGGTGCTGGCTGAGCCTGGTGGCAAGGCACCTACTGTTACTTTCTAATGTGGGTTGCCAGCAAGTCCCACGTAATAGCCGTCAACATTCTTTCAATAGACCCTAGGTGGGCAAGGTGCTTGTGGGGGTGCTGCCCCTTGGGATTCCACTGCCTGAGGCAACCTTCTCAGTCCACCTCGTGGGTGAGCCGGTCCTGAGGAAGGGCAAATTGTGCTTTGATTTCAACTGCTTTGGAAGGGAAAGAAGGGATGCTGGATCCTACCATCAACCTCCTGGCAGAGTGGATAATCTCAGTGGAGGCTGTGGCCAGACAAGAGAGGAGGCAACTCAGGAGGCAACTGCAGCTGATCAGGAGCCTGAACAAGAGGGTGCACTATGGGAGCAGGCCCACCTACCCCAGAGGTGCGCACACTTACAATCTCAACATTCTCACAAAAGCTAGAAAGTCTCATTATTAAAAGCTTGGTGGGCAGGCTGTGGTAACTGTTGGGACATCTTCTTTGATTCCATCCAGTTCTGAACATCTTGCCTGATCCCCGAACTCTTGAATTGTGACTCGTGAACTCTGCTTCCAAACCTGTACAGTTACTTGCCTGAATAAATATCACCTCCTTACTTACATGTAAGAGCCTCTCTCTGTGTGTGTTGGGTGTGAAGCAGGACACTCCTGATCATGATTCCCTCCAAAACTGCATTCTTTTTGTGGGGGATGGGGAGGGACAATGCTATTTGGAAATGGAGGGACAATAGTTCAATAGCAAATCACACACCTACCTTGCAGAAGGGCCTGGGTTATAAAACAGGATGAAGTAGTAAGTAATAGGAAAGGCCTCTGCCCCTGGGTGTGACTGACAGAGTACACAATACTGTACTGGGTTGGATAGACAGCAGGTACGGTATATCATTTAAGATTTTAATATTGAACATTACAGTAATTCAACTAGCTAAATTAAAAACCACACATTCTCATTTTAAAAATCAGTTTTGAGGCCATGTGTTGCCTTCAAGATATTTGCAATCCATACAGTCAAGCAAAGGTTTGATAATATTGTGTGCTATTAATCAGTAACCAGAATTACTATTGTGTTTGTCCTCAGTGTGATGCTTTCAATCCTGATTCTGGATCCTGCCATCCACAAGGGTGCATGTGAAAACTTGATATCTGTTTCAAAACTCTCCCTTTGATTATGTTATCCATGCCTTTTCCTCCCTGTACATGCCCCAGGCAAATGAAGTAAGAAATGCTGATTGTGATCTTGATATATGCTTAATCACAATGGCATGGGTAGGTGTGAATACGCCACCCCACCCCACCCCCCATTGCTGGGACTAACTACAGCAGTTTTCAAACACACTGGGATAATGCAGAATCAATCTGCAATGAGCTTTTGTTTTCAGCATAAAACCAATTTATCAAAAAGCACTTTCCAGGGGGGGGGGGAATATGTGCAGTAGAACTTGATTGTGTATGGACTGTGTAGAAGGTGGGGGGAGTACTTGGTCTCCATCAATTCTAGAATAAAATCTTGTGTGAATGCAACCTATATGCAAATGGGAGTAAATGAATGACCACTTTCAAAATTGGCACCAATTCCTTGGAGGTTCCTTGGTGGAAATTCTCAAAAAGTACCTTCCCCTGACTCTCACTTGCCAGATTGCAAGTTTCCATGTCTGAGCAATTTAATGAAAAAGAAAGTGATTGGCAGAACAGGTCAAAAGATTCTGTTCACTCTTTCTGTGATCTTTAGGGCGGGAGCAACCTGTTCAAATTATGAATGTGAAGTTATATAAACCTGGGAGGGCTGAGAACATGTCTAAACCTATTATCTGATGCTGATGTGTACAGGGAACAGAAGCACAGCAACTAAATCCTATCACAAAGCCTTGATCTCAAGGTCCTCCTGTCCTAGTAACAGTGTAAATATTTGGCATTCCCATAATGAACGCGGCACATTAGTGATGTTCACAGAGATGAAATAATATGCATGAGATCTACTCATGGTACATTCGGTTTTTTTATTACAATGGGTTTCCAAAGATACCACAAGAATGACTGTCCTTCAACGCCCTCTTAATTATATGTGTGTAAGTCATTCAAAAACCAGTGGCAAAATTAACAAACCTACTTGTAATCCTCCTTGGGGAAAATAATAAGCTCAAACATGAAGGAATTTTCCACTGTCAGTTCTTCAGACAATACCAAATCTGGGGTGTTCCATGCGTTACAAAGAAGGTGGAAAAGAAGAAGTGTGTTTGCATACATGACACTAAGAATCATGGGTGTAGCCAGAGGGAGGCAGGGGGAGCAGCTCCCCCCCCCAAATCAAGTGAATAAATAAAAATACTTAACTAAAAGTAGAAATAATCAGAATATTTGAAATTGAAATGTTTGCTGAGGTTTTTTACCCTACCACAAAAAGGCACTGCTCATCTCTCTTGCTCAGCCATGCACCACTTGTACCATAGAGTGGTCATTCAGTACCTTGCGGAGAGAAAAGACCTGGCTAAGGTCTATGATGGCAGGAGAGCGTCTCAATGGGTTATGCTTACTGAGTGTGCACAGAAAAACTGCATTGGAAAAAGGAGGAATTTGAGAAGGAAGTTCAGCAAATCCAAGGAAACTTGTTTTAGTTTAGATTTTTAAAAAAGGATGAAAAAAGGCGTGTTCTTTGTAATTTTGCAAAATATACTCATTAACCGCATGAAAGGTACTCCCTGTTATTTGTTTACTTTACTTCCTAGTTTTCAGATGACTGAAGTTTTTGACAGATTTTTCTGAACACTTGGGGTCAAAAGAAAGCAATTTAAACAACTGTTGTTGAGACATTTCATTCTAAATCTGCTAAACAGGGGCAGACAGAGGACGATGACAGGTAGGTTTCCTGCCCCTGCTAACATAACTCCTGGCTATGCCCATGCTAAAAATGCTTTGTGCCTTTTCCTTAATCTATAAAGCTATGTTGGGTAGTATCCCACAAATGCATCCCATCAGCACAAGGATTTACACTTGCTCAGTGGAATGTGTCTCTTTCTCCACCACCTGTATGTACCTCATGCCCTCCCCAAATCTGTTCCGAAGGGGTTGGAGGAACTCCTCAATATTTGAGGGGCAAGGGGGAGAGAGGGAATGTTCCATTGTGCAAGCATAAATCCTTGCGCTGATGGGATGCATTAGTTGGATGCTACCTGTTATCTCTGTTCATTTATGCATAGATGGCTCAGTTTTGCTTGTTGTTTAGGAGGTGAAGGCTTGGTCCACACCAATCAGGTGTATGGTTGCTGACTGTCTACATCCAGTGCTGACATCAGTGGTCCACGTGCTAGCCACCTGCTAGCCAGTCAGCATGTTTGCATGGTGCAGAATTAGCCACCTTCTTCCTCCCCTGGTGTTTTTCTTGTCCCTTGATCACTATGCAGAAGGAGTAGGTGGATCCCACCAGTGAACCATGTCTTCTGCCACCACTAGTTTTCACTTCTCACATTGCTGCTCAAAGCTCTCAGATCCCAACAGAATCTCTTTGTGTGGTGATGATGAGTCAGACCAGAGGATTAGGCTGAGTGCTTCCAGCCCACCGTTATGAAAAAGGTGTCAGTTTGTGAATGGATGATTGATAAAAAAAGAAACATATTGCATCATGAGTTTGATGTTGAACAAGCATTTGTTGGCACCTACTGTAGCAGTTTTAATAGTAATACCGGTACTTAGCATTTACAGGCAGGTCGTATATCCACAGCAGTGACCAGAGGAGGAATGACCACTAGGAGGAGTGCAGAGGGAAGAAATGTCATGGTGCACCTATAGCAGCAAAACCAGACACCTTCATCTGCCCCACCTGCAATAAAACATGTCTCTCCCGTGTTGGTCTCTATAGCCACAGCAGAAACTGTAACTGTCCAATGGTTTGACTTTACTCCTTAAGGCTCACTCTTCCATTGTCTCCCGAGACAGACAGATGAGAACAACATAGTGTTTGTATGTTCTTCATAATGGCTTTTAATTTATTTATTTTTGGACTTCTTATTGATAGTAGTGCATCATTTTCAGATTAGGCTGTATACCACTCTGGGTACTTTTAGCAGACAAGTTGATATTATTGATAACACCACAATAGGAGAAGAGGATGTTATCCCCATATTGTGGATGCTTGCCGAAGGAAACCTAGAACTATATAATTAGAAGGGATTTTGGAGGTCATCAGGTCCAAATGACTACAGCAGAATCCTCTGCATGTTTACTCAGAAGTGAGTCTCACTCTATTCAGTAGGACTTACCGGTACTTCTGCATAAGTGTGCATAGGCTTGCACTCCTACTGAGTTCATAGCAAAGGTGAGATTTAAAACAGAAGTGCCCTAATTTGTAGTGCAGATTCTTAGTCATTAGACTTCAGAAGCTTTCCTGACTCTTGTTCAACTGTCAGGTTCTGTGTCATACATCCAGTTGCTCTCTTCTGTTAATTATTACGGGAATTGCTGTCAAAGCTGAGAACAATGGTAGGTAGCAACAATCCATTTATGGCACGAGAAGCAGGAAGCAAAATATTGTGAATCATCTCTCTGGCAAGTTTACACGCGATAGGCAAAGAATTCACCTACAGCCGGAAATTTCCCAGGAGAAAGCTCTTATGCAACGGTGTGGCTTTGCATCATTGCAACCCAATTCTCATAATATTTACAAAGGGCAGACATTTGTACCTGTCATTTCACCCACTTTCTTGCTCTCCCAGTTCTCTCCTAATATCACTTAACGAGGATCCTGTGAGGGTAACAACAACGACAACAACAACAATAGCAGCAGCAGCAGCAGCAACAACAACAACAACAAAATGTAAGCTGATCTCAGGTGCCATGTTGACCGTGATTCAGAAAGTGTGGAAATAATATGTATTTCCTGCCTACAGTGTTCCCAAAGCCACACCTTGATTTATTGACCCACTTTTGCTTCTCAGAAATTACACGAGATTTCCTAAGCTGCCTGAAAACTGGGTGTCTACATCCTGTAGGATTATTTGAAAACAGCAGCTGACTCATGACCCTTTCTAAAGTTATAGGTGCCCCCAAAGTATATGGGGACATCTTGATGGGCCGGGCCTCACCAGCTGTGGGCCTCTCCACAGTGGCGGAGGGCGAAGGGCATCACCGGGCCTCCATGCAGTGGCAGAGGGCCGCTCCAGGCTTCACAGCCTCCTCCTGATGCATGTGACACCACTTGTGTGTCGCAGTGTGACGTCACGCTCATGCAACGAGCCCCCCATGTTGGGCAGAACTCGGCACGTATGCTTGCAGTGGTTTCCCACACAAATGGGCTGACAAGATCCATACCAAGTTGATGTCACCAATGCTGAGACATTAGGTGCTCCCATGCATTTACATTTTTTAAAGGATTGGTGAGTGGCTGGCTATACATAAAATGTTATGTGGGAATTTGCAATCCACCTACTTAAAACGTTTGTATCCTGTGTGCCTGAGCATTTTATGTCTGACTTTTATCCATCACATATTGCCTATTTCTTTTAAATTTGCTTTCTTCGATGTGGTGAGGACTACACCACATCCTGTGGAACTTTAGCTTTCAATACTTTTCTTAGACTGACATTCTCTCTCACCTCACACTTGGAATGAATGGGTCGGCAAGCACACAAACATGTCACTCTCTTGATGACTATATTAAAAACTGTTGACTGAATCTGGCCTAGATTTCTCTCTGACACATAAGCTCCTCTTTCCCCCTTCCCCAAAAATATCAGGGCTTGGTCACATGGTGTGCTTTGAACCAGAACATTCAGGTTTCTTTATTTAAAGCATTTTGGCCCGCTCCAGAGAGGCTCCAGAGAGGTTTAGAAGTAAGTAGTAAGAGTTCTGCCCTCAGACTTACAACCTAAGGAAACATGACACATAAGGAAAAAAGGATGAGGAGGGAGAACAAAAGAAGCAAGATCATGCACCACTTCTCTTCTTATGCGTCACACCTTATAAAGACTAACTGGGACTGAACCCGTTCAGGTTGCCTGATGGGAAAGGCTGCCACCAAGTGACAGTTAAGGGGTAGCTAGTCTCTCAGCAAGGGACCCAGGTGGCACTGTGGGTTAAACCACAGAGCCTAGGACTTGCTGATCAGAAGGTCGGCGGTTCGAATCCCTGTGACAGGGTGAGCTCCCGTTGCTTGGTCCCAGCTCCTGCCCACCTAGCAGTTCGAAAGCATGTTAAAGTGCAAGTAGATAAATAGGTACCGCTCCAGTGGGAAGGTAAACGGCGTTTCCGTGCGCTGCTCTGGTTCACCAGAAGCGGCTTTGTCATGCTGGCCACATGACCTGGAAGCTGTACGCCGGCTCTCGGCCAATAAAGCGAGATGAGCGCCGCAACCCCAGAGTCGGACACCACTGGACCTAATGGTCAGGGGTCCCTTTACCTTTACCTTAGTCTCTCAGCAGAGGCAATAGAATAGCCCTGCTTTGCCTCTCTGCAGAGTGCTAGAAGTCAGGGAATTAGGTTGTCCAGCTTTTGTCAAAGTAGGGAACTTGAACATCAGAATCTGCATTATGCCGAGTCCATCCAGTTCTGTCTACATTAACAGGCAGTGACTCCCCAGTTTCAGGGAAGAGCTTTCCCCAGCCCTACCTGGAGACCCAGGAATTGAACCTGGGACCTTCTGCACGCAAGGCAGATGTTCTACCACAGAGCTACAGTGCTTTCCCATCCAGAGAAGAGCTGCCAGCAAACACCAACAGACCTCCTAACATCAATTGACCTATCTGCACCAGGTGGGAATTTTTTGATTCTGATAAAGTAGGGTGTGCAGTATCTCCTGATAGACCTTGGGGGAGTTGCAGTAGTTGCCAAGATTGTCTAACCACCAAAATACTTCATTAGGTTTCCTAAAGTAGAAAAGGCAGGAGTTTGGATGGTAGGAACCATGAGTGGATTGTGCAAAGGTGTCCTGTTCCTTGACCCTAAATATATATCTACCTGGCTGCCCCGATCCACTTTTTTGCATCTCGTTTTGGTTGGTGGCAGTAAAAAACCAAAGCAAGCTGAAATCTGCCCCCCCCTATGCTGTAAAGGCTTCAGGATAAGGCCTGCTTTTCTGAACAATTAGGAGGCTTTGCTCTGCAGTATATGGGTTACCATGTTCCCTCATTTTAATAGGAGCTGGGGGTGGTTGACAACAAGCAACAAAGGAGCAGCTTCTGTCCTTTTCCTCTTGACATTTAAAAGCTGCATGGTCAGCTAGGAAGAGCCTTTTCTCCTCTGACGACTCCACCCGTAATAGATGAAGTCTCTGCCTTCTGCATAGGATTGTTATTGGAGGATGAGGGATGGGGAGAAGTCACATATCAGTACTAAGAGATGCTCTGGAAGCTGACAGGCTTTGATGACAACAGGGTCAGTTCAGCAGCTCCCTGCTCTTGCTTGAGTAGCCATCCAGAACTGCCCCTAATCCACCATGTTGTTCTTGTCACAGAACCTCCTTGAATCCTTGAACAAAGCTTTCTCCTTTCCCCATAGAATTAATTTCTGAGCTGGCTCAGAGAGCCCCCCCCCCCAAAGTTGATGAGTATTGCTATCAAAAAGAACATTGGAGGGCCCGAAGTTGCCTCGACCCCTAGGAGCCGGTGCCTATGTACACCGGCAGAGGCGTAGCAAGCCCAGGTGGTACCCGGGGCGGAATTTTTTTTGTCACCCCCCACCACTTTAATTTAAAAATAATAATAATAAAAATTAAAAAGTGTCACCCCCCTCTGATGGTGCCACTTTGCGAGGTGTGGGGGTTTTGTGTGTGTGTGTGTGTCTATTATCTCTTTTTTCCAATAAAGTTAAAATAAAAAAATAATAAAAATAATAATAAAAATGTAAAAAAATAAAAAAGTGTCACCCCCCTCTGATGGTGCCACTTTGTGAGGTGGGGGGGTTGTGTGTGTGTGTCTATTATCTCTTTTTTTCAATGAAGTTAAAAGTAATTTTAAAAAAAAAAAAATTAAAAAAATAATTTTTTTTAAAGTGTCACCCCCCTCTGGGGTGGAACACAGGGTGGCCCACCCCCTTGCTACGCCCCTGTACACCGGCCAACCCACATTTGCCTCTGGCTGCACCCACGAATGGCCTGTCCCTCAGGTGGCAAAATGGGAATTGTCACCTCATGCCCCCACCCCCTGTGCTCCCCAACTTCTGCATCTGGAATGTCCTGGCTGTCACCAAACTTGGCGAGAGCCAGTGTTCCACAAAGCGTTGTCTCTCGGCTTCTCCGTCCGGGGATAGGGGAAACGAGTGACTACGTTGCACACCGGAACATGTTCTTCTGGCGGTGGAAGCAGTGGGGCCTCTTGGACTTCCGCAACCTGAGGCGAGTGCTTCAACCTGCCTCATGAGTGGGCCGGCTCTAGCCCTGCTCACCACTGGTGTGCAGCTCCGGGAATCTCACCCTCAAGGAAACGCAGCCCTTGAGCTGAGAAAAAGGTTCCCCATCCCTGCTTCCATTAATAAAGAGGGAGAGAGGCAGAGATAGAGAGACAGAGCTGCTTATCTATGTGTGCTAGTAGGAATCAGTTGAGTGCCATGGACATATAGGAATAGTGTAACCTGCCTCCTGCTTTCCCCCATTCTGCTTTCTACTGTGATATTTTGAATACAAAGGTGGAAAGGGAAGAGCAGCAACCGTGCCCTCTAGAGGCACAAGGGTTTCTTGCAGCCTTTGGCATTTTGGAGGGTCTCTATGAAATTATCAACAAAAGCCACAACATTTTTTGTCATAATGACAGCAAACCTAGATTTTATTATATCATGCATGTACTTATGCATAAATATGTATGTGTGCTTGAATATTCTTGGCCAACTTTACTGGATATAGCCATACGCATAGTGTTTTCCAGAAATAATTAAATGAGGGTGCGGGAAAATGGTCCGTAGGTTACCAGGCATAAAACAAAAACAAGTTTTAAATAAACAGCCAAGGTCCAAATGAATCAAAACAACATTCTCAAGTTTGGATAATGTAGTTAGTTTAAGTATGTTGATATTTGAAGCACAGGAAGCTGCTTTCTACTGAGTCAGACAATTGGTCTATTTAGCTCAGTATTGTCTACACTGACTGGAAGCAGCTCTCCAGGCTTTCAGGCAGGAGTCCTTTCCAGCCCCACCTGGTGATGCTGCGAATTGGACCTGCAACCTTCCACATGCAAAGTGGTTGCTCTTCCCATTTACTCCAAGGAAAAACTGCACCAGCTTCACTTGGATTTACCCCCTTGTAAGTGTGAATGGGATTGCAGCCTGAATCATGTGGAAGCACTTAAAGCCCTGTGCCTCCCAAAATGATACTTTCTCTCATTTAAATAGACTAAACAAAGTTAGACATGAAATGAAATGCCATAAACAGTAACTGTAGCAACATTGGAGGATAATTTATTTCAGATTTAAGAAGGGGAGGGTCAAGATTCTTAGAAAGGTTTAAATGCCCTTCCTTGGATATGCTCAAGATCACAATGCAGCAAAGAAATGTGTTTTCTCATTTGATGTGTTTGCATTGGTATGCCCTATAGAGCACAAATGAATACCTAACTAGCAGCAGTTGCTTTCTGTGGTAAGTTAGCACTCCCCATCTCCATTCCAAGCCTGATAGTGCCAAATCTGCATATGAATTCTGATTCAGTGGCTTCAAGCTGGGGTCTCCCTTTGAAACATTTTGCTGCTGAAGTATGGCAACTTTCAAGCCTGCCACTGAATGCCCACAGAGACTGAAATGATTCTCCATTGTTTTCTGAGCATTACTGAGTGAGACTGCTGAGCAATGGAATTCATATGCAAATCTGACACTATCAAAGTAGGGTCAAATAGAGACTGGGAGTGACTAGTGCTCACCATAGAAGGTTATTGTCCCTTGTTAGGCATTCATGTACACTAATGATCACTCTTTGCCAATTCATTCATTACCTGTTGGGACTGAGAGTGGGTCGCACACCAACTCCAATAGAATCTTTTAGCCCCTTTCCTGGCTCTTGTCTGCTAAGTAATAGCTCCTTTGCACTGCTAAGCCTTCTGGTCTCCCTTTTTAATAATTTCCCCCTCCTCATGCATCTTACAAAGTGGGCTTTTATGCCGTGGTACATTTGTTAGTTTTTAAGGTGCCATAGCACTCCTTTTTGCTTTTGCTTCAGCTGCTGCAGTGCCAAAGATTAACATAGTGGCATTTAAATGGAGGGTGTGTGATCTGTATACATTAGCTTTGAGAGGTAAATTGTATGCAATTATTTACTATAACAGTTCTGTGCTGCTTTTCACATCAAATCTGCAGGCAGTGTACAATAACTTTAAAAGTATAAACACCAGCATTAACACAGCACAATATGTGGGAATCTCAACACACAGTTTCCCTTCCACATTGAAACCATACCAGACCCTGCTTAGCTTTGCAAATGTGTTAGCAATTGTATTGCTGTGGTTAATGGGAGCTGCTGCAAACTCAACATTGTTGTTAGAAAAGTGGAATACATAGATTAAATTATGAGAGAAACTTCTATGAACTTTCTCCAAACCATGCATAGTACTGTATCTTATACACTGCCATGATGTATACCCCCTTACTCACTTTCACCCTAAACTGAAAAGCATCAAATGTTGCAACTTTTCCTCAGAGGAGAGTTGCACCAGCCCCTTGATCTGCCTTTTGAACCTAGACAGACAACTTCCCCTTTTAAACTAACTAGGCAGTTCACAAAGAGTGTCATATATAGTTAAAAGAGTCCTATGAGTTGGGACAATACCAGAGTTTGAATCCCTGCTCACTATTGAAGCTCATTGAGTGATCCTGGGCCAATCAACAACTTTTATAGCCTAATCTACTTGTTGTAGAAATGGGCTTGTTGTAAAATGGGGTGACTCGGATGAACTGTCTTAGGTGGAGGTTAGGAATGTGAAAGACTAAATGCAAATGTGTTTCTTAAAAATAATAATAATAATGTGAGCATAGGTTTAGTCCTGAGCCTTAAAATTGTAATAACAGGAGACAGGAACAAATCTCATCCTACACAGTGGAGAATTCGCTTCCTAGCCTGCAATTGTGCGTGCGGATGAACTTGCATCATCATCATAAGGAATACAGAGCAAAAGAGAGGCTGGTAAGCCTTTGTTCCGCGCTTTGCACCCGAAGCTGGCACCAGGGCGGAAGTCGTGCGCGGAGACGCGTCTCTGCCTCGGTACGCGCCCGAAATACGCGCCTCCTGCTCCCTCGATCCCCGAGCAGGACGTTCCGCTTCCGCCTTGAAGGAGAAAAATGCTGGCTGGGCGAGAGGGACGTTGACGGGAAGCCAGAGGCCGCCTCTTCTGCAGCCCGAGCGGGGCGTGTGGGGCTCGAGTGCGGCCGGGCGCGGGGGGAAAGAAGGAACGAGAGACCCCGGCCGGCCCCTGAGCTCCGGAAAGGCCAGCTCCACACCTCCGGGGGCTCGTTCGCGGCGGCGGCAGCGGCTGGAGATGGAGAAGGAAGGTGGGCGCTTGGGACGTGCCGCGCGCTTCCCTTTCTCCTTCCCAGCCCCCCAGCCCTCCTCTCGCCCGGGGGCTGCAGGGCTCCGCGGCCGGGCTGGAGGAAGTCTCTGCGGGTTTAGATTAGGAGGGGCGTGGATGTGGGGCGTGTGTGTGTGTCGGGCTCACTGAAATGCAAGAAGGAATGTGGGCACTGGGAAGCCAAAGGGGTCGTGGGACGGAGTTAGGAACGGGAGGACGACCAGGTGGGTATTTAGCTCCCCTTCGTCCCTGTACAAGTGAGTGTCTATGTGGATTTTTTTCTCCCTCTCTCTTTTGGCTTCTCAGTTTTTGCAAACAGTTCTGACACAGGTGAAACCAGGCTTTTCGAAATGCAGGGGACAGAAGTAAGCGGTTGGTTTTTTCAAGGAATGTGCTTTGCCTGTTAAGGAGTTCTCTGCACAGGAAGCACTTGGGGAAAAAGTGAAATATGCAGGCGCCCAACAGGGGTGTGTGATGGTTTTGATGCTCTCTGCGTTATATGAGTTCTTGTGTGTCTTCCTACACGGAAAAGCTTTCTGTGTGAGGAGGTATAACCCATGCTTGTTTTAATGGGCTTTCATACTCTGCTTCCGTCTTCCGTGCCTTTTAAAAGTTTTGAAAAGTCTAAACCGCCGGTATGATTTGATGGGACCCTCAGGGTGACTTCCGATGAAACAAGGTTTAAGCAAGATTGTATTAAATGCACAAATAAACAGCATATCTTGTACCAAAGTTGGCAGGTCGAGACATTTGAAGGAGCAGAACAAAAATATATTAACTGCCCTCTATCTGGTTTTTGTTTTTAAGAAAGAAAGAAAGAAAGAAATGTGTCAGCTCAGCAAGATCTTGCCTTTCCATCTCCAACGGTTGTTGCAACAAAAATATTGTTGCACCAACCTTGTGAAACAGGAGCAAGATGGCCTGCCAGATCTATTGATGAAAGAGAAGTCCTGCTCTTTAGCTCTTTAGCAAAGATAGGACTCTGAGCTCTCCCAGCACCCCCTTGGACCAAGGCTGTTTTGAGTTAAGTTTAAAGCGGGGTTAGAAAATCTCTGGCCTGGGACAGAAATGGCCTTAATGCCTAGGCCTCAGGACTCCCTGCAGGCTGCACACCCACCCTGGCCACACTGTTAACCAGCCCTGCTTTGCACCTTCCTTAAAGAGTTTTTGCCAGGTTGGGATGTTTCCTTGAACTCTGATAATGCTTCTTGCTTGCCTGTGTGGAGGATAAAGAGGGGTGTGTGAGCATATGTGGAAACTACCCTACCTTACAAAGGTCAAATTTACATCCAGAGGGGAATGTGGGCCTCGGACTGAAATCGGTTCCTCTGGTTTAAAGGTTGAAACTAGTGCTTTGGTGCTTTGCATTGTGTCAGGAAGCCAATTGGGAGCCAGTTCCAGATCTCCTAGCATGGTTGTACTGTGCTCTCAATGGCTGATAATGAATGGGCCACCACATTTTGAATTAACTGAAGTTTCTGAACAGTTTTCAATGACAGATCAGTGTAGAGTGCATTGTAGTACCCCAGCCTGGGAGTTAATAAAGTGCATGTGTATGCCTTACCTCAAAATATGTGCCCCAAATAATCTCACAATATTTAACCACACTCATATCCAAAAGGACAATTCTATAAACTAATGTAAAAACAGAAACTTTAATTTAACACGCCACCAGATTTTTATATTTGGCTTACTGTTACCGGTATCTTTCTTTCCCCCTTTCCTTCAGTTAGATTAGCAGAATTTGGTCCAAGCTACATGACCTAAACATAATATTATTAAGTTGTTTTTTTTCATTCTTTGAAGCATACTGTCTCAAAGTTATAATAATTTTGTGGAACATACTTCTGGGTAAAAGGTTCAACATATGTATAGATGATGAGAGTTTTCCATGTGGCTCAGATGCATCAGTGGTCTTTGCAATATAAAAAACTCAGATGCAGTGCATGTGCTCAGTCAAATGTGAACATTTGACTAATAAGCTAAACCTACCTGAACAGGTAAAGTCTATGCATGCACTTTTCAAGCATCCTCCAAATGAGTGCATTAAGAAAAAAGACTAGTGGTGGCCTGTTACCCTAACACTGTTATCCTTGAAGCACTGGCTTGGTTATACTGTATCATGCTTGTCTTAAGGTAGTTGAGCAATTGGCACCTAGAGAAACTTTCCTTTATTATTGCCGTCGTTGCAAGCTGGTGTATTTTTCATTGACATATTGCTTGTATCTCATTTTGCAATATGTTTAATGTGCCCTGTTCCCCATTGTGCATCCACCATCATACACACCTGCAGTCATAAACCACCTGCCCTCTTCCACCTCCCATCCACTCTGCTCGCTCCCCAACCTGGAAAAGGATTGAGAAGTGGGGCGGGACAGTGACCTTAAGCAACTGTTGTTTTTGCACCCTTGGACAATCTCCTTATCTCCTTTACAGATACTTATTTTTGAAAGGAAACCTAACATTTTGCTTTAGATATGACCTTATCACATCATAACATTCTTGGCTTTGTTGCACAACATAGTGCTGGTCATATCAGGTTTGTTTGGTCTTGTGAATGTGTTTACCTTCAAAGATCAGTATATAGTATTTTAGATATCCTAAACATCTGGACAGACCAGCTCAGAATTCAGAATGTTATTTGTAGCTCTGAAAATTTCCAAAATTATGGACAAGGGATTACAATGCTGACTATCTAGATTGTTCTTAGTGATTGCAGATGAGTGAGATTTTTTATCTTCTCTGTGGCAAGAGGTTTGTAACATTTATTGGGCTTCCTGAGCCTGACTAACTTGTTTCATAAGAACGCATGAAGAGTCCTGCTGAATTTGGCCAAGACCCACAGAGTTGTGGCCCCATCCATACATGTAAAACAGTATCATACTTCCCCCAAGTCAAGGCTTCCCCCAAAGAATCCTGGGAACTGTAGTTTTTTTAAGGGTACTGAGAAACTTTAGGAAACCATTGTTCCCCAGAGAGCTAACTATTCCCAGAGTTCCCTGGGGTTGATTGTTAAACCACTTTGGGAATCTTAGCTCTTTGATGGGAATAGTAGGACCTTAGAACTCTCAGCACCCGTAACAAAGTACGTTTCCCAGGATTCTTTGGGGGAAGCCATGATTGTTTAAATTAGTATGATACTACTTTAAATGTACAGTGGTACCTCTGGTTACATACTTAATTCGTTCCGAAGGTCCGTTCTTAACCTGAAGCACCACTTTAGCTAATGGGGCCTCCCCCTGTTGCTGCGCTGCCAGAGCACAATTTCTGTTCTCATCCTGAAGCAAAGTTCTTAACCCGAGGTAATATTTCTGGGTTAGCAAAGTCTGTAACCTGAAGCGTATGTAACCTGAGGTATAGTGCAGATGGGGCCTTGTATCCTGGTTGCAGCAATGAATAGCCAGGTGCTTCTTGGAAGCCTTTGTTTTTCCAAGGATCTGGTATTCAGAAGTGTTTCACCCCTGGAGATGTGGAGATTCCATTTAGGTAATGTAGCTTGTGGTTAATAGTTTCTAGTCCCCTCCCCTGCCCCCATAATGGGGGTCCTTTGAAATGCTAACCATCCTAATTATGTGTCAGAGTGGAAAATCCGTAGATCTATTTTTAGCACTTAACCTTGCTCAACTTTCTGTTTCACCTTGGTAAAAGGTATTCAGGAGTGAAAACAATATTTTCCTTGTTTTCAAAGCAGCAGGAAACTAAACAGAAGCAGTTTGCTTGTGTGTTTTGGTCACAGTTCAGCAGTCTGTAAAATCAACATGTACGTCATTTAGCTGACTTCCTCTGTGTTACAGAGTGGGTGTTTCAATGCTTTTTATTTAGTCCTTCCTGTTATAAATAAGGTTTTGAAGCTCAACTATGTGAAAAAAAAGTTAATTTGCATAGTCTTGTCTGTGTGCGGTAAAATAACCAGTGGTATAGAACTGTAGTGTTCAAAGCTGTATCTTTTTTTAAATACCGGTAAACCACAGAGCCTAGGGCTTGCTGATCAGAAGGTTGGCGGTTCGAATCCCCGTGACGGGGTGAGCTCCCGTTGCTCGGTCCCAGCTCCTGCCCACCTAGCAGTTCGAAAGCACGTCAAAGTGCAAGTAGATAAATAGGTACCGCTCCAGCGGGAAGGTAAACGGCGTTTCCGTGCGCTGCTCTGGTTCGCCAGAAGCGACTTAGTCATGCTGGCCACATGACCCGGAAGCTGTACGCCGGCTCCCTCGGCCAGTAATGCGAGATGAGCGCCGCAACCCCAGAGTCGGACACGACTGGACCTAATGGTCAGGGGTCCCTTTACCTTTACCTAGATTACTTACCTGCCCTTTACCACAAGGTCCCAAGGCAGTTTACAACAATAAAAGGCACAATTATAAAACAAAGAAAATAGATACAATGGTGTAACCAGAAAAGTGTAAAAAATAATTAAAAAACAGCTTCACATATAAAAATAGTGTTCCAGTACAGATGCAGTCTGGAATAATGATCTCTACTTAGCTAAAAGTCTCCCTCTGACAGGAGGCCTTCTCATAGGAGATCACAAGTAGAATCTGTAAGAAAATGTTGCAGTGTGGAGCTGTTCAGGGTTCTGGCCATTCCATTCCCCCTGCCTTGATTTTCAGTCCCCCTCCCCAACAACAGTCAGTGCCTACTGAGCAAGTTCAGTCCTCGTTGGGCCCTTTTTGGGAATTCTCCCTAATTTAGGGGTTCCCCCCCAAAAAACCCAGTTCTTTTAAAATACTTTTTCTTGTGAATGTGTTGGTGGGAGTTTGTAGGAGTGTCAGTGGGCAGAAGTCTTGTGTCTGAAGACTCTCCTGCCAACCCCTCCCCCCCCGTCTCTTTCCCTCCCCATGTACTTCATTTCTGGCTTTGGAATCTAGATGAATTAAAAACAGGTTAAAATCAGCCAAGATAGTGATGGCAATTGGCAGGGGAGAATTGGCACAGTGGGAGAAGGATTAAAACATCTGCCTGCAAGTGCCCTCACTCTGCACTTGCCTTATGATACCTATTATTTGTTATTTTACAATTTGTTTATTAACGGGGTTGTTCCTCAGTGCTCTTCAGTGCCATGGAAAGGGGTCCACTTGGACCTCCCAGGTTAGGGAGTTCCACAACATGAGCACTAAAACTGAAAATGCCAGCTAGCCTGCTGTTGATGTCAGTGAGATGCAAAGCAGGGCCTCTGACTATGACGGTGGGTGGGCTGGCTCCTTATGTAGGAAGGCTGTCCTTTGAATACCCTGGGCACAGACAGTTCACTGGGGCTGACGCTTGTCATTGTTCAGCATTATGCTAATATATGGGTACCACACCTAATTAGAAAACTTAATGCAACACACTCCTGTTTGGAATAAGTCCCACTGAGTTCCATGGGACTTGTTCCCAGATAAGAGAGAGAATGTGTATTTGTAGGATTGCAGCCCAATAATAACTTCTGGCTCTGTTGTCAGGAGCTGCAGATCTGAAGCAGAGAAAGAAGCCAAACAGTACAGAAGCTGAAGGAAAAGCTCCTGAAGAAAACGAGGAGGAAACAAAAAAGTCAAAAAAATCTCCAAGATGTAAGTTTTTAACATGGCTCTCTACTTCCTTCATTGTAAATTCATGTATATGGGTTAATATTTTCTCTGTGTTGCAAATTCACTTTGCAATTCTTCCGTTGGACCATGTGAAAATCTTTACATTGGGGGGGGGGGAAACTTGTGGCTGCAGCACACTATGTATTAGTGCAGCCTTGTAAATCAACATGCAAAAGTTTCACTAGCCTGTAAAAGAATAAAATACTAGCCGACTACAAAACTAGGAGTCTGCATTTCTGTGCTGGCTGTGGAAGAGAGACGCCCTCTTCTTTGAGACCAGCAGGGAAACACATATTATCTAACCTCTTAAACTAGTAAATGATATTTGATTTCCAGTAATTGACTGCTAGTTTTGGGCTAGCAGTTGATTACTGGAAGGGTGGACCATTTTGTCTCTTCTTTGCCAGGCTGCTGAATTTCTGTGCTGGCTGTGGTAGGTGAGACTTCCCTCCCTCTGTGGCTAGTATGGAAAGCTAGTGGGATGTTGGGTGAGGAATAGAGTGATCCACCTTTCCTCTCCCAGACTGCCCACTTGCCTCCATGGAATGGCTGCCAAGCAAAAGGCTAGGCTGTCTTAGCGGTTGACTCTGCGGTTCATGCTGGTTTCACAGTTACTCTTCTGAAAAGCAGTCACGTTCGTGCATTGCTTCCTTTGCCTACAGCCATACTACTGATTGGCCATCTACGTGAGAAATGTATAGTAGCTAGAAACGGATTCAGTTTATGCTTTTCCCTATAGAACTCCGAGAACTGCAGTTTCCCCTTAAATAATGCTGCAGCTCAGTCTGGGTGGCAAGCTCTGTCTTCAGTGAGAGAAGCTTTCCTGGTTAAAGCCCTTCTGCCCATTTCAGCAGCTCATAGAGTGGTGGAAATGGCGGTTCTGCTGGAGCATCTAAACTGGAGTCCGCAGAGTTGGAGGGTGATGACGTGACTTCCTCAGGCCACAGAGGTGTTGGCAGAATGGAGGTTCTGGGGAACGGGAAACCAGTGTGTCTCGCCCTGTGAACAGTTCCCTGTTCTTCCTTCAATTCTTCCTCCAAGTCCTCATCCCCCAAAGAGGGGGAAGGTCATGGCATTGGAAGGCTTAGACTAGGACACACTCCTCAGGAAGCTAGATAGGAAAAACAGCAACAGGAAATTCCAGATTGAACTATATAATGACTAAAGTATATAATGGGACTATCCGCACAGCGGCCTATAGCTTCTCTGTGTTGTTGGAAACTCTTGATCAGGTCACTGGAACTGGCTGATATAAGAATACAGGATTAGGCGGACCATTGGTTTGGCCTTGAAAGCTTTGTTCTTTGTGCTCAAGACCTAGAGCTTCCAGGTGGCTTCATGTGACGTTTATAACATTCCTTTACAGATGTCTTTATTCCACGTTTCGCAAAGCTTTTCTTTGGCTGTCTTGCAGCAGTCATAAGTGGAATGATGTATGCCATGTACCTTTCGACATACCATGAGCGCAAATTCTGGTTCTCTGGCAGGCCGGTAAGGAAACAGAATCATAATTACAAACAATACGGAAAACGCTCTACCTTTACCTTATTCAGAGGAGAGGAGCCTCTAGTTCATGGGCTGAATGTGGCCCTCTCAGCCTTTCTGTCTGGCCCTCAGAACTTTCCCCAGGCCATGTCCCCTTCCCCCACTTCTCTGCACCCTTTATTGGGTTGGTCTCTCCTTGAAGTGTGATAAAGCATCTTGCTTGCTAGTATGGAGAAGATTTTGGGACAGGTGAGTACAGACACCTTTCTCTACTGGAAAAAGGCTGCTACCAGATGGAGTACCAGTGTCAAGCTAGTTAGGCTGTCATTCTGAAAGAACATAAAGGCAGCTCCTTATAGCTCATAGATACTCCAGATTAATTCCCATTATTGTGGTGAGCAAGTGTGCTGTTGCAATTGCCCGAAGCTGCAATTGGGGTTTTGTGCTGCCCCAGGTATTTTCCATTGAAATCTTTTTCACAGCCTCTGTGCAAGGAGGAGGTGTTTTTTGTTCTTTTGCTGTGTTTTACTTTTAAATCTTGTTAACATTTTGTAGTGAGCCGCTCGTGGAAGTTTATTGACAAATAGCTCAATAAATCTTATAACTATTATACTGGGTTATATCCAACATTCATCAATAGAGCAGACCCACTGAAATTGTTGGACTTGTCAGCACTCAGTTTGCTGTGAGTATGACTTAGTTGAATATCACCCATTATTGTTGTTAGGATTATTAATGAATGGAAATGACACTCCAGTCGAACTTCCCCCATGATTTATTAAAGATATATCCTTTCTCATTGGATGGTTGTGTCATCCAGGCAAATGAATATAAAATGAGAATATGATTTTCGGTTTTTTGATTTTGGTTTTCTAGGAGCTTGAACGAGAAATCACTTTTCAGGGTGATGGTGCCATTTACTACTCATTTTACAAAGACTTATTAAGAGCTCCCTCCTTTAAAAGAGGTAAGACACATACACTTACTAAATAGCAAGTGAGACAAAATCAGAAAAGATAGTACTGAGTAGCTTCTTGGGATGGAGGAGAGAGAGCGTGTAAGCTTTCAGACTACACAAAGCTGTTGTACAGGCTTATGTAACTCCGTTTGCACATCTTCTTATCAACGCAAAGTTGGTTCATCAAAGCTTCCACTTGTGTATTATATCCCGTGTTCTCTGGGATAATCTATTTCTAATCCTATTAGGCCTTGTGGTCTGGAAACCCTAACCCAGTGGCCAGGCAAAGGAAAACTATGGACCTGATCTGTTCCCCTACAGGAGACAGCTGAGAATCCCCTATGAGCCACAGAACTTCACTCCACCATCAAAATCTCTTTTCCCTGGATTATGCTGCTAGCTGTAGAGTAGAGCAGGGCCTGCGCTGCTAATGAATTGTAAATAAAGAACTAGATTTCAGGACTGGCGTAATGAAGCTTGCACACTGTGTCGTCCACGGAGCTGCAGTGTTCACTGCATAGTGGCAAAGCCAGAGGCTGCCTGTCAAATTCATCAGCAGGAGGCAAATGCAGGCTTTGGAGCAGGACTAGTTCTGGAAGGGAGTTACTAGCCTCCCAAGCAAATGGGTGTAGATGCTGTCCAATACATCTGTCTAACCTTGCTTGTTATGTTATGAGATGGCATCTAGCAGCTTTTCACAAAGCACAATATCCCTGAAATCCTAAAGGCTATTCCTATATTTCACCCCATGGAGATGCCCTATGCCTTTGCAAGTAGCCTCCGCAGTAGTCCTGTTCTAGCATTTAGGGAATGCCAACACAAGTAGCGGATTGGGCAGGCACACACCAGTCCTGCCTATGGTGTTCCATCTATTCCATCCACCTCCCATCTTCTCTTGTTCAGCAGGAAGGTCTGCATTCAACTGAACATGCTTAGAAGCCTCCCAATAGCTGGGAATACTGTGCCATCTGTGGTCCCAGTTGCAAGGAGCCTTCATAGCCTGCTCCACCGAATACCCTTTGGACCTTCCTACTCAATGCGGGAAGGGTGGGGCCAGCGCATGCAAGGGCATTGGGGGCGAGGCTAGTTGGCCTGGCCTCAACTCATGTAGATGTTCCATTCTTAGGCATGACTCCTGAACAGGGCTCAAGTTGCAGAAACCAAACATTGTAGAACTCTTCCTTTTGTTGATCTTGAGAAATTGCATAAATAATGCTGGCATCCCTTCCTCCCGCCCAAATCTCATTCTCAGGCGTTAATCAATTAACCCACGACAACAGGACTCTCTCGTTGAAGACCATGAATGTCGTGCGGCAAATGACGTTGTATCCAGAATTGATCGCCAGCCTCTTATACCAAGCATCGGGCAGTGAAGTATGCTTTGCCCCCCTCTTGTTTCTTTACAGTCCTGGGGGATAAGTAGTTGAGAAGTGTGCTGCCCTAAAAGCAAGCGGCTTGTTTTCCTCCAGAGCATTATTTGTGCATCCAGACGCTCAACGAGGACTGCTACACTGTGCACTGAGGGTTCTCTGTGTGCCCCGAGAAAGTGCAACCCCCCCCTCTGCGTTTAATCAGCCCCTTAGTTGAGACCTGGGTGTGGGGTCTCAGTTAATGGAAGCGCGCCTAAGAGTAGCTTGATGAGTGTAAGGAAGTCCATATCTTATATTTTGAAAAGCTCAAAGCTGCGTGGCTGCAGTTTACTGCTATGAGAGTTCTCAATGACCCATGCAAATAGCCTTTGCCTTTGGTCTATAAAGGGGTTAGTGTTTTGCGGCAACAATAAGGTGCTGCTGCTACTCCCCACCGCCGGTTATTATCTTCCACCCCATCAGCTTCATGGGCTTCTCTTTCCATTTGTGAATTTCAAAAGGGTGCTTTATTGTTGTAATTCAGCTGCTAGTATTGCGTGTTTGAAAATATTTATGTCTTTAATTTCCAGGAGGTTATTGAGCCAGTATATTTTTACATTGGTATAGTATTTGGACTGCAGGGGATCTATGTGACTGCGTTGTTCGTAACCAGCTGGCTTATGAGTGGGACTTGGCTGGCAGGGATGCTGACTGTTGTCTGGTTCATTATTAACAGGTAAAGCAAATCTTTACTACCCACCCCACCCCATAATTTGCTGTTCTTTCCCTGCCTTGAACTGAACAAGCAACTGTATTCCTAATTCTTTCTTTTCCTTTTCCCTTCAATGCTATTTCCAAAGGGAAGTTTTATGAAAGTTTCTAGTTGCTAATGTATAACACTACCAGGAAAGGTTCAATCTGTAACTGGAAATATTATAAGAGCGGGAAATGGATCATGTGAACAAAGAATTGGTTATGGCCTTTCTATTTCACACACACACACACACACACTTTTTGTCTTGTGGTTTTTGTTGGTTACATTTGCATGTTGGGCTTTAAATGTCTGGAAAGTGCCTTGAAGCCCATCGTACGAAATTCTCTGGAGAGGTTATAGGCATATGGATTCCTGATGGAGCTTGTCGCTTTCCACATGCTGTTTCATGACGGGGCAAGGTATTTAATTCTTGTATATGTAGTTTATACTCCGTTTTGTGGCTATACTTTGTGCTGTTTTGTTGTTTATAAAATGAAATATATACATCTGAGAGGGAAAGAACCCATCGCATTGCTTTTGCAGTATTGCTGTTTAAAATTTAGAAATCGAAATGTTACTGTAAAAGCTCATTGCCCTTGCTTTCATTAGAGTATGCTTCTATCTGTAGAAGGCAATCTTTCCCAACCAGGTCTTTTGGCCTGCAGCTCCATTCAGGCCTATTGGCCATGCTGCCTGGACCCAATATGTGTTGTAATCTAGAGGGCACCAGGTTGGGTTAGGGTGAAAAATGACATCTAGGATTAAATAGCAAGACTATTAATGATTAGTCCCCCAAAAGTTCTAATCGCTAAAAACTCCAAGGCTCTTCATTATGGTCAGTGACTAATATTCAGAAAAAAAGTGATACAAATGAATATATAAAAGAATACCAAACAAAACAAAATAGAGAACCGTTACAATAAAAACAAAATAGAGAACCATAAGTGTCGTACTATAAAATGCCCGGCACAGAGAACAAAATTATCAATTTGCTAAAATTAGTCTCTGGAGAGTTTTACACGCAGCAGCACAATATTGAGCCATCCTGGAAGAGATGGATGTATTCTTATCAGAAAGGAGTAAAATAGCATTAAATGCATCCAATCGCCCTGGGAATTTCAGTTTAAAATGGGTCAATAAAAATCATGCATATCACGATAGAAGGAGCAATACGTAAGAACACCAGTTATCGATTCTACTTCTCCAGATTTGCACGGACATTTACCCTACATTGACCACAGGGGATTTTTTAGAACTTCCCTTCCAAAAGTGCTGATCACTTAAGGCTTTATTGCTGATACGTTGTTTCTGTCAAGAGCAATAGTCAAGCCTATATTTATGTTCTAAAATAACCTGGTATATTTTAATGGGTTGTCCCTGTATGTTTTCCAGGGCAGATACCACAAAAATAGACTATTCCATCCCGTCAAGAGAAAATTGGGCATTGCCATATTTTGCTTGTCAAGTAGCAGCTCTTACTGGCTATTTAAAGAACAACATAAATCCTTCTGCTGAGGTAAGATGAAGATGTTTTCAATCAAAATATAATAGTATAAATAGGCTGATCAAATTTGAGAACCTTGATCCAATGAACCATTTAGGGCAGTGATGGCTAACCTTGACACTCCAGATGTTTTGGGACTACAACACCCATCATCCCTGACCACTGATCCTGTTAGCTAGGGATGATGGGAGTTGTAGTTCCAAAACATCTGGGGTGTCAAGGTTAGCCATCACTGATTTAGGGCCAGGGGCTGAATGTGGCCCTGCAGGCTTCTGTGTTTGGCCCTCTGAACTCTCCCCAGCCTACACCCCCTCCATAGACACACTTTCTACTGGCATTCCTTCACATCTTGAGTACTTTTGCCTGGCTGGCATGTGTCCTTAAACCCCAATAATGCATTATTGTTTCCGTGGATGGAGGATAAGAGAGGAGCGTTCATACCATACGAAGGTTTAAATTTACATGAATTGCTCCACCCACTCCTCTGACCCAATCCAGCACTGGCATGTGGCCCACGGGAAATTGCTCAGAGGCAAATGCAGCCTTTTGGCTGGAAAGGGTGCCCAAACCCTGCTTTTAAAAAATGAGATGGTTTTGCCTAAGGTAAAATGTAATGGACAAATAAAAATAAATCATTTTCCAGAACTGTTAAGGCCTCTTCTTCTTGCTGCTATCATATTAAGAACAAAAATGCATTCCAGAGTTATGCAGGATTGTACGTTTTAAGATGGAATGCAAGTTACTGATACTATATATTTTTTCCAATGCTGCTTTGTATGAAAATAAGTACATGGTGATTAAGATGACTTCCCTTTCAATTCCCCCAGAGGTTTTGCTACCTGTTGGTGAGTGCTTCAACCTACACTTTCATGATGATGTGGGAGTACAGTCACTACCTGCTGTTTGTCCAGGCTGTGTCTCTCTTCCTGTTGGACACTGTGGGTTTCACGCAGACAGAGAAGGTATTTTGGCACTTGAAACTTACTAATTTTAATACCAGTTTAATTGCTAGCTTGGTGCTCTTCCCCTGTCTTTTTGCCTGCCTTCTAAACACGTGAACTGTTCGTTCTGCTAATGGGCACAGATAAAAGGCTGGCAGCAAAAGTTTAAATATAGAGGATGGTTGTTTCTTGCAGCCAGGATCGTCTGTTGCTTTGAGAGTCAATACTTTTTTGCTTTTCCCTTCCGCAGGTACATGAAGTGTATAAGGTCTACCTGTTTTCTCTCTTTCTGGGATACATGTTACAGTTTGAGAATCCAGCTCTGTTAGTCTCTCCACTCCTCAGCCTTGTCGCAGCGGTGCTGCTGGCAAAATACCTCCAGGTAATAACTGGGAAATCATTTGGTGGTTTTACCTCTGACTGTACTGATGTTGCTCTCTCTCTCTAGCAGAGGTAGTGAATCTTTTTCAGCCTGAGGTCTGTGTTCCACCATGGACAACCTTCCATGGTCTCTTGTCATGGACGGGCTGGACACAGTGGAATGGTGGGAGGAACCAGCTGGGGAACCCCCAAGGGAAAAAAGCCCAGAGCCCAGGGATTGGTGTTGGGACAACAATGAGTGGTCAGAGGGAGAAGAGGGAGCAGACTGGGAGAAGGAGGTATCAGAAGCTGAAGAGGTAACAGGATTTAGTGAGCAGCAAGAGCTTGTGGCAGAGAGAAGTCCAGAATCAGAAGCAAGAGAGGATGGAGGCCAAGAGGCGGAGATGTGTCAGGCTGGTGAAGAAGCCCGGATGTTTCCACCTCTGGCTGTGACAAGCTCCCCTCCCTCTCGGTCTCCCAGAACCAGGAGAGGTATGAAGAGGAAGGAGCAAAGGCAGGCATGCCGGCGTAATCTCAGATGGCTTGGGAAAGACCCGGGAAAGGAGGAGACTTAGGCAGCTGTGGGAAGGCAGGGACGTTCAGAAGAGTTGCTGTGGTCATTAGGCCTGGCACTATTGAGCAACCCTTGTTTCTTCTAACTCCTGACGTCTCTGCATGTGGGGCATGAAAGGCCAAAAGTGGGTGGGGTCTGAGGCAAAAGTGGAGGGAGCAACCTAGGTAGGATGCATTCCAGCCATGAAAAGGGCAGAGTGTTCTGTAACACAACACATGTCTCCATGCAGGCAAGCGAGGTCAGGGACACATTCCAGTCAGGCAGAAGCACTTGAGGAGAGTGTGGAGAAGGGCAGCCGAGGGCCATGGTTTAGGAAGTAGGGGGCGGACGTGGCCTGAATGGGTTCTGAGAGGCCTAGAGGGCTCCATTTGACCCCCAGGCCTGATGTTCCCTGTCTCCTTCCTCTATAAAGCTAATACTTTCTTGTCTGTTTTTTAGATGAATACAAAAAAGGGGACGCTTCTTTCAAGGATGCTGAAATTCATTTACTTTTATTTGGTATTCACAATAACAGTTACTTTGAATTTTGTAGTGAAGGTAAGATTTTATTTTTATTTTTTTAAATTAATCGTACAGCATAGTAAAAGCATTTGTTTGTTTTTTAACCAGATGTTAGTTGCCTAGGAAAATAATAATAATCTCAAAATTCCTCTTCCTGATGTGCTTTTTCTTTTTCTAGTGGAAAAAGATAATGGATAGAATTGGTAAAGAATTAACCCATCTTTTGAATCTAAGTTTTTTTGTTTTTAAAAAAATCTTCCAGTAGAAAATGTGATGCTGCTAACTGAAATATTGTTTATCTCTCGCGGTTGCAAATGTTTGTCATATGTAGCAACGATCTGTCTCAAAAGCGTGGTGCTAACACACGATTTCCTTTCTGTTTGTTTTGCAGACTTTTATTCCCCATAGAGAAAACGAACATTTAATGAAAGTGCTTGAAGTAAAATTGGGTTTAAACATTACTAAGTAAGTCTGAAGTGATATTTTGCAAAATGCAAGGAGTTGTACATTACGATCACTGGAGGAGAGCATAGCGTCTGTTTGAGAATCTTATCAGCTCCAACCCAGTGGCAGCTGTCCAGGATCACTAGCAGAGCTTTACACACTGAGATGAGGAGTACTTGTTATTACTTGATTTTCAGTATCTTAGGAAAGGTTGATGAAAAAATGCCAGCCAATGTGTAGCTGCTGTGAAAGACAAATTCAGTGTTGGGAATCATTTGGAAAATAAAGCTGCCGATACCGTAATGTGACCACATTCGGAAAATTATATACTGTTCTGGTTGCTGCACTTCTGAAGGGATATTGTAGAGTTTTAAAAAGTGCAGAAAAAGGCAGTCAAAATGGGCTGGAGCAGCTGGAAAGGTTATAGCATTTAGAGCTCTGTAGCTTTAAAAAAAAAAGGAAGGGAAGGGAAGGGGGACATGCTAGAGGTGCGTAAAATTCTGCATGGCACTTGGAGAAAGTGGGCAGAGTTTTTTCTTCCTCTCACAATACTAGAAGCTGGGGTAATCCAATGGAGTTGAATGACGGCTGTTCCAAACAAAAGGAAGTGCTTTTTCACACAACACACTAAGCTATGGAGTTCACTACCACAGGATTTTGTGAACGCCAGCAATTTGGTGAACAGCTTTAACAGGGGTTTAGAAGAGCATATGGAGGATAAGGCCAACGTAGCTGCTGTCTGCCACCTTCAGGATCAGAGGCAGTATGGCTCTACATACCAGTTGCTGAGGGTCACAGGCAGAAAAGTGCAATTGAGCGCATGTCCTGCTTGTGGGGAGAAGCAAGCCACCCAGTAGGGTAGAGCTGTAGTCCTAGCTTCCCAGCAACAGGGTTGCTGCCACTTTACTGGAGGGAGAAGGGGAGGCAGGCACAGTGGCAGGAGCACCAGATAAGATTGGCATGGTGCACATTCACCAGCGGAGCCATTCTGCCTAGAAAGCAGCACTGACCTTGCTTCTGGGCTTCCCATAGACGTCTGATTGGCCACTGTGGGAGCAGAGTGCTGGAGTAGACAAGTCTTTGGTTTGATCCAGCAACTGGGTGATTACCTGTATTAGAAAATGCAATTGATAGGGCTTATACTGACTGGCTAAGCTCATGACTGCCCCACCCCCTTTTGCAATTTATAGGAACTTCACAATCAACTGGCTGCTTTGTCAAGAGTCCCTTCAGACACCATCCCAAGACTTCTTTCTGCGGCTCACTCAGTCCTCACTATTGCCTTTCTACATTTTAGTGCTAAGCATTTGCCTCGTGTCTGTTGGCCAGGCCACCTTCAGGAGAATTTGGTAAGGTAACTTCTCTCTGTTCTCAACCGCATGGTCTGTAGCTTGTTCCTATGACCTTACGTGTTAGTTGCTGCATGTAATGGACGTACCTTCAACAGCAAACACCAGCTGCAGTACAAGAACTTCCAAGCTGGAAAAAGACTGTTTTTTAGGTAGTACATATAACTTCCCCTTCCTTTGCATATGACATAATATATGATGCGTCCATATCTGTTTGCATTTGAATGCCTAACCCTCTTCTGTATTTCCGTCTGAAAAAATTATGTAGAATAGTAGTATAAATCTGAACTGTTGCATGTAGAGGTGTGATTATAGGCAAGTACGTGCTGCACACGACATAGAATATATACCACCCTTAGCTAACCCTGGTGCCCTCGGAGGTTTTTGACTACAGCTCCCATCAGCCCCAGCCAGCATGTGCTAGAGGACATCAGGTTGGCTAAGGATGGTGACATTACGGTGGTGACGTTAGTTCACTGCCCCACCATCATGCCTAGAGTGCTTCAGCATTGGAGGCTGTGTGAATCTGCTCAAAGACTGAGCTGAAAGAGATTGAAATTATCATATTGGATATGTTTAATGTTTTAATCATAGCTGGTTTTGGGTAAGCAGTGGCTGTGCTGAATAAAGATACTGCTGCAAAAATAGTTGGTGGCGGGGCTGGGGGGAACATTCCAAGAGGAGGGGGAACTTAAGAGGTCTGTTCTTGGGTTATTGTAAGGCTCTAAGCTGATATCATGGACTGGTTGGAAGAATGGTGGGAGGAACCACCTGGGGAACCCCCAAAGGAAAGAAGGCTCAGAGCCCAGAGAGGAGTGGTGGGGCAACAATGAGCGGTCAGAGAAGAGGGAGGAGACTGGGAAGAGGAGGTGTCAGAAGCTGAAGAGGTAACAGGGCTTAGTGAGCTGGGAGAGTCTGTGGCAGAGAGCAGTCCAGAATCAGAGGCAGAAGCTGAAGCCTGAGAGTGGGAGGCTAAGAGGCAGAGATGAGTCAGGGATTGGCTGGATGAGGAAGAGTGGTGGCAGCCAGTAGTCCAGGAGGCAACTGAGAGGGAAGGAGACTTTGAAGCAGGTTCAGACTTGTGTGACAGGGAGGAATCATCAGCAGAGAGTGAGGGTGAAGGGGCTTGAGGTAGCCACAGACACTGATACAGAAGGATCAGAGGCTGTGTCTCCTCTGCAATACAGTCCTGGTTCAGCTCCTTCCCCTCCCCAACTCTCAGTGCAGGAATGAAGGGTTGAGAAAAGGCTAGAACAATTGAGAAAAGGTGAGTCACAGCGAAAAAATGCAAGGAGTGAGGTATAAATAAGGGAGAGAGAGGACAGAACTTTAGCTTCTGCAACTGACATGCAATAAAGTTAATTACTGTAAGCACCGTGCCTTGGTTCTGCTTATAACATCGGACGAAAGACTGAGGGGCTTTTATGGCAGCCTGACAGGCTGGTGAAGAGTCACAGGTGTCTCCCCCTCCTGCTGTGACAAGCTCCCCTTCCTCCCAGAACCAGAAGAGGCATGAAAAGTGTGGGGGAGAGGTAGGCTTCATGCAGGCACAGTCTCTGATTGCTTGGGGGAAACCCTGGAGAGGAGGGACTTAGAGTCTCGGCATCTGATCCATGGGGCAAAACTTAGCAGCGGTGGGCTGCTGTGCTCATTAGGTCCGACGCTCTGCCAAATCTTTGCAGATCGTGTTCTTACTATAAAAAAAGGTTAACTTCAACTTTCATGGTGTGATTTAATGCAAGCTTACTTCTGACAGATGAGCATAAGGAAGAACCCCATCTCGGGGCTTGATATGGACTGCTTAGTTGTCAACGGACTCTGTGGTTTTTCTCTGTCTTCCACATGCTGCAGTGGTGAACCAGCCAATGACACAGCGAAGCTTGAGGGCGGGAGGATTGGAGAAAGGCCAGAGGTGGTGTACCATGTACTTCACACACTTTCACTGGGATCGCTTGCAATGATGATGGAAGGGTGAGTTTGTCTAGGTTTGTTTTCCCTGGAAGTGGCAAGGAATTACTCTTGCTTTCGTTTCTTTCTGGGTGTGGATGGAGGAACTCTTTCAGACAAATATATGTGCTTGGATCAAAATGGGCTTCAGTTGCAGAATCAGATTTTGACTGCAGAATAGGGCTATCTGCACCTTAGGAAATAGAGGCAAGAAAACCCCTCGGACAGCCTCACATTGCATGATTGAATAGGATTCTTATGGGTCTGCGAGGACCATTATGTACTCCTGCACCCTCTGGAAGTTCTGTTCATATGAACGCAGCTTCAAGTGCCTATTTTGGATGCCTCAAACAGGCTTAGAAATGGGCTTGAGTCTAAAGAAAGCCCACATAGTAGTTTGCTGGAGGACGCAGAGACATTGCAGTAGGTTTCTTGGCAGTCTTCGATGGTGTCTTTTTGAGTTCTAGATGCTTACAAAGCTTTTCGCGAAGACACTCGGAGATGGTAGTGGGATTGGATGCTGTTGCAATCTCTCTTGAACAATGTATGTAGGAACTCATCTCTTTATGGATTTGCGTGGTGGTTTTCTAGAATGAAGTACGTGTGGACTCCCTATGTTTGCATGATTGCTGCGTTTGGCGTATGCTCTCCGGAGCTCTGGATGACTCTTTTCAAGTGGCTCCGACTGAAGGCTGTGCACCCTATTTTGCTGGTGAGTTCCTAGTTCTCGTTAATTGTATCCATGGAGGAGCTGTGTGCACGCCAGCTCCACCCGCAACCTTTCCCCCACTGCATGGGGGAGAAAGCCTGAAGGGGAATGATAAGCATGTGCAGCTGAATCTGCTTTCAGTCAGAAAGCAATGATCAGGAACCCTGCGCACTGGATACAGTGCCTGTTCCATGACAATTATCTCTGGTCCTGGCATAATGTAAGTATAGGATTGCTTTGTTAAGCTGATTAACCGACAGTACAGTGATACCTCGGTTTATGAACTTAATTCATTCTGGACGTCCATTCGTACACCAAAGCATTCTTAAACCAAGGCGCACTTTCCCTACTGAGGCCTCCCGCTGCCGGTGCCCTTCCACCGTTCGGCTTCCGGGGCAAAGTTTGCTAACCGGAACACCTACTTCCGGTTTTGCGGAGTTCGTTCACCGAATAGTTCGTTAACAGGGCTGTTCGTAGACCAAGGTACCACTGTAGTATTTAGAACTTTTCAGTGCAATCCTGTACACGCCTACTCAAGGTAAGTCCCATTGAATCCAGTGGGACTTCCTTCCATGCAAATGTGTGTATATTACTGCAGTCCCAAGGAGTGAACTGTAGTGATAAGAAGGTACCTGCGCTTGCGTAGTTGAGGACTTAAAAGAGCAAATCGTAATCTTTTAGGGTGTCTGATCTATATTTCAGGCTCTTATCTTGAGTATGGCATTTCCAGCTATCATAGGCTTCAGCTTGTGGAAAGAGGTAAGATAATATGACACTCCCATTATTACTAACAGCAGTCAGCATTATCCAGTTGGAGTATTGGTTGAAGGGGACTCGATGAGGGTGAGCAGTTAGTTCATTTTCATGCTCGTGCAATTCTCCAAATTCTCCATATATTGCTGTGTTTTGAGATAGGCTTTTCTGACATCTCCTTAGCCTGAAATCCACAGCTAAAATGGCAGCAGCAAAAGTGTATGGCCACTAGGTAGCACTGTGAATCTCAAATGCAGGCCTGGTTGGTTTGCTAAAGTAAATAAATAGAAATAAAAATGAATCTAGCCCAGTGATGAGGAAAAATGAACACTTTATATTAACAAAACATTTTATTAATAAATTGAGGATAATTTTGTTGGGAGTATTTGAGTCAAAGGGATTTCTTTTTTCTTTTTTCTTTTACTAATGCATTATGAAGAATAAAATGGATTCTGTCCTCTCTGATGGAAGCTAGCCTAATAGTGTAGCGAAGGGCTCTTGAGCATTGATGGTGCTGCGATTTGATAGTAAAGCTAGAAAGGTGGTTTTTAGTCTGCTCCCCTGCATTATTTAAAGTTCTGTAATTTGTTTTCCCACAGTTCATAGCCTTGGTGCTTCCTTTTAGTTTTTTCCTAGGATAATGGCAGAACTTTCAGAACTGCAGGAATTTTATGATCCTGACACAGTCGGACTCATGACCTGGATCAAGTAAGCCATCCCGTTTTGCGTACTTTTTGGTATTCCTTCTTAGCGCAGGATATTTTTTTGTAACCTAAGCTGCAGTCAGTGCAGCAGTTGTTTCCCTCGCACATGCCTCTAGCCGAGCTCCATGTGGCCTTGACACTCACCTTTTTGGGTTTGCACTCGGGACTGTTGCGCGGTTGAAGAAACCTTGGTGAATTGAATGTGTGCGTTTTAACCCATCTAGATTGCATGTTTTGCTATTGGCAGCATTACAGCTGTGCAGGACCCCGTTCCTGTCAATTCCTCTATTGCGCAGCCTGGAGTGGTGTGATGTGTTGAGGCACCGTCTATTTTTTGCCTCAGACAGCTAGATGTCTTAGACTGGCCTTGCCTTCACTGCTGCATTTTGCACCAGCTGAAGTTTCCAAATACTTTTCGGAGGCAGCCGCACACAGAGTGCCTTATCATACTCCAGTCCTCATGGAACTAAAGGGTGGTGACTGTGCCCAATACACCCTCTCTAGGAACAGGCGCCGTGAGCACTGCAGTCTTAAGCTGTGCAAGAGCACCCCTGGCCGCTATGTGGGAGCATAGCCAGGACCCAAGAGCATTTTCAGGCTGTACTGTATAATTTTATAGAATTACATAAGTGAGGACATGGTTTCTTCCCTCCGTAGAAGACAGGCTCCTATTGCTGCTGTGTTTGCCGGCAGTCCACAGCTGATGGGCACGATCAAGTTGTGCACTGGCTGGATGGTGACTAATCTGCCCCTGTATAATGAGGAGGACCTGCAAAAGAGGAATGAGAATGTGAGTCTTTGCTTTGTATCATTTTTAAAGGGCTTCTCACGTTTTGTAGTGTACTTCGAAATCTTTAGCTGGGGATAATGTTGCTGTTATTCCCATTCCACAGGCAGAAAATGGAAGCTGAAACTTGCTCATGTATTTTAAATACAAGCTGAGAAAGTTAAGTTCACTGAAATCAACAGAAATTTAAACTCCACACTGTATTATTGTTGCTGATGATTCTTCCAAGTGGAAATAAAAAACCATTTAACTCAATGGGGTCTGGCGTAAGTCTGTGTAGGATTCAGGAGTAAAACTCACTGATTTTTACCATGTGCCTAATTTACACCCGATTGCACCCTTTGTTTACTGGCATTAGTGGCTCTGACCCAAATATCTTTGTGGAGGCAAAAAATCTATATGTTTTTTTGCCTCTAGTTCCAATGTGGAAGTTGATCAGCCGTTTCACCCCTATAGAGAAGGATTCTTAAGGGTGACTGCTTTTGTTTGACACATGATAAAAAGTCTTGTTTAAAATTCAATGCATTAGCATTGTATTCCCCCCCAATAATTAATGAATAAGGTTTTTAAATTTCGATTGCATATTTGAATCCTACAGATTTTTCAGATCTATTCCAAAAGATCAGCTGAAGATATTTACAAGATACTCACGTCATACAAAGCCACCTATCTGGTTATAGAGGATTCCATTTGCAATGAGGTGGGGCCTGTGAGGGGATGCCGGGTCAAAGACTTACTGGATATTGCCAACGGCCATGTAAGTAGCACCTTGAGCTTCTGTCAAAATACTTTTGCAAGTTTCCTTTTAGAAGGTATAAAGTTTCCTGGAGGGCTTTATACTACATTCAGTTTAAGCTTTTGCTTGCTTGTTAGAAGGAAGTGTGTCTATAGGATTTCAGCCTGTTTCTTCACTTACACAAGTGCCTAATTTCCATAGGGGTAACTATGTTAGTCTCTTGCAACAAAAACCACGAGCTAAAGACTAACCAGTTCATAATGGAAAAGATTTCATGAACTGCTGTACACTTCATCAGACACGTTAAGTGTTAGGAAAATGAAACGTCAGAGGGAGACTGCAATGTGAAATTGTAGAATTAAAATTCATTCAGTGCTATTACTTGGGGACTAAATTGGCACAATGGATTTATGTCACACTTTGTGGATTAATCAGGTTACCCCATGCCAGAGTGTTTGTTATCTTCAACACAACTACTTTTCTTTTAACGGCCACTGTTAAGAATGTAATGATAACAATCTGTACTTTTATGTATTTCATTTCTTTCTGACTTCACTCATTACACCCTCAAACCATGTTTATATACCTGGAGTTTCCTGCCACAAAATGTGTTGCTGGCCACTGGTGTAGGTGGCTTTAGAAGGGAATTAGGCAAATTCATGGAAGATGGGTTTATCAACATCTAATAGCCACAGGGATGTGGTTCAACAAAGCAGAGCTATTGGCTTCGTGTCCTACTTATAGGCTTTCCAGAAGTCTGGTGGATCTTTGGTCTGATCTGTCATGACTCTTTTTCTGTAGGTATGGAGTACCAGTAGCTATTTGACCATCACAACAGCATTCACTGAGTACAAGGGCCTCAAAGGCAGTGGTCAAGCACCACCTTGACTGGGCCGTTGTGGTTCAATGTAACTCAATAGTTTGTGAGGAATTGGTGTGCACAGACTTCTATTTCTGTTTTGGACATCTTTTTTTCTGTCTTTCATGCTTTATCAATTAGATACCGATTATGTCTCCAAAGCCACGCACACGGATCCAATCTCATGCCAATGAACTCAAATCTTTTTTTATAGGTTAGACTGAGTCAGAGGTGTTTTTCAAATGCACACTCTTTTTGTTCAGTTCTTCCTTATCCAGATTAATGATAAAATATATTTTGCTTGTTGCTACTGCAGGACTGGGTAACTTCATTCAGTGCTAATAATCACTTCAGGCAGAATATGATTATTTGAATATTATGAATCACAGAATCATTGAGTTGGAAGGGTCTTCAACCCCTTGCAATGCAGGAATCTCAACTAGGTCATACATGACACAGGTAGCTTGCATTGAATTTTCTCATATGGGATAATAGATTCTGTGCTGTTAACGAGTGGCTCCTACATTCTACAATATACTTTTAGAAAGAATTGTTGCTCTCCAAATGAAATGTTCCTCTCTTTCTCCAGCACAGCTAGACTATGTTGACAGTTTCTCAGGTCATGAAATTAAAAATCAGTTAAAGTCAGTCCTTTGTGTGCATTGAGTTAAAATACACATTTTCCTTATTTCTCCCCAGGTGTATTATGAAGAAAATGACAGCTATGGCTACTCTAAATATGGACGGTTTTGTCAGGAGATCAAAATGAACTATTCTCCATACGTGAACTACTTCACTCGAGTATACTGGAACAGATCCTATTATGTATACAAAATCAACACTGTGATATCCTTCCAGTCCTGAGATTCCATTTTGAAGACTGACTTGAGTTGGCAGAATCCTTAAATGGGAAGAGGTCATTTACGAACGTACTTTTTTATATCCCATATACAGTATAAACACACACACACACACATCCTTGAGAACATGCAAAGTGGTACCTGACTGGAATACTGCAGGCTACAGCACAGCAAAAGAGAGAGATGCTGCAACACCATGAGAGTAGAAGACTGTCTTCCATATTTTAAAATACCTCTTCCCAGCTTTTCCAGTTTTAAACTTATTTTAATGTGCATTGATTTTCTTTTTTTATTGTTTATAGCAACTGCTGCCTTTAAGTAGTTTTATTTACTTGGTTAATTATAAAAAAAAGGAACGTGTAAACCTTCTGGGCATGATCCTGAAGCTATGCATATTTATCTGGGGTAGTGGGAAGGATATTCAGTCCTTTTTGGAGCTGCAGGTTCCCACATTTTTTTAATGAATGGAAGTGGAGCGGGAGGGTTTGGATATTGCTGGAAATTATTCGGGTTGGGTGGGGAATGAGTTGTATACAGGGTATTGCTTGGCTGAGATTGATTCTTGTTAATCATGGTTGCTAGCTATGATCTGCCTTCTGTTCAAGACACTGGCAGATCTGTCATTGATCTTCAATGGGGCACAATTTTACCCTACGTTTGGTGAAAGACTATATCCTAAGATGGTAGCACACAGTGGATTACATGTCTTTTTTTAAAAAAAAAATCAGTGTCCAAAATAAGAGTTTACTCTTAATATGTACAATTTTCTTTGAAATGTGTATATGTGTGTTAGGAATATACATCCAATATTATGATGGAGACCTTCTGATTGTTTCAAATATACAATTTAGTCCCTAAACAAGAAAGGGCTTGGAGAGGTTTGACTTAACTATTTTGCAGATTTCAGCCACTTTGCAGAACTGTGCGTCTGCTTTAATAGGATGGATGAGGTTAATCATTTTGATCTGGTTTTATAGTCTTGTTAAAAGTTATTTCTCAAATTGGATTTTAAAAACCACACACTGAAGTCCAAGCTGATAACAGCAGGTTGTATTTTGGGTTGAGTTGTTTAAAACAATTAAATATTGTTATGGGACCTTAGCAATTTCTCTCCACGTATTTATGCTGTTGTTCTTGGTATTTTTCTTTAATTTTTTTTGTGTGCCTCCCCCCCCCCCACCTCTGAGCTTGATTTTTATGGTCTTTCAAAAACAACAATCCGGTAGAGGTTTTTTTTTTTAAAGTGTAAGCTGTGAGAGCATTTCTTCTGTGCTTCACGGAAAGCCTTCTATCCACTGACTAGAACTGAAATTCCAGGTGTTGGCATTTTTTTCATTCAAGGTACACAAACATGAGAATAACCAGGCAAAGCAGATTTAGTATGTGTATATTTTATTACACACGTTATGTGCGGTGCTCATTGCTGCCTATTTTATGCAGGTCAAACAACTTGGTTGTAATATTTTGAAAAGGAATTCCTTATGAAGAACTCCAGCTCATAGAACTTAAAACCATATTGGTGTTTTGATTTCTGAGAGGGTATATATTGTACTGCTGAGTGATTGGATGTTAAACGCCTTATGACAGTAGCCTTGAAATGCATTCACTTCGACAATGTCTGTATCCGCGAGGTTTTGTTTTAATGCTGCAGCCATTCTCTGTGTTCCTTTACAAATGCAATTATGCCTCTGCATTGAATATTTTTTTCTGATGCTGCAATAAATTGCATCAGATGCACTTACCTTGAATTTACTGCAATTTACGCTTCAATACTGTTTTGTACTGATTGAAGGGCTGCCGGTTTTGACATGTTTCTGGCATTGAATACTTGACCTCCCTTCACCAGGCACCTTTGATTTCTATGAGGTTTCCATGGAAATAGATGCAGGTCATGCAGTAACATCAATATGTTTGGCCAGCTCTAATACAATACCATTAATGGAGGTAAACCAGTAACCTCTCTGGTAGTCTCTAATGTTCATGAATTCCACTCCTAACTATTGCACTTCTGCACTTGCTGAATTACTTCAGCCCTAACAGTCTTGCTCAAAATGCAATTATATCTCCGCTTCTGAAATGGGCTCCTTTTGAGTATTTACTCCAGTGCTGAGTAACTTTAAGCTTGTCCACACAGTTGAAGATGAGCTTGTTTTCCAGCCTGAAGTTTTGTTTTATATGCTGTTTTGAGCATACAGCGCATAAGCCCTTACCCCTGATTTTTAAGTAGTGATGTTGCTTACCCGTATCGCACTCCTCATGCTTGAAGAGAAATGAAATCCGATAGCTCTCAAGTTCCAGAAACTTATTACAGCAACAAAGGGGTAGAAAGTGCAGCTCTGCTAATAGAGATGGAGGTGCTCCACCTGGAAGTCCCCTGCATGCCTGTAGAGAAGAGGGAAACGGGACATGGTGGGAACAAGCATGTATTCCTCCCCACAGTAGCCAATGGGAAGGTAGAAGAAAAAACCTGCCCCTTGCCCTGTCCACAGCAACATCTCAAGACAATGGATGAAGACAGCTGCTATTCTCCCTGCCGCAAATGTGCAGTAGGATTGCGCTGTTTTGTAAGCTTTCTCTGTGAGCTGTGGGACCTTTTGAAAACAGACTTGCAGCTGTGGAAGGAGGTGGTGGTTCTCATGGCCTCTGGTTAGATAAAACCTTCACAAACCATTATAGTATTTTTTCCCCTATATAGAGAAAAAAGTAGCCTAAATAAATAAATAAATAAATAAACTGCAAATCTAATGTTGGTTATTGGACTTGCTGTTGAATAGCCAGAAGTGGGAGGTGGATGAGGTCTTGATTTTTATTTTTATTAGTTGTGCAAAATGCAGCATTTTCCTAACATTCCCGTGCTGGTGGACAACCGTAACAATAAATTATCTATCTATCCTAACATTCCCTGAGGACTTTGAAGGCTGTATTTGGAAAGCTTGTAAGCATCACTCTAATTAAATGTTTTTCGGGCATAACATGTTATGGTTCTAATGAATGGAGAAATAAGTAGTCCTTTAAAAAAAGAAAAGAAATGGAAGCATTCAAACCTTTTGCTGTCAATGTTGCAGTCCAGTTGGAACATGTGCCTTGTAAACCTTTTTTTTAATTAAAGAAACAAACTCTAACCTCTGCACATTTTGTTGATTCTTTTTTATGTCTAAAATCCACAGTTGAATTTCAGTAGGGACAAATGTCAGGTTCTACACTTAGGCAGGAAGAACTAGCTGCACAAATATAAGATGGGGGGACACCTGGATTGCCAGTAGTATCTAGGGGTTTTAGTAGACCACAAGCTTAAGGTAACAGTGAAAAAAAAAAAAAAGCTGCTGCTATTCTAGACTGCATCAACAGAAGTATAGTGTCCTAATCAAGGGAAGTAATAGTACCACTATTCTGCCTTGGTCAGACCACACCTGGAGTACTGTGTCCAATTCTGGGCACCACAATTTAAGAAGGATATTGACAAGCTAGATTGTGTGCAGAGTAGGGCAACTAAGATGATCAAGGGTCTGGAGACCAAACTTTATGGGGAACAGTCGAGGGAACTGGGTATGCTTAGCCTGGAAAAGAGGATACTGAGAGAAGATATGATAGCCCTCTTCAAGGATCTCAAGGGCTGTCGCATGATGGAGGAAGCGTGCTTCCTCCTGCTCCAGAGGGCAGGACTGGAAATAACAGATTCAAGTTACAAGAAAGGAGATTCCGACTAAATATCAAGAAGAACCCTCTTGGTTCTAGGAGACGGCGGGGCGGGAGAAGGTGGGGAGCCTCCGGACCCGTCTGTTGGCTTAACTTTCTCCTCTTCTGCCACATCTGTCTCAAGTCTACCCGGCCCCTGACTCTTCCTCCTGCCTTGCGGGCGGCAGCACACCCCAAAAATCTCTGGTCATCGCTTCTGCGAGAGCGATCTTAAGCATAGAATCTGCAAACGCGTATAGGTTTGGAGAAAGCGCGGGCCGTTTCTTCACACCATCGACACACACGGAACAAGTTTCTAGGCAAATACACTCCGCCTCCTCTCATCCTATTGGCGGCTCTTGCGCGGAGGGCGGAGCGTCCGTCCCGCCCGTCCCGTCCATCCCTCCACGTGGAGTCGGCTGTGCTAGCGCGCACTCTCGGGCTGCTGGAGAACTTTCATCGTCTCCGGGAATCGCTCGGCGCCGCACCGAGGGGGAGAATGAGGGAATCGCCGTCCGGGGGCCTGTCTCCTTCCCGCCGATGGCTCCTCTTCCTCTGGCTCGCGGCCGGCTCGGGCGGCTCCCCGTGCCGCTGGCCCGCCTCGCCGCGCGCGCTCTGCTTCTATGGGCAGGTGCCCGAGAACAGCCCTCCGGGGACGCGGGTGCAAGGGCTGCGGGTGCCGCTGCGGAGGCTGCTGCTGCGGGCGCCGCCTCAGACGCCGGCAGCCGCGTGGGCCCTGGAGGGCGACGGCGCCTCGCACTTCGCCCTGCAGCTGCTCCCGGCCGGGGCTCCCCGTCGGCGGCCGGCGCTGCTGCTGCTTTTGCGCACGGCGGAGCGCTTGGACCGGGAGGCGCGTCCGCGCTACAGCCTGGCGCTGACGGGCCCCTCGAGGGCGGCGCTGCTGCTCCGGCTGCGGGTGCTGGACCGCAACGACCACCGGCCTCGCTTCCCGCCGGGCCCCGCGCCGCCCCTCGAGGTGGACGAGTTGGCGCCGCTGGGCTCCGAGGTGGCGCGCCTGCGCGCCCTGGACGCCGACGAAGGCGCCAACGCGCGCCTCACCTACCGCTCGTGGCCCGGCGCCTCTGACCCGGGCCGCCGCCTCTTCGTGGTGCCGCGCAGCGGGCAGGTGCTCACCGTGGGCTCCCTGCTCGGCTTGCGCCGCCTCAGCCTCTGGGTCTCGGCCCAGGACCACGGGCTTCCCTTGCCCTTGCGCAGCCCCGCCAGGCGCCTGGAGCTGGCGGTGAGGAAGAGGACGACGACGACCGCTCCCCAAGGCGCCGCTCCGTCGCCGCGCAGGGCCCGCGCCCTGGCCGCCTCCTCCAGCGCCGGCTACTCCAGCCCCGGCTACAAAGTCCGCGTCCCCGTTGGGGCGCCTGCGGGGGAGCTCATCTTCACCGTCCCGGACACCCGCTACCAGGAGGCCGGCGGCAGCTGGTTCGAGATGGTCTCTCCGGCCGCGGCGGGGGCTTTCCCGGTGGAGCTGGACAGGGGCTCCGGCCGACTGTCCCTCGTCCGGCAGCTGGAGAGGGGAGGCCGGACGGAGGTGGTGGTCAAGGTGCATCGGATAGACGGGCAAGGTGAGGCTGCCTCACAGGTGGGAAGCCTGCTAAGTCGCGGGGGTCTCTGAGCAGGTGCGGAGCAGATGCAGTGACATCTTAGGGGTTTTAATAAAAACAACAGCTATAAGCCAGTCCTTTACTCAAAGTATATCTTTTGGGGTTGTAGACACAGAAATTAAAGGTAAACATCACAGCGATGCAATAAGATTGAGAATAATTGAAACCATCTAACTATCTAAATGCAGCATATTCTAAAATGCTTGGGCTTGATGCTGAAGGGAACACAGTGTTAGGTCAGAGCCGGTCAGAGAACTACTTTGCATAAGCAGCCCAAATGATTTCTTGGGATAGGCAATGTTTTTGTGGTGCTGTGGGAGCAACACTGAAGCAGCATGTAGACTGAAAGATTGGTGCCTGCATTCATGTGATTATTTCAAAAGATGCTGGAGTTCACCATTCCCTTTTTAATTATTTTGATTTAAAGCCTATATTGACTTGTGTGGGAGATTGCATATCTTAGAAATGCATCAAGCCTGTAAAGAAACCTACCGAGCAGAAATTCTGCCTCCTAATTCTTCAGACTTGTGAGACAGCTACTCTTCATAGATGAGGCTTGTCTAATGCTTCAAACTACACATTGTGCTCAAATGTTCGTAATTTTGCTCAGCTTTTTTCTCAAATGAAAATGATCACAGAACAGGTGGGTGGGAAGGAGGTGATTCACTCTTTCTCCTTGGGCCATTTCTCCTGATGGGAAAAGTACACAATCCTTTCATGTTTTCTCTTTGGAGAGAAGAAAGACATGGGAGAGCAATATTTGATTAGAAAAATGGTTTGAGAGGCTCTTCCACCTCCTTCCTCATCATTTCTTTGCTTGAGATTGCAGCCTCCAGAGGCTGCTGCTTATTTTAAAAGAAAAAAGTCAGGACAGGTAAACACGATCCCAGGTGGCAGACGTTTTGATTTTTCTTCAGCTTTGTATTTTATAGTTTAGCTGTGTGATTTCATCATTTGTAAAGATTTCAACAGTTTGGAGCAGAATATTGAGTTATGGTGCGAACACTCACAAGCAAACAAGACATGCTGAAGCACATTTCAAGCTGTACATCCTATTATCCTTGGCAAACAGTGTGTGGACTGAGGGATCCTTCCTAACCAGTGTGAAAATGGTTGCTTGTTTGCACAAAACTACAGTTATTTCAAATACGCAGTTTGCTTTTGAATAAATGCAGCTTCCTTTCTAAAGAGAGAAGTCATTAAACAGGTGCAGCCACAATATCTGAAAGTGCAGTATTGATATTCATTGCTTACATTCCTTGATTGCAAACCCCCACCTACCACCCCCACCCCCCAGTGAAAGCACAGTGATTCAACCTCTTGAGAATCTTGTTTCTTTTTTTCTGGAAAAAAATTAAGTTTCTAGTCTTCAAGACTTCTAAGATGGAACTGACTGTAGTGGAGCAAGCCCCTTTATTATGACTAACCAAAATGTCACAAAAAGCGCACAAGCTCTTTGAGTCCAGGAAAACTTTTTATCATGATGGATGTTAAGCAAAGTGGGAAGGACGGGAACGGTGATAAGAGAGCTGCTTTGATTTTGAAGCCATGGTGTCTGGATTTTTAGTACCGGTAGTGGCACCTTCCTTCTCTAAGTAGAGGTACATGCCTACATCAGGGATAGCAAGTTTTCTGCCCTCCAGATGTTGCTGAACTACAACTTGCCCATTGACTGTGCTGGCTGGGGCGCCTGGGAGTTACTCTTGCTACCTAGCTACGTGCAGGTGGTACTGTTAAAGTATGTGTTCTATCATTGAAAGGGTGTGTTATTGGTCATAGAGATTGAACAGATTTAGTTACACTTTGTATATGTGTTCTAAAGCTTCCTCCTTGTTTCCCATCCCTGAACTTCAGTGTAAGTTGAAGTTTCACACTCACAAGGGCTACCAACACATTTATTTATTTTTTGTCATATGAGGAAGCCAGTTGTGTTCTCAAGGTGCTAACACTGTGCCTGTTGCAGCAGGAATGGGTAGCCTGTAGCCCTCCAGATATGGCGGCTCCCAGCCGGCATGGTCAATGGCTAGGGATAATGGGAGTTGTATTTGGAGGGCCACACTGAGCTGTGGAGCGTCTCCAAGTGGCTTAGTTTCCATCTCATATGACTCTTTCCATTGACGTAATCTAGACAATGTCTTAGTGCAGGTTTGATGCAGCAACATTTGGAGGTCTTTCCATGCTTACTGCGTACATTTCTGTTTGCAAATGTCATGGATGAGGACGTGGTAACAGAGGTCATGCCATTTCTCCATCTGGTCCAGTATTGTCCTCTCTGGCATCAGAGTCACAGGCAGATGCTCTTTCCCACCAGCTGCTACTTGATCTCAGGGGCTGAACCTGGGACCTTCTCCATGCAAAACAGCAACAGAGAACCTCTGGCCCTCCAGGTATTCCTAGGTTCCAGTTCTTACTAGACCCAACCACCATGGCCAATGACCGTAGATGATGGCAGTTGTGATCCAAGAGGGCCACAGGATCCTCACTTCCTGGTGTAAACCGCATGCTCTACTACATCCCTTGAATGTTTTTAACTGTCCTTATAGATTATTTTACTGTTTGGTTCTTTTTGTCAACCGCTTTGAGTTTTTCTTCTTACAACCAAGTGGTGTCTAAATTTTATGAAATGTATAAATAATAAAATATTGAGCTGTGATCGTCGTCATCCCCCCACGCCAGCCCCTCAAACAGTTTAGTCCCATTCACCTCCACTGCATTAAAAGTCCAGACAAGGCTTTTTGTGCAGGCTTGATCTAGCTTATTAAGTTAAAAGCAGGCAAACCGATGAAGGGTATTGCTGTGTTAACTTGTGAAGCCGACAGCACAATCGGCGTACTGCTCTTTTGCATTGTTGTTCTTTAAAAAGAGCTTATTATAATCTCTGCTATGATCCTCTTTGCAAAGCTGTGTTCTGCTTCATCCTGTCCCCAATAACAATATCGACAAGACAAAACGCCTCTGGGTGGAAATAATTCCAGTGATCATGTAGGACAAGGTCATAGCCGCACTTCCTTTAGAGCAGCTGTTCAAAATTAAATTACATTCGGAAAACTTCAAAATAAAACATGCTGGAAAAATGTGTGATTGCTTATAACTGTTAAGCAATTCCGGGAACTATTAAGTTTTACAAATGCACTAGGAAGAATTGGCAATAACCAACCCATTGGTGGCTCTTGCGACGGTGCAATACTGTGGAATGCCAAGCTTGACCCAGATGTATTTCATGACTGCATGGAGCAAACAGCCCTTTACCAACATCCATTATGTGGACTATAAAGGTGAGGAAGGAAATGTAAAGAAAATTCTGTAATTTTTTTAGTGCCGTTCATTTGAGTAGGATTACACTTAAACAAAGTTGCCCTGTGTGGTTGTTATTTATTAGATTTGTTTATCCCTTGCTACCCAGAGGTCTCCGAACAATTCACAGCACATTTTAAAACAAAATATAAATAAGCTATATAATGAAAACGGAATAAAGCAACTCCCATAATAACCACATGCTCAGGAAGTTATCTCCCGACTTCAATTTCCTACCTATAAAATAGAAATGCACTCAGTGTGTAGAATTGTTTAAGGACAAACTAGTTCAGGCAATGTTATCGCCCACCATGGATATTACGAAAAAGTAGGTTTGATGCTTTGCTGTCTCTGGTTTCATTATTTTGTGTGCTATTCTCGCCATCTTTTAAGGTTGTGTATATTGCTCTGTCATCTCAGAACACCCCCAGTCATGAATGGCTATAAGCTTTCTATGCCTCCTTGTCCCTGGGAGTCTAATTTAGTCTGTGGGGGTCCCAATTAGCAAAGGAAACAGATAATTACCAAAGCCAATTTAATCTCCAAATTAGTCTACATTTTTAAAGATAGGAAAATACAAAATCCATTAAATTCCCAGGACTGCTTCTTTGTTCTGGTCATTATTGCTTTCCTTTTCTTCCAGTATAAATCCATCCTTTGTGTCCTTTCCCTTGATCTTGCTGAGGCTCTTGGTGTCTGCCCTACTTGAGAGACAAAGTGACCTTGAGGTGCATATTGAACCCTGCCACAGCTTTATGAAAGCGAAAAAAAGCACCTTTTGTGAGAGTTTGAGAGGAGTTCCAAGAGCTCCATCACCTTATTTCTTAGCAAAATGGAAAGCCTAAAAGAACAGGGTGTAAAAAAGGAAAAAAAGTTATATGCTGATTCTCCGAGACCCTTGAGTCCCATGGACTGCAAGAAGATCAAACCTATCCATTCTGAAGGAAATCGGCCCTGAGAGCTCACTGAAAGGACAGATCCTGAAGCTGAGGCTCCAATACTTTGGCCACCTCATGAGAAGAGAAGACTCCATGGAAAAGACCCTGATGTTGGGAAAGATTGAGGGCACAAGGAGAAGGGGATGAGATGGTTGGACAGTGTTCTCGAAGCTACCAACATGAGTCTGACCAAACTGCGGGAGGCAGTGGAAGACAGGAGTGCCTGGCGTGCTCTGGTCCATGGTGTCACGAAGAGTCTGACACGACTAAACGACTAAACAACAACAACAACAAATAAACTCATTTTATGTGTAACATTTATCATAGTGCCCGTAACGAATGTTCTCTGAGTGTTAAAAGTGTGTATTCTAAGAAATGCACTTTTCAGATAGATAAAAATAATAAATACCATGACCACCATCAAACAGAGATAAGTGCAATGAAAACCATTTGAATTAAAATTGAACTTAATTAAAAATGGCCCACGTTCTGTCAGAGGAATTTAATTTTCATCAGTTCACCCAGAAGTTAAAGGAACTACTTCAGAGATATTTTTGAACTATTTCAGTGAATTTGTTCCAAGTACTGGCAGTACCTCACATGATGGACCAAATATATGTTTCTTCTTTAAGCAGCTTACGTTTATTATTGATTTGTATACTCTTGGAATAAGTGGTGGGACGAAGGTGTAGCAGCAGTGGTTTGCATTCAGTTTTCAACACTTATTTTGGGCTGAGTCAACTTGCCCAGACCAGGCCTGTGTGGCTTAAGTAGGTAGTAATATCCCCCCCCCCCGCACTCTTCGGTATCAGTTTGGCTTAAACATCCTGCTGACTTTGTGTCTTGCCAGATCGCTTTCTTGTGGTGACAGATTGGTATTGACAAATAGCTTGGCTGTAACATCAAGCTGTTTATGTCAACGGAACAAAATGTTGTGTGGTCATATTGATTCAGCACTAGCTGAATGCTTTTGTATGTCTGATTTTTTTTAATTTTTTTTTTGCCAGGCGGGGGCTTGGTTGAAAATCAGGAGCCAGGGAGGCACATTTCGTAGTCTGTAAAATGCTCGTCTGATGTAGCACTGATGTTAAGTACTGTATTTGGGTGCTTCTGGATTTTTGGCTAATAGTATGTAACATTCTAAATGCAAGAAGGTAATTTGGTTGGCTTTTATTCCATTTGAAAAGCATGTCTTGAGCACAAACCACAGGAATTGTTTCTTCACCAAAAGCCCCGTCAACACAATAATCAAAGTTGGCAGCATTGTGTAAGTAGCCAGCCACCAGGGTTACAGTCACCAAAATGGGCAGTCTAGTTGCCATTTTGGGGCCAGACAGCTTGAAAGTCATATTTTTCAATACGACTTTTTGGTTCCTGAAATTCATTCTGATCATGCAGATAAAATATAATGGATAGAATTCTCCAGCATGTGTTGCTAGTGCGTGAAAACAGTGAAGATCCAAGGCATGGCACCTCCAGATGGGGGAGACGTCAGGTGCCATACTGGTGCCCAGGCATCTTCACTTGGTCGCAAGTGGCCGATAGCCAGGTGCAAAGTGCACCTGGTGCATGGCGAATTTTGAACGATGTAGCCAGCCGCCAGTAAAGTATGGATAACAAACTTGTGTGAGTGCATCTGGAATTATTAAAAGCCATTGTCAAGCAAAGGTGGTTGTCTCTTGCTAAGTGGCTTTAGTTAATCAAGTCAACCTCAGTTAGGCCTCTTTTTAATCAAGTAAGTTAAGTCTCTTAGCCTCAGTTTTCTTGTCAGTGCCTATAAAACAGTGCTTTTCATGTATTTATAATACACCTTTGTTCAGTTATGGATATAAAGATGCAGTGGTCTCTCATTGGGGCACCATCCAGACCCAAACCTGCTTGGCATTAGCAAGATGGCCAACAGCTCCCATCATCTCTAATCGTTGGCCATGTTAGCCAAAGACCATTATCCATTGCAAGATGGTTTTGAAGGTGAATTATTTTTATTTCATAAAATTTACATACCGCTTGATTGTAAAAACAAAGCAGAACACCCCAGATGGGTTTACAAAAAGGGGGTGGGGTTTAGAGGAGGGCTGCAAGGCATTTGAGATGCTGAAAATGCTACAGAAAACAATGGTGAAGCCCCAGTTCTTGGTGCCGAATCCATACCTACTCTTTGCTTGAGCAGAAGGTAAAACTAATCAAGGTCCAGATAGCGTTTTCTGTTGGTGTGCCCTGTTCGCTGGTCAGGTTTTGGATTTCATTGGTTTCATAAAGCAGTGCTGGATTTAGTGCAGTGCAGGAGGTTTCCCTGAGCCGAGGGAGCACAAAATAATAAATGAATTATTGCGATAATAAGAAATATGGGGGGGGGGGCAAATTTTGTCCTTACTCAGGGCACCATATTACCAAAGTCCTTCCCTGCACAATGGCTCAAGTTCAAACGTAAGCCAGTTTGCATCCATTGCTATAGCTTGTTATCCTCTGGCTATTAAGTGACCTATGTGCAAATTAGTGGGTGAGCTCCGTGAGTGGTTTCTGAGAGCTTGTTTGTATGCTGTAATGATGGGCTTAATGCCTCATGGGTTTTTTTTTGCATTGCAATGGGAACAAAAGTTGGGATTATAAATCTGTCACTTACCGGTACTAACTTTGGAAGGTGGTGGACTCTCCTTCATTGGAGTTTTTTAAGCAAAGTTTGGGTGGCCATCAGTCATGGGTGCTTTAGTTGAGTCTTGCATTGGACTAGATGACCATCTGGTTCCCTTCCAGCTCCAGAATTCTGTGAGCAACAGGGAGTTCACCCCAACCCCAACCCCCACCATTGGTTTTGATCAGGGCTTAGCAAACTTTTTCAGCAGAGGGCCGGTCCACTGTCCCTCAATCCTTGTGGGGGGCCGGACTATATTTTGGAAAAAAGAAAAAGAACAAATACCTATGTCCCACAAATAACCCAGAGATGCATTTTAAATAAAAGGACACATTCTACTCATGTAAAAACACACTGATTCCCGGACCGTCCGTGGGCCGGATTTAGAAGGTGATTGGGCCGGATCCGGCCCCTGGGCCTTAGTTTGCCTACCCATGGTTTTGATATTCCTTGAAGCAGTCCCTCTTCTGGTCAAAATAAAAACGGAGCGGGGCTTTCAGGAAGGAGTATAGGTGGGAAAGAATTCAGCACTCACTCCCTACCTACCCCATTTCCTTATGAAATTCTTTTTCTTACACATGCAGTTTATAGTTATTCAGTAGCTACCTATCTTCTGTACATGCTAAGATGCCCACTGAAATACACGGGGTCCTTCCTAGCAGCCAGAGGAATACATTAAACCAAGACAAAGGACTCTTATCACACCATTTGTGTTAATTAGCTGTCCAATTAATTAGCCAAGATATTGGTGCTATTTATGACCGTTCCTGACAAATGATTTTTTTGGTGCTGTTACAGGTGTTAATACAACCATCTTGGCAGTTAACCACTAATCTTCTGCTGTAAAAGGTTGAAGATGTGCCTGCTGAACTTAAATTCTAATTATTACTGACAGCTTCCACCTTATAATGGTCTCCTGCCAGCTAAGAATAGGGCTGGGCGATAATCTGGTTTTCAACATCACCCTATGTAACCAGCTAAATATATTGATATCACAATATATATCTGTGGTGGCAGAGGGCCTTGCTGGGCCTCCCTGCACCTCTCTGTGTAAGCGCCCAAATTCGTGGCGTAGTGGTTAAGAGTGGTGGACTTGTAATCTGGTGAACCGGGTTCAATTCCCCGCTCCTCCACATGCAGCTGCTGGCTAGTCACACTTCTCTCTGAAGTCTGTCAGCCTCACTCACCTCACAGAATGTTTGTTGTGGGGGAGGAAGGGAAAGGAGATTGTGAGCTGCTTTGAGGCGCTGTAGGTTAAACCACAGAGCCTAGGGCTTGCTGATCAGAAGGTCGGTGGTTCGAATCCCTGCGACGGGGTGAGCTCCTGTTGCTCAGTCCCAGCTCCTGCCCACCTAGCAGTTCGCAAGCACGTCAAAGTGCAAGTAGATAAATAGGAACCGCTCTGGCGGGAAGGTAAACGGCGTTTCCGTGCACTGTTCTGGTTTGTCAGAAGCGGCTTTGTCATGCTGGCCACATGACCAGCTGTACGCCGGCTCTCGGCCAATAAAGCGAGATGAGCACCGCAACCCCAGAGTCGGACACCACTGGACCTAATGGTCAGGGGTCCCTTTACCTTTACCTTAGGGTTGTGATAAAGCGGGATATCTAATCCAAACTCTTCTTACTTATTTTAACTTTTTCTGTATCACTTGCAGACAATGACTGGTATTTGTGCCGTGTGGTGATTATAGCCGTTGAAGAGGAGCTCATCTCTTGGGAAATGTATCCGTACCCCTATTTGGCACGTGTCGATCCTGATGCTCGAGCAGGCACATCAGTCTATCAACTTGTTGCCCATTACAGCGGTAATGAAAACTCTAGTGTTGGGATATCCTATGCTCTGATTGCAGGTAAATAGGTGCTGCTTTCTGTCTGAAATGAATTTTGCCTCTTTTTATTTTGAAACCCATTGATACACTGCCAGGATTCAAGCCCTGACCCCAGGGTGGATAAAAATCAATGATTTTTTTAAAAAAATCAAAAAAATCGGATTTTTTTGATTTAAATCGGATTTTTTTGATTTAAATTGGATTTTTAAAATAAAATGCTTTTGGAGGAAAAATCTTTCTAAATATAGTCTTCTATTTAAGTTACATTGTAATCCAAAGGCTATTCATCAGGAAATAAGGATTTGTTTTCAGTTTATCAAGTGTGCTAAAACTCAGTCTAAGTTTTTTTTTGTTTTAATGTTTAACCACATCAGTTAACAAACATGGATACATATGCTATCATGTTATTGTTTTAGTTAAATAAATTGTTTAAATGGTTATTAAGGAAATGATTATTTTTCTCCTTCCAATAAAGTACAGCAGAAAAGTTGTCCAAATATAAACAGTTAACTTTTTAAAACTCACCATAATTTCATAATTATCTGTCTATGTATTTCTAGTAGTATAACCAAATCAGTAATTTTTGTTATAACTGTAAAAACTACTCTGAAATTTTATTATTCCAAAAATGAAACCTTCATATGGTTGTAAATATTAAGATTATACCAGCAAGAATGAGTCTTTCTGTAAAAAAAAATATTTAAATCAAGTCTTACTGACTAGTGATTTAAATCAAGCCTTACTGACTAGTGATTTAAATCGTGATTTAAATCGTGATTTAAATCAATTTGATTTAAATCAAATCCACCCTGCCTGACCCACTAGGGTGCTTTGAATTTTTCAACTTTCCAATTCCAAAAATGAGTGGTGCTAAAAAGTTGTAACATGACTGGGGAAATTCAAAAGATAGTTGGGTTAACTTAATATAATTTAGTTTGGCTTGGCAAGTAAAATGTGTGCAGAATTGCATAGAAATCATTAAAAATGATTGCCAAATACTTGCAGTTATATCAGATATTTATTTATTTATATTTATATTTTTCTTATTATTATTTTATTTAGCATTACATGACATTTTCAGTAGGTAAAATTAAAACTCATAGGTTTTCCAAAAGCAGTTTATGTGCTTCTTCTAATCAAATGCAGATTTACCAAGCTAAATCTTGTCCAGTCACAAAAATAATAGCAGATTTGAATTCATCACACCCAAAACCATATTTTTAAAACCCTTCATTGAAGAAATTTGCAAAAATTAAGTTTCACCCCTTAAAATGACACACCCTACTGACCCACCTCTGGAGATTAAACTTCCCCAGCTAGTTTCTTTTTGGCAGACTTAAAAAACATTTGTCATGTTGCTTTGATTATGCATATTTTAGTTGAAAAGTGGCTAAGGGGTTGCATCTTTACTGCCACATTTTATGTTCCCACCTCAACAAAGCCCACTGCAGCCACAGCCAAACTGTACTTTCTGTGCTGAGTCCTATATTAGTTTGAAGCGTCAATGCTCTGCAAATGGTCTCCCCCCCCTCCTGCTGTTGCTTTCCCCTATAATTCACTTTCCCTTCCTGTGCCCTTCATTCTTCTGTGCCATATGCTTGGTAGAAGCAGCAGAGCAGATAGCGTAATGTAGTCAAGGGAGGTAAATTGGTTAGGGACTTGCTTGATTTAATCACTAGTGCCAAATCGCTTTGCATAAATGGGATTTTTGTCTTGAGAGTCCCATGGACTGCAAGAAGATCAAGCCTATCAATTCTTAAGGAAATCAGCCCGGAGTGCTCACTGGAAGGACAGATCCTGAAGCTGAGGCTCCAATACTTTGGCCACCTCATGAGAAGAGAAGACTCCCTGGAAAAGACCCTGATGTTGGGAAAGATTGAGGGCACAAGGAGAAGGGGGCGACAGAGGACGAGATGGTTGGACATTGTTCTCGAAGCTACCAACATGAGTCCGACCAAACTGCGGGAGGCAGTGGAAGACAGGAGTGCTTGGTGTGCTCTGGTCCATGGGGTCACGAAGAGTCGGACACGACTAAACAACAACAACATACACAGGAATGTGTGCAGGCCCTGCTCTTTCCTGTGCCGCTGGTGTGTGCAGGAGACAATGGCAGCTCATGTGTGCTACTAACTTTGGCCCAGGAATACAACAGAATTCCTGTTCAGAATACTGATGGTGGCAGCTCAAAGTCTTCCTTCCCAGGCATTATAAGTGGAGCACTGAGTTTGGTGGATGTGCTAAGCCACCCTGCTTGCTGGTTTAGCTGCCAGCATCTTATTCTGTCCACTGCAATGTGTAAGAGTCAGTGTTGGTGGGAAATAGTAATGGGAAAGAAATTTGTGTAAGTGAGGAGCTTGGTGGTAAAAGGTAACAACACCTCTTTTCATAATTTTTTTGTACTCTTCACTCAACAGGTGGCGAGGAACGATTTGATATAGATATGGAAACAGGGGTCATATTGACAACTGGCTTGCCTTTAACTCTGAACCAGGAGTATGTGGTCACCGTGCTGGCCATTGATGAATATGGCAGCAAAAGCCCATATGCTTACATCTCTATCCTGGCTGGCTCCAGGCCTCCTCAGTTCACGAATATGTCCTACAGTGTGCTTGTTCCAGAAAATACTCCAGCAGGTGAAAAGTAAGTGGTGAATTAATGTCCTGCTGTACTAAAAGACTACGTCATAGATAAGCACATTGCTTAAACATAAAAAGCTTGCATTGTAAATCCAAAATATATTTTCAACGTGTAGTTGGGTCTAGCTTGCTCTACTGCGCTCTACGTGGGGCGACCCTTGATGACTGCTTTGAAGTTTCATCTGGTGAAAAATGTGGAAATCTGCTTCTCGATGTGAATAGGTCAACGGGAGCATGCTACAGTAGTGCTCTAGTGGCTTCCTCTTGTTTTCCGAGCCCAGTTTGTGTCTGCAGGAACCTAATGGCCACCTCAGACAGAACACCAGGCCATTAGCTATGGTTGAGCAAACCGTCCTTTGCACAGTCTGCATGGTGGTGCGCACAGCCCTGCAACTCCTGCTTTGCTCCTCCTTTGCTTGAAACAAACCATGCAGCAGCTGGCTTAGCATCGATGTCCCAACCACCTCCCCAATTGTGGTTTGTTTGGGAGAAACAGATCGCCGTTGGTTTGGTGAGGAACAAACCATAGGTGCTGGTAATTGCTAAGCCAGCTGCCTCTGTGCTTTGTTTTCCCACCCTACTAAGGGAAGAGCCAAGTGGGAGCACCTGGACTGGGTGCAACAGTCTAATTTGAAGTCTAATTTCAGGAGTTACTTTTAAATCCATGTATCGAAAGTGTAAAAATGAAATTTGCAAGGAGAAATTATTCAATGACTGGTAACTTGGCAAGGGATCCTGGTTCACCTCTTTCACCTCTTCTGCCTACCCAGGATTAACAAACTGTCTCGTGGTTAATCTTTCCTTTTCAGAGTGGCCGTTATTGAAGCAGTCTCCTTCCAAAGCCAGCCTCTCTGTTACACTCTGCTGATGAATCCCAGTGGCCTGTTCAGCATGGACCCAGAGACCGGCAAGCTAAGCTTGACTCATACGGTGGACTACGAGAGCGAGCATCACATCTACCATTTTTTAGTTAAAGCAATGGAAGCCGAGAGTTTGCTCAGCAGCGTCACTGAGGTAGAGCCAGGGTTTTCCTTTCCGTACTTGGTGATCTGTTCATTTCTTTTTAATATGCTTTTTAATATCTATATGAAGCCGCTGGGAGAGATCATCAGGGGGTTTGGACTGGGTGTTCATCAGTATGCGGATGATACCCAGCTCTACCTCTCTTTCAAATCAGAACCAGTGAAGGCGGTGAAGGTCCTGTTTGAGTGCCTGGAGGCGGTTGGAGGATGGATGGCGGCTAACAGATTGAGGTTGAATCCTGACAAGACAGAAGTACTGTTTTGGGGGGACAGGGTGCGAGCGGGTGTGGGGGGGCCCCTGGTCCTGAATGGGGTAACTGTGCCCCTGAAGGAGCAGGTGCGCAGCCTGGGAGTCATTTTGGACTCACAGCTGTCCATGGAGGCGCAGGTTAATTCTGTGTCCAGGGCAGCTGTTTATCAGCTCCATCTGGTGCGCAGGCTGAGACCCTACCTGCCTGCAGACTTTCTCACCAGAGTTGTGCATGCTCTAGTTATCTCCCGCTTGGACTACTGCAGTGCGCTCTACGTGGGGCTACCTTTGAAGGTGACCCGGAAACAGCAATTAATCCAGAATGCGGCAACTAGACTGGTGACTGGGAGTGGCCACCGGGACCACATAACACCGGTCCTAAGAGATCTACATTGGCTCCCAGTATGTTTCTGAGCACAATTCAAAGTGTTGGTGTTGACCTTTAAAGCCCAAAACGGCCTCGGTCCTGTATACCTGAAGGAGTGTCTCCACCCCCACCGTTCAGCCCGGACACTGAGATCCAGTTCCCTCACTGCAAGAAGCAAAGCTACAGGGAACCAGGCAGAGGGCCTTCTCGGTAGTGGCACCCGCTCTGAGGAATGCCCTCCCATCAGAGGTCAAAAAGATAAACAACTACATGACATTTAGAAAATACCTGAAGGCAGCCCTGTTTAGGGGAGTTTTTAATCTGTGACATTTTGATGTATTTTAATGTTTGTTGGAAGCCGCCCAGAGTGGCTGGGGGGACCCGGCCAGATGGGTGGGGTACAAATAATAAATTATTATTATTATTATTATTATTATTATTATTATTATTATTTCAATATAGGGGGGTTGCATGTTAAGATCATTACACAGAGCATATCGAAATACCAGTCCTCCAATGCCAGCCCAAAAAGTTTGGGTAGTGAATCAGAAAGCCATCCCCAAATGGATTTTTTTTAAAGGGCATTAGCGCTTGTGTAAGGGGATTTCCCTTTCTCCACCCATGCATTGGTTACCCCGGGACGCAGGTGGTGCTGTGGTCTAAATCACTGAGCCTTTTGGGCTTGCCAATCAGAAGCTCAGTGGTTTGAATCCCCACGACGGAGTGAGCTCCTGTTGCCCTGTCCCAGCTCCTTCCAACCTAGCAGTTTGAAAGCACGCCAGTGCAAGTAGATAACTAGGTACCACTGTGGTGGGAAGGTAAACGGCATTTCTGTGTGCTCTGGTTTCCGTCATGGTGTCCCGTTTTACCAGAAGCAGTTTAGCCATGCTGGCCACATGACCTGGAAAGTTGTCTGTGCCTGAAAGCAAAATGAGTGCCACAACCCCAAAGTAGCCTTTGATTGGACTTAACCATCCAGGGGTCCTTTACCTTTACCTTTACACCCCATGCCATCCCCAAATCTGCTCTGAAGGGTTGAGGGAACCCCCTGGAACAGATTTAGGGAACTTGGAGTGAGGAGTGGGGGGCGATTCCATCAGTGCATGGATTTCTCCTTGTGCAGTGGAGCAGTCTGCTTAATGCTATGTTGAATAGCATAAACATCAACAATAATAAACAGAAACAAAAGGTGCCCATTTTTCAGTTAATGGTTCCCAAAATCTGGATGCCTGAGGTGATGTGTTCACCAGTTCCTTATTGTTTGGTTTATCTGCTGCCTCATAATCTGCCTCTTAATCTGTGTTGTTGTTGTTTTTAGTTCAGTTCTTTATATTTTTAGATCTAAAATATAATTTGTTTAATTACCTTGTCATGTAAAATCATTGAAATGGCCATAGCCCAATGGAAGAGCATCTGCTTTGCATGGGGAAGGTCCCAGGCTCAACCCCCAGTGTCTCCAGATAGGACTGGGAGAGACCACTGTGTGAAACCCTGGAGAGAGCCGCTGCCAGTCAGTGGAGACAGTACTGGGCTAGATGGACCAATGGTCAGACTCAATATAGAACAGATATCTAGAATTGTTTAATTATCTAAGTTATGTAAGCCACCTTGAGTGGTTGCTTTAGAACCAGAACTCCAGGATGTACATTTTCCAGGGACTATGGAAAATGGAATGAATTTCCCTTGGCAAAGAAATATGCACGTGTTCAGATCCCATGTAACTAAGCATTTCTCTTCTGTCCCCTTGTAGGTCATAGTTCATATCACGGATGAAAATGACTGCTCTCCTGAATTTCAGCAATCTATTTACAGCCGGGAAAGCATTCTTGAATCAATCCCTATAGGCACGTCTTTATTGCAAGGTAAACCAGAGCCATCATTCCCCTGCCTCTCTTTGCAAAGCACCACATGGTGAGCCGAGGACTGCAGGCGAAATACTTTAAGCAGAGATGGGTGCAGCCCTTACTCACAAGAGTCTCTGTACCTGCTCGGGCAGCTAGTATGAAAATGGGCACATGTGCCTCTTCCTTAGTCCTGGGATGGAGCACTGGGGACCCTCCTCCCCACCCCCAGAGCCCTTCCCGGATTCCAACAACTGTCCAGCTCCGGACTTCCATCTTCCTTCCCGCTACAGCCAGGCAGGACATCTGTACCAACCTCCTATCCCTCCTCATCTTCCTCCAGAGCCTCTCATCCTGGGGCTGAGCCTGATGGTATAGTCATGACACTTGGAAAGAATACATCCATGTATAATAAGATTTCATTCTGGCAGTCTGCTTATTCCCCCCTCCCCACTTTATTATCACACTTCAAACAAATAAGCAGTCACTGTTATATTTTGCTTTTTTTTTAAATAAAAAAATTGTTGCTGAATTTTTGGACAGCATATATTAAGTAAAATAGAAACATCGTCACCCGACCCCACCCCCACCCATCTTTCCCCCCGTCCACCTCTTTCCCCCTTTTCTTCCCAATGTCTCAACAAATGAAACTGATTTGTAAAAATGTTACATGGGGAAAAATACGAGAGAGTGACATTGCACATACTTTTGTAAATCAAGAAAATCTTTAATAAAAATACATTTAAAAAGATTTTCTGGAAAAAAATAATATATTGAATGAATGCCCAAAGTTCAGTGAGTTTCCATCCTCTTAATTGCACTGGGGATTCTGAAAAAAGTGTTTGCTCCCATAGGGCTTTACAGCGTGTTTTCTCCCTGTTGGCAAGCTGTGAAAACATCTTTCTTGGGTGTTAGAAACAGCACAGAACAGCTCTTCTACTTCCTGTCATGTTTGACTCCGCAGTGCAAACACCAGCTTTTTGCTAGGTTGCATTTGGCAGATTGTGGTGGTCTCCCAGCCACTGTGGGCCCCCTGCCTTCTGAAGGGAGGGTGTTCCCTGCTAGCACAGAGTGTACCCCTCTGTTCACTCTCCCGCTTTAAAGACCAGCTGCCACCAGACAAGGTTTTAATCATTTCCACGAGGCTACCCCTTACCTATCAGCCTCCAAATTTGCCTGAGCTCCTGTCTGAAGCATTATTACTATTGTTACTATTTCCTTTATTTTCTGCTCTTCACCCTAAGGTCCCAGAAAGTGTTAGTGTGCCTGAGAAGTTCTTTGTTAATTACTGCAACTTGTGTTGACTAGTCTTCTGTATTGTGACCCAGCTCATCTGCCCTCATTGTTTTTACCCTTTTAAACATCCCCGGCTGCAGTTCTTGCAGTGGACTGTGACTCTGGATCCAACGCCGAGATCCTCTACTTCATTCAGAGTGCGGATTTTTCCATCACGCCCCAGGGTGTCGTCAATTCCAATCAGCGGCTGGACTATGAGCGAGCCAACCACATGTATGAGTTTGTGGTCATTGCCGTGGACAAAGGGCACCCTCCTCAGACAGGGACGGCATCCGTGCGCATTCGCTTGACAAATGTGAATGATGAAACCCCGGTGTTCTCCCAGTCTGTGTAAGCAGAGCTGCAGTCTTCCTTCGCAGTGGTACCACTCCTGCATTGCAGATATTGTGCCAGTCAGAATGGTTGTCAGGGCCTAACCCTCAGCTGCCTTAAACTGTCTTAAACTGACCTGCAGAAATTAATGCAGTGCTTTGAAGGTGCATTGCACAAAATAGCTGCGATATCTGATTTTTTGGGCAATCAGGATATGTAAAAATATGGCGCTGCTTTTTTAAAAAAATAAATGAAGACAACTTGAGGTAGATGTTTTGGACTACAGCTGCTGGCTGGGGCTGATGGCAGTTACAGTCCAAAACATCTAGGCCTGTTTAGTCACACATATTATGGAATACATAGAATCAGCAGTGGCGTGGCCATGTGGTAGATGGAGACCAATTAACTTACCTTTAGTTCCTGACCATTTCCTGCTAGTTCCTACAGCAGGTTTTAAATTAAAATTCTCTCAAAATTCCAGAATGTATTCTCTTCCATTCCTCAGAGCTAAACAATATATTACATTTATTCATTGTCAAATGACATAAACATTTCCCTTGCTTCTGGCACTCAAATGATGTACAAATAATTCTAGCATCGCACCAAGTCCACACGCTATAAGCCAAAATTCTCCTTTCCTAAAGAGCTGTTTAGTCACAAAGTGAAATCAGGCCAAATTAATGATAGCAGGGCTGTGCAAACACCATGCCTATAAAGTATATTTCTGCAAAGAATCCTGGGAACTGTTGTTTGTTAAGGGTGCTGGGAATTGTAACTCTCTGAGGGGTAAATTGACAGTTCTGTGGATTTTGTTGGGGAAGCCAAGTATTTTCATTTTATGGTGTGTCAACCTGCTTGCCCACCTAGCCCCAGAGGCATTGCTAGGTGCTTAGCCCCATAACATGCATTTACATATGATTTACATATGTGGGGTGTTTTTTTTGGGTGTAAATACCGGTATGCCTCTGGGAAATTAAGGTGGTGACTGGGAGTTTCACCAGCACTGTGCTTTGCTGTATGCCCAGCCGAAGTTTAAAGAACTGTGCAATGCTGTTTAATTGGAAAATGTTGGGTGAGTTGGGAATTAGAATTCATTTATTCTTTCCTTACATCAGTTACAGAACTTTCCTCTCAGAAGATGCAGGCCCTGGTACATTAGTGGCTACCATCCACGCAAAAGATCCTGATGGAGATGGAGTGCTGTACTTAATTACGGGTGGGAACGAAGAAGGCAATTTTGAATTGGATGGCCATAAAGGTAAGGAAAGAGATGCTGAAAGAGATTATGTCTATGGCATCTTCTTCCTCACTGTAGGCATTGCCTGTATTGATAAACCTAAATAGGAAAATCCTTGCAAAAGTTTGTAGGCTGCTCATTGTTTCAGTATAGCTTTCCTGGCATTGCCAGAATAAATTGGATTTATTCATTTATTATAAGTTGTAATGTTTATTTATTTGTATAGCCAAAGCCATTCAAAACGAAAAGTACAAGATAAAATACATTACACAGCTAAAATAGTTATAAAAGCCAAGCATTCTGTCAAATAGAAAATTGCTCCACTGATCAATTTGCCTGATCATCCCCACAAACATTTCCCTTTAGAAGTGTCACTCTAAATATAAAACAAGCCACCTTCTCCAGAAATCTATGGGGACCTATCGCTCTCACATTTAAGACCCTTATGTCCTGTAAAGAGAGATGCCTTTTTCTTTTCCTTGTTGGTAACTCCACCTTCCTCCCTACTCCTGAATCCAGGTATCCTTAATTTTCTTTTGCCTTCTTTTCTTGACCTTCAACCTTCTGAATCCAGGTATCCTTAGACTTCGCAGAAATCCCCTGCCTAAACTGAAAAGCCCGCAGTATGTTCTAAATATCTCTGCCATAGATGACAATTCCTCTGGGGGTCCACGATCTCTCAGCAGCTTTGCAGAAGTCGTGGTGGAAATAAATGACATTAACAACAACAAGCCTGTTTTCAGGGAGGTGAGTTGACTTGCTGCCCCGTTCGTGTGCTTTTAATTTTTTATGCAGCAGCAGAATGGTTAGTAGTTTTGACTTCTGCTTGTCAAACTTGCAGGACATGGTATTCTCTAAGATTGGCTGCTGCTGATTTTGAAAAGTTCAAACCTGTAAAGTTTCGTCCAGTTTTAAGTCGGTCTTTGAAGTCTGTCATTCTCTCCCTAAATAACTCGTGCTTAAATCTTTCTCTCTTCCTTTCAGATGAATGCCTCTGACTCCTTCTGCTTTATCTTTCACTTAATTTGGTTGCCTGCATACTGTGCCTTATATGATAATGGAGTTCTGAAGTTGCTCAAGTTAACTTGCTGATTTCTTGTATTTCAGTGTGCTTACTACAGTGACAGTACCTGGGTTCTAGAGAACCAGCCTCCAGGAACCTACGTTCTGCAGGTGGAAGCCTACGATGCAGACTTTGGAGTGAATGGAGAAGTGAAGTATGGCCTCATGCACAGAGATGGAGCTTCGCCAGGCTTCAGTATTGATCCCGATTCAGGTAAGAATCGCCATTCGTAGTCTAGCTAACCCAGCATTCTTTTTTTCTTTTCTTTTTACAATAATTTTTATTAGTTTTCAATTACAACAATCCAATGATAGCCTCATTATAACAATGTCAAATTATAATGCAATTGCTAATCCCAATCATTCAGATGCCAAATTATATAATTTAGGTGGCCTCCCATGTGCTAGAATGGATGGTTAGATTATTTACTTAGTTTCTGCGTTCCAAAATCTTATTCATCTCATTTACACTCCAGTCACAATAACAATCCCTTATACAACAACTGCAGTGTTAACGACGTCCATTCGTCTTGACACATTAAATGTTTATAAACCTATATGTGAAGCATTCAAACTACATCCTTATTCCTCCTGTGTGTGACAATTATTCTGTCCTTGGTGTTCCTTCCTGTCCTTGTAAAATATTATGTCTATCTTTTCCCAGCTGTTGCTGCTCTCCATCATGTCTTGGGCAGAGCTAATATCCCATTGTTGTTTCAGAAGTTCTCCATTCTCAAATGCCGGGCGAGCCAGACTTTCTGCATAATCAGAAAGAGCCTGTTCCCCTCTTACTATAGGAACATGGGGAACTGCTTTATACAGAGTCAGACCATTGGTCCGTGTAGCTCAGCATTGTCTGCCCTGACTGGCAGGGCCTGTCCAGGGTTTCACATGCTGGGATCTCTCCCAGCCCTTACCTGGAGACACCTGGGACCTTCTGGATGCAAAAGGTGCTCCACCCACTGCTCTCTACAGCCTTCCCTGTATGGGAGGCACTTGCACTAGAGTGCTTCTGAATACTGTTTGCTCATGCTTTCTCTGGCTAAGTAATTGGCGCATTGACCCTGACATTGCTCCTGACATTATATTCATATTTGTGAAAGGGTGGTGGTGGTTATTGTTTTGTTTTTGCTTTAACTAGTTATCTTGTGCTTTTATCGTGTATTTTTATCTTGTGAACCTGAGATTTTATGTATATTTTAATATTCATTTTATTTTGCATTTTTAAAAAACATTTTAGTGCTTGCTGTAAATGCTGTAGGACCCTTGGATGGGAAATGGTCTATAAATTATTGTTATGAAATAAAGCAATAAATTATATCCTCAAATTTAAATGGAGATGGACCATTTGAAGGGGTGATTTGGGGGGTTATACACCCCTCTCTTCCCTGTCAATCCCACTGGAAATAGTTTTTCTTCATCTAAACTGGTTGTTGATCTACTGTCACTTGCTTTTAAGTGTATAATCCTTGTACTTATTTCAAGCCTCACGTTGTGCTTCTAAATAATGATGACAAATTATTCGGGTGCACAAGTATTTACTGAATTTTTGTTTTCAGACTCTCAATGCATTTCAAGCTGACTACTCATCTTCTGGTTATGCATCACAGCAGAAGCTTGTGATGCATTCTGTAGTTACATTATTTCTTTTAAATAGCCCTTTACCCCGAAGAAGAGAAAAATTGGGTCAAAACACATTGGGAGTTGGGCAATTTCTTCAGTATATGTTTGTATACCACCTAAGCTATTTTGTGAGACACAACAAAAATAAATTGCAGAGTGGAAGGAAAAGGGAGCCCCTCTGTGCAGGCAAACATTACAAGGGAGAAGCTTTTATTAAGCCTGAAGGTGGGAGTGAGTTGCTGCAGACTTGTGAAAAAGTCTGATTAAAGCCAGCGGAGGTCCTGCTGACTCTTTGATAGTATTGTTTCTGTTTAGGTGTTATCGTTTCGACTCAACGTTTTGACCGAGAGAAACAAAAGGAGTATACTCTCTCTGTGACGGCTACAGATCAAGCTCAGGAGCCACTGATTGGAGTGTGTCAAATCACCATCTTCATTGCTGATATGAATGACAATGATCCAAAGTTCGAGAACAGCCGCTATCAATGTGAGTAGGCACAAAGTGTTGTTGCACTGTGAGAGTTGATTTAGGTTTGTGAAGTGCACGTAGAGCCCAGAAGCCTTCCGTTCAGATTTCTTCTCTGTAGGGCTGTAAGAAGGCATAAATTTCCTTTCAAACCCATGTTCATCACACGCAGCGATGTTTCCGTTCCACTGCATTTCAGTTTCTGGCAAAAAGTCAAAAGGCCCTCAGAGCTGGATCTCAGTGTTCTGGGGGTGGAGACGCTCCTTCAGGTATATTTAGGGCTTTAAAGGTCAGTGCCAACACTTTGAATTGTGCTTGGAAATGTACTGGGAGCCAATGTAGATCCTTTAGGACCAGTGTTCTATGGTCTTGGCGGTTGCTCCCACTCACCAGTCTAGCTGCCACATTCTGGATTGGTTGTAGCTTCTGAGTCACCTTCAAAGGTAGCCCCACGTAGAGCGCATTTCAGTAGTCCAAGTGGGAGATAACCAGAGCGTGTACCACTTTGGCGAGGCAGTGCACAAGCAGGTAGGGTGTCCTCCGGCGTACCAGATGGAGCTGGTAGGCGGCCACCCTGGACACAGAATTGGCCTGCACCGCTGTGGACAGCTATGAGTCCAAAATGACCCCCAGGTTGCACACAGTGGCTGTCATCAGATGCTGATCCATTAGGGCAAGTTGGACTCTGCCCCACCAACCTCAGTCTGTCCTTAGCCAGCCCCTACCTGCCTGCCTTCTTACATACAGTCAGTCAAAGGGTGGCTTTACCTGTTGTTGGCTCTGGCTCCACCTACTGTTGGTCTCCTTGCCTCCTGCCTTACCAATCATATCAGGCACAAGTTGTCACTGGGCTAAATATTGCCTCCAGGATCAGAGGCAACATGCCTCTGAGTAGCAGTTCATTGGGGAGAAACAGCAGGAAGAGGTTATTGCCATCATGTTCTGCTTCTGTGCTTCTTACAGAGGCATCTGGTTGGCCACTAAGATAAAGGATGCTGGACTAGATCCGGCAGGGCCTTCCTTGCATTTTTATGTGCCGTGATTGCCATCACTGAAATGCCACTTTAACTAGGCCAGGGCATGTTTAGAATGAACTCTGTGCTTCCATCTTTCCAAAGACTTCCTTCGTGAAGACACCCCAGTGGGGACAAGTTTCCTCCATGCTGCAGCTCATGACGACGACCAGGGGGTAAACGCCGCCATCACGTACTCCATGTTGCTGCAGGAGCCAGCATACTTCCAAGTCAGCCCCAGCACAGGCTGGGTGTACGTGAATCTCGTAATCTCCCAGGTATGCTTCTGCATACAGCAGAGCTTTCCAAACTGTGTGTCGCGACACATTGGTGTGTTGGCTCAGTGTGTAGGTGTGTCATGTGACCACTCCCCGCGCTCCTCCCAGAGCTGGAAAGGGGTCAGTTTAACCTCCGGTTTGCTAGGAAAACTGAACTGCTGTGTCGCGAAATGATGCGTGTCTAAAAAAGTGTGTCACCGGCATGAAAAGTTTGGAAAGCTCTGGCTTACAGAATATAATCTAGCAGTTGCCGCACCTGCTTTTTTTGCAGCCTTTGCAGCAAACAAGCATTTGTGCTTTGGTGAACGGTGGCTAAAATTTCTTTTGCAGACATTTCAGATCACAAGATACATCGTGGCCACAGATGGAGGGAACCGGAGCAGCACGGTGGAACTGACCGTCACTGTAACGAACACACTTAATCAGTCGCCGCAGTGGGAGAAAAGTGCCTATTCGGTCACGATCCCGGAGAGCACGATTCGAGACACCAAGATAGTGGTACGCTTTAAAAATAAAAATGGAAACGGATTTGTTTTGGGATAAAAGGAAGCAGATTTACACTGAGTGGTGCCTAGAACTGGACACAAAATAGAGCGGGACTATTAGTATCCCACCTTTCCTCCTAGGAGCTCAAGATGGTGTACATGGTTCTTCTCTATGAGTCATGGTCCCTCCCCTAACTGTTCTGAAATTCTGCAGACAAGTCTTGCTCCTATTGGGCACCGGTATCCACAAATGAATACATATGTCTGCATCTCTGATTTTTATATTTTTTAAAGGTGCCACCGAAGAATTGGTTCCTTTTGCTCCACAGCTCATTTCTGTTCTTCCTTGGGTGTGGATTCCTGTGTGAAATGTGCGTGGCAGTAATTTGAACACCCTTCCCCAGGCTTTCCAGACATTTTGAAGTACAATTCCCAGCATCCCCGACCACCAGTTTTGCTGGCTGAGGCTAATGTGAGGTGTGGTCCAAAACATCTGCAGAATTAGAGGGTTGGTTATTATTAATAGGAAAGCAGAGCTCTGATGCCGCAATAGTATCATCCCCATTTCGATCGGGGTGGCCCATGTAAATGCATCTCCCCACTGAATGGTGTTCTTGGTTATTCCTGTTCCTAGACTATCAAAGCAACGTCCCCGCTTGGTGACCCAAGGGTTACCTATACCCTGGAGGAGGGCCAGGTTCCGGAGACAAACATGCCTGTCCGCTTCTACCTCAAACCAAACAGAGCAGATGGGTCTGCTTCGCTTCTGGTTGCTGAACCTCTTGACTTTGAGACCACCAAGTTCTTTGCACTGAGCATCAAGGCTCAGAATGTAGCTACAATTCCATTGGCATCTTTCACCACGGTTTGTGTTAATGTCACAGGTTGGTTATCCGTTCATTAATAGCAGCATATCAAACTGAAATTACAAGTACTTGATGTCAGCGAACCATGTATCGCTAAATCTGCCTTTTTGTTCTGCAGACGTCAATGATAACGTCCCGTTCTTCACATCTTCTACTTACGAGGTTTCTGTACCTGAGGGAACAGCGGTTGGTACCTCTGTTGCGCAGGTTCTTGCTACGGATTCAGACTTGGGACTCCACGGAGAGGTTTGTTGTTACCTTTCCCTTTACTGAAAACAAGTGAGAAAATGCAACATGCGATTCTGTATCCCCAAACTTTCTGGGTGGTGGTCAGCGACGTCTTGCTCAGAGTAGACCCATTGAACATTAGTCAGTTAAGTCCATTAATTTTAGTGCATGCACTCCAAGTAAAATCTAGCTGAGTACCATTTAATTGACTCAAGACCCTAACTTTTTGTACTACAGTGGAACCTTGGTTTTCGAATGTAATCCATTCTGGAAGTCCGTTTGACTTCCGAAACATTCGAAAACCGAGGATTAGTGGGCTGGCTGCAAAGTCAATGGGAAAAAAAATGAAAAACGCGCCTTGGAAGCCGTTCGACTTCCAAGGCGTGTTCAAAAATGGAAGCATTCACTTCTGGGTTTTCGGCGTTCGGCTTCTGAAATGTTCGGCAGCCGAGATGTTCGAAAACCGAGGTTTGACTGTAATAGGAAGTTACAGTATACATATTCTTTTCAACTGGTGCCACATGCCATCTGTTGCATGTGTTAAAACATGTGGATGCCAATATGCACTAAAGCACTTGTGTAGACTGTATATCATTTAAGACAAGAATGGAATAATTCTTATTTTCTGCCAAAGGTTGCATTCTTCTCAGGGGTAATTTGTTAGGGGCTGCATGCTGGCAGTGGGTGAGATCCCCTCTTTCCCTGTCTCTGTCCTTCCCTTCTCTCTCTCTGTCCCTCCTTCCCCCTTTCTCGCCCTCTTCTTTTCATGGGAGAAATAGATTAACTCTGGCTAGAGCCTGAACTGATCGCTTACTCTTGACCTCATGTTAGTGTATTGTAGGGCATCCTTGGACGACTGTGCTGACACTTTCCCTCCCCCCCCCCATACACACTTTGTGCTGAGTGGATGGGCCTGTGAGTCTCCATTTTAACTTCCCACAATGCCTCTGGAGGTCGCAATACTCAGGGACATTGTGGCAAATTAAAACGGGGACTTTATGCCGCTCAGATTTGATTGCAGAACTGTTGTTGCTGCCTGCAGGGCTTATTGGCACAAGAGGACTCCAGAAGACACTTTGCTGAAGGCAACCTCAGACCTTGAAGCCATTCGCACATTACTCAATAATCAACGGCAACCAACAGCAGATTCACAAACATAAGAATGTCTGATTCTCCAATGCAAAGATTTAAAGGCCAGTGTGTGAATCTAAATTGCAGCAATCGGTGTGAGTCCTGAATTGTTCAGTCGTTGACTTGCTTCAAAGGTTATGCCCTCTGTGGCAAGTCCACACAGCTGTTCAAACTCTAGAGGATAGAAAACCACAGTCCAAATATTTGTGGCTATACTGTGACTACACAGACCTTTCCCTTCCACACAAACTGTGCTGCTACCTAACTTTCTGTAAGTGCTACAAATGGCATAGGTCTGTGACTGTCGAATAATTATGGCCTTGGAGCTGAAGTAAGTTGGATGTCCTTGAGAGTGGTTGTGCTTCTGTTTCTGAGTTGTTACGAAGATGGGATAGAGTATAAAGCCCACTCCTGTGTTCCTTGATTGCAGGTCCGCTATTCGATACTGAAGGACGCTAGTGAAGATTACCAATATTTCAACATTGATTCCAAGTTGGGAGTCATTTCTACCCAGGCATCTTTTGACAGAGAGAAGAGAGGATCTTACTTGATTGAAGTTCATTCCCAGGATTCTTCTGAATCAGCCAGGCCTGGTTTATATGGGCAGCCTAACACAGGTAAACCTCAGTGGGTTTAAAAAAGAACATAAAGAGGTTCCCGTGGTTCAAAAGAGGGTTCAGAATGATGTGCTGCTGTTGTGGTAGCCTGAGCCTCCAAAGGAAAATAGCTGATTATTTGCTTTTCAGATACGGCGTATGTGAGGATTTTAATTAGCGACGTAAACGACAATGCCCCTGCTTTCCTGCATTCGGTGTATGAAATTAATATAGATGAAGACGAGGATGTCGGGTATGCGCTTTTGACGGCAACAGCAGATGACAAAGATGAAGGTACACAAACACAGGTTTATTTTATGTGTTGTGCAGTCTTGACTGAAACTTCTCTAATTTGGAAGCAGTAGTGAGACTATGGCTGGCTGTTCCAGAAGATGAGGTGACAACTGTCCTGTCTTCAAAGGAACTTTTTCTATATGTGGTACAGGAGCGGGTTTATAGAATGTGGAATATAACAGTAATGACAAAAATTGCATGTCATGTACTTTTCAAAATACGACCATTTGGAAACTAGCTTTATTCAGACCTTTTTTTAGTGTTCTGTAAAGAGAACCGTGATAATTTTTTAAAGCATTTCTCATAAGCTAATTATATCCACCCATTATTATTATTTTAAATGGAAAGTAGACTAGGACCTTTTGAGTTAGAATATAGCCAAGCTAAAAGTTTTTGGCTAGTATCTCACATGTGTTAGTATCTTTGTCTGGCACTCTTACATTCCCAAGGTTTTTTATTTAAATAGGATGGATCGTAATTTTGGACTGAGGCCCATCAAGAGTTGGTTAAAATAACAAAGGGACTTGTTATTTTCGTGCCGGAATTGTTATGGGGCAAAATGCTGCTATTAAATTTGAGGACTTGCATTTTTTTTGCTAATTGCCGTTAACGAACTGTAGTCCAAAGGTGGAAAGCTTTGGAAGGTCTAAATATTGCTGCTTGGTATTAAAATGTCTGGACAGTTGCAGTCTCAGAAAAGATTACATGCAATGCACAAGTTCTGCAAGGCGGAGAAAAACCGCAAACCTTCTGTGCCACTGGGGATGAAACTGTATTTTGTATATTTCTAACCATAATACACAAAGACACTTAACAGCACTTGCTGTAGATATTTGGAAGCCATATACTCTTTATGGTGCTATTCTCTTTTCACAGAACATATCGCACTATCGTGTCAGTAGCAGTTCCTATTTGTACATGACTCCTAAATTGGGACACTTTTCTGTTGTTTGTTCTTTATGCCTACTGCATTATAATAAAATGCAAAGTAATAATAATGACATAAAGAGAGAGTTACCTAGCCTCTGGATTCACTTCAGAGTCTTGCTATACATCCAGTTTACTTTGGAAGTAGGCGTGCATGACCTTTCTACATTTTGGGTTGGATCCAAGCATAAGGTGCAATCCTAACCTTGTCTACTCAGAACTAAGCCCTATTGAATTCGGCGGGGCTTACTTCTAAGTTAGTGGAGTTAGAACTGAAGCCTTAGTCCAGGCGTAGGCAAACTCAACCCTCCAGATGTTTTGGGACTACAATTCCCATCATCCCTGACCACTGGTCATTAGCTAGGGATCATGGGAGTTGTAGTCCCAAAACATCTGGAGGGCCGAGTTTGCCTATGCCTGCCTTAGTCATACTGAGAGTAGACCCATTGAACCACATGGGTCTTAAGGCAGTTGATTTTAGTGGGTCTACCCTTAAGCAAGACTAAGTCTGGATCTAAAATTTTCTTGTTTTTTTCCAAAATTCTTCTGAAAGTAATGTTGGGATGGACCCTAGTGCTCAGAGATCTCCCAGGCTGTGATAAGGATAATATGGTAGCAACCTCGTGTTTTTAGGATCTAACGCCAAGCTCAGATATCAGATCACTTCAGGAAATGAGCGAGGAGATTTTTACGTGGAACCTGAGATGGGAACTCTATTGATTGCCCAGTGCCTTGACTATGAACAAGAACAGCATTATGAGCTTCAGTTGGTAGCATCTGATGGAAAATGGGAGAACCACACCCTTGTTATCATCAATGTAGTCAATAAGAATGATGAAGCCCCTGTCTTCTCCCAGGACGAATACCACAGCAGTGTCTTGGAGGAACTTACTGATCTGCCGGTAACTGTTTTACGGGTAAGTGGGGTAAATCTGGGTTCAAAATTATACAAATGACGCTGGTGGGAAATGCCAACAACTTAAAAGAATTGCAATTCTTGAAATCAAAGCATATTCACTCAGAAGACCGTTTTGAGGAGCTTTGTGGGGCTTACTCTCCATAGTAAGTGTGGGCTTGCGCTTAGGATTGCAGCCTAATTCAAGTAATGTGAATTTCTGGATACTGACTGTACATTTACAACCATGTCATCGTTGTTGGGTTTCTACCAGACTCCATAGTGAACTCAGCTGGTTGCAATGCAGCTATCATGTTTGGGCTTTTATTTTTGTTATTTCAATGTATACATCGCCTATCCAGATAATAGTGTACAAAGAACAAAGTATAACATAAAACAAACAAAACATCGTCAAATATAAACCGATATACAAGACAAGGTTTAAAAAAAACCAGATCAATGAAACAGCCTGTTAAAAGCAGCAGGGGAAAAACCCAGATGAGCTTGATGGCTAAAAACCTTTCTAAATAATGTATCTATTCTCGGAAGACTACCCGTGGCAGGCACTAAACAGGCCTCCGTAGGAAGGGAATCCCAAAGTTTAGGTGTTTTGTGCTTAACCTTTGTGCTTGCTTTCAGGTTTCTGCAACTGACCCCGATCAGGAAGCTGACCAGAGTGCCCTTCGCTACTCATTGCACGGTCAGGGTGCCCAAGCAGAGTTCACTATCAATGAGTACACAGGCGAGGTCACTGCAAATGAGAAGTTGGACCGGGAAAAGCGGTCTGTGTGGCGCTTCCTTGTTCTTGCTACGGATGAGGATGGGGAGGGTCTAACTGGCTTCGCCGATGTCATCATTGAAGTGACAGACGTGAACGACAACCCGCCTCTTTTCCTTTGCGCCTCGGATGGTTGCTTTATGGGGCAAATTCCAGAAGACGCCCCTGCGGACTCCACCGTCATGGAGATGTCGGCAGTAGACCTTGATGACCCCAGAGCTGGGAAGAATGCCGTGTTAACCTACAGTATTATTCAGAACGTCCAAAACGAGATTAACCTCAACCTGTTCTCAGTTAACCCAGCTACTGGCACCATCTACACTGTGTTGGGATCCTTAGACAGGGAGAAAGAAGACCGGTACCTGGTGGTGGTGGAGGCGAAGGATGGAGGAGGCCTGACTGGAACAGGGACTGCCACTATTTTGGTCACCGACGTAAATGACCACACGCCAACCTTCACGCAAAACATCTACACAGCCTTTGTCTCCGAGGGTGCAAGCCTCAGCGCTGAGGTTGCTGTGGTGTCAGCTACTGATGGGGATGAAGGAGAAAACGCTGTGGTGGCTTTCAGCATCCTAGGTGGAGATGAGGACCACAAATTCTTTATTGAGACGGACAAAGCAGACAAACGCGGTGTAATTCGACTGAGGAAGCGGATAGATTTTGAGAAACCCCACGAGAGGGTGTTTAACTTGACCGTAAAAGCAGAGGACCTGGATTTTTCCAGCATAGCTCACTGCGTCATCTACGTGGAGGACTCCAATGACCACGCCCCTCTGTTTTACCCACAGTTCTATGAGGTAGCAGGTCTGGCTGAAGACGTCCCCCTCGGAACTAAAGTCGTCCAGGTTATTGCTGTTGATTTAGATTCTGGGCTGAATGGACGGTTCTCTTACCGCCTGCTAAATAAGTCGGACCCAAATGGGAAGTTCTCTGTGGCTACTGACGGCTGGGTCCTTGTGGCAGGTCTTCTGGATTATGAAACTGTGGCACAGTACCAACTCGTGGTCATCGCTACGGATATGGGGCAGCCTCCCTTGAGCGGCAGTGCCACAGTCCTCGTGGCTCTTCAGGATGTGAATGACAACGGGCCCGAGTTTGAGGCGCAGTACAACCCAGTAGTTTGGGAAAACACTCCTTCTCCTCAGATTGTCCAGATGAACGATACCTCGACGCTTTTGTACGCTAAGGACAGGGACAGCCCAGCAAACGGGGCGCCTTTCTCCTTTCACTTACTGAGCGACTTCGGCAGCGTGACTTATTTTAATTTGCAAGACTTCAGCAACGGGAGTGCAATGCTAACTGCGTTGCACACGTTCGACAGGGAGGTGCACAAGGTATTTGAACTGCGGATTCTCATTGCTGACAGCGGGAGCCCTACCATGAGCTCAACCAACACGTTAACTGTGAGTATCGGAGACCGAAATGACCACCCTCATGCCGCTGGCTTCATGGAGTGCCTCATCTACAGCTACAATGGTAAGCTGATGGTGATGAAGCTGGCTTGCATGCTTAAAGGAGACTGCCTTATTCCAGGTCATGTTTTGTACATCTACCTTGGTATTGTCTACTCAAACTGGCAGCAGCTCTGCAGGGCCTCAGGCTCATTTTTCCCACCACTTGACCCTTTAAAAAACAGCAACACTCTGAAGCCAGGGATTGAACATGAGGCCTTCTGCATGCAGAGCATGTGACTTGCCATGAAACTATCTATGGTCATGCCTGTATTCTGCATTCTTATAGCCTGCATTCCCTGTTCACAACCAGTTTCAGAACACCTTCAGAACATTAGGATGCATACAGAGATGTTCTTGGTGAATGCCCTCCCAACTTTACATCTCCTGTTGGTTTTAGCTTGATGAGTTCTTCCCAAAGATGTATGGGTTGTTAATTTGGGTGCATTTGGGGGAAGGAGTAAAAATAATACTAAAGAAAAGTCGGGTGAGTTGATTGTGTTCCTTTGTGCAGTGTTTTCCAAAGTCTGTTCTGGCGAATGCCCGGCAGCTTGCCTGCTACCATCAATCTTCCCCTTAAATCACATGGCAGTAGTGATTGTCACGTCCATCCGGCTGTTATGCAAGCAGGGACTCGCACCTGCTGTGGCGTTTGGCATTCTGGCTATCTATCCTTACTAAAAAGCAATATGTTTAGCCTTTCTTTTTAAGAGAAGTGTGAATGAGTGTAAACCAGGCTTGGGGAACCTTCTGCTCATGGGTCTAATTAGGTCCTACGAGGCCGTTTTCCCTTAACCCACGCCCACCTCCCTTTACACCTGACACCAGGTGTGATAATCGGCTGATGGGTGGTGTTTCAATGCACCGCGCAGGGCTCTTTGCAAGATTGCCCCATCACCTGGCATAACTGTCATGTCAAGTGACTGACAGGTCAAATTTGATTGACTGTCAAATTTGGCCCACGAGAGTTAGAGGAGAGAAGGATCTGGGCTGCTTCGCAGATCTAATTCTAGTGCCTGCTGAAATCCTGGTCTGGGACCAATGATCCATATGTGGGCAAGTGGAAAGCACTTCTGAAGATGCAGGGTATTTTCTTGATTTCCCCCACTAGCCACAGAGCATGCTACAACTTCTGAAAAGCCACTCCAGATGGTGAGAGGACTTTACACAGTGGGGGGGGGGGACTGGAACGGGCACATCCCTCCCCACCACTGCATGGATCATTCCTCAGTGGTGGAGCTCATGCATTGCATGCAGAAGGTCATAGGTACAATCCCTGGCATCTTCAGGTAGGTCTGAGAAAGACTTCTGTTGTCTGAAATTGTGGAGAGCAATGGTGAGTCAGTGTAGAGAATAGTGAGAGCAGTGGTCCGACTAGGCATAAAGCAGGTCCCTCTGCTCTGCCCTAGGAATTGTTAGATCCAAGCCTCAGGGGCCTGAACAGGAATTTTGGTGGTTGGTGAGCTCAGCAGTTCCCATGGTCCTTACCTGGCTGGTTTCTGAGTCTCTATTTCCTTTGCTGAGACATTCCCTTCACTTAAAAAACCTGGGTTTCTAAAACAGGTGCCTGATATAAGCAAGCTTATGCAATTTATTCTTGATTGTCTCAATTCACTAGATTTGACATTCCTTAGTACACCTTGGAACAAGAGTTTTCTTGCCCCGAATTTTGTTTTCTTAGGCGTGCAGCCTGCACAGCCTGGATGACAGGTGTGTGTCAGGTTGCAGGTGTTGATATCTTGCGCTGATATCTCAACAGCACAACATGCTTCCAGAATAGTTGAAAAGCAAACATGATAGGAGAATAAAATGAATAGTAATTTTGTACACGTCCAGAATGCCTTCTCACATTTATGTAAGTAGTAGCTTTTCTTCTCTCCCCCCCCCCCCAATTTTTCTTCTCTCTTTTTTTTAAGGTATCCTACCCACAACTGTATTGGGTCAGATTCATGCCCCAGATAATGATGACTGGGACCACAAGACGTATCACTTTGAAGGGAAAGCACCCAGGTAAATGCCAAGTTTTTATGTTTTTGAAAATAGCTCTCTCTTAATGAGAGAGTCGAGTATCAGAAACGCGTAGCTGTTCTGAAAACTAATGCAGTATAGCTTCACGGCACACAGAACACATGGGCTGCATTCACACATCATACTAAATCAGGGTTGCCAACACACACACACACACACACACACACACACACACACACACACACACATTACCCCCTTTGTCTTAAGGTGCTAAGAGTGGTTTCCTTTTTCTACCTTAAGAACAACATAGAGCTAAAGAAGGAAGTTGGAGGAGGGGACTCTCTTTCCTACTTCCTCTTTCAGCTCGTATGTGTTTTCAAGGCTCAGATGGATTCTGCTGAATCTGACTTTTACCCAGCTCTTAGAAATGTGAAATGTATGCACACTTTATTTCTTGGTTTTGTTTTGTTTTAAAGGTAGGCTGCTAAGGTAGGGGGTAACCAGAGGCATAGTGCCCACTTGCCCAAAAATCTAATTGTGCCTGTGGACCTAAAAATATTGTCAACCCTTGCACTATGCTATAGGTTAGTGTGACATGCATAAAGTGAAAGGGTGGACATAGGAAAACATTTTCGGCTACTGTTATTAGGACTATTGAGGAGATTTCTAGATATAAATTGCTGGGCCCTATGCTTCACTTACGGGGCAATTTGCACAAGACAGTGTAATCTACCTATTAAAAATAAGGCTTCAAACTATGAGAGATTTCAGGGGTGCAAGTATGTGCCACAGTTTTGGTTTCTTTAGAAGGAAAGTCCTTAAGAGATGATGTGTGTTTTTGCAGTGCATTCATATGCAAATTTCATACTTCAAAGTGATTTGGGAAGGGCAGGAGTCCCCAAAAGGTGGTGTGCCACTGCCCAGAAGCAGAGGCACTGCCACTCACCGAGAAGTGTGGGGGGGGAGCAGTGAGGTGATTGACGCTGTGCAGACACATCAGCAGGAATGCTGGATTGGCTTTTCCACTGGGCCCACAGAGCATGGGGCGCTTAGTTCCTTTCCCTCCAGGAGGGCAGTAACTTCGCTGCCAGGAGGTCAGGTGCATGAGTGCCACCCCTTCTCACTTACTGCTCCTGGGCAAATTTATTTTAAGGATCAACAGGCGAGCATAACCAATTATACTGGGAAGCAGATAAATTTACCAGAGGTAAATTCACATGAAATGCAACGAGCCAACACAGCAATGGAAATTAAGCAGATGATGTGAATGCATGCATTTGTTGTTATTTCATTTAACAAAATTTATACACCACTTGAAGTCAACAGAGAGCTCTAGCCACAATTTGATCGGGCATGAATGGTTTCTTCCTCCCAGGTATTTTATCCTGAATGACAATTCTGGCTTACTAAGTATCAAAGAAGGAACTCCTTCAGGAACGTATGACATAAGAGTGAAAGTTACAGATGGCATCTGGCCGGATGTGGTCTCCACTGTAAGGGTGGTTGTGAAAGAAATCAAGGAAGAAGCTGCCCACAATGCAGGATCCATCCGAATAAGAGGTAAAAGATGAGTTGCAAGCATCTTCTGGAGATCAGTTAACATTGTTGAGACTCCTGGATGCCCACCAAGGCCTGCGGCTGAGTCACTAGGAACTCATGACCAGGGGTATCAAAGGTTGCAATGTAACAGGTTCTCGAGGGTATAATTGTTCTCTTGGTGGAAGGTTGTTGACCCAGGGCCCGGAAGAGTGATATTCTAGGACAGGGGTAGGGAACCTTTTCTGGCTGGAGCCCCCGGTCTTTATCAACCCCACCTCTGGCGGTCCAATGTTGACAAGGCAGGCTGGACCTCTGACATGTCAGTCACCTGACATTATAGTGGCATCCAGTGATGCTTTCCCTTGAAACCTTGTTTGTCAATACTTTTGGCTTTCCTGGGATGTTTACAAAGGGGTTTCAGATAAATCCCCCTTTATGCTTCTCTTTCAAACCTCCACATGTGTTTAAAGGAGAAGTATGCGGACAGGGAATTGAAGGCTTTATTTACTACATTCCTCCCCCACCCTGGTTGCTGCCATCTTGTGAAAGAGCCTGCAGTTTGAAGTGCAGGTTCCCCCTCTACTTTGCGCAGCAGCAGGAGAGAGGACACCTGCGAAGCTGCTGCTCTTTGAAGGGATGTCCCTCTCCTGTAAACAACGCTGCAGTGATGTTTAAAGAGCAAAGGAGGCTGCTTCAGGGGGCAGTTTGACAAACCCATTCAAACAAACAGGAGTGGAGCAGCTGTCGTAAAGCTTTGCAAAAGCCTCTTTGAAGTAGCTAATGCAGGCACATTGCTTCAAAGGACGCTTTTGCACAGGGCCGGAGGTCCCCCACCCCTGGTATAGAAGACAGAAAGTGATTGCTCACTGTCAGCAACCTTCCCTGGTTGGATTCCAGCACAACTAACTCAACTGGCTCCCAGTATTAGTAGGAGGAGAGGGGTCTGCACCCTCAGATGCTGCCATGACTAGTGATGGGGAAAATTGTCAATTATGGTTTCTGTCAGGTTCTCATTTTTCCCATTCTCATTTCCAAATCGGTCTGCCACTCCTTTTTAACAAAACTTCCTTACGAAAATTCACCAGAATTTTAGGGTACATTTTTCTATACCCGTGTTTGTATGCAATTTTGCCTAAACTGCAAAGCGGTTTACCTAATAAGAGTGCATTTTTATGCAAATATTACCCTGGTTTATGCATTTTTGTATACATCACTTGGCTAGAAAGCTGCATTGCAAAATTCAGAGAAGTGTGAATTTCAAACGACGGCTGTGTTTCAGGTTGTAATTTTTTTTCTGTGCATGCAAAATTTGGCATTTCCGCCTTCACATATGAACTGAATCAAATATCTCCCCCATACCTAGTCATGGCATCCACCAAAGCCAGGATTTCAGGTCAGTTTAATAGCCCAAAGTTTCCTGCAACATGTCTTGCCCCTTGGTAGAGGCCACAGGTAACCATGGAGTACCAAGATGTTGGTAAAGTAGTATGTGTTTTAAAAAAATTAAGGTTTAGGTGTGAGATTGGATTAATTTTCAAAGGATGAATTCCTGTGAACTTTCTGGAAGTGGTCTTGCCTTTTAGAGAGGAGATGCCTGGAGGTTTTTATTTCACCTTTGCTTCAGTGTTAGGCTTGGAAAATTGCGTGTATGTATATATTTACAGATATCACTGCGGAGGATTTTATATACCAGTCATCTGACAGTGAAAGTAAGTACAACCAAATGAAGAAGCTTTTTTCAGAAATCATACCGGCCCAACTCGAAAATGTCCACATCTTCAGTGTCCTGAACAGCCCAGGCAAAACACAAGGAGTAGATGTATGGTTTGCAATTCATGGATCACCCTATTACAAAGCAGAAAAACTTAACGGAAATGTCGCTGTGTCCAAAGCACGGGTAAGTGGTGTTTGTTTGTCATCCCCCCCCCCCAAAAAAACTTGCAATTCTAGGCAACATTTTTAATGAAGTCTCTACAGAACCTATGTGATGGAATCTTTGTGGATTTCCTTCTAAATTTTATTCCGGATTTTGAGAGTGCGATATTTGCATGGGAAACGCACGGCAGCTACTTCATGATCAAACAGGTTTGAAAAGAGTCTTTCCCCCAAAGAACTCCACTCTGCAGGGGGAGTGGACCTGTTGAGATGGCCCACCTGTGGGGACTGGTGGAATCTGATGGTTTCCTAAACACCTGGTGGTGTGCAGGCAAAAAAAAAATGGTGTGGGGGAGGGGGCAGCTGGAGCATAGGTAGTGTAAACCCCAGTCTGAACCTGAGGTTATACATTCGTACCTCGGAAGTCAAATGGAATCCGTTCCGGAATTCCGTTCGGCTTCCAAAGCATTCAGAAACCAAGGTGCGGCTTCCGATTGGCCGCAGGAAGCTCCTGCAGCCAATCGCAAGGCGTTCGACTTCCAAGGTATGGCTGTATTGCCATTCTTGATGGCAGGAAAAGCCATCCAGCAAAACTTTTCCAAGTGGTGAGTGGACTCTTGCCATGTGGCCAAGAGAGTGTTGCTCTTATGTCCTCAGCAGCCTGCTGTAACAATTTTACAGATTTCTAAATGCAATAATAAATAAAAAATTCCTGAGGGACAAAATGGTCAGAGTCACACAGAGCTGGACATCACAGTTCTAGTTTGCCCAGTGAATGGACAATTTCAGTTATTGGAGCCTGAGGGTTTGGGGAAGCTGCTTGGAGAAGCGAGGCCATTCACCTGCCCCCTTGACCCTTTCCCGTCTTGGCTTCTTAGAGCTAGCCGAAGGAGACTTGACAGGGTGGGCCCAGTGGGTTATTGGAGGAGAGGTGATGGTAGTTGTCCAAAACATCTGGAGGGTACCAGGGTTGCTGAAAGCTGCACTAGCTTAAGACTAAACTGAACATTGGGTTTAATCCAATTCAGTCCAGAGGAGACTTTTTAAGAACAAATATGTTCCGGGGCACTGCTTGCTATGAGACAACTGCAGCAGCAGAGCCCCAAAGGTATAATTTGTGAAGGCACCTGTAGAGTCTTCACAGAGGTGTTTTTAGTCCAGTTGTCTTGTGCATTTGGGGTTCCTTAAAAAAAAAAGGCTGAAAACTAGATCTAACCCACAACAGCTGGAAACCATCCTGAATATCAGCATCACACAAGTTGGCATAGATGAGTGTGCAACTGAAAACTGCTCTCATAGCGCCGGATGCACCAGCAAAAATGAATTCAGTGCTCTTCCCACGATTACTTCTTCCGGAAGTGTTTTGCTGGCCTCTATTACAGTACTGAGCAGTGCACAGTGTACTTGCGAAGCTCGGGAGAGAAAACACCATTCTTGTTCCTCCTACCGGATCAATCCATGCTTTAATGGTGGTACCTGTACGGACACAGACCTGGGCTACAGGTTAGTAGATTGGCTCATGATTGTGTTGTTGTTGTTGTTTTAAAAAAGTGCCAACCTTTATAACAGGGGTGGGGAACTGGATCAGGGTAGAGCTCCAGATTTGAAAGTAGCCAACCCAACCCTCTGCAGGCCTCTTTTGACAGGCGGGTGGGGCCACTGAACTGCCAATCACTTGACATCATATAAAGCCATGCGATTTGAACAGCTGCAAAGGAAGAATGGGCTCCCTTCTCCTTCCTTTGCAGCCACAGCTTGAAGGTTTGCATCACGAACTTCCCGCTCCTGACATCAAGTGTGGGAAATGTGGGTGCGGTTGACACAAAATGACCTGGTGACCCGCCCTTAGAGACTGGACAAGTCTCGGGGGCTTTATAGTGAAGAAGTGTTCAAGGCGGATTACAAAAATTCCAACAATAAAGGAAATACCATTTGCAGATTATGACTCGGGTCACTTTATATGCTAATAACCAATTCTAACGTAGCTGAAACAACACCATCTGCACACAAGAGGGAAGTATCTTGAAGCTTGGGAGAATCCCAGGTTTTGCAGAATTATACATCTTTGACCGCAGACATGTTTCTGAAATGGCTTCATGGCTGTCATATTTTTCCAAGACACAAGATGGCAATCTTGGGCTTTGAAGTTAAATCTCAATGGTTTCAAGCTTAAGGATAGTTCCTCTTGCCTCCCCTGATCAACTCTTTCCTACAACCAATGAATAGAAGTGAACCCATTAAATTTGAAAGGAAATTATTCCCCTGAAAAAAAAAATGTTTTGGGGTTTTGTCTCCTTTCTCCTCCTGAAACATTGTCTGCCATCTCCTGAGTACTTCTCACTGTGCGGTGAACTTTCCCATTTCTTTATTTGTGGGTGTCCATTTAGATACAGCCGAGTATCTACCCTTATACTAAGGAATTTAGAAAATTTTTGTTTTGTTAGAGATTTAGTGTGTGTATGTAGGAGATATATGTCCAAGGGACTCAAGGCAGTGTACACAGTCCCTCCCTCAATCCCCCCCTTTTTAATCCTCACAACAACACTGTGAGGTAAATAATCCTGAGAAATAACAGCTGTTTCAGAGTCACCCATTGAGCTTAACGGCTGAGGAGAATTCTTCCCTGCCCTCATCTGGCACCATAACCCAAGGTGGGGAACCTGTGGCCCTCTAAATGTTGCTGGACTACAACTCCCATCACCCCTGGTCATTAGCCAAGCCACCCATCTTAGTGGCCCTCACTGCCTCCTGCGGGAGTGAGTTACATAGTTTAACTATGCACTGTGTGAAGAAACTCCACCTGTACGTTACTACTACTAACAATAATCTTAAAAAATAAAGGGGTTTGTTGCCTGCCCTTCACCAGAAGATCTCGAGGCGGGTTAAGTAATGTACAAATAAAATATTAAAATCAGTTTAAACAACTAACCATCAGGAATAATATGGTGAGTCCTAGAAACCATGCTTCCGGTGGCAAAGGGTAGCTGCTGCACTCTCTGACTTGCAATGTGTGCCTGCCTAGGGGTACAGAGAGGGACAGGAATAACACGTCGGTTTATTTCTGCAGCTGCAAGTGCCCCATGGCTTTCCATGGGCCTGAATGCCAGCAGACACAGCACACCTTCCGAGGACACGGATATGCCTGGTTCCCGACCCTCAAGCCTTGCTTTCAGAGCCGTATCTCACTGGATTTCATTACCGAAGCAGCCAATGGACTTCTGCTTTACAACGGGCCCATGACCCGCCTGAAGCCGGGGGAAGCAGAGGATTTCATTGCCCTAGGTAAAAGACTTCTGTTTCTTCCCCCCCTCTGTGTGTGTGAGTGAGTGAGTGACCCAACCCTGCTGTACTATTGGATCATAAAGCAGGGGTTGGGAACCATCCCCTGCCCCCGGCATTCCCTCAGAGCTGCATGCTAGTGATGGGTAGGGCCAGAGGCAAAATGGATAGAGCAGTGGAAGTGATTCCAAAGGCCTCTGGACTATGGCAGTACAGACACTGAGGTCCAGCTGCAAGGGCCTTCTGGCAGTTCCCTCACTGTGAGAAGTGAAGTTTAAAAGGAACAAGGCAGAGGCCTTCTTGGTAGCGGCACCCGCCCTGTGGAACGCCCTCCCAGCAGATGTCAAGGAGATAAACAACTACACAACTTTCTGAAGGCAGCCCTGCATAGGAAAGTTTTTAATGTTTGATATTTGTTTGCCGTGTTTTATTCTGTTGGAAGCTGCCCAGAATGGCTGGGACAACCCAGTCAGATGGGCGGGGTGTAAATAATAAACTTATTATTATTATTATTTCTTGTTTTGCGCTGTACACCTTAGATATATTCCTCTTCCAACACTTATTTATACTGGAAGAGATCGCAAGGGTCATCTAGTCCAAGGAATCTTTTGCCCAATGTGGGGCTCAAACTCATGACATGTGAGATTAAGAGTCTCATTCTCTACCAACTGAGCTATCCCAGCCGAGGGTATGCAAAGCCAGGAGCAGCTTGGCTGGTGGGGTGCAGCCACAGGAATATCCTCCCCGCAGTAGCATCGCTGCTACTTATAGGGAGGGCCGAGGCAGCAGCAAGGTCAGGACTGCACAGATGCACTGGTGGAGCCAACTGAGCAGTCCTGCTGGTACATCCTCTAAGTCGCACTCCCTGCCCCCCACTCCTGGTAAGCGACAGTGACGCTTCTCCTTAGGAGGCTGTTGCTGTGGCAAACTCTCTTCCACGGGGCAAGCTGCTCCTGCATGAAGGTAGTAGTGTCAGTTCTTGTACTTTTAGATGGCACAAAAGAAGCGCATGTCAACAGGGATCAAGCGAAATGCAGAATCGTAATTCTCAAGGAAGAAAACCACCCAATATGCTTTTCTCTTTCATTAAACAGAGCTCTCGGAGGGCGTTCCATTGCTAACTTTGAGCCACGGCTCGGGGGCACTGCTTCTGCAGCTGTCGGAGAAAGTCAACGTCGCTGATCGGCGCTGGCACAACATAAACATAATAAACGATGGAAAGGCAAGTGTAAAGTGTACCCCAAAAGGACAAGAAGTTTTTGAGCTTTCACACCCAATCTTTATTTGAGCATAGAATTTTTTTGTTTTAATGTTAGTTTATACTGAATGGAAGTCACATTTGTAGAGTAACTTAGGGGGGAATTAGATTTGTGATTAGATGCGACATGGGTAGATACATTTTTTTTCTCAGGTGGAATAATTTGGTTGGGGAATTGGCACAGGGGGCAGGGGAGAGGGCTCTTCAGTGCTCTGGCTCCAATCTGAGTCAACATAAATATCTTTTCCACTTTAGAAAGTACAGCTGATCTTGGACCACTGCGTAAATGTCTCTATTATGAACAGCGCCGGTGCCCTGCAGGGAGTGTCGAAGGCAGACAAATCTGCCTGTAAAGTTTCTTCCGAGACTCCAGGAAGTGAGAGGTAAAATACTGGAAGTATAAGCTTTGACTGGTAGATCAATCGACTTGAGTTTAGGTTGGTTAATTGATGCAGGCCAGTTTGAATCGGTAGGGCCGTGGGCTAAGTCAGCAAATTTCATTACACCGCAAGACATGCAGGTTAGTGACTTGCTTAAAGATAGCCTTTGATTCTTTGGGCCACTTCAGACATCATACTGTTCAGTTGTCAACAACCTGCCTTCTGTCTTGGGTTTCTTAGTTTAGCTGCCATTCCAAGGATCCTTTGGGGGAAGCCATGTGATTTAAATGCATGGTGTGTACCCAGCCATAGTCTGAATCCATGGAGAGCTGCTGCCTGTCAGTGTTGGCAGATAGATGAACCAGTGGTCTGACTCAGTATAGGGCATCTTCCTGTGTTCCCTTCCTCAAAGGCTAGCGGTTATCCTTATCTAGGTTGGCTGTAGGTTTATTAGAACTGTGGGGTGTTTTTTGCTTTTTTTGCTTTCTACCTTTCTAATTCTCTTGCTGTTGGTAGATTCCTCAACATTCACCAGCCTCTCCAGCTGGGTGGAGTGAAGAAGGCCCAGCCCTACCATACGTCACAAAAGCATTTCAGAGGGTTTGTTGGTTGCATCCGGAATGTTGTCCTCGATAGCCAGGTAAGACCATCCCCAGCTCCCTGCCATCCCAGTCTGTCTGCAGTTGCTTACCGCCATTCTTCTTGCTTATCTATTTTTCTATAGGTATACAATTTAGAGCATCCTGCAGAGTCCTTAAACAGCGCACCAGGCTGCTCTCTGACAGATGGGCTGTGCCAGAAAGCTGGTGTGTCTTCCTGCGGCGCCCATGGCAAATGCATTGGCGACTGGGGCTCTTTTAACTGCGACTGTTTCACTGGCTACACAGGAGCAAGATGTGACAAAGGTTCGGTTTGCATTGTGGGGAAAATCTCAGTAATCCCAAGGAAAAGACTCTGGCAACAAGGCAGTGGACTCATCACGGAGTAGAGTTGGTTTCGGTTTTGACTTAAATGAGATAGATTTGTTAGTTTTTCCGTTAGGAGTGCATTTTGCACCATGCTCCCACCCCTAATTTTGTGTATTTATTACTTAAGCGCTGCATAACCTATTCTACTTCCATAACAAGGAATAGGGATTTTTGGTAAATGGAGCATGGAGGTGCTGAGGACTAGATACATTTTTGTCCTTAACCAAAATAAAATGCAAGCTAATATTCTAAGTCAATAAATGTGTTGTGTTTATGCCTGCCAGCTTAGTAGAACAACTTCCTGCAGCAATGTAGTTGGCTGTGGTCCACAAAACCTTGTGCCCTAATAAAGACTCTTTGATTTTAATATAATATAAATTCATACAGTTTAGTTTGCCTACCCATGTACTAGACATGAAGTAAAAGGGAGGTGGGAAAGTCCAAATTATTACACAGTATGACTTTCATCTGTCCTTTCACATTTAGCTCTTCCAGAATGGACTTTTGGAAAGGATAGTTGGATTCACTATGAACTGAAAACGCTGTTTAATGCGTACAGCACACGTGTCCAACTTGCAGTACGCACTAGGATGTCCTTCTGCACCCTTCTCAGTATGGCATCTTCAGATGGAAGCGGATACATTAGAGTGGAGGTAAACAATTAATCCATTGTTTTTCCACGAACACTTTTATTTTAATTTTTTTTAAAAAATAAACAAGTTGATTGCAGGAATAGAAAACAAAATTAAGTAAAAGTAAGTGTAACATCATACATCAATGTTAAGGAAAAGACAAACCAGATTTCCCTCATCAGTGCAGGTAGAGAATAATTTGCATCAGTTCCAAAAGTGCAAGAAATAAAGCATAAAAACAATCTGGGCATTCTGACCCATTGGAGACCTTTAAATTGTGGGTAATCCTCTCCGAAATGGATATTTCTATAACAACGTGTTAACTGTATAAGGCATTCAGTGTTTTCTGCCTTTCATAGAATCATCATAGAATCATAGAGTTGGAAGGGACCCTGAGGATCATCTAGTCCAACCCCCTGCAATGCAGGAATATGCAGGTGTCCCTTAGCTCTATCCAGCTGAGCTATCCAGCTGCCTTTGTGCTATTGAGATTCTGGCTGCAGCCAGCATCCATCTTTCAAGCACAAATTGCATACATGACCATCCCAGATAATTAACCAAGAAAGTTGCTTTTACATATTCCATAATTCTACAGCTGTTTTCCCCTGTGACTATGTTAGACACAACACAACATTTATTTTTGTTTTAATTTCCCAGTTAAATGGGTTTCCAGTTAAAAAGTTGCATTTTCTGAAAAGTTTCTTTAATCTTTTAAAAACGTAATTGGAGCAGAGCACTTTTCCTGCTGCAAAGAACAACAGTTTGCTCCCATGAAACACTCAGATCTTTTAAGTATGCTGTATGTGTCTTCCGTAAGATTATATATCAAGACCATGCTTCTCGTGTCTCCATGCAGGTAATTGGTGGACATTTTGGTGTGAGCTTCAATTTGGGAGACAAAGACCACACGCTTCAATTAAGCACTGTGCACATAGACAACGGTCAGTGGGTTGAGCTAGCCTTACAGCGGTATCACAATGAATTTTATTTGCGTATCAATGATGGTGGAGGCGATCATGAGACTTCGGCCATTCTGGGATCGAGCGGACAGTTTGAAATGAATTTGGCAAGCATTGTGCTCGGAAACCGCCTTGCTAACGGTTCAGAAAGTGATTTCCAAGGTAGGTGGTGTGTCTGAAGGACTTGGAAAATTTGAAAACCAGTAAAAATTGCTCATGTCCTTTGTAGAACCACTAAGGATGTGCAGCTCAGAACTTCCTCCAGAGGGTAGCAGCACTGGGCATTTCTCAGGGTCCCAAGACCAGAAATGGGCCCACTAATCTAACAGTACTACCAGTTCTGGTTTGTACAGTGTATCTAAGAAGATCAGAGGCAGCTTATGAGAATTTGCACCACCCATTTCTTCCATGTTTGGGGCCCCCACTGAAAATGCCATGCCATCCTAGGATAACTCCTAGGAAGCCATTCATTAAAAAAATATTTATCATCATCATTTCTCCCCATAACTGTGGATTTTTCCATGTTGTATCAATGGAATGCAATTGTAACAGGTAATAGGTGTTGCGCTGTTGCTGCTTGTTTAATAGTAATGGAATAACCTTTCAAGATTGGGAAGTGGTTCTCGTGGTCTCCACCCATTTCTCTGTTATGGGACAGCTTTGCACAGCTTTGGCAATGCTAGCAGTTTCCTGCATCACTGCGCCAGCATGATGCTCCTGACTTGAGTGACATCCAGGGTTCACGTAACATGCAATGCACTTCCACCACTTCTGATGTCGCACTACACTCCTGTTAAAGGAGGACCATTTACAACAAAGCTCCCTTAAGCATCTCTTTCTTCTGGTGCCCCCGCAGGCTGTATGAGGGATGTCCGCCTGAACGGCCAGCCTCTTCTTGTGGATGGCAAAAGCACTGAATACAGCTTCATTGTGGAGCAGCAGGGCATCACCATAGGTTGCCATTCCAGCTCTTGCAGCAGCCAGCCCTGTTACAGCCCTTTCCACTGCGTAGACCTTTGGAGGAAGTATGAGTGCAGGTATGTATTACCTTTGTCTTGCTTTGCTCTCTTTTCCTTTTGAAATCTTTTTTCTTTTGTAAAATCGACTGGTTGGCCACGGTGAGAACAGCATGCCAGCCTAGATGGTCCATTGGGGCTGATCCACCAAGGCTCTTCTTCTTATGATCATATCTGTGAAAGGAAACAAGCCAGCAGTAACCCTACCATACGTAGCACCAGAATGTAAGCATCCCCTCTTAAGTCTTTTTGCTACAACACCAGTGTGCATGAGCTCCTGCACACAGACAAGAAAGGAACCTCGCCACCTGCACCCAGAGAGCTTTACATCTCTGCTTTAGTTGGGAGCTGGGACTAGCTTGCTTTCTGGGACATCGTCTATTCCTGAGAACATTTCCTGCCGTCGTTCTAGATTTTGTGATAACTGTTCTAACTCATCTGTAGAGGGCATCAACATAGATGCAGGAGCAGGCAAGCACTGGCTTAAGGGGGCTGGAGAGCATTGCACCACTTTCGAAAAATCGCCCCGTTCCCATCCTTTGCTTGTAGAGGGGCACCAAGTAGTTCAGGGTCCTTATTGGACTGCACACATCACCAAGGGACCACAGGAAGTGTTGCTTCTGTTCCATCATTTCAGGAGCACAGCCACACAATGGCAATGTTTATTCTGCATCGATCCTGGTTTGCTTGCACAAAACTTACGCTGTGCCTGGCCATCGTTGAGCATGCATTCCGATTCCTTTACGTGGCAGTTCTGTAACAATGAACAGCCACACTGCTTTGCTCGTGGAGTGTTAACACATTTTCCTGTTGACCCCACAACTTTCAGTGCATTTTCCCCATCAGAGTCCAAATTGGGTTTGTTGCGCTAGGGCAACAGAGTGCCAGTATCTACTTTAATTCTGCAAACCTGAATTTCTGGTATATGCTTGAATCCCTCCTGCAAAGTGAGAATCAGAATCAGACTTTATTCACATAGCCAACAGGCCATAGCAACTAAAATACAGAAAAAAGATAAAAACATTGGAAAACGACCAGTCAGGAACAGAAGTATATAGATGTACTGATAGATCATATAGAGGTCAATGAGGCCCCAGTTTGGCAGCCTGAAATGATCAGTGGGGATGGTAAGGTTCTCTCGTTCATCAGAGCTATAGAGATAAGCTGATCGTGACATCTATAAGCCTCAGGTACGTGGGCTGGTCATATATGCCGAGTTGACTTTCAGATTGTGGCCCTTAATCTCATTGCCCTCTCGATGAATCCCTCCTGCAAAATAGTGGAGCCTGGAGACATCCAGAGACAAAAGCAGCTCAGGTGGGACCCAAGAGGTACATCCCGTTATTTCAGCCACTGGCTCTGCTCGCTCCCCTTAAGGAACTTGTGGTCCCCCAAAGCGGATGCTTATTAAATTGCCCCGGCAAGGGATTTCTGATCCTTCCTTTGCATTTTTAAACATTGCAAAATAACTGAGCGGCTTCATGTTGTACCTGTTTTATAAAAACGGTGTGTTTCTCTTCATCCAGGTGCCCAGCTGGCAAAGTGGAAGTGATGGATAATCTCACGGGCCTGAAACAGTGCACATCGTCGCCCTGCGGGCACTGGAACTGCAGGAACGGAGGGACCTGTGTGGCCCAGTCCCGAGACAAATACGTCTGCCAATGCCCTGAAGGTTATAAAGGGAAATGGTGCGAAGTCGGCCCCGTGAAAGCAGGAAGACCCGTGGGGCTCAGCTCTGGTTCCATCTTGGCTATCAGCATGTGCCTGCTTGTTTTTCTAGGTAGGAAAGTTTCACCTCTCTTGTGCTACATCTTAATACTGTATTGAAATGAGGATGCTTAGCAACGCCTCTGCCTTCCTGTACTGCTTTAACAAATGTTAGTAAAAGATACTCCATGGAGATCTGGCTACATTCTTCCTTCCTTTCCCTCACCCCAATTCTTCCCATCTCCCGCCTCCCCCCAAGCCATCTATGTCTTCAGTAGTTCTTGGTCAAGACTGGCACACGTGCTAGACAAAACAGAAGCTTATCTACATTGTTTTGAATATATATGGCAGGCCTAGTCCCACTGCTCCTCTGTGCACCCCGTAAAATTCCCTGCCCTGGTGCTCAGATCAGCATTGGGCAACTGGGTCCAAGACCTGGCATATTACATTTCCCACAGGACCTCAGAATGCTGCTGTGTTGGGCACTGTGGGCAACCACTGTAGGGAAAGGAAGGGTATGATTCTACTCCCCTGCTGTGTGCATTTGGAAAACAGCTGAGCAGCCTTGCTAAAGCTGCGATCCGGAGCTGGTTTTGTACCCAGGGCTCCCCTTCTTTGCCTGCTGTGTTCAGTGGAGCTCCATAGGTGCATGGGGCTTGGCAGTGAGAGATCCTCACTTGAACCTCCGTTCAAGTGCTTAGGACTTTGAAAACCGAAATGCAAAACTGAACTCAGCTTTGAATGAATTGTTAACTCAGGAAGGATAAATATGAGCCCAAGGATCATGTGCTGGATGAAAGGCAGGAAATAAAGCAAAATAAAGGCCTCCCTCAAATAAAGAGTCCGCTTGGATTGTGATATTTCTGCTGATATAAGCACAAGCCATTTACCCATGCTTTTGCAGCCCTTTCGCTTCTATCTTTGGATGTGGGAAGAGCCAGGTTGGATCAGAGCCTATCGGCCAAGCATCCTGCTTTCCACAGCAGCTAGCCAGATGCCTGTGGAAAGTACACAAGATGAGGGCAATTGCTCTTTCCCACTGTTGTTCCCCAGTGACTAGTATACAGAGACATGCCGAGTCTCACCCTGGAAGTAATATATAGCTATAGCAACTATTAGCTATTGAACAAGCCAAGATATATTAAACCAAATTCAAACAGTGGTTTCATATCCTGACTTGTTCTGAAGCTGGCACCAATAGTTTCATGATTTAGATGAAATGGGAAACTATGGTTATTTACAGACTTCCTCATTTCATCGTGGTTTCAGCAAGGGGAGAGGACGGAAGGGACTGCATGCATGAGTAAAAGGCTCATGCATCTCAGCTTAAGTCAAGATACGAGCATACAAATGCGGCCACCATGTACATGTCTCAGAAAAGTAATGACTCAATTTATAATACCACTTTAATCTTCATTAAAACAGTGTTTTACTTACTTTGGGTATCTTATTTACTCAGGATTGGTGAAAGGCCAGAGACTGGCCAAAATGCCCTCTATTTAAATGTCCTAGTGGATTCCTGTAGGTAAGTAAAATACCCTTTTAATGAAGCTTGATGTTAAGATATAGATGATTCATTACACTCCTGAAAAATGTACTTTTGTTTAATTGACCCTTAAATTAAAACACGGAATTTTCTCCATACGAATATAAACCTTAAATGCTTTGCTTTTCTTCTTTATAAATTATAATAATAATATAATAATAATTTATTATTTGTACCCTGCCCATCTGGCTGAGTTTCCCCAGCCACTCTGGGTGGCTCCCAATTGAGTGTTAAAACAATACAGCATTAAATATTAAAAACTTCCCTAAACAGGGCTGCCTTCAGCTGTCTCTTAAAAATAGGATAGCTGCTTATTTCCTTGACATCTGATGGAAGGGTGTTCTACAGGGTGGGCGCCACTACCAAGAAGGCCCTCTTTCTGGTTCCCTGTAACCTCACCTCTCGCAAGGAGGGAACCGCCAGAAGGCCCTCGGCGCTGGATCTCAGTGTCCGGGCTAAACGATGGGGGTGGAGACGCTCCTTCAGGTATACAGGACCGAGGCCGTTTAGGGCTTTAAAGGTCAGCACCAACACTTTGAATTGTGCTCGGAAACGTACTGGGAGCCAATGTAGATCTCTCAGGACCGGTGTTATGTGGTCCCGGCGGCCACTCCCAGTCACCAGTCTAGCTGCCTCATTCTGGATTAATTGCAGAATATTAATTGCATATACAGCTATGCTCTGCAGGTTGAAGGCCGCTCATAACCAATGTTTCTTTTCTTTCTTTCTCCTTCCTTCCTCAGGTTTATTAGTTTCCTATACTGTGTGGAGTCAGTGGGGGAGATCAAGGTTTCGGAAAGGAGGAATTTACCACATCCCTGAGGAACACGAAAGTTGGGAAGATGTTAGAGAAAACATCTTCAATTATAATGAGGAGGGTGGAGGGGAGCATGACCTGGTATGGTTTTGCATGACCTGGTATGGCATCACGACAGCATTTTAAATTCCTTAATAGGCCAGATTCAAATACGCATCAGAGACATAAAAAAGAAGTAAAACAGACATTTTGAAGGCATGATTGCGAACTGTTTTGTCAGGGAAAGTTTGGTAAATGAAATACTTAAACATAGCTAAAGCATAATACTGTCCATGTTTACTCAAAAGTAAGCCCCACTGTCTTCAGTGGGGATTACTCCCTAGTGTGCAGGTTTAGGACTGCATAAAATTAATATTTATTTATTGCTTTCAAGTTTTGTTTATAGAGCAGTTTACATGAATAAGAGATGAAGAAAAGAGTGAATATAGGGGGAAAGATAATCAGGGTAAAATACATACACCCTCCCCCCCCCAAAAAAAAATGTACTCTCCAGATAAGAACTATCATTGCAAAGAATATTTGTGCTTCCGGTTTTTTAATTAGTTTTTATGTTACAAAACAAATCTTAGTTGCATTCTTACAAAACTGGAAGAGATTAGAAATTACAGTTGCACAATGCAGCCCCTGCCAAGCTGTATGCAGCTTACCTGACCAGGTACTGAAGTCCATCCTTTATAAGCCTCTTGCTGTGAGGTTCCAAATGGAACAGGTTAATTGACTAGCAAAGCATGGGCTGTGGGTTTGATACAGGAAGTATGCCATGAAAGTTAAAAACAAAACAAAACTGGGAGGCTGGGAATGGGTGGGTCAGCGAGGAAATAAATGTCACAACCACTTCCAGAATTGTAATGGAAAAGAGATGTTGCCTTTGTGATAAGACCCTCTTTGGCCTTGATTTTATCCCCGATGCCTATCCCTCAAATATTCTCATTAACATTGATTTAAAGAACCCAGGCCCTGACTTCTTAGCGTCCTGGACCACATTCACCTGCCCAGACTTATTTGTCTGAGGTAAACATTGAGTTCCCATAGACCTCCCTTGTGTTTCATGTCTCTCCCCTTTTTGTCATTGTCACTTTCCTTTAGGGTGGTTCACATGAAGCCCTCCATGGAAGGGATCATCATAAGGCCCAGCCTCACCTGTCACTGCCACATTCCCCTGAAGTTTTCATGTTCAGTTGAAATTGGAAGTTCTACCTGTGTACACCTATATGTGGGTACAACTCTTCCTGATGCCACTGAACACATGGATGTTACAGAGTGTGGTGGTAGTAATGCACAACTGTGCTAGCCCACACAGACCCTCCATGTAGTCCTTTACTGCACGGAGACATTTATGTGAATCCCTCTTTGAGTACTCCAGGGCTGGCTCAGGGGATGATGAGGTGTGCTTCTGAGGAGGCTTCAAGATGGGTGAAGGGCCCATCATCCCACCATTCTCCTTTTGTATGGAGCCCTCCCCCTCCCAGTGGCAGCACGAGAGGATTCTCAGTTTGCATGACCTGCTTCTTCCAGGTTAAGAGGGCCAGGGTTGCCTTGTCTGAACGCCCCCCAAAATCCAAGAGCCGGGTCTGGAGTACTCGCAAATTTTATTGGTCGCCACATTTAAAGGAAGAGATAAAACTGAATACAGTACTTTCAGCTGAGGCTAAACCAACTCTGAGTACAAAAGGTACTTAACACTGTCTCTCCTGTCTTGTGTTTAATATTAATTAGTACTAACTTTTTTTAAAAAAACTGGCGTTGTGCATTTTAACTGTGTTGTTTCTCCGGAATCAGCCAGAGGTCTTGCTCCAGAACTGACGTTTTGCCAAAACGTTCCCTCATGAGAAGTCTCTGAAAGCTTTTTCATATAATAAAAATTTCTTAGAGCTTGATCTTCACGTGGGGAAAACTATAGACACTGTAAATTAAGAAGTCTGGCATGAGTGGTTCTCCCCAACCATCAGTACATGAGGTTTGAGTCTGTATGTTCATTGGCTAGTATGTCTGTGGACCTACAGAAGGGGGGCGGTCACATTTTGTATGAAGTGACCTTGATTGTATGTAGAAGGGCATATTTGGTGGGTGGGGCTAAGGGTTAATATGTAAAGCACTGTCACTTATTTGGCTGAGTTTTTGAGAATCAGTGTGATTCAGTAGATAAAGCAGCCTTTCCCAAACCAGTTCCTTCCTGAAGTTTGGACCAGAAGTCCCATCACTTATGACCATCAGCCATGTTGGCTGGGGCTGATGGGAGTTGGAGTCCAACAGCTTCTGGAGGCCACCACATTGGGGAAGGCTCAAAATGGAGAGATGGGCTTGGATCTGGAAAACTCCCAGTGCAAGACCATCCTTCCTCTACCATGGCCTGAATGTGGCATTGAGCAAACCTCAAGCAAGTCCACCATCTCACTACCGTGGTCACCACCTGTCAAACAGGACAAATAGTGACTGACCTCCCAGGGCACTGGGATAGAAAACAGAATAAAGATTTGAAAGTGATGGAAAGTGTGATAAAGTAATTAAAGGTAGTAATTATATTTGCTTAATGTTTCCTTTCCATTTCCTCCCCAGAGTGCTTATAATATAGATGCATTGAAGCAACCTCTACAAAGTTTACCTCATCTTTCCTCAGGAAACACTGCTTCACTCCTCAGATCACATTCTGGACCACAAAGAAACCCACTTGTGAATCACGCATGCCTGAAAGAATCTTCTTCTTTGGTACCAGACCTCAAGTATTACGTGTCTCAAATACAACAGGATGCAGACAAAGATTTGCTGAGCCTTCCAGCTGATACTGTGCAAGTTTATAGCCGAGAGTGCCAACACCCTTTGAGTGGGAGCTTGCGTTCCTTGGACCTCTCCAGCATAGAGGAAGATCTAAATTATAATTACCTCCAAGAATGGAGACCAACATTTGTAAGGTTAAAAGAGCTCTATGAACTTCCAACTGAACAGTTGTAAAACGTGGGAGACAGGAACCTAGCACATTGCTGTGTGATGGATCCTACTCCTAGGAGAGCACACTTCAGAAACATTTTAGTATTTTATTTAACAATCCAATTTTGGTTCTATTTATTCATGCTGGTTATTTGGGAATGGTAGTGTGGTTGATCTCCTCACCTTCCCTTAAATTATCTGTATACAATATTTTAGTGTCTGTTGTACAAATAACATTAGAGGGATATTTGTTGTGAAGCTTTGAAATGAAGGAATTCTGTAGCACTGAAGAGTAGCCTTTAAAGTACCTGTAACGTGTGAATCTCTAGTAATAATTTAGATGTGCAAGTAAATTTCTGCCATATTGCATTATTTAACCCTCTTAATGCTAAATGTTTTGTGTAGATATTGTAAAATACATTTGTTTACTTGTCTCTCTCTTTTTGTACTTGGGCGTCAATAAAATCTTCACTCATTTTTCTAAATAAGGGGAAGAAAATAACAGTTGGGCGGCAGCAGGAACCACAAATAAAATGTAGAATTAGTATAGAATTAACCTACAGCTCCCCATGGGCATATGGGAAGCACTGCTTCGGGTGGTGCGTCTGATGCTGTTGGGCTTGCCTGTGAATCATTTAATATCAAAGGGCATTGTTCCTTCTAGAACAGAGGTCAGCAATCTAAGGCCCATGGGCTGGAAGCGGCCCGCAGAAGTCGTTTGACCGGCTCACGAGCCACCCCTGAACCGAGCTGCCCGCTCACATGCTGCGCTAACCCAGCGCAGCACGGGGACTCGCTTTCACGGTGCCAGAACCCAGATTCTTGCAGAGATATGGAGTGCTGGGGAATGGCCAGCTGGTGAGAACATACAAGCCATTGACATATAACTTCTTTGGCAATCACTCATAGGTGAGTAAGATTGTCTTCCATGAACACGATCTTAACAGTGAGTCAGTAAGTGACTGTGGAGGCCAATTCTGGTTCCACACGTCCTTCCACAGTGAGGACATAGGTTTCCGGCCAGGAGTTGATCACGGTGAGGCTTTGCCAAGTGTACCTTCCTCTTAGCACATTTCTCCCTTTCAAAGTCCATGACACCTTTGGTAAAAGCTGGTCTCCAATTGGAGCGCTCGCAGGCCAGTGTTTCCCAGTTGTCGGTGTTTATACTACATTTTTTAAAATTTGCCTTGAGAGAGTCTTTAAACCTCTTTTGTTGACCACCAGCATTACACTTTCCATTTTTAAATTTGGAATAGAGTAGTTGCTTTGGAAGCCTTCCATTGACACATACAGAGGATGCTTGATGGGTGGGAATGTGGTATTGAGCTCTCCTGTTGGGCTGAGCAGTTCACTTGGAGGGAAGAGGGAAATTTGAAAAAGGCTGCAGGTACCTGGGTCAGAGAGAGCAGATGGTGAACCACCATTGCCAGGGTCCTGGGGAAGTGTGGTAGGCAATATTATAAATGAGGGAGTAGACGTTTGTAAACTCCGCTCAGCCTCTCGCCCACCTGTCGGTGCTGTTGCTCAATGTCAGCTCAGCCCACTATAAAAATCCTCCGCGATTGGATAGTGGATGACACAGCTCTGTATATTTGCAATCAGGCGGTGTAGAAATGATAAGACAAATCCCTGCAACTTATCTCAACGGAGCGCAGCACCGGCCTGAACCTCGCGCCAGGATAATGCGCAGGATTCCACCGTCTTAAGCACACATACATGCTCCAGCTCCCCCCAGGATTAACAACCCATTAAACCCGCCGCACAGCTGCCCCGGGAGAAGCTCTACCGGTTAAATTTCTGCTTCTCGCCGCGCGCTTGCGAGCTCCGTGGACCTCCCGGATGGAATCTTGCGCGAGCGAGTAAACAAACAAAAGGCACTATGCTTAAGCGAGCTGCAACGGAGGCGGAGCCAGCCGGAAATCGACGAATCGTTTTCCGAGCCCGGCCTGCCGCCACCTCTGGATTGGTCGGAATCCAACAATCGGGACGGAGCAAAAGCCGGCCGGCTGGCTTTCCGTCCCTCCCCTTTCCCCGAGGCAAGGCGGGCAGGATAAGAGCAAGCGGAGCAGGCGGCGGCCATTTTGGTTGGTGGCGGTAGGAGGCGGAGGCGTTTGCCTGTGAAGGGTCAGAGGCAAAGGAAAAGGTGAGGAGGGCGAAGGGGCTGTCGCGTCGCTGGGCTCCAGTGCGGCGGAGGGGGGGGGGAGGGAGTGCTCTGAAGGGATGGGATGTTTAAATAGGTGGCGTGCGGTGTTGCAAAATAAAAGGGGTGCAAAGGAAGAGGCGCTGGAGGATGTGGAGCCTCAGGACCCGGAATGTGTCGCTTTGCACCGCTGCCGTGGCTCCTCCTAAACGGGGTCTGGATGTAGGAATGGTTTGCCCCCAGCGTATGTGAGATGCAATCAATGCAACGGGGTGGTAGCCAACACACACCTGAAAGGTGACGCTTCTACGCAAAGCTCACTGTTTTCAACATTTGTCTCCTCTTTGCAACATGTGTACGTGTATCCGTGTCAGCTGATAATAACAGCTCTAGTGCACATGGTGAAGACAGCTCCGGTGCACAAAAGCAAAGGCCTCAATGAAATCCTTTTAAAAACAAAAAAAAGCGTCACTTCATGTATGTTTTTTAATGAGGGACTCTCTGTTGGTTTTCATGTAAGGATGCAGTTGAAATGGAAATGGAGCCTAATGAGAAGCGTTTCATGTTGTGAGCCTCCCCCTGAGATCTATGGATGGTGGGCTGCAGACAAATTCAATCAATCAATAATTAAATAGCTATTTGTTTGTTTTGCATTTTATTTATTTTGCATTTGTTTTGAGGGTTCTGGGGTGTATTGTTTTGGTGCAAGGTTTTCCAAACAAACAAACAAGAGATCCATCCCCCCGGATCCCCATTTGTTGTGTTTGTGTTGTGGATCTCAGTGAGGTTTAGATACTCCACAGTCGTAGGACTATATTGCATTGTATAGAGCAGCCACGCTCTGTTATGATGTTGCTTTTAAATCTGGTGCAGCTGCTAGCCCAGCAAATGCTCGAAGAAAGGCAAAGAAACTGCAGAGAGGAAGATGAGTGCAGAAGCTGCTGACCGGGAGGCTGTCACTTCAAGTCGACCTTGCACACCTCCCCAAACATCCTGGTTTGAGTTTTTGCTAGAGGAGTCTCTGCTGGACAAACATCTGAAAAAAGTTTCGCCCGGTTAGTAATATCAAAAAATCTACAGAGAACAAGAGAGCTTGACTCTGTTGTTTCTGCTAGAATGTTACAGGTAGATAGCCGTGTTGGTCTGTCATAGTCAAAACAAAATAAAAAAATTCCTTCCAGTAGCACCTTAGAGACCAACTAAGTTTGTTCTTGGTATGAGCTTTCGTGTGCATCTGAAGGGTATCTGAAGAAGTGTGCATGCACACGAAAGCTCATACCAAGAACAAACTTAGTTGGTCTCTAAGGTGCTACTGGAAGGAATTTTTTTATTTTGTTTCTGCTAGAATAGTTAGGATTCTCCTTAGTTCTATGTATAGGAATTCTTTTGTTGTGAGCTAAATTTGTTACTTGTCATTTGAATGTGGCTGTACAGTTAAGCTGCTTAAATCCCATTGAAATCAGTGGCATTTTAGCCTAAAGAATGCCACATATTATGAATGTGTGCTCCTGTTTAGCAAAAATGTATAAAAGGTATTATATTGAGTAGAATTAGGGCAAACATTTGCAAGCACATATCATAAACATAGCCACGATTCGTTACAGTGTTCATTTGGTGGTAGACCTGAGTTTGCGTTTGTGTGATGTGTGGAAGGGCCATAAATGCAGAGTTGTAATCTTCATCAATATTAAATAATCAGACAAGTTTGTTTTCTCTAAAGAAAAAATCATGGCTGTGCGTCATCCTGGAAAGAATGCTGTTTGCTTTGTATTGGTTACCTCTTTTTCTCTAGCATTTTCATCCAGATCAAACTTTTTAAAGCCTGTCTTTTCTGCCCAGTAGATCCATCACCTGTTCAGCTAATTGTTCAGTTTTTGGAGCAGGCTTCCAAACCTTTGGTGAATGAGCAGAACCAGGTCCAGCCTCCACCTGATAACAAAAGAAACCGCATTTTAAAATTGCTTGCTCTGAAAGTTGCAGCACATTTAAAGTGGGATTTGGATATACTGGAGAAAAGGTATCAGTGGACTTCTTGGTTAATGTTGTTAACATACCATCAATGGGGAACTTGCAGCTCTTAGGAATTATAGTCCAGAAACATCTTATTATCCCCCCACCATTAGCCATACTGTCTTGGGCTGATGGGAGTTGTAGTCCAACATCATCTGGAGGGTCCCAGGATTTAGACAGCATTCATTTATTTTTTATTTTACATCTGTTGTGCATGTTCTCTATGGTTTTTATTGTTTTTGTTGTCTTAGAGGAGCACATGCTAATACAAATGTATGCTTTAAAAAGGACCTACAATGCCATATTTAGAATTATTAATCATGATTCAGCAAGCCTACTGAAAGTGAACAAGTCTGGTCAGTCCTTGCATGGGAGAACACTTGGAAACCTGATGTATTAAGTTGTATTGCTTTAAGGAAGTTTTGTAACAAAGACCCAGGTGGCGCTGTGGGTTAAACCACAGAGCCTAGAGCTTGCTGATCAGAAGGTCGGCGGTTCAAATCCCTGCGACGGGGTGAGCTCCCGTTGCTCGGTCCCAGCTCCTGCCCACCTAGCAGTTCGAAAGCACATCAAAGTGCAAGTAGATAAATAGGAACTGCTCTGGTGGGAAGGTAAACGGCGTTTCCGTGTGCTGCTCTGGTTCGCCAGAAGCGGCTTAGTCATGCTGGCCACATGACCTGTACACCGGCTCTCAGCCTATAGAGCGAGATGAGTGCCGCAACCTCAGAGTCGGACACGACTGGACCTAATGGTCAGGGGTCCCTTTACCTTTACCATTCTGTAACTTCAACAATCCTTGTTCTTTTATTCAGTTTATCGGTTCCTGTATTGAACATGCTGCTGAATGAACTGCTGTGCATTAGTAAGGTTCCTCCAGGAACTAAGCATGTAGATGTGGACCTTGCCAGTTTACCTCCAACCACAGCAATGGCGATACTACTCTACAATAGATGGTGAGACCTTCATTGTTTGAGTGTCATTGATGTAATTCAAATACAGAGACAAGTGTTAAGATTAAATTAATCTTGATTATATTGCTTAAACTAAACTGGTCTATTTTGATAGTCCTATGACAAAAATGTTATATGCACATTGGTTTGCAGTTTTCTTTGAGATCTAAACCAGCAGTTATAATAAATAATTATTTTCAATGTGTATGTAGATCAGGCTTAGGCAACCTCGCCCCTCCTGATGTTTTGGGACTACAACTCCCATCATCCCTAGCTAACAGGGATGATGGGAATTGTAGTCTCAGAACATCTATGACTGATGTAGATCCCTTACTATCACAGTAATTTGTAACTTTACGTAAAAGATCAAGGAAAATTATAGGGATATACTGTCAAGTTATTGAATCGGAGGAGAGGTTTGTTGCCATTTTTCGTGGGTGGGGCATATCCAGTCATGGATAAAGTTTCGCGTATTTTTCCTTGTAAAATAGCTGTTTGATACACAGGAGCCATGCAAGAAAAATGTTGGCAACTTCATATTCTTTAGAATCAAATAGGCTGATGGTGCTTTTTGATAACTTGTGACTCTATCACACTTTGAGTGCTGTTTTAATGTAGCACAAACTTTTGTTTGAAGCTGTAATAATGGATAGAGCTGATCAGGTTGTTTCCATCACTGAACTCTCTGTTTATCACTTAACTTTCTTTTAATAGGGCTATTAGGACCATAGTCAAAAGCAGTTTTCCTGTGAAACAAGTGAAACCTGGTCCACCTCAATTAAATGTGTAAGTTTGTGCATCTGTTTCAGACCCTTACAAACAATACATTAATCAACTTAACTCTAATTTTTAGCAAGGCATAGCAGTGGTTTAACATCTTAGATCATTACAATAAGTATTGTTCTGCAGTTAAATATTATTGTTGGTTACATGGTCAATTGAAACTTTACTGTGTTTTTTTTTAAAGGGTGTGTGTTTGTGTGTGCTGGTAAAGGGTTTTTTTTTAAAAAAAGAACCCTGCCACTGAATTCATTGTAGCTGAGAATAGGTTCTGGTCCTATTAGAGCAAATTATATACAGAAAAAGTTTTGTAAGATGTAAGCTGTTTTGGAAATCTAAATATAGGGGCATCCATTTAATATTGCTTTGAATGGCTCATTGTTGCTTTTGCCTTTTTTATTTAGAATGAATCAGATTCAGCAAGAAAAGGAAGTAACAGATAATATCCTGAAAGTAGTAAGTGCCTTTTTCTTTGCTAGATGTGAGTGGATTGACATATTTAAAGAAAAAAATGTGGAACTTTGGATCAATGTACTGAATTTAAACCCTTCCTGGATAAATATGGCCCTCCATTCTTTTCTTTTTTCCCCTTTCCTTTTCTTTTTAATAGTTTATTTGCCATAGCATATATTTAAAGCATTCTCATGCTCTTAAAAACCATAGAATAACATGCTATGTGCTCAAATCTCATTAAAAGGAAGGAATACATTAAGATGTGAGTGTATTAACACAGCAGCTCCTCTTGCTTTATTGGAGACACTGGCTATAAATTTTTGCCCAACCCATGACTGTGTAAATAACTGTCTGCTTTATGAGTTTCTTGCAAGAATACTATGTGTGGGTCCATTCTGTATAAATATGTTGCCATTCTGGCCTGTTTTACCACATTTCTCAGTCCCTTCACATTTAAAGTAATTATGTTGATGTCAGTACTCATTCCGACAGGTGGTTATTAATCCCCCCCAATTAAGTTGTTAAGTTATTATCATTATGGCAGATAGCAGTGAGCCGTCGCTGTGCAGGCGGTGTCAGCAAGGCAGGTTCTTGGACACTAGTTTCTAAGATTTCCTCTGCTAAGGATCTGCAGTTCCTGAGTCCCTGATCCACGCCGCTATTAAGTGTCCTGCATACTATACATGGTTGCTGCATCTTCTCTACAGGCAGATGTGCTGTTACGTCTGCTGCTAAGTCCTTCACCCAAGTTTCTGGGTGAATCAATTCAGCAAAATGAGGGACTCCAACAAGCAGTGATGCTACTGCCTTATGTGGTGAACCCAATTCCCGATCCTCAAGCTCCCTCATTGAGAGCCAGGCTGATGTTGTGACCATACCTGCCTCATTGTAACGTTTCCCCCCCACCGAATCAGAGATGTTGCTTGCCGAAGGGGACTGGAGTGTGCTTGTGTTGTTTCGTATTTTGATGGATAGTTCCTTGTGTGGGGTGGTATTGAGGATAATGGGTTCTCGTGAAGACTCCTTGGATTGAAAATTGATTTGGTATGTTTTAGGAATTTTGAACTCTGCAGAAATCTTTAAAAGACTAGATTTCAAAAGTTCAAGCCTTTTGATAATCCGTTGTTGCTCTTCCATCGCGAGGTCTTTAAAAGAGCATTTCAAATTCTCCTCCTGGTTGCAGTTGTCTTGGTTAAATCTTCTGATTCCAGGCAGTTGATCAGATCCTCTGAGGGGGGTTTGCTTAGGCTATTTTGAATTCTCCTTATTGGTGTCCTGTTGTTGTGACAGCCGGCTGCTTTAGTAAAACCGGCTGAAAGATAGTAAAACTTTCTGTGTTTGTTTGGGGCAGATCAGAGACTCCACATTAACCAGGTCTATATAACCGGCTTGCTCCCCTAATAAAGACCTCATGTGTCTTTTAGCTGATCGAAATGTGGACCAAGGTAGGAATCTGCCTTTATAGGTGCATTTCGTAAGACTGACTTTGTTTGCTTGCAGCATTAAATGTTGCTGCTCTTTCATTCCACTGCCAGGGTTATTGTTTGGTGTTAGCCAAGTTAGTAAGATCCTATGCTGCTTACGGAGTAAAGGAGAACTTTCTGCTAAATATTCTAAATATAATGAACACATTGAATAAATAAGTGGCAATAATAACTGGATACATACATTTCTTTGGGTCATTACAGCTAAAAGAACAGGCGGCTGATTCCATTCTGGTCTTAGAAGGAGCACTCAAATTAAATAAAGATCTTTATATTCACACAATAAGGACTCTAGATTTGCTGGCCATGGAACCTGGTGCGGTTAATGGAGAAACAGAGAGTTCCACAGCGGGATTCAACATCAGTGCTGAGGAACTGCAGTGTCAGGTATGCCAGACATTTTGCCTGAAAGTGGCGCTGTGGGTTAAACCACAGAGCCTAGGGCTTGCTGATGAGAAGGTCGGTGGTTCGAATCCCTGCGACGGGGTGAGCTCCCATTGCTCAGTCCCAGCTCCTGCCAACCTAGCACTTTGAAAGCATGTCAAAGTGCAAGTAGATAAATAGGTACCGCTCCGACGCGAAGGTAAACTGCGTTTCCGTGCGCTGCTCTGGTTCGCCAGAAGCGGCTTTGTCATGCTGGCCACATGACCCAGAAGCTGTACACCGGCTCCCTCGGCCAATAATGCGAGATGAGTGCCGCAACCCCAGAGTCGGACACGACTGGACCTAATGGTTGGGTCCCTTTATCTTTACCTATAGCTGCTGAAATGTGGTGCTTATGATGCAATTCATGGTGCCTCAAAGCACCACTATTATTCTATATTCAAGATGCCTTGATTTACCTGTGGCTTCTAAGCTTATTTCATATTTAATTATTTCATAAAATGTATATACCACTTGATTGAGGGTTTTATTAAAAATCAACAACAACGAAGTGGTTTACAAAAAGTAAGCTTCAAGTATGGAGTCTCACAATTATCTCTAGCCCTGTGTTCCTTTCCCAATTATTACTAAGTTCAATTTGGATATTTCCCAATTGTTGGAAACAGAGGGAAAACACATATTTAAGCAAATATGTGCCACAGAGTCTTCAACACTCTGAGCATAGTCAACCTTTTCCTTCAAGCTTTTCTCAAAGATTGTGGCAGACAGATTTTATTTATGTGCCATAGTTTTGTTTGTTTTAGATAATTTATGTCCTGCACTTTCAACATAGATTTATGTTCACACAGCGTAAGAAACAAAAAGTATAATTTTGAAAGAAATGCTGCTTGTTTTTGTTTCAGGTCTGCTATGATTTAGGTGCAATCTATTTTCAGCAAGGTTCCACAGATTCTGCTCTTTATGGAAACGCCAGGGAGAAATTTTTTAGAACCAAGGAACTGATTTCGAAGGTAAGCCATTCAACAATAAATAGCTCATTTCAGTTTCTGCATGTGTAACCAAATATTTCACATTCATGCAATGCAATCTTGTGTTCACTTTAACTAGATATATCCTGTTAAAGGTAGATAGCCGTGTTGGTCTGTCATAGTCAAAACAAAATAAAATAAAAAAATTCCTTCCAGTAGCACCTTAGAGACCAACTAAGTTTGTTCTTGGTATGAGCTTTCGTGTGCATGCACACTTCTTCAGATACACTGAAACAGAAGTCACCAGACCCTGATATATAGTGAGAGGGTGGGGAGGGGTATTACTCAGAGGGGTGGTGGAAATGGGTGAAAGGTTGATAGCTGTGGTAAACCTGTTGACGACTGTAAACGGCTGCAATTAGTCTTACAGGAAAAAGCAAGGGGTCAGAAGGTTAAAAAAGCTTTGTCATGTATAATGAGATAAGAATCCAGTGTCTTTGTTCAGACCAGGTCTCTCCATGGTTTTAAGCTTGGTAATGAGTTGCAATTCAGCAACTTCTCTTTCCAGTCTATTTCTGAAATTCCTTTGCAATAAGACAGCTACTTTGAGATCTTGTATAGAGTGTCCTGGGAGATTGAAGTGCTCTCCTACTGGTTTCTCTGTCTTGTGATTCCTGATGTCAGATTTGTGTCCATTTATCCTCTGGCGTAGGGTTTGGCCTGTTTGTCCAATATAGAGAGCTGAAGGGCACTGTTGGCATTTGATGGCATACACAATGTTAGATGATGAGCAATTAAATAGTCCTGAGATGGTATGTTTGATGTTGTTGGGGCCAGTAATGGTGTTGTCCGGGTGTATGTGGCAGCAAAGTTGGCATCTGGGTTTATTGCAGGCTCTGGTGCCAGTGTCTGTGTTTAGTCTGGTTGTAGTATTGTTGTGGGTGAGGAGTTGTTTAAGATTGGGTGGCTGTCTGTAGGCGATGAAAGGTCTTCCTCCCAGAGCTTGAGAAAGAGAACTGTCATGGTCTAGGAGAGGTTGTAAATCTCTGATGATCCGTTGTACACCCAATCTTAAACAACTCCTCACCCACAACAATACTACAACCAGACTAAACACAGACACTGGCACCAGAGCCTGCAATAAACCCAGATGCCAACTTTGCTGCCACATACACCCGGACAACACCATTACTGGCCCCAACAACATCAAACATACCATCTCAGGACTATTTAATTGCTCATCATCTAACATTGTGTATGCCATCAAATGCCAACAGTGCCCTTCAGCTCTCTATATTGGACAAACAGGCCAAACCCTACGCCAGAGGATAAATGGACACAAATCTGACATCAGGAATCACAAGACAGAGAAACCAGTAGGAGAGCACTTCAATCTCCCAGGACACTCTATACAAGATCTCAAAGTAGCTGTCTTATTGCAAAGGAATTTCAGAAATAGACTGGAAAGAGAAGTTGCTGAATTGCAACTCATTACCAAGCTTAAAACCATGGAGAGACCTGGTCTGAACAAAGACACTGGATTCTTATCTCATTATACATGACAAAGCTTTTTTAACCTTCTGACCCCTTGCTTTTTTCTGTAAGACTAATTGCAGCCGTTTACAGTCGTCAACAGGTTTACCACAGCTATCAACCTTTCACCCATTTCCACCACCCCTCTGAGTAATACCCCTCCCCACCCTCTCACTATATATCAGGGTCTGGTGACTTCTGTTTCAGTGTATCTGAAGAAGTGTGTATGCACACGAAAGCTCATACCAAGAACAAACTTAGTTGGTCTCTAAGGTGCTACTGGAAGGAATTTTTTTATTTTATTTTGTTTTAGATATATCCTGTGAACTATTTGAGTTTACCTATTTGGGTTTACCTGATCCTTTGTCTTTAGTACAAGAAAACTGAGTTTTCCATTGCAACATGTAATGACCCCATTGGAACATGTAATGTATAATGTATATGCATTTAGGAGATGAGTTCATCATATATAGGCTAGCCTTTGAAGACATTTGTCTTAAATAATGAATTATTTTAAAGTAACTGATACAAATTGGATATTTCTTACAGATTGGCTCTTCGCTTCATTGCATCATAGATGAAAAAAGGTTAGCTGGTTACTGCCAAGCTTGTGGGGTTCTTGCACCTTCTGACAATACTTCACAGCCATCAACCCCTTACAGTCAAATCCATAGTTGTTTAAGATCTGGCAGTTATCAGGTAAAGGACTTGCAAAGCTTGAATTACACATCATGTGATCCTTACATTAGTCTGCTTGTTTATTCCTCAAATAAGGTAAAAAGGTAAACAGTAAATGACCCCATGGCAGTTAAGTCCAGTCAAAGGTGACTATTCGGTGCAGCGCTCATCTCGCTTTCAGGCCGAGGGAGATGGCATTTGTCCACAGACAGCTTTCTGGGTCATGTGGTCAGCATGACGAAACCACTTTTGGCGCAATGGAACGCTGTGATGGAAGCCAGAGCACATGGTAACACCATGTAGTAACCAGAATATTATTAAGTAGTCTGCTGTGTACAGTGGAACCTCGAGTTGGGGACGTAATCCGTCCCGGAGGCATGTCCGCAACTCGAAGTGTTCGCATCCAGAAGCGCCGTGTCTGCACTTGTGCGGCGCATTTTAGCACTTCTGTGCATGCGCGAGCGGTGAAACCTGGAAGTAACCGTTCCGGTACTTCTGGGTTGCTGCGGGCCGCAACTTGAGAAGACGTAACCTGAAGCGGACGCAACATGAGGTATGACTATAGGAATTGTTATTCTTCTGAGAATCAAAACCGGATAGAACCGAAGCTGTCCCTCTTTTAAGTTTGTATTGTAATCAATTAGCTACCTAAATAACAAAAAAGCAGTTCATTATACTTTTAAAACCTTTTCATATTCTGATTTTTGCAGCACGCTTTATATATTGACATGTTTTCAAGTTCAAAACAATGAAAAATAACATTTCACATCTGTATAAGTTAATTTAATATCTGTATAAGTTGAGTTGTCATTGCAGTATCCAGTAAATTAGTTCCAGCTAATTTTGAAACTATTCTGCCTTGGTGTTGGGCCAAATGCCATATATTGTCAAACTGATTCATCTTCTCTCTGCGTCTACTTCAGGAACTAGTGAAGATTTTCCTTGAAGATAACCGAACACCCAGTTTACCTGTTCAGTTCAGGCAATCAGTTCTCAGGGAACTCTCCCAGAAAGCTCAACAAGGGTGAGAAATAACTTGAATGAATCATTCGGATGCACACGTTGCTTAACAGTTAAGGCCAGGCAGAAGGTATAGATTTCCGAGCAGTTGACTCGGACCAGTTCCAAGCCAATTGGTACTTTCAGCTCGTGGTTGACAACTTAAAACTCCGAGGTAATTTGGCCTGATTTGCTTGTAGTTCACATTATTTTTAAAATGCTGAACTACTTGCTTTTCATTATTAGAACAGCATTTCAAGCAGGAATTGAATAATCCTAGGTATCTGGTCCATACTATTCCCTTAGTGTGAAAAGAATTAAAATGTTTCATTGGTTCAGTGCAGGGCTAACTTGTAAGCATTCAAAATGCATTTGAGGAATTCCGCCCCCCCCCCCCAAGTAGGTTTGAAGCATATGCTTTATTTCTTCCAAAAAAGAGTTAAGAAGCTGTATTTTATGTTGCCTCATTGAGGAACAATTTTTAGGGGACTAAATTATGGGTGTACAAGCAATCATCTCAGGCACGGGAGAGCTGCCACTGCGAACGTGTTACTGCTACATATGGTTAATGGGGCAAGGATTGGATTTCCTCTAGAATGAAAGAGTGAATATGAAAAAAGAGAATATAATAATAATAATTTATTATTTATACCCCGCCCATCTGGCTGGGTTTCCCCAGCCACTCTGGGCGGCTTCCAACAAAATATTAAAATACAATAGTCCGTCAAACATTAGAAGCTTCCCTAACAGAAGGGAGAAACGTATCACCTGGCAACATATTCCAGTGAAGCATATACTTAACGTGAGTCACCTAGGAGTACTTGAATATAATGTACCCTTGTCATTGCTATCTAGTAGGTCAGGGTTAGGGAACCACAGGAGCAGGGGCCAAATGCCGACCTCAAGACTCTCCCTAGACCATACCATCTCTTCTCAGACTACAAACCTCAACAGGCCTGCTCTGTGCCCTTCTCGAGTGCTTAAGCCTGACTGTATTATGTCCCTGACTTTGTGTGTGTGTGTGTGTGTGTGTGTGTGTAGAAACTTCTGACTTGAAGTGTGCAGATTTAAGATGGAAAAGCTTTTATGCACCAAAAGCAAGGAGATGCAAAATTGGGTGATTCCAGCGAAGCAGCATGCTGTGACACGATATAAAAGGAATCAAGGCACCGAGCTAAAGAAATTTCCTAGTTCTTTGGTGTTCTGTCTGACAAGCTTTGGAGTGAGTGTGTATATCTATCCACAGTCCTGATGCCACATTCATAATCTCTGTCTTCTAGCCTGATGATAAATGTGCTTTGAGGTTTTTTACCAGCAATGCATACATTTTAAATGAATGAATGAATGAATGAATAAGAGAATGGCTGGAATGCGTAAGATGAATTATTTGCCCCTTTTATGTGCTTTTCTTCTAACAGCACATGAACTTTCTGTATTTTTCTAGGAATGATGTCTTGGAAGAAATATGTTTCAAGGTGTGTGTGTGCAACAGTGTTTGTGATGTAATGCAAGGCCGACCAGTCGGTGTCCACTTTAACCAGCTGTTTTTTAGACCCACCAAAGAAAAAATAGATTTTCTCCTAGAGGTATGGAATTGTCCTCAGTTTTAGGCATATCTGCTTAAACTGTTTTCTAAGCTGCTTTTTAAAGCTACTGAATACAGCTTATTGATCCTAATGCACTTTTTAAATGCTATGCTTTTCAGTGTTGCATCTGAACTTACTTTTAAAATATGTGTTACTTAGTTTTGTGGCTATGAAATCATTAGCCTGTTCAGTTATGGTATTGGGTAACAGATTGGTTGACTAGATACATCTCCTTACCATTTAATTATTGGTTAGTTATCAGACAATTGAGTGTATACACTTAACTGCTTCAGAAGGTACACAACCAGCATGTGGAAGCCATGCTACATAGTATGTTTTCAGATTGCCCTAACTCAAATGAACGTCTTTACTAATGTTATGAATGTGAAAAGGTTATCTGCTGGCTAGCTTTAAGTCTAACCTTGACAACTACTTCAGGTAAATATCTGGTTTTTCATGGGGTTGATTCAGACATTCAGTAGCATGCAGGGCTGCATTTGTGTAGAGGTGCTGTTCTCATGAACCACCAAATCCATTTGGGATCTTATAACATTTCATACAGTTGTTATTAGAATGTGTTTTCTCCCAGTGGCTAGCATGCTATCTTTATTACTCTTCTTTTGCATACTCTTTTGAGGGAACTTATGAAAATGTCTATTTTCTGAAGGAGTATACACAATATACCAAAAAAAAGAGATGTTCACAAAATTAAATGTGTGTGGTTTTGTTTTTGTTTTAAGCTTACTTAATTTTTCACTAAAGCTCAATTCAGTATTTCAACTTTGCAGGTATGTTCAAAATCAATACAAGTAGAAAGTGCTTCAGAATCCTCAAAAAGGAAAATGGCCTATTTTCTGAAGTAAGTATGCAATACTAGATTACTTGCAGTACTTCTTAAAAAGTTGAGTAGCATCTTTCATTCAGGGAAGTAGTTAAGTGCTAAGTATATCAGGTCCTAAGATATCATTGGTACCAAGGAAGAAACAACAACAAGCACATAATAGTGTTTGTCTGTAAGCTAAATAGCCCTCAGACGTTTTCTCAGCTTCAACAAATTCCCACATGTGCCACTCCTAAAAGGTGGGGTGATAACTGCTGGTGTAATTCGTGGTCAAACCTAAGCTAAATAACTCTTATGTAGAATGCTTTTTGCTCATTGCCATGATCCACTCTAGGTAGGTGATTTAAAAGGCAGTTGTAATTAAGACCTCCTGATTTCCTTAACCGTTGCTACACAAGATACCAATGTCTCAACAACTACCCTTCTCATGTGATCAGTTGGACACCTGGCATGATTCACTGTAGGTGCAGTGATTAGTGAATAGCCCCTTGTTTAAAAACATCTTTGAATGAATTTTCCAAATGTCATGCCGCTACAAACCACACAAAGTGCTGCAATTTCTCTTTCTGCTAATCTTTGCTTAATGAGACCTTTGATTGTTTTTTTACAGAAATCTCTGTTTGGGTTTGGAAGACCTCCAACTTGTCTTCATGATTTCCTCCCACGAGCTCTTCATAGCATTGCTGAAAGATGATGAACGAAAGCTGCTTATTGATCAAATGAGGAAAAGGTCGCCTCGAGTCAACTTAGGCACTAAGCCTATAACTTCATTTTACGATATTCCAGGTTATTTCCCCTCTACACACTTAAAATATTCATAGATAGCTTTTTTTCTGAAGACAAATGACAGACCTGCAGTAAGTTAAGCCCTGAGCGAAGAAGTAATCGGCTTATGCAACAAGTTGCTATAGTATGTGTTTTGGCAGTTATTGTAAATTCCTGTTATCCATCATAGATGGCTAACATTGCAACCTGCATATTCAGAAGCCATGCACTTCTGACTACCAGGTGCAGGCACCCCCAAACTCGGCCCTCCAGCTGTTTTGGGACTACAATTCCCACCATCCCTGAGCACTGGTTCTGTTAGCTTGGGATGATGGGAGTTGTAGTCCCAACACAGCTGGAGGGCTGAGTTTGGGGGTGCCTGTGCTAGGGCTTCCAGCTCAATATGGGATATCAACAGGCCTGCAGTTCACTACTCAATCTGCGGTAGTTATCTCCCTGGCAAGCATCTGAGTGAAAAATCTAAACTGCACACCTGTAGCCAGTAGAGTACTGTTGCTTTCTGCGCTCTGGCTTGAAAGAGCTAAGATAATGGGACTAGCCCAGTGATGGCTAACCTTGACACTCCAGATGTTTTGGGACTACAACTCCCATCATCCCTGACCACTGATCCTGTTAGCTAGGGATGATTGGCGCTGTAGTTTCAAAACATCTGGGGTGTCAAGGTTAGCCATCACTGCACTAGCCGCTGCTAGGTTGTGAAGATGGTGCTATTGTCTTTTGCTTTAAGGGCTACTGGCCCTTCAGGGCAGAAATGAGAGTGGTAGAACCAAGCATGCAATCTCTCAAGGTGCTCCTGGGAGCAGGAAAAAGATATTTTTGCTTGTCTTCCCAGCTTCATTCAGGGAGGCACAGAATTGGACTTACATGGCTTTCTGAGCTGCAGCTAGGATGACCCATATTTACTTGGGAGTTGAGTTGGAGAGCTTATAGCAGGAGAGAGGCATCATCTTGGGCGTTATGTGAAACAGTGGGATATTGCTGTCATGCAGTATTTCTGAGACTGAGATTCTCTTTGAGGACTGTTTATTGAGCCCAAGAGTCGATTTGTTTATTGTTTTAACCCAATGCAGAAATTTCATTTTCCCCGTCTTGAAAAGGATGACCAAACACAGTGTGGATGTGTGGTAGGTAGGTAGGTACAGAAGTGTAACGTTTTTAGGGAATCCAAAATTAATGTGTCCCGAGGGCTATGCCTACAAAGAGTCTTGATGCCACCTGAAGGTTTCTGTGTATGCCTGTGTCTATGTATGGCAGTGACATTAGCACTGTACATTCAAACATTTATATGGTGGATAGTATTAATTAAAGTGATTTCATTTTGGTGTGAAATAAAAGCATCTTTAGTTGATCCATCTTATCTTAAAAATGTTAATCTTTTGTCTGTTGCCTCCAGTTAGTTATAGCTTGGTTCAGGGAAAACTCAATATAATAAATTGCTCGTTGACCTCTGTGATACTTTCTCTTCCAGCCTCAGCAAGTGTGAATATTGGTCAGCTTGAACATCAGCTTATATTATCAGCCGATCCCTGGAGGATCCGCCAAATTTTAATTGAATTGCATGGCATGACATCAGAACGCCAGTTCTGGACAGTTTCTAACAAGGTACTTTTTACTTTTGACTACCGTATTTTTCCATGTATAAGATACCCCCATGTATAAGACGCCCCCTATTTTTGGGGACTAAATTTTTTAAAAATGAGGGGAGATGGCGCAAAGTTGTTGAGCTTTTTTAGGGGGAATTGCACGAGCGCCATCACCCCAGCAGGGGCCCTTGCTAGGGGTTGGCAAAGTGGGCAGCCGCTCCCCCCATGCCACTGCAGGCGGTAAGCTCCCTAGAGCGTATGCCTTCCGCAGCGGCATTGCTGGCAGCGCGCAGCTCCCCCCCCCCCCCAGCCACTATCCATGTATAGGACGACCCCAGTTTTTTGACATTCTTGAGTCAAAAAACCTCGTTCTACTACACGGAAAAATACGGTAAATTGTTTAAAAATGAGCCATATTACAGTTATTGATTTCTGTGTTGTTGCTTTTTCTTAGTGGGAAGTGCCAAATGTTTACAGCAATGTAATCCTAGGGATCAAAGATAATTTGACCAGGGATTTGGTCTACATCCTTATGGCAAAGGGGCTACACTGCAGTACAGTCAAGGTGAGGTAATCATTATCTTGCTAATAAGAATCTTGCCAATTAACATTATGGAATGCTACTTATAACTATTACTAGGACTGAGTATTATGTTGTTGGAGATTAAGCAGGTGGGATTTTTTTTAAAAGATGGTGCCACTTTCCTATTCGCCATGGTTGTTCCCTTCACTGTGATGTCCAGTGTCCTGGTCTTAGGGCCCGAATGGCATATCTGAGTTGCACATAAAACCACCAGCTTTTTGAGAGGAAAATGTGGCTGACTTGTAATTGTAGGCTGTGTGCCTAGTTTGCTCCATATTCCTTTTGCCTGAAGACTACTGGCCCTTCAAATGGGGTGGGATAGGTTTGTGGATGGCTTTCCCACTGTATATCGGCAATAGGTGCTCTGGAATTGTTCTGCCTTTTCCGGGCAGATCTATTCTCACAACTGAGAAAGAGGGGTAGCTGGCTCCATAGTCTGCATTGCTGCGCAGAGCAAGGCAGTTGTAAGCACGAAAACATTGTGCTCCATTCAATATTTAGATTATTATTTTTTAACTACTACTTTTACTTTCTTTATTTTCTATGGGTTGATTTCAGTTTATATGGTTCAAAATGTAATTATTTTTAAAGCCTACTAGCCCTTTAAGAGAGGATGGAGATAGCCATGTGATAGACAGTCATGATGCAGCTCAGTGATCTCCACAGGGGATGGGGGCATGGACACCATTGATTTTTATCCCAGCCTTCTTAGCAGCAACCAAAATCATGAGTGTGGAATTTAATTATTCCCTTTGCCTCCACCAAAACAAACCACCACTTTAGCAAGCGTATTGCGTATTGCAGTATGAGCTTCTGTAGGCTAAATGTTTTATTACAGGACTCTGGACTGTTGTAGTACACGAATGTAGCTACTGTTCCCCCCCCCCCCCAAATATAATAAAATAAAACATACATGCAACTAGAAGAGAAATAGGCAAACTCCTCACACTTGGTTTTTTTATTTTTTTTACAGGATTTTGTCCATGCAAAACAGCTTTTTGCTGCTTGCCTTGAACTTGTGACAGAGTTTTCTCCAAAGTTACGCCAAGTCATGCTGAACGAGGTGCTACTTCTGGACATTTATTCCCATGAAGCAGGAGCAGGGCTTTTGGGAGAAACACCCCCCTCTAACCTGATCAGCAGAGTTCGAGGCTACTTAGAAATGAGGGTTCCTGGTAAGAATGCTTGGCTAATTATGTGACAAAACCTCTTCAGAAGCTTAGGATCAGAGGGGGAGAGATACTCCACAACTGATAGATCTTAGTTTGTAATCAGAGTGAATGATTTTACCTGTATCTCTCCAATCCTGGTGCTTGGGGGAAGGATGTCAACAGGATGCTAAAGTAACGTTGATGCGCTTTAATCTTTTTTGCTGTCGATTTTAATTATATTTAAATGTTTTAACTGATTTTAACTTCTCAATGATAATTTTAATGTTTCTTGTAAACAAACGGCTTAGAGGTTTGACTACAACAACGCGGTATGTAAATTTTCTCAAACAAATAAACATTGTATGCTTGTAAACGTATAAGACATTACAAGTATCTAATCAGTTGCTCTTTAAAAATATTGTTTTAGATATTCCACTTCGACAGGTTGTAGCAGAGGAATGCGTTGCCTTTTTGTTGAATTGGAGGGAGAATGAGTATTTAACGATGCAAGTTCCTATCCAACTGGTTCAGACCAATCCTTACGTGAAGGTAAGGCATGTTTCGGAACTGACTACCAATACATTTGAAATTGTATAAATCCTAAACTGTCTCCAGACTTATCTGTTATTCTGTTCAAATGCATCCCAAATTAATGGAACTTTATTTTTCCACAACATTTGCTGTACCTCATCTGTCTAGATACAGGTACCTGTATAGATTACATATAGATATAGATACACACATACATATACACACAGTGCCTTTTTTCTAAAATAATGTTTAGTGGTACTCTCATTTTGACTCAAGAAAATCACCATTTTATAGTTCAAATTGGTAAACATAAAAACAGTAAATGGACAAAAGTACAAAGATTCACAAAATGTGGTATGTGCTAAACTTGTTGAAATTCTGAATTTCAAAAGCACGTGTTATATGAGGTGTAAGAGTTTGTCTGCTGCCAGGAAAGAGTAAAACATTCTGGATATGCACAAGCAACTTTGGGTTTCCCCGAAGTAGGTCTCTGGGTTGTGTAGCTGAGGATTTCATTGCCAGATTTGATTTCCTAGCTGTAACCAGGCACAGATTGCTGGAAAAAGAAGCAGCGTGCCTTGAAAGCTTTCAAAGACTGACTGTTCCTTCTTCTTGGTGGTGTGTTTTGCTTAGCTTGGACAGCTTTTGGCTGCCACATGTAAAGATCTTCCTGGACCCAAAGAAAGTAGACGGGCAGCGAAAGACCTTTGGGAGGTGGTTGTACAGATCTGCAGTGTAACCAACCAGCACAAACGAGGGAATGATGGCAGAGTGAGCTTAATAAAGCAGAGAGACTCAACGTTAGGCATAATGTACAGGTAAGTTGCTATAGTTTTTTTTAAATACAACTCAAAGCCAAAATAGATGTCTTCTGAACATGGGTGTACCCAGGACCGGTGCTGGCAATTTTGCCGCCCTAGGCGATGGGGCGGGCCACATGACGTCATTGCGTATGACGCACGTTGCGGAGCGGTGCCCCGCCCCCTGCCCGACCGGGTGCCCCCCGCCGCCGTGGTTTGCTTGCTCCGCCGCTGGTTGGGGCGGCGGCAGGGGGCAGGCTGGCCAGCGCCCCCTCCATTTTGGCGCCCTCGCCGCCGCGGTTTTCGCCCCAACCTGCTTGCTCCGCCGCTGGTTGGGGCAGCACCGGGCAGCGGGGGGCAGGCTGGCCAGCGCCCCCTCCATTTTGGCGCCCTAGGCAATTGCCTAGTTCGCCTAAATGGACGCGCCGGCCCTGGGTGTACCTGTAGCCAACATTAGGAAGAGCTACAACATTGCTCCACCCCTAAATTGATTCTAATTAAATTAATTATTGCATAGGATTAATTGAATATATGGGTTGGGAGGGGAAAGAGTAAACTGGCCTGCTTATTTGAGCCCCTTACAGTTTATAGCACCCCGAAAGATGGCAGGGCCAGCTGGAACCCTGAACAGGAACATTTCTGTTCTGGGGTTGAAGATACACTTCAGCATTTTGGTTCAGGTCTGATGGTTGATTGTACATTGTAGTTCCTGTTGTATTAAAATTTGCTTTTAAAACCTTTTACAAATAAATTGAACAAATATAAATAATGAATTACTTTTAATAATTGATACAGTAACCATATGTCTTCTATTATTTAGGAGTGAACTGCTCTCTTTTATCAAAAAGTTGCGGGTGAGTTTGAAGCTAAAGTTTTTGCAATGGACTAACCCAGTAAAAAAAAACAAACCACTGTTGCAGGAAAATATTTTGCAGGCGGACATTATATTTTTATTGAAAAATGTGTTATTTCCTCATCCTTCGTTCAAAGGGAGTTGTAACAGGAGATGCATTCCCCTTTGTCAGGATGAGTTTGTCAAATTCCAGATAGATGCTAGAATAAATGAAATAAAACTGAAGCAAATTAGCCAAACTCCAGAGAGATGGCTGACTACTTCTGTGTGCTCAGTGGACAGTCCCCTTTTTCAAATTGACTCTGCCTCTATTGTTTAGGTTGCTTGTTTTATCATTGATTTAGCAAAGAGACTGCCTTTGACTCCACAAACTGAGAAATGCATAGAATGAAAATTATAGAATCACAAAATTGTAGAGTTGGAAAGGGACCCTGAGAATCATCTAGTCCAGCCCCCTGCAATGCAGGAATATGCAGCTGTACCATCTGGGGATCAAACCTGCAACATTTGCATTATCAGCACCATGTTCTAAGCTATCCAGGCTTAGCTATATATTGTATATTGCCAATAATATGCACCAGACTTTCTAGAAACAACAGTGCAGTGGTAGGAAACAAGCTCCCTGTTCTGAATAGAAGGAATACTACTAGCCCAACCCTAAACATGCAGCTGGCCATATAATTTTTTGCTATGGTGTGGCCCTACAGATAAATAGCTTGGGTAACTAACCTAAGAATTGCTACTTAAATATATTTTTGCAAGTAATTGCAAGAACGCCTGTTCTGTACAGTGCCATATTTTAAAATATTGGGGAGATTCGGAAGACAGTCATTTTAATCAAGTATGCGTCATAGTCCATGCAGCTTTTTTTTTTAATTTAGACTTGAGAAATGCAAAGAGTGACAAGCATCTCTTGCAAAATGGCCTTAACCTGTGTGTGAAGTTGTATAATTTTCTACGACATGTAATATCCTTATCAGTAATCTAAGAGGCTATGTATATAGATTTCATTTCAAAGTTGTGTAAGCATTTTGAAAGTTTGTGAAGAAAAACTGGATTTGCCCGACACTGAAAAGAAGCATTGTATCATGTACTTTTGTTTTTCCGCTATAGGAGCCTCTAGTTTTGACAACAATATTATCTTTGTTTGTCAAGCTTCATAATGTTCGGGTAAGTGCAGTACTCTCCTTATCATAAATATTTGACTTTGGTGTCTACCTCTCGGACTCATTTCCTATATCATATTCTTTCCTCTTCTAGGAAGACATTGTGAATGATATTACCGCAGAACATATTTCTATTTGGCCATCATCCATTCCTAAGTAAGAAAATTGTTTTTGCTCCAATTATCATTGCGAAATGTGCTTTTCTGGGGATCTGCAGATTGCTTCTTGGTCCTGAGTGTCTCGTTTCAGGGGTTGTCTATGTGTTCATTATATTTTAACAGTCTTTCAGGAACAACTTTGCACCTTCCATTTTAAAGAATAAAATGGCTTTCCTGTCAATTATGCAAGAAACTACAGCTCCCATTCTGTTTTCCCCGGAGAGAGCAATGCCTGTTGGTTAAATCTAGAATATTTAGGGCTTGATGCCTTTTGGTTGTGCTTGACTAACTAGGTAAAGGTAAAGGGACCCCTGACCATTAGGTCCAGTCGTGTCCGACTCTAGGGTTGCGGCGCTCATCTCGCTTTATTGGTCGAGAGCTGGCGTACAGCTTCCAGGTCATGTGGCCAGCATGACTAAGCCGCTTCTGGCGAACCAGAGCAGCACACGGAAACGCCGTTTACCTTCCCGCCAGAGCGTTTCCTATTTATCTACTTGCACTTTGACGTGCTTTCGAACTGCTAGGTGGGCAGGAGCTGGGACCGAGCAACGGGAGCTCACCCCGTCGCAGGGATTCGAACCGCCGACCTTCTGATCAGCAAGCCCTAGGCTCTGTGGCTTGACTAACTACTCTAGTGTTAACGAGCCTTTCTTAAAGCTTATGTGACAGCGGGTGATGCCTGAGGACTCTGGGTTTGTTAGTGGAATTGGATAATGATCAGCCTGGAGAGAGACTATTGACAAATGAATATATATGGAATGTTATGGGGCAATTCCTCATCCTTCCTAGGGTGGCTCAAGCCAGTTTTGGCAGTGTGTCATGTAGGATGGTAACTGTACACCTTAAGCCTGGATCCAGTATAACACCCATAATGGAATCCCTGTCTGCTCTATGCATCTCCTGCTTGAGGTGTTTTGTTGGAATGGCTGTGAAATGCATTCTGAATGGTTGGAAAGAGAGTTATTTAATCCTGGCTGATAATGGTGAGGGAGAATAGGAGAATTAATGAAGTGGAGAATTGGCACATGACTTCTTTCCTGTGTGACTAGACCACTGTAATGAGATTGCATTCTTCTTCAAAATATCTCAGGGGGTTCACAAAATAAAAATACAAGATAAAAGCACAATTAGTTGAAACAGAAACAAAAAAAAATCAATAACCCCCCTTTCCACAAACACATTAAAAAGGCTGTAGAATATTAATTAGAAAATGCCTTTTCTCATGTTGCCACCCTCTGTGGCGGAGGCACACGAAGAAGGGCCTCAGATGATGACTGCAGAGTCTGGGTCAGTTTATATGGGGAGAGGCAGTCCTTGAGGTATTGCAGTCCTGAGCCATTTAGGGCTTTATAGGTCAAAACCAACACTTTGAATTGGGCCCAGAAATGAATTGGCAGTCAGGCCAGGATCAGTGCAATATGCTCAAACCAACTTGCCCTGGTGAGCAACCTGGCTGCCAAATTCTGCACCAGCTGCAGACAAAAATGAAGTGGCTCATGGTGCAGCCTGGCTGTAACATTCTTGCTTCTTCCTGATCACACTTAGCATGCCCAAGTGGTGGTGTTTCTGTGATCCTGGGGTACTTTAATCATACACAGGAAATGTGTTTAAATAGTGCATGACGATGTGAGAGTTTAATTACATCTCTAAAATTTAAATGCTACACTTTCAATTTAAAAGTAGGTGACGAATGTTATAAAATGTTTTGTCTTTTCAGCTTGCAGTCAGTGGATTTCGAAGCTGTAGCTGTTACTATCAAAGAGTTGGTCAGTTATGCACTGACTATAAATTCAAATAATCACTTCTGGTTAATCATTCAAGCAGATATTTATTTTGGTAAGTTGAATGAACTTCTTTCTGTCACTTTCATTTGTGTTGCTGGCTGTTTTCACACACACACACACACACACACACACACACACACACACACACACCTTGTTATGTAAGATATAAGGAAAGATTTGGTGAATACAGTGGTACCTCGGTTTAAGAACAGTCCAGTTTATAAACTCCGCAAAACCGGAAATAGTGTCTTGGTTTGAGAACTTTACCTCGGTCTAAGAACGGAATCCGAATGGTGGAAGGACACCGGTGGCGGGAGGCCTCATTAGGGGACGCGTGCCTCAGTTTAAGAACGGTTTTGGTTTAAGAAAGGACTTCCGGAATGGATTAAGTTCGTAAACCAACGTACCACTGTAGTAGTTTTTGAGAGTCCTCTGGAAGCAATGCCTGGAATCACAAGTGGGGTGTTCTGTCTCATGAGTACAGTGGTACCTCGGGTTACGAACTTAATGCATTCCGGAGGTCCGTTCTTAACCTGAAACCGTTCTTCAACCTAAGGCGCGCTTTCGCTAATGGGGACTTCTGCTGCTGCCGCACGATTTCCATTCTCATCCTGGGGCAAAGTTTGTAACCCGAGGTACTACTTCCAGGTTAGCGGAGTTTGTAACCCGAAGCGTTTGTAACCCAAGGTACCACTGTAGTCATTTGTCTTGTACAGCAGCTTCAAAAATAAGCAGGTTACCAGCCTGCTTAAAAGGTTTGTAGCTGCACTTTCATGCAGAAAGGAATCTTCTTCCTCCACTGCCAGTACAGAAATTTAGGCTTACTGGACTCTGAAACTGAAAATTTGTTTTTTACCCTTCTTGCTTTCTTAGTTGCCATAATAAATACTAACTACCGTACTGCTGTTTTCAATTATTCATACCCACTGCATGCTGTTTCAAAAGTCAGGATAGAAATTGAAATAAATGCTTAGTAAATTAGTGTGGCGTTTATTGCTTTTGTTTTTATTGCTCTCTCCAATGCAGCAACCAATCAGTACTCTGCTGCTCTTCACTACTATCTTCAGGCCGGAGCTGTGTGTTCGGATTTCTTTACCAAAATGGTACCACCAGATGTATATACAGATCAGGTGAGTTACATTGTTACATGCCCGCGAACAAGTAAAAGATGTTCCACTTCAACATAAAATAGGGCTCTAATTTTCAAAGTTTGATAACACAAGTTCAGTCGGTGGGTTTCCCTAGGCTCTGAGCAGCTCCAGAGCCAAAGAAATCTAGTTCTAGGTAAACCAGAAGCCTGTAGAAATTCATGTTGAGCAAAAGGATAATTGATATAGTTGCCAGATATATTTGCTCTGTGTTACTTTATTATTTCTAGCTTCAGCCAAAAAAAAAGTAGCAGGCTAAGTGCTTTGTGGAAGTGTTAGTTGTATCTGGAGTATCAGATGATTATCTCAGATGATTGGATACATTATAGACTTACTAAAAATGGTATATCCATTTCTCTCCAGGTGATAAAACGAATGATAAAATGTTGTTCTCTGCTCAATTGCCATACGCAGGTAAGGCATATATCCGCTGTGTACCTAGAAACAAGTCCTACCAATATGTCTGCTAGAATAAAAAGCAGACTTGTATAGTATAACATATATTGCAGTATAATATAAATGAAATATGAGCCTCCCTTAACAGGAGTTAGTGACATAGTTACATTTTATCAACTCTCAATTTTTCTAGGTAGCCATTTTGTGCCAGTTTCTTAGAGAAATAGATTATAAAACTGCATTTAAAGCACTTCAGGAGCAAAACGGGTAAGCAAGGTTTTAAATTTCTACATACTGTGCATGTGAATGTATTGACATACATTAACTAAATATTTCTTTCTTAGCCATGATGCTATGGACTCCTATTATGACTACATCTGGGATATTACCATCTTGGAATACTTGACATGTATCCTTTTATAAAAACAGCCACATGGGATTGGTTTGAAACCCAGGGTGGCTTATACAGTTGAATTGTGCTCACAGAAGAATCCTTTCCATCAAAGTATATAAACTTCACTTTATTTTTTTCTGCTCTGATTCCACGATTCTATTTTGTTGTATTTATGACATTTTTAAATGGTTTATTTTACTAATATGAAAAAGATAATAAAGCCTAACTTCCATTCATAGGAGTATTTAATAATTGTGAGAGGCTAAAGGATCTGAAAACTGTCTATATCAAGTCCTGCTCATTGTATTTCTAGGTTTCCTTAATTGTGTTTCAGACCTTCATCATAAGCGAGGAGAGACAGACAAGAAACAAATAGCAGTAAGTTGCTGTTTAAGTTTCTTCTCTCGACTTAATAGTACCTCCCTTTTGCTACTATATGCTTTCTTCTGTGCAGCCATTACATAAACAATATGCATTGCATAGAAAACATTGAAATGATTCTCAGAACTTGCTTATTGCCAGTACTAATTTATGTTGATGCTTGTTTCAATACTTAGATTAAAGCTATTGGGCAAACTGAGCTGAATTCCAGTAATCCAGAAGAAGTACTACAGCTTGCTGCTCAAAGACGGAAAAAGAAGTTTCTTCAGGCAATGGCAAAGCTTTACTTTTAGAGCACCATTTCTAAGAGAGCGAGATAAAAGATGGCAGCTGCAAGTTATTTCCAACACTTTATTAACACATAAGACTTTTTTTTTTTACAAATTTATAAACATACTGTGTGGCATTTTCCTATTTAGAAAACTTAAAAATTCTTCCTTTGTTTTTACAAGATTATACAGAAGCAGGTTAGCTTTTGGAATGCAAGCTGGCATAAAGAGGGACAGTAAACTACCTTGGACAGAGCATGACTCTCCCTAGTACTTAAGCTGTTGCAGAACAGTCTTAACCTCACCTGCTTGCTTTTTCACCCTTGCTTTGTGGCAGCTTTTCTTGTATAAAAGGAAAGATAGCACCTCATGAGGAAAGAGGTAGTATGTGACATTTATTCACGGTAAAGCAGGTGTTGTTCCAGTTACATGCTGGTTGCTTAAGTTGCCTGCTGATTTTAGTAGTTGTTTCAATATTTAACTGCAGCCTCTTCTCACCCCCACTTTCCTATGCCAATGCTTAAAACCAGTTTCATCTCCCAGTAGCAGTTACACTGCTATGCAGGCTTCTAATGCTGTTGAGTACAGTCAGCAGAATATATCTTAAGTTCATACATAGCTAAACCACTGACACACTCACCCACAGGTATCAAAAAACTCAGTTACTTGAGGCCATTCAACAGGTTAAAAATTTGTAGTTCATTATGAATTTCATTGTTCAGCAGTCAGTCTGTTCTTTACTGGGCTGGAAAGTTGCATGTGAGCTTCTTTTTGATAGTCTTCCCAACCACTTGTCAAGTGTAAAAAGTTCAGGATGTATTTTCCAACAGTCTTACAATATTGTTCAGGTTGGCACACACTCCTGTTGTGCAGGGATTTCATTTTTCAGAACTCTTGGGTGGGGTAATTATTCCTCCTGTAGACACCGGTGATAGCTGGCCTGGTGCTGCAACAGCTACTTCATAGTTGACTTCATCCTATTCAATTAATATTTAAATTAATGCACCAAAATGGTAAACCAAGCAATTTCTGCTTTGCTATTCCCCTATGGTTCAGAGCACATTCCTTCATGAGTGAGTTTCTGCCTGTAGACTCAAAGGCAGAAAATTGCTCCCCCTTCCCTTGAAAAGGAACTGGTACAGCTGGGGTGCCCTCTCCTCATGGTCTGCATCTTTCATGCAAATGGCATTTACTTGACACACAAGAATTTCCTTCCTTTTTCTCCATGGAGGTAAGGTGACATACACGGTTCATGTATCCACCCCTACCCCTTTGTTCTTAAACAACCCTAGTGACTGGCCAAAATAGCCCTGTTGGATCAAGCCAGTAACCCACCTAGTCTGAGTTGAGGGCACATTGGATCTGTTACAAAATGTCTTTTTACGGATAAAAGACCAACTGTACTACTGCTCCAACACAGCTTATTTCTTATTGTATTCATGTATTTAAAACTAGCTGCATCTTTACTTTCTAATGCAACTATACATCACTGTCTTTATAGCCCTAGTCAGTATGGACATGGCCAGGGATGGTGGGTCTTATGAAACACTCTCTAAGGGTCAGAGGTTTGTCGTGGAGAAGGAAGCAGCTGGATCTGGCCCAGAACTCACTAGCTCCTGACCTTGAACCAGTTTCTTTAAACATCTCTCTGTAGTGCTATACATACATGTCTTGCCAGCCCAAATAACTTGTTACACTGGAAGTGGGCAAGATACATGGCATCACTTTAACACTCAGAGGTACAACATGAAACTCAGAGCGGGAGAAACAACTCACCAGCATGTCCAAGTAGTTTGTGTGAGTTTGTATATTATGCCTGTCTTCTGCTGCAATTTTCTTAAAATTCTTTAGTTTCACTGGTGATTTTTTTGCAACCTTAAGAAATGGTTTTATCCACTCTACGCATTCTGCAATACTGTCCCACTCCAAGCCTAATAAAAAAAGAGAAATTTTGAGTCGAGGTCTTCATAATGTGTATTCACTGCTCTACAACATACAAGAGTTACACACTTGATATTTTACACACACAGTTGGACAGAATCCTTACAGAATGTAAATAAAATTACATGATTACAAATAAAAGCTTTTAAGTATTTATATGACACTCTGCATATATTATTAAGCCAATAATGCTAGAACAAATCTATTGGAACAGTGGCTTGTTACAGGCCAACTACTGAGTTCATGGCAGAGGCAAGATTTTCAGTTTCTAGCTTCCCTCATTCACAGCTAACATTTTTGCTCTTCTGAAATAGCTTTCAGTTTCATTATTGGCCATCAGTTTCAGACTCAAGGCAACCTCAAAACTAGAAAACAGTCATGAACCCCTTGGTTTCATCACTACTGTGCATTTCTGAAACTTTGAACCTTATGCAGAGTTTAACATGCCTTGTTTCAGATACAAATAGCCACAGCCCAGAGAAGCTAGATGAGCATAAGTGCAAGATATTCCCAAATATTATTTCCAAGATACTGTAGTGGCTAGTGTGCTGGCAAGAGGATCTAGCAATTCTTATTCCTATTGCAAAGGGAGAAAGTAGTACACAGCATGTCCATGGATAACTCCTAATAGACTCAGCTAGTGACAACTGCAGATAAAACTCCCTCCTTGTTTCTCATTAATCTTATCATGCTTGGAGTAATCACAGTTTGGCACATGGAGAAGAGAGAAATTGTACAGAACAGGATGAAGAGACTTGTGTAAAAGACAGGGGAAATCCCTTTGTTTGGGTAGGCAATTTTTAAATGTGCCCAGGGATAAAGTGAGAGGTAACCCTAGAATTCAAAATTTAATGTAGCACGATTAAGCTAGAAAAGGGGTCAGATGCAAGAAAGCTCAAGGGGCAGCAGAAAGTTATGAGAAAACATGAGCTAAGGGCAGAGGTGGAAGGGAGGAAGCAGAGGAAAAATTAGCCTATTGAGAGGTACACAGACACAATTTGTGAGCAGGCTCCACAACTAACCCTCCAGAGAGTGAGAACTACCCCTTTCAATCCTGAGCCAACAGCCCCCTCAACCACAATTTCGGGTAACACACCAGTGATGCAATATTGTTGAGGAGCCCTGCTTGTACTTTATTTCTAAAATAAAAAGGTACCGGTATCCAGCACCTTAAGTGCCAGTTTGCATACAGTATTTATTGCAGCCTCAAGACATCTTACAATAGCCAGGACATGAAAACCTGAGTAACAACAAAAAATATGCTCCATCCTACCTGAGACTCTTGTAACTACATGTACTGAGGTATAGTGACACAGTGCAGCCGCCGCCAATATTCTATACTGGAAATCCAAAGAATTGACATCTAGAATACATAGATCTAAAAGCTGCAAGGGAGGAAAACCCACATTTATTAGTATAAATACTTGGTTATAACCAATCTCCGTATTAGATAGCTAATCACTACAAGCTGAAATAACTCATTGAATCAGAGTTGGAAGGGATGCTGAAGGTCATCTAATCCAATCCCCTGCAATGCAGGAATCTCAACTAAAGCATCCATGATGGATGGCTGCTCGTCCATTGCTTGGATTATGAGTGCAAGATTACAAATAATGCCAGTCGGTTGCTTAGAGTTTAAGAATAGCACCAATTTCACTAAGCTTGTTACCTGAGCTGATACACGGAGGTTCCTCATAACACTTAAGATTACTGTGCCTGAGTAGGGCTATTCACAGGACGAATTAAAATATTATAACATCTGGATTTTATTAAATTAACTGAATTAAGATGAATTGTATTTGGAAAACATTTGCAAACTAGTCTCACATAATCGTCTTGAGTCCTTGAGATCAACACTGCACTGATGCTAGCTCATGAGATTCCTCATCACATTTTAGAGTCCAAACCAATTGTCTTATGTATCCACTTGCCAAGAGCTCAGTGTGCTGCACAAAAGGTTTTTCATCTTATAATTTGTTTGCAACCAAGCACTGCTTTGAGAAACATTTTAAATCATCCAGAGACCAGGTGAACTCGGTCCCTCCATATATTTTGAAGCGGGGGGGGGGGGAGGTTATTTCATACAGGCTTTATAACCAATGCAACAAGCATGTTCTCTTATTCTGCATTTTACTGTATTACAATACAATATATAAGAAAAACTGGAATTAAAATACAATTAAAAATAATACAGCATCTAGCACAATTGCTACAACAGAAAAAAAATCATTTAAGTGGTCTGCCAAGACCCTCCACAATTTTCAAGTGGTCTGCAGACCACCGCTGGAGACAGCTGTATGATCAAGCACTCAAGTAATTTCCAGCACATGATTCTTGCCCTGTACCTCAATGCCATCTTCCTGGTGTTCAAACATGAACCCTGCAAGTTGTCTATCTGAGCTGAAATCTTGCATCTATATATCTGTACTGATATGCGTTTATGCACCAGATGTGCTGGAATAGGAACTTACCTGTGCTATTTCAATAAACTTTTCCTGAGAATACTGAGGTAGCAGCACCTTTGGGACATCTTTCAGAGCATCCACTTGGAGATAAAGGTTCAGCCAAGAGATGATTGTTACTGGGCACAGCTCCCACTTTAGAGCCTACATGTGTGTGAACATAATAACAAAGGCTTTAGGGCATGCTACCTACATCTACAAACTTAGCAAGTAAACTTTTATTCACGCAGCCCAAAACCCTGCACAAGTTCTCACACAGCAGTGTGCAGATCTGTATCACTGATGTGCCAGGGAGAACTGTTCTCTATTTTTTCCTTCTCCCCAACATGCTCAGCATTCTTTGTGTAGAATGAAGCAGAATTCAGTTGTGAGCCCTCCCCTCATGCCATCCTATGATACAGAAATCCACTCGGTCTCTTCATCTACTGCTCTGCAAGACTAAACCCTTGCACAATGCCCTAAGTCAGGAATGGAGAGCCTGTGTTGCCCTCTAGATGTTGCTGGATTCCAACTCCCATCAACACATTTGGAGGGCCACAGATTCCCCATTCCTGCCTGAAAATATGTACAAGATCCCAGTGCCCTCTTACTGGTACTGGCAACAAGCCTCCTCCGATTAAGTGCTCCCATTCTGAGAATGCAAAGCAAAACCAGTTCTTATGTAAAATCAAGTAAAGTTGCTCAAGTCACAGGCAATTCTCTTATCCCAGAGGGTACCGTTAGAACATTCCAGGATGTATACACTGGCATGAGATGTTAGCTGCTTTATACATAGCTCCAACTCTTCCCAGCGCTGAGAAGGTGGTCAAGAAATATCTTCTGTAAAATACAAAGCTTAAAATGGATCCACTCTTCTCACAGAGTGTATCCAAGCAGCTTTCACAGTACACATCAGAGTCAGATTCCAGATTTTGGAGACATTGCTAATAAATAAATACGATCTGCTCTGCCTAAGAAGCCAATAGAGTAGGAGGAGGAGGCAATATGATGCCCCCCCCCAGATGTTTTGGACTTCAATTTCCATCAGGAGCAGCCAGCATGGCCAATGGTCAAAGTAATAGGAATTGCACTTAAAACATCTGGAAGGCACCATGTTAGCTACCCATCCAATAGAGTAATTCCTAGGATGCAGACTCTTAAATATGTGCTGAAATGGTCAGCATCTTCATTTTATTACCTTTAATATAATGAGCTCCATTCTTATAATATCATCTTCACTACAAGCACCATCAGTAACATAGGCAAATTCCTGTAGTTTGGGAGCATAAATCTCCTTAAAGGAAAAAGAAAAAGAATGTTAGAACAAACCTCATCAAAATTCAACAGGGCTTACAAACCTGTTGATCCATTCTCTTACAACTCTCTTCTGCATATCACAGCTATTTCAATTTTATAAATTAGATTCAGATGCTTTTAGGCTCCTGTTACCACCCATGGGAGAGCAGCCATTAGCATGCCAACTTATAGGCTCAGCTGCAAATCCTCGTTTCCATGTAGGAGTGGGCAAGCAGTTGAAAAAGCAAAGAGCCAAGCACTCGCTGAGCTAGATCCTCAGTCACTACGGTTATGCACTGATCCCCGCACATGGAGAAGAAACTTCACACAAGTGGCACTACTGTGCAAAGTCTCATATCATGAGCCCACTGGCAACGCCATGAAATCCTAAGGCCAATTGCACAGGACAGTCTAAAAGCTTCTTCACTGAACCACTGTCACTTGCCCAGGTCTGACTTGCAAAGCACCACTGTCACAAAGCAGGAGTCAGAGGTGAAATTTGAAGCCAGACCATTAGACCCTTTACCATGTCCCCAACCTAAGCTGTGCTTGAGATCTTTAGGGATCTCATCAGTTGCCAGCTTAATTGAAAGATATGAAGATGTACAGGCCCGGCCCTTAGAGTGCATTAAAAGGTGGTGAAGTTTGCAACAAAAACATGTTGCATTATTCGAATGATGTTGACATGTTTGGCCTGCTAGGCATACATATCGGTGCTCTACCTTTAGCAAGTCTTAGCAAGAGCCAGTGTGGTGTAGTGGTTGGAGTGTCTGACTAGAATTGGGAGGACCCGGGTTCAAACCCCCATTCAGTTCACTGCGGGAGCTTACACCAGTCACCACCTCTCAGCTTAACAGGGTTGTTGTGGGAATAAAATGGGGAAAACGATGCAGGTCACCTTGAGGTTCTTGGTGAAAGGGCAAATTGTAAAGCAGCCAGGATACAAAATAAAGTGTTCTGTCTCAGCTAAGTATTAGGAAACTCCCAGCCTTCAATTACTGAGGGATGCATTTCCCCGTGATCAGAATCCTAGTAAGAACTCTGAGGGGTAAGAACTCTGAGGGTTAAGAACACAGGCAGCTATTTGCTAATGGCAATTAGGGCTATCATTTGTGAGCACGCACGCACACACACTTCCAAGAGCTGCTATATCAGTGTGCAAACTGCAACTCAGACCTTCCATTTTCCTCACTAAAAAGCCAAGCTTGCTGATCAGGAGGTCGGCGGTTCAAATCCCCACGACGGGGTGAGCTCCCATTGCTCAGTCCCTGCTCCTGCCAACCTAGCAGTTCGAAAGCATGTCAAAGTGCAAGTAGATAAATAGGAACCGCTCCGGCGGGAAGGTAAACGGCGTTTCCGTGTGCTGCTCTGGTTCGCCAGAAGCAGCTTAGTCATGCTGGCCACATGACCCGGAAGCTGTACACCGGCTCCCTCGGCCAATAAAGCGAGATGAGCGCCGCAACCCCAGAGTCCGCGACTGGACCTAACAGTCAGGGGTCCCTTTACCATTACCTTTACTTTAATAAAAAGAAAAAGACCCATTTCTTCCTCAGCTGCTATATTGGGATGGGCCTTTGTCTGTAAAGGACATGCAGCACAATTATGGGTTTAAAATGCTATATTGTCAAAGGTAGAATGGTTTCACTGACAGCTACTCACCTCAAGCTTGGAAGCAATGAACAAGGCTGTAATCCCTATGAGCTGAAGCATGGTTTTGTTTAAATTCTTTTGAGTCAGCATGAATCTGTCAAAAAAGTCTTGTGCCAAGTAGAAAGTTTCCCTATGGAGCGAGTATACTTCACATACCTGTTACAGAATAAGCATTGTTTAATCACGGTCACTATACTACAAACAGTGAGACAAAACGTTTTTTTAAAGTTGAAACTCAGCAGGGATATATTTATGCCTATGTTTTTGTTGTGCCTATATATTGATACGCTGACTAACCTTGTGAGCTGCTTTTAGCACGATTTGGAAAAGCAGAATATAAACAAATTTAATACTTAAAGGGAGGGGGAGGAAGCACTCTGGGTCAGTCTTGCTATTTCTCAGGACTGTCCTTTATATACACATTACATTTATAATTTCAATACTCACCTCCAGAAGCCAGTCCAATAGGATTGATCTCATGTGCGGCTGCAAGTTGGAGTGCAGAGATGTGAAATGCTTACAGTGAGAATATTTGTTCTCCTTTTTGAGAATGTTGAACCAGACATCTTTAGAATTTCCCCAACTAAAATCAAAGACAGATATTTTAAATTCCAGCTTATTTTTTGTGGTCTCAGCAAAAATTGGACTTCAGTGGGATGAAGCCAAATGCTTGGATTTAGTGCATTCAATGTATTATTTCTAGTCTCCAAACTCTAATGACCTTAGTTTTCCAAAGGGGTACTATTCGAAGCTTGTTTGGATTTCATGAAGTTTAGCTGCCAAATAAATTTAGTTCTTTTAAAAAAATCTGAGGTAGAACAGATAAAGAAGATTTGCCTTCAGACTACATATGATGCAGGTGGCTGTATCTGACTTTTCAGACTTTAAAGGGAGCTGAAGGGGTGGGATAACATTTCTTTATATCATTTTAGCCCCTCTCAACTGAAAGGTCTCACAGCATGGCTACTTTCTACTCCCAACAAGATAAGAGATTGAGGTAGTATTTCTGGGATGAGGCTTCAATCCTTCACCCCTGCACCATTTCTATGATTTAATTATGCAAATGACAAGCATAATTAAAGGTGCTTGCTCTTCCTTCAGCTGCTGTCCCTGATCAAATGGAGTTGCTTTGAGGTTTGTAAATCCAATCAAGGATGGTCAATGTTGCATGCCTTCAGGGGCAAAAACTGAAAAGAGGTAGATATTACTCAGTAATCAAGTCACTAAGCTTTTAAGTGGCTATAGAGACTTGTCAGAAGACAGTAAGTTTTCAACAATTGCTTCAAATTATTGTCATTTTGTCATTAAGCAAAACTTTAACAAGTTTTCCCTCAGGTAAGTTGAGAGATGATTTTTCTGACTGACAACAATGAATGACTATATTATGACTACAAGGTTGATAACTGGGCAGTTTCAAAGCAATGGAACTTAAACAATTTCTGGTCAATTTCACTCAAGCAGGGCAGGGAGAGAGAAAGAACACGGAAACCAATATATACTGTACTTTTCCATTTTTAAGACAAGGGTTTTAAATTTAAAAATGAGCTTTAAAATTAGCCCTGGTCTTATATATGGGTAGTGCAGGGGGGGGGGGGTGTTGTGCGATTGGTCGCAGATTCACAGCGGTGATAGTGTGGGTGATTGGTAGCTGTGAGAAGGACTGTTGGCGATTGACTGCCACTGCGGCAGTAGGGCGGCCATTTGGTGGTTGCGTGTCTTCGGAAACAAGTGTGATTTTCAGCAGCAGGTGAGCGATTTCCAGCAATCCCGTCCATCAAAAAAAGCTCAACAACTCCCCATTTTCTTAATTTGGATTCCTCCAAAAGACGGAAAAATACAGTATAGGTGCTTCTCTTTACTGTATGCATGAATGTATTCTTCCCAATCTCGCCACCTTCTTGTAGTCCAGTTTCAGACTACAATTCCCATGAGTCCCCCCATTATTGATTCAATTTGTATACCACCCTTCATCTGAAGATCACAGGGTGGTACACAACGTAAAAAATATGAGAACAAAAAATACGTAATAGAACAAAAACAAATCAATAACCCTCTTCCCCCAAACCCATTTCAAAGGCCATAAAATATTCACAGCATGGTTATCAACGCTTTCACCTGGTGCCTAAAGATGTGTAGTGAAAGCGCCAGGTGAGCCTCCCAGGGGAAATCATTCCACAAATGAGGAGCTACCACAGAAATGGCCCATTCCTGTGTTGCCACCCTCTGGGCATCTCATGGAGGGGGCCCACAAAGAAGGGCCTCATAAGATAATCGCAGAGTCCGGGTATATTTATATGGGGAGAGGCAGTCTATATGGGGAGGTAGCACATCTAAGTTGTACTGTACTGAGGAAGACTATTCTAGTCAGTGCAGTTCCAAAAAGTTAGCAGTATAAGAGACTACATAGCAACAATACTTGCAGACATGATCTTAAAACATTTTTCATAGAAGGCCAGATTTATATGCAATTTCCATCGAACACAGATGACACCTTGGAATACAATTTGTCCGTCAAAATTTCACAGCTCGCATATTGCCCTTGATGATAGGCAAAGCATTCAGACCAAGGACTAAAACAATACCAGATATTAGCGGTGTTATTCACTGTGTTTTCTATATGCCACTAGCTCCAAGTCAAAGACTACCCACCAATACAAATTGGTGAACAACATAGGAAATGGGTTTTGCACTACATTCACTATGCTAACATATCAAAGTATAGCAGCATCACAATTGCTTTTGGTTATAGGTAACTTACCTTAGTTCCGGTAAAGGTGATGGATTTATGAATAGGTTTCTGAACCTGTATTTTTTGAATCTGGAAAAATCAGTGGTTGTTGCTTCTTTGTGAGGAGTTTCTATTATAATACAAGGGGAGATGCCGCCTGATATTGTAGATGGCCAACAACTCTACAAATGAGATATTAAGAGCTAGCATGAGAAAAAGACATATAACACCAAACAAGATAGTTTATGAGTAGCAGAATTTGTCCCAGCCTTTTGAAACCTTTTCACTGTCACATAGATTATCAACCAGCTAATGTTTACTAGGCCTTACAAATCAAATCCCAAAGCATTTTATCCAAACCCTTGCAGCAGTAAGACCTTAGGTGGGATATGGGAAGGGACATAATTAACACTATACGTTCCTAGAAGTTGAAAGTACGGTAAGTTTTTCAGTGGTGAAATATTCATTGAACACAAACTGCAGCAGCCAACACAACAAAAGGAATACAAATCACACACTATGCAGCTGGAGTCATTAATTCTCCCTTATTTATTTAGTTAAAATGAAAAAAGCTGCTTTCCCTGACAGAAAGTGAAGAACCTTCTGGTCACAATGGACACCATGTTAACAGTCTAAACTCTCATGCATACTGAAGAACGCAGACCAACTTGGTTAAAAATCAATGGTTACGCAGGTCATTATTACCTTAATTTCATACTGATGTCTCATGTTGATCTCGTCTGTTCTCGTGGGGTCCTTTGGAAAACAGACACAGATGCACCTTGATTAAGAGCAAAGCAGCAACCAAGTGAAGTCAAATTTTCCTGGTACATCAAGGGCTCCCTCAATTTCAAATCCCTCCCTCAAAAATAGGAGCATTAAAGCCGTCAGTGCACAACTATTCATATTTGAAAGTCATTTATTGGCAAAATATGCACAACCACCGATCACAGCTATTAAACAGTGATAATTCAAACACTTGCCCTAACCAAAAAAAGGGATAACGGAGGAAACATTATGCAAGTAGCAGAATGCTCTTAATAACATCCAACATCATACAAAAAAATAACAGGCATAGTGGTCTTGCTACTCAGATCCTTCACAGATTATGCCAGAATTCTTAAAAAGTGATATGCAAAGTGAGCCAGCGCGAGGTTTAAAATCTTCCCTGACAAAGTGCTGCTTAGTGTCAGTCACCAACCACCACCTCTTCCCTTGACTTAGCCGTGTGGACAGGCAGCAACAGAGCTGCGATCTGTGGCAGGTGCCTGCAAACCACCGAAACAATGAGCTGCTTTGGTTATTGTGGAAAATATAAAATGTTGGGGAAGCTCCACACAATCCAAAATTGGGATGGGGTGGGGGAAGAAGCAAACCCAGGAAATCGAGACTTCAACATCAGCAGGCTCTTGGCAACCGCCTGAGAGTGCCAGGTGCCGATGTCAGCCTTACTTACAAATATGGTGTGGGGTTCACCTAACAAATCCCATCTACAGAAGGCCTGCCCAAAGGCTTCCACAATGGGGCTTCCCTCTCCTCCCCTCATGTACTGTACATCCCTGAAATTGGCTCTGGAGTGGGTGGGAGAACCTCTAGAACAGTGTGCCACTGTCCCATCTGGCAAGTTGATATGCTTGCACAGATGGAACATTTGTAATAGTGTGATGCGGAATTCCACCCATTATCTCTACATTTCAGATGTGAGGATGAGGCCAAGAGAAAGGTGGTTTTACCAATATCAATGCTGTGAAATCTTGTCTCAGCTTGAACAAGGCAATTCTGCTCATATTCTTAACCACATCTGGCTCCAGGAGACTGTTTCAATTCCTGCTTACCTGCATTGCTTTCCTTTTTCTGTTCTGAAGAGACTCTGGCACCTGCAGTTCTTGAGGAGACGTATCCTGGCAGGGCTGGTGCAGCTTGGCTTGTAAACGACTACTGTGGAAGTGTAAATACATTTTCTCATCAAGACAGCAGCAAAGAGCATTGCTATACATACACTGTGGCCCCTTAAAGACACCATTTTTATGATGGCATATATTTATGGGCTTCAGTCAGACTGTATACAGTTAGCATATTATAAAAGTGATGTTACCTGCGCCTTGACATCTTATTAGGATTCCAGATAGTTGCCTGCAAATGAGAGAAGACTATAGGTTAAGCCAAAGTACATACAAAGTGCTGTTTAGCTTATGACTAACATCAAGTCGGGCCATTGGTCCATCTGGCTCAGTACTGTCTACACTGACTGGCAGTGGCTCTCCAGGTGTTCAGGCAAGGCTGTCTCCTAGCACTACCCAGAAATGCTGGGGATTGAATGTGTAAAGCAGATACTGTACCACTGAGCTACAGCCCTTCCCCTCAAATTAAGTCCAGCTCCCAGTGTGTGCATGCCTGCTGCCTAAACCCCAAAGATATTTCCAGAAATTAGCAGAGACCAAGAACATCCAAATGGCAACTGCCCAACATCGTGGGCAAGGCATTTTTCTGTACAGCCAGGAGCCTACAAATGTTCCACAGGGAGGCAGGCACCTGTTACCTCGTGACAATCCTGCGCTTGGAACAGGAAATCTGGGCAAACTGCCCACATTAGTCATATTCTAGTCCCTGAAAAACCCTGCACACCTGAATTAAGGGAAGTGAACTGGCAGTACATTACCCTGCAATCCCTCTTAGTAAGGGTGGTCTGTGTTAATTCCCTCCATCTCAGCTCAAAGCAACAGTTCTTTACACACACAAAACTGAAGGTCACCCTTTCTCATCATCCATGTGCTCACTGGTCAATTTCAGGTTCAACCAGCTTCCATCTGCTGCCTCCCAGCATCAATGCCAGTAGCCATTTTGTTCCACTTCATGCCTTGCTCCAAGCACTATGCCATTTGCTTCCTCAGAGAACTCTGCTATGAGCATGTAGTCCCAAGGTAAGATTTGCTGACTTGCAAGTTTTGTACCCCCATCAATCATAAACAGTGCTGGTTTGGATATTTTGCAAATATGTCCCATGCGCTCAGAATCAAACCCCATACATAGCATTGTCAGGAACCAAGACTACTTGCATGTGTATAAACAGCTATTACTGTACATGAATATAGTTTACACACACAAATCCTATGTGCATCAGGGAGATTGCCAAGCATTACTTTCACTGGGTCCTTATCACTTATGATGACTTATTGCAAAGACACACATTTTGTTTCGAGTGAACTAAGTAAACCACAAAGACTCGAGCTGCCCCCTCCTCTTTCTGCCATTTGTTCTCCCCGTTCCCTGCCAAGCGGGAAGGGGGGGGGCAGCAGCTTCAGGAGCCCCCCCACCCCCAAGCTGCCGAGCCAGCTATACGCGGCTCTCCGGCCCGCGCCAATTTACAGAAAGCGGGTAAATGCAGGAGGCGGCAACAGCAGGCTGGACTCTGCCACCCCCCTCCATCCAGCATGCGGGTGAAACTCCCGCTGGCCCTAAGAGGGTGAAACGTAAAAATAATAATGAAGAAAAGAGCACAGTGTTTTTTTAAAAAGTGGGGGAGGGATACCGGCGGGAGTTTTTTGGGGGGCGGGCAAGAGCGCTCTCTCTCTCGCTCTTTTTTTAAAGAAAAGCATTTCCCGCCTACACTTACACATGCTGAGTAGACGAGCCCCTATATATTGGGGTTGCAAAAGAGGAAATGTTACAGAGGGGGGATGCACGGGATAGGAGAAGAAACCCCGATTGCTCCCCCTCCTTGCATCAAGACAGCAAGAGAGGGAAACACATACAAACACAGCCCCCTCCCCAGGCAAGAAGCCCCCCCTCTTCCCGCCGTCCCCCAATAAATCGAGTCCAGAGCCAAAGCGGGGAGCTTCTGCAGGACGGACCCCGCACCCCAACCTGCCTCTCCCGCCTTCCAGCCCAACGGGGAGGGGGAAGATCCCTTCCGCCGCCCGAAACACACCTTTTCCTCCGTGAGGACTCCCCCTGCAAAAAACCCCCCGAACGGTCAGGGGGCGAAAGACCGAGGAGGCAAGTGCTCTCGGATCAGCCCGGGAAGCCACCAGGCGGGCTCCCCGCCCCCCGCCCCGGAGGAGGGAGTCGCTCTCCCTCCAAAAAAGCCTCACACGCCCAGCAAGGGCAGGCCGACCGAGCCAGTTCCCAGACCACACCGACGAGAGGAACAGGTTTGCCAGGGGTGGGGGTGCAAAGGGTCCCCTCTGCACCCCATAGGGAGACCCCCATCGCCCCCAAAAAGGCAGAGACGCCCTAGGAAAAACCGGGAGCAACTCCCCCCCCACAATGTACTGCAGGGGAGACACCTCACTTTCCCGCCTCGGCCCCCGAGAGGCCCCCCCGGGCCGGATGGGTCGGGGATCCCCTCTCTTTCCTCGCCGCCGCCGCCTCATTCTCCCTCCAAAAAAAGCCCGGCCGGCGAGCTGGGAGGGCGGGCATCCCGCCTTCTGGCTCCGCTTCCTTCTCCAGCCGGCGCTGGAGCCCCGCCGCCCGCTGCCTTCCCCCCTCAGCGCTTTTCTGGGGGCAGCCCCCTAAGCAGCGCCCCGACACCCTGAGCCCCCCAACCCCCCTCCTCGCCAGGACATTCACCACACGCAGGGAGGGGGGATTTAAAAAGAGCCAGCCCCCCTCCCCATATAGGCCGAAAGCAGCAGGGCGCGAGCAGCCCGAGCTCCCCTCGCCCGCCATCCAGCCCTTTCCCGAGCATTGCCGCCCTCCCGCCCCATAGAGAAGACCCCCCAAGACCGCACCTCAGCCGCTGCTGCCGCCCAAACCTGGACTGTTCTCAGCTGGCGCCGGCGCCAAGGCGCTTATATAGGGCGCCGCCTGCGCATGCGTCGGCCTGGGTCCCAGCTCAGCCCTCCCGTCGCCGCCTGCAGTTCCCGGGCTGCGAGTTCTCCCGCCCGACCGCCCCGGAACCCCGATGTGGAGCGCGCCCGGCACCCCGCGCCTTGCAAAAAGAACGAACCTCGCGGATTCCCAGCCGCGGACAGACATTAGGAACCCCCGACTCGTTCCTGCTGGGGTTTTTTCCCCCCTAGGAGAGGGAAACACTACTAAATATATATCACACACCAAAAATATATATGCAATGACAGCAGGGCAGCTTTTTAGGCACACCCGGTGCACGCTCCCGCGCGGCGCCCAACGACAGCAGCGCCCCGTCCATCTCTCCCCCCTCCCCGGGGGGGCATTGCGTAAGAGTGTCCCTCGAGGAGGACGTCCCGCTTCCCCCGCCAGTCCCGCCAAATGCTCGCTCGCCTCCGAGGCCGGCCTCCTCGTCGTAGCCGGCTGTGCTCGCGACTCGGAGACGCGACGGGGCTTTTGCAAGAGTGCCAGCTTGACCCCGTGATCGTTGGTTCTCCGGGGGCCGTGGGTGCCATGCAGTGCGCATGGATGGCCCTGGCCCCGAAATTTGTGTTTGCCCGGCCCCTTCCTGGGGAATTGGGTGGGTGCTCGGGCGCCCAGGGCCCCAAGGAGTTGGCACCTATGGGGCTTTAACAGCAGAGGCGGGAGGGCAGAAGCCCCCCCCCCCGCCAAAGCAGGTGGCGGAAGCAACCAGCCCTCCTCCCTCCCCAAACGCCCCCGCCTCCCCAAACGTCCTCTCAGCCCGTTGTTGCGCGTCTCTCACATACCGGCCGCACGGACAGCTCGTTAACCCTGGAAAGCCGTGTCAGCTGCGTTCCCGGGAGCCCGCGCAACCAGAATGGCTCCTGCGCCGGCCGCAGCTCTCGGCCTCGCATAGGCAACACGCGCGCTTAGACAGCTCGCCACGTCGGGCTCCACCTCTGGGCGGAGCCGCGCCGCGCGCCGCGGCCAATCAGAAGGGCGGATGGCTCGGCAACGTGGACCTGTCGGCAGAATGTAAACACGGCTCGCGGGAAGCGAGGAGGAAGGCCGCTGTCAAAGATGGAGGGAGCGGGGGGGCTGTGAAAGCACCGTTAAGGGGTGCTGGACCTTCTTGCAGCGCGCAGAGCTGTGTCCAGGCTTTGGCATGTGGTCAGGAACACGAGAAATGTTCGATATAATGGGGAGGGATTTCTCGCAGGGGTGAGGAAAAAGTGCTTGAGACTGTAATAGAATACGATCTATAGGTAAATAAGTACTGGCAGTATCCCGACGAGTACTGTATACAATTATTAGTAAGTCATTATAAGTAAGACGAGAACTTAAGGTGAGCTCACCTAGTCCGGCAGCCTGTTCTCACAATGGCCAGGCAGATGCCTGCCTGCGGGAAGCCTTCAAGCAGGACCTGAGTGCAAGAATAACCCGAGATAGCTCAATCCGTAGAGCATGAGACTCTTCATTTTGGGGGCGTTGTAACTCAAGATTAATTAAAGACAAAGTATTCCAAATGCACTATCAGATTCCTGTATTGCAGGGGGCTGGACTAGATGACCCACGGGATCCCTTCTAACTGGACAGTTCTATGATTCTGAGAGCACTCTCCCCTTCTGCAGGTTCCTGCAACTGGCATTTATTTACCAAATTTTATACAGCGCTTGATTGTTGTTGTTGTTTTTAAAAAAAACTCTCCAAGTGGCTTGCAAAGGGAAAGGGAAAAACAAACAAAACCAGGCCTTGCTCCCTAGATGTTTAAAACACTTCCTAACAGTGATCATTTAAGCAAATTGAGTACTCAGACCAATTCAAAACTAGTCTTACTCAGAATAGACCGGTTGAAGTCAATATATATTACTAACTTAAATTCATTAATTTCAGTGTATGTGTTCCTTGAATACCACCCCAAGGCTTTTGAATGAGCATTGTGCAAAATTACCATTTAGGAAATTATAATCTTCATTCATCTTTTCCTATATAATCCTTTCAAACTGCAGCAGCACAGTGACAAGATTGTTTCTGTTACAGGTAGATAGCCGTGTTGGTCTGTCATAGTCAAAACAAAATAAAAAATAAAAAAATTCCTTCCAGTAGCACCTTAGAGACCAACTAAGTTTGTTCTTGGTATGAGCTTTCATGTGCATGCACACTTCTTCAGATACACACTGAAGAAGTGTGCATACTGTGTATCTGAAGAAGTGTGCATGCACACGAAAGCTCATACCAAGAACAAACTTAGTTGGTCTCTAAGGTGCTACTGGAAGGAATTTTTTTATTTTTTATTTTGTTTTGACTATGACAGACCAACACGGCTACCTACCTGTAACAGAAACAATCTTGTCACTGTGCTGCTGCAGTTTGAAAGGATTATATATGTTTTGAAGATTGTTTCTGCATTTCCTGTTTTAACCAGCCCATGCTGGTGCTGATATCCTTTACCTTTGATTAAATTCAGGGCTGGATTAATACCATTAGAGGCCCTAAACGCTGAAAATATTATGGTGACTCCCAATAGGTAATTCAAAATAAAAATAATATTAAAACATAAAATAAAAGATTACTTTTCAAAATGACACAAAATTTACATATATGCTGAGATGTAAATGCACATATGTCAGGTGCTAATGCGTGTCATCCTTGCATTATTTCAGTCTACATTAGGAGTCCACCCCTTGGTTTTGGTGGGAATAAGTAATGAGAATACAAAAAAGGGGGAAGAATGTGTAAGGAAGTTCAACAAAGGTTATATTTCCCCTTGAAGACCACTTTGATGCTTCAATGATTGTGCCCTAAGCACCAGCTGAGCCTCTTTTAGTGGTGGGACCCTTCACAGATATTAAAATCAGTTGCCAAAGATAAATGCTGGGACTGCTTCATCAATGCATTTATTCATATGAAAACGGATACCTTTCCATTCTGTTGGCTATGCACCACCCAGAAAAGCTGACAGCGATTTAAACCAATCATAAAATACAATAGCATTTAAAAGAGAAAGATAGAGAGAAGTGTGGGGTGGGGTTTGCTTAAATACTGCATGTCTGTTTTGCAGCACAAGCAGGCATTGCCAAGAGCATACTGTATGTGGTTGTGAAATCCCAGAAAGGAGAAAGAAATGCCATTTATGAAGCTGTGTTGAGTCTACTGTAGCAAGACAAAAGGCATTATGGCATCTTAGGGAGTGCATAATTGGTTTAAGACAGAAGCCCTCCTGCAAATGCAATCAAGTCTTGTCATAGTAGGATGGTGTGGATTACACCTACTGCCATCATTGTTAACTGCTTCACTGCCAATCTGTGTTAAAGAAACAGTTCCATTGTGTGCTTAAACAGCATTCAGGACTGGCTGGTGTTGTAAGCAGAGTGAATGAAGCAGGGTTAATAAGCTTCAGCTGGAAGTGCACAAAGCTGCATTGCCAAAGCCTACCCCCCCCCCACGTAGCTGAGGCTGCAACCCTCAGCATACCTGTTGTCCAAAAAAGAAAATAAAGAAAAGTTCCTTAAAGCTCTGTGGAACTTGCTGCCAAATAATGTGATCAGAATCGAAACAAAACCCTTCTGTTTTGATGTGGAGACCCAGTCCCAAATCTCTGCTCAGTGTAGAGATGGTTAAGCCTATCCGCTCTCTCAGCCTAGCCTACCTCACAGGACCGTTGTGAAGATAAAATTAAGTAACTTGGTATTTGCATGATTGGATATAAGATAGGAAAGAATTCTAAAGCACCAGAAAGCAGCTGGCAGATAAAAAAAATTCTGTACAAAATCTGTAGCTATTGCCTACCACCTTTGGGATGCATTTAAATGCAATGTGGGTTTTTTGTTTTGTTTTTGCCCCTCCTTTGAGATTGGTAGTGACCTGAATTACCAGGGTCCCTTCTGGGATTCACATTCATTGTTTCAAAAACAACAACAGCTGAATTTCACTTGAAACTGCTGGTGAAGAGGTCATTCCCATCAGAGCAATTTGCATCACTATGCTAACAGAACTCAGCCTCCTGGGTGTGGCCAAAATACTACAGCAAGGTGTGATCAAGGTCATCCATATTCCATTGCCTTAGCTATAAGAAGTACATTGATGTGGTTCAGTTTGCAGATAAGGAGATTAGCCTGCCCAATCATGAGATAACGCTGTCAAAAATGAGCTGCTACAAGGAACTTGTGATGACTCATAGCTGGGAGAGAAACAGCAACTGAAAAAAGTTATCAGTGTGGCTCTGGTTCTGTTTAAAACAGCCTGATCCAACCTGGCGCTCTTCATACTACAGCTCCCATCAACCACAGCTGCATAGGACTGATAGGATTTGTAATCCAAACATCAGGGGGTCACCTGGTTGCCGGGGGCTGGTTAAAAGGAAGAGTGGAAGTTTTACAAGGTCATAGAATCAGCCACAGACCATCCTTGAACGCTGGCAACAGGTGAAGAGAAAGAATAAACATGCATGCCTGAAGTATTTTCCTCTCACCATCACATCAATTGGTTCTCCATTAACTTACATTAAGAAGAGGTTTAAGGGAGAGAAGGCTAACTTTCAGATGGCTTTAGGCCCTACTACAGTTCAACATATAAATTAAGTTATGAGTCCCACTAAGGTTGCAATTCTAACCCACTTACCTAGGAGTCAGATCCACTGAGTACTTCAGAGTAGACATGATTCGGATTGCGCTGTCCTAGTCTCTTGACCCTGAAAAGTGTTATCTGATACCAGAGTTGTGTGTTTTCCACCCTATCCTTGTGATTGTAATCTGTTTCACCTGGTTTTAGTTTTTAATTGTTGTACTCTGCCTGGGGACCTACAGGTGAAGGATGCATAGTAAATGCAACGATGATCATGGAAACCAGGCAGCAATTTAATAATTTTGCAAAGGCCAATGGATTCATACTGGTGTCTTTGGACAAGAGTATAAAGGAAAACAATGTTAGATCTGAAATGTAGAGATAAACACACATCTTTTTATGTTTCAGTTCTGCAACACCATCCCTTCCCCCTACACCCATTTACAGGAACAGAGTATGCAAATATTCAAATGCAGCATGCCTCTCTAAATACAAGCTGCTGCAGAGCAAAATCAGAAGAGGTATCTTGCCTTCCATGTCCTGGTGGACTTCCCAGGTGCATCTAGCTGGCTACTGTGGGAAAGGAGCAGCTGAACTAGATGGGCCTGTGGCCTGATTCAGCAGAGCTCATCTCTTGTTCCTATCTCAGAATGTCAAGTTTGGCATGATATAAACTTCATTAATACATTTTAATGCCATCAATTCAGTTGGCATTAAAAAATAATTCAGTGTATTCAGGGTTGTGGGCCCAAGCTTGTGGTACTCTCCACCACCTGAAATTAAGACAAGCACCCTCCTTGCTGAACATCAGGTGCATGACTAAGGTTTCATTGTTCCAAAAGGCATGTTAAGGTAATGTCTGGTTTTATATCAGCACCAAACCACTTGAAGCCAGTCTTGCAGATGAAGCCCTTGCAAAATGACTGGGGAAATGCTTTTATGTTTACCTGAGTTTTCAAAGGAAGGAAGCAAGTTCTCAATGTGAGGGGGCAGACCACCTGCAGGAGTGCTACTCCATGTCCTGTCATGTGATGGCGCTATTAAGGGAATGTTCTTGCTTGCAAGCTTCAGTCAAAACAGACATCAGGTAATGGGGTAGAAGTCCCTCCGCGCAGAGTACAAGAATATCCAGCCAAAGGCTGGCTCTGCTGGAAACCCTCATCCCATCTGGTTTATTAGGTGTAAAGATTTCTCTCCCCTCCCCATCCTACCCAGACTGTGGGTTTGTGCAGTCACTAAGTTTCGGTGGCACACTCTGTAGAGATGTGCATTGATTTTCAGAGTGAAATAAACGAGATCTCTTAATTTTTATAATGAAAATGAAAGGGGAAGAAAACAAATTGCAAAGTGGGGAAAGGGGCAGGGATGAAATCCACTTAGGGCAGGCATCCCAAAACTCAGCCCTCCAGATGTTTTGGGACTACAGTTCCCATCATCCCTGACCACTGGTCCTGTTAGCTAGGGATGGGAGTTGTAGTCCCAAAACATCTGGAGGGCTGAGTTTGGGGGTGCCTGACTTAGGGCTCCCCCCCATTCATTTTCAAGTTGTTTTGCACTGGCTACATAGTCTGAAATGTGATGGATATGTGCATCTCTCTGGGGCATAGAAAGTGTGTCAAATCAAGTAAGACAAACTGTACAGCTCTACCTTGTATGTGGATAACCCTTATGCTATGTCTGTACTGGGTGCTTTTAAAAATCTGCTGGTTCCTCATCTAGCCTTGGCCACCCTGGTGCGCTTTAGATGTTTTTAATTACAACCCCATCAGCAGCTGCCAGCACAGTCTAAGCCAGGCATCCCCAAACTGCGGCCCTCCAGATGTTTTGGCCTACAACTCCCATGATCTAACAGCTAACAGGACCAGTGGTCAGGGATGATGGGAATTGTAGTCCAAAACATCTGGAGGGCCAAAGTTTGGGGATGCCTGGTCTAAGCTATCTGAAATGTGGCAGGTCTGATATTGTTTGTATATATGAACAAAGGCAAATCCTATGCCATTTAGGTGGAGATCACCAAAAGGTTGCAGTCTGCCAAAGATTGGATGGATCTGCCATTGAAATCAATGCAGAAAAAGAAACACGAATAACCATCAAGAAACAAAAGGAATGCAATTAATATAAATGGAAAATGAAACTTAATATGGAATTAAATGGGAAAACAACCCCCCCCCCGTATAAACCAGACCCTATAGATGTGATGGAACATGGGGGAAATATATAAACACATGGAAGTCTATAGACAACTTGTTGCGGTTGAGCTGCTTGTTGGAAATCAATCCCAGCAGACATGGGCAATGGTCAGGTATAATGGGAGTTACAGTTCAGCAACTTCAGGAGGGCGACAGGTTCCCACCACAAAACTAAATGGTATAGAGAGCCAGCTGAAGTATGCACCTGCTATACTGCAATAACCATTTCCAAAGGGGTTACGTTTAATAAATACCATAATAGCGTATCTCTGTCTCATTTTCTGCACAGGAAACAGACTTGCAGTAACTACTCAACCACAAGCTACATTGAGATATTACTGTATATTGTAGAATCAGGGTGCTAGAACCTTGAATATCTAAAGAACTGCTACAAGGACAAAACAAAAATGTCTCTAGAAAGAAGCTGCCATTGGTAATGCATAGACTGGTGTACAGTATTTATCCCAACAGAAATATCCCTTTTTTTAAGTCTTCAAGTTCAAGTCTGCTGTATACAAGTCACTTAAAAAGGCACAGTTTTGTTTACAATACATATGAAAAAACAGTTTAAGCAAAGTTATTGAATCACCATTCAGTACAGCACAAGGCCCCCACTTTTACAAGTTAATACATTTTTTAAAAAAAAAAAACCACACACTATATAAAAAGTCATACCTACTCACAAAACACATAGCATTAGAAAAGCAAAAAAATTCTAACAGTCCAAGACTTCCAGGCACATTATAAAACTAGTAACATAAATATGCAAGACAATTAAGAGTCAAACATAATGATGTAATGCAATCATTCCTTTCCCAAAGGTACTATTTCCAATATTAAGAACCAAAAAGCACATATATTTGTGCAACAAGCTTGTGTGTCTACCTCAAAAAAAAGATAAGCTTCCATCGCTAGCAAGTTATCCAGTAAAATAATGGTAAGGAATATTTGTATATCTCAACTAGAAAGCCTAACTTCGAACGTTTGCTAACATACACAAATAAGGTGGGCAAGGTAATCTTCATTTTAATATTCCTATAAACAGGAAGGAGAATGGTTTCTGGAGACAAAAGATGAAGGCTAAGAATCTACACAGGGCTATTTGCTAATACTTTATTTCAGTTAGGCAAACCTCTAAACAAGTGTACCTAGAACCACAGTCAAACACTGAAGCGTTCCTGAGTTTATAAATATGTCTGTGGTGTTTGTCCATGAAACCGAGAGAAGCTTAACAGTATTGGGTAACCACTGAAATAAGGTGAAACGTTTGTGTAACTTAAAAAAAATGAACAACTGGCTGAAATTCAGGATATCCTAGTATGAAATAAACAGAAAAATGGCTCTGAGGAACTCCAGATGTCAAGCGTTAGACTCAAATATTAATTTGTAGACAGATGAAGACTGCCACCACATATTTCTTAAAACTTCTAAGTTATTTGGACTAAATGGTCAAATTAGACCACTTTATAGTAGAATGGTTGTTTTTTTTAACTCATTAAAAAAATTAGTTAAGCTGGTAGTATTTCAAGTGAAGGTGAGTATTGGTCAAGTGATCATCTGTCTCTGTACTTAAATAGCCTGAGACACTGGAAATGTTTGTCGCTGTCTTTTGGGTCTAGAAGGTCCAACATACCACAATGATCCTCACTTACATGCCTGCTTCAGGCTCTGCTCTGTGGAGGAAGCTGGCTAAACCACATTGAGCAATGGAGGTTAAGTAGAAGTTGATGGGAGGAAGTCAGGTCACACAAGATTCTTCCCCTGCCCCACAAACAATTCGCTCAGCATTCAGAGTTCAATAACACACAGTCTATCACATTTTAATAGCTGTGTTCAAACGTTAACAGCACGGGTGGGGGACCTGTGGCCCTCCAGAAGTTGCTAACCTGCAACTCCCATCAGCCCCAGCGAGGTTGGTCAACGGCCAAGAATGATGGGAGGTGTGGCCCAGCAACACCCGGCAGGTCAAAGGTTAGCCACGCCCGTTAGGTTAAGAGGATATACAGTATACACAGATCATTGCAAGTGTATGGCTGACCCTGAGAAGTTCTGTAACTGCATTTGGACTACAAAGTGATGTGTCGCCTGCTCTGCCTTGGTTAAAAAGACCAATATAAAAACAAACCCATCCATCCATCCCTCATAAAAAGTTTCTAGAAAGTCATGTACAAAAACAAAAGAGCAAACCCCCAATCACACAAACACTATTGTACTGATATGTTTCCGAGCCATGAATAAAATGTAGTAAAGTCATTCTGAGAGGCGCACATGGTTACAACGTGGTTTACAACCTAAATGTAACACTTAGTGATTGTGTGGAAATAATTGATGATCAGCCTAAGATTGATCTTGCCTTCATTGCCTACACATGAAAAATACAAACAGCAAGTCAACCGATAATATTTTTTTGAAGAAGGAAAAAACAACGACGTAAGATGCCCTCAGTAATTATATTGACGCTGGCAAGGCTGGTGAACAAACAATCCGTTGTTCTTGAGTTGCCGAGAGTAGCAATCCCTGGTGAGGTTTTGGCGACGGAGGCAGTTTCTGTTCAGATATTGTCTTTCGTTATGCTCTTTTATCCACTGGGAAGGACGAAAACGCTTGGTCTGTTCGAGAAAGGTTGAGTGAGCAGTGATTGCTGCAAAATAGCATCGGATGTGTTGGGCCCTTTCGCTTTGGGCTTCCGATCTAGAATTCAAAACGTAAGGAGAGAGAGGTTATGGCACAACCATTGATGGTCTGCGTGTCAAGACGCTCTGGTGACAGCGACACAAGTCAGTGTGTGCTTATGGTTGGCACAAAGGTAGCTCTTTGTCGTGTGGTAAAGATCTGTTCCTGTGGGTTTAAGAATCCTGCTTAGGGGCAGCATCAAGAGTGGGCATGGTTGGGTAGCTGCCATGCCCCAGTGTGTGTGTCTCGGAGGGTGGGTGGGTGTCTCTGCTGATCTCTGGGCCCTGCTGCTGCTCCTGAGAGCAAGGAGAAGAGACGTCTACATATGCCTTTGCCTTCTCTCCTCGGGAAGGTGCTATGGATTGGGTCCAGAGGGAGAGGCAAATGAAAAGGCCCCGGGGAGCTAACATGGAGCCGTTCAGAGGTTGCTGGATGACATCTCTCATCAGTCGCATGGTCAGGGCGGGTAGGAGATTTTTAAAAGAAAAGTTGTGATGGTGGATTGGCATTACAAAATGTTTAAAACAAACACACCCTTCCAATATCCTATCCTATCCTACTACATAAAAGAATAAAGTTAAACGAATCTTGTTCATATTTTTCACTGTTTCATCTTTTTGGCACTATTCAGCAAATGAAGTGGGAAATACTTAAGTGTGAGGTGGTCTGTTGCTGCTGTGAAGTGCCACATATTCCCATACCCAGCTGGAATTACTGAAGTCTTTGTTTCTTCTGTGATATATTTAATAAAATCACACCATGTTAAATATATCTTTTTTTGTTATGCCTTTATGTAAACACGTGAACTTTGGATTAACTATTCAGTTGGGGTCCAGTTCACAGTTCTATCCTACCAATATTCTAAAGTGGAATTTTCCAAATATTTCCAGCATCTTGTAAAAATTAACAAGCTGCTAATAGAAGAAAGCTGATTAGATCCTTATTCTTGCAGTCCGTATTTTGCCCATCCAAAAGATTTACTAGTGCAAGCTCCCTAGGGTGGATGGGAGATGAAATCCTACAGTATATGGAGGATCCTGTGCCCTGTTTCTGCTTTAGGCAAAGGGCAAATGTTCGCTATTGAGTTCAATGTACGTGAACCCCCTTTGGGCTGGCGCTGGATGCATGTGGCCTGAATGCATCTGGTGGTGGACTCTTTCTTCATCATGCGAAGGTGTAATCTTGAGATACATGGGCAGAAGCATCCTTTGTGTGTGCCTGCAAAAGGATGGATGGAAGGATTTATGTATGCATATATGGTCTGGAAGGGAGGGATGTGTGGTCTGAGTGTGCTTGTTAAAGAGAGGGGGGCATGCATTGTGTGTATGTGTGTTTGTGAAAGGTAGACAGAAAGTTAAGGAGAGGAAGGCAGGAGAGGAAATGGGGTTCATTAAATTAGATCAGAACATTGTAGTTGGAGCATTCATGACGGGGTGGGTAGGAAGGAGGGCATACACCATAAGGAGAAGAGAGGGAAATCCTTGCATGTACCAAGGATAAAAAAATCACAGGGGGAGAGGATGGGCATATACCAAATGGGAAATTTGGTGGGGGAGGGAGTAGTGTCACAAATACAGAGAAATAGTGGGAATGTACCAGTGGGAAGAATCAGGGAGTGAGGGGAAGAGAAATAGAGAAGGAAAATGGAACATACTAAGGAGATTAGTCATGGGATGATGTGCGGGGCGTTCTGCACGTTTGAAAAGCTTCTTTTCAACACAGGGAGTTTTGCTAGGTGTCTTGGGCTCACCCTACCACCAACGGAGGATGACATTTCATACATCTGATGAAGCTGACTGTATTCCAAAATGTGCTAATTTTAAAGGAATATTTTCTCCCTAGTGAACATTATTTGATGTCTGTACAAATCAAGGAACAAATATCTTACCTAGGATTGCTTACATCACGAGGCTCTGTCTCTTCTTCTTCTTCTTCTTCCTCCTCCTCTTCCTCATTACCACCACAGCTCATCTTGTTGAGGCTGTGGCGGGTATTATGGACTGCATAAACAGACATGCTGGGATGCTCAATCAGAAGGTTCTCCAAGGGGCTGGTTTCCACTTTGAGAGCGGTCAGGCCACCCGCAGTGAAACACGGAGGTGGCGTAATGAACCAGCTCTCTTCCATGGGGCACGAGTCAAACTGGATAAAGCAAGATTCACTGGCATCAGCCAAACATTCCAAGGAAGGAGGCAGACAAGAGCAGACGGGTGAATTGTCCACAGGCGATGCTTTACGGATATCTTCTTCTTCCTCCACCAGCTCCTCCTCCTCCTCCTCCTCCTCTTCAATCATTGAGAAGTTATTACAGGTGTCTATTGGGAGTTACAACAGCCATTGAGATAGATGGGCGAGGTTGATTGACGCAGCCAGAGTTCAGATGGTTTACAGTAGGTGCAAAGAGTATGTTCTCCCCTCAAGATATTGTTGGACTACAACTCCGCAAGCATTGGCCGTTCTGGCCGCGTCTGAGAGTTGGAATTCAAGAACATCCATAGAGCCATAGGTTCCCCAGTCTTAGTTTGCAAGGAACAAAATATCCACAATTTCAGGCATCCCCAAACTTCGGCCCTCCAGATGTTTTGTACTACAATTCCCATCATCCCTGACCACTGGTCCTGTTAGCTAGGGATCATGGGGGTTGTAGGCCAAAACATCTGGAGGGCCGCAGTTTGGGGATGCCTGCACAATTTTATACCGCTAATGGATGCTTGGGAGACCTTTTAGGTAACAAGTGTCTAATAAATATAATTAGTGGTTGTACTCACCTAAGAAAATTGTTGTCAGTGCAAATTTTTTTAGTAGTGCTATGGAATATTCTCCCTTTCCTCCCCCCCCCACATGCCCCCTAAATGTGTCCTGGGGTTTTCCCCAACCTCTGGAGCAGATTTGGGGACGGCGTGAATGTTCCTGGGGGCAAAATCCCATTGTGCTAGCACTAATTCTTGCTAGCACAAGAATAGGGGCACTAGTGCAATAGGCAGTGTAAAAACACAGGAATGACAAAATCTGGTCAGATCCCTACATGGGATGAAGATTCGCCTTCCATGGTAGAGCAGGGCATAAATGCCCACTCCTCCTCTATAGGGATAAGGATACAGGTGGCGACCATTTCGCATGGGGGTTCCAATCCCAGCCCCAATGCAGAAGCATGCATTGCCCTGTTACACCCGCCACCCTCCTCTTCTGGGTCCAAAAGGACCCGCATGTTGGTGATAGCATGTCAACTGGTCATCGGCCGTTTTACTCTAAGGTAAGCATCTGAACCAACCCACAAATCCTTCCAGAGGGTGGGGGGTGCCTTACAGTCTACAATAGCTGAACAAAGTTGGGGCAAGGGAAGGGGGAAGAGAGATCAACCATTTATAATTACTGAGCTGTGGAAATTGGTTGGCAGTATGGAACTTGGCTCAGGAAAAAGCCTTGTGATGAGGGCAAGATACTTTCCCAGCTTGAACAAGCTGCTTTTTTTTATCCCCCCCCCCTACACAATTTCATGTTTAACATGAAATATTCCCTGCAATTAAAAAAAAAATTTCCAAATGGAAAATAAATCTTGCTTCCTGATGCAGAAATTATATTGAAACAGAGATCTTACCGATAAAATCCACCAGAATCCACTCCTCCTCTTCTTTCTCGCTGAACTCTGGCTCTTCCTTGGGCAAATTATTGATTTCTCCCACAAACATATTATTCAGCCTCTGGAACATTACTAAGGCAATAACAAGACTCTGGCTGGAACGTCTTCGTATGCAAGAGTTAAGGTACAGGTTCACAATGTACTAGCCAAGGGCGCAGGTAGAAGATTAAAGTGCACAAATACTTTTATCTGCTTAGGCACAGAACATGGGGAGGCATGGTTTTCTTTGTAAACGGTTGCTACAAAATCCTGCAAAAAAGATAGGGGGGGAAAATAAGTCATAATGCTACATGCACACACAGAAAACATATACTGGTCAGGGGCTATTCCACACATTACATGGCAGCAACCCGTATTTGCCACTGAGCCACGTGGAGCTGCAGACACCATTTTCAAGTAGATTCACTGGCACAATAAAAGGGCAATTTCAAATTTCTATAGAGGGGAGCTTGTTCCAACGGCGTCTTCAGGTACAAAACACCCAGTGGCTTTTCAAAAACATTAGTTCCATTTTTTTTAAAAAGAGAAAATAATACCACTATAGCAAATCTGAGATAATTGCAGGGCAATTAAGATTCCTCATCTCTCTCATCTTTAAACTTGCCCATATAGGTGAAACCAGGCTCACAGGGGTAATCAGCTCTGCCCCTTGAATCATCATATTGTGCTTGCTACCCCCACTGCTCCATAGGTCCCCCCCCAGTCCTGCCTGGAGGTGCCAGGGTTTGAACCCAGGACATTCTGCATATAAATCATGTATGTGCTCTATCACCAAATTAGAAAGCTTTCCTTCTCTCTAGTCTCCAACAGTAGTTAGTTTCCCGGAAACGCTAGGGCTTAAGGTTGTATCTAAAGAACAGCCCGTGTTCTGGAACTCCTGGTTCTTAATCCAAAAAAATTCTTCAGAGATGTTTCAACTCAGCTGCAAGGGCAAACTTATCACCCTCCTTCTCATCTCTTATTAAGTGTTCTAGGGATGAGCTTAGGCTCCTGCTTCTTTACGGAAACAAAAGTCCATCAGTTCTATACCACCTTCACAGTTTCAAATATCAGCAATATCACTGTTTCCAGCAGGGGGCTCAGAAGCGCAGGTTTTAAGTTAAAAGTAGCATCCCCACCCCCTCTTAATCAGGATAGCATTCTGCGTGAGATTCCAGTTGCACAGGTAGGGAGTCTCACTAGCTTATGGAAACTGTCTTAATGCTGATGATAGAGACACCGAGAGAGTTCTTGTTTGAGGGCATGCGACAGCCAGATACGTGAAAGTAATGGCACATTATACAGTTTACATAATCTCAGTAGGCCTGATCTATGTTTCCCAAACTTATTGTTAATGTTGAGGGAAAACCAAGTAAGAAACACACACAAAAACTGGTAGAAAGCAGAGCAATGGAACAAAGTCCAGGACAGGCTTCTCTAAGGAGGTCCGATCCCTTCCCTATTATGCATTGACTGGAGAACACAAAAGCCACCCCAATATTTCCCAATCAGGCACCATCCTGTACACAGCATTATCCAATTCCTTATATTAATTTTCAGAGCTCCAGTGCTGGGGGCTCTTTTTCTTCAGGGCTTTTGCTATTTAGGAATTCTTTCCCAGATACACCTTGATGCACCGGGCGGGGGGTGGGGGGAAAGAGAGAAGAAAAGATAATCACCACCCATGTTCTAGGCATTTGGGTAAGCTGCCTAGAATTTCCCCCAGGTCTCCCTTAAATGATACTTGCGCACGGCTTTGAATGAGCTATCAGAAGTGATAACTACCCCTTGCTTAAATCTACTTCTCCCCAAAGTCACAGGCTAGAGTGAGTGACTTTTTTTGGTGGGTTTCGTTTACACATGGGGGGAACTGTGTGAATTGTTTAATTTTGTAGCCAACTCTGCCCTGAAGTCTCAGGGCAGAGAACAATAGATTAAAAGGCACCAATAGAACACCCAGTTAACTCCTCCACCTTTTCCCCATAAGCCCTTCAGTTTTTAACTCTGCAGCCACCCAATTGTCCAAAAGCAAAAGCCTTGTAGAGAGATTCTCAGACATGGGTGGGCCCCCCTTAGGCAGATTCAGACCACCCATCTAGCCTATGCTCAGGCTGGCAGATTCTCCAGGGAGGGGGCACTGTCTTGAGTGGGCTATTTAGTGTAAAGCATTGTTTGCCCTTCACCCGATAGTCCCAGGGCAGAAATATGCACATTCTCAATAAAAATGAAACAGTACTATTAAAACAGCATAAAACCAAATATGCAGACACAACATTAATTCAAATGTGCAGTACACCTCAGCCCTCCACCAAAGACTGGGCAAAGAGGTATGTCTGTGCCTGCTGCCAAAATGATACCAGTCTCAAGGCAGTGAGATGCATCTCAGAGGAGACCTCAGAGGAGAGTGAAGAAAATCCTCAGGGATGATTCACACCCTGGCCGGCACTTTCTTGATCTCCTGCCCTCGGGCAGAAGATATAGAAGCTTGATTAGTGATTAGTCGCACCAACAGGGTTAAGAACAGCTTCTATCCGTGGGCTGTTAGGCTACTGAATGAAAAGACAACAACAGGGCAACTGACTTTCAGGTTAGGTGGGTGTGCGTCAGTAAATGAGGGGAATTAAGACTGAGTGGGGAGGCTCGTGTAATCTCACTGTATACAAATTGTACAAGTGACAATAAAGTATTTCATTCATTAAAGTATTTCATTCATTGCAAAGCTGAGCGTCTCACTTCTGATAGCTCGTTCAAAGCCGTGCAGCAGGCAGCAGCCAACAGGTAAATCATTTGATAAAATATTTGTTTGCGCCATTCAGGACTTTTCTTCTTGTTGATTTTTACTGCTTTCAAATGCAGCTCCATGAAAACTGAAAAGAGGTTGCAAAAGCTTGAACCATGGCCTTGCTCCCCCTAATCCAATCAGCACAACTTTGGTCTGATCAACATATGGAGGAGAATGAAGTTAACAGAAGAGGCTGTGCTATTTCAGGCTGCCGTTAGAGGGTGCTATCTTTTTTTTTAATGTATTTGCATTTGCATTTTGTTTTTTGTTACCACTGAGACAGAAACAGAAACAGACACCAGTTAAGGGAAGGCACAGATATGTTAAAAGACAGGAAAAAGATGGCCATGAAGAATGGATTGCAAATCAAATGATATTTACAATAAACATAGTGAAGGATTAAAAAAAAAAAAGATTCCTGCCCCACGTGCAGTTTGAAGTGGTATTGTTAATTTTACCACGGAAGAATTCTACGACTACATTCCACTATATGGGTGGGCTATGTCTTAAAGAGAACTTAGAAGTTTGAAACTGCCTTCTGTAAGAGCTGAAAAGCAATTGTGCAAGCATTCTCCACCCACCCACCCAAAACCATCTCCAAAAGCCCTCGGAAGCCTATCAGAATGCTCAGAGGTTGCATCAGACAAATGTGAAATGTTCTTGCAAAGCAAAACAAATGCAAGTCCAGAAAAGTTTGCCAAAGACTAGAGTCTTCTGTGGAAAAATAAGTACTTGTGAAACTTTAAAACACACGGGGGGGGGGCAACTAACTTCCGTGCCCCACAAAGCATCAGGAACTCCTACTGGAAAGTTGCACAGGAGAATGCCCACTATACTCAGTGGGGAGGAGCCATAAAGTCTGTGATCAGCTGCTGCATGCAAAAGCAGAAGGTCCCAGCTTTGTTCTGGTGGCATCTCCAGGTAAAGCTGGAAAAGATCCCCATCTAAAAACCCTGGGGAGCTGCTGCCAATCACTGGGTGGACCAATGGGCAGGGGTCTCAAACTGCAGTCAATGAACCAGAGCTTCATCCAGGTTGTCCACAGTGTGGATATGTGGTTGTGCCCATATTGATTTTTATTGCTGCTTTTACATTTTATTGCATTGCAATCTGAATTCTATAAAATGTGAATCGTAATGTCATATGAAGCAATTAAACTGCAATTAAGAATAATACAGTCATCTAGCACAGCACATCACAATTACTAAACAGGCAGAGAAATCTTGAGTGGTCTGCCAGTTTTCAAGTGATCTATGGCGCTGTGTGTGTGTGTGTGTGTGTGTGTGTGTGTAATTTGGGAGCCACTGCCAAAAGGACCTTCCTAACTGTAGTTACAGAAAGAGTGACTTACACAACTGCTTATCCACTGGGGGGTGCTGTGTGTGTGTGTCATAGGAGCTAACTCCTAGGAGCTGAGGTCCCTTCGGGGGCCCCCATAAAATATTTGAGGGGATCACACCCCCCCCCCAATTGATAGACACTGTCATTCAAATGGTGTGTGTGAGCCACGTCTTGTGATCAATTATGTGGGGCAGGGCTTACCTGGGCCCCCCAATATTTTATTCAAGTTGGCACCCCTGGGGAGGGGGTTGTGCGTGTTTACCAGAGCACATAGCTTGCTCTTGTCTGTTCATGTATAGGATGGGGCCTCGGCAGGAATCACGCCTCGGGGTGCCGACCCGGATTGCCCCGCTCTCCCTTCCCTTGGCGGCCGTGAGTCACCGGTTCCTGGTTTGTTTTGATCGCGCAAGTTGCCTCTTCCCCGGGCGGCGCCGCTTGGCTGCTCCGGCGAGGTTAGTCACACACCTGAACCCGACTCAACTTCGGAGTCCAAGATCCGCCCCGACGGGAAGAGACGGAAGCCTTACACCAAGGGAAGGGCGGTCTCTCGGCACTGTCAACAAAACAGGATATGCGGAAGGCGGAGGGAAAGCAACCCGATCCCTTTCCAGCCCCCTTGGGCGGATCAGGCAACCCCAGCTCCTCCTCGGCCTCAGCCCCCCCACTCCCTCTCCAGGGGGCGGGCAAGGACAGAGACAAAAGGGAGGGGGAGTTGCTCCAACCGCAAGGCCGGCTAGAAAGCGGGGAGAGGAAGCGGAGGGCATCCACAAGGCGCGCGGATCGGCTGCGCTGCGCGGGCATTTGGCTTGCAAAGGGCATCTCCAAGGCCGGAGAGCCCTCTCTGTCCACGCCCCACGGCCGTGGCCGCAGGACGACCTTCACCCCCGCCCTTTAGGGGGGAAGGGAGGTCCTCTACTCTCTGCCCGCCCTGCTCGGCGCCGGACTCCACCCTGCGCCTCTCTCGCCAGCAGTTTGAAACTCCGCTCCGGAGAAGGAGCGCGCAGAGGAGCAGGCGGGCAAACGCTCGCACCCTTCTCCGCGGGTACATAAAAGTTTGTCCGCGCCGGATTGTTATTCCGCAGGAGCGCGCGCGGAACGGTGCCAGCAAGATCCACGCGCGCGCCTGCATTTGATATTGCAAAGGGAATCCCGAGCCCCGATCCTACAGATCTCGCGACAGCAATGTCGAAGGCTGACATCCTATGAGAGCTCACATCGGGATAAAATCACTAGGTACTGAGCAAACACTCAGGATTGCAAGTCGCTCGGAAATCAGTGGGACTCTCCTTTCAAGTTAATATGTTAGGGATAGTGTTGTATTTTTTTAAAAAAAGCTACTATTTTATATTTAACCGGCTATGGGCTGGACTGCTAGATCTCGCGAAAATAAGTTAATTTTAATAAAAACCCCATCACCAAACGAAAACACCCCTTAAGGTACTCGAGAGGACGGCAAGTTATAAACCGCTTTTTCTTTTTTTACGATCTCAGCCTCAGATGAAACCCGCAGCAGGCTTAACCAGGAAGTAGGAAAAACTGAATTTTGCGGGGCTCGCTTCCAAGGAAGTGGCATCGCGAGGCTGGCTGGCAAAATTACGCCACAAGTGGTTTTTGAGCAGCCCAGTCGGAAGGCGCTGCCGAGCGACGGACAAAGCTGGGAGGAGGATCGCGCAGTAATTTACCTTTAAGGAAGTAGAGCCGGGGAGGGGGGGAGGAGGAAGAGGAGAGAGACTTTGAGAGTTAGTTCTCCCTGCATGAACTCCGGTGTTATTCGCCCCCCCCATCGCATCTCTGCATACAACTTTGCAGAGGGACGAGACGGACCCTTCCCAGAAAGCGGAACGCAGGAAAGGGCCAGTGGGTAAGCGATTCTGCCCAGCAGCCAGATATATAAATATACTAAAGTTTATAGGCGGAGGAGATGGTGGGAATCCCCCTTGCCTAGTTCTTAAAATAGACCAGATTTCCTCCCCCCCCCCGCCGCTTGCCCGCATCCAAACGGAACGCGCACCCAACGCCAAGAATATCGCGCCTAAGGTCACTTGTGGCCAAAAAACACCCACACGCACCCGGTACAAAGGACGCCCGCAGCCCTTCACTCACCGTCCGCAAAGCAGCCGGGCAAGTCCGGAGCCTGGACGGCGGCGGAGTGAGGTAGATAGCGGGGAAGCTGTTCCTGCGGGCGCCCCGAGCCCTGTTGCACCGGCCAGTCTGCGCTCCCCGCAGAGCCTTTTGTTGTTATAGAATCCGGCGAACAGCTGATCGGTAGCGCCCGCCCCCTCGCCCCGCCCCGCCCGCCTCTTTTGCATCGCCATTCCCACCCCGCGGCGCGCTGCTGGCAGGGGGCGCGTTAAGGAAGGGAAAGGGGGCGGGCCGCACAGCCGCGCCTGCACCAATTGGGAGCCCCGCGGTGCTCAGGGACGCGCCGGGACAGGCTGTCACTAACGCACGTGACGCGGCTCTGAGAGCTGCCGAGCCAGACGAGGCGGCCTGCAGCGTCCGGGATAGCGAGCCCGGGCAACAAAAGGAAGGCAGGGAGAAGGAGAAGGAGAGACTAGGAGGAGAGCTGGGGAAGGAAGAGGAGGAGAAGGGGTGCGCGGAACGAAATGTGGAGGGGGGGGGAGGGAGAGGGATGGCCCAAGTGGAAAAATACAAGATAAGTTGGGCAAGGAGCCTGGAAATGCACAGCCCTCGTTTATTGCTACCCTCTCGTCTTCTGAAGAATACCCAGTTCCCACCCCGGTGAAGGGAGCGGAGGAGACGTCATTCTGACCAAAGTGCCCCACCACTTTGGAAAGTCCCCTGCACTCAAGTGTCGCCACACAATTTTCCAGCCTGTCTTGACCAAGAGAGAGAGGGCATGCTAGGGGCATGCTCAATTTGGAAGTGAGCAAGAACTTGAAGGATTGGGAACAAACACGCCCATGCACCCCAATTATTCAGGGCCTGATGTTAAGTATGTTTTTCTACAAGCAATATGTTTTGATGCCTGGGGCTGAAAATTCAGTGGTTAAAAATAATGGAGGAGTTATTTGGGTGCCCATCAATGAGACCCCCCAGAACTGTCAGCTAAGGCTGGCCCTGAATCTCTTGGCAGACCCTTGCAAAAGGAGTTCTGTAGTGCTAAATCAAAAGCCCGCATTTCCTTCGTGCATGTGTCCTAATTGTGTACACTGGCTGTTGTTGCCCACCATCTCACTCCCGCAGGGAAAACATTGTTAGTACTGTATTTGAAAGCCCTCTATAACCCAGGAGGGTTGTGGCCAAGGAATGAAACTTACTCATGTCTGTTTCATTCTGGTTTGGGTTCATCTGTGACTTAAGGTCTTTAACTTTGGTTCATGCCAACAAAGTTCCTCACACTGAGACTCTGCTGGCCTAAATGGCAAGCTTTTTGTAAAACAACTACGGTAACTTAATTAAGCTTTAATTAATTCATCTAACAGAAATACTCATTTTCAGGGCTCTAACTAGTGTGGTCCTGTTTGTCATTTGCAGGGAAGGTGAGGATTAAAGTGTTGGTGGGGGGGAATAGGATTGGGTAGGAGAGCTATATTTGTGATGCAACAACTTGCAGATGTGATGAGAAAATAAAATAATACTAATTGACACATGTCATTTTGATGTAAGAGGGTTTTTGTTGTTGTTGTTTAAATGTAGAGTAATATTACTGTGCAAGTAGAGTCCACCAAGGAACGTCTGCAGAAGTCCAGTTGACAAGAAAGCAAATGGCAACTCGGGCGGGAGAAAATTATTGTGCTTTGCAGGCAAAGTCTGCGGGGAAGAAAGAGAAAGCAAGGAAGGGGTCATATAAGGACACTCAATATAGGTTTTTGCTTCCTCTTTTATGAAAAGTGGAAAGTTAAGGGAAATCTTTCTAGAGTTAGTTTCCTGGGTTGCTTGCATGGTGTTTACATGTCCTTTCGTTCATCCCACAGTTTTGAATGCATTTTCCAATCACTTTTGAATCGCCACATAAGACTATGTTTTTTAAAAAAAATAAAAAGTGGGTTCTCTCTGTAGCACTAAGTACCGCATCCCATCAGCACAAGGATTTCTGCTTGTGCAGTGGAATGCCTCCCCTCCCTTCTCCCTGCACACCCTTAAATCTGTACTGGGTTCCCCCCCAACCTTTCAGAGCAGATGGGGGGGGAGGGTACGTGGGGAAAGGAGGAGGGAAGGTTCATTGTGCAAGCAGAGATCCTTGCACTACCAGAACTCAGTAGTATATTGTCCAGCGGATTTGCTGCAGTTGGGTGGCGGAGTGCTTCAGTCCACTTTAATTTCACAAACCTAGTGCTCTGGGTTACAGGTAGGTAGCCATGTTGGTCTGCCATAGTCAAAACAAAATAAAAAATAAAAAAATCCTTCCAGTAGCACCTTAGAGACCAACTAAGTTTGTTTTTGGTATGAGCTTTCGTGTGCATACACACTAGTGCTCTGGTATGTGCTTAACTCTGTACTGCAGAATATTGATGGTCTGGTGACCCCCCTCAGGTAGCTTCCCATGTAATACGGTAGCTTCTGAGTCTCCAGCTCTTGTGCTGGTAAGCCTCTTGTCCAGGAAGAGAGACATGTCTGAGATAAGGAGGCTATTCCAGCAGAACAGAGGCAATGATGTGATTTGTGGCTTTTCAGCTTGCATTATATGTGGCTGGTGCAGATGTGGAAATTCATCCCACATCTTCAAACAACAACAACAACAACAACAACAACAACAACAACATTCAAAGCATACAAAATCTAGAGCAGCTCCAAAAGGGAATCTTTAGGCCCGAACATAACTGCTGCCTTTTTTTTCTTCAGGAAACCTTGCATGTTCTATCTGACTGGCCAGAGAAACAGGTTTGGTGGGTCCTGTGAGGTGATGTAGTGACTTAATTAGACCAAATTGCATCTAATCAATCTGCGAACTCCTCCCTGCTCCCTGTGAGCTGTTATACAGTAGAGAGGATGCAGGGCCTAGGAGACATCACACCAAATCCTTGATTAGCCAAAACCTTGGTTACCCTGAGTGGTAAGCCACCAGCTTTCAGCTCCTACCTCACAGGGGTGCTGTGAGAATAAATATTATAGAACTCCTTTTGTAAATAGGTCAGAAAACCTGCCGCCCCTGGTCTCTGAGCTGCCTCCCCCCCACCGCCCCAAAGAAAGGTGCCTTCTCACACTGCCCCACAGGGGTCTGGGAAGAGGATTCCCCAGTCTTAGTGGCCCAACAGAGACTGGCCAAAGGAGAACATGAGGCCAACACCTTACCTTGGGAGGCAGCAGCAGGCGCTGCTGGGCCTGCAAGGTGGAAAGACACTCCGTTTCCAGGCAGGCCTTGAACTCAGCAAGCACAAGAAAGGCCAACACAGTGCCTGCCTGGCCTCACACTTGTCTGTCCATTCCCAACATCAAGGACTGACGGACTGTCTGGCTCCGCTCCCTTGCTTACTCCAAGGCCGCCTCAGCTCCTGGCAACCAGCACCCTCTGGCCAGCCCCAGAGGCACCATTTGTCTGCAGAGCTTGTAGCCAGGGCTGCTGCAGCAAACAGCTGTGCAAGCCTTTGGGAGGCAGAGATGCAAGACCGCATCAGAGGAGGGAGGGAAGGAAAGGGACAGAGACCCCTGACCATCATTCAAGGCACCCCAGGGTGCAACAGCACACTGGTTGAAAACCACTGTCATAGTAGATGGGCAGCCTGATTCTACAGTATGCATGCTTAAAGGTAAAGGGACCCCTGACCATTAAGTCCAGTCGCGGACGACTCTGGGGTTGCGGCGCTCATCTCGCTTTACTGGCCGAGGGAGCCGGCATACAGCTTCCGGGTCATGTGGTCAGCATGACTATGCTGTTTCTGGAGAACCAGAGCAGCGCACGGAAACGCCATTTACCTTCCTGCTGGAGTGGTACCTATTTATCTACTTGCACTTTGACGTGTTTTCGAACTGCTAGGTTGGCAGGAGCAGGGACCGAGCAACGGGAGCTCACCCCGTCACGGGGATTCGAACCGCCGACCTTCTGATTGGCAAGCCCAATAGGCTCAGTGGTTTAGACCACAACGTCAGCCACGTCCCCGCATGCTTACTCAGACACAAATCCAACTGAATTCAATGGGACTTACTCCCAAGTATGTATTGTAGGGGAATGCAGCCCTTACTCAGCTGTAGCAGCAGTAGTAACTGCTGCATCACCTAAGGCTGAATCTCCGTTTCTATTCCGATGTAGTAACAGTGTTCTCTTAACTTTACCTGGTGTCACAGTGACCTACTTGAATGCTAAACTGGAAAATCTTTTTTGAGTGCTATTGAAGAAGACTGGAACAAATATAGGACAAAGCGTTTAGGAGGTGTTGGAGTTTTGCTGGTAGGAACAAACTAAGATTAAACACCACATTTTAAAAGAGAGTTCAGTTTAAGAAATGACCTGACCTGGAAACTTGAGATTTTGCCTTCAGGTCTCTTTGCTCCAGAGCTGCAGTTCTTTCTGCGTATTTGCCTCTGCTATCAACAATCCATACATATAATTATTTCTTGTTTTATTGTATGTCAGGAAATTAGAACCATTTCCAGTCCCTTTATTAATAACAGATCATTGACATTGGTTTCAACCATGTTGGCATCCATCTGTCTCGAGAGACAACGGAGTGTGCATCCAGGGGTGAAGTCAAAGAGCTGCGTCATCAGCACTGAAGTGACCTCCCTGGGACGCAAGCCCAGGCAGTGTGTATGGAGGTCCTGGGCTGCCCAGATGACAAGACCCCCTTCTCGGCCTCACTGATGTCTGACCAGAAGAAAGCAGAGCAATGTGTTTGGCACCAGCTTGGCCAGAGGAGTTGCTGGAAGAAGGTGTACAAGACGCCATCCAGCTGCCTTAGGGACTCCACTCCGTTCTTATGGTGGTAATATTAGCAGCCTCTCGGCTCACAAGTCTTAGATTCCAAGATGGGTATGAGTCTCAAAATGCAATCCAGGAGACTTTAGCCAGTGTGCCTAGTGAGACACACTAGCAGGTACCCCCAAGCAGGCCAGTATTACACATCTAAAGCACATTACTTTCCCCAAGGCCTAAACCGTTGGGGACATTTGTAGCTCTGTAATCTACAGTTTCCAGGATTCTTTGGGGGAACCCATGTGGTTTCAATGTATGGGGTGTATGCAGTCTTATACCCTGCGTGTGCGCATCTTTACAGTCTGCCCCAAGATGTGCCTTCTCCATTCTGCAGTCCCTTTCTTCCTGCCTATTTGGGGATGATTACCCTTGAAAAGCCAGGGCTGACACATTGATAGTGCACAATCTCCGGACAACTCCACCACCACCACCACCATCCCCGCTTAAAAAAACCCAACAACCTTGCAAGACATGCAAATAAGTGATGACATCCACACCACAAAAATACAAAAGCAACTCTGCTCTTGACCACACCTGTCCTTGACAAAAGAATGCAAAGTAGTTTGCTGTTGATGCAGAAGTAGGCAAGAACACACAAAGGGAGTGGTTTGAAGTTCAATGAAACATAATAATAAAACAGCAACTAGCAGAAGGGCAGCATTTTTGCAACGCAGCAAGTGGCCTTATACAAGAGCAGAGTATTTATCCATCTAAACTAGTATTGTCTACTTCTGATGGGCAGCTGCTCTTGGGCGGTCTCGGGTTACAGGACTTTCCCATAACCTGCTACCTGATCCTTTGAACTGGAGACGCCAGGATAAGACCCAGGACCTTCCAAGCACGTGCTCTACAACAGAGCTAGGCTCCTCCTCCTTATTTCAAAATATACATACTACAGGAAATGGTGCAGGGAAAGGGAAAGGAGAGTTCCACAGCATCACATTACTCATTGTAAAGTTTTAATAGCTGCCTAAGAGCAAGAGGCCAAGGCGCTTACCTAAGTTCAGTCAGGAGCTCATTCCCTGACTACATGGAGGGCACACTGTTTAACATGCATTTGTGGTGTTCACTATGTGGTTCTGCTGCCTCTGTGACACAGGGCTGGTGGTGGCACATGGCCCGCTTCTCTAAGAAGGTGACAATGGCTTGTGCCGTCTGCTCAACATGGTGCTGCTGTGGCAGCTACCCGTAGATATGGACATTGTTGGGACTGGCAGGGGTGAGCCAGAGGAGACAATGCGGTGACAGTGCCTCTCTGGTACTGCCCCATGTCCATATTACTGTGGAGATCTTTGGGCTGTGATGCTACTTGCCCCAGTTCTCCCCTGTGGACCATCATGCTGTTTGCGTATTCTGGCCTCAGGCCCATCCAGTACACATGCCACCAGCTGACTCCCCAGGCAACACAGAAATCTCCCCTACTGCTTTTTTTCACCTTGGCCCTATGCCCCTGCTGTGCCCCACTGCCTAGGCCTGCTCCAGGACCTACTGCTGAGCATGCCCCACATGGCCTGAGTTTTGTCCCACCCTGTGTCCCCCACCCCTTGGTCTCCCACCAGTATGGTGGTTGCAATATCCAGAGAGCATTATTGTGGCTGGTAAGTAAAGCAGTTTCCTGGATAAAGCCCAGCCTTCCCCATGTTCCAACCTTCTGGCTGGTGCAGGTGTAACAGGTAGGTTTACATACAATTCCTCATATTTATGGGCACAAACTGCTAGATAATATTTTCTGATGCTGCTGTGAGCTTTATCATTCTAAAGGCAACATGTTTATCCAAGTCATACAGAAGACACACTTTACTGGCACATCTTCATCGTGGACATGAATCAGCAGTCCAGACATCTATTTCTCTCTCATTTCATCATATACGTATTGGGAAATAAAGGAGATAATGATCTGAGCTTTCCACTGTGTACATTACATTAAGTTTTTGGCTACAGGGGTATTTGCATATTGCCCTTTAAGTGTGGTGGATTAGGTAATTACCAAGGAGTCTACTTGGAAACCAGGATGTCTGGATTCAGTGCAGTTAAACATTTCCTGTGTAATTGTAGCAGGTTGATGCCCCAACTTGCTAAGGAGAAAGGTGATAGCCACCATTACCCAGCTTGATCTGGGCATAGAGGGGATCCAATTCCAATATTGTGGCTTCCTTCCCGTTAAAAGTGGCCACGTGAACAGAATGTGATGTCATAGACATGCAGAGTTTGCTGGAGCTCTTAATCCACAGATTGTAATGATCCGTCCCATTTTTAGCAGGATTACTTCAGCAGACCTCTGGTGCCAATGTTCGAATCATTAGAAATTACCTCAGCAGGTCCTCACTGGGAAAATGTCCAGTGAGACTTAATGGATGACTCAAGAGGGTAAACGGTGCTCTGAGGAACCAGTATGTCCATCAGAATGCAATTGCCTCAGAAAAGGGGTTGCCAGCCTGTGTGCCAATAAATAAATGGCATGTGTCTCCTCAAGGTTAACTAGAGCCAGTCCCACCATTAGGCAAAATGAGGCAGCCATCTTAGACAACAGATGCTAGGGGCTGGCAGCAGTAATTCCTCATGGGTAAATGTGGTGCCCCCTCCCCAAAAAGAAGGCATGCATAAACCCATAGAATATACAGATGATGACCTCTGGCTCCACCTTAGTGATTTGGGTTTGGGGGACCATATAGGTAGAGAAAACAAGCAGCACACTAGTGTGGATTATATATGCTCTACCTACTGATCTAGAATAAAATATTATTTTAAGTCCAACTTTGTGCAACTTTACCTGGAAGGGAGGACATGCCATTTCCTACTTGACTTTAGGCAGCAAAATATATTGGACCCACGCTGAGATAAAAGTGTTTTAGGTCCCTCAGCATGTATCATTTCAAGGTTCTCATTTGAAAATGCCCCATACAGACTCCATGTGTAAATTTATAATCTCTGAGAGAAGGCGAGAGAAAAACATGCAACATGTCTGGACATGACTTCTGATGGTGAGAAGGTGGGGCTTTTGAATTCTGCATCTCTTTTGACCCCTTTCCAGGATAAAGAGAAGCAAACTGAATTATGATAAAGCAAGAAAAATGCAGATGTAATTAATTTGTATAATATACAGTGGTACCTCGGGTTAGAGATGCGGGTGGCACTGTGGTCTAAACCACAGAGCCTAGGGCTTGCCAATCAGAAGGTCGGCAGTTCGAATCCCAGTGACGGGGTGAGCTCCCGTTGTTCGGTCCCTGCTGCTGCCAACCTAGCAGTTCGAAAGCACGTCAAGTGCAAGTAGATAACTAGGTACTGCTCCAGCGGGAAGGTAAACGGCGTTTCCGTGCGCTGCTCTGGTTCGCCAGAAGCGGCTTAGTCATGCTGGAACACATGACCCGGAAGCTGTCTGCGGACAAACACCGGCTCCCTTGGCCTATAGAGCAAGATGAGCGCGCAACCCCAGAGTCGTCCGCGACTGGACCTAATAGTCAGGGGTACCTTTACCTTTACCTCGGGTTACAAACACCTCGGGTTACAGACACTTCAGGTTACAAACTCCGCTAACCCGGAAGTAGTACCTCGGGTTAAGAAGTTTGCCCCAGGATGAGAACGGAAATCGTGTGGTGGCGGCGCGGCGGCAGCGGGAGGCCCCATTAGCAAAAGCGCACCTTAGGTTAAGAACGGTTTCAGGTTAAGAACGGACCTCTGGAATGAATTAGATTCGTAACCAGAGGTACCACTGTATATAGAATGCCCAGCTGTGTGTCATTCTCTGATGCAAACTGAATGATAAAGCAAGAAACATGCAGATGTATTTAATTTGTATAATATATAAAGAGTGCCCAGCTGTGTGTCGTTCCCTGATGCAAAATGGGCACAGATTTTGTTCTAAAGTACAGAGACTATTGAGGCTCACGTGAATCCTTTCAAGTCATTCCAAGAGGCAAAGAGGGGAAAGCATGGCAGAAGCCAAGATGGCTGCCTGAAGGTCTTCACAGGTGGATTTTATGACCATACGAAGCTCCCACATTAAGCTGGGCTGTTAGTCCAGCTAGCTCAGTGTCATCCACACAAACTGGCAGCAGATCAGCAGTGTTTCAGAGTTTTTCCTACACTCAATGGAAAATGTCAGGGGTTGAACCTTGGACTTTTTGCATACAAAGGATATATTCTGCCACTGAACTACACCCCTTGTAGCCAATGCCTTTTCTGATCAACTTAAGTTAATATGTGATGACGGAAACCAACATTACTGAGACAGGGAATTTTGCCCTGGCAGACAGGAGTGGATTTATTTTATTTTATGTCTGGCTGGTGTTACTTGATTTCCAGCTGCTGCATAGTCGTTAAGGTCTGCACTATGTCTGGTATTTCAAGGAATACACCTGGGGAGGTCACAACTTGTACTTCTGGAATGACAAGATCAACTCTCTCTTGTCTGTCTGTCAAAATCTGCCAGTACAGAAGGTTTTTTTTTTGGTCAAACCGAAAATAACTGTTCTGTCCAAACTGAAAATCTATGTAATGCAAAGTTGTGTAGTGGAAAATTTTGAGCTGCCTGCTGGCACTCGCCATTTCAGCCTTCATAGCCACAATCCCAAGGAAAGTATAAAATGCAGGTAGCTGGGTCCATCAACCCCACCCAAAAAGAGCAGCAGTACATAACATAATGCCAAATCTATAAGGGCTGGCATGACTGCAATCCTGATGCATAGTTTCATATGAACGTAAGACAAGCCAGCTAGATGAGGCCAATGGTCCATCTAGTCCAGCATCCTGTTCTCACAGTGGTTGATCGATGCCTGTAGGAAGTCCACAAGCAGGACATGAGTGCAACAGCACTCTGCCCACCAGAGATACCCAGCAGTGGAGGTAGAACATAGTTATCATGACTAGTAGCCATTTCCTGGGAATACACTCAATTGCATTCAGTGGCGCTTTCTTTTGGCTGCATACGTTTGTCTTGTAAACCACACTGAGTTTTAACAAGAGATCTTCAGGCGGGTGAAATGCAATCCTTGGCTTTTCATTAGATATACAAATAAGTGTTACCATTTAAACTGTGAGCATTAAGGAGGATCTACTAACCCCCAACTTGATTATTTTTCTTAGGCTGCTTGATTGTCACTATTTTTCAGACGGAATGCAATTTCATACCAGCAGATTCAGCTCACACAGTTAAAGTGGGCTTGATGCTTTTTGTGCAACAAACTTGCTTCCAACCCTTCCCCGCCCCATATTTTTATTTTTTTGCAATATGGAAAGTGATGGGGAAATGCACTGGAAATGGTGGGTAACAATTGCTTGTGATGTAAATTCCCCACAAATAAATCAGAATAAACAGTTGGACGTCGCATAACCTACCCACAAACTTTGTGCAAATAAATCAGGATGAATGCTCAATAAACAGGTTATCTGGAAATGACCTTATTCTCAGACTTTCTCCATGCAATTAAAGCAAAACCTGAATGCCTCATTCACTTGTCAGAGCAAGGAGAGTCTATAGATTAACCTGGCACTCCAGCCGATGACATCACCACTCCTTGCTCTAAAAACATCTGAGAGCTGCACTCCTCTGCATTCCCTCCCACTATAACCACTAATGCAGTGAAACTGCGTACTGTATGTGCTTGTGCATCTTGGACATGAATTTGTTCAAGGAATCCGTACTTCTGTTCTAGAAGAGCCACATTCCGAGAGCTGGAGCCAGCCATAAGATTTCCCTTCTCTGTCTTGAAACCTCTCCAGCCTATAGTGAGGTAGCCTTTGGAATTCTGAACAGCCTCATGATTCAGTCAAGAAAGAAATGCATTTACAGAAGGGCACTCTTGACTGTATGGAATATTTGACAATATCTGAGTGCAATCAAATAACAGCCGGTCAATTGGGCTGGCATGCTGACCCTAGACGGCTTCCAATCCATTCATTGTCTACGATTGATCTGGGAATGACTTATGGCCCACCACAGTGGAGCTGTCAAGTCTAATAAGCGAGCAAAGCAATCTGTCTGCACTGCTGAAGACAAATGGTTTGCACCTATAAATCTCTAGTAGGCAGGCTGTCATTCAAGTTTTTACTGGAGATAATAATGGAACTAAGGCTTGAACCCATAATGCACCAGGGTTATTTTCCATGCCTTTAGTAGGAATCAATACATTGTGACAGAAGCATTTTGCAATTGAAGTCTTGCAGGGTACTCTCCCACAAATCCTTCCTGGACAGCAGAGGCAGCTTTTGGAGCTGTGCTTAATGCTAGTTTAGCCAGAGAATTCGCACAAGCTAAAATAATGCCAAAAGCATTGTGATTTTTCCTGGACAACACAGAATTTCAACACTCAGGAAATGTTCATACACAAAGTTTGGATTCTATTCCCCTAATTGGTCTTAATGTTGACAAAAATGTATCACCTATTGGACCAGCTCCAGCACTGAGCAGGCCCCATATAAAGTGCTCTCTGGTGGGCCCCGTATTACGCTGGGCTTATCTGACAGCGGCAATAGCAGCAGTACTCCAAACTGGGGCAGAGGACTATGAGTTGCTGTTTGAATTTCCCACAGTGCCCAGGAACATCAGTAATGCTATTGCAGGGAACTTAAAATAGAGTCTAGCCAACTCAGCAGTGTGAAATGGGGAGCCCTGGGGCAGGCAGGTGTCAGCTCTGGTGGGGCCTGCTACTTTAGGATGGCAGGTGCCCACATCAGGCCTGCATCTATTTTTCTTCTTCATTAACAGCATTCACATGTGGGGCAAACAAAGCTTCTTAGTGTCTCATGTGAAACACACGTGAATGAAAACAACCACCGCATTAGAGTCAGTATGTTATGGTTGGCTCTCTACTTTCTAGTTTCTTCACCCACCCTTTAGTCTCTACTATTCATTGGATAAGTTGTCAAGTTTATTAAACAGATCACTCCACTTTCAGAGAAAGAAGATAAATTCCAGGGCTCCTTAATAGTTCAGGGAATTTCCATGCAAGCACATTCCACAGCTGGGAGGAGAGAGAGCTGGGCTAGAGAGAGCTATCTCTGCAACAAAGGAAGGGTACCTTACATGACCACTTTGTGAGTAATTGTACTATCATACTGCTCTTTGCATGTTGCTTTTCAAAACCAAAAAAGCCAAAACAGCTCGCAGTCAAGAGGTTACATATGAAAAATGTCAGAAAACACCGTCAAAATCCTGTTATTAAAATTGCACGTTAAAGAAATAAAAAATCTAAAACTATCACAGCAGCATTTTAAGGAGCACATAAAAATCCAGTATGGGGTAGTGGTTAGAGTGCTGGACTAGGATGAGGGAGATTTGGGTTCAAATCCCCCATTCAGCCACGTACCTTGAGCCAGGCACTCTCTCTCATCTTAAGCTCCCCCACAGGGTTGTTGGGAGGTTAACATGTGGACAATGTACACCACCTTGAGATCCCTGAAGGAAAGGTAGGATATATAAATGTAATAAGTTACACAATCAAATCTCGAAAGTGACCCCATTCCCCACTTTCTCCATCACATCAGATCCTTCACACAAATCGGCCTCCAAATCTCCAGCTGTTCTCTAGCCTCAGTTTATAGCAGCAGTGTGTGTGTGTGTGTGTGTGTGTGTGAGAGTGAGACAGACAGACAGACAGACAGACAGACAGACAGACAGACAGACAATCCCCCCTCAGCCCTGTTCTGTTCAGATGCTCACCCCTGTTTTTCTCACTAACAGGCTTGGAGTAAAATACCGTAGCTGTTCCCAGAGCCACTGCTCAGATGAGAGGGCCAACTCCTTTCAGTTTCTTGGAATGGTCTCCACTAACACAGGCTAGCAGCCACTGGCAAGCCAATCCGCTTAGGCACAAACAGGAGGTGCCAAACACTCAAAAAGTGGTCGGCTGCAATAGAGTCCCTCAGTCAACCATGCTCCCCACTGGCTAAAATGAGCCAAGAAACTCATATGTCTACTGGTTCAATCAGTTTGGTCTATCTCACCTCTAAATAATAACTAAGCATACAGACTCCAGTTGCCGAATGTACCCTATTGCTTTTGCGATATTGCTCATGTGGATACCAAACACTATTTCTGTGAAATGTGTTTGATATATTTACAGCTGTTTTTCTTGTACCTATATATTATTGATTGGTTTACAGTTCTTGTGAGCTGCCTTGAGCATCACTTGGAAAAGTGGCTTATAAATTAACCTGATGATGCTTGGCGACTTCTTAATTCATGTACTTAAGTTGCCCTTCAGACAAAAACATGTTTGAATTATTTTCTATACAGATGGCAACCATGCAAGAGGAAAGTAATGTCTGAACAAATCCAAAATCCTCCCGTGGATTCGTTCTCTGCATTTATATGCATTCTAAAAATGGGTGGGGAAGAGAAGAAAAAGAGATATGGTCCAAGAAGATTCGAAGACTTTTTAGCTTGGGCGCCCAGAATAAACACTGACAAATTGAAATGGCGGCGTGGCCAGAAAACTCTTATTGTGGATACTAAAAGTTGTGTATGTACAGGTGGGAGTTTCTATTTAGATCCAGCTGTTTCCCCCACACCCAGCCAAGCAGACAAACCACATTTTCAACTTGCATGTTTAAAACAGTTTGCAGTGTTCCAAATCTAAACCAAGATAACCAGCTGCTTAAAGGATTTTTTCCCCTGCTGCTGCATCTGTTTTGTGCAAAATTGATGTGTTTACAAGTTAACTACAATAGATTTTTAACATTTTGATAAAAATGCAACAACAACCCATAGAATTCTAATCACAGGCTTATGTGCAGTGTGCATGGATCAGTTTCATCCAGAATGGTAGCTCATAGTACACACATTGTAGGGTATTCTTAACACATGCAGGTTGTGGCCTTGTTACAAAGAAAGGTAAAAAGTTTGGGATCATAATTTACCATGGTGAAAACACAGATTATTCACTGTACATGCCAGGGCTGTTGCAAACCTCAAAGATTTCAGTCTTGCACTGCCAACTTGTTTGGCACTTTCTCTAGATGTGAGGCTACAAAATATCACACTTTTCCCACACAAAAGAGGTTGCAGAAGAATTCTGTATGTTTTGAGGTAGGCCAGAATACATTTTGGGAATGGTGATGCTTTCCCGTCTTTTCTGGTTCATCAGATGTCCTATATGTTCTTTTTGTAAACTGCTTTGAGGTGGGTTTTTTAAAAACAACAACCATGCAGTATTTAAATTTTATAAAATAAATTTTAAAAAAACACTGAATACCTAATAGTTTTGGCAGATTCCCAGTCAGATTGGGCAATAGTCATTGTATACACACAGTCATATAAACATAGCATAGGGAGCCTGGTGGGATTTTCTTTTCCTGTGTAGCCCAAGTCAGTGAACTGGAATAAACAATCATTGACAGCCTAGAGTCTCTCTCTTGAACACATGCATTGTGATGGAAGATTTTTAGAAAACCCTTTTTTTGAAAGAAGTTTCTCTCTACGTGCATATTTTAGGCTTGCAGTCAGTTGTGTTCAATGGTGCTTACTTTTGAATATATATATATATATATATATATATATATATATATATATATAGTTGCACTGTTAAACACACATTTTAAAGAAATAAAAATTCAGCTGTCGTGAAGATTTTGTTTTGTTTTGTTTTTGGAAGATCGTTTTGGAATGATCTTTGGGAAGATCATTCAGGTTGAACCTACAGAAAAGTAAATAAACACTATTCTTCCTGGATATACTCACAACCTATACTTTGTCTGTTCCAGATGCCAGGATGAAAAGACCCAGCTGCCAATGGTAAGATTCACATTACTCCAGGTGTCTCCAGACCACCGGGGTTTCATTGGTGCTTTTATACTGTATTTATGGTCCTATTTAGCAGTATTTTTTTATGATTTTGCTGTTATCATCATGTGAACCACCCTGATAATTTCTAAACTGAACTGTGGTACAGTATGTATATTTATAAATCATATTAAAACATATTTTAAATAGTTTGGGGGCAGTCCAGATGATACCCGTGGGTTATTTCCAACACTGTGATCCTGTGAGCATTAGAATCTACAAGAGGAAACCTGGTGAACCAGTCTGACTAGATCCTTTGTTAAGGCAGTGGCCTTAGCTGACCAGTTAAGTCCTGCCATTTGCATGTCCAAAGAGGTTGCCCTGTTGCCATAGAGACAAATGGATAGGCCTTTTCCCACTTCACCTGGCTGGTCATCGTAGGCAAGAGAACAATAAGCCAAGGGACTGTATTGCTGCTTCACTGTGATGCCATCTCTCCTCCCTAGGAGAGTTCATTCCTTTATCCATGATTTGGCTGTTGAGGCAAAGAAGGAACTTCCTTTCCATAAACTTCCTTAAGTACACTTATAGAACTGAAGCCAGTGTACTTCAGGAAAATGATCTTTATCTTATTGTGCAGTTGACTGCCCTTAAATGCTCAAAATGTCCTATAGGGCTCTCTGAATAGATTTGTATACTTCAGTGTTTCCCAAACTTGAGTCTCTAGCTGTTTTTGGAGTACAGTTCTCATGACCCTGACTACTGGTACTGCTAGCTAGGGATGATGGGAGTTGTAGTTCAAAAACTGATGGGAGACCCAAGTTTGGGAAAGAGTGGTATACATGAAAGCACTGTTATCTGATTTGGCAGTAAATATATTTATAGTCATTGAATCTTTTCAGAATGCTTGGTCTCCCTCTGTCCACTTTAATATGAACTATAATATGGACTCATAAATGTATAAGTCATTTTACCTTACATTAAAGCAGGGAAGGGAGAGGGGAGCTGTGGCTCTTTAGATGTTGTTGGGACTCTAGTTTCCACCAGTCTCAGCCAGTAGTCAGGGATGACTGGAATTGTAGCTCAGCATCTTCATGGCCACAGGTTCCCCACCTCATATATATATGCGCCTTTTTGCATTGACAAAAACACACCTGTTTAATTTCTGTGTGTCAAGCTATTGTTAAAGGCACTGGGCTAGTAAAAAGTTGGCAACCTTATACAAGTTATGTGGAATCACTGTACTGCCTGTTTGCATAAGAGCTCAAATAATGCCTTTAGGGCCTGATGCAGTGCCCATAAAAATCAATGACAGGAACATCTCAGAACGTTTTTTTCTGAAAATGGCCTTACCTTAACATGAAGTTTGGCCTACAGTTAAGGAGAGTTGAGGGTGGAGAAACAAGCAGGTGGAGCCTTTCTGGACAATGGATATAAATCTTTCTGCATCATTTCCTGTTGAATTTCTGCCAAGATATTTGTGCTCTCATCAACATTGCTTTGTGTTTGTTCACACTGATTGTTACGTACATTTAAGGTTTAATGGTCACAATCCCTCCTCTTTGAATTTCATTTTCTACAGACCTCACTGCTTCTCTATTTCCCTCTCTCCCCAAAATATGTGTGTGTGCATTCATACACCCCCCCACACCCCCCACACCCGTCAACTTAGAATAACACCATGCATTTGATGAAGTGGACTCTAGTCTATGGAAGCTTATGCCGTAACACATTTGTCAGTCTTTAAGGTGACATTGGATTTTTTGCTCGTTTTTGCTTTTTACGCAGTTAAAGACTCTTTTCTTTATTTTTTTAATGGAAACATTAACCATGATCCATTTTCAATTGTCCATTAAGCAGTGCCTTCTGACTGTGAAACAATTAACCTTTATTCGAGGCGGACACAGCTGTGTGTGGAATCTGCTTCTCCGTTCCATTGGACACCTGTTTCCATTACATTTATTACCATCCCTGCAGAGTTGCAACAACTAGATTGCTGTGGACAGAACTTCTCTGATTCCCATAAAGGCAACATTAACAGAGGCAAGCTGGCCAGGAAGACAAGCAGCTTATTCTGCTAAAGACTGCACATACATTCCTGTTGGCTGAGGAGCAGACAGCTGTTTTATGGTTTTAAAGGGCTGGCATTACCCCGCCTGATCTGCTTTGCTTCACCCTCACACACCCCAACATCCACACCTGTATGAGTTTATTTTGTATTTCCAATATTTTCTAGAATCTTCTCTCCGGCTCATATAAAGGCCCTTGGGCCAGAGTTGGAAACTGAAAGGGGAATCACTGTCTAATCCAAGTACAGGAGGCAATGAGAAACACTTGACTTCTGGACAGAAGCGGCAACTTGCACCAAAGATTGAGGCGCCGGGTGACATCACACACATGTCATGTGACGTTGTTGCATTGGCCGTCACATGGCATTTTGGGAGGAGCCAGGGGACGAAGCCAAAAGCAGTGGCCGTTGGCTCCTTTTACCTCATGCTCAGCACCCTTCCATGGCAGAAGGAACAGCAGCTGGCCACTGAAGCAGTGCTTGGCCTCCTCCACCCCCCCCCACAGTAGGGGACATTGGGGAGGCAGCCCAATGAGCCTGCCTGGAGCAAGTATATGGGAGGGACATTTATTCTTCCAGATCTGGACTAAAGAAGTGCCACTGATGGGATCATGTGCCCACAGCATGGAAGAGACCTGTGTGTTCCTTCCCTGTTCCACTGACATCCCATCCTTTACTCTGTCCTGCTTTAGGCATTCTGCCACTATGACAGCATAGAATTTTGCATTCTGCTGGTGTATTTGCTTATTCAGTTCAAAAAAATTCTTTCATAAAATTTATACACCTGAAAGCAGTTTACGAAAGATAAAATCAGTAAGGTCAATTAAAAAAATACAACCCTACTTTAAAACATACAATCATTAAAATACCGAAACATTGGTAGCAGTGCACCCACCAAATCCTATTGTCCCTTAGCCAGCACATGACCAGTACTCAATTGCTGTTACGCTGCGATCCTATGAACACTTACCTGAGAATAAGCTTGTTCATCGAACATTAGTAATACAACTGCTGGGTTGCAGTGTTGTTTTATGCTTAAGGCACTCTGGTAGCTTCAGCAGAAGAGAGGCCAATAAACACTTTAAAGAAATAAAACAGAAAGACATTTAATAAGCAAAGGCTCCCTGCAAAAGAAGGAAAGGCCATTTTTAATATTTTCTTTTTCATTCATTAGTACAGCGACACACCAGGTCTATATACACACAGAGAGACTTTACCTTTAACCCCTCTGGTTAAAACTGGTCCTCAGCCAAAGTTCTAGTGGGCTGATCTAACAATTAAAACTTGCAGTTTTACTTCCAGGGATTTTACCAAACACCAGTAGCGTAGCTGTGGCAAAATCAGGAATGCATTGTTAAGGCAGAAGTGACAGCTTGGGAAAGGTGTTAGGCAAAATGCTCTTCAGCGTCAAGCCTTCCCTTGTGGCTTAATTTAAAGCATTAGCAGTGAAACCTGAAAAAGTGAAAGCAGCAAATATTACCAGGCAGACTGTGGTGTAATTGCCAGACTCACAAGGACAGCAAACATCGTCCCGCTATCAGAACAAACTGAGCTGTTAATGGTGCTGCCAGGTCAAAATACACCACAGTATCTGAAATGGAGGGCCTGTGTATAGACTTAGCATGAACATATTGTACTTGAGCTGGAACAAAGATACCGTTTTCTAGATCTCTGAGTAATAAACAGAAGGTGATGTACACATGCAGCTTCTATGGGTGAAGTAGAACGCAAGTTCTATCTAAAGAATCAGAGTTAATGCAAAGCTATAAAGTCCACAGAAGACATTATTAAAAAATAACACAGAATGTCATCATCTGAAATTTAACTTTTTAAAAAAATATTTTTAAAAAAATATTACTTTTCCCTTTCCCTTTTTTGTTTTTAGTCTGAGAATTCGCCAGTTAGTTATAGGAAGAGAGTATAGGAAGAAAAATAAAATGAAACATAAAATTAACCTGACTTGCTGCTAACATCCATAGCCCCAACTTCACTCAGTAGCTAAAAATACTGAAAGGGGGGAAAAACCAGGAAGGCTCATCTCACAGAAATGGCTGTGAATGGTACATGTACAGTTTGTTCCATCACTTTATTTCCAAGAAGACTAGACTTACTTTAAAGCCGGGGGGGGGGGGCTCAGAGTCTGGGGGTCCAGCTGACTGAGAGCTTGCAGTACATCCATACATTCTGTGTACCCACCTCTCAGTGGTCCTACCTCATACACCCAGGTTCAAATCATGGGCGTGGCCAGGGGGACAGGGGGGGCATCTGCTTCCCCCGCAACAAAAGCCTACCCCACCAACAAAAATCCTAGCTATGTCCATGGTTCAAATCCCCACTTTATTCCTTTATTTAAATATTTATCGGCCACCTTTCAGAGCCAAGCAGCTGACATCATAATACAATAATAAAATACAACCTCACATTTCAATAAAAATAAGCAGTTAAAGCAGCACGTGCTGGCATTACAAATTCTGAAACGGTTTCAAAAACGCTGCACAACAAATCCTTCAAGCAAAAAAAAAAGCAACCTGAAATGATGAGACTCATTTAAAAGCCTGGACGGATTTTCCTCCAACTGCTTACCCATTTGTAGCATGGAAGAAAAGTTAAGGCAAGAGTGACATGTTCTGGTTGGCTGGGCAGCTTGATTTGGAGCCGTTTCATTAAAGGCTTTGCACAAGTAAATAGCGACATGGTAGGTTGCATTGCAAATAAAAGATAAGCAATATTGTCTGACTGGCACTTGCACTTGACATCGATCCTGAAATGCGTTTCAGTATCTTATGTATAAAAACAAAGCATCTTTCTTCATGCTGAATGTATTGGGTTTCATTCTGGAAGGGCACCAGTAGAGTTTCCCCAGGTCAATAAAGATGAAAGCAAAATTATATTCACAACTATCCATTTTTTTTATGCTGTATTCCAGGGGCAATAGCAGACAGATTGGCGGCAGTGTTACCAAATGGCAGTGTTACCAAATGGCTAGGGTCCTGGGCTTCCTCAGGTTTCACATGTACACAGGACATGTACACAGGACGGCCATACTTAACACAATGTTTCACCCACATTTGTGACTTTAAGGATGCTGAGAGTTGTTAGGAGATCCCCATGTCCCCTCACAGAGCTACAGTTCCAAGAATTCCTTGGGAAGAGGGACTGATTGTTGAACCACTTTGTGAGGGGAATGGGGGAGGCTAAAAACCCCCACATAAAATAATACCACGTTTTCTCTTTCTAGAGCTTTTGATACTGATTTCAATTCCATGGGAACAATACTGATTTCCTAAAAACCCCATAAAAAAAAAGTTGAGATCACTAGAAAAGCATATATCCTGGAACATTATGATTTACACTTGCATTCATTCTCCCTCTCCATCATTTTGGCAGGTGTTAAAAATTATTATGAACTCCTTAATGAGGGTTCATCCTTGTTACAACATGTACAAAGTGCCTGGCTTCTGAAGAGCTTTACACACACAAAAAGACACAATGCCTTTACATATGATAATGTCTATTATTTTGAGAAGGGTGAAGAGCATTCTGCCTTTCTCCCCCATTACTATAGCAACAGACATCTGTGAGTAATAGCTCTTTTAACTGTGTCAATTAGGCTTACATAAGAGTATTTTAATGACAAAAAGCCTGTGCAAAGTGCAGTCTAAGGTCTGGCAGAAGGAAAACTTCACACTCCAAGTGTTAAAAAAAAAACTTGCCCCAACTTCCATGTGCAATAATTGCCATGTTCTGCATTCGTTAGCTACGGTTCACTGACGTGTTGTAGCTTTCCATTAAAATCTGGAAGTCCGTTTGCTTCTCAGGCTCCGGGAGATAGAGCGAGCACTTGTTACGTGTCTTCTATAAAAAGACAACAGTATGGGGGGGGGGGGTAGGAGAGATGGCAGGCATGCCATGCCAGGTGGCTGTGCTATGCCAGGGCTATTACCACCATAACATAAACTCTCTTCAGATTTACTCTCCCAGTACGTTTCCGAGCACAATTCAAAGTGTTGGTGCTGACCTTTAAAGCCCTAAACGGCCTCGGTCCAGTATATCTGAAGGAGCGTCTCCACCCCCATCGATCTACCCGGACACTGAGGTCCAGCGCCGAGGGCCTTCTGGCGGTTCCCTCACTGCGAGAAGCCAAGTTACAGGGAACCAGACAGAAGGCCTTCTCGGTAGTGGCACCTGCCCTGTGGAACGCCCTCCCACCAGATGTCAAAGAGAACAACAACTACAGTACCAGATTTTTAGAAGACATCTGAAGGCAGCCCTATTTAGGGAAGCTTTTAATGTTTGGTTGATTATTGTATTTTAATATTTTGTTGGAAGCCGCCCAGAGTGGCTGGGGAAGCCCAGCCAGATGGGCGGGGTATGTATAAATAAATAAATAAATAAATAAATAAATAAATAAATAAATATTATTAGGACTCCACACAGAAGTAGCATCATGTGGAGGAGAGCTGGGGTGAGTTGTGCCAAGAAGCTCTGCCTCCCAGTGCCACCCTACCCTGAGCTGGAGGGCAAAGGTGTGAGCAAGGGAGCCTCCTCTACTTGTATAGAGGCCTATAACACAATTTAAAGTCCTGGAAGGCCATAGCTCTCTTGGTAGGCCACAAAGATGAATGTGCTAGCTCTATTCCCTACCAACCTCCAAATTGTCATTTTCATCACCATCATGAGAACATGCTGGATGAGGGCCAGTAGTCCATTTAGTCCAGCATCCTGTTCTGACAGTGGCCAACCAGTTGCCGATGGGAAGCCCACAAGCAGCTAGCTCCTGAGAGCAACAGCACTTGTGATTCCCAGCAATTGCCGTTCAGACACATACTGCCTCCGACAGCGGAGGCAGAACCTAACCACTGTGGCTAGCAGCCATTGAGAGCCAAATCCTCCAAGAATCTGTCTAATCCTCTTTTATTTTTTTAAATTAAATTTGTATACCGCCCTTCCTCTGCAGATCTCAGGGCAGTTACAATATAAAATTACAATATAAATTACAATATAAAATTACAATATAAAAACCACAAAATACATAGAACAACAAACCTCAATAACCCCGCCTTCCACAACACATTTTTCATTTTATTTACTAAATAAAGCCATCCAAGTCGGTGGCCATCACTGCCTCCTGTGGAAGTGAGTTCCACAGTTTAATTATACACTCCTATCTGAAATGGGCAGCTGCCCCTGTACCAGTGGAGACTCCCCATGTGTTTCAGCATCTTGATTTTCCAGGACATGTAAAAACAAACAAACAAAGGTCTATAAGAAAGCAAAGCTGGTCCGAAAGAAAGAAAGAAAGAAAGAAGAAAGAAAGAAAGAAAGAAAGAAAGGAGACAATGAGTGCTTGCTCATTACTTCATGGCATTTCAGTTGGTCATAATAAATGTATTGCTCAACTGTGGAGAATGTCAACTGGTGTGGTGATGACATGTTCATCCCTGCACACACATGCCACACGTTTACTTAACATGACGGGAGAATGCCTGGGATTTTACTGCTGCCGATTACCCAGAACTGAACAGGAAAGCTGGTTTGAAATGAAAAACAGGCTTGCTCATTCTGCCCGTTTATCATCAATGGACAGTAAAGCCTTTCACACACTTTGTGTGCACTTTTCCCTTGCTCATGCTATGTCCATGTATGATCATGGCTGCATACATAACATTGGGGCTTTTTTCTGGGGGGACACAGGGGGACACATACCCCCTAAACATTTTGTGAATCTAAGTTTGGCCTCATTGAGGGGCAGTACAGTATTTCAATATGAGTAGGAAAATGAGAATACCCCTAAACATTTTTTTAAGAAGTAAAGCACTGCGTAACATATTTAAAGGACATACCCACTCACCCCCAAATTCCTGGGGACTGTAGTTTACCCCTCACAGAGCTACAATTCCTAGCACATGGGTAGGCAAACTAAGGCCCGGGGGCCGGATCTGGCCCAATCGCCTTCTAAATCCGGCCCGCGGACGGTCCGGGAATCAGCGTGTTTTTACATGAGTAGAATGTGTGCTTTTATTTAAAACTAGTAAATTAAGCCCGTTGAAATAACGGGGGCTAGATATGTGTTGAAACATGTAAACACGCGGTCAAACCCCCACCCACCCCTCCACAAACAGTTCGCCTCCCTCTCCCTCCCCCACGCATCCCCCCACCTCCCCCCACAGCTCGTCTCTCTCCCTCCCACACACCTCTCTCTCTCACACACACACACACCTCCCCCCACCTCCACAAATAGCTTGCCTCTCTCCCCCCCCACACCTCCCCCCCATCCCCGGCGACCGGGCGGCAGCGCGAGGCGGGCAGGGGGTGGTGGCGAGGCTGGTGTGCGGGTAGCAGCGACGGAGGTCAAAATGCACCTCCCTGGGCTGAGCTTGGGCGAAGGGAGAGCGAGAGCGCGGCGACGCCTCCTCCGCCTCCGGGCTCCTCCGTTTTGGGCCGTGAGGTGAGTGAGGCGTTCTCGGAGAGGACCTGGCTCCGCCTCCCGCTGGCGTCTCCCACTCCCCGTTTCCTACAGCCTCTCCCCGCCGCCGGCTCCAGCCTCGGCCGCTACTCCAGAGGAGGAGAAAAGCAGAGGCGAGGGAGGAGGAAGCAGGGGGGGAAAGGAGGGTGTTTTTGAGGCGCCCTCGGAGGCCGGTTCTTTATTCATGCGGCGGCGGTGGCAGAGCCGCCACCACCGCCGCTCCACAGCCAGCAGCAGCAGGAGGAGCAGGAGCCGCCTCAGTGCACCGCCGCCGCTTGCCTCAGCTCTCCCGCCCCTCCTCAGCCGGGCTGCCCTCCTCCGGCGAACGGCGGCGGGGCCGGACCATGCGGTGGGCGCGCAGCCCTCGGAGGCCCTGGAGGCTCGGCGGGTGGTAGCAGCAGCAGCAATGGCTGCCGAGCGGAGAGGTTCGGAGGCTCGCGAAGCGCAAGCGCTTTGCTCGCGCTGCGCTCCAACCTCAGGCTCCTCCTCCTCTCTCTCCTCTCCAATCCGTGTGTCAGTGGAGCGCAAGCGCACTTGCGAATTCCACTGAGGGACGGAAAGCTACGGAGGGACACAGGCTCTTTATTATATAGGATGCATCTCTGGGTTATTTGTGGGGCATAGGAATTTGTTCATTTCCCCCCAAAAAATATAGTCCGGCCCCCCACAAGGTCTGAGGGACAGTGGACCGGCCCCCTGCTGAAAAAGTTTGCTGACTCCTGTTTAGCACCTTTAACTAAAGTTCCCAGGATCCTTTGAGAGGAAGGAAACAAATGTACAGTTGTGTACGCAGCCCGCAGCCATGATCATTTTACAGCTCTGCTTGCATGGTTGAAACTAGTCTTCATTTACAAGCTTCTCATAAACAGGCAGGCCTCCAAAACAATACAAGCTTCAACCACACATCTTGTGTGAGACGCTGCATTGTTTTTACCAAAATATAATTTACCTTTGAAGAATGCCGGACATAAAATTATTGTTTTATGATTGATATATTATATCATGCTTGAATACCAAAAGATATAGTTTTAGTTGTTTCAGTTGTTTGGATTACAGTATTTTTTTTCTAGATAGAACATCCTGGAACAAAAAGGCCTGTTAACTTTTTTTTAAAGGACTACTGACTCATACTTTTAGAGTACATAACAGCCATATAACCATAATGCTTTTTAACAACACTCTTCGTCCCTGAGGAAATTAAAGTACACCATGGAATAACATATTAATCTGAGAAGTGATATTTAACTGGAATGCTACCATCTCATCTTGTTTTGACAAAACTAATAGCTTTATTAGGGAGCTGAAGAGCATTTAAACCAGAAAGAGGAATGTATCTGAGGTAAAATATAACTTCCGGGTGCAAGTTCATTTTGCATTCAGATTCACTGAGATGTCTTCAGAACAATATTGTTGTTGTTGTTATTATTATTATTACATTTATTATCTTCATCATAATTACTGCTCTATCGCTGTGTGCAGGGGCGTTCCGTGCCTCTTGGCTACCCGGGGCGGGAAGCCAAGAGGCACCCCCCGGGGGCGGGGCGTCGCTGCGTGTGCGTGCGTCATGACGTCATGACGCACGCGTAAAGCGCGACGCCCCGCCCCCGGGGATGCCGTGGGCCAGCTTCGGGAGCCTCCCGAAGCCGGCGCCCATCTGCAGAGCCTCCCGAATCCGCTGCCTGTCACCCCCCCTTGGCGCACCGGGCGGCACGAGCAGCCGCCCGGTGCGCCAAGGAGTGCCGGACGGGCGGCGGATTCGGGAGGCTCTGCACTGCAGAGTCTTCCGAAGTCGCCGCGCCTGTCACCCCCCTTGGCGCACGGGGCGGCACGAGCAGCCGCCCGGTGCGCCAAGGGGTGCCGGACGGGCGGCGGATTCGGGAGGCTCTGCAGAGTCTCCCGAAGTCGCCGCCTGTCACCCCCCTTGCGGAGCGCAAGTCAGGGCAGGGAGAGGGGCGGGCCAGCGAGGAGGGGTGTCACCCCTCCTCGCTGGCCCGCCCCTTTCCATTCCCCGGCTCTGCAAGCCAGCGGCGGGAAAAGCCGCTGGAAGGGGGGGGGCGCCATTTTCAGCGCTGCCGGGGCGGAGCCGCAGGGGCTGCCAGCGAGGGGGGGTGACACCGCTCCTCGCTGGCGCCCCTGCAGGTCCACCCCGGCATTGCCGAAAATAGCCTTTTTTAAAAAAAAAAATTTTTTTTTTTTAATTTTTTTTTTTAGCGCCCAAAGTGTCACCCTCCCTCAGGGTGGCACCCGGGGCGGCCCGCACCCCCGCATCCCCCTTGCTACGCCCCTGGCTGTGTGTTGCCTCCTACGGAGCATGAGATGAGAGGACTGTGTCCCATGGGGTTTACAATCAATAATTTGATACAGTGGAGGTGTAAACAAGGAAACAATGTGTTATTTGGGTTGACATATTGAACATAGTGCTATAAAAAGAGCCTTGAAAAACCCATCTAGGATATCTAGGGAAGTTGCTCCACCCCACTGATCATGCTGGTTGCTGTTTTCTGAACCTTTTCCAGCTCTACAATATCCTTTTAGAGGTGAGGCAACCATAACTTTATTTATTTGAATAATTTATGTATCAGTTATTAACAATACAGTGCTAAGCAGTGTACATAAAATTACAAAAAATGAACAATACAAAAAATAAAGACCAGTAAAAATGCATCATAAAGCCGGACGCTACCTTAACATGCCTGCTGAAATAAGAAAGGAGAGTGTCTGTCTAATCTCAAGTGGGAGAATGTTCTAGTAGTTATAAGCGGTGCTCCTGAGCCATGAGATATCACCAAGAGAGACGGTACACAGTATTCCAAGTGCAGTTGCACCATGGATTTTTATGCTGGCATTATGATTTTGACTGTTTGGTTTTCAATATTTTTCCTAACGATCCCTAGCATGCCAATCTGTCCCTTTCACAGCTGCCAACTACAATCCCAAGCTCTTGTTCCAGACCCCATTAGTGTGTATGTCAAGTTATCAGAATTTTTTTTTGTCCCAATATGCATCAGTTTGCACTTTCTTACACAGTCTGGAAAGATCCTTTTGGGGTTATCTGCAATCCTTTTCTGTTTTAGCCACCCTAAACAATCTGCTATCATAAGCAGAGTTGGCTTCCTCACTGCTCACACCAAATCCCAGTAAATTAATGAACTTCTTAGCAGAATGCTAGTATTACATACTGACAGGAGTCAGCCTCACGCACAGTGCAAATACTGCTTGGGTTACTGCAACAGCACACTGCAAGCAACATTATACAGCTTGACTTTAGCCGAGAGGATGAAAGAAACGGAAAGACTGAGAAGAAGTTGCTTAGCTTGGACAGAGAAACAAGCAGGCTTTAAACAACTGGCAAGATGCCTTATAGCACCTCCTCTGTTGGAGCAGACTAATCACACTTTCAGTAGTTAATGCATGGATCCAATTCCCATGTTCTCATTAGTCTGACATATTTTCTTACTAGCCTGCTGAGTAGCTAGTAGCCAACATTTTCATGCTCCTCTGCAACCAGGATGGAAACACAAGCTAATAGCCAAATATGGCCTTCTTCCAAGTAGGTTGCCAAAAGACAGACAGAACAGAAAAATGAGCTTCCTTTTCTCCATGGCCAGCATTGAAGCCTAGTGGACTAGCAGAGAGGAAGGATGAAGAGATCCATGCTCCACTGGACTGTATACTTGGCCCATGGTTACCAGGCAAGTTTTTTAATTCAAGGCTGCAAATCCTATATACATTTCCTGAGGCTACATCTCCCCAAGCTCAAATGGGACTTACTTCTGTGTAGACATGTGCAGGAGAGCAGTGTCAAGACAGCTAGTCCAGTTTTCTGGCCTTCTCATCAAGGTACCCTGAAAAGCAACTGAAGAACTCCATCGTTCCTAGGAAAAACAATTTGAAAAACAATGCCATAGAAATTAAAAGCTAGGTTTCATTGAGTAAAGGTTAATGGTTTTATCTTTACCTCTGTCTATACGACGTTTGCGTTTGGCTCAGAAATCATCCTGTTAAAAATGAAGTGTCTGGTAACACCTTAAAAAGAATGCGTTTATTAGATAATACCAATTCAAGGTGATTGTGTTGACATACAAAATCCCAAACAACTTGGGCCTCAAATAGCTGAAGGAGTGCCTCTTCCAATCTTCTTCTTTGGCAATCACTCATAGCCAAGTAAGATTGTCTTCCATGAACATGGTCTTAACAGGTAGCCTGTAAGTGACTGTAGGGGCCAATTCTGGATCCACACATCCTTCCACAGTGGGGACATAGGTTTCCAGACGGGAGTTGACCACGGTGAGGGTTGGTCAAACATGACACACCCAATTATCAGTGCTTATGTTACATCTTTAAAGCTTTGCTTTGAGAGCGTTTTTAAACCTCTTTTGTTGTCCACTGGTATTTCGCTTTCCATTCTTGAGTTGGGAATAGAGTAGTTGTTTTGGACGCTCTTCCAATATAGACCTGCAAGGATGACCCTGCTAGCAGTTCTGACGCTATGCGAAGTTTTGTGAGAGGGCCTTTTCTGTGGTGGCTCCCAAATTGCGGAGTGCCCTCCCATCTGAGGCATATTTGGCTTCATCACTGTATATAATCAGTGTCAGGTCACAGAATCATAGAACTATAGAGTAGGAAGGGAACACAAGGCTCATCTAGTCCAGCTCCCTGCAATGCAGGAATCCTTTGGCCAATGTGGGGTTCGAACCCATGACCCCGAGATTAAGAGTGCCATGCTGTACTGACTGAGCTATCCAGGTCAAGATGCACCTTTCCAAACAGGACTTTGGGTGTGGACAAAATTACATGGTTTAATTGTACTGAGCTATATGTAGGTAACCCGCTTGGGGCCTCACGATGGAAGTGCAAGCTATAAATAAGTAAATAAAATTGTGGCACAAGCTTTTGTGGAGTCTTACTCTGTAACTGTCCAAACTTAATAACCTCTGTTGGGGGCTCTGCAATACCAAAATAATATCAGACTGGTTTCAGTTGGTTGCCAATGGTGGAGGATCAAGTGAGGAGCGCACGGGGGGGGGGGGGGAACGAAACAAAAGGGGCAGAAGAGTTGCTTGGCTTAATGTTTCCAATTCAGGCATTGACCTATATTGACCTGCTTCCTGGGACTAAAAGCACACTTTCCCATTCTGGTGAAAAAAGATTTACTTCCCCGTGGCTTTTAATCGTCAATCTCCCAGCAGACCTCTGTTTTTTCCTTTAAGGCGTTCAATAATTTGTCTGTTTCAGCAGCACCCACAGAGTCGCCATAAATCACTGTTTACTTAAATGCTTTCTTCCCCCCACTGGGATGTCTAAGGGTGTTTTGTCATCAGTGCATTTAGGTTATCAAGCCCCCCACCCCACCCTTGCGCACAGTTTGGAAGGCCATTCACAATGCTCACTCAGCAGAGCATAATGCTTGGGATCTCATACCAGTATTTTGAACAATGCTGAGAAAGGCTTTAAAAACACAGTAGAAATCTATATTAGGTGGAGAAGGAAGGGGGATGGATTAAGTTTCGGTTATGAAAAAGAGGGTTCAGTAAGTACCAGGACTGCAGTGCTGAATCAAGAATCTGCTAGAATATTCTCAATAGCTCTGTACATTTCCTGCTACAACATTTTCACACACCTGTCTACTCGAAAGTAAATTCCACTGAGTTCCCAGTAATTGGCTTTAGGATTGCAGTGATAGGCTGTGCATATATCACAATTTATTCCAGTTCCAGTGTACTCTTACTACTGGTGTTCACGTGACATTAGCCACAATCCAAATGTATCCTGTAGTTTCTTGAAAAACACCGCTATTCGGTGCATTTTCATTCAAACCAGCTTCCATCTGATTTGAAAACATAAGCTGAGGTGTGTACATTTGAGACACCTGTAGCGTGTGTGCAGATGACAACAATATGCACAGACAACTGCTTCACAGAAAAATTTTGGGCGCTTGCATGGGGGGGGGGGAAATGACATAATGTGCATTGGGTGAAGACATCCCTGCCCCCTCTCCTGTGTGACTTCAAAGGCAACGTGGGCGAAACGTCCTTGCTACATTTTAATCAGCTAATGCACACTTAGCCTAAGTTGACTTAAAAAGTGCCCTTAATGAATCACATCAATAAAAGCTAAAATTTGTAGTCTGAATCATTTATCTGAATTAAACAAATAAGCATATATGTGCTTCATTAATCTGTTTCAGTGAGTGGTAAAGCACCCCTGGATAGTTAAGACCAGTCAAAGGCGACTATGGGGTGCGGCGGTAATCTCGCTTCAGGCCGAGGGAGCTGGAGTTTGTCCAAAGACAGCTTTCCGGGTCATGTGGCCAACATGACTAAACCTCCACTGGCGCATGGAGGAACGTAACGAGTGCCAGAGTGCACGGAAACACCGTTTACCTTCCTGCCACAGCGGTACCTATTTATCTACTTGCACCAGTATGCTTTTGAACTGCTAGGTTGGCAGGAGCTGGGACAGAGCAACGGGAGAACACCACCATCGAGCAGATTCGAACCGCCAACCTTCCGATCGGTAAGCCCAAGAGGCTCAGCGGTTTAGACCACAGAGCCACTTGCATCCCTTTGAGCTAGATGGACCAATAGTCTGGCTCAGCAAAAGGCAGCTTCCGATGTTCACTTTCCCCTTACTATGCATAATTTTATACACCTCTACCATGTCATCCCTTTCTCACCTTTTTCCTAATCTAAAATGCCGAGTACGCTTTCCTCATAAGGGAGATGATTCAGCCCCATGATCACTATGGCAGGCCTTTCCTGCTCCATCTCCATCTCCAAAATATTGCTATAGGCTGGGTGGTTAGCCTGGATGTAATATTTGGGGTTGCATATATTGCGGTTTCCCCTTCATGGATCACTGCCTTGTTGTGGCGAAGGGGCTTGAATAACTCCAAGAAGCTATGAGCTATGCTGTGCAGGGCCACCCAAGATGGACAGGTCATGGCCGAGAGTTTAGACTAAATGTGATCCACCTGGAGAAGGAACTGGCAATCCATTCCAGTATTTTGCCAAGAAAACTCCATGGACATAAAAAAAGGAGAAGCTTTGAGAAGAAAGTGAGAGTTTCCAAGGCATGCTCTGGTTCATGGGGTCACGGAGAGTCGAACACAACTAAGACGGCTAAACAACAACAACAATATTGCAGTTTTATATTTATAAGACAGGTTTCTGCAGAAACAGACTACAGTACTACACTGGTAAATCTAGTCTCTCTGGCTCTAGCCAAGATTGTTAAGCATCTCTTTACAAGACTAAACAGTTCAGGGCTAAATGGGGCAGGACTTCAGCCCTCCCTTGGCTGGAGGTCACGGCACTGGCAAGTGGAAGAGGAGATCTGGGGCCAGTCCTGTCTTGGACTGCCCTGGGAAGAGACAGCCCTGCCTGCTGGACCTTCTCTCCGTGCTTCATCAAAAGATATGACTTTGGGACCCGCTTGGAAACCTAATAGGAGAGCAAGATCTGTGCTAATGCTGGGAGCCATTGCTTCTTATGCTCAGTCTGAATATGTGCCTAAGTAAAACTAGTGTCACAAAGGCACCACCCTCTCCAGTGACCTTCATTCTAAGGAAGCTGAACCTTTAATATGAACTGGTGTCCTTGAAATATCTCACTGCTTGGAGATTAGGAAGCACGTAACAAAATGGCTTCTGAGATGCAACAACCAGAACTATACATACACAGTATTCCAAGTCTGATCATGCCAGAAATTTATATACAGTTATTATGATTGTGGTAAGTTTTATATTTTGATCTCTTTACTAATGATTCCTGGCATGGCATTTGCCTTTTTCACATTGCCTGGCACAACTATTTTCAAGCTAGCCACCATTACCCGAAGATCACTTTCCTGGTCAGTCACTGCTGACACACTCCAGTGGTTATGTGAATTTATGGATTTCTGCCCCACTCTCCATCACTTTACACTTGCATAAATGCTTTGGAGTTCTTTACAATCCCCATTTTTACCAAATTGTTTGGTGTCACCAGCAGCAAACCTGGCCTCACTGCTCAACCCTAAACCTCAGCCATTCATGAACTAGTTAAAAACCTCTGTGCTGCTTCCAGACTGTCACTATTTTGTAGGTGAGGTTCAATCATTTACCAGCAAATTTACACTGTGCAGTTCAGGTAAATTTGACTCTCTTGTGCAAGAACCACTGCATTCAGCTAACAACTGACACTTTTTCTGAAGTAACACAATACAGTACACTGTTTCGTTGCGCTTTGCAAAACTGCACTGATATATCTTTGTCTAAACAGGACTTTTAAGCTGGAATCCTACAGACACCTAGGGGGAAAGTTTCACTGAACCTAACAATGCTGACTTCTCAACAGACATGCAAAGGATTGTTCTGTTTTGGTATACACAGTCCTTCCTGTAGAAGCACATAGCCCTGCTTACTTTTCCCTGTTGGAAGAGTTTGTGCTGTTTGGCTAGATCACCTGCAAATATTTATGCAAAACTTTTATAATACGTGATACCAGGTGCAAGATAAGCGGGCATTAACAGTATTAACAATGAATACATTTGCATCAAACACAGGCAGAATGATTCTTATCTCATTAGAACCTGTGTAAATGCCACTCATGTGCTCTCTTTAATTCCATCTGCTGTTTATGCCATGTCACCCCAGGCAACAAGAGGGAACAAAACAGCATATCCTTCACTTACTGCACTCCTGCGGAGAGTGGCAGGAAGAAAAATAATGTTAAAAGACAGATTAATTAATTAATTTTTTTTTAAAAAAAACCTCCCCCAAAATGTTTTCATGCGATTCCATTATTTGAGGCAGTCACAACAATTAACATTATAGCCATGATTCCCAAACTTTCTCAGTTTGCAGAGCACCTGGATAGCATAGTACTCTCTACAAAACACCAAGAAGATCCTTTAATGTCATCTTTCATACTAGGAACAATGTTAACAGTAGATAATATGATGTCATATTATATTATGGTTGTATTATTATATATTAAGATATTGTATGAAAAATGCAGATTTGGAAAAATAAAGAAATCTAGCCATAAGCTATTTTTTTCTGTGGATTGGGAAAAGCCAATCTCTGCCTGATTTTAGTGGTGAAACACATTAGTGTTCTGCAGGAGCATAATTTGGGAACCAACGTGGGATAAAATAACTTCTTACATCACAATATGGCAGTAAAACATCTTTGCCCTGCCCTCCTGCAGGATTGTGTCAACCACACGATGTTTCCCTCAAACAACACCTGTCTCAATGTCCCCCCCCCCTGTAAATTCAGGGTTACTCCTCTTTCCACGTCCCCTACTTCCTCTATGCTTATAATTATTTTCCAGCATCGTTCATATTTCTAGCACGGTCCTGAATGGAGTCTTATTTTATATCCCTCAGATTTGCACAAAACCAGAAAATTGTACAAAGTGCATTAAAAATCTCTGCACCAGTTATTGCAGCAATTAAAAAAAATCATTTGTGCTAAAGATTTACAATCGCTAGGAACATAGTCTTATATTCTTTTGATCCCTTAAATTTTCACAAAACCAGAAAAATGCACAATTTGTTTTACAGTTGCCTGACTATGTGCTTTTGCACACTTCCTGGGTGGGTTTAACCCCCCCAAAAAAAACTCGAAGTGTGCAAGCAGCTATCCGCACACATACCTTGCCAGTAGTCATACAACATAACAAAATCAACAAAATAGAAGGCAGATACAAACACAAAAGAGAAGTATGAGTTGCTCCTCATATACAAGTTCAAATAGGTGCAGGTGAGGACTACTCTGGTCTAATTCTGTGGAGGTCAAATGAATTACTGGTAACAGCTCAACAATGCTTAAATGTGGACAAGCCCACACACAATCTCAGGTGGTATGGAGTTCATTTTAGCGCCAGGAAAATATATATTTTTTGTTCTCCCAGGCCTTAATATCTTTTAAATATGTCATCCATGTCACCTGAGGCAGTAGGCAGAATAATTCATTTTATTCCAATCTCTGCAGAAGAAGGGCAATTTGGGCGTTTCTTAGCTTTTGCAGCTGGACTGAGTTTTGCAGGACTAGTTGCTAAGGTTTTCATTTGTGTCTGGCTACGTGGGATTTTATGGCTGGATTTTATTGTTATATTATTGCCAGGTTGGCTTTTATTGATTCACTAGTAAATTAAGCCCGTAAAGATTACGGGCTCTAGGCTGCCTGTCCGTGCTGCTTTAAAGCAGCAGGGACGGGCAGCCTCAGGAGCCGGCGCTCCCTCGGCCGGTCGCTCAGTGACCGCGGGAGCAGCAGCGCCGGGCGGGATGCATCCTGCTCGGCGCTGCAGCTCCCGGCGAGGGAGTGTCGGCTCCTGAAGCTGCCTGTCCCTGTGGACGGGCAACCTAAGGAGCCGACGCTCCCTCGGCCGGTCGCTCAGTGACCGCGGGAGCAGCAGCGCCGGGCGGGATGCATCCTGCTCGGCGCTGCAGCTCCCGGCGAGGGAGTGCCGGCTCCTGAAGCTGCCTGTCCCTGTGGACGGGCAACCTAAGGAGCCGACGCTCCCTCGGCCGGTCGCTCAGTGACCGCGGGAGCAGCAGCGCCGGGCGGGATGCATCCTGCTCGGCGCTGCAGCTCCCGGCGAGGGAGTGTCGGCTCCTGAAGCTGCCTGTCCCTGTGGATGGGCAACCTAAGGAGCCGACGCTCCTTCGGCGCGCCGCCCCTTTCCCACAGAGCCTACAGCCGGCGCTCCTCCGCGGGGCTCTTCCGCTTCCAGCGCCGCCTGTAGCCGGCGCTCCTCCGCGGGCCTCCTCCGCTTCCAGCGCCGCCAAGCCCCGTCGCGGGGGTCGCGGTTGCCTGGCCATCGTGGAACGGCGGCCAGTGGCCGCCTTCTCCCCGCCAGCGGCTAAAAGATGGCCGACAGGAGGAGGCTGCGGGCAGCGGCGCTTCGCGCCTCTGCCCCCGCTCCTATTGGTCTGCGTCCTCCAATCCGTTGTCTCACTGGAGCGCACGCGCGCTTCCGATTTCCTCTGACGGATGGAAAGTGGTACGGAGGGACACAGGCTCTTTATTATATAGGATAGGATGGTTTTATGGAGTTGTTGCATAGTTTGTTTTAATTTTGTCTGTTTTACTGTGTCGATCAGGTAGAGAACATTTTCCATGAGGCAACTTGTAAGTTGAATACATAAAATAAAATGATGAAGCTTTAGGCTGGAAGAAGTGCGAGGGCAGTCTTCTCAAACCTGGGATCCTTCAGATGGTTTGGACTACAGCTCCACAAGGCCCAGCCAGCATGCTCAAAACATCTCGAGGGCCCCAAGTTGGAGAAGGCTGTGCTAAGCTATCTGAAAGGGGATGTTTGATTTGAGGTGTCTCAAGGGCTTAAACTGAGGTGCACTTTATTTTTATGCACTGGCTTGAGGCCATAATACATTAAATCATATTGTGCTAACATGAATCTTTCGACTGTGTTCTGATGGCAGGAATGAATGATTTGGTTGGGTTTGGTTCATAATTTACTTTGGGCAGTAATAAGTAAATGTCAGTCCCTTATCCATGCTGCTCATACACCTTTGCCTTGGCAAAACACGCAATACAGCACACATGCCATCCATTGGAATAATTGTTTTCTGGAGCACTGCTGGGAAGTCTTATATCACCCCCTGTAATGTGTGTGGGCAGTTAATATGCTTAGAATAAACTGACAGGAACATTCTGTGACATGCAGGAAGCAGCAACTGATGACAAAAGGAATGTTATGCCAGTATCATCATTTTACAGCCCTTCTCAATTTTTTGAAATAAGGTGAATTTAGGAATAGATATACTTTCATATAAAGAAAAATAAATCAGTGTCCATCATTTGTTTAATAGTGCAGCCCCTATGCATGTCTACACAGGAGTGGAGTAAGTCCCATTGAATTCAATGGAGCTAACTTCCAAAAGACATGCAAAGGATTGCAATGTCTGATGTGTGCGTGTTAAATGTAACGTGGAAAATTTAGTATGGAACATGGAAAATAAGATCAGGAGTTTTTAGCAAGCACATTGGCAACTGGATACATTCGGAGATTACCTAAATTCAGTGTAATATCTTCCCAAAGTTGGGAGAGTGCTAACATCTGATTCCACTGCGGGTGAGTAGCTCCTGTGTCTGAGAAGCTGGTCAGCTGCCAACCCTGGAAGGAGCAGGTTTGCAGTTTGGGGGTGCTTCTGAATCCAGCTCTGTTACTGGAGGCTCAAGTAGTGCCTTTGACCAACTGCGTCTGGTTCAACAGCTTACGGCCATTCCTGGACCAGGAAAACCTTGCCACAGTAGTTCATGTGTTGGTTACTGGATTACTGCAATGAGCTCTATGTCTATCAAGGGTTGATATCCCTTGTACTTGATCCGGAAGCTGCAATTGGTACCGAATGCCACAGCACAACCCATGCTCAGAGATCTGCTCTGTTTGCCAATTTGCACTGGGCCAGGTTCAAGGTGTTACTATTAGTATATAAAGCTCTTAACAACTTGGGGCCAGTTTACCCATGAGATAACAATCCTATGCACCCACACAACTGCAGCAATCGGCAGAATCGGCACTCCTACAGGGGCCACATAATACCCGTTCTGCATTTGTAAGAACTTAATCGTTTCATGCAGCTGTGATGCGGGATGCGGGACACCTGCTGGGACACAGGTGGCGCTGTGGTCTAAACCACTGAGCCTCTTGGGCTTGCCAATTGGAAGGTCAGCGGTTCGAATTCCCATGACGGGGTGAACTCCTGTTGGTCTGTCCCAGCACCTGCCAACCTAGCAGTTTGAAGCACACCAGTGCAAGTAGATAAATAGGTACCGCTGTGGCGGGAAGGTAAACAGTGTTTCTGTGCGCTCTGGCTTCTGTCACAGTGTCCTGAAGCGGTTTAGTCATGCTGGCCACGCGACCTGGAAAGCTGTCTGTGGACAAACACCAGCTCCCTCGGCCTGAAAGCGAGATGAGTGCTGCACCCCATAGTCGCCTTTGACTGGGCTTAACTATCCAGGGGTCCTTTACCTTTAAAGGTAAAGATAAAGGGACCCCTGACCATTAGGTCCAGTCGTAACCGACTCTAGGGTTGTGCTGCTCATCTCACATTATTGGCCGATGGAGCTGGCATACAGCTTCCAGGTCATGTGGCCAGCATGACTAAGCCGCTTCTGGCGAACCAGAGCAGCGCACGGAAACACTGTTTACCTTCCCGCTGCAGCGGTACCTATTTATCTACTTACACTTTGATGTGCTTTCGAACTGCTAGGTTGGCAGAAGCAGGGACCAAGCAACGGGAGCTCACCCCCGTCGCGGGGATTCAAACCGGCGACCTTCTGATCGGCAAGCCCTAGGCTCTGTGGTTTAACCCACAGCGCCACCAGCATTCTTTACCTTTACCTTTAACCTAATGTGGCTGTGCCTACACTTTGGAACTCCTGCCTATTGAGACCAAACAGGCAGCTCTTCATTGTACTCTTTTGGGCACCTGCTAAAACATTCCTGTTTAGACAAGCCTACCCAGATCCTTAGAAAGTTGAGGTGTTTTTAATCTGCTTTTGTATTTTTAACTTCTGCATATTTTTAAGTATAGCTGTAAATTTATCTCGATTGTATTGTTTTATCTTTTTGTAAACCGCTTTGTGGAGGGTTTTTTTTAATTAACAGTCAAACGGCGCATAAATTTTATGAAATCAATAGAAATGTGATGCCAATCATTTGGCAGCGCAATCCTATGTTATGCATGTCTACTCAGAGGTAAGCCCATTGAGTTCAGCGCTCGCAGGTGGGTAGCCTATGGCTGCCATTCTAGATGCATTTACCTGGAATAAGTCTCGTGGGACACAGCACGACAGGACTTAACCTTTGCGGAGTCATCCACAAGAACGCACTGCAGCTTTTCACGAGGTAGAGGCGGTGGTAGGACTCTGGCCCTTTAAAGTAAAGCAGAGAAGGGCGGGACTTGGTCTGGCGCTGATTAACAGGAGGGGGGCGGAGCTGCCCAGCGGAGCGTCCGATTGGTCGGAGCGAGGAGAAGGCCCGGGAGAATCCCTCTCTGATTGACAGGCGGGGCGGGGCTTGAGCAGAATGGCGGCGGCCGTGGCTGCAGTCGCGGCGGCGGCCTTGGGCCGAGGGCTGCGCCCGTCTCCCTCCTCCTGGAAGCTCCGAGGTCCGTTCCCAGGCCGCAGCCGGCTGCTCTGCCCCGCCGCCTGCGGAGGGGGCGCGCCGGCTGTGGCCGCTGCCTCTCACCAGTCGGGGGCCGGGGAAGGCGAGCGCTACTGCATGGAGCTGCTGCGGTGAGTCGCTGCAAAGAGCTTCCCCCCGCCCAGATTCCTCCTACTCGCGGCTCGGAGTTTTCGTTTCGTTTATTTTCGAAACGCTGCGATGATATGTGCTGTTGGTTTGCAAATGCTCGCATTCGGCGCTGCTCGGTGGCCCCGGGAGGGTTTTCGACCTTGGGCTGCGATCGTGTGAAAAGAGGGAGACCCGTGTACATTCCCTCCTTGGGGGTCGCCTCTGGTTGAGCACCTGGTGTCTTCCCCCCTCCACCCCACCCCCCAATTTTATCCAGCCTGGTGGTGCCTTCCAGATGTGCTGGGCTCGGCCTGATGGGAGTTGATATTTGTTTATTGCATTTATTTTCCACTTTTTCTCCCAGGAGCAGGTGACTGGCTCAAGGTCACCCACCGAGCTTCATGGCAGAATGGGGATTTGAACCCTGGGATTCCCCAGTTCCTAGTCTGACACTCTAACCATTAGGCCACACTGGCCACCCGCCCAAGCTGTGTTAACCTTTCAATTGGATTATTGCAATGAATGCACTTTATGCAGGCCTCCTTTTTAAAAGCAGTCCAGAAACTGTAAGCTGGTACAGAATGCTGTCTCTGCCCATGCAGTGTAAGCTGGTACAGAATGCTGTCGCTGCCCATCCAGACAGCAAGATGGAGAATCATGTTATGCTCCCCTTTGAAAACAATGTGCTGGCTGTTAGTGTGCTGCTGGGCCCAGTTCAGGGTATATGGAGGGCACCAGGTTGGCAATGGCTGCCTTGGAACAACTTTGTGAGTTGGGTTAGCCTGGCAGCTGCTGCTGACTGGCCCAAGCTCACTTACTGAGATCCATGGCTTAAGTGGAGACCTGAAACTGGGTTTCCCCAGTACTTGTATGACACTATAATCCTTACTCCAGAAGTCATTGAATAAAGTTTGTTGCTCTGTGAAGAGCCTTCTCAGAAGTTCTTTGCTCTCTGGTGGATCCTGCATCTGAACTAACCTACCAGACAGTGAGATTGATAGAGAAGGGCAGTATCTCAGTGGTAGAGGTATCTGCCTTGCATGCAGAAGGTCCCGAATTCAATCCTCAGCGTCTCCAGGTAGGGCTGCAAGACCCTGGCATGAAATCCTAACTTGGAAAGAAACAGATTCCTATGTTCTTATGAACAAAGGCAGGCACAGCTTTCCTTTAGAATCAAAGTTTTCAAAACACATACAGCAGAATGAGATTGCAAAATGCTGGCTTGAGGCTGGCTGATTTAGGGTGAAGCAAGTTGCTACTTACGTACGTAATTGATTGTTATAGTAGTTTTACTCCCTGGGGGAGGTGTTTGTGGAATTTTCCACCTTGGCTGCCAAAATTAACTTGGGCAGCCTTGGATTATTCACCTTGACTTTGGGGTCTAGTGGCAGTGAGCCATTTTGCTGTTCCGCCTCATGTTGCAAAAGGCAGGAGGCTTCAGTGCTGAAGTGGTAGAATGAACTGCCATCACTCCATACTGCAGGTAGAGGAATTGTATATGATCTCTGCTGCTGCTGCTTCTTTTCAGTGATTCTCTACAACTAGAAAACCAGTATTGCTAGTTCAGTGGTGCATGATATGCTTTCAAGTAATTCCCCAAACCATGATGGAAATAATTACGGAGTGAGAGGAAAATGCCCAATCCTGTCACACTGCTGATTTTTTTATAGTATTTGGAACCCCTGAGTTAAGCATTGGTAGTGTAAAAGTCTACTATGAACGTGCACTGCTCCTTTTATAGAGTACAAGAGGTTCCTGCCCTATGGAACTTCCAGCCTGAAAATTGATACAGGGGAGACAGAAAAGGGAGAAGGAAGCAGAGGTAACTGGGAAAAGAATGTTTTTTATGAAAGAGCAGGAGCAAAGGTTTTTGGCAGCATTATATTGGGATAGGACAGCATAGAGATACTGTAAGAACAAAGAGTTTCTGGTGGCCCTTGGACTGAACAGGAAGCCAGTGTAGGGATTGAAAGAGGAGCATATGTTTTCCGTGCAGAAGCTCCCAGGTCCAATTTCCAGCATCTCCAGGTAGGGTTGGAAGAGACTCCTTCTTAAAACCATGGAATGCTGCTGCCAGTCAGTGTAGACAATAATAAGTTAAATGGACCAAGTCTCCTTTGGTATAAGACCACTTCCTGTATTCCCAAGGGTTGACTGAATGGTAGAGTTCCAGGCAGGAGCGGTCGGATGGGGAATATAACTGCAAACATCTCCATGGGTTCCAAGTTTAAAGCACAAATTCTCCCACAGGGGGTTTGTTTGCTAATGTATGTGTGGGTGGTCTTGACAGGAAGAGTGCTTGAAATTGCATCATGCATTCCCTGAACTGGGGACAGTTTGTATTTACTTTGCTTTTGTTTAAGTGAACTTGTGGCAGAACATAACGCTTGTATCTATTTTTGTTTTCCTCTCTAGGAAACGTGACTATGAAGGGTTCCTCTGTTCGTTACTGTTGCCTGCAGAGTGCCGTCGCTCTGCTTTTGCCCTGAGAGCCTTCAATGTAGAACTAGCCCAGGCAGGTATTAAATTATACATTAGTAAAATGTTGAATCCTTTTTTAAAAAAGTGACATTTAAATTTGCCTTTTTTCCAGTTCCATGTTACACTGATCTGTTCAGTGAACTTTCCATAATGTACCCCACATCTCCTTCTTGAGTGGCTGCAGCAAGGGTAGCCTACATGATGTCACCCAGATGTTGTGGACCACAATTCCTATTGGCCATTCTGGCTGCGAGTCGGAGTCCACAACATCTGGACTGTCCCTTTGTAATGTCTAAAACCTTTGTTTTGTGCAGTGCTGATAGCCAGCTTGATTGTGCGGTGAATAATTGTAGCAGGTGGCACTCAAGGAATTGGGTGCAGTATATGCAAAGAAAGAAATGTTGGCTTGATTATTTTAAGATCAATAAATCGCAGCATTATTCACTACCAACATAACGTCGCTGCTGTTCCAGATTAAAGAATCCGTAACTCAGAAGACAATCGGCTTGATGAGAATACAGTTTTGGAGGAAGGCTGTGGAAGACATGTATCATGACAACCCACCACAACAACCAGTTGCCGTAGAGCTGTGGAAGGTAAGAAGTATATATTTGTACTACGATTCACGTGTGTTGGCCATTCTTTTCATCTCTTGGGACATGCTGTTGGCAAACCAGTCATTTTTGATGCACTTGGTCTAAGCAGCTTGAATTCAAGGTGATGCAGATGTTTAAAAGAGGAAATACAAGCACAACTGCGGTTTGCCTCTTGAGTGGGAATTTTGGTATTTCCTTGCATTGGAAAGTCATGGGAAGATTAGGCCAGGCATTATAACTGACCTGTTAAGCTCAGCATTCTTCAGTCAGGTACCCTGGGCCTGCTTTATTTCAAGCATCTAAATCAAGGGCCCACCACTAAACCACTGGCCCACAAGCCAGATCCACGCCCACCAAGCCAATGGTGGCATTAAAGGTAAAGGGACCCCTGACCATTGGGTCCAGTCGCGCACGACTCTGGGGTTGTGGTGCTCATCTTGCTTTATTGGCTGAGGGAGCCGGCGTACAGCTTCCGGGTCATGAGGCCAGCATGATGCCTGTGGTTTGCTATAGAGCTATGGCTTTTGCAACCAAATTAGAAAACACAAATGTGAATGTATTCCATTGAAATCAATGTGACCTCCACGTGGTGCATTTCAGGAGTAGATTCAGGCTGTATTTCTAAGCATTCTTTATTGACAGTCACCCAGTTGTTGTTGTTGTTGTTGTTGTTGTTGTTGTTGTTGTTGTTTTTAAAAAAGATGAAACTTGCTTCCTAGTAAATTATTTTAGATGTCAATATGCAATGTTTTAAATCCAGTGTTGTACTAGAAAGCAATTACTATAAAAGCTGGGCATATTGCTTTTTAAATGTATGTTTTGTTTAAAGGCATAACTGATAGAGGGGTGCAAAGGGCCAGTTGTTCATATGATGAGGGTTTGGCCAATCAGCAGAGTACTCTTGAAAAGTACAAAAGGGTTCCTTCCCTGCTCCCCTGCAGAGTTTGACCCTGGAGAGGAATGTGCATGCTTTGGATTAATTTTCAGGGAAGGCATTTCTAGAGCAACCACTCCCCCCCCCACCTCTTATTTATCTATTTATTAAATTTATATACTGCCTGTCATCAAAAGATCTCGGGGCGGTTTGCAAGATCAAAACAAGGTAAAAGCGCAAATAAATAGTCAAAACAGAAGCAACAGAACAGTAACCCCAAAGGCCTGGTTGAAGAGGGGCACCCCCTCCCCAATTAAACCCCTTCCCTTTCTCCAAAGATCTCTGGTACATAAGTACCCCTCCCCTTTTATGCACACAAGAACCGTATGAGGTAGTAGATTGGGCTGAGATACACAAACTTATGGAATATGCAGAAATGGCAAAACTTACCGTATGAGGTAAGATAACAAACTTTTTATGAAAGACTGGAAATGGTTTATTGAATATTTACAGATAATTTTTCAAACAGATAAAAACACTGGCAGGATTACTGTTATAACCTGCAGTTACATATTTAAAGAAGATAAATAAATGAGTAAGAAAAGTTAATTTGGATATGCAGAAGATATTAAAAAATTTAAGGAACCGCAGAAATAGGGGGAAGGAAGTCAAGTTTTAAAATGTCAAAATGATTGTAAAATCAGTGAAATGTATATATCTGAAAAATATAAATAATGGGTTTTGTTTTGTTTTTTTGAAAAAATAGATTAGGCTGAGAGACGGTGAGTGGCCCAAGGTCATGGCCAAGTAGGGACTCAAACCTGGATCTTTTTTGTTCTAATCCAACACTCTAAACACTCTACCAGGCTGCTGCATGTGCCATCCCGCCGTGTATTAGTGTACACGTTTCAACAGATGGCAGAATGCTTATTGTTCTCTCCAGTCCTTGGTGTCTCCCTCCAGGAAGGGACGTGAATAATTGTGCCAAGTTCCTTTTCAATGGCTTCCTCGTGAGCTTGCCTCTTGTTCCCTGTTTTCCTTTCCAAGTCCAGTACAGCTTGTTTACTATACTTTTTTGGTTTTTTTGCTATGGACTTGTCCAGACTTGTTTTTCTGAGTGCCCCTTATAGATGAGTCATAACTTTATTCTTTTGTGAGTCAGAGAGGCAAGAGAGTCTCTCAGAAGAGTGGTGTTATTCAAGCAATTAACATTTCTTCTGCTGCTGCACAGATTGCACACCATATTTTTGATACTCGGCACGTGTTATTGATAATAATTTTATTGTTTAGCCAAAGTATTTACTGTGCAGTGGGGCCAATTCTTCCTCCAAGCTGGTTGGCATACCAGACTTCATACACTTCTAAAATGGGTGTAATTCGCGTTTTTCCGACACACAGATTATTTTTATTTTTTATTTTTAAAAAAATCATGTATCTGCTTGCCAGTCTTTATTGTGTCTTTCCCAGCATTTATTTTCTAGATTTATACTTAGCCTTTCAATCAAATCATCTCCAAGGCATCTTAAAGCAGATTATAATAATACAGCACACAGCAGATTAACTTGCCTTCTGGTGATGGGGTTGTAAAGAAAAAAGTGGAGGGGACAGGATACCGTTTCTGCAACTCTCTGGGGTTCCTGATTTTCATATGCAGCTTGCAGTGAGCCCAAGATAAATGGTTTCTCTCTCTACCCCCAAGTCTGTTTTTATTTATTTATAAAAGTATCTACATCCCTCCTTTGGTGGGCATCGCTCATCCAAGGTGTATTAACTACAAAATAAAATAACATCTGTGGGTGATACCCAGCTAAGCAGGGGTGTCTAACAGGTCGATTGCAATCTACTGGTCGATCACGGAGTGTCTGTGTTCGATCTTAGTCGATCATGGGACCCCGACCCCTCCAAAAAGCTCAATAACTGCCCCCCCAAAGAAAGCTCAAGAACTTTGGCTCGTCCTCCCCCCCAAAAAGCTCACTGCCAATTTTTTTTATAGTGGTAATAGATTGTAGTATCTTAGAAGTTGGACACCCCTGTGCTAGTACAATGAGTTTTCACTACACAGCAGAACTTCCTCTTCCAGCACACCCCTGAATATGTTTTGGGGGTTCGTCCAACCCTCCGGAGCAGATTTAGGGGATGGCACCCCATAAAACTAAGCTCCAATGGCCGCAGCGTAAACAATGATTTTAAATTGAAAACATCTTAAAATATAAGCCAGTTAACACAAATAGAAGCAACATAAGATGACAGCAGTATCATGTTAGAGTCTGTCTTCCTTTACAGAGGTGAACATGGATGCTCATAACATGTGTCTCTTTAATGTCTTAGTTGGCATCCATCAGCAGTTTGGGTGCAATAATCAATACTTTTGATATTTATCTCTTATTGTCATAATTGATAGTTCACTCAGCTGCTATCACTGATGAGCAAGAGAGTTGTCTCAGCCCATGCTTTCACTCTCCATTCTTTCTCTAAATTAGCCTGGATGTTAATGCTAAAATCCCAATTTAAGCTACGCATCTGGCAGAAAACCTGATGAGTTCAAGATGTCTCTCTGGAGTAAATAGGATTATGGGGAAGGTTTGGCTTTTTCCTCCTTTTTTAAAAAGAAACAATCCTTTATTTAATGGCTGATTTATATGATATGATGATGGAAAGGGAACTTCCTATAAATCAGTAGTAGCTTTAAGACGCATGAGAACAAAACAACATGGAAATAAAATATGACCTAATAAAAGCTGGTATTGTCAATATTGCTCTTCCCCCATGTGCTCTCTGTTCTGACCTAACTATATTCTGGTTTGGCTTTTCCTTGTTCTCAAATGATTACATTGTGTTCCATCATTTCCAGGCAATCAAGAGGCAAAAGTTAACCAAAAGGTGGCTTATGAAGATTATTGATGAAAGGGTAAGGTTTTCCCCCATTTAAAATATTCATCCATGTGAGTTTTTATTCTACTTGATTCTCTGCCCAGAAAGCCAGTGTTCTGGTGTTGCCAGAAAGCCTGTGGGAAACAAAATACTGTACCCCACTTCATATAGGACTAAAGTTTTCATACAGGATTTTTTGTTATACTATGAGCATATTTACACTTGAGTTACAGTCATTGTGTTGTATCCAGCTCTGCTTTTCCACTTGTGCAATGGAACATCCCTTCCCCACACCTCACACCCTCCAAATTTGCTCTGGAGCCGTGATTCCCAATGTGGGGCACATGCCCCACAGGAGGGCAATTAGATTTTTTAAGGGGGGCAATTTGGAAGCTTGTTTAGACCAAGTTAATGGCCTTTTAGGCTTCCTCCATGTGAATAGTTCACTTTTTGAATAATAAGAATTTTATGTCACGGGGGGACGGGGGACACCAGGATTTTAGAGATGCTTAGGTGGCCAAAAATAAAAGGTGGGGAACCACTGCTCTAGAGGGTTGGGAGACCCACTGGAGCAGTTTTTGGTGGTGCATTGGGACAGGAAGGAGAAGTCCTGTTGTACAATTGGAACTCTGTTAGACAACATTGGATACAACCATTTATTCCGCACCCCCACCCCCGGAGCCCTAAACTGCACTGATAGCTATGATTAGTTTCAAATTAAATGGTAAATGTAAATGGACCCCTGACCATTAGGACCAGTCGTGACCGACTCTGGGGAGCGGTACCTATTTATCTACTTGCATTTTGACATGCTTTCGAACTGCTAGGTTGGCAGGAGCAGGGACCGAGCAACGGGAGCTCACCCGTTGTGAGGGATTGTGGTTTGTTGCTCTCTATTCGCTATTTTTCTGTGATGAGAGTTTGCTTTGATACCAGCAATTCATTCAACCAACTTAGCCCAGTGTTAGGAAACAGGTGTTGTTTTCTGTGTTCAAACTCCTAGGAAAAAAATATGGATGATAGAGCCTATCGGGATATCGGTGAGCTTGAAGCATATGCTGAAAACACCCAAAGTGCTATCCTTTATCTGACGCTGGAAATGCTTGGTAAGCGACTCTTTAGTTACCATGCCTGTCAATAGCCTTTTATCAATGGGTGCAGAATCCTGGGGACTGTAGCTTACAGGTCCCAGCACCCTAACAAACTACAGTTCCCAGGATTCTTTGGGGCAAGCCTTGTGCTTTAGATATATGGTATGGATGTAACGCTTGTGAGGCATTTCAGCATTGTGTGAAAAATTGGCTTATATATAGACTTGGTGTTGACGCTTGCAATTTCACACAGCACTATAATCACAACAGTTGCAGTTAGCATGAGAGAAATATGGTACAGCGAATTCAGTCTCCGCTTTTGGAGCCACCTCGCTCATAATTTTTCAGTTGTCTCGTAGGCACTCATACCGGTATTTCTCATTGCTTACACAAAGAACCTCATTCCTGCTGTTTTGCATAGAAGAAATGTAGCAAAGGAAGGGGTTGAGGTCTTGGTTTATGAGCCTACCATTGTCCTAGGCATTGCCCAGTACAGTGGTCAATCAAGCATTAGGATCAAAGGTTTTGTTTTTACTGTCAGGTCTTAAGGGCAGTCTTTGGAGACTAGCCCTAGTATTTCTTATCAATACAAAATGAGATTCTTTCTTTGGGTTGAAAATATTCTACTATTAATGCTGAAATGATATTTGCCCATCTGACTCAGTATTGTCTATTCCAGGGTTTCCCAAATTTGAGTCTCCGGCTGTTGTTGAACTACAACTCCCATCATCCCTAGCCGGCAGGACCAGCGGTCAAGGATGATGGGAGGTGCTCCAACAACAGCTGGAGACCCAAGTTTCTATTCTGATGGGCAGCAGCTCTCCAGGGCTTTGGGGAAAGGCATCTCCCATCATCTGTCACTTGATCTTTTTAGGTCGAGCTACCAGAAATTAATCCTGGGACCTCTTGCATACAAAGCTGTGCTACTTTGCCAGCAGTGGGATTTGATGCCACCTTGGTAAACACAATTTTCCAAACCTGCATTTGCTTAGATCTTGCAAACGCGGGTGTGTCATTTGTATGGCAGAATTGCTGGGTGAGGGAACAGCTGAACATTGCTCCCCACTGAACTTCCTTACAAGTGATCCCCACTTCCCACTAAGCAAACGTAGAGTAGGGAAACTTCGCGTTTGCTCTATAACATGCAGTTCTGTCCTCGGACAGCTACTGTTTTCACGTTGCTTGTGGCTTTAGTTGTGCTTTGCAGCTAATCATGGGTACGTGGAAGTAAGTCCCCACTGGGTGCGGTGGAACATAGAATCACAGAATGGTAGAGTTTGAAAGGGTCCCGGGGGGTCATCTGGTCCAACCGCCTGCAATGCAGGAATCTCAACCTGTGGTGCCTCATCCTGGTTCAAGCCATATTGGACCCTGCTTAGCTTTGCAAATGGGCATGCCTTCCAGTAACTCTGCTGAGGATTTCATTCACAAGGTGGCTTTGATCTTCTGTTTCTGCAAGGACAGGTGTGAAGGACCTCCATGCTGACCACGCTGCCAGTCACATCGGGAAAGCACAAGGCATTGTAACCTGCTTAAGAGCGACTCCGTTCCATGCTAGCAGAGGGAAGGTGTTTCTGCCCATGGACATATGTATGCTGGTAAGGCGATACAGCTGGGATCCAAACTCATAGCAGTAATCACAACTGTGTTTTTCCTCCAGACCAGGCTTCCTCAAACTCGTCCCTCCGGATGTTTTTGGCCTACAACTCCCATGATCCCTAGCTAGCAGGACCAGTGGTCAGGGATGATGGGAATTGTAGTCTCAAAACAGCTGGAGGGCCGAGTTTGAGGAAGCTTGCTCCAGACTGTAACAGTAGGGCATATTGAATTTTTCAACTTTCACATTCCAACAATGAGAGGTGCTAAAAAGTTTGTAACATCACTTGGGAATTCAAAATATATTTTGGTTACAAGTAATATAATTTTGTTTTGCTTGGTAAATAAAATGCACATAAAATTGCCTAAAAATCATTAAAAATGATTGCCAAGTACTTGCAGTTATAGTATAGATTAATATTATTTTTTTATTTCTATATTATGGTATACATATTTTATATTACCTGACATTTTCAGAAGATAAAATTAAAATTCTTTGGCTTTTCCAAGAGCAGTTTATTTGCTTCTTAATCAAACATAGACTTAACACACTAAATGTTGTCCAGGCACAAAAATAATAGATTTGAATTCCCCACACCCAAAAGCATATTTTTAAGACCCCTTCACTGAAGAAATTTACAAAAAATAAGTTTCACCACTTAAGATGACCTGTGCTACCGTAACAGCATCTGTATTTGATGTAAAAATTAGATGGCTTATTAGCATCCATTTCCATTATCATACATTCCGGTATCACTCCTTTCCTGAAAGGGCTTCTCTTAGTCATGTGGCTCAACTCTGTTCTGATAATGAACAGGAAAGAACTGAAAGGCTTTTTACCTAATCTTTGGAACAAATTGTTTCTTGATGATACATTGCTGATACCCGTGGAGTGCAGTGTTACCTGTTGAGGGCAAGAAAATCTATGTGGAATAGGTAGTACTCCCTCCAGTAATAGGAAGCTGCTTTATACTGAGTCAGGCCAATAGTCCATCTAGTTTGTTATTGCTTACATTGACTGGCAGTGACTCTCCAGAGTTCTGGACAGGGTTCTCCCCTAGCCCTACCTAGATCGGAGCTGAAACTGGATCCTTCCGCATGGGAATCAAATACTCTGCTCCTAAGCTATAACCCATTCCCATAATTGAACCTCTCTACCAACGTACAGGGATGCGGGTGGCGCTGTGGTCTAAACCACAGAGCCTAGGGCTTGCCGATCAGAAGGTCGGTGGTTCGAATCCCTGCGACGGGGTGAGCTCCCGTTGTTCGGTCCCAGCTCCTGTCAACCTAGCAGTTCGAAAGCACGTCAACGTGCAAGTAGATAAATAGGTACCGCTCCGGCGGGAAGGTAAATGGTGTTTCCATGCGCTGCTCTGGTTCGCCAGAAAGCAGCTTAGTCATGCTGGCTACATGACCCGGAAGCTGTCTGCGGACAAACGCTGGCTCCCTCGGCCAGTAAAGTAAGATGAGTGCCACAACCCCAGAGTTGTCTGCGACTGGACCTAATGGTCAGGGGTCCCTTTACCTTTACCAACATACCTACAACCTATAATTTGACACAGGAAAACTACAGAGGAAGGGAAAGTGGGGGAAACAGGGGGGCAAGATGTGACAGTTTCAGTTAAACGTGGTTTGGCTTTGTCACAGCCTAGTACAGTGTTGTGTACGGTGACACCATTCACATAACAAAAAACTACCTTGGAGATATTGACATTTTCAAATGGGTCTGTAGCTTGGCCTTTGGAAAACAGGGAGTCCACAGCAATGGGGAACCACTAGCCTAGTACAATAAAGAGCCCACAGTTGCCTGCAGTTCCCACCCCCTAGTTTGCTAAAAGGCCATGGAGGAAGGGGAGCTGCTGTCTCTGCAGTCCAGCCAGGAATGTGGGCTGGTAGCCTCTTAGTAGGCTAGTTTTCAGAGCCACTTGTACCCAAAGGGCTGGTGGAAGAGAGACAGTGTTTTTCAACCTTTTTTGGGCAAAGGCACACTTGTTTCATGAAAAAAATCACGAGGCACACCACCATTAGAAAATGTTAAAAAATTTAACTCTGTGCCTATATTGACTATATATAAAGTAATTCTCTTGAATAGGAATCAAATAAACACAAAGAAAGTATTTTATAATTACTTTATTATGAAATAGTAAGTAAACAGAAATATGAAAAATTATAAAATACTTTATTCAGTATTTTTCAATTTTTCCCACGGCACACCAGGCAACATCTCGCGGCACACTAGTGTGCCACGGAACAGTGGTTGAAAAACACTGAAGAGAGATACACAACTGGCCTCCGTCACAGTGTGACCTTGGGTAACAGAAAGCCTCTCTTGTAACTCACACTCAAGGGTGGGGAGGTTTGGCTTGTTTTCTTGGAGTGACTGGCGCACATTTATTATTAATAATAATTCAATTTATATCCCACCCTTCTTCCCAAACAGCCCAAACACACCACTGAAACAATATCTTTAAAAAGAACAGTTTTAAAACAATCACATTCTCTCAGCCCGGTGACTTCAGGGCTGTCGGGAACCATGCCTTTCAGCCATCAAATACCTGAGTAAACGAATGTGGTTTTAAATTTCCCCTGAAAGTCAGTAATGGGTAAGACAGATGGGCCTCACCAGGGTAAGGCATGCTGCAAGTGTGGGACCACTAATGAGGAATTCCTGTCATGGGACAACGCCAGCAGGGCAACCCCAGAAGGCCTCACCTGTTGATCCAAGATGGTTAATACTGGGAAGGCACTCTGTTAGATACTCTGTTCCCAAGCTGTTTAGGGTTTTATATGTTAGCGCTAATGCTTTGAATTGGGCCCACTAGGCCAGGGATGTCCAACCGGTCGACCGCGATCAACTGGTCGATCCCCAGGAGGTTTGAGTCAATCGTGGTTGATCGCGGGCTCTTTTTCTTTTGCGGGGGGAAAAGAGGATCCGGCCCTGCCCCCCTCGCCCTGTCCTCGATTCGCACATGATCGCTAAAATGGAAGACGGAGTTTCCGCTGGGAGTTTCCGCTTTGTTTCCTGATCAATATTTTGGTGAGCGACTTTTCCTAAAGAAAGCTCAACATTTTAGACCTGCCCCTCTAAAAAAAGGTCAGCAACTTTGACCTGGACCCCCTAGAAAGGGGCAGATCACTGCCAGGTTTTTTTTCTGTGAGTAGATCGCAGTCTCTTGGGAGTTTGACATCCCTGAACTAGGCCTCTCACAGCCGCCAGACTGCTCCACTTCCTCTGTCAAATGTCCCCTCTCTTTAAAAAGATGGTGGCTGACTAGTTCCTTGAAGCATTTATTTTTCCTTTGCTATTTTTGCCTGACCAGAAGCAGGTAGAATGATATTTCTGTACAGGGTATGCAAAACCTGAGGATGTTTCATGAGGGAGGAAGAGTGTGGGATCATGTGCTGACATGTGCGATTTAAAGTGCCAAATTAAAAATGATAATTGTGCTGCAATTGTGTAGGCAGGCCATTCCTAATTTATTTACCAGAAATGTTTTTAACTTGTGATGTTTTCTCCTCCTCACCCCCTTCCTGGTGTATTAGCATGGTGTTTCGCAAGAGGATTTCATCAGACGTAATCAGGAGAAGAAAATGAGAGATGTAATATATGACATTGCCAGTCAGGCACACGTACATCTGGAGCACGTGAGTTTCTGCCCTTTTTCCTGATATCTCTGTAAGAATATTATTGTAAACAGTTTGACTGTGCAAAACAATTCCTCCCTTTAGACTTTTGTAGCATCCAGCATTTTGATGGTAGACAGTATAGCTTTTGGTTGTTGGTGGCTTTGAGCCGATGGATCCCACCCTGTTTGCCTAGGATGGGACTGAAAAATGAGCTTTGAATGTGATCAGAAGTCTTATATGCAGGGTGGATTTGATTTAAATCAATTGATTTAAATCACGATTTAAATCATGATTTAAATCACTAGTCAGTAAGGCTTGATTTAAATCACTAGTCAATAAGACTTGTTTTAAATATTTTTTTTACAGAAAGACTCATTCTTGCTGGTATAATCTTAATATTTACAACCATATGAAGGTTTCATTTTGGAATAATAAATTTTCAGAGTAGTTTTTACAGTTATATCAAAAATTACTGATTTGGTTACACTACTAGAAATACATAGACAGATAATTATGAAATTATGGTGAGGTTTAATAAGTTCATAGAATCATAGAGTTGGAAGTGACCACAAGGGCCATCCAGTCCAACCCCCTGCCAAGCAGGAAACACCATCAAAGCATTCCTGACAGGTGGCTGTCAAGCCTCTGCTTAAAGACCTCCAAAGAAGGAGACTCCACCACACTCCTTGGCAGCAAATTCCACTGTCGAACAGCTCTTACTGTCAGGAAATTAACTGTTTATATTTGGACAACTTTTCTGCTGTACTTTATTGGAAGGAGAAAAATAATCATTTCCTTAATAACCATTTAAACAATTTATTTAACTAAAACAATAACATGATAGCATATGTATCCATGTTTGTTAACTGATGTGGTTAAACATTTTAAAAAAAAAAACTTAGACTGAGTTTTAGCACACTTGATAAACTTAAAACAAATCCTTATTTCCTGATGAATAGCCTTTGGACTACAATGTAACTTAAATAGAAGACTATATTTAGAAAGATTTTTCCTCCAAAAGCATTTTATTTTAAAAATCCAATTTAAATCAAAAAAATCCGATTTAAATAAAAAAAATCCGATTTAAATCAAAAAAATCCGATTTAAATAAAAAAAATCCGATTTTTTTGATTTTTTAAAAAAAATCATTGATTTTTATCCACCCTGCTTATATGGATATTTTATGATATTCTATATTTTATGATATGGTGCCATGAAAATATTTTCATAAATAAATGTTCATGCTTTTAAAAAAGTGTGGTGGAATCCACACACATACAAAAACGCTGTGGAAAATCTGCTTTTTTCGTTGAATTTGGCGTAGCTCACTGTCGCCATCTAGGGTCACATTTGTATATTGCACTTTGCGGCGCATTTAAAATGTTTTATTTGGAACTGTATAGCTGAGTCCTGTGTTTAAGTGAGCCGCTTCCATTTGAAGAAAAAGCAGCCTTCGAGCCCCAATTCAGAGTATTCAAGTAACCTGAGGAAAATAGTCCCCTCCCTGACTGCTATTTGTTCCCAGATGTGCTGTTTTGCTGGAAACAACCCCTTTAGGGGCAAATAGCAGTTTGGGGGGGGGGGGGTCAGGAGATTTTTTTAATGCATGGCTTCGTTCCAGATCAAGGCCCCTATGGATGCTTTCCCTTCAAAATTATAAATGCCCAGTATAATTACATGTTTTTAAAAGCACGAACGACACGGCCTGTAACTTGGCCCCTGCAAAAGTGACATCTGCTCAGATACTTTTCCTCCTGAAACCTGCTTCTACTAGCATCTGGTGCTGTCTTGCAGCTCAGCCCAGGTGGTATCCCTGATTAGTGCTGTCACTTTCAGGTTTTGCGAAGCCAATGGAAAGAGGCATGGGCTTTCTCATGCCCCTCTTGGTGCCTGCGCTGTCATTAACACCCGATATAACGAGTGGCAAACAGAGCGAGACAAAACACAGCAAAAGGGAAGGAGCTATAACTGGCGCGGGCAGCATAGCCTAAACCACGGGGCTCGTTTCTTTTTTGTCCTGCGGTCTCTGCTTGTCCTGTTTGACGGTAATGCGATGCGGTGTGGACAGGGCCTTTTGTTGAAGACTCAGCTGGCACTTTTGTTGGGTGCCCCCTGTCTCCACTTGCAAGCTGCTCTGCTGCCGATTCCGCGGTTGGTCGAAGTCTCCTTTCTGAACAAACCATTAAATAAATTGGCATCCTCTCTCGTCCCAGCCCTGTTCCCCACCCACCCACCAACCAACACAGACAAAGGCAATAGCTAGGTATAATCCATAATACATAAAGGATATGTATTAATGCTGTTGAGAATAGATGAAAAAAAAAGATTTACAGTGAGCGAGCTTTGAAGGGTCAGTTCATGTTTTTGATAACTGAGGCAAGATTGGACTGCATTTTCAGGCAATATACTGAGCTGTAACTGGGATGAAATCATTGACTGTTTTAAATGCAAATTAAACTAAATTGATGGGTGCCTGCAAAGCTTGATGAAAGTTGCTGTTCTAGTGAATCTTCATTCATGGCCAGCAGAGGGCAAAATGAACCGTCTGTCTGATGATTCAGATTTTCTTTCAGTTTGATGTCCTCAGAATTTCAGACTTAACCCTGGGAAATGTTGTAACTCCTGCTAGCATCCTGATTTAGTTCTGTGTGTCTCTTGATTGATTAACATCCATCTATGTTTGCAAAGTGAAATAATGTGCTCTCTGCCAGACTTTCAAATTCAATTAACTACCGTACTTTTCCATGTATAACATGCCCCTGTGTATAAAACGTCCCCTATTTCTGGGGTCTCAAAATTAAGAAAATTATTGTTGAGCTTTTGGGGGGGAGGGTTGCCCACAGTTGTTGAGCTTTTTTGGGGGGGCAAGAGGAGTTGAGTTTTTTTTAGGGGGAAATGCCAAAAATTACTCACCTGCCAGACGGACACTGACATTCGCGCACATTGACAAATCAACTTATCCTGTCCCAACACCGAAAAAAGCAGCAAAACACCCACTCATTTGACACAGCAACAGCCAATCAACAACAGTCCTTGCAGCAGCCACCAATAACAACTGGCAGCAGCAACCAATCCCACGGCCCCACAATGCACTACCCATGTATAAGACAACCCCTAATTTTGAACATGATTTTTGATTTAAAAAACATAGTCTTATACACGGAAAAGTATGGTATTAATTTCATTTGATCTCTTTACACTGGGTTTTCCTCCAAAAAAAAGAAGGGGGGGAGAGGCCAAAGCAGTTAACAATACTTTACCCCAAACAAATATAACAATATTGGAAATGGCAAATTGACTAGGGATGCTTGAGCAGTTTGATTTCTGTGAATTCCTTGGGGCTTGGACGTAGTCTTTTGATGGTGCTTTATCAATGACAGGGACGCGGGTGGCCCTGTGGTCTAAACCACAGGGCCTAGGGCTTGCCGATCAGAAGTTCAGTGGTTCGAATCCCTGCGACGGGGTGAGCTCCCCATTGCTCGGTCCCAGCTCCTGCCCACCTAGCAGTTCGAAAGCACGTCAAAGTGCAAGTAGATAAATAGGTACCCGCTCCGGCGGAAGGTAAACGGCGTTTCCGTGTGCTGCTCTGGTTCGCCAGAAGCGGCTTAGTCATGCTGGCCACATGACCTGGATGCTGTCTGCAGACAAACGCCGGCTCCCTCAGCCTCTAGAGCGAGATGAGTGCGCAACCCCAGAGTCAGGGGTACCTTTACCTTTACCTTTACCTTATCAATGACAGTAATGATTGACCGTCTTTTAGCTTTGACATGTTAAATATTTCTGTTGTTGGAGAACTTGGCCTACAAAGGGATTCTTAGAAACCAAGCAAGTCATTGTTATTTGATATTAAGATTTTGTTTAAGGGATTGGTGGAAACATACATATTTTTAATTGCACTTGCAATCCAAATGACACTGAAATATTTACTTCAGCCATGCAAATAATCTGTGGAGTCCATTGCTCTGCCAGTTGCTTCCCACTCTTTCTTGTTGTTTGTTGCATATCTTGTTGCCTGTTGCATATCCTTCCTGCCCACACACCACAACCTAGTCATTCATGCTTCTTCAGCTGCCTGCCTGGACAGCTGAAATAGTCTTCTTCTGTGTTCCAGCACAGAAATAGCAATGCAGTGCTGTGAAGCCTCTGTATGCTCTCCCATCCAGCATCCATTGGAGCAGGGGTAGGCAACCTAAGGCCCGTGGGCCAGATGCGGCCCAATCGCCTTCTCAATCTGGCCCACGGACGGTCCGGGAATCAGTGTGTTTTTACATGAGTAGAATGTGTCCTTTTATTTAAAATGCATCTCTGGGTTATTTGTGGGGCCTGCCTGGTGTTTTTACATGAGTAGAATGTGTGCTTTTATTTAAAATGCATCTCTGGGTTATTTGTGGGGCCTGCCTGGTGTTTTAAATGAGTAGAATGTGTGTTTTTATTTAAAATGCATCTCTGGGTTATTTGTGGGGCATAGGAATTCGTTCAGTTTTTCGCCCAAAATATAGTCCGGCCCACCACATGGTCTGAGGGACGGTGGACCGGCCCACGGCTGAAAAAGGTTGCTGACCCGTGCATTGAAGCATGGGAGAGAGCATGCAGTATTATGGCTATGCTGTTTTGCCCTGACATTTGGCTGCTTCTGTGTCAGTCTTGCAAGATGGGCACTTAAGGAGAAAATAGAGTGATCTTTTCAGCTTTGCCTAGTGGGTGTGTTGGAGTTTGGTTACTTACCTGAGCCACTGAGTCGAGGGCAAATGGCATCTCTCTTACTGCATTACTTAATGTGCTTGTCTTACACCTGGGTTGCAGCTGATGTGTGAAACATATTCTCGTTTTGGTTGTAAACCTTCAAAGCAACTCCAGATCAAGCAAAAGTGTTTGGTGGTTGGTCCTCAGAGCTTGAGAGTAGCACAATTCTTTGCCATGTTTTTTGTGGTGACCAATGCATTAATACAGAGTTAAACTTCCTTTTACATCCAGCAACACAGTTAAGAGTGTGAGTCAACAACTTTGATCATGCATAGATCAGGCATTGGCCTATTTCATTGTTCAAAGCTTGGATTGTCACCACAACACTAATAGAAATAAACTGTTGCTGATGTTGTTGTTAGATGAGCGGGATGTAGCTCAGAGCATCTGCTTTGAATACAGGAGGTCCCAGGTTCAGTTCCTGGTATTCCCAGCACTGCTGTGAAGGACTCCTGCCTGAAATAATAAAAAAATATTATTTATATGCCGCCCATCTGACTGAGTTGCCCCACCCATTTTAGGCAGCTTCCTGCAAAAATTAAAAATACATAAAAAGCTTCCCATTACAGGGCTGCCTTCTGATGTCTTCAAAAAGTCTTATTGTTGTTTATCTGGTTTGACATCTGATGGGAGTGTGTTCCACAGGGCGGGCGCCACTACCGAGAAGGCCCTCCGCCTGGTTCCCTGTAACTTCACCTCTCGCAGTGAGGGAACTGTCAGAAGGCCCTCGGAGCTGGACCTCAGTGTCTGGGCTGAAAGCCTGGAGAACTGCTGTCAGTCAGTGTAAACAATACTGAGCTCGATGTTCTAATGGTGTGCGACAACTTCCTGTGTTTCTATGGTGATGGCATAGTCCAGAGAAGAGGAAAAATCTACAGGATCATGTTTCTGGCAGTCAAAAGGTTACAGAGAGTGTAAAGAAGCACAGTTAGATTTTGCAGGGACTGTGCCGTGTTTTCCCAGGTCTGTTGTTACATTTTGATGTACATGATAAACCTGATTGTGCGTGGCATGACAGTGCCCAGTTCGTGAAAAATCTTGCGGTAGGCTCACTATTTTGAATTGCTTCTTGAACTCTAACATGCTTTTTCTGTCTGTCTGCAGGCTAGATCCTTCAGGAAGAATGTTCCTGTTAAAGCATTTCCTGCCTTTCTCTATACCGTAAGTGGGGCTACTGCATTTTTACACCCTTGAAAATAACTTGGATCAGCAATGGGCAATATGGATCTCTCCCTGATACTTGAAGAAAGTTTGGGGTGCTGCTTGTAATCTGGGTGGCTCTGCTGCCTCCCAAATGTGCCCCAGGGCCTTCTTTGAAATTCAGAGCTCCTGTTGCTTAGATGCACATAGGAATTTGATGTGTTCTGCAATGCTGCTTCTGATAGCGTCATTCTCTCTATAGCCAATGTTTGGGCTGTGGGTGCTGTTGGTTATGTAACAAGAATGGCACCACTTTTGCACAAGAGGGGCGAAACCACAGGCTTTGCAAAAGTACAAAATCTCTTTGGGGTGTGGGGAAGCTAAAAAGGGTGGAACAGAGACCAAAAAAAAAAATCCCAGTGAAGACTGAGCATACTCAGTGGATGCACACTCTACACTGCCAACATTTTGTTGCAGGCTTGGCTTTTGACGTCTTAACTGTTCACTATAAATGGATGTTTCATCCATTGCTGCTGTTAATCTCTTGTCCTTTCACTTTAGTAATAATAATAATAATAATAATAATAAATATTTTAAAAATCCTTTCTTTTCCAGGCTGCTCTTGAGGATTATTTGAATAAAATACAAAAAGTTGACTTTGATATATTTCATCCAAGTTTGCACAGGAAGAGCGCTTTACTACCTTTGCATTTGTATATTAGATCCTGGAAAAAAACATATTAAAGTATATTTGACATGAGATTTGAGTCTTTCTGGTTATTGTTGGCTGAGTTTTAGCCTCACTCACCTTGCAGTGAGTTTTTACCCTCTTCTCCTTCCCTGCCCACTGTTATGCTCACAAGAAGAAGAAGAAGAAGAGGAGGAGGAGTTTGGATTTGATATCCCGCTTTATCACTACCCTGAGGAGTCTCAAAGCGGCTAACATTCTCCTTTCCCTTCCTCCCCCACAACAAACACTCTGTGAGGTGAGTGGGGGCTGAGAGACTTCAAAGAAGTGTGACTAGCCCAAGGTCACCCAGCAGCTGCATGTGGAGGAGCGGGGACGCAACCCGGTTCCCCAGATTATGAGTCTACCACTCTTAACCACTACACCCACACCACACTGGCTCTCACAACCATGTCAGGACTAGTTAGACTGATCTAGTATCAAAGAGTAAACTTATTAGCTAAACCAGGATTTGAACCCAGGTCTCCCCACTGATGTCCACCACTCTTCACTACACCACACTGGCTGTGCTTCTAGTTTAGACTGATCGCTGGCAGGGAGCTAATTCCTAGGGGCCCACGGGCACCCACAAACTTTTTGCTGTGGGTGCCCGACCTCTGCCCCCTCCGGCTGCTGACTTCCTGGCATATGTGCTGCTTATGTTGAACACTCTGTCTAGCTATTTGTTTATTTAAACCGTGTCTTGCCTTTCCTTTTGTGGTTAGCAACAGATAAAACAAAATCACAAAAATGACTAAAAGCAAGATTTTAAAAAGAGACAAATTCTGGAGAAACTGCCAAAACGTTGGGATGTACCACTTAGGTGCATTGGACCTGTCCTGAGGTAGCTGCTTTCACAGACAGGGCATTTGGAAGTACAGTAATGCAAAACGTTCCAATCAGACAGCGGATAAAAGTCCCCCAAATGGGATTGCTAAATTTATTTAACAGTGAAAACAAGTATCTTAAGAGTAAACCCTTAATTGAGCATTTGCTGATGGCTGTGCAACCATCTGTCAGAAGGTTGTTAAAGAGGAGGACAAGAGGAGAGCCTTCTCAAACATTTAACTTGAACGATATGTCGGTCACATTCTTCAATCGACTCTTAACAGCCGCACTATGCCATTTAACTGTTTCCTCAGTGCAAACAATGCAAGAGTTCATGAGCACTGACAGTCACATGAGGACTCCTCTTTAAAGACGTTACTCATGACATCTACAGGGTTTGTTCTTCTGAGTGTTATGGCAATATATAATCTCCCTTATTTTTCCCTTCCCAGAGTGTGTCTGCTGAGTATGGCTTACATGTATGTAGAAACCAGAGCTAAATGAGTGCTTGGATTTTCATATATGACTTTAACCTAATACGATCCTCCTAATGGTGAAACAATGTTTTGCATCATTCTTTACAATGTAACAGTATAGAAGTAACGAAAGTACTTTTGGATGTAAATTCCTAGGTATTTGTTGGTGTAAGGATGGAAGAATGAAGCACTGCAACATTGCATTTTCTAACCATTACAGGTAGATAGCCATGTTGGTCTGTCATAGTCAAAACAAAATAAAAAAAATCCTTCCAGTAGCACCTTAGAGACCAAGTAAGTTTGTTCTTGGTATGAGCTTTTGTGTGTATGCATGGTATCTGAAGAAGTGTGCATGCACACGAAAGTTCATACCAAGAACAAACTTAGTTGGTCTCTAAGGTGCTCTTGGAAGGAATTTTTTTATTTTGTTTTTTCTAACCGTGTTGTCCTTTGCATAGGCACCGTGTGTCACAATGCTGAAGTTCCAGTCCTGCAATTTGATTCACTTAATTAGAAGTTGGGGTGATATTTTTTAGAAACCAAAATAATCTCGATAAAACACCATTGGTCAGGGTAATTGTGTCATGGTAACCTGGTTAGTTCGACAAAGTACGCCAAACAATTGAAAAGAGACATTTAATTTTTTGAAAGCCCTATGGCTTATTGGGACTGCATGAATGTGTGGGCTCCTGGAGAGGGGCTCACAGATGCATGTTTCTTTTATTCTAATGCCATGCTGAGCTAAGCCAGGGTTTGACTTAGCGTGCTGTCCAAACCCAGGCTTGTGGTTAAGCTCTGTCCTCCCTAACCATGAGCTGAAGCCAAGGGAAGGGGGAAACTTGCTCTCCTGGTTCAAGAATAAAAAAAGACTGGGGAAAGGAGCAAAGCAGCTGTGAGCTCCTCTCCGTAATAGCTTCGTAAGAACGGGATCATGAAAGCTTTCTTAACCTCTTTTGAAAACAATTAACAAGCTATGGGGCTTGTGTCTAAACGGAGTGTAGGTTTTGAAGAAGCTAAATCAAGTGTTTTGAGTGAATAATTACCACGGTGTGTTTGGGAGTTTTTTGTTTTAAGTCCTTTTGATTCTCCCCTTAAACTCGACAGCAATTATTCCTTATTTGAATTATTTCCCTCTCTCTTTTTTCCTTCTGAGGAAACTGTTAGACTTTCAGTGAAACGAGTTTTTATAGCTAGCACCTCGTTAAGGTTGCTTTGCAGTATTTTCATTATAAGGTTGTTTTGCAGTATTTTCATTATTTGTTATTTAGCAAATTTGTTTTGTAGTATATTACACAACTCCAAGTTCAGTTGGAGGGCTCTTGCCATTATTTACATCCTTAAGCAGTTTACTACGATTTTGAGTAATTCTGTTCAGGAGCTACTCCAAAAAGTTTTTGAAAGCCACTTAGGCTGTATTATAGTTTCTTTTCATCAAACGAAGTTTTTTGGAGGGTTCTTTTCATTATTTACAATCTTTTGAGTTAGTTACATGTGTCTGAGCATTTCTGTTTGAAAGCAACTTTAAAAAGATTCTTTTGAGAGTATTTAATACATTTAGTTACATGTGTCTAAGCATTTCTGTTTGAAATCAACTTTAAAAAGATTCTTTTGAGATTAATTTAACACATTATTTGAATTCACATTGACCTCGTTTCAGGGGGTTTTCACGGGGTTATTTTCCTTCTCTTTTGCTGTGAGCTCCTCTCCAGCAGCCTGCATGTGGCCTACTATGTTGAGCGAACCAGGCCAATATGCCTCTAACCTGTATTGCAGTATTTGGGAATCTCCACTGCCTTGTGCATCAGCTTGAACATTTCCGTTCATTTAAAAAAGTTATCCTGCCGTTTGCAATTCCCAGGTGGTCTTAACATAGGAAGCTGCCTGATACTGAATCAAACCATTGGTCCTTCTAGCTAAGAGCTTAAGGCAGGAGTCTCTCCCGAGTCTACCTGGAGATGCCAGGGACCTTTTGCATGCCAAGCATGTGTTCTGCCAATGAAGCACATCCATCTCCAATCCAGGCATTCACCAGAGCCAGGCCTGCAGAACCTTGCCACCTGGTCCATCATGTGCGTTTTAGCCAAACTTCTTCAGAAGTTGTGGGATTCCAAGTCCCACCAGCCCCGGCCAGAATAGCAAATGGTTCAAGCAAGGTATTGGGAATTGTAGTTCAACAACTTCTGGGACACCACATGCTCCCCAGCACTTGACTACACCATAACCTGGCCATGGTCCATATGTTATTTACAAAAATATATATGGAAAGTAATTTATTTATTTCTCCTAAATGGACTGGGCTGGAAGCTTCTTGGGACCAAGCTGACTTGCTCCTGCAGCAAGGCTGCCCCTCCTTCATATGGAAGCTACCCATAGTGAGTTGAAGGTAGTGTCACAATAGGAGGGGTGGAGGGAAGAATCCGTGCCCTTGCATCTTGCAAATGAGCAGTAGTACACAGTTTGCAGCAAAGCCCCAGATGCACAAAGTATCTCAATTCTGTATAACACAATTCACCCAGACATCTATCTGTTCCTCCACGTTACTTCTTTGTAGCTATCGTTGAGTTGTTGAATGAAATTCTGCATGTAATCCCCCTCTCGCCTCCCCCCCCCACTTTAATCAGGATTAATCCCCACAGCTGCTTTGTTGTGTAACAGCATCCAGTGCTTTTAGTGAGCAGCGTGCCACATAATGAATTTGTCTAAGCGGAAGATCCTACTGCAGTTTCAATCAGAGGGCCTATTGCACCGAAGGAAACTTGAAAAATCCCAAAATAACAACTTAATGTGAAGGCCATTACAAGCTGCGCTTTGGGGACCAGTGCTTCAAATGCATTGTTGCATAATGATTTGTATCTCATTGAAATGGCTAATTGCAGGAGTTATTTGACTGCTTTGGAATGTGCTAATCCTGGTCGATTTGTGAGGAAGAGCTTTCCTGACATTCTGGAATAGCGAGGGCCCCAGCTGGATTGGTTTCCCACTCTTCCAAGTGTCTATCGTGAAAAGAAAAAAATGTACACTTGCAGTGCGATCCTATGCATATTTACTGTACTCATTTATTTGGGAGCAAGTTTCTTTGAACTCAGTGGGATGTACAGCAGTATCCCCTGTGCATCCACTAGGCAAGTCTCACTGGGGCTCATAGGTGCATAGGGATGCGCTTCTTTCATGTGGCACACCGCTAGTTTGAAAGAGGATGAATTCTGAAGGATGCCATGGCACCCTGCCATCAAGCCATGTGTGCATTGGGTCTCCCTGAAGGACTGTTTTTTTAATGTTGTTGATCTCTTCAATATCATTAACAATATTGCCAGCAGAAACAAGTACTTCCTTAGCTGTTATTTTAACTTCAGAATAGTTTAAAACTTTTTTGGCTTGTCTACGTTGTTGAACTTTTTATTATTGTTTAAGTATAATTGTTGTTTTTGGCCAAAATCACTTTCAAAATGATTTTAGATAAGAAAGCGCATTGGGCTAGAAATTAATCCTGTATCGTTTTCTTTCCCTCCAATGCAGGCTCATAAATAGGTGGGTCATATTATAATCCTTGCAGATTGGTTGGGATTGTAGCCTAAATATTAAAATTCCTTCAATAGATGACACCAGTGCATGTTACAGGTCTAAAAGGTAAAGGGACCCCTGACCATTAGGTCCAGTCGTGTCCGACTCTGGGGTTGTGGCGCTCATCTCGCGTTATTGGCCAAGGGATCCGGCGTACAGCTTCTGGGTCATGTGGCCAGCATGACTAAGCCGCTTCTGGCAAACCAGAGCAGCGCACGGAAACGCCGTTTTTACCTTCCCGCCGGAGCGGTACCTATTTATCTACTTGCACTTTGACGTGCTTTCGAACTGCTAGGTTGGCAGGAGCAGGGACTGAGCAACGGGAGCTCACCCCATCGCGGGGAATCGAACCACTGACCTTCTGATCAGCAAGCCCTAGGCTCTATGGTTTAGACCACAGCGCTACTTGGGTCCCAGGTCTAGTGGTAGCTAAATCTGGAAAGGTGTTCCATAGAGTTTTTAAAAAATACTCCAAACGTGAAACTACAGGTGTCCCAATGTTTTGACTGCACCAGGCATGATTTAGGCCCCTTCACTTTGCTTTCAGTGTACTCCTCCTGCTGGCTTGGGAAGCGGTGTACGCATGACTATTGGCCACAATCCATGCCTACCTTGTTTATTATGAAATACTCTTTCCCACAAAACCAACATTGTTCCAAATTGAGAAAAGGGATGACCTACCTGCATTCTAAACTTGTAATGTGTACACAGCTTGCAAAACACAAGCTGGCATGCATTTTATCGGTGTAGAGTGAGAATTTTATAGAATAGCAAATTAAGCATTTAGATTACACTCCTCCTCCTCAGTGTAACAATAATCTTCAACCTATCTTTTACAATGTGGAGATCTAGCTTTTAACCCAGAAGTGGAAAGGGGGCTCCATCTTACTTTCCCCCCCCCACCCCCATATATGCTCACCCTTCCTTGTGGTTCGCTACCACTGTTTTCATGGTAGAGGCCAAAACACAGTAGCAGTAGTAAAGCATGTTGTATGCATGCAGGAAAAGTCTGTTCACTGGCATCTCTAGTTAACAGAAAAATCTGAAAGACCTGTACCACAGACTGTGGTACACTAAGTCGGACACTAAGTACATATTAGAGATGGCAAAGTGTCTGAGATGTATAAGGTAGCTTTTTAGGCTTTTGCTTGTCTTTCTGTTAAACTTTAACAACTTTAACAAGGGAATGATATGATGGGTGTGGTGCTACTGGTGTAACACAGCTGAGATCAAGGTGAGACCCAGTGGCTGTTCAAAACCTACCAGTGACCAATGCTGGGAGAGATAGTCTGATGAATTACTAGCATGCTGTGCTGGTCATCAGGGAGGCAGCTTTGACTGTCTTTGATAAAGCATGGGGCAGTTATTTTATTGGAGAGGCAAATTTCCAAGATGCTGGGTGCAAGTTTTTCAGTGATGCAGGCCTCTTCCTCTTCCATTTGTGCTCAAAGCAAAAAATAAAAAGTATGATATGGCCAGCCTGCTTTTTAAAATCACTGGGGGTAGGAAATTTAACCTGGGACAATGATAAGTGGATGCTGTCCTTCCAGTTATATGATCGCTCATAAAAGAAGCATAACAAATTGCAACAGGGCAAGGTGGTGAGAAAATTAAACCAGGAAGTATGCACTTTTAAAGAAGGCTCAGCCTTCCTGGGTTAGCATTGAGCTGTGCATGTAAAATCAAATACGTTGCTTTGACAGCTGATGGCTGACAGCTAATTTTGCATAACTCAAAAGCCCACTTCCAACATTGTGAAAACACTAGCTGATGCAGGAGAATAATCATATCACTTGTTCTGTGAAACTACATACACCGACTACCTCACTCGGGAACAATGTGAGCTGCAAACCAACAGTATCTGGAGGGCCAGAGGCTAGATGCTGCTGGTTTAGCCAATGCTGAGCTGCAAGCACAAACGGCGTGACTCTGTAGAATTGCAGCTTTCTGTGTGCTCCTACCCTCCATAAAACTAGCTTGGCTTGAGAAATAAATGGTGGAAGGTGTGTGGATCCTATATAATACTGAGGAAAAGCAGACAAAGCATTCCAGTGCTAATGGAGAACATTTAGCAGGTGTGTGAAATCCAGCTATAGGAAGATATGTAGCTGCGAAATAAAAAAGGAGTGTCTGTTGTGATGTCAGGAAGCAAATGTGGTGTGGTAAGCAGAGGAGAGGGAGAGAGAGAATGCTTAGAAATAAGTAAACAGGATGTAAGCAGTTACAACAGCTTGCAATCACCATGTGCAATTATATGGTCATAGAGGTCATGTGGTAATATGCTAAAACCCTGATAGTGTACTCAGGCATTACCTCTCATTTTGCATACAGTGGGGGGAGGGGGGGGGAGGAAATGCCACGACAATCTTACCATATTCAACAACATAGCTGTGAGATTGGAAGGTGTGCTGCTCTACCCCAAATAAAACATTCTACTTCTTTTCTGAGAGTGATGTATAGAACTCCCATTAGACTAGATGGCATTGTAGGCAGCATGTGACAGGTGAGGATGTACCTCCTTAGTTCATTCATTAACTCATCAGCCCCTTCTGTTCGAGTGAGTCAGCCTGCCCACTCCACTTCCTCTGGCAACGCTGTCATCGTTCATCTCTTTCCCCCCCTGGAGCCACATATGCAGAAGCCTCTGTGCTTTCTCTATTAGCAGTATTTAATTAAAACATGCATTTGGAAAGTAAAAACATTTGATTATCTTCAGCACAATACTATCCTTTGTGTGTGTGTGTGTGTGTGTGTGTGTGTGTGTGTGTGATGGTTTTAATCTTCATTACAGCACAGTCATACTGATGTTGGTAACCAGGAGACCCACTTTAACTCAAGGTTTACACCAGGAGTGGGGCACTTCCACCAAGCCATGCAGGAGGAAAATAAGTACAGTGGTACCTTGGTTGTTGAACTTAATCCGTTCTGGGAGTCCGTTCGACTGCTGAAACGGTTTGAAAACCAAGGCGCTGCTTCTGATTAGCTGCAGGAGCTTCCTGCACTCAATTGGAAGCCGCGTCGGACGTTCGGCTTCCAAAAAATGTTCACAAACCGGAAAACTTACTTCTGGGTTTGCGGCGTTCAGGAGCCGATTTGTTCGTGAGCCAAGCCATTTGAGAACCAAGGTATGTCTTTTAAATTTTTGGTTCTCCCAGCCCCTCCGGCCACCATTGAAACTAGAGCAGCCAAATATGAATCCAACCTTTATTTATTTTGTATATTTATTAAATTTCTATACCGCCCTTCACCCAAGGATCACAGGGTGGTTTACAACATAAAAGCACAAAAATACACAACATGGCAACAAACAAAAACAAGTTAAAAGGCCATAGTTTAATTAGCCAGAGGCCTAAGAGAAGAGGAAGGTTTTTGCCTGGCACCTAAAGATGTGTAACGAAGGCTGCAGGTGAGCTTCCCTGGGGAGAGCATTCCACAAGTGCGGAACTGCTGTAGAAAAGGCCCATTCTTGTGTTGCTGGGTCAGTTCATATGGGGAAAGGCAATGCCTTAGGTATTGTGGTCCTGAGCCATTTAAGGTCAAAACCAGCACTTTGAACTGGGTCTGGAATCTAATTGGCAGCCAGTGCAGTCGGGCAAGGATTGGCGTTATATACTCAAAGTGTCTTGCCACAGTGAGCAACCTGCCTGCTGAATTTGCAAGACCTAAAAGTTTCTGAACCGTCTTCAGAGGCAGCCCCACGTATGATCCATTGCAGTAATCTAACCTAGAGGTTACCAAAGCATAGACAACAGATAGGGGTGGGGCTGGCTACTATATTAAGGAAGGTGAAGTATAAATTACAGGCCTTTTGGAAAAACCCCTGTATATTCAAAAGATTTTGTATGTTCACAATGGGACACAATTCTGTCTGCTCCCAGTCAAGTACCTTCCACGAAATCCCTTAAGGTGGTTTGGATGGATTTGATTTTTTTTAAGATGCAGGGACAGGGCAGGGCATGTGATAAATTCCTGGATTCAAAGCATTCGAACCCACAGTCACTTGTATGAAAAGTGAGGGTCGTGACCTTACAATTGGCGAGGACATGAGGCACTGGAGTGCGCAAGGTAGGCCAAAATGGACATTTATATCTGTACACTTAGCTATGAATTTGTTTAGGGGTGACATGCTAGCAAAATGTTTGGACATCGCTTCTGTTTGTGGTACAGCTTTTGGAATTGAGTTTGATGGCTATATACGGTAATGAAAGCATGACATTAATTTTATAGAAGGATGGAAGTGTCTGTATGTGTATGCATTTGAGGAGCTGCTGTTACATGTTGCAGAAAGGTGCAACTGAACAGTGTATTCTTAGCACATGTCATCATAGTATAATAATATGCTCAACCATCCGTCTTCATTCAGCTGAGACTGTCACCCTTCAACAAGCATGCGAGGAATGCAAGAATACAGGGGTAGGGGAGTAATTAAGACATAATTGCTCATTTTCTAGTGACTAAAAGATGCCAATGCTACTTGGCATATTTGTTTACAGAACTAGTCAAGACAATTCATACTGTTAAAAGGGCTCCATTCTCAGATTTAAATGTCTGGCTGCTTCCCTGGAAACATAATTCAAGACGTTTCATCAACAGATGTTCTCTGTGCTAAAACTTAGGTAAATATGCTTTCGTATAGCTTATGTCCCACTGCACAATTTAACAAAAGCACTATTTGGGCTGCATGCATCAGAAGAAAAAGACAAATACGTTTCTGAACCAGCTAAATTGCTCAGTGTTGTGTGCCTTAGACTAGGGATGGAGAACCTGTGGCCCTCCTCAGGCATGTCCAAAGTCAGGCCCGGGGACCTAATCTGGCCCATTGGACACTCCTGCGTGTAGGTCTACTCTTATATTGGGGGAGTCCATGCCAGATAAATGGCATGGAAGATCTTTGGTTCGGAAATGTATAGTAGCTCACAAACTGTTGTCTTGTTGCCTGTTGCTGGAGAGAGGACAGGTATTTTTCTCAGCCTGGCCCTCTGGATTTTGAAATGAGAGGGAAGGATGGATAAATGGCTACTATTCAAAGTATGCTAGAATGACCTATAGTGTGAATAATATACAAAGTGAAATACATACAGTGATAAGTTCTTTGGAGCTCATCAGTTGCAGCAACACAAAGCCAAGTTTATTTTTCAAACTTACATTTCAAAGAAAGCTTTGTTTTTATATCTTGTTCTTGCCGCTTGTAGTTATTTTCCACTGGGTTAGGTGCATCTATGCTGAGCTTTCCATAGTCTTTGTGCAGGTCGGATCAAGTTTTTTTTAATGCTTGGGAGGTTTTCCTTTTAACTTCTCTGAACTGCTTCTTGTGATTTTTTTCCTGGGCTTTGGCCTACAGGCAGTTTTGAATAAGTTTAATTTTTATGTTGCTTTCCCCTTCTCCTTATTTAATTTATTCCCTGTGAAAATTTCACCCCTCTATTTTTAAATATTCTCATTTCCCACTGAATTATTTTTTCTTGGGTCTTATATTGGGCTGATTTATACAAAATTTCACATTGGGATCAACCTGTCTTCCTTAACCTTTATTTCTATCTGCTGTGCAGTGTGCAGTGTTTAACCTTAACTAGAAGGTTGTTGGAGTTTAGGTGGGTTGGTGGCTAGAGTGCATTTAATTTTAATCATGCATGCTGCAATCTTACATAAAAGCTGCTTTACCTGATTGCTTCACATTTTCTCCTGCAATCACTGTGTTCCAATTTTTGCCTCTTGTATACACAGCTTCGTATATTTTCTCTTCTCCCAAAATTAATTCATGTAAAATGTTATTTTGATTTTCCTTTGACATTATTTGTGGACTATGTTTACATCTTTCACATACTAAATTGCATTCACTGGTCTTCTGTTGCTAACTGAAATCCATTTAGAAAGTTTATCTCTGTACATAACTCCCTTTGTTTACTGGGGCAAATTATGAACCTCACATTCAAACTCCCAACTCCCATTACCCGATTACTGACCATACTGGCTGTGGTTCATGGTAGCTGGAGTCCATAACATCTGACAGGGCAGAGGTTCCCTTTTAATCTTAGTCTATCCTGTTCGGATCCAGATCTGAGGGAGGTGTATGGGAGTTATCTCCACGCCAATCCCGATACGTAAATCAGGCTAAAAGATTGGGATTGGCACAAGGCTATCTGGTGAGCTGTATGAACCAAGGAAATGGGATTTCCCCAATCTGTCTGACTGTCTTTCATGAAGCGGGAAAATCATACAAGCAACAAGGCAGTGTGCATAGAATGCATAACCTACCATAAAGAGCATTTTAGCTACACTGCAATTGGAAAAACCAATACTGTATATAGAGAATACGTCAGCATAGGAAACAAGTGCATCCTGCGTACAGTGTTGTATTACACACATACATACGTTTACATACATTTGTTTTTAGATTTACGCTCACAATGTGGGTTGCATCTTATTCATATCAAAGTACTTTCCTTGTAAGAATTTTTTTTTGGGGGGGGGGGTTTGGTGCACCTTTAGACAAATGTCAGCAGTTGGATGTGTGGACGTTTGAGAAGCTTATACTAATTGTTCTAAATTCAGACCTGTTTGTCTTTCATTCTTCTAACCAAACACCATATGTGTGCCTGCTGAACATATTCTTCCCGAGAGACTATGCTCATTTTTCTAGGATGTTATGCAAATATTTCTAAGGAAACAGAAGGCATACAGAACCAGTAACCCCCCCCCGCACTCTTTTTGCCAATAATTCCCCCTTCTGTCCAAAGGCCCTTTATATGGTGATCAGTGATGGGCGACCTGTGGCTTTGCAGATGTGGTTGGAATCCAAGTCCTATCAGCCCCAACCAGCATGGCCATTGGTCAGGGTTCAGGACCAGGGCAGGAGATACATTAGCTGAAGCCTTCCCACGGATTTAGAGCATTGAAATACATTAGGAGCAGTAACATGTATGGGCGAGGCAGTTCTACTGACAATGTTATTGATATAGGCTGAGTTTGGAAATGTGACATAAATTGTTGATTGGGATAATTCGTGTGACTTCTTGAGCTCATTTCTGATATAGTTCCTTGTTCCAGCAAATGAGCAAGTCAGTTGTGCTTGCAAACACAATTTCTGGCACAAATAGTAGATGTAAGTACATTGGACCTTGGCCACAGTCCCAAGTCCCTTGCATACACAAGGGCTCGCTGTTCTCTCCCTTGAAGGGAAGCAGTCTGTGTGAAATGCAGCAGCAGTTCTCTATGAACAGAAATGAGTGGGGAAGTCTCAATGTAGCTGTATATATGCTGATAAGACCCGCTGGATGATTGATCACAGCCTTACTTTTCCAAATCCAACACAATCTGAGTTAAGCCAGTACTGGTCACACTCTGACCTATGATTTATAGTTCACCACACATATACAACCACCTTGGTTATTTGTTACAGGATGTCAATGATTAACTTTAGAAGAGCCCCGCTGAGATCTGACCAAAGATCTTGCTGCCATTAAGTCAAAACTTTTAAGACTCCCTTAAAGCATCAGACATAGCTTCAGTTTCTGATGCAGGCCTTGAACCTAAAAAGGCTGCCCCAAATACAGGAGGTGAAAAGGAACTTGAGAATACGGCAGAAATTCCAAGCCAGATTCTAAGGCAATCAATGAGAGTGTGACAGCTGAAATGGTGATGTAGTTAGTTTCTCTGGAAAAAACAACAAATGACTGTGCTCACTGAGAAAATGTGGGCAGGGGTAGTGGTACAGGAAAGTGGTTTTTAAAAAATAATAATAATGAGTGTGTTCTTAAGAATAACATTAATAACTTGAAGAACTGCGCCTGAGGGAATAATATAAGATCATACAGGATGCTAGACTATGATCAGGTGCCGAACCAGCGCCATTTTGCAAGGGTGCTTGGTTGAACAACTCACAGATATATTGGAAGATAAACTGCTTACCTAGCATGTTCTTAGTTTGTGGTGGTCTCCATTGATGACAGCTACAAAACCAAAATACTTCATGTTATCTAGAACAAGAGCTCTCATACCTGGGTCTTGCTGTACTCTTGGAGGCATATTGAGAGGGCTTCCTCAGGTGGTGAATGCTGAAGGACATGGTGGCTGTCCATGGCCATTTCTCTATGGGTTCCTCCTTACAGGTATTGCCATTTTCCTGAACTGGTATCTTAGCAGCAGTGATGCTTTCCTGTTACAGGCTGGGCTTTCTGTTTTGCCTGGTCACATTTCCCCACCACCTCACAGAAAGATGTGTTGAATTTTTCAACTTTCAAATTGCAAAAAATGAGGGGTGCTAAAAAGTTTGCAACATGACTTGGGAATTCAAGATATTTTGGTTACATTAATATCATGGTAGTTTTGCTTGGTAAATAATATGTATGTAAAATTGCATAGAAATAATTAAAAATGATTGCCAAGTACTTGCAGTCATATTATATATTAATATTATTTTTTTATTTATATATTATACATATTTTATATTACCTGACACTTTCAGAAGGTAAAATTAAAATTCTTTGTTTCTCCAAGAGTAGTTATGTGCTTCTTCATCAAATGTCGACTTACCAAGCTAAATGTTGTCCATTCACAAAAAACAAAAGCATATTTGAATTCCTTACCCCCCCCCAAAAAACGTATTTTTAATACCTCTCACTGAAGAAATTTCCAAAAAAATCAGATCCACCCCCTAAAATGACATGCTCTAACCTCACACTGTTAGGAAAGTTGCCTATGCAAGCAAGCAGTCAGGCAGAGGCAACCAGCCCAGGTCATGTGCTCCTCCATTCATGTATTGCACAATGGTTCTGCACTGCAGCATTGGAGCAGGCAGTGAGCAGATAGCAGGAAGCAGAGAAGTCAGTGAGTAAACTTAGAAGGGAGATCTACATATACCACATGGCCTGCCCTGCACCCTCTTAAGCTAGCCTGCTACTCTTAAATGCTGTGGAGGACTCTTTCCTGTCAGCAGTGCTGAAATAAGACCAAATTGCCACGATGGCAGATGGGAGGTAGAACACCTTTGCTCTAAGCGGCAAAATATATTAGGTCAGCTCAGATCATATTCTAGTAAGTAACAGAAAGGATGGAGAAGAAATTTGGGATTCAACCGCCTTTTAGGAATCATCTAGAGACACTCTGTGTGGCTTTATGCCAGTTTACTAATGACATCTGCATCCCACAGCCATTCAGCTCCCACAGTACAATTTTCTCCTTTATGCACTTGCCAACTTAGATTTCACTTCACTCACCTGGCAAAGTGGGTTTGTCCGTGAAAGCATAAGTAATTTGCTTTATTGATTTCATAAAATTTATACACCGCTTGATTGTAAATAACCTCATTAGTCTTTATTTGCTTGTACAAATTGTTAAGTCTCCAAAGTGCCACAAAACTTTTGTGTTGCTTTGGCTGCAAGATAGTAATAAGATAGTAACCCTTTTAGAATTTGTTTTACCTAAGAAAGGTTAATGAAACTGGAGTGTTAGGGATACTTTACTTTACTTACATGGTTTAAATAGGGAAAACGCATGGATATTTATAACAATAGTGTTATTTTCTGAAATGTATTATGAAGAAATGATTCAAGGATTTTCAGCAAAAATTACGCAAAATGTTACATCATCTTTCTGCTTTCAGTGCCATGGAGTTTGATAAGTTCAAACACTTGTCTCAAATAGTGAATCTTCCTCTTTATCAGTATCTTGAATTGAGGCACATTTTGTTCATTTCTACAGAAGTTTATTGTTCACTGGAATACTTTAAAATTTTCAGGACAGAATGCCCCAAATCTAAATTCATCTTTTAAATCCATAATATTCTCATTTCCTTCAGAATTAAAGAATGATAATCTGGAATATTTTTTTTCAATCAGAAACTTCCATTCAGCTTGGCTTAAAAGAAACACAGTATAAATGTTTAAGTCGGTGGTGTGCTGCCCCTGTAAAACAGAAGTATATGCCAACTCTTATAATTCAAAAGGCTAAAAAGAATGCAAGAAATATGGATACATATATCTCATGAGAGTTTTCTGAATTCAAATGTTTTGGACCCAGGTCACCAATAAAAATGGACTCTTCTGCAATATTGCTTAGAAGCGCACAATGTTGCCACTAAATTAGTATTGTAATATAGTACATCAGTATTGATGGGGAAACTTCTATAAAATTACAATGAAACAATTGCTTTTAAATGAATGCAGTCACTGATTATGCAAAATACAACAACAATAACAACCACCACCTCAATGTGGGTGGTGACACATAAAACAATGAAATTGGAGTTTCTGCAGATATTTCATCCTGTGGTAAATATCCAGGTTGAAGTTTGAAAAATACATTTTTTGGGTACATTTACTGCGTTTCTTTTGTGGGGGTGCACACAAACACAAAGTTTAAATCATAAAACAAATTACTGCTGAATATTTCCATTCTGATTTTATTTGATCCTCTTTTATATTGTTCTATTTTTCTATTTTCCGCATCAGTGGAAATAATAATTTATAATAATAATTTATTGTTTATACCCCACCCATCTGGCTGGGTTTCCCCAGCCACTCTGGGCGGCTTCCAACAAAAGATTAAAAATACATTAAAACATCAGTCATTAAAAACTTCCCTAAATAGGGCTGCCTTCAGATGTCTTCTGTATGTCGGATAGTTGTTTATTTCTTTGACATCTGATGGGAGGCGTTCCACAGGGTGGGCACCACTACCAAGAAGGCCCTCTGCCTGGTTCCCTGTGACTTCGCTTCTCGCAGTGAGGGAACCGCCAGAAGGCCCTTGGCGCTGGACCTCAGTTTCCAGGTTGAACGATGGGGTGGAGACGCTCCTTCAGGTATACTGGGCCAAGTCCGTTTAGGGCTTTAAAGGTCAGCACCAACACTTTGAATTGTGCTCGGAAACGTACTAAGAGCCAATGTAAGTCTTTCAAGACAGGTGTTATGTGGTCTCAGCGACCGCTCCCAGTCACCAGTCTAGCTGCCGCATTCTGGGTCACCTTCAAAGGTAGCCACACATAGAGCGTGTTGCAGTAGTCCAAGCGGGAGATAACTAGAGCATGCACCACTCTGGCGAGACAGTCCACGGGCAGGTAGGGTCTCAGCCTGCGTACCAGATGGAGCTGGTAGACAGCTGCCCTGGACACGGAATTGACCTGTGTCTCTATGGACAGCTGTGAGTCCAAAATGACTCCCAGGCGGCGCACCTGCTCCTTCAGGGGCACAGTTGCCCCATTCAGGACCAGGGAGTCCTCCACACCTGCCTGCCTCCTGTCCCCCAGAAACAGTATTTCTGTCTTGTCAGGATTCAACCTCAATCCGTTAGCTGCCATCCATCCTTCAACCACCTCCAGGCACTCACACAGGACCTTCACTACCTTCACTGGTTCCGATTTGAAAGAGAGGTAGAGCTGGGTATCATCCGCATACTGATGAACACCCAGCCCAAACCCTCTGATGATCTCTCCCAGTGGCTTCATGTAGATGTTAAAAAGCATGGTAAAGAGTATGCTGTTGCCAAAAACTTTGTAATTGATATGCTATGATGTAATTTTTTTGGCTTGATTTTTAAAGCTGAATTTATGTTTTGCATATTTTCTGTTGTATCCAATAAACTACTTTGATAAACATAGTTAAAAAGGTGTGGTGGTGGAGGAAGGAACCATAATAGGAGATGAAGTGTGTGAAACACATACCGGTATATCCCAGTCTCAAGAAGGCTGACCTCTAAATCACTGACATAAAAATAACCATATTCATGGCACCATGCTCTTATGAGCTTTGTGAAATTTAAGGCACAGTCAACTAAGTGGTGTGCTGGTGGAAGTGTTTATATAAGGTTGAAAGAGCGTTTTATCTTGCCGGTTGAGAGCTTTCAAAAGGAAACCATCAAAGGAAGTTGGAAGAGAAGTGAAAAGGAAGAGAGCATAAGATCAGAAAAAAGCAAAACTGTGAGGCATCTAATGTAAGGTTTTTGAATTTCTGGGCTTTATGAGGAAGAAGTTCTTATACAAACTGAAGTTATATGGATATTTAATTAATTGTAAACTGTTACAAGTAGGAACTGCAAACAGCTTGCAAAGCCATACATGACTTAGGAGTCAAGGAGAACCCAGCCTAGAACTAGCCAGTCTGAGTTTTGTGATCTGCAGGGGATGCTCAGGCAATATGGCTCAGGGGGACATTGCAAGGCTATGGAACTCCCTCCCTGAAGAGATCAAATTGCCCTCCACACTATGTTCAGTAAGACTTAGCTGTTGCAGCAGGCCACTAGAACATACCCTAATAGAAGTGACATCATTTGTACAATGTAATGTTGATTATTTTTGTATGTTGTATTGTAGTTTTACTCTTGCTTTTAATGCTTTTAGTAACGTTCACAATTATTAATAATAATTAATGTTGCTACGTGGACTGCTTCTGTTCAGGACTCTTCATTCTATTCCATTTTCCCCAAACAGGTTTCCACATTTCTCCCCAGTGTACAGTGAGTATTCCATAACTGCTGAGCATACATGGTCCTTTCTCATTGAACTGTTTTCTGGGTTCCTCTGAGCCTGCTGATACCCCACTTCTTGTATGTAGGTGGTGTCATTTGGGCTACATAAGAGTGATACTCACAGCCTGAAGCTTGAAAATAGAAGTAACTATGATAACATCTGGTTTAGGCAGCCCAACCACCACTTTCTGCTGGAGGATTAAGCAGAACAAAAATTGATCGCTCATTAGATTTGTCTTGCATTTGATACGCAGTTTGGCTTTGAAGTTCAAGCACTTAGTTTCCCAGAAATAAAAAGTGTAGCTGTATGAGCAGTGAAACAACCCAGTGGAAAGAGCAGTGTTAAATACCATAACAAGAATATATTATGATCATAACAACAAGGTAAACTTGAACCACCAACATCAAGATGCGTATCTCTCCCCCCCCCACCCCGAAAAATGAACGTTTAAATCATTCCTTTAGATTCTGCTTGAGGAAATGAAAATGAAAAGAAAATGAACAGGGAAAATGAAAATAAAATTACCAGAGTCACAACGAGCACAAGGGGATATATAAAGCAAACTTTGATGTCTCATTTTAGGGAAAAGGTTGAAAGGCAGATTATTTTGGGGGTGGAGGCATGAAAACTCAACGGAGCAACATAAAGGCATTGAAAGGCCAGGACAAAATCAGTTAGTGGGAACAAGGGGATACAAGAAGCCCACCTTAGGCTGAATAATATTGAGGCTAGGTAGATGAATTAGTAGACAAAGAAAGGTTGCATTTTCCTAGAGTGTCAGAATCAAATATTGATCACAATCATATTTAAAAAGATGTTCTATTTATTAAAATAATAATTATTATTCTGTTTTATTATTCTGTTAAGAATTTTGCTTTGTGAGTGGTGAATAACGGGTGTGTGTGTTGTGGATCTGGTGGTGTGAGGGTTGCCTGTGGTTTGAGACTGGAGGCACAGTGTGTGTGTGGCTTGCCACTGTGGTTGTAGACCACAGTGTCATGTGTCTGTGGTTGCCACAACATGCACTGAATTGTATAATTTGAATATTAAATGTTTATAAGTGGGACCTGCAACAAAATATTGAAGTGTGAAGGGCTCCTGTTCAGTATTCTAGTAAGCCATGCTGTCCTCCACGATACTCTACTCCATTATCGCTCCATTTTCCATCTTTCCCTAGTTTAGTTAGTTAACATTTTGTGGCCACTGAGCATTTTCAATTCTTATTGGACTGGGGTGCCTTTTTTGGGGGGGGGAGGAAGGACCACTGTAGGGTTTTGTCCCCTAAAGATTTTTTGTATTTATGTAAAGCCTTCTCTTGTACATAGATGTGACAGTGGCTCCCCTTCTATGCCAAATGCAAGAGAACCACTTATAATTGGGAAGGTCCCAGAAGACAACTGACTTGGTAATCAAATTATTGTCATATACCCTGAACCAGGTTGAACTCAGACTTTTTGGGGAAAAGGGACTATCGTTGTACCAATTCCACGACATAACGCCCTAAATATTAAGATCAATATATTCGAACTTATTAGACTTCTTAAATTCACAAAGGTCTGAATTAGGTCTGAATCCAGATATATCCCAACAATATTGGGAACAATATATCCCAGTATTACTACTTTTGAAAGAGTAGTATTATGGGATATAGCACAATCTATCCCTTCATGAAAAGGCTATAATTCCGATACAGTAAGTAAACCAGCAAATAAGTGTGGAACAGCAGAGAAGATTTTTCACACACACACGGTGAAAGTAGAGAGTAAGTTCTCTGTACATTCAACCTCTCCTACTTTACCTGGTAAGCTACTGTTATCTTTACTTTTAAGACAAGGTGTGGAAGCCCTTAGTGTCCAGCAGTCTGTTATTACTCAGGTCCACCAGTTGAGCCTGCAGAAAACAAACAAACAAACAAACAAACAAATGCCACAAACTGGGACGGCAATTCAAACCCTGGCCGGGCTTAATGGAGTGGATGGGTGGGTCACTGCTGCATCTGCAGCTCTGCGTCTTACACCACTCAGCGCAAGAGGACAAATTGTTTTGCCAACTTGGAGTTAGTGTAGCAATGGACCCAATGTTGGGGATTCAGTGGACTGTGGATAGCTCAACCCCTCAGTGTTTCGGGGCTTTCTGTGGCCTACCTCCCAGTGCGGATTCTCCTGGCTGCACTTCCTAGGCGGATGGAGCAAAATATTTTGCAGTACTAGTGCCATGGGCTTAGCCAAGAGGAGGGCAGGGAGGGGCAGCTGCCCCCCCCATCAATAAAAAGAATAACTAACTGAGGTTCTGCCCCCAACAAAAATCCTGCCTATGCCCATGACTATTGCAGTAATGCTGATGCAAAGGAAATTTCACTTGCAGCCTAAAACCCAAGCAATAAAAAACACTTCCAAACACATTCTAGGAGAGACCTACCCAAAGACATTCAGGTGCTATGGCAGTCAAGCCTTTGTGGAGGCGAATTCCCATCAGCAAAAGTATTGCACCGAAGACTTAATAGGCAAGGTGTTTCATGTGCACCCCCATCCTCAGTGCTAATAATAGATGTGTGGGCACAACAAGCAGCTCCAACCAGCACAGAAACAGCCTTATTATATATCTTCTTCCTCATCAAAATGTTGATTGCACTCATCAAAGGCCATAACATCATTCATAACATCAACGGACACTTAAAATATACAGCAATCACAACCCAATCTGGTGAAAATGTTTTGTTACACAAGGCGAGTTAAAATAGAGGGGAGTCACATATGGTTTGTGCGTGTTAGATCCTCCGAATCTCTTTTACAATGAATGGCTAATATATCCAAATTATTCCCCTTATACTACTCTAGGGCAGAGTGAAGTGGCAAGTGCTGGGGAGCAGCAGACAGGTGTTGCAGGACCTTGCTGCCTACGTATGCCAGGTAACCAAAGATAATCCTGCTGCTGCCTCAGGTGTAGTGGGAGAAGTCCCTTTTCCAGGCTTGAAGCGACGCCCACTCGGTGTCAGTGCACGGAAATGCGAGGTGTGCAGCATCCACATTGCCCTTCACCTCAGGCAGCAGAAATGTTTTGAACCGCTCAGATTGCGCGGGAGGAGGAGGCCAGAGACCTTCAGGGGAGAATAACCCAAGGCTTTGCTCGAAGGGCGCCCCGTGTGAACCCCGGCACATTTCCGTGCGCCCCTTCTCCAGCACGTATTCGGGAAGGCAGCGCACCCCACCCCCCGGCCTCGACGGGCGCCTCTCCCAAGATGGCGCCGGCCCCTCCCCTCGGCTCTCTCTTGGGAAATCGAGCTGGGGCGGGATGCCGCCGAGGCTCGTCCTCCTCGCCGCTTGGAGGCCGGCCCAGGGTGTTGTGTGTGTGTGTGTCTGAACGCGCACGAGCGGCGGGCGGGGCAGCAGCCCGACTAGCAACGGCGGCGGCTGAAGGAAACCGAGGGACAGCGAGAAGCAACAAGCTGCGGACCTGGGAAGCGGAGCGAAGGGAGGGCGCGCTTCGGTTTCTCAGTAAGCGGCGCGCTCGGGTCATGGGGGCGCGGGGAGAGAGTAGCCAGCCGTCCCCCTTTGGGGGCGAAGCCGAGAGCCGGCGGAGGTGGTGCGGAGGAAACTTTCTCCTCCCGGTCCCTGGCGGATCCGCGGCCATGTTGGGATCCCGTCTGTTCTGGGGAGCGAGGACGGCGGCGGTATGGGGAAGGGGGAAGAAGGAGGCTCCCCACAAAGACCCGGACGGCGTCCCTTGACTTAGGGGCGGCCCAGCGGAACCTCCCTCCGGAGGAAAGGCGGCTCCAGCTTTGCCCGTCGGGAGCCGGCGTCCCAGAGGCGCGGGCTGGACGCGGCGCCGTCGGGGCCGTGTGTTTGGGCTTGCGGTGGGTTTCGGGCGCGCCCTGACTCCGTCGCGCACAGGCGGCGGCACACGACTTGGCACGGATTGGGGACCCCTGCCTGGCAGCAGCAAAGCGCGGCTTCGTGAAAGGAGAGGAGGAGGAGGAGGGGACGTGGCGGCCTCCCAGAGTCTTAAAATTTAAACCTGTTCCCCTTTTAAGTGACACTTTCCGAAAGTAGTGGTAGCCGAAGCTCCTTTCCCCCTCAAACTCTGGCAAAAGTGAGAAGTGGCCGCCCGAAGAAACACCCCCCCTGCGTTCAGTGTGGGGCTGAGATCAAGCGGCTGCTGCCTAATTGGCACCCCGTGGATGCCTCTGTGTGCAGGGGGGAGTGTGCGCACCTCCCACTCCTCAGCGTGCCATTGACTTTGGGTAAAATGAGGCGTATGTGGTCGCCCCCCTTTCCCCCCCTCAGTAAACAAAACGAAAATCATTTCCCACTTCTCCAGATAAAATAGGCTTCCCGCTCAGTTCTTCTCTTTTATTCTAGCACTGCTAATATTGCAAAAGTCTAGCACTGGAATGATAGTGTTGGGTTTGTTTGTTTGTTTTTTTAAAAAAACCCTATTTATGAGATTTATTTTTTTATTGGGTTGCGGGGGAGGGAGTCTTTTTGCTTTTAAAGGCTGCCTGTCAAAAGTTGCGTGTGTTGCGTTTCCCCTCTTTCCCGGGCGAGTTTCGTGACGGTGCGTGATTGTTTTGCATCAGAAGGCAGGGAACTTCCTGTGACTGTCAACAAGGGTTAGCAAAGCAAGTGGATTCCGGTTGGAAGGAAGTTAGCTCTCCTAAGTTTTCTTCTGATAGGCTGGGCCTGGCTGAGATGTTGTTCATGCCAGTGGTTTTTTGTTTTAAGTTTCTAATGCCATGGCAGCCTGGAGAGGGTGCCAACTTTCTGTTAGCTGCTACAGAAATAAGAAGGGCTGGTTCTTTTCTTGTGTTACCTGTCTGCATTTGGGATTTCATTTGCTTATTTATTTAGAGAACCCATACCTGCTTTTCCCTTAAAATAGCACTCAGTGCAGCTTGTGAAAATTACTATCAACAACACAGACAAGTCTAACACTTAAAAATGAGGCAAACAGGTGTAAAGTCACACAATGCTAAACATGGCTTTTAAACAATAATGATTGAGATAAGTCTATTAAAGTGGTAAGTCAATTGAAGTTATTAAAGCCTTTTCCCCACGTTATTCAGATTTTATAAAAAAAAAAGTGCTTTCTGCTATCAGGTAAGATAAATATGTTACCTGAAAATATTTTTTTCTGCTGTTGTAACTTACATTGGAATATATTGGTCCAGTCAGCTGTTTCTTATATTGATGGCCATCAGACCAAACTAGCCAGTACATTTTCAAACTACAGTTTCAAACTAGCCAGTACATTTTCTTTTTCCATATTTACATTCAGATGACCTTTTTTAAATTTAAATATTTTGCAGTGCAGTCTTACACCTCCTCCCAGATCAGCTGATTAGAGAGGGTTAGGAAGGAGGGGAGGCACCTCCAGTGGTGGAGAAGAACTTGGCTGATAGAGGACTGTTGAGATCCCTCCTATGCATGCATAGAACTTCATGTTGGTTCCATGTGCATAGAACTTCAGTTGGTGGTTCTCTCTCTCTCTCTCTCTCTCTCTCTCTCTCTCTCTCTCTCCAGTGGTGGTTCTTTTGCCAACAGTAGCTGGCATTAGGCCCTAAAGTGGGATGACCTGGGGCAGGGGCAGTCCTGGATCTGATAGATTCAAGGTCCCTTTTTTCCAGGTCAGAATGCTCCATCCTCCCTTGAACTGGCTTAACTAATTCCTTCCATGTAGGAATATAGAAGGGGGAATTTAAAGAGAAAAGCTGTGTGAAGCAAAAGAAGTAGCAGCAAGTTCCCCTTCACCTTCTGGACTGGCTAGCAGAAGCTAGCAGGGCTTCAGAAGAGATACAGTAGGTGCACCACTCAGTGATGTGCTTTATTTTTCTGCAGAAAACTGTTTCATCCATTCTTCAGTAACAATGACCGTTAGTGTCCCTTCCAGCTCTACAATTCTATAGTTCTATGCATTAGTTAGCTGTGACTTATTTCTCCAGGGTTGGTTTCATATAGCATTGGGTGATTGTCTTTTGGCCCCCAGGCAGTTGTGCAGTTTGGGTGCCGCAGGGTATCATATTGTCCCTAGTGTCGTGTAACATATATATGAAGCCATGGGAATGGTTATTAGGAGATTTGGGGTGAGCTGTTATCGGTATGCTAATAATCCCCAGCTCTACTTCTCTGTAACATCTGAACCAGGAGAGGCCATGTAAGCCTGGGAGTGGTGCCTGGACTTGGTGGTGAGCTGACTGAATGAATCCTGGCAAGACAGAAGTGCTGTGGATGGGTGATTGCTGAGTCCAGATAATTTGTCTTCCCTAAATGGAGTCGTATTCCCCCTGAAAGAGTAGTTTTATAGTATGGGAATGTTACTGGATGCATCTTTGCTGCAAGAGGCCCAGGTGACCTAGGTGGCTAGGAGTTCCTTTCACCAGCTTCAGCCATTCCTGAATCAGGATAGTCTGAGCACTGTCATCCATGCACTTGTAACCTCCAGGTTGGATTACTGCAAAGTACTGCAGGTGGGACTGCCCTTGAGGTTGGTCTGAAAGCTTCAACTAATGCAAAAATACAACAGCTACAGGGTATCTCCACCACGCTACATCACTGCTGAATTAATTGCAACGACTGCCAGTTAGCTATTGGACTACTTTCAAGGTGTTGATTTTGGTGTATAAAGCTATATAACATATTGGCCTGAATACAAGCCTCACTTTTTCTCCAAATTCCGACCGTGAGAAGTTAAAGTGCGGCTTATATTCCTGACCTTATGGTATTGCAGCCAGGAGCGCGGGGCAAACAGTGCAGCAAAGCGGTGCCCTCCCCGTGCGTAGTCCCCCGTCCTCTCCCCCAAGGTGGGGAAGGGAGAGAGCAAGGAAGGGGAAAGACCGCTGGCAACACAGTGCGGTGTGTCCCCCCCCCCCATGCAGCCTGGAGCAGCAAGAAATGGAGCGACTTATATTTGGGTATTTCCCCCCCCTCCTCCAATTTTAAAGGTACGGCTTATATTCGGGCCAATATGGTACAGCTTGGGACCAGGATTGTCTCACTCCTTATATAGTCACTGTGCTCTTTTGTTGAGGGCCTCCTGCAAATACCATGTTATCAGGAGGTCCATTCCACACTGTATAGGAATTGGGCCTCTAGATCTGCGGCACCTGCCCCTTGGAATGTCCTCCCATTAAATATTAGGTGCCACTTTGGTTGTCTTTTTGGCCCCTCCTGAAGTCCTTCCTCTTCCAACAAGCCTTTTAAGCAGGACTTTTTCCCAGTCTGCATTTATATTGGAATTGTTTTTAGGTGTTTTTACTTGCTGTTCTGGGCTTTTTTGGTAGGACAGGCAGGATATAAATTTAATACAGTAAATACTTCTGCTCATAGTTCAGCAGTGAAATGCCGAATGCTTGCCAATGCATCTGTAGAGGGAAATCTATCCAGTTCACTTCATAACCTAACCATATATTGGTAGGTTGCTGCCAGAAGAGGCTTTTTCGATGTCTGTTTAACAATAGATGTGTTTTCTCTACTACCTATGTATCTTGAACATAATACATTTGACATTTCCTTTTCAGGAAATGAATGCTGGCATGTACGGAGGTGTAACTGGCTTTCTCACCAGGTGAGATCTTGGGCCAGTCCTGGTTATTAATTGTTAGTCCCAGCATTCACAATCATGAGTTTTGAACTTGTTCATGTAGGTGGCCTTGAACCTGTAGTGTAAGATTCTTCATCTTCTGTGTTTTGATAGGAGCTCCTGTCACATTTATGTTTTCCTTATTTCTAAAAAAGACTTAAGCGCAAAATCAGTATGTGAAGTACTTCATATCCCCCCCCCAAAAAGTTTCTTTGCTTGTTAGCCCACAAAATCTTGGAAGGATGTAGGGCAGCATTTCCTAACCTAGTGCCCTCCAGTCGTTTTGGATTGTAACCACCATTAGCCTCAGCCAACACAACTGTGGCAGCCGGACCTGATGGAAGTTGTAGTCCAAAGTATTTGGAGGGCACCAGGCCGGCAAGGCTGCTGTGACTACATGTAGAAGTCTTGGTTCAGATGACGTTTTTGAACTCTTTTACGTAAGCCCCCGCCCCCCTTTATAAGTTTTTCTCTTATGAAACAGAAAAGGGAAAAGTCTTATGTAAAAGATGAAAAGCCACAACTAAGAATGTTCACGTGTTCATATAATATACAAAAAGCAAGAAAATTAGAGAAAGGAGGCATGGAATAGTAAAAGCATGTCGTATAAATGTTGTCTTGCCAGATCTAGTGACAAACAAGCCAATGGTTGCAATCTTTTCACAGCCACACGGGAAGCGTGGAGGGAGTGGACGATTTTAAGACTCATTGCATTCCAGTTGGGCATATGTTAACAATAGAACTAAAGATTTGTTCTTGAATTGTCACAAACCTGAAATAATGTCTTGAATTCTACGAGAGCATGCATTAGTTGGTTAATCTTCCTGGAGGAATACAGATCTAAGTGCAGGCTTTATTTCTTATATTTGCATTTGGACTTTTGTGTTAGCTGTTTACTTGAACATTTTTGTACACTTACGATTTGTTTGTTCTGGCAGCTGAAAATCCTGTTCATAGAGATAAAAAAATGTGCTTCCTCCAATTATGTGATTTTTTAAATTATGCGATGACTGCAGAAATAACTGCACACATTTACAAACCTGTTTGGGACTATCATATATTGGCTTAATAAGCTGCAGACATTTTGCCAAAGCATGCAACCCCTTCCATTCTTCCTTCTCTGAGTGCAGCAATCAAACCTGGAAGTCTACAGTTATCTGTAGTTTACCACTTAATCCGAAATGGAAAATTATGGTTACCTGGTTCAGAACAAGTTGGGATCTCAAATAAATATCTAACTTATATGTGAGCTATTGACTTGTTCTGAACGTGGTGAGCATACTTTCCCGGTTAATGATTAGAGACTTAATTTCTATGAGGAGGGAAGGGGCTGCGTGTGAAGGCAAAAGGCTTGAACATATTTGTTAATTAAGCAGAGATATAATAATCTGAATATGGCCAATTGTCAGGAGTATTTTTTAAAAGACAAAACAGAGCCAACATTGCTCTGATTTATCTGAAACAAACCCGTGTTGTTAAAATGGGTCCTGTGCTACCGTAAGATTCCAGAAATACATTTTCGTAATGAACTTGTTGAGAAGTGAAAGAGCTTAGTTAGGACTGTTAACATCAGAGCTGAAATGCCGCTACATCAACGATTTGGGGGCCTCAACCCTAAGAGCACCAAATTTAGTTTCATTGGGGAGCAAAGACTTGCCTTTTTAAGGACATAAAGAGTCTGCTGTATCAGCCCATCCTGTTCTAGACCAGCATCCTGTTCTCACAGTGAGTGACCAGATGCCTGGGGAAAACCAGCAAGCAGAACATGAGCACAAGAGCAGTCTCCCCTTCCCCGCTAAGAACAAAAATCGTGCTCTGGCGGCGCAGCGGCAGCAGGAGGTCCCATTAGCTAAAGTGGTGCTTCAGGTTAAGAACGGACCTCCGGAACGAATTAAGTACTTAACCCGAGGTACCACTGTACCTCCAACTGTGGAGGTATTGCATAGCCATCACGGCTAAGTAACCATTGACAGCTCTTTCCTCCATGAATTTGTCTATTAATAAAACAGATCCTCTTGCGTTTCTAATATAAATACATACCGTACTTTTCCATGTATAAGACAATTTTTTTTTTACTAAAAAATGTTAAAAAGGGGGGGGTAGTTTTATACACGGGGGCAATCTCCCCCCATTTTCTTAATTTTGAAAATGTAATGCACGGAAAAATATGGTACATTTTCATTTTAAACGGTGACCCAAAGGTTCAGAGGGGCTGGTTAAGCCTTTAAGGCAGCAAAAAGAAAACGCATCTCTTCCCAATACTAGGTGACATCCATTAATGGCTGATGCCTCTTATGTCTGGTAGGGTGGAAGGCAGAGAGCCCAAACAGGAGCTGTTCGAGTTTTGTCCCTGACCTCTTCCCTGTTGAGTTATACAAGGCAGCACTGAAACTGAAGACAAGGAAGCTGAAAGGCAGCAGTGCCATCCCCTGCGCTGGTTGTAAGTAGCAAAGCGCAGACAGGACGAGGGCAGGCTGAGGTTAGTGGGCCAGAGCCCCATTTGCCCTGATATACCAGCCTCCACTCTGACGTCCACTTGTGTCTTGTCTGTGAGCTGAACAGACATCTTCCTCGCCTCCCTCCTGCAACTCCCACATGCGCCCCCAAAACATCACCAGAGGGTTGGTGGACCCTGCCAGAGGGGAGGGATGAACTGCAAAGGAGAAGTTTCATTACATGAGTGGCTGTCGCTCACACAGCATTGCATTTTGCCCACTGTGTAAGTTGTTTCAATGTTGATAATTTCTAAAGTGATATGGATTGCCTTTCAGTTCCCATTGGCTACTATGTAAAGTAAATATTATTAAGAAAAATGGCTACATTCCAAATACTGACTAAAACCCTGACTTTCTAAATATGTTTGGCAAGATAAGCTTCTGTGTTCTTGCCTCGAACCTCAGATTAAGAATTTCATCAGTATTCATTGACTACATTCCAGAAACTTCAGTAGACTCATTCCATTAAGTTTATTTGGTTGCTGTGAGGATTAAAGCATGCTTGTCACATTTGTGTGTGCATTTTTCTGCACCTGATATAGCACTATGGGGAAATGGAGACTAAAAGCTAAAACTTATAAAATTATCAATGCTTTTGAGAGCATGCTGCCACTTTCTTTGTAACTAGATACCTCCTTCCCCAAAGAGGAAGAAATTGTCACACTGGCTGAGTCAGTCAGTAATATACTTCGAAGAGGAACAATAGCTGTTAGATCATGCAACAATTTCTGTTATATTCGTTATTCAGGTGGCAGCTTAAAACGTATTTCCAATGTCACATTTTTCTTTTTAAAACGTGGTGGTCTTAGTTTCTCAAGGTAGCAGTGTAGGGGAAATTAGGAAGTTATTTTACTGGATGTAAATAAGGGAAAGGGAGAAAGGTTGTTTTCTGCTGCTCCAGAGAAGCGGACACGGAGCAATGGATTCAAACTACAAGAAAGAAGATTCCACCTAAACATTAGGAAGAACTTCCTGACAGTAAGAGCTGTTCGACAGTGGAATTTGCTGCCAAGGAGTGTGGTGGAGTCTCCTTCTTTGGAGGTCTTTAAGCAGAGGCTTGACAGCCATCTGTCAAGAATGCTTTGATGGTGTTCCTGCTTGGCAGGGGGTTGGACTGGATGGCCCTTGTGGTCTCTTCCAACTCTATGATTCTATGATTCTATGAAATAAGAAGATAATGAATTCAAAAACATTTATTGATTGCACGTGCTACAATGTTATTGAATTCATTATCTTCTTATTTACATCCAGTAAGGGAATCTCCTATTAATGGACACCTCCATGGATAGGGCTCATGTTTGGATAAAAAGAAGGAAATAAATTACTTATTAGTAAAAATACAACAAAAGCTTTTTGCTTGTAGATTTGCTGTAGAGGACTATGAGTCACCTTTTTCTGTCTCTCTTGCCTATGCAATTAAGAGTGAACCACATTTTCTGAAGTGATTCCTGGTTGAATAGAGAAATTTGCACTTGGTGTTGGAGACACAGGTGTTTAAAATATGGAGAATGCTGAATTGCATTTTGAGTTATGGACCGTGTGCAGAAGTATGCTGCAAATTTTTTTTAGCCCTTAGGGCACTGGCGAAAGGGAGGCCAAGAACTCTGTGCTGGGTGCAGCTGAGGGGGCTTCTCTCCTCTGATAGCCTGCTTGCTTTCTCTGCTGGGTGCAGAGATGCGACAAAGTACTCCATCCACCTGGGCTGCTTACCCAATACTCACTTGCATGCAATTCATTGTTGCCTGTGACACAAGGCTGAAAATAGGGGCCATATTGCACCCATTTTTAATAAGCATTTCTCTACCGGTATATTCAGTTGCTACTGGAATCATTTTCCAAAGGATTAAAGTCTTTGGTGTAGTTTTACCTATTTCTTTCACTTTCTTTTGTTGCACATTTGTCTTTTGCAGCTTGGTGCTTCCTTGCTGACAGTGGCTGCTTCAGATTTCATCTCCTTTCTATATAACCTCTCAGACTGATAATTGTTAATGAGTACACTCCCGATTTAATGCTCCAGAGTAACACAGAGTGGCTTAACCTTCTTATCTATTTTGAGTTGCCTAGAGATTCATGAATCAGTCACTGGCTTGCTAATCTTCTGAATGCATGCACTTTTGTGATGATTAGTAATCCAAATTTAAGTTTAGATCATGGCCAGCTGGGTTAACTGTGTCTCTTATACAGACAAGGTGTGCTCTTGAAGTGGTCATTGAACAATAGCGAAGCACCCTGAGTCAGGCTGTAGTATCTACTTAACAAAGGAGGAAGAGTGACATTGCCATTCCTAGTGGGCTGCAACTGTTGTGAGATGTGACATAATTTAGATAGGTTTAGTTTACTTTTGTCCTGTTGGGCAGAGGAGATCCTGTGTTGAAACCTTGCTAATTAATTACAGCTGTGTCTGGTGGGAAAGTTTGGACTTAATTTAAATGTAAAGCAAGAAAAGTTTGGTCTTTCTTATTTTCTTTAGGAATAAGGATATCATAATCTAGAGAAAACTATTTGGTATCCTGTGGATATTTGTACAAAAACATCTCAACTCCTCCTCCCAGTTTAGCTTGTTCTACCTTTTGTGCCCCCCAACTCCACCAATCCAGACCCATCTGTGTTGCTTGTGTATATACGCCGCTGGTCTCTGGACTAGGGCATTCCTCTGAAATTGACATTGCATGAAAGAAAGCACAAGAGACAGTGGTTGCCTTCCTAAAACTGACAATAAACCAACATTAGGATAAAGCAGCAACTCTTTTTGCAAAGAACTGGACCTTTATCTTTATCCAAGAGTGCTGTGGAGGTTTCTTCATTGGAAGTGGCTGCAGTGATTGTAAAATGCCAAACCTCAGCTGCACTGAGGCAGAATTCATCTCCTTAAGTTTCTTTTTGTACTAAATGTCTCCTTGGCAGGACGATTGATTCCACACTTGGGGACGCTAGTTTCGTAATCAAGGTAAACTGGCTTTATACTTCCCTGGTACTCTTTTGGTTCAGAGGATCGCCATGCCAGTTCAAAATCTTCCCCTCTTTTATGTTATGGATATTGTTTTGAAGTGGCATGATTTGTTTATAAAGCTAAGAAACCAGTGTAATTCTATTGGTCCCATGTCAAGCAGATCTTTAATTAATAACATAAAGTCATTTTAAAAGACACTTAAATCAGTGATGATTTCAGTGATGAAATCAGACGTCTATGTGTTCTGCATCTGTCCAATAACTCATGCTGCCTGTATTATGCATTTTCAGTTGCTCATTGTTTTTATATTCATAGAGAGAACACCATCTTTTTAAAGTGTTGGTGAGTTGTCTAACATCTTTCACAGATAGGGCACAACTTTAAGAAAATTGTGCAACCAATTTTAACTAGCTTTGCAAACTCTGAGTTTGAAACATCCTAGGGTTTGTGTAAGTATGGTTAGTGTTGGTTCAGATGTAAGGAACCATGGTTATCTGGGGCATACAGACTAGTGATTTGGCAACACTCTTCTGATATACTGACTTCGGAAGCAGTATGCCTGCACCTGATTATTAGATTCACCTTGTGTCTCTAAAGTTTTCCATGAAGCACAGTGAAAGATGGAGTGTCAACTGTGAGAAGTAAAGGGTGAGGGTTGTGGGACAGAACTGAAACACTTTACAGTAAATGCTTTACTATGCGGTGGGATCACAGAGTAAAACCAAATAGTGTAACAGTTGGATAAATTTAGCAGTCTAGTGAATCTAACTTGAGTTCTTGTGGTTAAATACGTGGACTTCCTCCACATCATCAAAATTGTTCAATGTGCTGCATTCGTAGCTTAAATTCTGTTCTTCACGGTACAGTTCTCTTCCAGAACATTTTAACTAGTTATTTACATATTCTTTTTTCATTTATTTGGCTGGTTTATATTCCAACCTCCGGTTTCGGTTTACAAAAAGTTAAAATTACAACAAAACATATTGGAGCAAAAGCATTAGATGCCATGTCAATTTGAATTTTTTCAAATCCAAATAACAAATGTTTGGGTGATGCCACTATTTATTTTCATATGTGCATTAAACTGGCTGCATGCTTTACCAATTAATTTATCTGTATGGGAAGTATGATCTAACCTTATTCTGATGGATGTACCATTATTGGGTGAGACAAAGAGAATATGTGGGATGCCTATTCAGGCTCTCAGCATTGAGAGTAACCAATATATCCTGTCATGGATGGATTGGTTGGTCCAGTAGGATAATAATTTATACTAGAATGATAAACTTCTATGTTTTCAAGGACTACCCTGTTTCTCCAGAGATGAGTCTGGTGAAGACTAGATCATTTCAATTGCCCTAGTGAGTTGTTTGACTGTATGTATGACATTTGACAGTGTATGTCATTTTGCAGTAAAGGAGTTAGAGGTACAGAAAAAGGGCTGTGATGGCATTGATAGGATGGGGCGCATATCTGATGAATGTGCTTTCCTGAAAGATCCTTTTAAGGGGACGTTTAGCAAACGGTCTTGCCATTCCAGAATGCACACAATGTACAGTAAAATTGCTATGAAATTCACATGTAGTCTCATTGCTCTGCATGTGAAACAGTAAAATGTCTTGCTGTACCTTGTTTTAAAATATGGTATGGCAACTGGGAGCAAAATACACTTGCTTCATGTGCTGATCTAGTTAGCATCATGCCTCGGCTCTTCACCATACTGAATAATTTTATGTTTAAATCATGATTGGGTGAAATTATTTAAGAAAAAGCTGTTTCCTGCACGGAAGATTAAGTCAGCTGAGAATCATGAGCTTGTTATAGCATAGTGTTTGTACTGTTGCAAAGTCTTCAATGAAGAGCAATCTTCTTGTGGGTAGTGCTGAGGGAATCTTCCCAGGAAATCCCACAGGTCCTACGACAGCAATAGCAGATTATGTAAAGCTGGTTATTGTCGAAGACCTAATTGATGTAACATAAAAACATAAGAGTCATGCTGGATCAGGCCAAAGGCTTTGCTTTCCACCACCAAGTCAGGTTCAGTTGGCAGGGATGCCTTTTCAGGGGCAGCTCATTAATTGTTGAACTCTCTTCCAAAGAAGGCTAGACTGGGCCTGCCTCTGCCATCCTTTAGGTGGGAGGTTGAGACATTTTTGTTGCACCAGGCTTTTAAATGTTTTAATTTATCTAGTTTAATGTGCTTTTTAGTTGCATTGATGTTTTGTTATAAACTGCCTTGGGGTCTTTTTTTTTTTAAGGATGAAAGGTAGTATAAAATGTTTTATGAAATAAAATAGCCCACAGAAAGAATTCTAAATTTATAATTTAGCATAGATTATTCCATAGGGTTAGAGGGCACATCTTGAGATGTTTAACAGAGTTTCTGACAGATTCACATCTACTTTTAATTTAATTCATTATACCGTTCCATCTTTCCAAGACCTCAAGGCAGTGTGTATAGTTCATTCTCATTCTCTCTCTCCCCCCCCCCCACAATCACCTTGGCAGGTAGGTTAGGCTGAGAGGAAGTGGCAGGACCAAGGTGACTTGCTGAGCTTCATGACTGAGCAAGCATTTTTACTGATTCCTGTAGCTTCATGGGAATACATAGTCACGTTTTGTGGAAATGGCATTAATATATTTATAACTTAGTATTAAAGTACAGTAATCCTACTGTTACATTCATTTAAAATTCTTACTGCAATCTAGCCATATACAGATGCATGCAGAAATTGTGCTTTTTAATTGTTTAAAAGAGGCAGACTTGACTGCCATGGCTGATAGTGGAAGTCCACCTCAAGTGCTGATTTTATGCACTTATTTGGCTATGTGTATTTCTTTAGGAAGTGATACTTGGATTCAGGTCACTGTTCCTGTTTTGTTTTCCCATTTCCCAGTAAGTGTAAAGGTTTTAATTTCTGACTGATGGAGTTTGATTCTGTAGCCCTGATGGCTGAAGTCAGTGACTCTATTAACTAAGTCTTTTAAACGTGAATGATAGTGAATCTGATCCAGCACTGTCAAGCAAAATTTAAAAGCCAATTTGTGACCTTTGTATGCTGTAATAAGCCTTCTTTATAACACTGGTGTATCTTAAAACAAGATTTGCATGATAAGTTGAGCATTGAAAAAAGAAGACAGGGTAAATTTCCAGAATGTGTAAATAATAATAATAATAATAATAATAATTTATTATTTATGCCCCACCCATCTGGCTGGGCTTCCCCAGCCACTCTGGGCAGCTTCCAACAAAGTATTAAAATACAATAATCCATCAAACATTAAAAGCTTCCCTAAATGTTCATTAATTATGATTGCAAAGTGAAGGAATGCGACTGGATACAGTACATGGATTGTACTTTCATTGACAGGCCCAGGCACCTTTCAAGGAATTCATTGTGAACTTCATTGGAGTCCATTTGAAGGAATGGTTGGAATCCAAGCCACACATATAAATGGACTTCAGCTGATTGGCAGTTACAGCAACTCCTTTTGATAGGTTGGCTTAATTATGATGTTAAGTGATTGACAGGTGGCAGCCTTGCCTGCTGTCAAAGTTGACCCATGGAGAGTGGATGAACTCAGGATTCAGACTTCCAGCCACTTCCAGCTCCCTATCATGGTGCTAACTGACATTTTAGTGCAATGGGAACATGCTGCAGCAAACCCTGTGCTTGTTCACTCTCCTCCACTTCTGCATATTGACTAGGTACTAACCTGCTAAAGAATGGATTAGGCATGCCTCTTGTTTTCATGTAGGCACTTATTATTGGGTATAGCAGAGAGTTTTGTCATGATAATGGATTTCACCCACACCTTAGGAGCTATTTTTGGCAAGTGCATAGTTAGAAACCTAGAAACTAGGGCCCTGGGCTGTCATCTGTATATTTTAAATGTAATAGGACCAAGTATACAAGGGACTTCACACATCTGCTCTGGAAGGAGAATTTTCTGTAGCTTCTTTTTTTCCTTGAGCAAAGGTCAGTTTGGGTGCATGCTTTTAATTTTTAAATGCAAGATGGTTTATTATTGTCTAGGGTACTAGCTTAGCTCTGTGCATGTGAAGAGGACTTGTTTGCATTTGCTTTTTAAATAACAGACGTTAGGTAAAACTGAATTTACTTCATTCGTTAATATGAACTAATGCCATGTCATTATAGGATGCAGAACGATATGTCAAGGTGGCGCTCTGTGTGTGTGTGTGTGTGTGTGTGTGAGAGAGAGAGAGAGAGAGAGAGAGAGAGAGAGAGAGAGAGTTTGGCTTATACCGGAAGCTGGATACATACAGGCTAGTCTTGCTCTGTGCTGAACCCAAAGCTATGACTTGGGGCTTCACTGGAAACCTAAAGGGGAAGCAAGATCTGCTGGAGTGTTAATGCTATGAGCCTCCTTCAAATAAAAACAAACCCTGTGCTCAGGTTGTATATATGTATATCATACATCCTAAAAATCATACATCCTAAAAACACCACAGTCTCAATTGACCCTCATTCTAAGGAAGCCAAACCCTGGGTGAGCACTGGAACCCCTGGAGTCTCTTGCCACTCAGAGATTGGGGTGTGAACAACAGTATTTAAAGTAGTGGCTTCAGAAAGCTGGTGCTGCCTACTGCTGAAAATACCATAAAGTTGTAAGGTGGCTAGAGTAGCACAACAATATTAGAAATTTAAACTTGGAATGATGTGATGGTTTTCATAGTTTCCATTTGGCATTCTGCCTTTCTAGTACATTTCTAGGAAAAGGGTATCATGACAAAAGGTTAAAAGACTTTCCACTCAGTGTGCAGTGCTGATGAGTTAACTTCCCTAAAATGAGCAGTATTGGCTCATGGTTTGTTTGTTTTTTGCTGTTTTTGTACGCAGTAACTTTCATCCTCAAGTCATCTCACCACACATCTCTAAACTGGGACTTAGAAAAACTAATAATTGGATATGACAAAGATCAAAAGTTGTAGTTGTGGAAAAGGCCACAAAGTTAAAACAAACATATGCAGGACATGCAGCAAGAGAGCACTCAGGCCAATGGAATAAAGCAGTGTTATTATGGAGACCCTACAATTTTAAAATGGTATCTCTTGGAAGAAATCTGAAGACAATCAAGTTGCCTTGTGTTGCTCAAATCCTACTAAGTTTGATAAAGCAGCCTATTAGCGCCCCCCCCCCCTTACTGTCTTGTTATTCCTTGGTAGGAAAGCAAAATAAGAGGGGAGGTACTGGCTCATTCTTGTGTTTAGTCTTCTTAAGCTGTTGATGAGTTGAAAAATGCAAACCACAGCTGTGGAGGGTGTCAGATAGCAACGGCCACTATGGAAATCTGGTCTCCTTTAATGACAGGCAAGAGGGTGGCAAAAACTGGGAAGGAAGGGTTCCCCCACTGTTCACTAAATTCCCCCTGTCATTTAAAATAACTCTCTACGCCTGGGGGTTGGGGAAACAGCTTAATGGTTTGGTGTGGGACCTGCTGCTAGAGGAGAAGCTGACAGAAAAATGCATGCTGATAACATCTTGCTTGATTTTCAGCAATTGGCTGAATAGCTGCAGCAACCTAACATTATTCCTTTTTGTTTTAGGATACTAGTGAAAGATGGTGGATCGCTTGGCAAACAGTGAAGCAAATACTAGGCGAATAAGCATCGTGGAAAACTGTTTTGGAGCTGCTGGTCAGCCTCTGACTATTCCAGGCCGTGTCCTGATTGGTGAAGGAGTACTAACGAAGCTGTGTCGGAAGAAACCAAAAGCGAGGCAGTTCTTCTTATTCAATGATATCCTTGTGTATGGTAACATTGTCATCCAGAAGAAGAAATATAACAAACAGCACATCATTCCACTGGAAAACGTGACTATTGACTCCATCCAGGATGAGGGGGATCTACGGAATGGGTGGCTTATCAAGACCCCGACTAAATCTTTTGCAGTGTATGCTGCTACTGCCACAGAGAAATCTGAATGGATGAACCACATAAATAAATGTGTTTCTGATTTGCTTTCCAAAAGCGGGAAGACTCCCAGTAATGAACACGCGGCTGTCTGGGTACCCGATTCTGAAGCCACTGTATGCATGCGCTGCCAGAAAGCAAAATTCACCCCCGTCAATCGTCGACACCACTGCCGGAAATGTGGATTTGTTGTATGTGGGCCCTGCTCCGAAAAGAGGTTTCTTATTCCCAGTCAGTCCTCCAAGCCTGTGCGAATCTGCGACTTCTGCTATGACCTCCTTTCCACAGGAGAGATGCCTACATGTCAGCCCACAAGATCGGACTCTTACAGTCACCCACCGAAGCTTCCTTTAAATGATATGTCAGATGACGATGATGACGATGACAGCAGTGACTAAGTAATGAAAGCGAATGTCTTAATATTACAATTGGTATTTGAACCTGAGTTGCTGGATGAGGAAACCTCTAGTTGCAAACTCTTCCGAGAGGCCTAACCTAGCCATAAAATCCGCCTGAAAAACCTTCAACTCAAATGTGCCTCAGTATCTGAATCTCTTAGATATATCATTGCTCTCTTTTCTGCAGGGATAGACTGTTGCAAATATATCATTTTCCCAGCTTTGTATACTTGATTTCCTATTTAGGGGTGAGCTGATGATCACCCTTTCCTTCCCCTTCTTTCCCAGCGGAAGAGTAGAGAATGAAGAACAGTTTTTGTTCTTTTCTTTTGCTACCAAGAAGCACCCCACAGTGTGTTTGGCAGTGATATCCTACCACTTCTTTTTAATATTGGGGAGGGGGCAATTAAACCAGCATAATGAAACTGGTATTTTTGGTTAGTGAATTGAATAGAACATCTAACCAGGCTTTGAAATTGATGCTGTGCTATGACCCCTTTTAACATAAATGCATTCTGTAACATTATTAACTTCTAAAACTTTATGCAAGAAGTCATATACCAAGCAGTGCCTTTTACTGACTGCACTGTTGCAGGAAGAAACTAATCCAATGTATCCTCTGTTGTGCAACAAACTAAGAAATAGTTGGTGCTATTGACAATAATTGCTGTTGTGTAACTTGGATCTGAGTAGTGAGGACTGTATGTTACGGCAATTTGTGTTGTCCGTCAGCCCCAGCCCCCCAGTACCTCTCTCTAATAGGATGCATGAGGGCAGATTAAACATTATTGTGGAGTCTGATGAATACAGCTTGAGCTCCCACACCATGCATACAACTACTCAACTTGGGGACCGCTAATAAATTAGATATTCTTCAAATGGATTTAATATCTTGCTATTTTCAAAATTGTGTGAGATTTTTAAATGTTTATAGCTATCAGGTATTTATAATTGAGAACTGTATTTTGTCTCAGATCATGGTATTTGCTGTAATGTTTTTGATTTGATATTTATAAAATTAGTTCCTTTCGCTAACCTTTTTAAACTTTAGGAATGGGTTTTAAAAAAATAATTAGAATGTCTTTTAAAAGCACAACACCATGGGAAAACATCCCAATCAGCCACCCGAAGAGAACTTGCAAAAATATCCATCCTTTATACACAACTGACCTCGAGATAGAAATGAAATGCAGATGACTTCATTTTAAATATATAAATCCAAGAAGCAGGGCAATTAGGGCAAAAAGTGTTTCCAATAGAGTATTTTCTTTTTACCTTTAACAATACTATTTTCTACGATGGTGTCGTTTTTAGAGAAGTGTCAGATTTAGCTCTGTGAAGTTTTGTAAAACCCCAATACATATCTCTATTTTTATATAACGGTAGCGTGTTTAATCAGTTTATGTAAAAGTCCCCTGATGGAATTGTGTTGGGAATTCAGTAGCATCTGAGAGTTTATAAAAAGTGTTGAATATTGTTTGTACAAAAAAAAAAAAGTTATAGTATCTAGAATTTCATTTATTAAGTGACAGTTTCTGCACTGTTTGCCTCATCTGGCACTAACTGGGCTATATTTATTGAATAAACAATCGATTCTGCATCTTGTTCTAGTCTCCTAGTCTGTAATCTGGCCGCTGTAGCGCAAAAGTCAGTGTTGGGAAAATGAGATGGGGAGTGCACTCCATCAGGGCAGGATGGTGAACTGGTGACCACCCAGTGTTCTACTCCAGCTGCCATCTGTGGTTATTGGCCATGCAGGTTGGGGTTGGTGAAAGTACAGTAGGTTCCCCATCCCAGCATTAGCTGATGTGGAGCAGCCACCATTCACTTGGGGGTTGCTTGGGAATTTGTTGGAGAATGTGCAGCAGCAGTGCCTGCCTGGTTGATTATGCCAATTTAAAGCTATGGTTTCCATCTTATATACAGATAACTGAATAGTGCTAACAGCGAAGGAAGGAGCCATGGCGTTAATTCAGGTGGCAGCCCAGAATAAGGCACATAATTACTGAGAACTTCTCTTAAGAAATGCTCCCCAAACTTAGCCAATTGCCCCTCGAATTCCCAAGTTGTAAAGCAGTTTGGGGGATTTGGGAAGAAGGCACTTGAAGGTTAAAATGTTTTCATTTTGTAAACCATAGTTTAGTGTTACAAGTTTCAATGAGCATCGGCCTCTGCTTTCTCTCCTCCCCTCTCCTGCTTTGCCAGTTTCAGGCTAACCACAGTTTAGCACAAAATGTGGTTAAACTTAACTATGGTGTGTTAGAGCAAGCCATGATCACTATGGTCTGAAGATGGCTTGTTTTTTAAATAATAATACTAATAATAATTAAGATTACCCATGGTTGTTCTGGGTTGGGACAACACAGCAAAATGTTATTAAAATGGAAATGACAGTTTCTGAACTTCTCAGCAGTGCTGGAAGGTGGCTGGGAGAGCACACAAGCCCCATGTTTGTTGAGGCTCATGCTTGTAATGCTAAAACATGGTTTAGCAGTGTGTCCAAACGAGGCGTTTGACTTGCTGTTAAAGCTATAGATCATTAATACACTAAAAATCAGATGAGCAATAATGTGCAGTTGATGTCAGGAAATGGATGGCCCTGAAACGCTGAAACGTGATCTCAAGGAAGGAATCCTATGTGCATTTACTTGAAAGTCATACTGAAATCAGACTTTCTTCTAAGCAGACATCTGTAGGAGCTTGCTGAAAATGGAATTAGTCTGTTTCTTCCACTGAAAGCATAATTTGAAGATTGTTTCTTTTTCATGGCTCAGATAGGAACTATAAGGTACATCTTGATATAGTTCATCTTCATTCTTATCCTACGTTGTCCAAAAGATTTTGCATAGTCAATATTGAATGTCATACATGTATTTACCCAATTATTTTTGAATGTTGCACAAACGCTTCAGCACTTTCTACCTGCAAGAAAATTTATCCTCCCATCTGGCAATGTGTTCTGCCTGCCTACCTTAACCCCATCATTATCTGTGAATGAAATTCACATTATGCTGCAATTGATCCCTGAAGCTGTTACCAAATTCACATTGTAGGAGAAAATAATTGTAGGACTAGGAGTGTGAAAATAGGTTGCCACTTTGTGGTTCCATTCAGGATGTTTATTGTGTAAAATAAACTTTTGTCTTGTGTGTTAGTCGAACTTTAAAAGGGCTTAATAAATGGTTTTGTAACTTTGTCAGTCTGGGCTGCTTTCATTTTGTAAATATGTGAATAGTTTTGAATAAGCAAGTCTTTATACTTTTCTTATAAGGTATCTAAAGAGGAAAGAGTTCTAAAGTGTCGTGTCCAAAAGATAAGCGTGGTCAGAGCACCAGATAAGCAACAATTAAGCTGCAACTCTGTGTGCACTTACCTGGGAATAAAGCCCACTGAACGCAGTAGGATTTATTTTTGAGACTGTACAAAGAATGAACTGAACTGTAGGGTTGTATTTATTTTTAGTAAATGTGCTAATTTCCATTTTCAGACAATAAGCTAATTCCCTTTTTGTTATAATGAATTTATTCCTGATCTATCTCTTTTGTCTGTGTTAATGATTATTGGGGTGCCAAAAGCTGGTGTGTGCCCAGGACTTGCCATCAACTGAACCCTATAATTGAGTGTCAGATTGCATGCAAGCCTGCAATTCTCATATGCAAACGGCACACCTCATAACACTGGAAAGATGGGTGGGAATTAGTATATGACAAGGGAGGAGGGAAGCAAGCCAAAGGTGGCATTTTGTGTGTGTAGGCCAGCAAGACAGTTTTTTTAAACCACACTCCATTGAATGGACCTGGAGGTTTGTTTAATGTACACCAAAATCTGTGGCACTGCTAAGGAAACTTACAATCCCTAGGAAATAGTCATATGAGCACTGTGTAGTCTAGTTGAGGTTTCTGTCCCTATTTATCAATGCTGCTATTTAAAACAAGGTGGGCTGGAGACATCCAGTGTCTCGTTAATAGCATTATTGCTAAGCCTGCACCTGTCCTGACCTTAATGTTATATTGGCACTAGGATTCAAAATGACAAAAGGTCAGGGACGAAGCGTACAGTGTCTGTGAGTATCAAGTGGCTGAACTGGCAGAAATGAATGGAAAGATGTTTGCTTCCTCTACCGCTACGTTCAGTAAGATCAGCATTGTGTTTTAATACTGCGTGGTTCTTCAGGTATTAACGGTCTGTGCCAAAGTCTGCTGTTCATATCAATAGTGTAATGTGAAGTGATCGTGCATTGAATTTTCACCAGCAGTAAAGGGCAGGAAGCATTCCCTTCAATCTGAACTATTGTCACAGAGAAGAGAAAGAGCTTGTATGTTGTGCCTCTCAACTTAAAAATGCCCCAAAGTGACTTTAAATGGCCCAACATTTGGTTTGGCAATGATATAAAGAACTGAAACTCACCATATACCTGTATATCCAGCAGGTTCTGAGAAACAAACTACATGCAACAATAAATCATCTTGTCATTTTGTTGTGAAAGACCAAAATGGAAAGAAAAATTTGAGGAGTTGTGAAATTTTGGTTTGTACATTACATCACAGCAGTGCTTTTTCCCCCCTCCTAAAAAAATGTTTAGGGGTACTCTCATTTTCCTACTCATATTGAAATACTGACCCTCAATGAGGCCAAACTTAGATTCACAAAATGTTTAGGGGTATGCGTACCCCTGTGTACCCCCAAGAAAAAAAGCACTGCATCATAGTAAATTGGGTAATGTGCTCACTTCATTGATTTAAAAAAAAAGCCAGGAGCCAGGAGCGAGCTCAGTTGGAAATTGGTGTGTGTTTTCCAAGAGAAGAGGGGAATGCAACTTGGTAGTACTCTCCACAACGTTTGGGTTATCTTTTAGCCATTTACAAATAAACCACTCATTGGGTAATTGTGTGATAGGTGAAAAGATCTGGACATCAGATCAGTCATTTGAGGGGTGCTATCCATTCCTTCAGTTGAACTTTCTGGGAAGACTTGTGTTCCTGTGTACGTGGGGTGTATGTGCTGGTAATGTGGGGTGGACACGGTTGAGGCCACCCCATAAGTATAATGGCTGAAGCGGTCTGAACCCCATTTTTGCTCAGTTAAGTCCAGTGCTGTAGCTATAACCCTAACTGCACTTTACATTTTAAGCTGCATCAAAGCAGCTTAAATAGTCATGGTTATCACCAAAGAACGTTGGGAACTACAGTAGTTACTTAAGGGTGATGAGAGTTGTTCGGAGACCCCTGTTCCCCTCACAGAACTGCAGTTCCCAGAGTGGTTTAACAATTCATCTTCCAGGGAACTCTGGGATTTGTAGCTATGTAAGAGAAATCGGGATCTCCCAACAACTCCCAACACCCTTTACAAACTACAGTTCCCAGTACTCTTTGAGGGAAGCCATAGCAGTTTGAAGTGGCGCTTCGAATCCCTGCGATGGGGTGAGCTCCCATTGCTCGGTCCCAGCTCCTGCCCACCTAGCAGTTCGAAAGCATGTTAAAGTGCAAGTAGATAAATAGGGACCGCTCCAGCGGGAAGGTAAACGGCGTTTCCGTGCGCTGCTCTGGTTCGCCAGAAGCAGCTTTGTCATGCTGGCCACATGACCCGGAGGCTGTCTTCGGACAAACGCCGGCTCTCTCGGCCTATAGAGCGAGATGAGCACGCAACCCCAGAGTCGGACACGACTGGACCTGATGGTCAGGGGTCCCTTTACCTTTACCTATAGTGCAGATGGGGCCTATGTCTCATTTGCTCTACTCTTTGATATGGGAATGTGATCCAGCCAAAATTTAGCACTTTTTAAGTCTTGCAGATTTAAGCACAAGTTTAAATCTTACCCTTTGGAATACACGAGTCTTTGAATTTCCTGTCTTAGGGTAAGAACTAGCCGAACACATGAAAGAGATGAGCCTTGCCATCTAGGACATGCTCAGACCTGATAGATGTAAACTTGGGTACTGTAAAGGAAAAAACCAGTTTCCCCACAGAGGCTTTAAAAAAAAGGAAAGGAAAGAGATTTGGGTTCATACTCAGTCACAGGTGTGTCTTAACTCTGTAGAAACAGAGGAGGGCAGAGGACAGTTGAATTAGGATTGGGTGTGCTCTACTTCCACTCTTGGCAGAGGGCACAGAGGGCACCTGGCTTGTGCAACTGGAGTTCAGTCTGCTTCACTGGATAGGTGTTATCACCATGTTGGGGAAAATACCTTTGCCATGTGAGAAATCATTCCCATAACCCCTACCAGTGTGGTGTAGTGGTTAAGAGTGGTAGACTCGTAATCTGGGGAACCAGGTTCGCGTCTCCGCTCCTCCACATGCAGCTGCTGGGTGACCTTGGGCTAGTCACACTTCTCTGAAGTCTCTCAGCCCCACTCGCCTCACAGAGTGTTTGTTGTGGGGGAGGAAGGGAAAGGAGAATGTTAGCCGCTTTGAGACTCCTTCGAGTAGTGATAAAGCGGGATATCAAATCCAAACACCTCTTCTTCTTCTTCTTCTTCTTCTTCTTCTTCTTCTTCTTCTTCTTCTCCTCAACCGAAGGGAAAGAGTTATCAGATTAGCAATGATTATTTCATATTCGGCCCTCTATCTGAAACAATGATGTTACTTGTCTGGATTCGCAGACTCCTTGGCTCACAGACGATGCACGAGATGTGCTATGGCCAACTTATTATGGTAGGCAATGCAGACGTGACTCTTGCCTCTTTCTGCATGATAGAGGATGCTCAAATGTGTTCACTCTGGTTTAAAACCAAAATAAGGGAAAGAAGATCCCTTCAACAATGAAGGGTTTCCCCACCTCCAACACTCTTCCCCCTAAAAAATTATGTTTTTAAAACAGTGATGCCAATATCTGGAGAACCCCTATTGGTAAAGAAAGTGATACTTTCCATTTTGTGTTTTCTGTATCTAAAATGCAGCAATCTTCCCCCATGCCTGAATTAATGTTTTCATTTCTTCCTAGGAAAGCAAGCAGCCATTTATTGAAATTACTGAATTACTGAAAGAAATGAACCTTTCCACGATATTCTAATTTTCCGAGATTCACCTGTATATCTTTTGGGCCTGCCCTCTTCTGACTGTTAACTATTTTTAACCTTGAATTTTTGTATTGTGGCCACCTGCCAGCTCATAGTGAATTGTGTTTAAGAACGCCAGTTAACAACAACAACAATCTATAATTATGCCTGCTATACTGCCTTCTATAACAATTAAGGCAAATGCGTCCTGACAAGCTTTGTTTTTGGTTATTCTAGGTGCGATAGTCTAATAAATCTCACTAATTTCCTAAACGGAATGAGAAACCCCGAGTCATCCAGCACCACCTTGTGTTAAAATGGGATGCCTTGCAGCTGACTAAAATAATGTAAGAGTAGCAGAGATTCCTCCTATTTCTTCTATATTATAAAGCGTGCTACAAACTCATACACACAAACTAAATCTGTCTTCTGCTCCTGTAGTTCCGAGAGGTTTCCAGCACCGTTGAAGGACTGTGCTATCTTCTGGTCTGTTCGTATGTCTCATGCCGTGTGCCAGGCACGGCTCCAGCTACTGATGGAAAATCCTGTTAGGGTTTTCCTTATTAAAGCCATATGCTTCTTTCTTCACTGTGCAGCTAAGTGGCTAGTATTAGGATCCCTTCCCCTTCCTTGCAGACTGTAATTTCCAGTTAATTGCAGTGTAGCCATCTTGTTTTTCCAAAGTTTCCATCTGAAAGTGAAGTGGTTAATAGAGTAGTGATTTGCATCGGACTTTGCTAAGATGAAAATGGGAACAGGGGCAGGCCTGGTGCTGAGAATCATAGCCTTTCTAAGATAGGCCAGTTCTTCCCGTGTGGCTTTTAATACGCATCTCAAGTTTCGTGGCTTTTATTTATTTAAAAACACCCACAATTACTTTTGAAATGAAAACCCTTCCCAGAGCACAAAATGCAGGAATGAGTGCTGGCTTGTTGCTCACTTGGTACCATTTAAGCTCATCCACTGGCCGCTTGTTATTTTTGCATTATTATTATTTTACTGATTGCTCTTTTTAATATACCATAGTTTAGCAATATATGCAAATATCATGCCATGCTACAAGGCTGTGTTCATCTGTGTACAAATTCAGGGGTATAGACAGGGAGCTCTGGCTTGTCTTTACTATAAAAGAGAATTTTTCTAAGAGACAGAAGGGAACATGAAAGGGAGCAAAAACATTTTGGAGATTGGAAGTCGGAACATTCATAGTGCCATTCCATTCTATCCAGGAGGGTCACAAGCTGCTTCTTTCTGGCCCATTGAATTCTAAGTTGTTTTTCTTTGTGGGTCTGAAGCACTTTGAGACATAAGCCACATTCCTGAATGCCACAGAACCATAGCGATAAATTTTCAGTTATCTGCGTCAATGTTTAATGGGATTTGCAAGCTGGGCTTGTTTTTTGTTTTGTTTTGTTTTACATTGCTGTAAGAATGACAAATTGGGGTCCTACTGTTTCCTAGCAGAAAACTGAGATGATGCAAGGAGGGTGGGTGGGTTTGTTTTCTTGGTTTAACATCCTCAAGTATCTGGGGAGTATTTCTGGACGACTTACAGCCACAGGACAAAAGGGGATCCTCCTGGTCTCAGCTGTTTCATTTTCAGATTTTCCTTTAAGACTGCAAAAAAAAACTAGCACAAGCTGACATACGTTTTGTTTCCCTGCAGTTAGCAAATATGAAAAAGGAAGTGTGTGCTACTTGCTTTGTATAGTTCCTCAGCAATCAATATAGTTTCTGCCTCCTTCTGGAAAAAATAAATGTGGTTGGGATTTCAAGCCAGGCGCAATCCTAGAGCTTCTTGAATACCTTATGCTCTGCCACTTTCCAACTTGTTTTGAGTCTCTACCAATCTGGAATTCTGACTCCTGCAGCTTTTGTACATGGGCTTTGACTTGAGAGGCTCAGGATACAAGCGTAGGAATGTTACCCTTTGCAACATTATAATATGGTGCAGCAAAATCTGTGCAGGCGATTATTATTATTATTATTTTTACCGTAAAGCATTTTTAGTCACACTTCAGTAGTAATCATCCCCTCAGTTTCTTTTTGCTTTGGTTTTTTTTTTTGTCTCCCTCATCTCTCCTGCGCTCTTCCCATTTCCCATTTAGCTCTTGTGCTGCTCTTTGCAGTGTTTATTATATATGGTGCACTTGCATTAGTTTTAATTGACAGCATCTCCTGTTAAGAGATCTCGGGTTCAAGAGAAATACCTGCTGGACCTCTGCCAGTCAGAGTAGACAGAGTAGGACCAAATGGTTCAGATTCACCTAAAGCAGCTTAATATGTTCAACACAGCAGATTTCAAAAGCAAACTTTGCAAATTCAAGAAGAGAGCTTTGAATTATAAAACGTTGCTGAATTTTAAATGTGTGCAAAAATTACTTTCTGCTCTACTGTCATCATATTGTGGCTGCTGTACACCATTCAGTCTGAATCTCTAACCATGGCCCCAAAAGTTATTGTTTCCTGTTTATGGAGACAAAATAGACCCACCAAAATTTCTGTGCCTGCCTGTTAACGCTTAATTTGGTTAGTATTCTTTTCTTGATCCAGCAAGGGATATCTGCACATATAGGGGATTGTATTCAGGTCCGATGCATGTCATTATGTTGGTTTAGTTTCTGTTGGATGATAATCTTGATAACAGACTGGAAAGAACATCCTCAACTCAGGGTTGGTGTTCATATATACCACAAAATACAACTGGATCAAGACCAGCTTGTTTAATGGAACTGTTGTGGCCAGATAGGAACCAGCCATCTCTCTGTTAATCTCTTCAACCATAAAATTACAGGGGAGGGCTGGAAAACAGCTGACATTTTGTAATGAAAGGGTAGCACTGGATCTCCTGTATAAAGAACAGCTAAGGGAGAGATGGCATTTGCTTGCTAGGGACTGCCAGAAATTAATCTTTGACATCCATGAGGGATTGAATCTCAAAGGAGAAAGATAGTAGTGGGTTAAAGTACTTTATTTAAAGCCTGGAATGATGTTGCATGGGTTTTCCCACCATTAAACCATAGAACAAACCACTTTTGGCCCAACTACTAGGCTGGTACGATCCACCAAAAGTCCCATGGAAAGTAGCAGATCAACAAACCTTATTCCATTTCCACAGAACTTAGTTACTGCTAAATTGGGCTGGTTTGTGCCCCTTGTCTCTAGGGACTCTTTTGATCTAACACACCCGCTTTTTTTTTTTGCTATGTAGATTTCCAACATGTACAGACATCAGTCTGGTTTTAAGAGAGCCCAAAGCCTAGCCATTAAGTGTGCTTTCAGAGTGTAATTATGACTGTTGCAGAGTTCCAATTGAAAGGCACAGTTTTGAACTCTTCCTGCAATAGAATCACCTCTCTTCTCCAGTAAAGAAGCAAACAAAAAATAGCAGCAGTTTGTATACACAGAGGGCAAAGGGGGGTGGGGGGAGAAGGAAAATTAGAAGGATGATCTGAAAAACCTCATTGAAAACACCCCAAGTCAACATTTCACAGTGCTGGAGATCCAATGTGGGTTTGTTTCTTGCCCAGATACCTAGATCAGCCTCCACCAACTGAATGTCTTCCAGATGTTTTGGAGTACAACTTCCATAAGCTCCAAGCAGTAGACCAAAACATCTGGAGAGCACTCAGCTGGGAAACGCTGGCCTAAATCAGTGAACTGACTTAACTTTGGTCATGTGTTTATAAGCTCATTTTGCATAGCTTAGCTTGGGTGTGTTCAGAGTCAAGTGTTCTGTGTGTAAACAGCAAGGTCACAAGAACGTGCTCCTACATGCATTGGCCAGGCCAAATTCCATTCTCTTTAATCAGAGAATAATGGCGAAGGAGAATACCTGGGCAAGGAAGGTCATGCTGCAAGATGGGAAGAGGATGGTTTTCCTTTGTTAAGCTAAGTGCTTACTGATTGCTTCCTCAGTAGGATATGGTGGCAAGGAGATGAATGGGAAATTTACTTACCAGGTTGAGATCTGAGACTGAGATGCTGTGTGCCTGTGTGAAAGAGAAAAATGGAGGGAGCTGGCTGTGTGATTGTTGGGGTGAGAGACAAGATGTTCATTTTTTAGATGGAGTTGGTTCTGCTGAAGCATCTTTGAGGTTCAGGTGCTCTGTGGGACCCTCATGCAGGATTAGTAATTGCGCTGCCTGCCTTAGGAGTCTGCTTGCTCCCAATAGGTTCTGCTTATTTATTTGTAAATAAACAACCAATTTAGGAAGCTACCAACGTGCTCTATCATCCAAGAGAAAAGAAACCCTGCAATGCTGCTCCTAAACATCTCATATTTGGGATGTGGGAATAAATACCAATGCTACAGTATGATGCAATGTGATTTAAATTGCAGAGGGGAAGACAAACCTGAATGGCTCAGCTGGTTTGAGTGTAGTGCTGATAACGCCAAGGTTGCAGGTTTGATCCCCATAAGGGACAGCTGCATATTTGTGCATTGCAGGGGGTTGGACTAGATCAGGCTTCCTCAACCTCGGCTCTCCAGATGTTTTGAGACTACAATTCCCAGCATCCCTGACCACTGGTTCCGCTAGCTAGGGATCATGGGAGTTGTAGGTCAAAAACATCTGCAGGTTGAGGAAGCCCGGACTAGATGATCCTCAGGTTCCCTCCCAACTCTACAATTCTATGATTCTATGAAATGTCAACACAGGGTGTCTCTAGACAATTAGGGAATACATATTTTTATCCTCTGTACTATGGCCCTACAGGACGCGGGTGGCGCTGTGGGTTAAACCACAGAACCTAGGGCTTACTGATCAGAGGGTCGGCGGTTTGAATCCCTGCGATGGGGTGAGCTCCCGTTGCTCAGTCCCTGCTCCTGCCAACCTAGCAGTTCGAAAGCACGTCAAAGTGCAGGTAGATAAATAGGTACCACTCCGGCGGGAAGGTAAACGGCGTTTCCGTGCACTGCTCTGGTTTGCCAGAAACAGCTTTGTCATGCTGGCCACAAGACCTGGAAGCTGTACGCCGGCTCCCTCGGCCAATAAAGCGAGATGAGCGCCGCAACCCCACGACTGGACCTAATGGTCAGGGGTCCCTTTACCTTTTTTAAACAGGCAGCCCTGTTTAGGGAAGTTTTTAACTTGTGATTTTGATGTATTTTGATATTTGTTGGAAGCCACCCAGAGTGGCTGGGGAGACCCGGCCAGATGGGCGGGATACAAATAAAAAAAAATTATTATTATTATTATTATTATTATTATTATTATTATTATTATTATTATTATTACTTACCCTGTTTATGGTCCTCTTCTTTCTCTGGCTAACTGCAGGTGAGGATTGTAGGATCAAATGTTAGCAATGCAGCCACAGCACTGCAAGGTTCTATTAATGTGCACTTTATCCTGTGCCACGTTATGGCTTCATTTAGGAGATGTTATCCTGCACTGTTAACGGGCTGGAAGCAGAGTGCAGGACTGTAATAAGTGCAAAGTACCATCCATGCAGGTACCTAATGGTCAGGGGTCCCTTTACCTTTACCTTTACCATGCAGGTAAGACCTCAACCTACCACCTCAATTTGTTTGCAGTGTCCTGGGACCATAAAGTCCTGTTGGCAACCTATAACTCAGAGCAGGGCTCACCAACATGGTGCCTGTGGGTGTACATGCACCTACAGAGGCTTTCACTGTCACTCACCTTGCCTCTTGTAGTTAAATTAGACTTGAAAGAAGCGTTCTGCTGTAGCCAATAGGTTGTGGTGTGTGAGAGACTGCATGTGTGTTGTGTCCACAAATGCGCCTCTGGCCCCAAAAGTTTGGCACCCCGAGAGCAAAAGCAAGAACTGTTGTTTAGCTCCTCTGAAAGTTGCCATATACTTGCATCTATAAACAAGCACAAGCAAATTTTATGCAAAGTTGTGTCATGGACTGTGCCTTGAGCGTCTTTTAAATACTTAGCATGCAGCTGCAGGAAGCAGAACGAGATCTCCTTTGTTAAACTTCCCAAGTCTAACAGGTATCATAGCCTAACCGGGATTTTTGTTGAAGTTAATAGGATTTGTCATGGGATTTTAAGTGAAATTCTGTGCTCAGTTACACTCATGTAAACTAAAACTAATTCCATGGGATTATATTGGGCTTATTTCAGTGTGCAGCCCTGAACTCTCGATCACACATACTAGCACCACTGCAGCTCCTCTTGTTTTTGACAAAGTGGCAGCTTCTCTCTGGCTTGACGCCCAAATTTCACAAAATGGCTCTGGTGGAATGCAAGTCCTTTGCATACTTTAACAAACGTACTCTCTGCCCCAATGGTGGTCTAGCAATAGTCTACATACCATGCTATTTTTTAAACAGTTTGCTGCAGAGATTATTTAAAACATGCTCTAATCCATTCTGTATTTTCCTCTCATTGTGCGCAGAGATTTATGGATGTAACTTCCTGCACATCTGGATTATGACAGACCTCACAGTTGTTCCCCACACCCACCCCTTACAGCAAAAACACCAATGCCTTCTACAATTTCTGTCCCTGAAAAGTGCCGTGCTCTTAAAACAGAGAAATAGTGTAGAATTAGGGAAGGCAGCAAAGATGGAGAGGATCTAACAAATATGAACAAGTGTTTCCTTTGATGCAAGAGGAGTCCTGCTAGTCAGTGTGTGTGTGGCCTCCAGAATGACAGTATTTTGCAGGATGGATCCAAGCACATGCCTGATATTTAGGCTTGCACAGTTGAAATGGATTTATGTGCTCTGTTACCCTGGCACATCAAAACCATTTTTCTTTTTAAAAAGGGGACTTTTGCAGTTTGGAAAGTGACAAGAAAATGCATCGAAAAGTGTAGGATGAACAAATGAGAAGCTGTGTAAACAGCTCCCAAGCAGATCAAGATGAAGGTTAATTGTCATATACCCACCCCATGAGCAAATGAGAATTAATGATCACTGAAGACAGGACACAACACCATGTAAGCTTTTTGCAAGCAAATCAAATAAACAGGAGGAACCCAGAGAGAAGAAACACAAGTAGTGAAGACAAATGCCACAATCCTACAGTTGTGTGTCTGATGCTTCCTTATTCCCTTTATTCCAAACATTTCTGTAGTATGACACCAGAGAAAGTTGCATTACAGGTTTCTCCTGTAACAATGTTTTTAGGAGAAATAGAATGGCACAAGGAAGTGCTTCAGTGCTTATTCTACACTTACAGTACAATTCTATGCACGTCTTCTCAGAAGTCCCATTTAATCCAATGGGGTGTACTCCAAGTAAGTGTGTCTAGGGCTGCAGTCTTCAGTATGCCTCTGCTGGATTGTGTCCAAAGGCTCCATATAAATGAATCCCCCATATGATTCAATGTGCAGACGAAGATCCTCTCGCTCCTCTCTGTGCAAACCTCTCAGCTTGATTCTACGTAGGGGTGCAAGTTTTCAAATTTCCCTAAAATTGACTGAGATCTGATTCAGCAGGGGTTGGTGACACGCAATTTCATTTTTAATTTACCTCCTTATTTATATCCACCCTCCTTTATATAAAAAAAGGGGGGGAGCAATCCTATGCACAAGAAGCTGGTGTTAAGTTCAGCCACCATAAAGCCACACCAGATCAAACCCCCGTTCTGCATCCGAGCTACTGCTGCTGCTCTGTCTGAGCCTGACAGGGAAGACAAGCCTTTAATAATGTTCTAATGCAGGTTTGCCAGGTTAATAATAATAATAATAATTTATTATTTGTACCCCGCCCATCTGGCTGGGTCCCCCCAGCCACTCTGGGCGGCCTCCAACAGATATTAAAATACATTAAAATATCACAGGTTAAAAACTTCCCTAAACAGGGCTGCCTTCAGGTATTTTCTGAATGTCAGATAGTTGTTTATATTTTTGACCTCTGCTGGGAGGGCGTTCCACAGGGCGGGCGCCACTACCAAGAAGGCCCTCTGCCTGGTTCCCTGTAGCTTTGCTTCTTGCAGTGAGGGAACCACCAGAAGGCCCTCGGCGTTGGATCTCAGTGTCCGGGCTGAACGGTGGGGGTGGAGACGCTCCTTCAGGTATACAGGACCGAGGCCGTTTAGGGCTTTAAAGGTCAGCACCAACACTTTGAATTGTGCTCGGAAACGTACTGGGAGCCAATGTAGCTCTCTCAGGACCGGTGTTATGTGGTCCCGGCGTTGCATGACTGAGCTGGGTTTAGGATCCAGACTAAATTCCCTCTCTCTGGTCCTGCCCTCACCACACTCCTGGAACACCCCTTTTTTGGTAATTTACACTGGCCAGCTTTGGCTCAGCTAGGATGTGCAAGTTACACCGGTATCTCTTCGGCTAAGCCGGGGTTGGGAACCTAATGCCAACCAAGACAGAGATCTGCTGCATCCTAAGCTGCTCAGCCCAGTCGATTTTACCACAGGATCGCCCCCCTAGTTATGAGATCTGTAAATTTCTGTAAATTTCCTGGAGGTTGTCGCTTGCAAACACTTAATTACAACTGCCACCAGTTAATTGTATGAAAACAACCTGGTTTGTTTTTTTTAAAAAAAGAAATGGATAGTTTAGCATAGGAAAATAAGAATAGTGATCCCCCCCCACCTCATATTGCCCTTTTGTGTTTAATCTTGATGTTCTTTTTAACTTATGCCTACCCTGCTGTTTTAAAGTCATCCAGTTTGATGACATCTTGTGGTGGTGAGTCCCAGAGATAAACCATGTGCTGTGTGAAGATGTACTTTCTTTTGTCTTTCCTGACAACATTCAGCTTCAGTAACTGATAAATTACTCAATGTACCGGTAAATATGGTGGTGGTGGTGGTGGGAATCCCTATCTGAGGTCAAGAAGAGAAGGGGGGGGGGGGGAAGAACTAGTGTTTGACATATTTTTATCACACATTATGCAACATACAGAAAACTAGGTTTTGATATCTTGGGTTCATATTACTCAGTTTATAGCCAGAGGAGTGGTTTGAAGGAGCTCTGGGTCAGCTTTTAAGAAGTGCTTAAGACTTCCTGTGCAAATAAACACAAATGCAAGAGGCCTACCTTGGTGTAAGTCTGCCCTCTGCAGTTTTGAATTGGAATACTATGTTTACTTTAGCTACATGGACAATCAATCCTCCTTGTTGCGATCTGAGAACATTAAAAAAAAACCTTCTAAGAAGTTAAAATAGTGGACTGGAATGTAGAATCTAGCATGTGTGCTTTTAGCCAGATGGAAGGCAGAATGGGCTGTTACAGGCTCCCAAATAAGAGGCTAAAAGGCTTTCCCTCATATAGAAATAAAATGCTGATTTGGTTCAGCTTAATTTTGGGTGCCTGGCTAATGCTAAAAGCACAGGGCAGGAACAGCATCATACTAGAAGAACCAAAGTAGACATAACAGGGGAAATCAAGTGTTTTTACTTATGAAGCAGGGGTGCAGAACCTTTTTGGCCCACTGAGACATCTTTTTATCCCCCCCCTAAGTAGGCCCACTTTGACAGGTTGGTGGTGATCACTCACCTGTCAATTATCCATAAATCTCTGCGCATATATTTTGTTCTATTTGCCCACAACCAGTATTGATTTTTCAGTCAGCTATGAAAAACCAATCAGCTTTCCCTTCCTCTGTCGTTCCCCGTTACATTTAAAGCACATGGCTGGGAACGGTAGTTTGTTAAGGCTGCTGGGAGCAGTAGCTCTGTGGGGACAAACTGCAATTCCCAGGATTTTGGGGGGGATGGTGGTGAGGGGCAATGACTGTAGAAGTGGTATAAATGAGCTTTAAATGTATGGTGTGGATGTGACCTTTATAAGCTCCTCAGAGCAAACACCCGTCCTCTTGTACTCTGTAAAAGACTCACAGATGGCATTAAAATGATAAAAACACTCCAAGGTTCCCACTTTGAATAGGAATACCTTATACATTCTCCGTATATTGGAAACTGCCCTGTGATCCTCAGGTGAAGGGTGGTATAGAAATTTAATAAAGAAAAATAATAAATAAAAGTCAGCAGGAGTGGACACAGAACCTTGCTAACAATGTGTTCCATCAATTTCTAAGTGCGATCAGGGTCTCTCAGTATGAATGTTGATTTGACGCATCCAGCAAACCAACTTATAATAATAATAATAATAATAATAATAATAATAATAATAATAATAATTTATTTGTACCCCGCCCATCTGGCTGGATCTCCCCAGCCACTCTGGTTGACCAAAAGCTAGTGTGCACTGGGAAAAACCTGGAAAAGGATGATGATATTTTTGTGAATCATCCTGGGGCTAGTTCATATACTTGGCCTGCTTGCAGTTGGATGCTCTTATCCCTGAATAGTTGCTGGAAGGTTTTGCAATCCCATTCATGGAGTTTCCTCATGGCAAACAGTTCAGGTATCTCATTCGCCATGAGCAAAGGGTTCATGTAAATAAGCCCCCCTTTCAGCAACTCTGAGGGGGGAAAGAATCCTATTTGGCTTCAGACGTTGCATTGTGAAGCCCTCCCTTCAGACTGCCTATGTAGGTCAACCGCTTTCCCAACAGATGGCTCAGAACCAAATAATCAACTCTGCCCATGCCCACTTAGCCCCTAAATCCTGCAGGTTTCAGAGACCTGAGCTGCCAACATTATCGAGAGAATAAAAACTACAGGACTGCAGGGGATAATACTGTGCTTTGCATTTATACTGTGTGTTTTAATTTTTTTTAAAAAACAAAACATCAAGTACAACTTCCACTATCAGATAGTAATACAGGTAGGAATGAATAATAATACGTCAGTGACCCACACAGAGCGTGTAACAGAAGATCTACCATGTAAGTCAAATGAAAAGCAAGTAACACCCTACTCTGAATACCACCCCTCCCAGATTCAGTTATCAAAGTGCATTAGCTTTGCTTTTATGTTTTTGCTCATTTATTATGACACTCAACATTTTTGTATTCTTACGAAGGGTTTCAGCTAATGGTTCTAATGAAGGAACCAATAACAAAGGGAAAAGGGGACACCCCTGTTCAGTTCCCCTATGTGTTTTAAAATTCCATCAGTCACATCGGTTGACGTGGACTCTTGTCACTATTGGACAATATAGAGCTCTGATTACCTGTGTAGAATATTTACCAAAATTTATTCTTTCCAAGACACAAAATGAAAAGGACCAATGAAGATGATCAAACACTTTCTGGGCACCTAAGTGTATGATACTTAATGTCTTGTGCTGTGTAAAATGTGTAATATTTAAAATCTTTCAGATATAGTCTACAATATTTTAAATTGCCAATTACTGTTTCTATTTCATCTACAATCCAAGTCCAGATCAGATCCTTTTCTTTAATCCCCCTCCGCCCCCGCAACTGAGTTGAAGTCTTGCTTAAGAAGTCAAATTGTTGTACTTGTTTGTAACACATTGAGGCACAGGTCAACAGTGTATATAGCAATTTTTAGGCTTTTGAAGTTCTTCAGGCACAATAGTTCAGTAATTCCAACAGTAACCTGATAAGACTGGCCTGTGCTGTTATCCACATACTGCAGATGGTGTGCGTGTAGGACCAGTACAGTACTTTGTCTAAGGTCACCTAGTGAATTTGTATCTGCGGAACCTCCTGGCTTACACTGCACAGAACTAGCTCTTCAAGATGATAGAATCTAGTGGTGTTTGCTGTGTCCACCACTGTCTAAGTCAGAGATGCCCTCCAGATGTTTTGGGACTACAACTCCCAACTTTCCTGACTGTTGGCTAGGCTGATGGGAGTTGGGAGTCCAACAATTGGACTCCTCATTCCTGGTCTAACAACACCTTAGGTCCAGCCAGCTATATCTGGCTAGGATCAGTCATACCAAACCCTGCCTCCCATCAGTAACCAATATTTATATTCACTCCCAACCCCATCTCTCAATAATAATTATAATATAATAATATTTATATAGTGCTGTTTACTAATTATTCAGTGGGTTTCACATTCCTTATTTCATAAATACCAAACTACACATGTATTTCAGGCATGTGTTAGCTATCAAGACACCATGGGGGCCAAAAAGAACAAATACAACAGGCGATTAATATATGAAATTTAACCAACTTATTCAGATATGCCAAGAATACAACTTTTAATGACTGCAGCATTACAGAGAAATCAGAGGGAACGATTTCTGCCTTGTGCACTTTTAGATTCCATATTTTGGTTTAAAAGAAAGTATATCCAAGTTATTTATACTCTGATTCTAAACAGATTACATGGTCTAAAAAGTAACTGAAATTCCTTGCATAGGATGATGTGTTTTGAGATCATATGAGCAACAATTGTTTTCCAAATGTGCTATTGTTTCCCACATTCTGAGTACTACTTGCTTGCTACAATTGTTTACGCTTCAATGCGCTTTTAAACCTTCAGTGCTACAGAAAAAACTCCTGGAATAATGCTACACCTGTTGGTTGAGAAAATAATTCAGGATCAGCTAAATCATACAACTCAAAAACTGTCATGATACCCTGCTAAGTCATCCTCTGAGCAGACCCACTGAAATCAAGGGAATTCAGTTATGCAAGTCCAGTTCATTTCAATGGGTCCACTCTGGGTATGACTAACACTGGTTATCACCCATTGACTCAATTCTTTTTTAAAGATGGAAATGGAGATGCAAGAGTTCTGAACCGCTTTGATTATATTTGGTATTCCGATACAAAGATTAAAACATAAAATGTGGATGCATTGACAGTCTCAAAAGACAACTGAAATAGACATCTAACAACAGTTTTCTGATAACTTAAAACATGAAGAGTGTCAGTTAAGGTGGAATAATCCTACACCTAATAGGACGTTTACCCTTGTCCCCCGCAAAAAAATACATTGATTTTGAATATCATTGCAAAAAAATTGTTTAGGCTCCATAGCAATATCATTTACATGAACAGCTTTGAGTGGCTCAATCCAATGCATTGTACTCAGAAGTAAGTCCTACTGAATTCAGTGGGACTTTGTTCCAAGTGAGTGTGCACAGGATTGCAGACTTAAGGGAGCAGAAAGCGCTCCACCCTAGCTCAACTCTAGTTATGTTCACTTAGAAGCTGATTCCTGGGGTGACGTGCATGAAGACTGCAGCCTAAGGATCTGCCTCATAACTAGAAATGAGCTTATTAAAATCCTGGAGCTGTCGTGTCATTTCCCTTCCCATTGCTGGACTGTCCCAGCTACCGTGTTTCCCTGAAAATAAGACATACCCATAAAATAAGCCATAGCAGGATTTCTAAGCATTTGCGCGATATAAGCCATACCCCGAAAATAAGACATATCGATAGGCGTGGCTATGCAGTGTACCGACGCGGAGCGGTTAAGAAGACGGGCAGCAACTGACGTAATAAAAATAAGACATCCCCTGAAAATAAACCATAGTGTGTCTTCTTGAGGAAAAATAAATATAAGACAGTGTCTTATTTTCGGGGAAACACGGTATTTGCTTTTGCTCTGAAGGCAAGCTTCAGCATCCTGCTAAAACAACTCCGAAATGATATTAATTTGAAGATTGGCTCACTACATACACATCTGCAGGTAAAAAGCCAAAGCCAAAATATCCCACGTGCATATTCAAAAAGTGTTCTAACCCAAGTATTAGCTTAGGCAGATTTCTCTTTCTTTTCAGATGTATCTATCGCTTCTAGATTTGTGGGATGCCTTCTAGGACCCAGACCTTGTTTCCTTTCAGCTTCACTCCCTGCTATGCTGCAAGTACTCAACAGTTCTGCCAGCCTGGTCCTCTAGGCTGAGGAAGGTCTCCGGCTTACTATGCCTGCCCCCGCCCCCCGTTCCGTTAGTTCACAAGGGAATTGCAGACAAGGCAAAGTCCACAGTTTGTATTTGGATTATCAAGATCTAACTGTACACGGAACACACTCAATTCATCACTCATGATGCCGAGCAATGAACAGATGGTCTTCAAACAGAAATGAGCATGTGAATGACAAAGACAACTTCATTCGACGTGTTTGCTGCAAACCCAGCGGAGCTGTCGATCCACAGTGAGGTCTGTTAATTCATCTATTGATCTCCAAGTGCACTGGCAAGCATAGGCCCTCGATCCTTTCTTGGTTAGCATCTTCGTCCTCAACTTGCGGAATTCAGGCATGTTATTCCTATCAATCAAAAATATTCTATTTCAACAGCGTTCTTGTTTTATTATGCTTTTATATTTGTTGGAAGCTGCCTGGAGTGGCTGGGGCAACCCAGTCAGATGGACGGGGTAATAATAATAATAATAATAATAATAATAATAATAATAATAATAATACTCCTTCAGAACTACACAGCCAATCATTGCCCAATTAGCCACAGAGTGTAACAAAGACAAAGACACTCTACCCTTGTCACTGAAATGAAAGCCTTTGGGTCTTTCTGCTATAGGCTTTCCCCCCAATCTATGTACTGAAATATCCACACCGGCAATTCTGTAAAGTTGATATCAGAACATTTATGAACCACAGCATTTATATGATGCCCCACTACAATATAGGTCACATCAAATATTCCTATCAATATTACCCACAAATACCTGAAAAAGAGGTAATCACATGACTGATCCCACTGAAAGTCATCGTATTGCAAAACACGAAAGTCACATGCAGTACACCGCAGCTGATCACAGGTTCTGCCCAAAAAAGATTACAAACATTATAGATTTAAACACATGGAACAGTTTGGTTGTTTGTTTGTTTAATAAGAATTGAAATTTTGAATATTTTGAATACATACATATATATAAATCGAAACAACAATAAAAACAACACAAATATACAAATGTTGTGGTATGTAAAGTAGCTTTATTCAAATTGTATGTAATTTAATTTTGTATTTACTGTGATAACTTAGGTAACTATTTCTATGTCTGTGTTTTTCTTTTTGTGTAACAGGAAAATATGCAATAAAAATATTAAAAATAAATAAACACATGGAACAGTTCAGTAAACTAATTTGTTAACTTATTAAACTTGTGCATATTATCCAATCTCATAATAGGTGCATTTCTTAAATCTTGACAGTAGTGTGAAAAAACTCACAATTTAATAAACAACTGTTAAAAGGAAAGGAATATTCTGTTTCACATTTCCTATCCTAACACACCAGAACTAGACTAACCTTTAAACAGAACAGTTACACTCTAAGCTTTCAGTGCCACTGTTTAAAATTAACCTCAACTAAATAAAATCGGTTCTTACCATTCAATAAGATAAAACCTCAGTTGATCAAAGGCTGCAACTCTGGTATTTACTAATTCAATTTTCACCCTTTTTTCTATGTATGGGTAAAAGCTTGGGTGCCTCCATTTTACAGGAAGTTAGCCTAGGAAAAATCCTTATGGGAACTGAGCTTTATGGCACATCACAGCTGATCTCTCGCCACTTCCCTCCTCGCAAGAGGATCATGTCTGTGAAACTATGTAAACATATATCCAAGTTCCTCTGTGTTTCTGATTCATATGCTTCCTTAACATGGGTAAGCATGATCTGTACACATAGATGAACGCTAGTGGTATACAAAAATCTAAACAAACATGAGTTGAATCCTGCATGTGCTGGGGACTTTTCTCACCTGCCTTGCCACTGGCTGATGCAGCTGAATAGTGAACTCAGACTGACTCCTTGTGGCTACCAGACCACAGGCTGAGATAACTGTGTGCAGCAGCTTGGGTGGGGGTGGAGAGGGTCACAGATGGTGCAAAAGCTCACAGGTTCAGTCTCAGCCTTCTCCAAGAACGGCTGAGAAACGCCTCTGTCTGAAACGCCAGAGGGTTGCTGCCAGTCCGTGTAGACAATGCTATTCTAGATGGACCAACAGTCTGATTCAGTATAAAGCAGCAGCTTATGTTCCTTCCTAATATAGCAGTAAGAGAAACATGAAGGTCTCATAATGCAATTGCCAGTATTTTTATTTTTTAAATGCCTACCTCTGAGAAATATTTGTTCCTATACCATGTGGCGCGCTGCTTCCACCAAGGTATACAGGGCAACATCTATAAGAATTAAATTGGAAAGCCTTGAAATAGTTTTGAAGAAGAAGAAGAAAACCCCCCACCTCAAACCATTTGCCTTCAAAGTCTGTATCATTTGATTTCTCAGGTGTCATCACGCTAGTGAGCATGTGTACCTTTTCAAAAAACCTTTTGTTTGTAGAACTATAAGGCAGGACAATTCAGAAGAAATGGCAATATTATTATCTGCATGATGTATGTATCTTGGGAGCAAAAAACCCCACTGTTTCAACAAAAGAAGTAAGGGAAACACTCCAGAACCTGCAGGGTTTCTACCAAATACCACAGGGGCTAGAAATCAAGCAAACATCATCATCAACATGGAGCATTAAGTTCTGAAAAGCTATTAAAGCCCCCCCCCCCCGCATTTCATGGCATATTCTATATAGTTAGAAGAACTGATGCTACCATTTCTTCATAAACATCAACTGGTGCTACCCCATATACTCACAAAACTGTCAGCATTAGGGAGACCATAAGCTAAAGAGTAGAGCGCAGCTTGCCAAACCACACATGCTGAAATTCCATCTTCCACACAGCTATTAAAGATGTAGGAACCCTGTTCTCTTTTGCATCTGGCTGCCCTAACCAAAATAATGCAACACAGCAATAAAATTCTGTCCACTGGAGACATAGGGTTTGTTTGATCCATGCTATGCTAGTTGCACTTAGGTCCCATTGAAATCAAAGTGAAAAGTTAGCAATGATTCAAATGAACCTGCCCTTTCTTCCTTGCTGTCCTGTAGTTTGAAACTGCCTCCCGGGTAAGACTGTGATGCCACCCCTCTTCCTTCTAATCCACCCTCAAAATACAAGTACCCTATATGGATCTTTTGGCAGAACTTTCTCGTTCCCATGTTGAACATAGACAAATTTACTTCTGAGAAAACATACACAGTTAGCTTCTGACGAACAGTGATATCCTAGAAATAGCTATATGGAAGTACCCTTGTGTCCGATGGGGCTTAGTCTCTGATAACCTGGCATTAAATTGCAGCCTAAACCTATGCACACGTAAATGAAATAGCCATACCATTCTTCCAATTTGACCCTGCCTTCCCTTCCACTGTTGTTTTGCTTATCCTGAACTTTAGATTGTAAGCTCTTTGGGGCAGTGACCTACTCAATAGTGCAATGTAAATAACTCAAGTCCCACTGATTTCAATGAGAGCTAACAGCAAAAAGTAAATCCCACTGAGTTCAATAGGACTTACTCTCAGGTAAGTGTGTACAAGCTTGCTGTCTTAGTGCAACTAAGTCACTCTTGATCCAACCCATGCATTATTTCATTTACTGACTGTCAATAGAGTTAAGTTGAAATTAGCTGCTTACTGTTCAAAGCATTGACTCACTCATGTGATTTTTTACTTACCTCTTACCATGAGCTTGAACGGAGGTAGTTCTATTTTCAGATGCAGGGCTAGGTGACTTAGATTTATGTTTCTAATAAAGAGAGAGAGAGAGAGAGAGAGAGAGAGAGAGAGAGAGAGAGGGGGACCTCTTAATACAAACAGTAGCACTGTAAAGCTTTCTTGCTTTTGTTTCCAAATAACAAGGACCAGAAGTCTACTCGAAGAGGAGGAAGACAGAGAGTAGAAAAACAGTAAACAACATGAGGGCTTCACAAATGGCTCCCACTTCTGCAGTCAGCTACAGCAAAGACACATGGGGAACCACACTGCTCCATCAGTCAGGCAGCATTTTCCTTCCTCCAGTAAGGATACCCATTCTCTTAATGTGAACTTTGGGTTCTGGACTGCAGTAAATGGCTCTGGCTGATGCATAGGACTAGAAATTCTAATCTGATGTGACAACTGAAGCAGTGTTAGCTTTATTCCAGATTAGGGAATCCAGAACCCTTTTTCTCTGCTTCCTTGGCTTTGGTTCTACCCACCAACACAGCCCTGATGGATTACTCCTGAGGGAACCCCGTCCTTGACTGTGGAGGAAGATTGTCTATTCTTGCTCTAGACCAGTGATGGCTAACCTTGACACTCCAGATGTTTTGGGACTACAACTCCCATCATCCCTGACCACTGATCCTGTTAGCTAGGGATGATGGGAGTTGTAGTTCCAAAACATCTGGGGTGTCAGGGTTGGCCATCACTGCCTAGACTTTCACCACTTTCCCTTTTCATCTGGCTTTCTTCTTCAAAGGTTCTGACTGACACCCACCCCCCACCCGCAACTTTCCCTTTCCTCAGAGGTTGCTTTGTCTTGACCTACCACAAGATTTTTGGCATAGCTGTTTTCGTCGATGATATCTTTAATTATGTCATCTATATCTTCTTCTTCGCTAGCACCTTTTGTCAATACTTTGGAAAATCTGGAAAGAAATGGAAGAGAAGCATCTTTGGTAAGTTTATTTAGAAGACGCTGGCCAAAGTATGGGGATAGCCGCTTCAAACACTTAAAACCCCAGTGGCAATTGTCACACGTGAAAAGGACGTGTTTTGTCTCCAAGTATCCGCAGTGTGCACAGTGGCCAAACACAGTTTCCCACAAAGGTGACAGGAAGCAATGATTGTTCATCCATGATACTTGCTACTTATGCAAGGCTGCGCAGATGCTTAGAAAGCTGAGGTAATTTTAAGCTGTTTTAGTATTTTAACTTTTGCATGTTTTAAAGCAGGATTGTGATTTTTTAATATTTTGTTTTACTGTTTTACCTTCTGTAAACAGCTTTGTTAGTTAGTTTGTTTGCAGTGCCTAAGTTTTATGAAATAAAATAAATACATAAATGCACAGACTGTGGCCTGCAACTATGGCTTGAGATGCATCTTTCCTGGGTTTGACATAATTCAGTGGAGCATTTGGTGGAAGGGGCAGAGGGGTAAACTGTCTGGGAGATAAGCCAGAGGGGGTGTTGGAGAATGTTAAAAAGATGCAGAGATGGGGATAGTCTGAAGGAATTGGGAAACGCTGGTGTGTTCATGCAAGCTAAGAATCTGGCAGCAGGAACAGCTGGGTGGTCGCGCGTCACGTCGCCTGGAAACGAGGGAGGGAGTAGAACGGAGAGACTAAGCGGCACCCACAGAGGTAGAACACGCGGAAGAGTCACGCACAACCCTCATTTCTGGTTTGCGCTCGAACACGCTCCTGTGCGGGCCAGGAGTATCATCATGCACAAGAAACAAGGCAAGGGAAAGGCATGTTCCGCCGAAGCACTTCTTTGGTGCCCTTGCTGTATTTTCTTCTTTTTCTCCGCGTGGGTTGCCCAAAGGCTGGGCGGGTGGAAGGTGGTAAAAGCCTGAGATGCGCAAACGGATGCATGCTTGGAAGTATCACTGAATTCAATTGGGCTACTTTCATAGTAACTTCGCTTAGGGTTTGGTGAGTGCAACCTAAACACGCTTAGGGATTTTGTTTTTTGTTTTTAAAGGCTTCGGAGCTTTCTGAAGTTTGCACTACACGCTAACTGGGAACCGGAAGTGTCGTTAATACTTCTCGTTGAAACTGCGCTCCCCTTTAGGGGCATCTCGGAGGGGCGGGAGAGAGCAGGAGGAGGAAGGCGCGAGCATGCGCAGTGCTCACCTGGCTCTCTCCCCCGCCGCGGCGGCCTCGGCCTCGGCCTCTTCCTCCTCCTCGCGGAAACGGTTCCTTTTCCGCCCCTGGCCCGGCCGGCCTCGCTCCGAACAGTCTCGCCTCGAGAGGCGGCAGAACTTGTTCTCTACCTCGTCCAGCAGCTCATCCAGGTCGTCCGCCATCTTAGCCTCTCCTCACGTCTCTCACCCCCCCTTCCCCTCGTTGCCATGGTAGCAGCGGAGGTTGGCGGGGGGGCGGAGAAGGGCGAGGGCAGGCGCGCCCCGCCCCCACGTCTAATCCGCCGCGGAGAATACCGGTAGTTAAATAAATAAACAAGCCCCATTCCTAAAGTCTGGGATTGAAAGTTAAAAGTAGAACGTCGCATTCACAAAGCACGTAAAGAAAAAAAAGAATTTTTTTTTTTTATTCCGCACGTAGTCGGCAGGATTCGAACCTGCGCGGGGAGACCCCAATGGATTTCTAGTCCATCGCCTTAACCACTCGGCCACGACTACAGAACATGTATGTTGCCTCTTGCACAACAACTGAGCTCACTTTGGAATGCAGCGTCTGCCTGTGCAATGTCTCCTGTTAGGCTGCTTCGCCACCACAACCGCCTAAAAATGATTTAACAAGATTAAGCACAGCTAAAATATTATTATAAACATTTTGGCGGACATCTATAAGGATGCACCGTGCAACAGAGAGGAGTGGGATTTGGATTTCCAATGAGGGCAGTTATAAATTTATTCCCAAAATAGCTTTACATTAAGCTTTTTTTTTTTTAATTGCTCTTTCGAATTGATACATGTTTGTTTGGTGTTTGTTTTACGACAAGCGCAAACCTTTTTTTTTAATTCTGCACCGAATCGCAGTTGTCCCCCCCTGCTGTCATATGACAGCCTCCTATATTTTCTTTCTCTTGTTTGGACCACAGAGCATCCTCTAATGCTTACTCGGAAGTAAGCCTCGTTGTACTCAATGGAACTTACCACTTTCCAAGGCTGCAGCCCTATGCAACCTTACCTGGGACTAAGCCCCATTGATGCCCGTGGGACGTGCTTAGACAGGTGTGTAACATTGCAAGGCTGCATAGAATTTTCTCATGGAAGTTACTATAGGACTAAGATGGCTGTAACATGTATGCTTTTCAAACCCAGGTTCGATGTGAATCCATCTTTATTTGTAGCAATCAACTATGGGGGCACAACTATTTGCAAATGCCACTGAAGGGGGATTAGGGACTTGGAGTCTCACAACACCTGGAGGGACACAGCTTTTTAATCCCTGAAGGCCTCCGTTGCTGACTTGGTCCCCCCCCCTTTCTTTTTTCTTTTTGTGAAACGATAAATTCTTGTGGTGTCTTTTTATGTAGCAGTGCAAGAAGGCATTTGCAACTGTGTGATGTCTTCTTTTAAAATAAGAGCACTCCTTTTTTGATACAAAATAAAACAACGTGGCTGAGCGGTTGTGGGTTCAAAGTGGCCTCCTCTGCTCTTTCTCATTCCTGCACGGCAGGTGGTTGGACTAGATGACACTTGGGATCCCTTCCAGCTCTACAGTTCTACGATTTTATGATTCTATGAAATATACTAAGGCAAGCAACAGCACCACCTACCTTGCTAGCAGGGCAAATGTTATATAGTTGCCCTGTTGACTAAAATTTATATTCCATTTCATGACTAAAAATATACAACACTAAGAATGACAAATTTATAGAAAGGTGGTCAACTATTGAATAGTAAGGCCACATATTTCTTTCTCTCTACACTTTAATTGATTTGTTTATTAAGCTATGATGATGGAGCATATAGTTTATGAGGAACAAATCAGCTCAAACTACCTCCATGTTTGTTACTCTTACCATTTTTTGTTATATATATTACATATCTATCTATCATCTATCTATCTATCTATCCATCCATCCTCTTTGCGAACCAGTGCAGCTTCACATTTTATGCAGGAAGTGTAATTAAGAAACGTGTATTCTCCTCTCTTGAATTTTATCAGCCTTATAATAACTATTATTCTGCACAGGTACCATGAAATATTCCAAATGTGTATAGCTATAAAATGCTGTTTGGTGTGCCGTGTGTTCAAAGTCCTTGGCATGTGGCCACTATTGTCTCTTTCTAGTCATTCATAAAAGTGACAGAGAGGGAATGCTCTGTTATGTTGTGTTTGATTGGTAACCCAAGGAAACAATCAGAAGAGCCCCTCTGAACTAAGAATCACTGTCTCTTCTAAGCAGAATGACAGAAAACCTATTGCTGGATTTCTCCTGCCAAGATCGCTCAACATTCGTCAGACTCCTTTTTTCCTTTTTTTCTTTAAAAAGAAAAAGCAAAGCCTGCAGTCCTTAACAGCTACAGGCGAAGCCTTTCAGTTACAAGGTGTTTTATAATCCTCTTGGTACCATAAGTAATGAATTGCAAGCCCTCTTTAGATTCTCTTGTACTTGGAGCTTTTTATATTGTTGTTCCGTTCCCCTTCCTCCACCTCTCAAGGCTCCTATAATATCACTGCCCTATAATGACAGACGTGTTGGGCAGGGCGGTTGTGAGCCCCTCAGTGGCTGATGCTATGGAAGAAACTGAATAGCCCTGATGCCTCTCCAAGTCTTTTTCAAGCACTCCCTTGGTTTAGGTCGTGGTGTCATGTAGGTAAATTGAGTCCAGAAGTTGTGGATCCTCAAGTGGAATTTTTGCATCCATCCCTTGCAGCTGTGGAGAGTTTAGACTAATCACAATTCTCCCTGGTATACCATCATCTCTGTAATTTGAAAAAGGATCAGGAGGAGCCTGAAGGCTTGGGGGGGGGGGAGACATCTTAAAGAAACCTTTTGTCTCAAAATACATCACATGTGGAAAGAGAGCACTTGTTCCTTCAGTGTGAGGGGCTTAAGGAATGCACAAGTAAAATACGTTGTTGGCAGCCTTTCAGGTGTCCCTCAGAAAAGCAGCGGCACACATTTGCAATACAAAATAGCATCTTCTCCCTTTTGGCTCAGTTCCCGACCAGCTTTAGCAAGTGCCCATGTACATGTGTACATAGACAGCAAGATCAGAACGGATAGGGATAGAGTATGCTCTCAGACTGTTTTGGGGGGAATTCAATCCCATGCTGGCAAATTCAGCTTGCACAACTCAAGCTGATTTGGAGCTCTTGCGCAACAAAGCTGTTTCTTCCCCGTAAGATAAGACTTTCTGCAGTAAGCAAAGTGATGGGGAAAGTGTGGGGGACGGAGGATGAGCCATATTGGCGATGAATATGCCACTCACACAGTTTTGACCAATTTTCAGTTGCTTGATGTCTGAACTTCAAAGACAAAGCAGCACTGAAAGGCACTGCTGTGTGACTCAGGTGGGGATTCAGGCTTTGGTGGTGGGGATTCTATGGCGGGATAGCAGCACCTTCCCATCTTGCCTCAGGTGGTGAAATGGGATGTACCACCCCTGCTTAGGGCCTCACCCCACATCATGAGCCTCACACACGCTTGGCTGTGACAGAAGAGTGAGTGCAATAAGGACGGACAGCAGAGAAGTGGAATGGAATGGTGGGCGGAGTTAAAGTAGAATGACAGGTAGAGAGAGTCGGTTGGAAAATGACAGTTGAAAGGAGAGAGATTCGGGTGTGAGAGTCTGAAGGAAAGGGGGAACGAGATGAGAGGCATAATTGAAGTATATGTAACAGAGTTAGGACAGCTGTTCTTAAAGGTAGAATAGGCAGTATCATGTATTTTTAGTCTGGACTTAGAGGAGTAGCTGAAGAACTGACTTTAGTGAGAATTTGGGGACAGGAGCTAGTAGGTTTGCCCAGGAAACATCACAATTTGGTGGCAGTCTGGTGGGATCCAAAGCTGTGAGATATTGCTATATAGGAGTTAAAACTGTGAGAGTGGGATCAAAGTTTAGTAGCAGAGTAGGATCCTAATATATAGGAGCTAAATCTGCGAGAGCAGATTCACAATTTGGCCTCAGCGGTGTGGGATTTGAAGTTATGGGTTCTTAATATATAAGAGTTATGTATCTGAGAGGAGAATTTGTAAGATTTGAATGTGTAAGATACACGTTAGTGGGATTTTTGAAACAGCGGAATAAAATCAGTGAGTCACCTTGAAATGCTTCAAAATTTGATTGCAGAAGAAGCGCAACAACTTTGTTTGGGTCTGAGGAGAGAAATTAAAGAATGCTGTGTAACAAAGCACCCAGGTCAAAAAAGGCTTGTAAGGATGCAGCTATGGATCTTGACTCAATAGACTACTGGAGGATAAAGGAGGTGTTGGAGATGACACGTCTGGAAGTGGAACAGAGGAAGAAAATGAAAGAGAAAGAATTGGAATTAATGATGAAGGGCAATAAAAGAAACCAGAGAGAGATGGAGCATCAGAAACAGATAGAACAGGAGCAGAGGAAGAAGTATGAATTAGCGATGTTTAGAAGGGACATAAAGGAGAAACAGGTTGCCAGAGAATATGAGGAGGTAGGACCTGTGCAGAGAGTGTCCCAAGCAGGCCTTGCATTGAATGTTCGAAAGGTAGAGCAGTTTATCTTGGAGAAACAAAGATTGCCTGAGAACCAATTTATGCCAGAAGTGGATCAGGTGGGTGATGCCACTAGTAGTCCAAAGAGACCAGCTGAGGTTTGCATTTTGCTCACTGGCAGAGGGGATGAGCCTGTCTTCCTGGAATTGACTGATAAGGCCAAGTTGCCCAAAGCCATAGGGGGGAAGCCAGCTCAAGAGTCGGAGTGCATTCAAGAAGATGTAGAACGTCTGAAAGAAGAGCTCACAGTAGCCAATGCTGCAAAGGTAGAGCTACAGTTAAAGCTGGATGAGCTACAGAGATCAATAAAGTATTCTGAGCAAAAATGGGAGGATGAAAAAGAATTATTGCATAATCAGAACATTTGGTTGGCTACAGAACTGAAGGCAAAAACAGATGAACTTCTGGTTCTTACTTGGGAAAAAAGAAGTGAAATTGTAGGTCTTCAGTATGACCTGGAGAACAAGAGAGAAGAAGTGTCCTGCATGGAAAAGGAAGTCAGTGAACTAAAAAAATCAAATGAAAATCTACAGAAACTGGTGGCAGATCTTTTAGTAGAAGTGAAGGAGGCAAAAGTACAGCAGCAAGCTAGTATGGAAGAGAGATCTCACAATGAACAAAACACCCATATTGAGTTGTCTAATTCATACAAGAGTTTTGCTGAAGAATGGGAGACAAAATGCAAAGCATTATGTCAAGGTATACAGGAGCTGTGCAAATATCTGAAAGGCGCAAGTGAAGCTAACAAAGAAATACAGGATCATTTGGTTGAGATGCAACAATACATGGGGGGAAATAAAGGAAAAGATTCATGAGCTGGAGGAAGAATGGGACAATGTGAATGATCTTGTTTCAGTCACCAAATGTATAGTGATCCTCTTTCCAGAGGCTGTGTTTGTTCCATCCCTCCAAGAGTCTGCAGGCATTTTTTGAATCAGAGATTATGGATAGTAATCTTGCTGTGGTGAAGCAGAAAGGGAACTTGCATGTCTGAATAAATGCAAGGCCAGCAAAAGAGACTGTGAAATTATTCTTTATAGTTGTGGGAAAGAACTGTGTGCTATTTCAGTCTATAACTTGATAAGATGCTGGAAACAGATAATCCAGGCAAAGGAATGTGGATGCAAGCTAGGGTTGTACATAATACCTGGGTATCTAAATGAATATGTAAGTGGGATTTCACCAAGGCAAGAGATTGTCAGCCTTGCTGGAACTTTGAACAATGGCTATGTGAATCCTAGAAGGGGTTGCCCCCCCCTTTGAAAATTGCTCCATGTGAATTTGGATTAAATGTGGACCTTGTTCCTGGGAAAGTGACTCCCCCTCCTAGTTTGAACTATCAGCCCTTTTGCTATTAAGGCTCTCTGTGGGGTCCAATAAGCAATTTGATGGTGATATTATTCATTTTTGATACAATTGTCTCAAGGTGATGTACAATAAACACAGCAAAAACAGTTTAGAAACAGCACAAAAACAGCATATACATCTAAAAGAAAATCAAAACCCAAACCCTACAAAATAAGATATCCATGGCAAAGATCCATTTATCCAGCTGAGGAAGCCTGTAGGAACAAAATTTGTTTCCGGAAAGTGCAGATAGTTGGTGCCTTTTGTATCTTGTCAGCAATGCTATTCCACAGATGTGTCCTGATTTCCCATACCTACACGGCGTAGATAAGAAGCATGCAAATAATTCTTTAATTTTACAGATGGATTGCTGAGGCTGACTGACCCAAAGACACCAAATGAGTTCATAATGGAGCAAGCATTGTCCTAGGCATAAATCTAATACATTCTCCAATGGACCAAACTGGCTAAGCACTTTCAAACGTTATTCCTATATACACAGCTTGACTGAGGAAATCTGTACAGTGTATGCTGAATGCACTGTATTTGAACTGACAACACAAAAGGTTAAAAAATATTGCCACCCGTTGCCAGTCTCTTAAGCCATCCAATATGCCTGTATATTAAAAGATCTGGAATATCTCCCCTATGAATTTAGTTCGCCTAGGAATAACATATTTTTAAGTGGTTACAGCCACACAGGAAAAATTATTTTTGGATAAGTAGGTCAGCTCTGTAACAGCACAGGTGTTTCTGCATGTACAAGACACAGCAGGAAAATGTTTTTAAATAAATAAATGTTGCAATGCAAATTAAAAAAAAGAGGGGGGGGGAAGAGAAACACCCTCTGAACCCAAAAGCAACCCCTACTCATGAGCCAGTATCCTTTTTAATGAATCTGGCACAGTTTCAAAATTTCCACTCATAACCATGCCTGTTTGATCTCTATGAGGTATAGCAAACAATTGTAAAAGAGTTTCTGGCATAAAAAAGCACCATTGGCTTATGCTGGTGTGTATCAAAAAGTTCCCACTTCCAAATCAGCAATAATTAAGTGCACCATCAAAAAACAAAAATAAATATGCCACACCTGCTTTCTCTGGCACGCTGTTTCAGATCCTGTAGGCTCAGCAAGCAGCATTTCATTTCTAAAGAAAGAGAAATGTCAGGACCGTAGATAACCTGAAGAAACACAAGCCTGCTGACCTAGGAGTCCAGAAGTCATAAAAAGGTAAAGGTACCCCTGACCGTTAGGTCCAGTTGCGGATGACTCTGGGGTTGTGCGCTCATCTCGCACTATAGGCCGAGGAAGCTGAAGTTTGTCCGCAGACAGTTTTTTCGGGTCATGTGGCCAGCATGACTAAGGCGCTTCTGGCGAACCAGAAGGCTGTGAGAGGTGAGAGAAGTAGCCAGGGGATTGCTCTCTTGCCACTGGTTGTGCTTGGATATTGAGGATCTCACAGGTATGATGTCTGAAGCTGCTTTTAACCACTCCTGGGAGGGAGGTGAACCTGGCTCCTCCAAACATTTGGGGGTGGGGGGAGAGACTGCAGTTTGCTAGTAGATCACATACAAATGAAGGTCAGACCTTGACATCTACAATTAAAGGATCTGGAATCTCCTTCCTTGGAGAGCTTGGATGGCCATCTGTTATGGATGATTTAGTTGAGATCCCTGCATTGCTGGGGGTTGGACTAGATGACCCTCAGGGCCCTATGCAAGTCTGCAATTCTACAATTCTATGAGATGCTTAAGCAACAGAACTCCAATTTGGGATGTAGTTCATGGCTGGCAAGACAGCATTCCTGCACAGGCACCATTTTTGTCTTTTTCAAGAAGAGAAAATGTGTGATTTCCCAAAGTGCTGGGATAAGAAAAACTATGAGATTAAGATTGTTGCAAAAGATTATGTTTCTTGTGGTGAGAAGAGCGTTGCTAAAAAGCACAAGCAACTCCAATGATTTTGTTCAAACTTTAGGATATCTCTACCAGCAGGGGGCACTGCAGTGTGACATTTAAGGAGCAAGACACAAGTGGAATGACATTTGAAGCAATCATTTCAGTACAAACAGGTTCAACCTTTAGTAACTCTCACTGGAAAATGCCCAAATTATCACCTGCAAGTTGAAAAGCAAGAGGTACTTTAGTTTTATTGATATGATTAGTTGGCCAATATAGGTAGAGAATGAAAGGGAGAAAGAATAAAATCCATGTCTTTGTTTTTTAATCTTGCAGGTGACGCACAACTTCTGATCTCACCCCTTTAGGGTAATTACATAGAACATGAAGGCATAATTTTAAGAGCAAGAAGGGGCTGCAGTAATTAGAAAACATGCAAAGATCGCTAAGTCATTATATGACTTATATAATGTCATTGTCATGCAAGGCACTGACAAATTTAGCGGTTAGTGGCACACATGCATAAATTATTCTGAATCATTGGTATCCTTTGAGGCTTTGCCCAGGATCTCTTAGGGAGTGTGCTTTATGAGTGTGCTCATAAAGTAATGTCTACAGCACCCTTCACTATGGGGATACACCAGTGGTGCTAGGTAACAATCTTCCTAACAGCGTTGAAATTGGCCAATTATTTGTGGAAATAACTTCTATTATTGTATTTTAATGTTCTGTTGAAAGCCGCCCAGAGTGGCTAGGGAAACCCAGCCAGATGGGCGGCATATAAATAATAAATTAATAATAATATTATTATTATTTCTGGGTGAAACTTCTCAGATTTTGGTGCATTGGTAGGATACTCCTATCCCAACAGAATCTGAGCATTGCCATATTTAATGTGCTCTATTCTTCATACACACACACACACACACACACACAGAATGAACTCAGAGCAGACATTTCTGAGTGAGGTGGACAAATAGACTGACATAAGGCAGTTTCCTATGGAAAACAGATTTAACACAGAAGGGAGAGTTTAATAGTTAAAAGTGGTGCATAGCATCACATGGGATGATGGTGGTTTAAAAGTATGACACAATTCATTAAGGGCAGTTCTCTTTGTAAACAAAGGATTACAGAGGTTGGATGTCATGGATGCTTTAGCTGAGACTCCTGCACTGCAGGGGGTTGAACTAGATGACCCTTGTGGTCCCTTCCAGCTTCTGTGATTCTATGAAAGGAAGCTTCATTCTACTACATCAAACTATTTCTCTGTCTCTAGCCTAACATTGCCAATCTCACTGGAAGTGGCTCTCCAGGTGCGCAGGCAGAGTTCTTTGCCACCACCTTCTGCATGACACCGTTAACAAGAATCGCCTGGGATCAAACATTTATCTGCATGCAAATACATGAGTGGCTTCTGCTCTGGGAGCATACATAGATCTTCACATGACTTCCCTCTTGCACAAGATGCAGGAGTTCCCCTTTACTCTAGAAATGTGGCTCAAGGATGGGGAACCTATGGCTCTCCAGGTGCCACCCGACCCTCCCATCAGCTCTAGCCAGCATCGTTTGTAGGCAAGGATTATGGGAGTTGTGGTCCAGCAGCATCTTGATGGTTGCGGGTTTCCCACCAGTGGTATAGCTTGTGTGAAACCATTCCGCACTGGTCAGACCTCACCTGGAATACTGTGTCCAGTTCTGGGCACCACAGTTCAAGAAGGATACTGACAAACTGGATCATGTCCAGAGGAGGGCAACCAAAATGGTCAAAGGCCTGGAAACGATGCCTTATGAGGAACGGCTTAGGGAGCTGGGTATGTTTAGCCTGGAGAAGAGAAGGTTAAGGGGTGATATGATAGCCATGTTCAAATATATAAAAGGATGTCATATAGAGGAGGGAGAAAGGTTGTTTTCTGCTGCTCCAGAGAAGCGGACACGGAGCAATGGATTCAAACTACAAGAAAGAGGATTCCACCTAAACATTAGGAAGAATTTCCTGACAGTAAGAGCTGTTCGACAGTGGAATTTGCTGCCAAGGAGTGTGGTGGAGTCTCCTTCTTTGGAGGTCTTTAAGCAGAGGCTTGACAGCCACCTGTCAGGAATGCTTTGATGGTGTTTCCTGCTTGGCAGGGGGTTGGACTGGATGGCCCTTGTGGTCTCTTCCAACTCTATGATTCTATGATTCATAGCAGACCACATTTTTATTCTTTACAGTTGTATGTTTTGCAGTATGAGAGTGAGAGGAGAAGAAGAAGAAGAAGAAGAAGAAGAAGAAAAAGAAGAAGAAGAAGGAGACATTGTGCAAAACAGGTCTGTAAGTAGGTTAATGAGATGTAGTGGGAAAGCAAAGGGATGTAGGCACAGAGCTGCCCCCCTCTACTTAAGCGTATGGGAAAACGCTTGTGGGTGGAAGATTTGTATGAGCGATGGAAGTTCTGTGCCTGCAAGGAATTATCGGATTGAGCTGATTGTGCGCGCACACACACATATATATCCCAAACTGATGCAAAATGCCAGTGCAAGCACAGTCATGGGAACAAAAGAAAACAGAATGTACATATGAGGAAACAAATCTTTACTTATGGGTACAGTTTCACAAGCCGCACCTATGTTTGAAGATACATGCAGCTATAATTAATGAATTTACCTCAGAGAGAAAACTGTGAGAGAAGACAGCTGTGAACCTTGCCTTTAAAAATGCAAGAAGAGGCCTGAAGTGATAGAGAGGAAATATTGGGCTTATTTGATTAAGCTCTGAATTTAATCAAACAGCCTTTTTGTTTTGTGGGGTGATTTCTTTCTTTCTTTTTTAAAATGACATAAATTTATTTTATTTCATACACAGCTTGATTGTAAAAAACAACAACACCTCAAAGCAGTCAAAATGTCTCTCATTTTCACGGCACATTTATCTGTAAATCTAGTGTAAAGCAAAGTCTCAGAATTCCCATAATAAGCAGAAGTCCTTTGAAATATTGTTTGTTACTATAAAATTAAGGTTGTGGGAGCTGGTTACTTTTTATGTTAGGTTAGCTCCACGAGCAACCAGCGAACAGTATAAAGTTCATTTTCCTAAGATTTGAAATGCAGCGGTAATGGCTTCCGGAAGTACATTGGCTGGAAAGCCATGGTGGAAGGAGGAAGAAGATTGGGGATGTGGGCTTGGGGGGAGGCAAGGTATGTTTTACTTCCAACTGACATGTGAAAAAAATCTGCATCTTTTGGTCCCGTCCTCTGGCGTGGTCAGAGCATGGCAGCCAAAACAGGGCATCTGGGATTGGGATCAGAAGCCAGGATGTAATGCTTAAAATGGGACAGTTGCGTAGTATGCTAGTCCAATATCCTGTTTTCACAGTTAACACCCAGATGCCTGTGGGAAACGCTCAACAGGACCTGTGTGCAAGAGGAGCACTCCTCCCTCCTGTGGTCTCCAGAAACTGGCATTCAGAAACATGACTGTCTGTGACCGTGGAAGGAGAGAAAGAGTCAACATGGCTCAGAGTACCATTGAATTTGTCCAATCCTCTATTACAGCCGTCAAAGTTGTCCACCATCTGAGCGTTTGCATGTTCAGAAAGAGACTTGAACATGCCTAGTCTACCAAAGAGCCTTGCATAAATATGTAATGCACAATGGAACTTAAAAAATGTGTATACCTTTTATACAGTATATATATAAAAAACCTATCTGGCCTCCAGAAATCCCTCAGAGATGTGCAGGTCCTGGGCCCCAGATGATAAGCGTGGAAAGAACAGCATTCAGTGCCAATATCCATTATTAGATATTATATTTCAAAGGTTCCAGCCTACAGATAGCTCATCTTAGATTAATAATGGATACTCATCTAAATTGTGAGAGGATAACTTTCAGAAACAGCAGAGATACAGAATTACTTTTGTTCTTGCAAGGAAGCCCTACTAACACGTCAGAAGGCCAGCTGCAAAAAAGGGGCACTTTTAACAGACAATTTAAAGAGGTTAAATCTAAAAAATCCTTCTCAGTTACTTAGGTCTTATCCACACTTACTTTTTGCCCCTCTTTTGCCAGGCAGAGGTCTGCACTTTAAAGTTCCGTGTCCAAATGGATTTTAAAAAAATTTGTCCTGAGTTTTCCCTGTGAAAATCACTCTTTAAATCTTAATCAGAGCAAACGTCAATTCATGTTTTCCACAGAATGACGTTTGTTCCAATTGAACTTTAAAGAGTGGGCTTCTGCAAGGAAAGCTCTGGAGGGAAAAAAAAGTGCTCTAACATGCTGTTTTAAATCACTGACCACACTTTGAAAGAGTGGAGGAAAGGTAAGTTTGGATAATAAGCCCTTAATCTCTGTTTGCTGAATTTGTTTTGAGACAACAGGGTGCAGTCTTCCCCCCAGATCTCTATTGCCCATTATGGACAGGTATTATACCTAAACAATTTTGGTCCTTAGGTTAAAATTTATAAACTATCATCGTTGACTTTCCATATTGCAGTCTGTATATTTTTTCATGATTGTGCGTGTTTTCTCTTTTTTCCTGTGCATCCACAAGTAGCATCAGGACTAAGTTCATCTTTATGTCTTATGCGTCTTGTTTGCTATTATGCAAATGCGATTTTCATTTACTTGAAAAATCTCAATAAAAAATAAAGAAGTCATCTAAGCCTTTCAACCACCACTGCATGTTATGATAGCTAATTCCATTCATTAAGGAGTGTGTCCTTTTGGCAGTCCTGAATTACATGGAAGTGCATTTCTTTGGATGATTCCAAGTTCTAAGATTACAAATCTGATTTTATTTGCAACCGTATCTCTATCAAACCTTCATCAGCTCTTTGTCTCTAGTCTAAATATGCTTGATATGATCCAGTTTCGATATTGAGCATTTTATAAATGTTTTGGTTAAATATACTCAGTGCTTTTTTTTCTGCGGGGACGCAGGAGTACGCATACCCCTAAACATTTTGTGAATCTAAGTTTGGTCCCATTGAAGGGCAGTATTTCAATATGAGTAGGAAAATGAGAGTTCCCCCTAAACAGTTTTTTTTAGAAAAAAGCACTGACTATACTGCAGGAAAACTAGTGGTTAACAGGGAGTGACAAAGGGCAAAATGAATTTTTTATATCCTACACAGTTATAAAAATCGTGATGAGCTGTGCTTATTTTCCAGAGAAAGGAGCATAGTTGCACCTGCAGCAGGGCTATGTTTTCTTTATTTCTGTGACAGAAAACATGAATCATGGATTCTTGCAGATTTTTCCTGTGTACATCATGGGCTTCCTCTTATTTATCACAATTCCTATAGGAACTAACCCTGGCCTTGAGTAATAAGTATGTTGCCATGCTCTGGGACATGAGTTGAAAAAAGACGTTTATTATACAAGATGACTCAACTCTGCCTGCAGCCACTGAAAGCAAAAAGGAGGGGAAATGTTGACATCTTGACCTTCGTATTATCAAGCCCAACTCCACTCTCATTTGTTTATATCTCAACTAGATCCACTGAGGTGAGGCCCTGCGCAAACCTGCAAACTGTAAGGGAGTGGCAGATGAAGCAACAGAAGGACTTCAGTTCACCTGCACTGTAAAGAAAGCCGACACAGGAGTCAGGTAATCAGCCTGGAGCAGTGGTTTCCAATCAGTGTGCCGTGGCACCCTGGGGTGCCTTGAATGATAACCGGGGTGCCGTGGGCAACACTGGCCTCTGTCCCTCTTTCCTTCCATCCCTCCTCTAATGCCCTCTCATGTCTCTGCTTCCCAAAGGCTTGCACAGCTGCCACAGTCCCGGCTACAAGCTCCCCAGGCGAATGGTGCCTCTGGGGGATGGTCAGTGGGTGCTTCCCAGGCCCCTGAGGAGGCACCTCTCTTTGGGGGCAGGGGGGCCAGCTCAGAGACCAGAGGTGGCAGCTGCGGCTGCCCAGAGGACTCCCAAGGATAGGGGAGAAGAGAGGAGGCTGAAGGAACACTCCACAAGTGAGGGTTTGAAAAGGGGTGAGGGGCTGCCAGTTCTGCAGGCAAGGGGTGACATAACTGGGCTCCTGAGCCCCAAAGGGGTGCCGCAAAAAGAACGTAGTTGGTCAAGGGAGCTGTGGATCCCAAAAGGTTGAAAACATCTCATCTAGAGGTTCATCCCTCACAGAGACTCAGGCAAATACTGTTTAGGGGCTCAAGAGCGAAGGACATACTCACACTGCAGTGGACACCTAAGAATGACAGAATATGAAGAGGTGTGGAATTAAGAAAGAACACAAGTGTGAAAGCAGAAGACAGCCAGTGGCAGGATAAATAGAGCAAGGAAGAAGTACATTGAAAAGCATGGAACAAAGGACAATAATGTGTGTGTTAGCTTAATAATAATAATAATAATAATAATAATAAAAATTTTATTATATATACCACCTGCCCCCCAAATCTGGCTGGGTTTCCCCAGCCACTCTGGGCGGCTTACAGCATATATAAAAACATAATATGGTCATCCACTAATGGCAGAAACAAAAGCACCATTGAGGTGAGCTGCAGTTAGGAATGGGAGAAATTTGTTTTGGGTTGCATTTACAGGTGAACCTATCTAATCTGCCCTTCTTGAAACGAAATGTGAATCAAGACACAGCCATCCCTTGAAATTTGTACTTCCTTAAATTTTGCAATTCAGTTGTCCATTCAACTAATGTATAGAAAAAATGTATATGGTGGAGTAAATTCTGCACATAAATGTGTTTATTCGCGAAAATAACACAAAATGCTAGTGCCTAAAATTTGTACACTTGATTGTAGTAAAAACCTCAAAGCGGCTGTAACTGTGGGCTAGCTGTGTGTTACAACTTATGGCCGTGCGTCAGGTGTACATTCCAATTTGCACCAAAATACATATTTGGACGATTCAACAAACATGTGGACTATCATCAAAATGGGGATGGGGAATGTGCCTATAAGCATTGGCAAAACTACTGCAGATCTCGGGTGCTGGGTTGCGGGTGAATGATGTCAGGCTTTCTTTTCTTTTCTTTAATAGATTTTGCAGCGGTTGGAGATCACTCCAAAATACAGTACAGGCATTCCCCCACTTACACACAATCAACTCGCACGTGACCACATATACCTGCGTTGGTGGGAAGTGAATAATTCAATTCAAACCCGGAGATGGCGGGAGAGAACTGGAGAGTCCACGTGGCTTGTGAGGAGACCCTCCCCAGAGCCCAAAGAGAATGTCAGTGAGGGTGAATGAAGCCCTGAAGAGACCAGAGGCACAGCGGGGCTTTGTTTATGCTGCTCAGCCTCCCCATCTAACAGCTGACGTGTGGGGTAGCGTAGCAGCAGCAGCCTCTTTCCCTCACTTCCTCCTGCCTCCTGCCGGCTCCAGATCTTCAATTCTAGTTGTGGATATTTTTGGATACAGTATTTTTGGTATGGATTGAAGAAAGAGCGGCAAAGATGATGTTTAAAGGATGTTTAGAGGGTGCTCCCCACTTAATAAATTTCACGTGTGCACGCAGGGGCCCGGAATGTAACCCCTGCGTAAGTTGGGTGGGTGTGCCTGCAGATACTTATGAAGGTAGGTAGGTATACTGGTTTGGTGTGCAGAGACCTGTTAAAAATGTGAATTCTGATTTCCTATTAAAAGAGTGAAAAAATATTTACAGCCACACTGTCCATTTTTCAGCACAGTATGTGTGCATGAGAGAGAAAGAGAGAAGAAAATTAAAGAGAAGTTTAAGGAATAACACCAAAGGCACAGAGCATATGGAAATGTAGAGATTTTCATTTTCTATAAGGAGCATATAATGAAGGAAGAATGTTACTCTTACAAAAGCAGGACATCATCTGATACCACAGAACCACTTCTATCTCTTGCATTCTTTCCATGTTTAGTTTGAAAACACCTTTCATGGGCTTTCAGTACATTCTTTGATTTTCTGCCAGTGTTTATTTTTTAAAAAATATATTGAAGAATTACTCTTGGTGTCGAGTAACTTGCAGCACAGAGCAATAGAAAAGGCTGGTTTGTGATATGGAAGCTCCTGTTCCCTGGAATGGCCCACTATGCTGCTTGGGTGTGCAACTCTCTGCACATGTCCCAAACGCAAAGGGGGAAGCAATAATGCTCTATTAAGCCCTATAGAGATTCCTCAAAATCTGGATGCTGTCCTTTCAAATGGGGGAACGATCAGAATTTATGTAGCATTCTTCCCCTGAGTGCTCAAAGCGCTTTGCGTATATCATGTCACTAATCCTTACAAAGCCTTCTAAGGTAGGGTAGTATTATATTTTTGTCTCTCAGTTTCTGTGGATGTGCAGGATGAGATTGGGGCCCCTGGGGGGTGAATGAAGTTTTGGGCACATTATTTCATTGATCTTCCTTCTACGTTTCTGCAACTTAAGTGCTTATTGGCCTTCAGCTCCAAAAGAAGGCAGATAATCAAGATACCCATGGAATCTGCTTTTAATGGTTCCAAGGCTTTGCCGAATGAGAAAGAATTTGGCTGAAATGAGAAAGATTGGCTAAATTTCTAGGATCAAGGACCCATAAGCGGGAGTCGAGAAAACTTTAGAAACTCATGTCAGTGTGCTGTAGTGGTTAAGAGCGGTAGACTCGTAATCTGGTGAACCGGGTTCGCGTCTCCGCTCCTCCACATGCAGCTGCTGGGTGACCTTGGGCTAGTCACACTTCTTTGAAGTCTCTCAGCCCCACTCGCCTCAGAGTGTTTGTTGTGGGGGAGGAAGCGAAAGGAGATTATTAGCCGCTTTGAGACTCCTTCGGGTAGTGATAAAGCGGGATATAAAATCCAAACTCCTCCTCCTCCTCCTCCTCCTCCTCCTCCTCCTCCTCCTCCTCCTCCTCCTCCTCCTCTTCTTCTTCTTCTTCTTCTTCTTCTTCTTCTTCTGTTTTGTTTATATTCCCCTGACAGTTTTAATAATGCTGAAGATTTAGCTTTGCATTCTCAACAACTGAGTGGTATTTCTCTTTGAGTTACAGAGCAATTAGGACTTTTCACACAGTACATGCAATGTCTTTTTATGGTCTTGGGCAGAAGTTTCTGGCAGTTTTGCTGAAACCTGGGATCCTAAAGAGAGCTGTCAGGAGCTGAACCTGCAACCTTTTGAATGCTCAACCACTGAGCTAGATGCCTTCCTCCGATCTGCCGTTTCCCATAATCCATGAGTATGGAGCTACTTTACACGATATTCTTTCTTGATGAGGCTCAAAAGGGGCATTGCAATCTCTGAGATGGGTCAATCCTTTTGCTGGAGTCCTGCTTGCACTGGCCGAAGTGAGAAACTTTATTTGAATGTTTGGCTGGTTATATAGCTCGATGCAAATATTTTACGGCTTGGGTAATTTATCAAATTATTTCTCAAGGGGGGTGAAATAATTTTGGGAAGAAAATAAATTTGCAAGTAAGTGGCCAATCTTCCAATTGTGAGAATATTTGCCAGCCCTCAGCTTTGATTTATCATTAATTTTTGCCAAATAATGTGCTAATGGACCAGAATTTGCGTCTCTTATTCCCTAACTTATATCTAAAATGGCCAATTCAATTTTATTTCATCATTTGCACTCTCGGGACCAAGATGGCTTGAACTTACATACTTAGATTGGAAATCAATGTACTGTTAAACTGTAACACAGGCTCTGAGTAGTTGCTATTAAACAGAAAAATAAAAAGCATTCAGTTAATGTGTAATTAATAGTTTGGCATTTCCCCCAAGTTTAGCCCGGGACCCTTTCTGTTTCTGTTTTGTATTACTGAACTCCCTTGCCAAATATTTCCAGATCGTATAGATTTAGATAGGACATGTTCCAGAACTTGTAGCATTTTTATTTTGACTTTTATAGTATTTATTGGAATAATGAAAATAATACTTTGACAACTTACCAAATATATGGCAATATTCACACATAAATAGTTATTAAGTGTCCGGACATTTTTTTCATGAGGCATATTAACCAGGGGTTAAGGTTTATAGCTACTTCGATAGATATTCTTTTTTTTTTACACTTCAGTGTTACTCATCCTCTTAACCAGCCAGTTGGATGCAATGCTAAACTACGGATGGGGAATCTGTCCTCCAGGTGTTTTTGAACTCAAGCTCTGGTCAACTCCAGCCAGCATGGCTAATGGCCCAACATCTAGAGGACTGCAGTTTCCCCAGCCCTGAACTAAACCATAGTTTTCGTTACCATAGTTAAAACTAAATTTCTAAACTGCTCTTCCATACAGTATGTCAAGGTGGTTTACAAACATTAAAAATTTAATAAAATCAACCCATAAATCATAATCAGAAACATCAATAAAACAACAGGAATTACAAGTTGGTAAAAAAAAGAGAAATCCATATTGCGAAAGGCTAGTTTAATCAGTACAGCTTTCAGAAGTCTTACAAGGGATGGCAAAGACATTCCTGCAGAATTTCTACCAGTAGGGAGTTCCACAGGGCAGGGCCTGCTAAAATATAGGCTCACAGCTGCAATTCCTGGCAGCTCTTAACAAACTGCAGTGCCCAGAGTTCTTTGAGTGAAAGAATGTGCTTTGAATGAACTTTGAAGGTATAGTGTGAGCACAGCCACCACCTCTTGGGTTAAACTGGGAGTAGAGTTGCCAGCCTTAAGGCAGGAACAGGAGGTGGCGACAGAAGGCAGGTCCAGGAAAATCAGGAGCTCTGAGTGCATGACGGGAGCAGCATGACATAATCATGCCATGTGGATAAAACTGTCTCTCTGGATACTTTCCTCACCCTGTTAAAAACATACCCTTAATCCCATCGGCATCTTTCTTTAGAATCACCACTGTCCAGCACTGCTGGTCAACCCTTTCCATCTCCAATCTTAGGCCCCACTGAAGGAATGCCCTCTCTTTATCCTGGACTAGAATTAAGGTGGTGTTGTGACCATCAGATATTTCTTGGTAAATGAAAGTTACAGCAAAGTTGTTTGCCATAAGCCTTAAATGCTGCTGGGAAGACATGTGAAGCTCTTACAGTTGAGAATCCTTTTTGGGAGATCCTGACTTCACACCCAAATCCACAAGTCGTCTTGAAAAAAACCACTCTTTTAAAGTCTCATTTCTCAAGACTCTTCAGTGAACCTATGGGAATTGGTTAAAAGAGGAAGTGTTGGAGTCAATATCATATCTACTTTTCATGTACCTTAATCTCTGTCGTTATTACATTGCCATATCGAAGACGGAAGCTCGATCTGTCTGGCATAATTTGTTTGTAACAAGTAATCATAGCGTTTTGAGATTGACTAGATCAGGGGTGTCAAACTCAAATTCATCGGGGGCCGCATCAGCAGTTTGGTCACCCTCAAAGGGCCGGTTGTATCTGTAGGACTATGTGTCCACTCTTTATTATCATAAATAATATGATCTCTCCCTCCCTGGGCCTCAGCCGAGATGAGCGGCGGCGGCGGCGGCCGCCGCCATTTCCATTCCCTCCGCCTCCTTCTCTCCTTCCCTCACGGCTCCCTTCAGACTTGTTGCTCTGCCCGCGCCGAGGCTGAGAGGAACCTGTCGCCAAAATGGCCGCCCGAGGTTGCTGCGCGCGAGGCGTTGCGCGTTGGACAGGGGGTGGGGGTGGGGCAGAGGAGGACACATGTAAAGTGGAGGTTTCCTGTGTAGAACGGCCGGTGCCGCTAGAGGGCAGACGTTCTCTGGCTTGTAGGCTGCCGCGCATGCGCTGAAGAGGCGGCTTTCTTGTTTCAAAAAAAAAAAAAAAAAAAAAAAGCGAGAATAAAAGGTGAAGGCTGGCGGCCGGTGGCGGCTACACGGGCCACATGACGAGGTCTGGTGGGCCGGATTCGGCCCGCGGGCCTTGTGTTTGACACCCGTGGACTAGATCATGTACGTTTGCAGCTTGGATCCAGGTGGGGGCAGAATTGGCCGCTCCTCGATTTTAGCCATTGCTGCGCACTCATGCCATATATTTGCTAAGGAACAATCCTTTACTGTTGAGGCAGCTTGCTGCAACTTGTAGAGTACACAATGTTTGCTAAATTTGAATGTAATCCATTTTACATTTTCATACATAGAGGCTTCCATCTGTGGAAGATCAAAAAGTCATTATTGCTGGTAAACTCACCATCTGGCCAGAGTAGGTTAGAAGAAAGATCAACTTGACCCATACCTATCACCTCATTAAGCAGTTGTTGCTCATTTGTTACGTGGAATCCCACCACACCTTTTCCTTTAAGGAAGCTCTTCTTTGCTCGGGATGTTGTATTTTCCCAGCACTCCATCAACAATATACTCTTGGGGAAGTGAAATGTGAAATGCTTTCCCCAGCTAGTGGGGCCATTGTGATTTTTAGTGCTTCCTGGAATTTGATTACATGAAAGTCACACTCACGTATTGGATAGTGCCTGTGATGTCACTTATGGTCAGTGACAGCTTCAAATGACACCGCTGTCTAGAATACACCTTCCCCATGACCAGTGCTATTTTTCTAGAAAAAGAGGTGCCAGAACTCAACACGAACGCCTCCCTTGTTCTCTCATAATAGTGCCCACCTGAGAGTTCTGGTGAGTTCTGACTTATAAAGCCCTGTCTGTGACAAAAGGTTACAACATTTGGGCCTTTTAGTTTAGGGAAAAGGTGAGTGAAGGAGAACATGATAGAGGTGGGTGAAATTTTGCCTGATTTGAAGAAAGTGAATGGAGAGATATTTTTCTCTATCAAGATACTCGACCCTGGACATTGAATGCTGGAAGATTCGGGACAGACGCGAAAAGAAAGTACTTCTTCAGAAAGTGCATAATTTATCTCTGGCATTCACAACCACAAGACGTAGTCATGGCCAGTCATCAACAATTCCCAGAACTCATAACAAACTACAGTTCCCAGGATTCTTTGCAGGGAAAATGATATTTGAACGTATGCAGGCCTATGGCTCTTAGCTTCAAGAAAGATCCAGGTCAACAAGTGCAGGGGTTGCACAGCCGTTTGTTCCTGAGGATGCTTGAGCTCTGGATTTTCTGTACTGAGCAGTGGGGGTGGACTGGATGGCCGAGAAGAAACCTTCCACCTCCACCTCAAGGCTTCTATGGTTTTTCCTTTACTCCGTGACAGATTATAGCACCTCACAGATGGATGTGTCTATGGCCTATCGGTTGTTAGTGCTGAACTTCAAATGACATAATTCATTTAACCTTTCCACTCTTGCTGTGTTAGTGCAAAAGTAACTGTAAATCTTGTTGACTATTGCTTGTATATGTATTGGCAGCGAGTCAACTTTCAGCTTGAACAACATGGGAACAATATGCGCAGCACAGCGAAAAACCCATTAACTGTCTCTTTCTTTCCTCCCGGTGCTCATAGAACACATTTAGGTCCCAGGTGATTGGCTTTTACAAATATTAATACAGGATTAACTGGCACCAGCTCACAGTCGTGTATTTGGTTACACTCACTTTTCAGTAATATTTCATGATATTCTATAACCCAGGAAGGTAATGAGTTTTGCCAGTTGAGGCGGCAGTGGTAGATGATGGGGCAGTTTCCCCCACTTGTCAAAGTAATGTTTTAGAAAGCCATTTAGGGATGGCACAGAATAGCCCCCCCCCAACCTAATGTTTCATATGACTTGGGATACTCATTTGGAAGTATCTATTTTGCTGGTCAATACAGTGGTTTAGTACACACTTTCTATTGTTATAAACAATTAAATGGACCTAAGTGTTAGGTATGTAGGCCAAATGCAGAAATATATATATTGCAGCACTTGTCCAAGTTATTGTATGTTCTGCATTGGACTTTCATTTGCAAGCAGCTTCAGGAGACCATTTTGTTTCAGAACCAGGCTCAAATATAGTATAGATACACAAACATGGATGACATTTTGTTGCCTGATGAAAAGGACATGATGGCACTGCCTCCTAATCCATGTCCAGATGTCCAGATTGTGGGAATGTTGTGGATAGTAGGAGAGGATATATTTATTAAATATTATCCTTCCTCACTCACACTAGTGAGCTACCGTGTTTCTCATAATATAAGACATACCTAAAATATAAGGCATAGCAGGATTTTCAAGGGGTCGCAAAATATAAGGCATACCCCGAAAATAAGACGTACCGGGTACTGGTAGTGAGATCGGGTACCTGGTGCAGAGCTGTCAGCCCTCCCGTTTTTGGCGGGAAACCCTCGTATTCTAAGCCTTTTCCCGCTGCTCTCCCTGAAAATTTATATCCCTTGAAATTCTCGGGTTAAAGAAAACAGCTCCTCTCCCTCTCCCCCTTCGGCTCTTTGCAGAGAAAAGCCCTGGAAGCGATATCCATTGCCGCTGAAGTTCCCCTCAGCCAGCGATCGTAGATAACAGAGATCGGAGATAGAGATAGCACAGATCTCCCCTGCGCTGAGGTTAGCTTGGTTGTGGGGGAAGGGAGCAGAGCCCGTTATCACTTTTTGCTCCGTGTGCTCAACCCTCTTTGTTTACCTTGGATTAAGTAATTAGCATATCAAAGGAACAACAAGGCAAATACACTCTGTTTCTGTTCCAACAAGTTAAACTCCAGATTTCTTACTGCTGCAGCCCTGCATATAAGAGCAGCCAGCTTTGCAGCTTTAGTATATTATTTTATAATTTCATCATACTTTCCTTGTTCCCAATAAACCTTGCATTTTGGGATTTCTCCTTTGTGTTGTTATAAGAATTTTAAGGTGTTTCTCTGCAAGAAGGGAGGAGGTGAAAAAACCTTCCCATTTCCTCCAGAATTAAGTAATTACCATCTCTCTCCTGATCAAGTTTGCAGATGACACCAAATTGGGAGGGGTGGCTAATACCCCAGAGGACAGGATCACACTTCAAAATGACCTTAGCAGATTAGAGAACTGGACCAAACCAAACAAGATGAAGTTTAACAGGGAGAAATATAAAGTACTACACTTGGGCAAAAAAAAAATATGAAAGGCACAAATACAGGATGGGTGACACCTGGCTTGAGAGCAGTACATGTGAAAAGGATCTAGGAGTCTTGGTAGACCACAAACTTGACATGAGTCAACAGCAGCTAAAAAAGCCAATGCAATTCTGGGCTGCATCAATAGGAGTATAGCATCTAGATCAAGGGAAGTAATAGTACCACTGTATTCTGCTCTGGTCAGACCCCACCTGGAATACTGTGTCCAATTCTGGGCACCACTGTTCAAGAAGGATACTGACAAGCTGGAACGTGTCCAGAGGAGGGCAACCAAAATGGTCAAAGGCCTGGAAATGATGCCTTATGAGGAATGGCTTAGGGAGCTGGGTATGTTTAGCCTGGAGAAGAGAAGGTTAAGGGGTGATATGATAGCCATGTTCAAATATGTAAAAGGATGTCATAGAAGAGGGAGAAAAGTTTTCTGCTGCTCCAGAGAAGCGGACACGGAGCAATGGATTCAAACTACAAGAAAGAAGATTCCACCTAAACATTAGGAAGAACTTCCTGACAGTAAGAGCTGTTCGACAGTGGAATTTGCTGCCAATGAGTGTGGTGGAGTCTCCTTCTCCTTCGGGTTTGGAGAGTTATGATGATGTTCCAGAAGAAGACGACTTTATTATAATGGAATAAATGTAGATTGCTGTACCACACTTAATAAAAATAAGACATCCCCCAAAAATAAGCCATACTGTGTTTTTTGGAGGATAAAAAGATTATAAGACGGTGTCTTATTTTAGGAGAAACACGGTAGTAGCGGATTACATTCCCCTGTATATTTCAGGAAGCTAGTTGGTAGATTCGTTAGAATCTCTTAAATTAAGCAATTCAGTCTGGCTTATCCAGATTGGATTTGCTCCTGGTAAATTCCCCTTTGTTCCCTCACAACAGTCTTCTATTCAAAGTAATAAGAAGTTTACTTACATTCAGTTCACAGTATGATCCTGAAGTCAGGCTTTAGCTTGTAGTTACAGAAGAGAGTGTGGGTTCATCCCATATGGGGATTGAGCCCATGTGCTGCTGGCTGAGAGCTAGCAGACAGCAAAAGACATCCAGATGGAATAAAGCAGGCTTCCTCAAACTCGGCCCTCCAGATGTTTTGAGACTACAATTCCCACCATCCCTGACCACTGGTCCTGCTAGCTAGGGATCATGGGAGTTGTAGGCCAAAAACATCTGGAGGGCCGAGTTTGAGGAAGCCTGGAATAAAGCAAAGAAGAAGGGAAGATGGCTGTGTGACCAGCCCTTTTATGGGGTCTCCCAGGGTCACGCCCATCTACCTGGTCAGACGCAGGGGGAGGATGCTCCAGACAGGTGTGACAGGAAGTTCTACTGGCTGGAGTAACATCCCCCTGTGTGACCACTCTGGGCAAACAGGAAATGTTGTATTTAACTGCTTTCTGTGATGTCACATCCCACACAGATTGGCAGTTGAACATTACTTCAACATTGGTGATAGGTCAGCATTTTCCACCACACCTAAGGCAGGCCACGTGGTACACATAACTCCCACCAGCCCTAGCTAGCAGGACCAGTGATCAGGGATGATGGGAATTGTAGTCCAACAACAGCTGGAGACCCAGGTTTGAGAAACACTGCCGTAAGGAGGAGAGGGGAGTACTTCTGTCGAAACACACCCCAACCAACGAGGATGAGCTACTGGATTTTTAGTTCTTTATTGGCAAAGCACTCAGTTACATCAGCTCCTTATGTGCAAGTGAATACATCAACAGTCCTTGCTAACTAGCTGTCTAGGCACCTAAGACTGCAGATTTGTGTTCCGTCTTCGACAGAACACTCCCTTCTTAAACTCCCTTGCCAGATGTGGTACTCTCAAGCACCCATCAGCTCTTCTTCAATGGCAGTTCAAGCTGATCCTGGTGCCCCTCCTTCAGTATGGAGACAATGGAGTGTGCGGGGGACACAAGGGTTTCCAAAGCAATCTCTCTGTACATGTTGCAGTCTCTTCAGAATCTGAGGCTCTTCTCTTGTCTCCTCCCCTGTCTCCAGTTGCCCTGTGCCCTCCTCCTTCACCACTACCAGCTGCCTCATGAGTGGCACAGGACCCCACAAATCACTGGCCCGTTCACCTGGATCCTCCTCCCCCTACCTGCCTCCTCTGCCCACACATCCCTCCACTTTTCGGGCTCCTCACGGTCCCTGACAACTCCTACAGTTGATGAAGGCACAAGTAGCCTCTATGGCAAGGACTACTTGGCCAAGGACAACTTAAGCATGATGGCCCATGCATTGGTAACTTCACAGCTGGATTGCTGCAATGTGCTCTGTTTGGGCGGCCCTTGAATTCAGTTCAGAAGCTACAGCTTCTGTGGAATGCAGCAGCTAGACTGTTTTATATATATATAACACCTGTTTTAAAAGAACTGCCTGGGTCGGCAAATCTATCAATTTCAGATTCTTTCAGTTTCTCATTTTTCCAGTCTTACGTTCACTTCTCCACATTTGCATGTCAGCTTGAAAATCTAGTTTAGTTTGCAAAATTAGATGTTGGAAGCTGGAGACACAGAGGCTTGTCTTGCTTTGTGGTGGACCCAGAGCTGTGGCTTCTCTGAAAACAATGCGGGAAGCAAGTTCTGTTGGGGTGTTAATGCCGTGAGCCCCTTGATCCTATGCTCAGCTGGCATATATGTGTAAATTAAGCCCTATATCCTAAAGACACCAGAGTCTCCACGGACATTTGCTCCAAGGATACTGAGCCCTGGGTGAGCACAGATACCCCTGGAGTCTCTTGCTGCTCGGAGATTGGGGTGTGCACAAGAATATTAACCATGAGATAACTATCAGATACATTAAAGCTCCCCTCTTTGGCTGCCATGTAAGGCACTGCAGTGCTTTCACATCAAAAAAGGTGTTTTCAAAGCCTGTGAACACTTTGAGGACAGATGGTTCGGCACCAGTTTGAGCAGAACTGGCTGCTATGCTTTGTCCCTTTAAACCTGTCCGTGGCTGTAACCTGAGAAGCCCAGCAGTGCTGCTAGGATCAGTTATTAGTAAGTGCACAAGCTGTTACTGAGTGTGAAGCAGGCGCTTGGAGCCCAGCCAGTAATATAGTGTTGGACTTGTTCCTCCAAGTGTGCCATAGATTTATTTCCCTCAAGACGGTCCACGTGCTCTGCTGGACTTGACAGAAACTGTAATAGAAAATGACCAGCAGAATGCAAGGTATCCAATATCTCCCCAGGCTTCCCTGAGGATAGTTGGCTGCAACTGTTGCTCTGCCAAAGACAACAGAACTGGGATTCTCAACTGTTTTCTAGCAGGGATACCTCAAGCACTTGAACGAACCTGGGAGTGTCTCTGAAGTTTTTGAACTCGTTGGGATTGTGTTGATTAGAAAGGGATGCTTAGGCATAGCCTGCCACTTGTTGCTTCAGTAGATGCAGGAAATTCACTCAGGCCTTTGTGGTGACATCCTGGATCCCCTGTAAGTGTTGCATTAACACAATGGGAGGTCACTTCAGTGCTGCAAACCCAGCAGTCCGCGGTCTCTTGAGACAGACGGATGGCAAGAACAACAATGGGAGCCCTTTTTTTTGTGGGTTCCCCCCATGACACTGCTATAACGTTTAAAGGCCTGCAGCCACATGGACAGGGACTTTTTAGTTTAGAGAAAAGGCAAGTGAGAGGTGGCAAGTTAGGAGTTGATGGAATTATGCATGGCATGGAGAAAGTGGATGGAGAAAAGTTCTTCTTCACCTCTCAGAACACTCGAACTCATGACCTCCAATGGAGCTGAATGTACTTCTTCACATGCTTCTATGACATCCTCTCTCTCAGGAACTGGTGATGGGCACCGACTTGGATGGGTTTAGAAGAGGATTCAGCAAATTTGTGGATAAGACTATCAATGGCTACTCATCACGATGGCTATGCTCTGCCTCCAGGACCAGTCCACTCATAAGGCAAGGTGAGGTGGTTGCCTCAGGTGGCAGGATTCACTGGGGCAGCAGATCCCAGTGTAGATCTTTGTTCACAGCCAGTCCACTCATGAGGGAAGGTGAGGTGGTTTCCTCAGGTGGCAGGATTCACTGGGGCAGCAGATCTTGGATGTCAACCTTTCTTCCCCTCCTTGTTCCTGATTTAGATCTTCCCTCACTCCTTCTTTCTTGATGGGGAGGGGGTGCCAAAATGTCTTGGGCCGACCCTGTCTGTCCTGGGTCAGGAGTCAGCTTTGCTTGCTGAACAGCACCCTGAGGGGGGGGGAGAGGGCGGAGTGACTCCACCTGCAGCTGATCAGCCTTCAAGGGCATGGAGGAGAAGGCTCTGATGGGAATCAGGTGGCTTCAGCCTTCTTAAGCAGAGCTTCCACCAGCAGTCAGATGTTGGTAACAATGCTTGTAGTTTTTGGCCTTACCTTGCTGCTTCTTGCTTGCTTCTTGGATTCCCTGACCCCTGACCCCTGAACTATCTGACCATGTGGATTCCTGTTTGCCCGACCCTAGGACTGAATCTGACTGTGGATGCTAACTCTGCCCCCAGGCAAGTACACCTCAGAGACTCTTCTGGTTGGCTGGCTGGCCTCCCACTCTACTGAGCTATGAACGTTGTCGCTCAGTAACAAGACTCCAATACTGTTTGCCTCTGTGGTTGGAGGCAGCAATGCCTCTGAATATGGATTGCTGGAGGGGAGAGTGGTCATGTGTTTGGGTCCTGTTTGCCGGTTTTCCACAGGCATCTGGTTGGCCACTGTGAGAACAGGATGTTGGACTAGATGGGCTGTTGGCCTTATCTAGCAGGCTCTTTCTATGTTCTTATGGCCAGTTGCATTATGGATTCTTTACACAAAATTGTCACCCTGATTTTGGCTGGGTAATGCTTTAGTCAGTGGCAAGAAGGATTTAAGTGATCACCTTTCCACATGGTTTTAACTATGAGACGTCCCTAAGCAAATTGACTTCGGGTGGGGTCCCCTGGTAAAACCAAGCCCTGGTGGTGGCAGCAGAAAAATGCCATTCTCTGATCAGTGCCCCAATATAGCATTGCTCATGCGCATTGTGAGAAACTAAAGTAGCAGCTCCCAGACACCTGGCCCTGATCATCAAAGATCTGTTCCTTTTTTTGTTCTTTTTAAAAAGCAGGGGCAGTGAAGATGCCCGCTGTGGACCCTGTTTGGGAGCTGTGGCCCTGGCATCCGCCCGAGGATGCCATGCGCTGACACCAGGACTGAGAGCAAGGACTGCACTAGAAGCCTCCAAGTTCTGCAACCAGAAAACCCAGATTCTGTGACTGGAATGAACGATGAAAAATGAGCAACATCTGAATGCGTTCTGCTCATTTCCCTATTCATTCTCGTTCCACAAATGTGTTTGGTGGAGAGTGTGTCCCTTTGTGTGTGTGTCAAGATGACCGTTAAGCCATGGCAGTTAAATGAGCTTAAGCTCAGTTTAATTGGAAACACCCTTTAATACGATTGCATTAAAAGCAAACAAACTCTGCAATCATTATGTGAAGGGAGCTCTGGTCAATGGTTTCAGAACCATTCCCCGTTGGTTTGCGGAGAAGTTAATTGCAACATTTGAGCTGTGTACACAAGAGGAGGCTGGAGCTATGGATTGCTGAGCACTGCAAGGGGCTAGATGGATTCGGCAAGTGAGGGAAAGGTCAAAGACGTACACCTGCAGGCACTACAGGAGGCCATGCTGGAGAGAGACAGTCTCCATGCAGGCAAGAGGCTGGGATTTTTAAGATGTTGTCAGCATTTTTTCTTCTCATAAGCGGTGGTTGGTTTGCTGCAGGGTTTGGGTGAGGGAGAACAGGTGGAGAAAGAGGAGTTAAATCTGGGCAGCTAATGGAATATTTATTAAATGGATATGGATATTCTCTTTTTCCAGCTTTGAAATATTTAAAAGGGTGTCATAAAGCAGAAGGACGGTGAAAGAAACAGTGAGGTCAAAAGACAGGAAGGTAGATCTGAACCAAAAACTTTGACTGCTTCCAGGTTGCTGTTATTTTGGGAGAGGGATTCAGTGACATACCAGCAAATTTGGGTTGCGCAAATAGCGTGGATTTGCACAATAACTTGGCACCCCCCCCTCTGCAAAATCAATCTTTTTGCAGTAGGGAAGGTATGCACAGGAAAGTGTGGAATAACAATTGCTTGACATAACATTGTCTAACCTCCCTGCAAATGTGGTGCGAACAAATCAGAATGATTGGTCAATGAACAGGTCATCTGGATGAAGGCACCTTAAGAAAGACCACTAGAGCAGTTCACCAGTGCAAGAAATTGCCTAGGGAGCTGAAGGTTTTCAAGAGAGGAACAACAGGGATGTGTTAAAGCTTAAAATGTAAGCCAAGGGTAACCTTGCAGAGGGGCCATAATGAAACTCCATGCCTCATGGTAGACTGCAGGTTCCCCTTTGACAAAGTGCCACCCTCTGGGGCCATGTGCTTACTTGGCAGTGGCAGCACAACAATTGCCTTGGAATGACTCAACATAGAAGGATATTGTGGTCCCAAGACTCGGGGAGGGACAATTTTAATTTCCCATGCTGTCAGGCATAAGTCGAGCCTAGGCTCTTTCCTGTCTTTCGTTATATTCCTCGTGACTGTCTTTTTTGTACAGTCAGGCATAAGTCAGCAACGAAAACAATCACCCGAGGTCATTGCAGTTAAATCTTTATTCAAGGAAACCATAGCCCAAGCTTAATGGGCTCAGCCGCTCTTTCTAGGAGGCCTTGCCCTGATGAGGCAAATGAAGCTGCCCAAGAATAGTGCATGTGGATGCCAGTCTCAACACAGAATTATCCTAGTTTAATAGACATTCACTTTCCTGAGAAACTGTGGTAATTGTAGTAGCTTCTATTGCAAATGTTCCTTCCAGAGTGGATGCTTACCCCTTCCTCCGGGTGGGAGTTGTTGCGGATCCCCATGCTTGGTCACCATCCTTGGACAGCTAGAACAGAATGCCCATGGCCAGGTGGCCATTGAGGGAATTCCCCCTGGCCGCATGGGTAGCTGGCTCAAGTTCCTGACAGCTGCTGCATCTCAAATTGGCCAATGTGTGGCCTGTTCTGGGGGCTGTGCCTCTCTGGCAGAAAGGGCATTGGCTGCACGCACGCCCGGGCAGCTGGCGAGGCATAAAAGCTGGCTGCACCTTAATATGCCTTCCAGAGCTGCAGTAGATGTCCAAGACAAGGGAGCAAGTCTCATGGAATTTAGGGACTTGTGCCTGACTGAATACACCAAAGATTACAGTTCACATATATCCTTCTCTTCCAGCTCTAATGGCCAGCACGGACATTTCTTTGACTGGATCACACTCTTCACTCCACTAACACTTCGTAGAAGGTCCCAGGCTTGGTAGTTTAGGCGCCTGGAGGCAAAGGGCAGCTGGCCAGAGCTTTAGATGTGTCAGCAGCTGCAGAAGAATAATCTCTGGAGGGACAATGCTTCCAGGAAGCATCCCTAGGTGTAACCTTCCCAAAACTCACATGCCTTTGCCTGTGTACATGTGTATACAAGTATTTTTGGAACTGGCTGTACGTTCTTATTTGTAGTGTGAACAGTGATGGCTTAACCTTCCATTGCAGTTCATTCATTATCATATGAAAGCAGGATGTTCCTTTGGTACATTGCAAAACTGGATTGAAGGGACATGCTGAGGGGTGGGGGACTCTTTGAAATGATAAAATGTTCCTGTACAAATATACTGTTATGGGTTTGTGGCTGGTCAGGTGTCTTCTCATAAATGTAAACAATAAGAATGGTAATATTCAGGGTTGACACATTCAAAATGCACTTAACTAAATCATGACTATAAAGTCCATTGCTTTCAGTGAGTCTGCTCAAAGTGTGACTTAGTCAGCTATCTCTCTGAACGAATATGGGGTTGCCCCTGTAGATGGTCCTTTGGACATCCTCGCTTACTCCAAAATGGGCTAAGTCCACCTTGCTATACCTGGGAGGCCTCCTGCTCATTCTGCTGAGAGTGGCCCTGGACCTCTTCCCTAAAGTCATGCTCTGGTGGTACCACCAGATCCATCGTTTGATTAAGAGATATGATGTTTAAATTTTTTAAAAGCCTAGTACATACTTGCCAAATATCAATTTTTAAGGTTCAACCTAAAGCGCTTCTTTGCTCTTGAATCTGAGTGAAACTTAATGTAACTTGCATGTCAGAGTGCAGAACAGATTCCCAAGGCAAGTGGTGGAACCCCGTTGCTTAAGACTCTTAAAAGTGGATTAGACAGCAGACTCAGAATTACCCTGTAGGGAACAATCTCGCATTGACAGTGTGATGGAATAGATGACCTCATAGTACAGCTGTGTGTGAGAGAAAAAAAATGTCTAATATACGAGTTTTTCTTCTCCCATGAAGCTATGCAGTGATAAACCGCCAAAGAAATAAACTTAGACATATAGTGTGATCTTGGATGGTAAAGCTCGCCTTGTAAAGTTCCAGTGCAGACCTGTTCTATTTTCAGTCTTGCATATGTCCAGTTACATTTATTGCATTGTAGATATAATAAACAGAGATAACCTGTTCTTCATATGCTCCAGAAGAACACAAAGCATCTTCATGCTTCTGGTTACTATATTTCAGATTTTACAAGCCTATGGGATAAGATTTCTTCTCTGATCTTTGCAGTCCTGAGGTTAATCATACAATAAATCAGTGTTTCCTAGACTTTTTGATACATGGGACACAGTACTCCTCTGGATTGCAACTGGAGCTTCACTCTTGCACTTATTCCCAATGGTCTTCTGATTTTCTGCTTAGGTTCTTTCCTGGGTTGAGTTCAAACAGACTTTCTAATATTTTTGTTTAGGGCCTGCTTTTGTGCAGGAGTGCAGACAGTAGGGGATGGTACCAGCGGTGGCTGGTGCCTGTTGTGACTGCTGGGGTGGAAAGCAGCGAGACCAGATGTGGGTGGAGCCACCTCCAATGACAGATGGAACCATTCCCTGATTGGCTGAAAGTAAGAAAGCCGACTGGCTTTGGTGAACCTTTACGAACCAACCTCCACTGGCTACCAGTATGGTGGGGCAGAGCCATGGAGCTGCCGTCCTGACTCCAGCTTACCTGAACAGGACTGCAGGGAGGTTGGGGCTGCACAGGCCCACCACACGCAGCCCCAACCTCACAACCGCCCTGCCCCACACCAGTCCAGGTAAGCTGTAGTGATGCTGGTGTTGGAAGGGCAGTTCCATGGCTCCACCTCACCCCACTGGACTGCTCCTGGCTACAAGAAAGGTGCAGTCCATTTGTGTGTGTGTGTGTGTGTGTGTGTGTGTGTGTGTGTGGTCAAGCTGAGTTTGATTCCCTGGAGAGCAATGTGGTGCAGGGGTAGGAGTGCCAGACTACAACTAATTTTTTTGATAATTATCATATTTTACTCTTTTTTGCAAACCGCTTAAAGGCTTTATTAAAACCCATCAGTGCATGAATGTTGTGAAAAATATAAGAAGGTCCAGATCAGGGATTCTACCGAACAACTCTAACGTAGAATTCCTGACATGCCTTGCTGAGAACTTCTTTCAGGTGGTGGAAGAAGGAATGAGGGAATCGACTGTCCTGGATGAACCTAACCAATAGGGCAGATGTGGTTGATGAGATCAAAGTAGTGCAAACTGTGAGGGAGAGTGACCATGTAATGCTGGAATTATTGATCTCATGGAAAGCTCATGGTGTGTGTAGTCAAACATGTGCCTTGGATTTCAGGAAAGCTGATTTTAATAAGCTCAGAAACGCTAGGTGGAATTCCAGTGCTAGATAAACTAATTGGCGAAGGAAGCCTCCTAAGGCTCTGTCCTGGGCTCAGCACTCTTCAATGTTTTAAAAAAGTTATCAATAGCTTAGATGAAAGGCTGGGCGGAATCACTATGCAATATAAAGATGACACACAATGGGGGGGGGAACAACAGATAACACCTCAGAAGACAGGAATAAAATGCAAAATGGCTGTGATGGAATGGGAAACTGGACTGAAAGTAACAAAATTTAATTCAACAGGGACAGATGCATAGTTTTGCACCGGGGAAGAGAAATCAAATGCAGAGGCAAGGGATTGGAACCACCTGGTTTGGCAGTAGTACATGTGAAAAGGATCTTGGGATAGCAGCCAATTACAAAATAAACATGATTCAGAAAAATGATGTGGCTTCATAGAAGGCAAATGTGGTTTTAGGTTCCATCACAGAACCATTGTTTCCAAGATGCAAAAAGTGATAGTTCCACTTTATTCTGCACCAGGGCCTGCCCAGATCGATGTTTTATTGCGGGTGCATTCTGCAACATGTTCTTGACACAGTAGCGCATTTGTGGTGGATTTATTCTGCTCTACTAGTTTGTTGTGGGATGCTTCCCCAATGCTACCACGCTATTGCTGTTTGGAGGGACAACAATGTAACAAAAGTGGGGCAAAAAAATTAAACCAGAACGTTTGTGGTGTAAACCCTTACAGGATTTCCACAGAAAGCTATCAGATATAACTGGAAATAAAACAGTGTGACTGCCTCAAAACATCCTCAGGCACAAACGGCATTGAAAAGGGGGATCACGTATGACTGCCCCAATAGAATCATGAGTGTGCAATAAAAAGTGCACATAGAAGGCCCCATAGAAGAGGGGAAAGACTTGTCCTTAGCTGTCCGAGAGGGTAGGACTAAATAGAACAAGCATATGTAGCATGAAGGTACAGTACATTTCAGCTGAATAGTTTGACAATGGGGCCAATTGTCTAGAGAGCTGGTGCACTCTTACTGGAGGGTAAAGATGGACAGCCATTCTCTTCCTAGCTTGAGCAGAAGTTTAGACTAGATGGCTTACTAGACCCTCTGGCTCTATGATTCTATTAATCTCATGGAGAGCTGCTGCCATTTAAAGTTGATGGTACTGAGCTACACAAACAGACAGTCTGACCTGGGACAGACAGCTTTCTATGTTGCCATCTAAGATAGTTCCATTTGCCCATCTACTGTTGAAGTCAGAACTGGAAGCCCCTGCGTTAAATCTGCCCCCACCAGGGGGATGTTCTCCAGCCCTCAATTGTCAACTGGGAAGCACAAAGGAGGCAGGAAGGACGTTTCTATGGGAACATAGGAAGGGGACTGAAACCTCAGGCCATGGGTCCATCTGGCTCAGTGTTGTCTACATTGACAGACTGGGTTTCAGACATGGTTATTTCCCTGGAGATGCTGGAGATTGACCTTGGGTTCTTCCACAAGCAAAACAGATGTTCTGTCACTGAGCTGTGGCCCAGTAGAATTAGTTGGTGGGCTGCTTTGAGTATTCAGGGTTGAGCCTTTGACCTGCCATCCACATTACCCTCTTCAAATGGCCATCTTGGGGGGGGGGGGAAGACCTGCTGATTGAGGGCAGATCCACACCGTGCATTTAAGGTATATTCAATGCATATTTAAAGCACAAAGAATTCTGGGAAGTGTAGTTTCTTCCTCACAGAGCTGTAATTCCCAGCACCCTTAACAAACTACAGTTCTCAAGATTATATGAGCTTTGACTGGAGTGGCCCTTGACTGTCTCCTGTTCCCATCTGGCCAATAAAAAAATGGTAAGTGCCGGAAAACAGCAGAGAGCTCCTTGGCTTTTAAAAATATGTGCAGAGGAGCCCAGTGTCCATGGCAAGAGAAGACAGCCCAGATCCTTTCTTCCTAAGCCTTGGTATGCTCCTACTGTTAGCTCAGACATTCAAACTATGCTCATGCATGCTTGCTCATACAGGTGATTTTTCTAATACACTAACGACAGAAGACAGCTTCTCACCCAACATATAAAGTCATCTGTTATTTTTCCAGCTAGGGAAATTGTTAGTTTTTAATGTTGCTTTTTCAGCTGGAACAATTTAGCGAGCCAGGATCAATGTGAAATGCTGCACATCAATCATTTTCTATGGATCACAAACCAAAGGCGAGTAAAAGAAGAAGAAGAAGAAGGGGGGGGGGAAGGCTTTGCTCATCGGCACTAAATCAAGCACCCCCTCCATTGCCCCATTTTAATTTTTTTTAATTTTTTGCACAGAAGGAGCAAAATGTTTACACGAATCGTTTTGCATCACTTCAGTTATATAATGAGAAGTAGCTTACATTTAAAAGGTAGTATTTCTACCACATTACATCTGGAATATGATTCTCCACGGAGTTGGATCTCTTTTGGCTGTACTAACTCATCGTGTGCTGAAGGTCTCTTAATATTTTTCCATTCTAAATAACTTCTGAAGTTGTTTATTTTTTATATACAGATGTTGTTATGACTATATTGTGTGCAAGCTAGCAATGGGCAAATTTGTCAGTGCTGGTTTTTCTCAGCTCTTAATTTTCCCAGTCTTAAGTTCAGACCCCCTCACTACTGTATCAGTTTGCAATTGTCTTTATAAAAACGCTCATGTACACAACAATGTGCAAACATTCTCATGTGCAACTCTCTCAAGATACCCATTTTTGTACGCAATCTTGCCTAGTGTATGCAATTTTCATGAACACATGCATTCTTGTGCATGTTTACTCCTAATATATGCTTTTTGTGTGCCTCCTTTGGTTGGAGCACTGCATTATGAAATTTGGAGGAATGCAAATTTTGAAGGATAGCTGTGCTTCGGTTTGCATATCATTTAGAAAAAATTAAAATGTGAACTAAATGAATCCCCCCCACATCCTTATGTGCAACAATATCTTGCTATTCAGAAGGGAGGAAAACCCTTTAGACCAGCGTTTCCGAAACTTGAGTCTATTGCTGTTTTTGGACTATAATTCATATCATCCCTGACCACTGGTACTGCTAGCTAGGGATGATGAGAGTTGTAGTCCAAAAACACCTGGAGACCCAAGTTAGGAAAACACTGCTTTAGACCAGTGATGCCCTCCAGATGTTGTTGGACTGTAACACTCATCACCCATAACCATTAGCCATGCCTACTGGGGGTGATGGGAGCTGGAGTCCAACAGCGTCTGAAGGACCACAGGTTTCCCACCCCTGGTTTAGTGTTGCATCCAAACTGTGTGTAGGGGGCAGGGTCAGTGGGTGTGATCCTGTGCCTTCCTCCATCCATCTCCAGTAAAAGGTATGAAGGACCATCTTATCAACAACTGAATCTACATCTCAGTTATCTTCATCAATGCTATCTGAAGGACAAAACCAAAACGTTAAAGCAAAGGACCTGCTGATATATATTTTATTTGCAGCATGATTATCTATAGCTGAGGCATGGAGAGCTCTTAAGTCAAACCATCAGTTCATTTTGCACAGCGTTGTCTACAGTCACTGAGTATCATAATCAGCAGCTCTCCAGTGTTTCAGAAAGGAAACATCTTTCCCAGCCCAAACTGGAGAAGCCAAAGGATTGAAACTGGGATGTTCTGCATGTAAAGCATGTGCTCTTCCATTGGGTTATGGGCTCTTCTCCTCCAGCAATTTACAGATTGCTGTAAATCAAACTGCAGGGTTCGTCCACACTTATTGCTCGTCCCATTATTTCTAGGCAAGGGTTCGTGTAGTTTTGCATTTAAGCTACAGCTTTCCCCTGGAAAACATGCTCTTCACTGCTGAATTGGAACAAAGGGCAATTGGCAGAAAATCCGATTGTCATTTGGTCTGATTCAGCAGCAAATAATGGATTTCCCCAGGAGAAAACGGCGGGACAAATAGCTGTGTGGATGAACCCACAGTTACAATTACACAGTTACAGTCAAACCTCGGATCCCGAACGCCTCTGTTTTGGAATGTTTCGGCTCCCGAAGGCTGAAAACCTGGAAGTAAATGCTCTGGTTTTTGAATGTTTTTTGGAAGCCGAACATCTGACGTGGCTTCTGCTTGAGTGCAGGAAGCTCCTGCAACCAATCAGAAGCTGCACCTTGGTTTTCGAACATTTTGGAAGTCGAACATGCTTCCGGAATGGATTACGGTTGACAACCAAGGTTTGACTGTACAAAGGTCTTAAATGTTTTGGCAGCTCAGTGCAATAGAAAGTATATTATCTAGGAGGTCTGCAGAACCTGTCAGGTGTTCAACAATGCCTTTGGTTGCAAGTGTTCACTATCCTCACGATGACCAACATGGAACCAAGAAGGCCTGAACAGAAGTTATGCAACCTGCTATTTTCCTTTAACTAATTATAGCGACAGAGTAGCTCAGTTCTCATAATGAAGGCAGAGAATGGGGAAGGAGAGGCTCCACTTCTCCACTAAGAGGAACCTCCCAGCAGATAAGATGAGCCCATGATAATACAGCTACCCAGCAAAAAGAAACAAGAAAGTGCTTATTCTCAGCTGCTGAATTGTAGACCAAAATACTGACACACACTTTGCAGACATGGATATCTTGCATTTTGCCTTAGTCGGTAGACTGTAGGTGACGATGTTTCTCTCTGTATATTTTGATGCACGTTTGTGATCTGTTGTGTTATTCTTTTTTTTAACCCTCGGGCTCTGCAGATGTCTTAAATTCAGGAGGGTAAATCTGTGATGTAAATGAGCAGCAAGTTGCCCCTTTAAACTTTTATTATAAGAGAATATTGTACTGTTAATGAATAATGGAAAGGGGGAGGGGGAGGAGCTCAAGAGAAACATTCAAACAGCAGGGCATACATTATTGCATCTCCACAGAGGCATCTGAGGTGGCGCTTGCAAACTTATTTATCCTGCTACTCAACCAAAATGATGCATGTCATTTGCCATGGCAACCCTTCCTTCATCATATGTGCCTATATATTGCTTCAGATGTGTGGGCCACTTTCTTAAAAAGAAACAAACGCATACCCAGACATCGATGTCACATGAAATCCTATTCATTTCACAGTGCTTTGATGTGAAAACATGTACCTCAGGACACAGACATCCACTTCTTCCCTCTGCCCCATATTATTGCTGTTCTGTCTTCAAGTATCTGTGGCAACAATGTGTTTCAGACAGAAGTCTCCTGTTGCCCATCTCTTTCCAAGAAGAGATTAGTGATACAGGACCACCCTTTGACCAAGGCGCCTCTGTTCTTCTGCTTCTATTCGTCAGCGAGGGAGACAGTGAAGTCTGAGCTATGTAAATACAGATCTCCAGGATCTCTGGGAAAAAGGCAACCCTTAAGCGGTCTTCTCCGTAATAGGAATGGACAAATCTGTCAGTGTTGGTTTCTATTAGTTTCTCATTTTTCCAGTCTGTTCCCCCCATTTCCAAAACAGTTTGTGGTTGTTGTTTTTAAAGACATCCACACAAAAATGTGCACATTTTGTGTGATTTCCCCTAAAATATGTGTTTTGTGCACAATTTTGCCCAATATATGCATTTCTGCAAGCAATTTCTCCTAATACAATGCATCATTTAATATATATTTTCATGAATGGAGAGTTTTGCATGCACTTTCCCTTAATCTTTGCATTTTTATATACATTGTTGGGTTGGAGAACTGCATCATAAAAATCTGGAGAGTTCTACATTTCAAAAAAGAGCTCAGGCTTTGTTCGCATGTTGGTTCTGGAGCTGTGAATTAGGTAGCACCTGTGTGATTCTACCTATGTGTGCTTCTAGAGGAGGTGGTGTTTTTGTGATATATGGTGTGTGTGTGTGTGTAGGCTGAGCATAAGATGGAAGGGCCCACAGCGTTAATACTCCAACAGATATTGGTCCCTATTAGGCATCCAAGCCCCTCTCCCCACAAGTCATACTTCTGGATTCAGCACAGAGCAAGTTAAATCTTTGTGCTTTTTCCCAGGTCAAGTTAAAGATGAGACTTTCTCACATTCACCAATGACATCACCTCCAACTGAATAAGGGGAGAGGGGAAAGCTGCAAGCATCTCCAGCTAGTAGCAACTTGACACAAGGCTCTTTAGTCATGTAAAGAGATACTTAACAGACTTGGTTAGAGGTGCTAAGTCAACTAAGAGAATCGTTTGACCACTTTAGCAGCCTCTATTTCTGCACAATCCCATCATATGGATACAAAACATCAAGGCCAACCCACCCAGTCTTATAATAATATTTTCAAGCATCTGAAGACCAGAAAAGAAAATAGTAAGCTGTTATAGGATTTTCTGTTCGTGTTAGAGTAGGCCCATGAAAGATAACAACATCCATCTCCTCACTTTCACCAAGTACATCCTAGCTCTAGGTTTAGGCTGTAATCCTAGTCTCACTGAAGCACTGTTATGCTCTCTCTTTTTGTCTTCCTGCCAATTTGGCGTCGAAGGCCTGCCTCATGTCCTGTCACAGAAATGCGTTCAGGAAAGGCCCTCACCTGGCTGTTAGCTTTGCCATTCATATTTGTTATGTTCTTTGAAGGTTGGTTTGAAGTTAAGCAGAAGCCATGTTTCTAATAAATCTTAAGTAGAGACCCTTTATGCGAATTAACGTCTAAGTGACTCCTTGGAGGTTTTTTAATGTTCCAAAAATAGTTCCCAAGCTTCTGCCAAAGTAGATGTTGCCAGAATTTCCATGGAAAGCATTATCAGTGTGGAAGGGTTGATGCCAGTCAGGGTACAAATAATGGCCGCCCAAACCCTTCTCCTCTTCCTGCTTCAGCTGATTTGTGGCAGAGGGCGTGTGTGTGTGAGTGAGTGTGAGAAGGGGGGAATTATTAGGTTTCTGAAATGAAATCATGCTCCCAAGTTCAGAAGAAGATCACCAAAGCCTTCCCCTCCCCTTTTCTTTAAGTCTTTGACAAATATGCCTCACCAGAGACTCTTAGGAAACCAGTCATGGACCAAGACGTGAAAGGCTGTCATGAGTAGTTTACATCTGGCTGGGAGATAGAAAGCAAAAGCCGTGGAAAAAAATGATCAGCTGAAAGTGGCAGAAGGTGAGTGCCTTTACCAAGGGCCAAGGTTCATGATGGAGAAGGACCCAGAACAACATGTCAAACTAGGATGGCTAATTGAAATGCAGCAGTGACCATTTTAAGATGGCTCTCACCTTTGGCTCTCTCAATCTTACCAGACTCGACTTCAGACAATGGGTCATTTCACAGGCACTTGGCACATCACAAAAAAACAGGGTTTGTCCTAGCAGGGGTCAATAGCCCATCCTGGCTCCATGACATGCATCAAATTAGGTAGTTTTGCAATGAACCATGAGCTGAATTAGCTGGGGAGGGGGCGGGGCAACAGCCAGCAACCAAAGGGGGTTTCACCCTGGTACAGGAAGCCCACGTTGGGTCGTAAACCCCGCCCACTGCTTTGATGAGTGAGCGGTAATTTCTTCTCCATCCCTGCTGTCATGATCGTCTGTTCATCATTGCTCTGTTTCATATGTACACATAGGGTGAAAACGGAGATCATGATGAATGCTTTCTTTGCTTTTGTCCTAAACATACATATGAAACAGAAACAGGTCTGAACCAGATGTGACACCCAGTTACATGTCTCTGCACTGATTTCTTTTTTAAACCAAAAGCAGATTTAGGAGGTTGAAGTTTGAGCAGAGGGATGGTGGGTGAAGGGACTGCTCAGTTCTTTCCCTCTCCAGCTTTACCCCCAACTTGAAATCATACCCCCCAAGCTTCATTTCTTCAGACATGGGGAAAATCAAGATCTGGTGGTGGGTGGTGGTGATTTTGAGTGAGGAAAAGGGTTAAGCAGTCCCTTCCCTCTGCTTTTTCTCCATTTGAACTCAGCCTCCTGAAGCTACTTTTGGTTATAAGAATACCAGAGGAGAAAGGATACATGTCAACCAAGATTAGGGATGAAAAAAGGCATAGTTTTCTGTTCTGCCCTGTATCTATTGCATGCAGACCTGTTCCCATTCTGCTGCAGTTCAGGTTCCCCCAAAACCATTATTTTGCTCACTGTTTGTTGCAACCAAATTTAGTAAGGCAATTAATTGCATTCTTGTCAACAGAATTAACTACACTATAGTTATGTGATTCAGTACATCATCGACAATGTACTGAAAAGCATTGCAGACTCGGGGGGGGGGGATGATGACAGTGAATACCAATTCACTGCCTGAATCTCAATCCTGTTTGCAGGTGGACCAGTGAACCCACTCAATTTCTGATGCCATTTCCCACTTTGATGGAATTCTTCTACATTCCTACTCACAACTGCTAGTTTGGATCATGTGGGCAAGTCAATGTGACCTAGATTAATGGAGAAGAGGGCTATCAAAGGCCACTAGTCATGATGGTTATGCTCTCAGAGGCGTAGGAAGGTCGTGGTACCTGGTGCGGAAAATTTCTTGTCACCCCCCCCATTGATTATTATTATTATTATTATTATTATTTTTGCCTGCAAAAATGGTTTTACGTTATTTTATATTTTCTTACAAAGGAATAAATAACAACAACAACAACAACAACAACAACAACAACAACAACAACAACAACAAACTTTTATTTATATCTTGCCCTCCCCGGCCAAAGTTGCGCTCAGGTGGCTATCATCAGATACATAACATTGGTATAAAATCAAACAATAATTAAATTACCTCCTAAAAACATGTCAAAATCAAATTAAAGTCTAATTAGATGGCTTTCCGCAGGGTTAGGGTTGGGAACAGTAAGTGCTCCACTGAATTGAAATTTCAGCCTTCACGACATAGGAAAACGGCCAAGTAAACAGCTATTTTCATGGAGGAGGGTCAAGATATCAACTGATATGCATGAAATTTCATATATAGCTATATAATCCCTAGTGTAGTAAGATAAGACCTTTGGAGCAGGCATTTTTTTTAAAAAAGTTTTTTTTATGAACAGCCCTAGTAGGGGAGTAATTGTCCCTTGATAATTTGTCACCCCCCTTCATGATGGAACCTGGGGCGGACCGCCCCCCATCTCCCACTTCCTACACCCCTGTATGCTCTACCTCCACGGTTGGGAAACAGCCGTGCTTTTGAATGACAGTTGCTGGAAACCACATGAGGGGAGAGTGCCCCTGGGCTTGATGGTTTCCCAAAGACATCTGGTTGGCTACTGTGAGAACAGGATTCCAGACTAGATGGGCCATTGGCCTGATCCAGCAGGCTTTTCTTATGGTCTTAGATTTCACCAGCTTTCTAGAGTATACATCCCAGAAAAGGAGGAGGGGGAAAAGCCCAACTTGGGAAAGAAACCAGCTTTCATCCTGACAAGTTATTTTTTCATACATATGCTATGTAGATTTCACTCCCTTAGATTAACGTTTGCCGTCCGGCTCATCTGTAGATTGCCCCTAAGCACAACAGAAGCAAATGGAAGGAAAGGACCTATTCCTGGCTGTAAGCATCGTTCAAATCCGCATTTTCCAGAGAACGGATCAATCAGGCACATAATGTCCTTTGGTCACGAGCAGGATGAAGTGTGGGGGACACAGAGAAAATGCTTCACAGAGGCTTGGAAAGCACTGGCGAAGGGGAAAGCTGTGATGGACTGCACAGACTTTCAAATGTCTCTTTGAAGCTGCTGGGCTTTGGAGGGGAACCAAGATGTCTAGGGAACTGCACTTTTTCAAAACCTGGTGAATAAGCTTCTTCTTCTTCTTCTTCTTCTTCTTCTTCTTCTTCTTCTTCTTCTTCTTCTTCTTCTTCTTTGGTTTCTCTTGATGCATTTTAAAGTCTTTGAAAACTCCACTCCTATGAGAAGCAAAGGGCTGCTTGGGAACTTGTTCTGGCCGCCATCCTTATAAACAAAACCTCTGTTATCTACCAACTCAGGAGAAGCTGCCAGGTGTGAACAAAGGAAACAGGTACTTTCGAGGGATGGGAGCCTTTGGAAAACTCTATTCTCCCCAAACCAGAGTGCTAAAAATTAATATATAGTTCATTACTTGTATTATGCCACTTTTCAGCTTGTTATTTGCAGGATATTTCTGCAAAGCACAGTTGCTGCTGTGCCCTGCAAGGGCTGGTAGAGGGCGGTTCTCTACTCGGAGGGGTTCTCTATTTGAAAGGCTGTTTAGTCAAAGTCTGCTTTGGAGATAAAGACTCACATGAAGGGAGAGCAGCAGGGGCCTTGAAGGCACTTATCCACAGTTAAGAGTATTGACAGCACACTGAGCAGGCATCTGGGTCACCTGCCACAATCTTCCCCACTATGGTGAGGTGTATTTGTTTTGAAATTTGCAATTTTTTACACAGTCTTCTTTTTCAGCCAGGTGTAAGTACTTCTAGTCTGATGTAACTATTACACCATTACTAACTGGGGCTTCCAACTCCCACCCCCAGCCTTTTGAGCTGACACCAAACATTTAAAGCACATGGCTTCCCTCATTATCCTGTCCCAAAAGCCTTAGAGCAAGAATAGGCAGTATGGTGCGCTCGAGAGATTTTTGGGCTACAACTTCCATCAGTCCCAGCCAGCATGGGGTTGCAGTCAGGTGGTCCAACACCATCTGGAGGGCACCACATTGATTACCCTTTCTCTTGAGCAGGCATAGGGGCCATTAGTGTAATGCCGGCTTCCTGAAACTTGGCCCTCCAAATGTTTTTGGCCTACAACTCCCATGATCCCTAGCTAGCAGGACCAGTGGTCAGGGATGATGGGAATTGTAGCCTCAAAACATCTGGAGGGCCTAGTTTGAAGAAGCCTGGTGTGGTGGCACATTCAGAAGAGTGGGATTCATTGATGATAGTCATAGCCGAGCCCTCACAGCCATACCCCATCATGCCATGTTCCTTTTAGATTATACAACCTTTGAAATTATGCAATAATCTTATAATTATACAATAATAATATTGTATTGGAATGATCAATGCAGATCTCCATGTGCTGCCTTTCACCTAGATCTACTATTTTTTGTGCAAGCACATGGGTAAATGATTTGGAGTGCCCCAATATCTTATTTCAGAGTGACTTATGTTGCATTTTCCTTGATGTTCTATTGCATGTTCCAGGACTTGCACGCCATTCTCTTGAAACTGAAGCACCTTGTGTTATCAATGTTCCAAAATGCTTAGCTTTGGAGTACACAGAACAACTTCTCCTCAGTGTTCTTCCCAGAGTGACTCTAGGAGCCAATCCTCAGGGGCTGACTCACCTGCTTTCACTCTGAGTGGCTCCAAACAGCACCAAGAGTGAGAAGACTTATTCTCAGTGGCCAACCCCCCCTCCCCTTTAGGCAGCTGTAGAGCAGGCATAGGCAACCTTGGCTCTCCAGATGTTTTGGAACTACAGCTCCCATGATCCCTAGCTAACAGGGCCAGTGGTCAGGGGTGATGGGAATTGTAGTCCCAAAACATTTGGAGAGCCAAGGTTGCCTATGCCTGCTGTAGAGTCTTGGAAGCAGGGACCCTGCTGCAGAAATAGAAATGGGACTTCAACCCACCGCAACCCCAGACTACTACATCTCTGATGGGGAGCCAGTGGCCCTCAAAGTGTTGATGGCCTGCAACTCCTATCTTCCATAACCTGGAGTTGATGGGAGCTGACGGGAGTTACAGTCTAACACCACCTGGAGGACTGCAGGCTCCCCACCCTGCCCCAGAGCAACAAGATGTCAAGGTGGATCTCCTGTTGTGTTGAAGTGAGTTTCCAGAGAACCTATGTAGTTAGGAGTTCCCATTTAATCAACATTTGGAAGACTTCAGCAAGATCAATGTGAAGCAATGCCAGATTAACTCAAAGGGTAGCCTCAGGCACCATTATTTGACTGGTCTATGGAAACTGTTGTTCATCCTTGCACCTGGGTAGGAAGGCCTCTGGCAGCACACCTGTCCAGAGAAGTCTGCATATGTTCACAAACAGATGTGAAAGTGTAGCCAGCCATGCCTTTCTTGGCCACAATTCTTCTTGCAATACCATCCATCAAAACAAGCAGCAATAACTTCAGCTCCTATAATGATTGGGATCATGGATCTTCCTTTTATTGTGCTTGAATGTATTTCCTTTTAAACATTATCCTGGGAGCCAGACTCATGCCAAGAAAGCAAAGGGAAATATTTCTTGTGAAACCAGTTGCCAGGAGCGAAATAACAACAAACAAAGTGCCATCTAGTCCAGCATCTTGTTCGCACAGTGGCCAACCAGAAACCTATAGTAAGCTGGCAAGCAGGACATAAACACAACAGCACTCTCCCTGCTAGTGATATCTAGCAGCAGGTATTCAGAGGCACACCATCTCCGGCACTGGAGGAAGAACATAGTCATCATGGCTTGTTGTCATTGATAGCCTTATCCTCCATGAATTGGTCCAATTCTCTTTTAATAAAGCCTTCCAAGTTGGTGTCCGTCGTTACATTTATGGAGCAGATCCCATAGTCTATCTTTTCTCCACTAGATGTCCTTCTCTATGTACATAACAAAACAAGCTCCAGTAATGAGCTGTTTATCAAATAATTGAGCATGTCTGTGCTACATCACTTCTGCACTAAAATGGTCCACCCATCAATTTTTTCTCTGATATTGCTACAGTCTCTAGGGCTCCTAGGAATACAGGGTCCTTGTGCCGTTAAATGTTTGAGGTACTGAAATAGGCTGCAGCTGCTGCATGCAACTCATTCCGTTGGCTCTCTTACCAACTTTTCCTTCCCCCTCCACCTGTGGCCAGGTGACTGGGGAGTGTGGCCTGCAGCTGGAGGGCAACATAAAGTGGTTGCTTTGCTAGGCACCATTTCTTGTCAAGAAACACTTAAGTTATTTTGTGCCCAGTGGTAAATGTTGAAGTGCAGGAGCTGCTCATGGAGGATAAGACTCTCAATGGCTACTAACTATGATGGCTATGGGTGGCACTGTGGTCTAAACCACAGACCCTCTTGGGCTTGCCGATCAGAAGGTCGGCGGTTCAAATCCCCGCAATAGGGTGAGTTCCTGTTGCTCTGTCCCAGCTCCTGCCAATCTAGCAGTTCGAAAGCACGCCAGTGCAAGTAGATAAATAGTTATTGCTGCGGCGGGAAGGTAAACGGCATTTCCATGTGCTCTGGTTTCCATCACAGTGTTCTGTTGCGCCAGAAGCAGTTTAGTCATGCTGGCCACATGACCCGGAAAGCTGTCTGTGGACAAACGCCGGCTCCCTTGGCCTGAAAGCGAGATGAGCACCGCAACCCCATAGTCACCTTTGACTGGACTTAACCGTCCAGGGGTCCTTTACCTTTACTTCCAATGTTGGAGGCACCATGCCTGTTGCTGGAAATGACACTCAGGAGAATGCTCTTGCACTCAGGTCCTAGGTGAGGGACCATGGCTCAGTGGTAGAGCATATTTCTTGCATACAAAAGCTGTCTGGTTCAATCCCTGGCACTTCCAGGTAGGGCTGGGGGAGAACTGTGTTTGAAGTCCTGGAGAGTCACTGCTAGTCATGGCTTAATGGTTCAATTCAGTATAAGTCAGCTTCTACACAATCATGTTTATGACTCTGAGCTCAGGCTCTCCAGCAGATGTCCCTGAGATGTTTCTCTCTCCGCTACACAATTGCTTGTCTCTTAGGCTTTCAATTTCTACCTGCAGCTCAGCTGTTCAAAGAAGCCCTGCCAGAAAGAAAGCTGGCAGCCCCCATCTTCACCACCCTCATCCTTATTCTGATTTTTATTTTTAAGGATGTGAAAGAAAAATGAAACTTACATCCAAAACAGCCCTAGCTTGGCACCGGCAAAGCCAAGCCTCAAAAGTATGAGGTTTTGAAAAACCAAAACCACACCTGATTTTTCCATCAAACCCCTAATGTTCTTATTTTGGCATAAAAAAGCCACTAAGAGTCTGCAGGATGGAAGTAGTAATTCATCATCCATCTCCAATACATAGCAAGTCCTCTTTATGATGTCCAATTTCCTTTCAATAGTGGGATTAGTGGTTTTGTTGGCTTTGGGCACTAATCAAGATTTAACGTTATGAAAAAAAGATGCTCTTGGGTGTTCCCATGAGCGGGGAGAAACAAAAACACTTCCCCTCCCTAAATATTTAATAATAGCTCCTCAGTGATAAAAACAAATGTGGTTACAACCTTGAATTTTATGAGTACAATGGATTTCAACTGAGTAAACCAGAATATAATTGTGGCATATCCTGGCTATGGGTGTTTTGGAAGAAAGAGACTTTTAGATGCTGATCAACTTGCCACTTTACGAGGCTCATGTTTTTCTGAGTGGATTTTCCACTCTCTCTTCAGTCTTAGCTAATGGTAAATAGCTTTTGGTCACACTGAACAACAAGCAAGCTGAGCTGTCAAGCCTCGTTTATATATATGCTACAGTTTGGTTAAGTCTCCTTTTGAAACAAGCCATTACAACTTAGCCATTTGGTGGAAGGTCTGACCAGGTTGGAAGTTGTGCTACCTAGGGAAGAACAAACCTGCCAATTTAAGTTTCTCACTTTTCCAGTCTTCAGTTTTCCACATTTCCACATCACTTTGCCTTTTTTTAAAAAAAGGACCTAATAAAAATTAACCAGCATTTTAGCACAAATTGCAACTGGTATACACAGGTTTGACTGCAGAGTTGTCTTAGATCCACATGTTTGCAACATATGTAATATAACAAGTGTTCAAATGTAATTTTTCCGAATACACACATTTTTATATACCTGTTACAAAAATATGCAAGACCTGGTTGTAGTGAGATAATGCCTCTTGCTTGCCTGGATAGAAGATTGATATGTTTGTGTGTTGTGTGTAGAAATCTCTGACTTTTGCCCGGGTATTGTGCACAGGTAAAAGAAACATTTATTGAACAGGTAAAAGAAACATTTATTGAACATAAAACTAATAAATAAACACTCTTTTAGAGTTAGGCATTTTTGAATTTGCTGTAAATTGCATTCTGTTTACCTGCCTTGAATTGTAAGTCTCCTAGAAGCTTTTTGCAAATAACAATAGCAACAACAACAAAAGTAAGAGCTGTTTGACAGTGGAATAGATTCCGTCTGGACAGGGGCATAGCAAGGGGGGGCGGGGGCTGGGGGTGACAATTTGGGCGTTTTTTTTTTAAAAAAAACCAATTGTTTTTTTAAAAAAAATTTTTTTGATTTTTTTTTAAAGGCTATTTTCGGCACTGCCGGGGTGGAGCCACAGGGGCGGCCAGCGAGGAGCGGTGTCACCCCCCTTCGCTGGCCGCCCCTGCGGCACCACCCCAGCAGCGCCGGAAATAGCCCCCCCTTCCAGCGGCTTTTTCCGCCGCTGGCTGGCTTGCAGAGCCGGGGAATGGAAAGGGGCGGGCCAGCGAGGAGGGGTGACACCCCTCCTCGCTGGCCCGCCCCTCTCCCTGCCCTGACTTGCGCTCTGCCGACGGAGCCCCGGCGGCGGCTTCGGGGGTCTCTGCGGGCTGCAGAGACTCCCGAAGCCTCTGCCCGCCCGGCACCCCTTGGTGCTGCGGCTGCTTGTGCCGGCGCACCAAGGGGGTGCCGGGCAGCGGCTTTGGGAGACTCCCGAAGCCGGCGCCCAGCATTCCCGGGGGCGGGGCATCGCGCTGTGCACGTGTGTCATGACGCACGCATACGCCGCGATGCCCCGCCCCCCAGGGGTGCCTCTTGGCTTCCCGCCCCGGGTAGCCAAGGGGCTAGGAACGCCCCTGCCTCTGGAGGTTGTGGACTTTCCTTCATTGGAGGTTTTCAAGCAGAGCTTGGACGGCCACCTGCCATGGATGCTTTAGTTGAGATTCCTGCATTGCAGGTGGTTGGACTAGATGACACTCTTGGTCTCTTCTAACATCTGCAATTCTATGACTCTGTTTCCCTGCCCACTTTTGGTTGCCACGCACCACTGGCATGCTCCCTATGGAAGATGGCTTATGAAGGAATGCAGCCCATGAGCTGAAAAATGTTCCCTGTCCCTGAGCTGGAGATCAACAAAGGAGCAGACTAGAATGGGCTGGGTGCCAGTGGGCTGTTTTGCACTGAGCAAACCTGAGATGCAGATTGAGGCAGACAAGAGGAAAGCAAAGTGGGTGAAGGCTGGAGTGGTGTGTCTAGTTTCGGCTTCTTTGTCCGTTTCCAACATTAGAGAGCCAGAGCGGTGACAATACTTTGGCCTGGCTTTCTAGCAGTCCCAGTAACCTTATATTATTTTACATGTGTCTCTCCCCCCCCCCATATGTATAGAGTCACCTTCAGCGCTTGGCTTGCATTTCAGTTGCTAGCAGCAAGCCAGGATTTCTCTTTAAAATAATAATAATTGGTTCAGTCTTTCTGGTAGGCCTATATCTACCAGGACATTTGGCTAACAAGCAAAGAGTATGTCTCCAATTAAATGAAGCTACTTTTCTCCACTGTGGTTGGTAGGGATGAGGCAGTAAGTTGATACAAAATACAGTATGTAAGACCCAAGAGAGAACATGGACTTATACTTCTCTTTTTAAAACTAGTGAGTGATTCAGAGCCAAAGAAAAAACAACAACCCAAGGAGCCAAAAACATTTGAGGAGGTTTCTTCAAATCTGGGCTGCCTGATCCCATCAACTAATTGGGTTGTCAGGAGGACCTCTTGTCTTGCTGCACAGATGAACATTTCTGCCTATAGCAGCGAGATCAAATTTCTGCTGTTGCAGGGGGACAGGCTGTGATCCAGCGAAGGTGGCTTGCTTGCTGGCTGTGCAAATGCAATGGAGAGAGCAAGCAGGGAGTCTCACTTGCAGGCACTTGGGAAAGCTCTCTTCCTAATTCTTAATTAAAGCTGATTTCTGTAGTCCCATACCAGCCGATACAGTTGTGAAAGTTATCAGATGGAATAAGTAAATAGATGACGGTCAATTTCATGGTTTCAGGAAATTAGGACAAGAGCTTTCACAGGGGAATGTGCATGCTGTTGAGCTACTATTCCAATCATTGCTGACCATTGGCCATGTTGGCTGGGGCCATAGCTGTCAACCCTTCCTTTTTTGGTGAGAAACTCCCTTATTCCAATGCCGTTTCCCGCTGCTATCCCAGATTGTTGATATCCCTTAAATTTCCCAGATTTCAAAGGAAGCAGCTCCTCTCCCTCCCTGCCGGCCAGGGAGGCTCCTCAGCTGCGTTACCCGGCTGCCAATAAGGAGTCTGAGACCGACTGGGGGCGGAGCTTGCATGCCTTGTGCAGCCAGACCCTCACGCCCAACCAGACAGCCAGCCTGCCATCAACGCGCTCGCTCTTTTGCTCACCCATTCGTGCGCAGCCTCTGGAGTGCAGGGTAGCGAGGCTACTTGGTGCCATTGCACCGCCCTCGCGGCATCCCTTATTTTCAAATCCGAAAGTTTGAAAAAATCCCTTATTTTCAAATCCGAAAGTTGACAGCTATGGCTGGGGCGGATGCTGTCCAGCTCCATCTGGAAAACCACAGGTTCCCCACCTCCGGATTAAGGGAAAGCAATGCCACTGCAGTCCTATATGGTTCTAGTCTGGAAGCAGCTGAGAACAGGTAGCTCAGAGAATGCCACAATCCAAGGAGAAATTTGGAAGAGGAGAGCATTAGGAGCACCTTGACCATTATGGAGGGTCACTAACATAGGTTGTGGTATGTGTCTGGTGGCCACAACAGTTTCTCTGGTTTCCAATATGCTAGTGGACCCAAAAAGGTTGGGGACTTCTGCTCAGCGTTCAAAATTCGCCAGGCGCATTTTGCACCTGGCTACTGACAACCAAGTGAAGATGCCTGGGTGCCAGGATGATGCCTGACCTCTCCACCATCTGGAGGTGCATGCCTGGGGTTCCTTGGATCTTGACTGTTTTCACACACTAGCAACACATTCTGTAGAATCCTATCAATTATATTTTATCTGCACCGCCAGAATGAATTTCAGGAACCAAAAAGTCGTATTGAAAAATACTACTTCCGAGCTGTCTGGCCTAAAAATGGCAACTAGGCATTCTGTTTTGGTGACTGTAACTCTGGTTTGAGGAGCCACTTGGTGTCTAGCATATATATCTGAGCTTCTAACACTGCCACTACTCAAGTTCCCTGATTCTCTACCCCCCCTTTTAAATCGATCTGCTACAGGCTTTCTTCTAGAACTGGTAGACAAATTTGGCAGCAGGAATGGTGGCGCCTGGATTCATGCTTTCAAAGGGCCTAGTTGCTATCAGCTTTCTCCTATCAGAAAAGGAAAGGAGGGAATGACAGCATGCCCTCACCCAAGCCAATGACTCTAGGACCCCATGGAGAGATGGCAAACAATGTGGGGAAGAGGTAATTCTGAGCCAGGGGCTAAAGGGTTGTGGGGACTGGATTAAGCTCCTCATGCTCCCCACTGCATTCAAACTTGCAGCCTTCCAAGGTTGCTTTTCATTTTTTTTTTTAAAAAAAACTGTCAGGATTTTATTACATATGTCTACCGTCTGAACGTCCCTAAAAGTTAAGATGGTTTCAGTGACAAGCAAAAGAAAAAGCAGTATTGGGCATTCAAAGGCAAGAGCTTGGACAAATGTACGGCTGTGGCCACAGAATCCTTTGACTGCCCATTTGGCGTCATTTGTTGTGGAAGTTCATTTGAGTTCAAGGGGGGATGTGGTAATGGACAAAAGAGCAAGGTTGGAACCAGAAAGAGAGAGAATTTGCAGATCACCCTGCCTTGTTTTGTCAGCAAGCACATGCCATGTGTGTGTGTGTGTGTGTGTGTGTGTGTGTGTGTTGTTCATTCAAAGGCCACCCTTTTCCATCCTGTTTCATGCTGTGGTAGCTTGTGCACAACAAAATAATCACTTTCATTTTAATTTTTTTTAAAAGAATCTTTATTGAAAATTATATCAAAACATCAAACATAACAAAATACAACAAAAACAAACAAACAAAACATAACAAAATACAACAAAAACAAACAAACAAAACACAACAAAATACAACAAAACAAATCACAATCCACTCATTACTTCTAACAAACACTCTCTTAAACGAAAAAACAAAACTAATAAATTAAACAAAACAAACCACATACATACATTGAATACCCATTCCTATCCCCATAGTCACTTTCAAGTGTATACAGGTGAACATTTTTTTTTGGGGGGGGTAGACTTTTAACAGGAAGAATTTGTTCTAGATTATGTTTTAATTCCCCCTGTCCACATTTAACAACAGGTGATGCAGGAAGATGCAATTTTAAAAAGAATTGGCATCAACACAGCTTGGCATAAGCGCACAAGAATTTCCACCTCTCTCTTATTGTAGGCACATGGGTGTTCATGGAAACAGTGCAGCAGAACAAGCCCTCTTCTCATGCCCCCACCCAACCTTCTTTCTCTGGGCACAATATATAGCATTGCAAATTGGGGAGGGCAGTACAGTGCTAGGTGAGTAGCAGCAAAGAGCCGTAGTTCGGTGATTTGTGCATCTGGTACTCATGCAGAAGGCCCCAGATCCAGTCCCTGGCATCTCCAGGCAGGGCTGGGAGAAACCTCAGTCTGAAACCTCAGAGAGCTGCTGCCAGTCAGTGTAGACATTACTGAGCTAGATGGACCAATGGTCTGACTCAGTATAAGCCAGCTTCCTATGTTCCTGGGGGTCATCCCTGGACACTTCTGTGAGAAGTGGGGATATATTCACCAATTGAAGGCTGCAGCCCTAAGCTCATTTTCTAGGGGGGAAATCTAATGGGACTTCTGAGTAAAAACACACTCTTGAATGGGAATTGCTAGATTTTTTAAAATACTGGTAAGGGCTATATCATTATATTAAGCACTATGTGGAACCTCCAGTTTTCACTGAGGACTACCTATGTAGTTTGCAACTGATTAAAGCAGGCATGAGGAACCTTGGGTCCTCCAAATGTTACTAGACTACAGCTCTCTTCCTCCCTGATTGTCAACCTTACTGGTTGGGGCTGATGGGAGTTGGAGTCCAACAGTATCTGGAGGTCCACAGGTTCCTCACCCTTGGATGAGGAAAGCAGTGCCTCTGGCACACTAAATCTAACATGGAAGCAACCGAAGCCAGGTAGCTCAGAACTCCAAAATCCAGGACGAAGTTCAGAAGAGTATTAGAAGCATCACAACCCTTTTGTTGTTGTTCAGTCGTTCAGTCATGTCCGACTCTTCATGACCCCATGGACCAGAGCACGCCAGGCACGCCTATCCTTCACTGCCTCTCGCAGTTTGGCCAAACTCATGTTAGTAGCTTCGAGAACACTGTCCAACCATCTCATCCTCTGTCGTGCCCTTCTCCTTGTGCCCTCAATCTTTCCCAACATCAGGGTCTTTTCTAGGGAGTGACCCTGATGTTGGGAAAGATTGAGGGCACAAGGAGAAGGGGACGACAGAGGATGAGATCACAACCCTTATGTAGAGTTATATTTTTCTGGAGTCATGCAAGCCATTCTCTCTATAGCAGCCTTCCCTAAGCTGGTGACCCCCCCCCCAAAGATATTGTTAGACTACAACTCCCATCATCCAAGCCCATTGTCTATGCCGGTTGGGAAGGGTACTCCATTGAATAATGGATATGAGAGAACAGCTTCCTGGTGGCCTCAAAAACTATGAGACTTCCACAAATATTCCTGGTAGAATACTCAAAGAACTTGAGGTGATTTGCGAATATTCGCCAGGGATACTGTCCAAGCCTCAGGTGGTTTTTGTAAGCTCTCTCGTCCTCTGCTACCGGTACTAGTACCCCTTTCACAAAGGTAAGGTTTCTTTCCTTTTCTTGTTGTTATGACAGGGAGAGCTGAGCCTGAGTCAGCTGAGTTTGGTTCCCACAAATGACTAAAAATGGGTTGCCACTTTGGGGACATGGACATTGCTTATTATTTATATGTCTGAACCTCCCTTTTTAAAATACTTGTCCTATCCTTAATAATTGATGAAGATGATAATGATGAAGATGATAATACACGTGTAAATAAAGGAGAATTTGAAATGGATATTTATTTGCACTACACTTTTTTTAAGGCAGGAAAAGAAGATAGGCAAAATGCAGAGAACTATTTCTATTTAAATCCAAAACACGCATAATTTCTTTTCTTTTTTGCCTCCCCCATTTTTGACAGCAGAAAAATGAACCCCATGAAAAATCTCCCATGAGGGGGAAAACGTTTTTACGATCCCAATGATTTCTTCATTATGCTGCATTCCTAGTCATCTTAAACCTAAAAATTAATAAAAACAACCTTTTCAGAAGAACTTTTCACCCCTATAATTGACCTTTCATTTTCTCTTCTAAACCTTCCCTATTCGTTTTGTTGGCTTCTAAGTATTGTTTGGGGATTAAAAGCAGTAAATTCTCAAAATAATTGCTCCCAGTTTGTTGTGTTGTATTTTATTTATACCCCCTCATTGTAAGTTTATGTTAAATATGTACTCTGTTGGATTTTAGCTGCAGCCTGGAATCTCTGGGTGCAATCCATCAGGAATGTCTCCAGTACAATGCACACTGAAATGTGTGGGACTTGTGCAAGGGCACAGCTAAGGTATTGTGTTACTCCCATTCATTCCATTGAAGTATGCACAGAAGGACATTATGTCAGGGGTGGGGAACCTCTGTGGCCATCTGTATGCTGCTGGACTCCAACTCCCATAAGTCCCAGTCAGCAGGGTCAGTGATCAGGGATGATGGGAGCTGTAGTTCAGCATCATTTGGAGGGTCAAAGATTGTTCATGCCTGCTGAGCTATAGAATCTTATACAGCGGTGCCTCGACTTATGAATTTAATCCGTTCCGAATGGACATCCGTAGGTCGAAAAAAAACGTAAGTCAATTTCCCATAGGAATGCATTGGGAGAAAAATATTCGGAAAAATTCGTAAGTCGAAAAAAACGCATCTAAAATTCATAAGTCGAGGAAACCACATCTAAACCGGCAACGATTTCCATTTGGATGTCAAAAAATTCGTAGGCGTGCGGCCACTTTTTTTCATTCGTAAGTCGAAAAATACGGATGTCGAGTACTTCGTAAGTCGAGGGACCACTGTGTACTGACTTACCTGGAAGTGAATCCCATGGAACTCAGGCTGCAATCCTAACTGCAATCCTAACTGATTGAATTCAGTCAGACTTACCTCTGGATAGACAGGGTTTGTATTGTGCTGTTAATTGGTAAACATCTGGGTAGACATGTGTAGGATTGCACTTTGAATGGTTAATGGTTGAATTCTTTGAGAAAAAGAGTCATACAGTGTGTGTGTGTGTGTGTGTGTGTGTGTGTGTGTGTATGTATCTTCACCATCGACTCAGATTGGACTGGATGCAGAACAAATTTTTTTGTGGAGCCCCCCAAACTGCGTTGTTCCAAAATTTAGTTTCCATTAGTGTACCCAACTTCTTTTTTTGTTCCATCCAGGTTCGGAATTTGCAAACACCACGAGAAATATTATTCTTGTGGCACTTCCAGGCCAAACAGAAGCAGGAAGTATTAGAAATCTTCCAATAAATCATTTTTTTACATGAGATTTCCATCTCCCATTTTGTAAGTCCAAGTTGTTTGCATAAGCATCCCAGTTTTTGTGTGCAGATCTGAACCAAACTTCTCAACTTGTAAAAGAGCAGCCAGAGGAAGAGAAAGGGTAGTCAGGCCGCCGCAAAGCCATGGAGACCGTGAGTTCCACACGGCTGTGGCGCCTTCGGGATACCATAGCCCCTCCTCAGTAAGTTTATGGGCAGCCCTTAATCAGTACGAAAGGTCACATGGATATAGCTAATGAAAACCAGGGCTCAAAACAGCATTTTTAATTGCTCACCGTGGTCCATTTTCAACATTCCTTTTAACTACTAAAAAGATCCTGCTTTTAGCTTAAAGGACATTTCAAAAGAAAAAGCGGAGAACTGTTAGAACACAGTTCATGTCTATTTTAATCCATGGTGAAGTTTATAGAAATGAGCCAACATTATGTATCCCGAGAAGCAGTAACGCAATAGTAGGTGCTAAATAAACTGCTTTGGCTTATGTGGAGGTCTCTTGCCATCGTAGCCTCAAAACCAGTTCTCTTGGTCGGTCCAAGCCCATAAGATAGCAGGAGCTATTTTAACTTCAGCTGCCACCACCCGGTGTTTAGCTACATGGTGCACATAAGCAAACCTGGAGCCTGTGTCTCTGAAAGCTTGGAACAAACAGGAGGTATAGAAAAAGACTTTGTTAGGGCCTGAGCCACACGTGTCTGCCCCTGTCTGAGTTCTAGGTTCTCCCAGGTTAGGGTGGGGAACATCAGGTCTGGGTGACAAATGTGGCTTTGCAGCTCTCTGTGGGCCAGCCCCCATCTCCCCAGGCCAGGCACCTCACTGACCTTGCTATGTACCCTGGGTGTTTTCACCCAGCTGGAATATGTCATTGAATTCCTATGCCTCTTGTTTGCCTGTGGAAGATAGTGACGGGGGTGAGAGTCTGTGTAGAAACTAGCCTACAAAGGCAAAATTTACATTTGTTGTGCCTCTCACTTTTGCATCTGGCCCTGTACGTTATTGGTTCTTGTTCCCTTTCAATGCTGTCCCAGGGGTGAAAAGGTTTCCTCTCCCCTGTCCTAGGTTGATTTGGGCATGAAGATCCATCCAAGGAAGCATGAAGCTAAGCAATCTAGGTGCTCCCTTTCATACGGTATGGCGTCAAATCTTAATTCCCATGGATGAACGCCATAAATAAAGGAGTTTAAAAATAAACAGAAAGCATCATGGTCTGAACATCAAATAGGAAAACGAAGAACCTGACTCTTCATAAAAGAGGCTGCTAAACAGAGCTAGAAAATGTGCAAGCAGCATACATAATGTCCTGTTTCCGACATGGACAGAACAGAAAGTGAGCATGACTGGTGTATCAACTTGATCCAGATGCTCAAAGTCTGAGAATGGCTGGGGAAGGAAGCAGATTGGTTAGGCCAATATTTTTTCCTGTCCACCTAAACTAGCCTAGCTGGGCTTGTGTTCAGGGTGTTCACCTCTCTTTGGGAGCTAGAAATGGAGCAGGGAGAGAGAATGACAAGAAAGAAGGGTGTGGATTACTTTATTTACTTACTTATTGTTTTATTGCCAAGGCATCCGAGGTGGATTACAATTTTAAAATACAGTCGTACCTTGGAAGTCAAACGGAATCCGTTGCAGAAGTCTGTTTGACTTCCAAAACGTTCGGAAACCAAAGCGTGGCTTCTGATTGGTTGCAGGAAGCTCCTCCAGCCAACCGGAAGCCGCAGAAGCCCTGTTGAACATTCAGGTTCCAATGGAAGTTTGCAAACCGGAACACTCACATCCAGGTTTGGGGCGTTCGGGAGCCAAAACGTCCGAGTACCAAGGCGTTCAGGATCCAAGGTACGACTGTACTGAAACAGATAAATGTTATAAAATGTAGAGTGTAGCAGTTGCAAGATGCATACACGTAGCTCAGTGAAGCTGAGTTTATTTCAATAACACAAAGAAAACACCCAAGCCTACAGACTGCAGCTGTATGCTCTAACAACCTCTTCACTAATCTGATGATGACTCATCTGAAGGTTCAGGGTGGGTCTTCTGCCCTTTTAAACCTCGCGAGAACACCATCCTCTTCCGCCTCCTCTGCGATGACAATTTCCCTTTCTCTTGCACCCCGCCCTTCTTGCGTTCGTCCCAAGTTAAAGGTAAAGGCTCTGACAGACTGCTGTCAGAGAAACCTGGCCTCGCCAAAGACTGAGCACTTCCCTCTATCTTATCTCTGTCTGTTTCCCTGACACCCTGCTCTCCCAGCTCTTGGCTGCCCTCCCAGTCAGTCAGCTGGTGGGTTCTCTGTTGTAACCTGACATAGAGTGACAGAGTCCTCTCAGATTGACCACAAGCTCCATGGTCTGGCCTCCCTTGCTTCTGCCTTCCCTCAGGTCACAATGGTCTTTCTTCAGCAGATGGGGAAGCAGCTGCCCCTGCAGTTCTCTCTCAAGCCATTGGTTGCTCTTATTGAGAATTGATGGCCTCAACTTCCTGGCTTCTGCCCTCCTTCCAGCAGACAGGAGCCCCTTGGAAGGGAGGGGCCTACCCCAATAGTTCTCTCAGACCATTGATGGTTCAGTCAGGATGTGGTGGTTGGTGCTCCTTGGCATTGTTTAGACCTTGGTCTTCCTCAGTTAGTTAGGGTCAGTATCTGCTCCAGATTTTGGGCAGCCCTTGGGCAAGACACTCTCCCTAGGCTCACATACCCTCCAACATTTCTCAAATGAAAATAGGGACATTCTAAGGAAAAGTGGGACATTCCAGGATCAAATCAGAAACCGGAACGACCTCTAAATCAGGGACATCCCTGGAAAATAGGGACACTTGGAGGGTCTGGTCTCCTTCCCTCAATGAGTTGGCTGGAGGGAGTCCAAAACTTCTGGAGGGCACCAAGTTGGGGAAGGTTGATTTCTGAGTATTGTGTGAAAACCCCCCTCCACTTCCTTATTGTGAAACAAACGTGCTCTGATGTCTCAGGCTTGAGAAGCACTTTCTTTATTGAAAGAAAGGGAAAACAATCTGTTTAACGTTTCAGCATTGGCCAGTGATGATGTCTCTGGAAATGATGGTTTATGGCTCAGCCTCATATTACCGTGGTGAAACCTCTTGATGGGAATGAAATAAGCCAGTGTTACCACTATGTGTTTTGCAAATATCCTCAAAGTGCATTTACGTGATAGAACAGAGTGACTTGAAATGCAAAAGTTCATAGGTCCGAACGCCAAGCTGGAATTTCTTGCTTAATTTTAAAATCTCCTGCTTTTGAGGGTTTAAAATTACACCCCTTGCAATATTTTCATATTGTTTTTGTGTGGGTCTGAGGCATTAAAGCTCGTTTCGTTTTTAGGTAATTTATAGGCTGATAACATTTTTATCCTGTGTCATAAAGGGAAAATGCTGGGTTCAGAATCAGAGCAGCAAATTATGGAATAATGAAAACTTCCATCACATCAGCACCTTGACTCAGAGGCAAAAGGCCCCTTCACACTCAGTGATATGGGAAACACTTCTTGATGCTGGTGTTTGTGTTTGTTTGTTTGTTTGTTTGTTTGTTTGTGTGTGTGTGTGTGTGTGTGTGTGTGTGTGTACAAAGCAACTATATGAGTCGGGCAATCTGCATGGATCTCCCTCATCTAATTGCTGTCCAGTTTAGAGGGAAGACAGTGATTGGGTGGAAAAGATCTATGTGACTGGTGCCACATTGCCTATTGGATGGGTAGATCCATGTGATGATCCCAACATTGATCTGCTATCCACTCTCATACCACAACCACATGGAATTGCGCTCTTAGAATGTGTGTGTATCCAACACTACAGAAGCAGACATATACAAACGAGGCCTGTTCTCTATATAAATTGGACAACTCTTTTCAGGAGGTATGTCTACAACACTAAATAGGCCACTTTCGAAAACCTGCCCATTTTTAAGGTGCGGCTTATATTTGGGCCAATACAGTAAGAGGAGATATGGTAGAGATGCATAGAATTATGCATAGCTTGGGGAAAGTGGACAGAGAAAAGTTGTGGACAGAGAAAAGCCTCAGAAAGAAAAGATGGAGAATTTCTCAAAATTAACCTTGGTACCAAGCTCAGCAACATCTTGCTCATTTGCTTACTAAGTGAACCTGTCAATTTTCATACAGTATTGATTAATAATGCCCCCCTCCAAAACAACAACAACAACATTAATGACAGTATTTTGAACCCTGGAGAAATGATGGTTAATTTTTGTTATGCTAACTACTCTGTTTGCTGTCATTGTTTTGGAATTGCCATCAGATCAGATTTGCTGAAATGTATATTCCATTGAACTCTGTTTTATTGATGTGATGATGGTAGCTATTAACAGCCATTGTTATGTTTCTTATCAAATCTCTTTAATCTATATAGCTCTCCATTACATGATTTATTTGTGTGTGTGTGTGTGGTTAAGGCAGCAATACTTAATAGTACCGGTGGTAGCTTTATAAATACAAAAGCAAAGGCATTCTGAATGTAACATACTTTTTTATTTATAAAAAATGCTTACTTTAAATGAGTGATTTATTGATTTTATTTCCCTCTTTTGTGTTTTCAATCAACTTTCTTAAGTTTTAGGTTACACTATAGTGTCAATCCATGCAATAATGGATTCCCACCACCCCCGCCCTGGAACAGGAAATAAAACAAGCTTTACCACCCCTTTTAGCAATTTTGTTGCTCTCTCTCTCTCTCTCTCTCTCTCTCTCTCTCTCTCTCTCTCTCTGTGTGTGTGTCATCTCCTTCAGTCTCTCCAGCTGTTTTTGAATTCCCATCAGCCCCCACCAGCATGGTCAATGGTCAGAGATTTTGGGTGCTGTAGTAGACACACAACATTTGGAGAGCAACAGGTTCCACATTCCTGATATAGCTGGTCCTTTATTGCAGTAAAAGCAACTTCTTTGATACATGCCAGTCTTTTATGTCACGCCCAATATACCTGTACTGCAAAGGGAGGACTTGGTGCTGCTGCGTACCATTTGATAAAAAAAAAAGTTGTTGCTTTTAAAGGCAGCGTTTGGCAAGTGGTCTTGATGATCTGGATGCAAATACTCTTATTGGGTGCATGTGCGTATGCTTGCAGCTTCTAAGTAAATAACTTATATATAAGTGGATAGATAGATAGATAGATGATAAATAATGCATCTTTCACATGTCTCTTCTGAAAACAAAACCCAAACAATACAGCTAAGAATCTGGAAAGCCAAACACCACCCTTTAAAAGTTGATACTAAAGTGATTGTCATCTGCATCACATGTTCAGAAAAGGTTAGGCTGATCTCCAGCCATGTGATTGCCGTTTATCACCCTGAGGACAAAGGTTAAGCCCTTTCTTTCTTTCTTTTTCATATGTGTGAGGTTTGTTCCCTGGTCCCCATACTTTCCTGAAAAATTCCTGAAGATTGTACTGTGAATAGTTTTAATAATCCATTGTGGGCTTCTGTGATGAAAGATTCTGATAGCTGGGCTACATGAGAAAGCAACAAACCGCAGCTCCCCTTCTCTGGCAGGCCATCAGCATACTGATTCTCATCCCACAGCAGGTTTGGCGAGGTACAAATTCTTTCACTCACATCGGGCTGTGGTTAGCATAACATTTCTCCATTTGAAAGTGTCCTTTAAAGTCCTCATCCAAACAGCAATTTCAGCTGGCAAGTGATTTTATGTAATAGCTGAACTGTTGCAGCTCTCTCAGATATTTTATTGAGTACAGGGCAAACAAATTGTCCCTGAAGCTTATCTGTTCCAAATGAGAACTACACATGAAACTTTATTTAAAGTATCGGATTATGTTTTGAAATGTCATTTCGCAGCAAACATTGATTTATGTACAGAACCTTATTTTCCCCCCAATCATTAAGGAAATATGCATTTTTGGAATGTTAAAAGCATTTTTGTCAAGTAGAGATCACTAGTAATGATCATTGTTATTAGCTTAGTTTTAAAAAGGCACGCTCCCCAGATCATGAATGAATGCAGTTTTGTAGGAGTAATTGAGCTGGAGGGATCCAGAGATGTCCTAGCAGAAGAAATTCTGGCAGAGGTACTGTTCCATGAACTGCCATGCAAGAGCAAGTGGAAGATCTTGTTGGCTGTTCCGGAAGGGATTTTAGTAGTGCGTTGTGGCTAGCACACATGTTGGGCAAGCAATGGTACACTGCCTTGCAGATATGGAAGAACATACCTTTGTGTTTTAGTCTTTTCTTATGCAAGGATCTTGTGCCAAGGCAGAAGAAAGCTCTTCTACATGCAAAAGAGGCAAGGGTGCTGCTCATGGAAAAGCGACTCTGCATCCAATTCAATATTTATGGGTGCTAAGAAGCCTATAAAGATGAGACAGGCTTTATATTTATTTGCTTTGTTTAATAGTAGTGGGTTTTGCATTCAATAGGAGTGTGTACCCCAGATTTGCCCTTGTATCTGTACCTGCACATTTCTAAAATGCTGATTGGTTTCTAAGCTGCTCCGTGCTCTCTGTGGATCCACAAGTCATTTTTTGTGCTACTCTGTATAAAATAAAGCACAGTGTTTCCCATTCTCTATAACAGGGAAATTAAAAACAGCTATAACTTTCCCCCATTTGGCCAAAGTGGATCAAATTTACAGGCACAGAAGCCCCTTCAGAGTAGATTAAGTCTACCAAACTGCAGACAAATTGGTGCAGTAGCTTTCTGTGGGAAAAGTAAAAGCTATTCACTTTCCTGCATAATCCCTATTAGGGCAGTGCCTTTGTTAGGCCAACTAAAACTCCAAAACCCATTAGCATTGTAATTTCAAAGAGCAGAGTTTGGTTCTTGATGTTTCTTACCCTAAAATAGTTAAAAGGTGACTAAGCAGTATACTGCCTGCTCCAGCTTTGTTCTGAGGCAGGGGGTTCTTCCTCAACTTGAGGCATTCTTGGAGAGGTGATATACAATATTTGGCGCTTGCCCCTGCATGTGACTTAACTAGATAACCATAGGGTTCAGTCTTGTTGGCCTTTTACAGAATATTTTAGAGGAGCATGTACATTTTAAGAATGGTAACCGTTTCACAACAAATATGTACTTATGGTGCAAATTAGCCATGCTTTTTAGCTGAGAAGATACTCTATGCATAAAAAACACATCCCACAACTGTTCATTGGAAATTTCTGTTCCAAGTTAGTGGTTGTGTCTGACCTATGGCTCGTGTCATGCTAAGGTATAAATAGCTTAAGCAGTTCATTGACTTAGTTAATTGACACTGAAGGTGTCATCTATGGTTTATACCGGCTTTGAATAATTCCTGTAGCATCACTTCTAGGACAGGTAAAAGTGGCACCCACAGAGCCACAAATGCACAAATATACGGGTACTTAAAATAATTTGCCAGCATTTCTCATGTATTGTATTTCATTGATAATTGTTAGATTTTTTTTCCAATTAGATAATTCTCCTGGGTATTCCCTCCCCCACTTGATTTACAGAGCATTGTATACTATAGCCTTTTCCCTGACAATTTATATTTTAGAAACACAAGACAGAGAGGAGACTTAATGTTATGTGAAAGGATTTTCCTAGAGTAACTGTTTCAGCCCCTTTCTCCAACTGAACGAATAACTTTGATCTTTCAACTGTGAGAAGTAAACTGGGTGTGACCTTCCGTCATCAGCTAATCATCTCCCTTAATGACATCTGTTAACTTTGTTCTGATATTAGATCATGCTCTTTCTTTGTACTGTCAACATTTTTCATCCAAGGTCTAATTATTTCACTTTACGTGTATAGGGATATCATGGGAGTCACTTGTGCCCAGTATGAAGTTCATCTTTTTTGCATATCAAATTTCTAAAACTGATTGCAGCATTTTCAATGTTTTCTCACAGCATTACCGCACTGATCTTTTTTGAAAAAACACACAACAACTTTAAAGTTAAATATCATATGTTGCTTAGTACAGGTCACAGCCATCTCTTTTTCGTTACCACTTTTTCTGCTTAAACTATTCCATTTCCCAGGTAATTGTGCTTTATTAAAGGATAATTTTTACACTCAATATGATAAATAAGCCAGGCAGTATTTTAGGAGAGTGATTTTCACATGACGTCATTTTGAAGGGAGAGACCATGTATTTATTGTGAGGGTTGGCTCTGTACTGCAGACACTGTTTGGGGCCCCCAGAGCTACCAAGACTGCTCAAGGATGCTCTAACTCTATCACAGCCTTCCTTGTCCTCCTGATGTTTTGGTCCACTTGCCATGCTGGCTGGGGTTGATGGGAGTTTGCAGTCCAAAACATCTGGAAGGCACCAGCTTGTGGAAGGCTGTTCTGTAATAATGTGGGCATCACCTATCAGTAAGAACTTCTCAGATGCTATGGATCTCATATGGCATGAGGCCATCAAGTTCAGAGGGGGCTGCGGAATGAATTGGTTTCCTGAAAGGTCCCCCTGAGTGGCAAAGTGGTGGTGGGCCTTTGCTTTTTCGGAATCATATATACCAGGAATGGGGAGGAAAAAAGAATTACAGCTCTCATCATCTCTGTCACAGCTACACGTTCACATGGGAGTCTCTGTGGTGTAGTGGTTAGAATCTCAGACGAGGACTGGGAAGACACCTGATCAAATTCCTACTCAGCTGTGAAGATCATTGGGTAAGCTTGGGCCATCTGCTATCTCTCAGTCTAACCGACCTCAGAAGGTTGATATATGGTGACTAAGTGCCTTCTTTCCCCAATTTAAAGGGATTCCTAGGAAGATGCCCATTTTCTCTATGTCCAGTATTCAACATCCTGGTTGAGAAAATGGTTGATATCTCTTAAATTCTCTCTTCTTTACTGAATGCAAGGCGGCAGCTGAGCTCTTGCTGCTGCCTTAGAGCTGCATGAATTGAAACCTCAATGCCCGACCCCTGGAAAAGGCAGTGATGCTGTTGGACATTGTGTGGGAAAAGAAATGGCTGCCTCTGCATAATTGAATAGAGGTAGTTGGTTGAAGGGAAATGGATTTTGGAGCAGGATCTGGATCATCTGTGAGGTAAATTAACTTTGTAAATTAATTGAACAAGAAGTGGTTTGTGCCATCTGGTGTGGGGTGCAAAATAATTTAAGTGTTAATTAAATGATAGGAATTATTTTTAAACTTCAATGGAAATTTTATGAAACTGCTGACCTCTTTCATTCTCTTTTTTGGTGGTGTGTGCCCCCTTTTCTGGCAGTGCATCACTGACCAACCTAAGTTGTTGTGAGGATAAAATTGGTAGGGAACAGGGAGGAGAAGGCCACCTGCAGATACCATCTCATCATGAAGTAAACTGCCCTGTGATCCTCATATGAATAGTGGCATAGAAATTAAACAAAAATAAATATGAAGTGTGTTTTGTATGGTGTTGGAACTGGCCTTTAGTGTGGTGGTGCCTATTCTTGGAAGTCCCTCCCCTCTCTCTCACACACATGTGTTGTTCTCCATTTCCTTTTTGTCACTTATTAAGTACAGTCGTACTCCTGCAGCCAAACTGAAGCCGCAGAAGCCCTGCCGGACATTCGGCTTCCAAAAATAGTTCGCAGACCGGAACAGTCACTGCTGAATTTGCAGTGTTTGGGAGCCAAAACGTTCAGGAACTAAGCTGTTCAAAAGCCAAGGTACGACTGTACCGGTAACTCCCTTTTCTGTGCTCTGACTGACGGTCGAATAAACTGTATTGATTGATTGTAACTCCCTTTTCCAACAACACTTTTAAGTTGAGGTTTTTATCCCAGCCCATATTTGGATTGGATTGGATTCCCCCCCCCAATACTTTTTAAAAAAATGTAAATTTGCTTTAAACTTTTTAATATATGAAATTGGCTTATAGATGCTTCTGTTGATTTTTAAATGGTTGAATTGCTTTGAAATGTTTCATAGAAAGCAATTCGTAAGTGAAAGGAAGTAAAAAATTCTCCCTCTCTCTCTGTGTCATTTGGCCATAAGCAGCTGATATTTTTAAAAACAATATCCTGTATAAAAGGTAAAGGGACCCCTGACCGTTAAGTCCAGTCACGGACGACTCTGGGGTTGCGCACTCATCTCGCTCTAGAGGCTGAGGGAGCCGGCGTTTGTCTGCAGACAGCTTCCGGGTCATGTGGCCAGCATGACAAAGCCACTTCTGGCGAACCAGAGCAGCACACGGAAACGCCATTTACCTTCCCGCCGGAGTGGTACCTATTTATCTACTTGCACTTTGACGTGCTTTCGAACTGCTAGGTTGGCAGGAGCTGGGACTGAACAACGGGAGCTCACCCCGTCGTGGGGATTCGAACCGCCGACCGTCTGATCAGCAAGCCCTAGGCTCTGTGGTTTAGACCACAGCGCCACCCGCGTCCCAATATCCTGTATAGATCCTGATAAATACAATAAATGTAGGCTATCCTGAGCACCTTGTAGGAACAGGTGGGCTATAAATGTAATAAATATGTAACAAATATATAACTCCCTGGATCAGGGCAACAAACCACAGTCCTGCGTACAGTAACACATGTCTAAACAGCTTACATCAACCGGGTTGTTTTTTGTTCTGCACAGCTCTGTGGTGAATTGATGCTCTGGTTTCTCCTCTCTTTTCGGTCTTTTAATGAATTCCAGCAGCCCTCCTAAGCAATTTAAGGGAAATGCAAGGATCTTAGTGGTGTGCTAGCACAGTAGAGTAATGGCTGTTAAAGATACAAGCTGAGGGAGTACTTGGAAAACAAACGACCATTTCGCCAGTGAAGCAAAGCAAACAATCCAGATCTCCTCAGTTTTCATTCTTGGGCTCTACGCCATATGTGTAGGGTTGCTCCACATGGGTTTTTTTTTTTAAATTTCTTAATGTCCACGGGATGGCTTTTCATCACTGCAAGGTTGTTCTGGCTTGGAGTCAGCTGTCGGGGACATATGCACTTGCTCTGTGTTAACTGCTGCTCTCTTCTCACACTTTCTCTGAAATAAGAAAGAACATAACATAAATATCAGTACATTCAAGTTGGCACCAGCTTCCTGTAGGCGGAAAAATTAACCCAAGAAATAATTATTTGGGATTTCATTTAGCCTCCAAACAGGCGCTCTGCTTAACTTCCACGTCTTTTTATGAACATCTTAAAAACAACAGTAAGCATGTTGAAATATCCATTGTAAGAATGCTTGCCTTGAGGAATCGAATCGGGGCCTGGTAAGGGTCAGACCAGATGCAAATCAGATGTATTCACATCTAATATGCAGGTGTTTAATAGCTGCTGGTGTATAACTCTACTCAGGGGAGTTACCAAGAGGATGCCCTCTGCTGATCTCAATCAACATCCCAGATGGTTTGCAGGTAGGGAAGGAGACAGTTTTCCAAATATTTTCACCCACATTGTAACACAGATGGAAGGGCACTGTTTTGAGTTGCATTGACATTCTGTCCTAAGAGTTTATCCAGATTGGGCCAATGGTGTGAAATACTCTCAGGATTGCTGGTGTTTAAATACGGTACTAATTTCAGGATTGGAATGGCTCTCATAATTGACGAACAAGAAAAAGGTGTAAGCATTCCTGAGCAGACTTTTTTTTTGCCTTTACATCTAATGTTACTCCTGATACCAATCTCCATACATCTTTTATAACTCAGTGGAATGACTGAGTTGCAGAATATTTTAATCTTGGAGCTGCCAGACAATTCTAGACCAATTAATCTACAAGTATGTGCATTTTGGGGATGATATTCTCCAGTGACTCAGCGATGTAACAGATGGCAAAATGCTTAATATTTATTTCCATTTCACATCTCTATTGGAGCTAAACCCAGATATCTTATTTTATTATTCTGACAGTCAGGCAACATCTGTTGAGAACACTGTCAGCTGAATTACAGCCTCCCTGGCAGGTCTTGGGACGGACAGCATGAATTAATTTCGGCAATCCTGAATATGGCTCCATGTCATTTTCTACTACAACACATTGCTTTTATTGTAGAGGCTTAATTTATGGATACTGAACAGCTTTATATCTATACCCCAAAGAGTCTAAATTTATTCATATTGACACAGCCCCTTAAAGAAGGCTTTGTGCATTAAGTTGCAATAACACTGGATTTATTTCGACTCATTCCTCAGCTCTGGCCAAGTTATTATAAAAGGAATGATACACTCAAGGGCCATTCTCAGTTGCTGGGCTATAAGGTTCTGTGCTGTCATGTGGGAGACTCCAAACTAGGGGTGATTTTCAGGATTCCAGTGACAGCAATTGGTGTAAACCAGATTATTTCAGAAGTATGGCATTATTTTGTGTGATATTTGGGCAAAAAAGAAACTGTAAGATGCCTTTCTATGCCTTCAGTTTATAGGTTCCTCCTTACCATTAAGCAACCAATTCTGCAAAGCAGCACAAATTCCCTTCTTCCAACCTTCCCAGCTGCTTGCAGATGACCTGTTTACTGAACATTCATCCTGATTTGTTTGCACAAAAGTTTAGGGGAGGTTACACAATGTTGAATGTTTATTGATCATTCATTCTCATTTGTTTGTGGGGAGGTTGTATGATGTTGTCATCCTACACTTTTCACAGCATTTCTCTATCACTTTGCTTACCTCAAAAAGTTTTTTGGTTTTTGTTTTGCTTTGAAGAAGATTTGTTGAACATCAGCACCAAATCCACTTTAATTTTGCAACCTGAATTTATCACTGTGCAGCTGAATCTCTTTGCAAAATAGCAACAGTCTTCAAGCAGCAATATGGGGTAACAAGGACTGGGCAGACACAGTGTCACTGAAAGCTCACCAAAAGTAGGCTCAGACAACAGACCTGGTGGCTCTTAATTTAAGCCCTGGGGTTCCTGGCAATGTAATCCCACAATCTGAACCCAAAATGGTAACATTTCTTCAAATTCCCATGCTCAGGACTGGTCAAAGACATTTTGCAGCTTGAAGCAGAATAGCTAATACTCCATCTCCCATCATGGCACATAGGACCCAAGATTAGTTCGTTATTTTGGCACCTGAGGTCCCTCCCTGTTCTTGTCAGTAAAAAACCCAGCAACAAATTAAATAACTAAACATTAGCTGCCCTTTCACAATACCCAAAATTGCTGCTTGAGGTGGCTGTTTCACTCTCCCCTAATGGTAGGGCTGGCCCTGAGTACACTTCTTTTATAACAATAGATGACAGAATGTGGAACATACTTCATTGAAGAATGTCAGGCAGGCAGGTACTGGGGAAGGCATATATTTTTCCGCATTCCTTCCTATTTCTGAGACTTTCTTCTTTGAGTGGATTGGGTCAGAAGATTGCAAGTTGCAGAGCTTGTGTATGCATGTTCTTGTTAGGGGCCAATGGGACAATCTCCATGTTTCAAGGAATTATTAGTTTTAGGTGTGTGTGTTTGCTTCCCTAGCTCCCTCTAACATGGTTTATAAAGCATCCAATACATCTCCGAGGACCTCCTCCCCGATTTCTTCCCTGGTCTGCTTAAAATTAGTAAAATCAGCATTGCTGAATTGCCCTACTCTTCAACTCTAACAGTTTTTCCCATTGACTTCGGGAGGTTTCTGAGACGAAGTCTGAACACCTGGTTTATATAAAGAAAAACAATTGAAAAGAGGATTAAGAAGCTAAGGCCACCTGGATAAGATTGCATGAGAACTTCAACTTGAAGATAATGATGTCATATCTTCTCATGGTGAATGGCTCTCTGATGTAAACTGAATTACTCTTTGGATCAAACAGTTACAACTTGAAAGTGCCTTACTTACAGTGCCATCCTATACACGTCTACTCAGATGTAAGCCCCACTGAGAGTAATGAGATTTACTTACTGGTAAATGTCTCTAGGATTGCAGTCTTGTTATAGCCTTAATCTATAACACAGTGAGATGCAGCTACTTCAACTCAATCTTCATGCTTGGCCAACTATGCTGCTAAACTGTTGTTGTGACTTGAGCCTTGGAGCCTATTTTTGGCAAGTCTTCCAACTCAGACCCCAAGCAAGGATTGTGTGGTCAGGAGAACCAACAAAGCTTGGTTGAACTTTGATCAACATGGATCTTCCCTGGGAGCTCTCCTAGGTGCTTGGCATTGCTTCTAGTACTCCAGACTTGTTTCTTAGAACGTGCTACTGAGTGAAACATATGAACATGAAAAGCTGCCTTTTACTGAGTCAGACTATTGGTCCATCTATCTCAGTATTAGCTGTAGGGTTTCAGACAAGGAGTTTTCCTCACCCCTACCTGGAGATGTGGTTATTGAACCCAGGATCTTCTGCATGCAAAGCAGATACTCTACCACTAACTACGGGCCTCCTGAAAGGCTCTGTTTGACAGTGTCTACATTCTAGGTCAGGGTCTGGCTTAGTGCTACATGTTTTCCATGGATGTCAGGGCATCACATGGGTTGATATTGTTACCTAGCATCCAAGGCAGAAAATGTTCACAGTCAAAGAGTATGCTGCTACTTCCTGTCCCTACTCAGTCTATTTTCTGAGCAAACCAACACAGGACCAGAGCATCTGGCAAGAAAGATCCAGAAAACACATTAATTCACACGGAAACACATAAGAACAGACAGAAAACAGAGAAGAGGGCTTTGGCAGTCTCCACAAACACAAAAAGTTGAAGACAAACGAAAAATAAAAACAACTTACATAGTTCAGCAGACAGGGAGCCTGACACCCATCAGAACCACTCTTCAGGTTGAGCAGGACAGCTATTTCCCCCAGAAAAAAAATCAACACTAACTGGGTAGCAACTGCAAAAGAAGTCCAAGAGTAAGTGCTTAACAAACAGCTGCCATTTGGAGTCAGATTCCTTTCTTCAGGAGATGTCATGCGGGAGCGGACAGCAAGCACACTTGGTGAAAAGCAAAGAGAAATGAGGCACACAGCTCATTAACAGCTTCTTTATTAGCATAAAAACAAACACAGAGATCCATGATGTGTACTCGCTCAGCATGAGCTGTTGCCCAGAGTGCCCCTCCCCCCTCTAGTTTGTTTTCTATGTGTCAGATCTCTCCCTTTGCCTATGGTGACCACCAAGGGACTGGCGCATCTGCTTGCTTGCCCCTGTTCCCCATCCTTCAATATTTCCCCATTCTTCTCTTTTTCTGGGGTGTGTCTTGTCTCCCACCACCACAAACCTGAGTCCAAACTTTCCTCTCCTGCACTTTCCCTGGAGGATTCCTGGCCAGGTGTTCTCCACTACTCTTCCACATCTGACCAGTCCCTGTCAGGAGAAGTAGAAGAAAGAATTGCCCTTGAGCTATTGCACAATAGGAGCTCAATGTGCCTATGTCTCTCCAGCCTGAGGATGTTGTGTTGCCCTCCTCTGACTCTGAGAACTCTAGTTCAGAAGCCTTAGTGAGTCCACAGTCTCTCCTGCTCTGGAAAAGCCAACAATTGCTAAAGCATGTTGGAACCCGTCAACGTGAAGAGGCTTATCTTACCAAAAGTGCAACTAGCTGCTGAGATAGAGTTGGACTTCCTATTTAAGGCTTAGATTGTTGCTGAAGCAACATTTGCACCCGGCACTTATGGAGTCTCCAGCCTAAACTCTGTACGGCGCTGTCCAAGGTGCTATGGATGCCTTGCCCCATCCTTGCTGAGCTTGTTCTTTGAAACAAGAAGACAACAACTGCTATGGGTCTTATCTGATGGTTCATTCCATCCCCATATGTAATTCATGTATCAGTTGCACCAGATCTAGATCCTTCAGTAGTAGCATGATTATTGATCTTGGACTCTTGCTCTTGCAAAACACTGAAGTTGCCGGAATGGGCTTGCCAAATGTGATTTATTTAAAAGGATATCCAGTATTCCAAAATTACATGGTTCATTGACTAAGAAGACTAGGATAAAATAATAATCCCTCGGCCAATAATGCGAGATGAGCTTCGCAACCCCAGAGTCGGTCACGACTGGACCTAATGGTCAGGGGTCCCTTTACCTTTACCTTACCCTCTGCCTTGTTATCTGGAGCTTTTAATCACTGGTAGCTGGGGAAGTTTTGACTGGTGAATTTCATGATCATCCTATGCCTAGAAATAGGCTGAAATGAGGAATGTACAAAACTATATATAAGGGACCCCGGATTTGTGTAGGGCAGGCACCCCCAAACTCAGCCCTCCAGATGTTTTGGGACTACTATTCCCATCATCCATGACCACTGGTCCTGTTAGCTAGGGATGATGGGAGTTGTAGTCCCAAAGCATCTGGAGGGCCAAGTTTGGGGATGCCTGGTGTAGGGTTTACTCCTTAGCCTTTTCTTCTGCTGCAATTTATCCTGCAAGGCAGTGGGTACAGATTTTTCCTCTGGGTTTACTCCCAAAGACCTTTCTCATGAATGAGTGTAGCCGCAAGGCAATATGTCTACTTTAAAAAAAGCATCATTTAGTTCAATGGGACTTACTTTCAGGTAAGTAGGTATAGGATTTCAGACTTAGGCTACACTTACAAGAGAGTAAGTCTCATTGAACACAGTGGGGCTTTTTTCCAAGTGTAGGATTTTCTTGTCAGTGTAATGTGTATGTTAATTGCATTCACACAATTAATGGCATGTTTAGTTTGTCTCTGTGGTTATGAGAATCCCAAACACAGGAGACAGTGACTGTCTCACATGAGGCTGTGCATGCGGCTGAAGTCTGAAAAGCCATCCTGGTGGTTGGCTCTCTGCCACTGACCTTAATGTAATCAAAACCTCACTCCTCATCCACTGCTATATAAATAATTTCTGTCATCAGTTCAATGCTATCATTGTTGTGCAAGGTCAACTAGCAGGGACATACGTACTGCACAGAAGCAACATTCTCAATAGTGGGCAGGAATATTGTGGGTCGTGGTGGGGAGGGAATTCTCAAGTTTATTCACATATGAAATGTTTTAATCTGGAAGATTGGACAGTTTCCCTTTTCCACAAAATTTGATTGTGAACATTATTTTTGTTGAAATACTGTAAATAAAAAAAATTGTCCAGTAGCACCTTAGAGACCAACTAAGTTTGTTCTGAGTATAAGCTTTCATGTGCATGCACACTTCTTCAGATTATTTTTATTGTAATTTTTGTGATTGCAAAGAGCTAGGTGATACGCCAGTCTTCACAAGATTGCAAGATCATGTTGGAGCAGATATTTTTTACAGTCTAATTTTAAGCTTTCAGAATAAGTCATTGTAATGGAAATGCTGACTGATGCTTCATTCCAGTGAGGCTGGTTTATACTGCCATAATAGATGACATGGTTTATAGGCATTACCTGTTAAACTACCTGTGCTTGCAAATGTCCCACTAATATATGCATTTATAAACACACTTTACCCAAGTATATGCATTTTGGTACATGTTAGTTAGTTAGTTTTTCCTTCCCCCCCTTCAGTTTTATTAAACATTTCCAACATATAATACACTAAAAAACCAAGCCAAACAGATCTAATATGAACAGACAATCCAAAGAGTAAAGAGGAAAAATAAAATAAAAAAAGGAGAGAGGGAGAGGGAGAGGGAGAGAAAGAGAAAGAGAAAGAGAAAGAGAAAGAGAAAGAGAAAGAGGAGAGATTATACATACATAGCCCCCTATTACCCCTCTGTCTTAATCCTCAGTTCACATACTGAGATATGAGTTTCCCCAGCTCTCACCTGGGATAGCCTCCACCTTTCTCATCCTCTCACCCCAAGGAAAACCACTCTAACCTGTCTCCGACACAAATCCCTTCTTCTTCTGTCCATCTTCTCTCTGTATGTATCTTCTTTTATTCCAAATATAAATCTTCAGAGTTTGACACATACATAAAAGTAATACTAACAGAAAACTATCAAAAAGTTAAAGATAACAAACTGGTACACGTTAGCTTGCTGGAGAACCACATTACAAAACTCGGAGAAATGTGAATTTCGATGGATGGCTGTGCTTTGGTTCACATACTGCTTCGGAAACTGCTCAGGTAGGCTTGCCTTTAAATGCAAACTAAATGGAATCCCCCTCCCCTCCCCTAATCATAAACTGTTGCAGTAGCAGGAGAAGAGCTCACACTGGGCATCTTTGCTGTGCCATCCTGGAGCTGGTGCAGCAAAAATGATAGGGTCAAAAAAACCCAGCCTCCCACATTCTGCCCTGGCCTTGGGGAGCCCTGCAGCGCTTTGAATGCAACAGTGGCTCCACCCTCTCTTCAGCTCCACTGCTCTCTGGCCAGGCATTAGGGCTGGTCCCTAATCCTTTTGGGATAAGCATAGGGAGAGAGTCTCTGAGTAACGAGGGGCTACTTGACTCACCTCCGTTTGATCTTTGGGTTAATGACCGTTTAGTGTTAATAGGAAAACAGCCGTCACTTTGCTTTTAAGCTGTTTGGTACACTAAGCAGAAGGCAATGACTTTATCCATTTTTAAGAAGGAACAAATGAAATCATTCATTCAGATACATTCCTCGGGTAAAGTCTGTGTGCATGATGCCCTCAGATCCAATGGAAAAACAAACAAAACCTCACCGAAACTGCCATACATGGGTAATTTCATTACAACAGTGCAACAGTCAGTCACCTCTTGTTTTCTTAAACTGATATTATTGAAAGATTGGCTCTTCTATTTATGGTTACATTTTTAACCCGTCTCCATAGCAAACTCTCCTATTCACTCAGTGTTAATAGGACCAAAACTGAGATGGCATCGCCAGGGTTGGCTTAATATCAGAAGCAAATAATGATTAGACCTGTGCTGTTATTGTTTGGCTGTTTTTGAAAAGTGTTCAGAATGAACTGTCAGCAGCAGCTCTTTGGATATGAATAACAGGACACGATACTGAAGGAGAGGATGCAAAGACATTGCATTAGGCTGCACTCCTAAATGCACTTACTGGAGAGTAAAGGACATTGAACGTGATAGCATGTAATTCTAAGTGGCCAGGTATAGACTGCACTGGAAGAAAACATAAAGTTGTAACAAATACAGGTTTATTATTATTATTATTATTATTATTATGAATTGGTTGCAATTCAATGCACAATTGCATAGGAATAAACCCAAATGAGAGATGCGGGTGGCGCTGTGGTCTAAACCACAGAGCCTAGGGCTTCCCGATCAGAAGGTCGGCGGTTCGAATCCCCGTGACAGAGTGACCTCCCATTGCTCAGTCCCTGCTCCTGCCAATGTAGCAGTTCGAAAGCACGTCAAAGTGCAAGTAGATAAATAGGTACCACTCCGGCAGGAAGGTAAATGGCGTTTCCGTGGACTCTGGTTCACCAGAAGCAGCTTAGTCATGCTGACCACCAGAAGCAGCTTAGTACGCTGGCTCCCTCGGCCAGTAAAGCGAGATGAGAGCCACAACCCCAGAGTCGTCCGTGACTGGACCTATTGGTCAGGGGTACTTTTACCTTTAAGCCCAAATGAATTTAGTAGATTAAAAAATATATAGTTAAAGGTAAGTAGACATGATGAGCCCTTGAGAAAACAAAAGTAACAGCAATACCTTTATTGGGACTAACTAAAATGTCACATGGGCTTAATAAAATCAGTGCTTTTTTCTAAAAAAAATGTTTAGGGGTATGCGTAGCCCTACGTCCCCCCCTCCCAGAATAAAGCACTGAATAAAAGCATTAACCAATTGTTACTTTTGGACAGTTTCTGAGCAAATATGCAAAGGACTCTGCTGCATGTTTCTTTATTTGCAATAATTCACACCGCCACCAAGGCCTAGTTCAGATAAAACCACACCATGTTTATGAATGAAGCTCAAGCATAGGTGTTTCACAGATCTCTATAAAAAAGGTGTCCTTGACTTGTGGGTTGGCTGTAGACAAGGCCCATCTATGTGCATTTGTATTGTTCTTATTAATGTAAGCTGATAATTTTGTTATAAATGTAGGAGGCCATAATTGGAAGGGGGCATTTTTGGATAGAAAGCTGCCTTACACAGAGTTAGACCATTGGTTTATCCAGCTCAGGACTACCAATGTCAACTGGCAGTGGTTCGCCAGGGTTTCGGATGGCGTGAGTGTCTCTCTATCCCAACCCTACCTGGGGATTGAACCTGAGATCTTCTAAATCAGTGAGCCCCAAGAGTACTTCAACATGGAGCCTTCACACTGCCTTCCTAAAGCTGGCTAAGTGAGGTGCAGCAGTTTGGGAGGGAGGCACAAGGGTTCTAGGAACCCCCCACCTCCTTCCCAAAGCTAGAAAAGTGCTAACTAGGCTTTGAGAAAGAGTCTGGAAGAGTCTAGGACCCTGTCAGAGCAGAGCCCTCATGTCTTCTTCCCAAAGCCCAGTGCCTTTCTGACCCAGTTTTGGGAAGGCTATGTAAGGGTGGGGTGTGTCAAATATTTCTCCAGGCTGCCAAAAAAAGCCTGGTCCAAACGTTGGTCCATGCTATTCTAAATGGAAATGAGATTCTCTATCATTGAGCTATAGCCCTTCTGGATAGCTGGAAGATAATGATGGGTTATATTGGAGTGGACTGACCCTTTGGCATTGGATTTAAAGGTCAACATAAGCACATTGAATGTAAAGCTTTAAGAAGCCAGCATGGATGCACAAATACTGGTAATAAAATATGCCCTCAGCAACTTGCTCCCATGATTGAATTCATAACCAAAGGCAGCACTTATGTTGAAGGGCACCAGCCTTTTTTTTGAAGTCAGTACAACTAATAATTGAATGTGGCCCATAATCAGGGAAACAAAAAGTCCAAGAGTAGACCAGTTCAGCTAACAACTTCTTATGTAAGCTTTAGTCATCATAAAACATCTCATTTATATTCATGGGGCCTTGATTGCTAGCTACTCTTGTTCGGAGTTCTCAGGACTTGGCGGATTGGTTTCTCATTTTAATGTTGATCTTCTACAGATGTAAAATGAATAACTGGCATTTATGTAACCTCTGTCATTTCAACCTCCAAAAAGAGCAGGCTCCCTCATGCCAAAAACGTCAGACATTTATGTGATGAACTATTACCTCACCATTAATGTTGTATATAATAGAGGAAATTTTAATTAGCTTGTTGAGTAGAAACATTACGGTAGGGTACAGTGAATGGTTCTGTGGTGGATGAACTGTACACACAGCAGAATCCATCAAATACTGAATGTTACCTCAGGGCCATTTTGTGGTTGAGGACCCATGGAGTTTCATGGACGTATCCTTTGACCTGACAGAAACCTTACTAAGCTTTCATACAAGATATTAGGTCAATGAAGATCAACTTGTTTCCACATTTGTGGTAGAATGGTCCCATTAACCAGTTTATGTCAGCGTGCATAAATCGTCTTGAAAGGGGAAGGTTCCAGAAGGAAGTGGGAGTTAAGAGCTTTCGAGGGTCAATGGGAGATGATATGAATGTTTTTGGGAGCTGAAAGGTACTGCTCTTTTGATTCAGCTCCTTTCTGTAACCTTTCACACTACTTTTTATCTACAGACCCAAGAGTCTAATAGCCAAGGCAGAGCTCATGCCCCTTTGGCTACATAAGCCTGTTAACAGCCTTAGCTAAAAGGTTCTTGAGTCTCTGAATTAAAAAATCTCTTTGATTTCTGCCTTTATGGGGACCAGAGCACTTAATCAAGGAAAAAACCACCCCTAACAGGTTGTTGTTGAAATAAATAAGTTACAAGGCAGACCATTATGATTGTCACTCCCCCCCCCCTCAATTGTGGAAGGTTATCCACAAGTACTGTGATGGAAATCACACATGGGTATGATTCTCAAGTCAAACATGGTCCTGCTTCTGTGCTTCCAGGTCTCTTGACGTACCCATGTCTGATTCATAAGTAAGTAAATATGGGCATAAGTCTTTCCATTGCTTTAATTCTTGACATGGAAATTGCTTGTGTGTATATTCCTTAAAAAACTGTGTTGATGGAAGTATCGCTAAGTGAGCATGTGTGTTGGGAGGAATTCACGAACTCCACTGAAGCTCAACTGAAATGCATGGGAGCTTTTGCAAGAGGAATTGCTTTGTTGATTGGGCCCCTGACTGTGAAGTAAAGAAACAGGAGGACCAGGCTAAGGAGAAACAATATTTTATATCCGAGGCAGGCGGTTTTGTTCCAGAGAAGGATGACAGAGAGTTTGGGTGATTTCAGGAAGAGCCAGTGGCAGGGTTAGGCAATGCTTGGCACCTGCCAAGGCATTTCATTGTGCCTGCATGTGCACACATGCATGGTTGCGGGGCATGCGATATTATGGCACATGTGTGATGCCCATGGTGCTCTACTTTGCAAATACGCCCACAGGCCCAAGGAAGTTTGTGATCCTTGCCTCAAATCATTGGCTCAAGAATAGTCTCACCAACTTCTGTGAACCTGCTCCAAATGATGCAAAGCATGGACATTGCTAACCCAGCCCTTCTGGTTTGGTAGAAAGAAAGCCAGTTGTCTTGACTCTAAAACAGGTCTGCATTCACTTCACTGGGTGAGACACATCATGTTGAAACACTGCTGAATCAGATCAGCTTGTTGGGTGAGTGTTTTACTCCAATCAGGCTTTAATGAAGAACTCAAATGATGCAGGAATGAGTATTTGGAACCTTCACAAATCCATGGTGCTGCCAATATGAACAACTTTAGATGAAAAGGTTTTCCCAACCACCACCCTTATTTTCCTCTGAAGGAGAACATTTGTCATTCCACTTATTCAGTGCTTCTCCATGTAGGAAACAGTTTTCTGGAAATGTGTTTCCTACAGAAAACGGCGTTTTCTGAATTCATTCCAGAAATATTGCCAACGATTCTTTTTAAAAAGTGAGGTCATAATTCTGCATATGAAATCTCAGGTATATAACTTTTCTCAAAGTTTTGGTGCCATCGAAATGCCAAGTGAAGGCTTGTGCTTGGCCTTGTTTAAGTTAAGTCTGATGATGGATTGAAAGGTGTTTCTCTCTCTGGTTGCTTTTAGGCTCAGCGTTTGAGCGGGGAAATGAATGGCATGGAATGTATTACCTGATGATGTATATGCTTCTTTGAAAAACATAAAACAGAACCCAGTCGCAGACTAAGAACAACAATATAGCACACTGAACTAGTATAGGGTTAGAGTCCATCCTTCATTGCACTGATTTCCTTGGAACGGGTTGCAGAGTCCACATAAATCCTGAAAATCATAGGTGAAATCCCTCATCCCTGTAGACAAGAGGGACCATCCAATGGTTAGGGTGACACTGAAGGACTTTGGTGCTAAATAAGCCTTCCAACTCACACCAAGAGTCACCCAAGAAGGAGAGGGCCCAGATCCACTCTTGGAGGGGGGCACAGTTAACACAAAGCACTGTTGTATGGCCACTGATGTTACCAGGCATAGGAAGGGATAAAGAAGCCTCAGAGAAGCCTGAGCCGTTCTTACATCTTACCCATCTCAGAGTCAGGGCATTCTAGACAAATCTGTGGAGTTCAGTACCAACGCTACTAGAAGTGGGGGAGAAATTCCATTCAATTTGCAGATAAAGATGAAGCTACACTTTCCATGCTGGCCACATGACCTGGAAGCTGTACGCCGGCTCCCTCGGCCAATAAAGCGAGATGAGCACCGCAACCTCAGAGTCGTCCGTGACTGGACCTAATGGTCAGGGGTCCCTTTACCTTACATTTTCCAAAACAGTACGAGAAGCAAAACTCAGCCATCCTGTGAAATTTGCACTTCTCTGAATTTTGCAGTGCACTCCTCCAGCGAAATAATGTGTGCAAGGATGTGCATACCAGAGTAATATGCACATAAGAATGCACACATTTGCCAAAATAGCAGACTAAAATGCTGGTGAAATTTCATGTAGACTTGCAGACCAAAGTGTAAATGTGGAGATCTGAACTTTAGATTGGAAAAATGAGAAACTAAGAGTGACAGAGTTGCCCATCGCTATACTAGCTGTCTGGAACTCTGGGTAGTTGCTGTCTGTTGATAATCCCGTTGGTCCATCTAGCTCCATATTATCAACCCACTGGGGCCTTCTGGACAAGTTGTTTATTAATCATTTATCCTGTTTTGTTTGTATGCCCCCGCCCATCAAAAGGTAAACTCAGAGCAGCTTACGAAAACTAGCATTAAGAACAAATCTAAAAGCAAGAGTAAAAACAACCTAAAATGCTCACCATAATATGCATAAAATAAAATAAATCAAGAAGCAACAATAATAATGAAAGATTAGACAACATTGACCATTTAATGAGCATCCATTCTGACTTGTTTGCAGGGAGGTTAGATGCTGCATGAAAGTGGGTTTTATCCCTCCCTATCCAGTGCATTTTCCCATCACTTTTCTTATCACAGAAAATAATAATAATAATAATAATAATAATAATAATAATAATAATAATAATGTTTGTTTGGTTATACCCCACCCATCTGACTGGGTTGCCCAAGCCACTCTGAGAGGCTTCCAACATAATATAAAACACAACTAAACACCAAGCAGGTAGCCAGGAACCAGGTGAGCTCTAGGACCCCGATTTGCTATCCCTCTGAAATCTGCCACTGAAGCGACCCACCTCAGTTGGGCTCATGGCAGAGCCAGCTCTGGTGGCTGAGCACATGCATTGCATACAGAAGGTCTCAGAGTCAATGCCTGGTGTCTCCACGTAGGAAGGGGTTAGATCAGTGATGGCTAACCTTGACACTCCAGATGTTTTGGGACTACAACTCCCATCATCCCTGACCACTGATCCTGTTAGCTAGGGATGATGGGAGTTGTAGTTCCAAAACATCTGGAGTGTCAAGGTTAGCCATCACTGGGTTAGATAGTGCACTAGGTAATGCAAAAGGCCACTGCCAGAGATCCTCAAAGGCCACTGCCAGAAGAAAATACTTGACTAGATAGGTGAAACAGTCTGACCTAGTATATGGCAGCTTCTTACTTTCCTGTAGCTGTATTGAGACATACGCACCAGCTTTGCCTACAGAGACACGGTGTTTCCTCTGCCAAGGAGAAGGAGTTGGAGAGAAAAGATTATGTGTCCTGCCATTGCCTTCTATGTGGCTGGTACAGCTTCCGTGTCCTTTGGGTAATATCTATGTCCTAACATAGACTTTAGAAGTGGTGCTTTCCAGATGGGGATGGACTCCAGCTACAGCCAGCATGGCCAATCGTCAGGAATTATGTGAGTTGCATCACATTAAGTGAACACAGATAGTTTGTGATTTGACTGTAGGAAACTTATAATGGTTGCAGCAGAAATGGCTCCTGCTTCTCACAGAGGCCACAAATGACATTGTTTTTGTGTCTGTATCTGGTTTTAAGAAACATTTTTGAAGACAAGAAGATTATTGGAGCTTTTCTACACTAGAGCCGCTTAAGAGACAGAGAGAGCGAAGGAACACGTTTCACTTAATTAGTGGAAAACTGCAGGTTCAGTCAAGACTCTAATGAACACCACATTTTTACTGTGGGTTTCAATTACTGTAAAAGTGGATTGGATAAAAATCAGGGATGTGGTTTAGTACTTCCCAGATACAAATACAGAATGATCCAGCAGCTTGCGGTTCTTAAGTTTTCAGGAAAAGCAACAAATGACTGCAACCTCTTTGGAGCCACATCAACGAGACCACAAGCCATCCATCTTCTGAAATATCAAGGCTTCTAGAACCCCTTCAGAAGCCCATGTGGAAGAACCATGGTGTGAAAAACAAGTAAATATGCAGTGGAAACCATAGTGGATCATGGCATTGGAACTACAGCCTTAATTTTCCTAGCATATATTTTCCATTGTGTGGTGAACTAGAACACTGGGTTTATGTTGCTCTTCCCAAGTCCTAAATACCCTTAAGTAGAAAAATCTCACATTGGCCAAAAATGAAACCTTCCTATTGTATCATTGCATTAATTTATCCTTTAAAAGGAGGAGTGGAGTAGAAAAAGGCATAACATCAAATTTTAAATGTTTACTTGTATGCCTATAAAAACAGATTTCTTAAACTGAATCCATGTTCAGATACACCTTGCTAATTTTGATTCTGTTCAATAGCACCAGCAGCTGTATTTTTTCCTCTGCTCCTTAAAGCATGTAATTTTAGAATTATCCTGCATATTCTATGGAAGAAGAGAAAAGCAATAAAGGGATTTAGCTGTTTGTGGTATCAAAGCGATTGCTATCTATAGGAGTAACATCTATAGTGAAGGTCACTGGTTACTTAGGAGTGCCCTAGGTCGGGATCTTAGTTCTCCTGTGTCTGGGAAAAATATTTTACTAATCAGGCATTGAGGTCAGATAAACCCCTGTGCTTGGAACAAGGACTTTACTGAGCCAGGGATACAGTCAGATAGGAACCAGTTAAGTAACAAATCAGGAAATGTGCACTGGGAGAAGATACCCTTGTGCCCTCTCTGGTGTGTACGGCAACTTGCAAATGCAATTTGAAATATTTCATACTTGTTTTCTATGATGATTTTGTTTTACTAAAACAAAACAACAACACAATACTATTAAAAACATCTTAAAAACCATTAAACACATGTAAAATACCTGTTTTGCCAAGGGGCAAATGTTCTTTTTGATTTGGAACACAAAATGGAGTGAATGCTAAAGATTTCATTAAATAGCTCAAAGAAAGCTACAAAGCATTGCAATTCTCTTATGTCTCTTCTGGTTGCTGGAGAACCTCTTAATTGACAATGAATGGACCCCTGTTCTTGGGACTTACATAGTTTTGGGGCTACATAAGCCACACCTAGTATTTATGTCACATCTGGTGTTTGGGTTATTTATGCATTCCCACCAGAATGAAGTTCAAATTAATGTATGATAAGCAGCCTAAGACTAGTGGAAACTCCCTGCAATGCGAGTCACCATGGAACCCCTCACAGAACTTTATCTAGAAGGTTACCATCTCCACCTAGTGCTGTCTCAGCATAGCTAGACATACGAAACTATTATAGTATGGAATAAATACATAGGAAACAGACATTACTACTTAAAGGCCTCAGGCCCCACAGGATCTCTAGGCATGCAAGGAGCATTGTTGTACACCACCTAAATCTCCTCAAGAGAACAATTGTCTTCCACAAGATGCCAATACACATCTCTTTGGTAATTAACCAAGCGATGACCACATAAATATTATTGAGTTTCCCCAGCAGATCAAAGCTTAGCTCCATCCTTCTAGCTTTCCACCAAGTGACTCCCATCTCCTGGGCCAAGCCAACCCATGAATGGGAATTCTACACATAACAGAAAACTATGGTTTGCCATTGCATCTGAATCAGTCAGTAGTGGCTGGTGGAGCTCTGTTGCAGCAGCATAGGTGGGCATTGCCACATGCCAAGTTCCCTGCTGCTCTCAGTAATTGGCAGTGGCCTGCAGTGTTAGGAAGACAGGGAGCGATGGAGACCCACCCACACTGACCCGTCCGCTGCTATAGGAATTAGGCCATCCTTTTCTTTTAATCTTAGATGGCCAGACCTGTCAGAGAGAACTCCATTTTTGTGACCAGCTTTCATTCTAGAAGAAGCTGATGGATGGTTGTAAAATTAGTGGGTGCAGCCTTCCCCCTTTCATACGGTTTAGTTCCAATTGCAAAGTGTTTCTTAAGCTATTTTGTATCCGAACGCACACTCCCTTGACTCTGAGACTTAAAACACAAACAAAACACCAAAAACTTGAAAGGACAATTTTTTGAACATAATTCCAAAGCTATTTGTGGATTACTTTCCGTTTGCTGCTTGTAATCTGCATTCCTGAGGTAAGAGTGCTAAAAGGGCTGAGGATTTTCAATGAGCTAAGGGATTCTACTAAAAAGGGCGATTTTGCTTGCTCTTAGCTTCTGTGTTTAGGCATGCTATGCAACAGAAACCACTTCTGTTCAACCACAGAAGACACTTTATTTTCTTTGCGAAATGATCTTGTAACACCAAGTTATTGCCACTGCCAATAAATATATTGGTATATCATATTAATTTTATTTTTGTGCTTCTTCCTCTTCCTGTTACTTCCGTATTAAAATGGAATGTATTCCTTCCTTTTAAAACCATTAAAATATATTTTCCTTCCCCTATTCGGCAGGTGCTCTGTGTGGCACAATCAGAACCTGCATCTGTGAAAATTAAATTTTAGACCTTTGTTTTCTATAAATTATGACAAGTTTTGTGGCCACAAGAAAGCTTTGTGGGTCTCTCTCTCTCTCTCTCTCTCTCTCTCTCTCTCTCTCTCTCTCTCTTATACAAAAAAATATTTTTAAAATAGACATTTTACCATTAGGCTTAAAAATTGCAAACTATCTATTTTCTTTCCTGCATTGCTTATTCTTGGGCATCCCATTAATTCATAACTTGATGCACATTCAAAAATACATTTTAATTTTAGTGGGCATCTTACAACAACAAACGGCTTAGTCATGCTGGCCACATGACCCTGAAAAACTGTCTGCGGACAAATGCCGGCTCCCTCGGCCTGTAAAGCGAGATAAGCGCCGCAACCCCAGAGTCGTCTGCAACTGGACTTAACTGTCAGGGGTCCTTTGCCTTTACCTTTACCTTTTTACTGCTGCTATCATATCACATCACACATATAGCAAAGTCAATTCTTCAAGTGTGGATTCTTGGTTGGTTGACATCCATCTGTCTCAGGAGACAATGGAAGAGTGCACCTTTGGGAGTGAAGTCAAACCGTAGCAGAGTTATAGCTCCTGCTGTGCTGTAGAAGCAGAAACAGGAAAGGCATGTTCTGTTGCAGCTAGGGGCAGATGAAGGCGTTAGGTTGTGTTGATGCAGCTGCACCATGGCGTTCCTTCTTTCTGCGCTCCTCCAAGTGGTTGTTCCTGTGTGGAATCATGTGTGGATTCACATGCAGCCAAAACAGCATCATCTGTGCCCAAGAAGGAGGTACCAGCAAGCTGCAGATGTTCTGGCTATAATGGAAAGGATCATCCTGTAAGTGGAAGCCTGAACAGGAGCAGTCCATGTTGCAACATTTTATTGCAGGCCACATGTGTTTTTCTAGTCCTATTTTGTTTAGCAGATCAGAGCTGCGTTCTGCATCCGCTGAAGCATCTTAACAGCACTGCTCTCGATGTGAGCATTCCAGTGTTAGGAACCTGAAAGAAACCAGTTATTCAAGTTGCAAAGGCATGGAGATCAATGCATCAGGAATGCGTCATCTCTTTACAAGGTGCCATGAATGCAGTTAAAAAAAAAAAAAAGATGCAGAAATAATTCCATCTTCCAAAATGGGAAATATTTGCTGAAATGCAGAAGCTTAATTACTGCATTACATTTTTAAAACTATTGATTCTTTTTTGGCCTTTCTGTTCCTAAAGGATGCCAAATTACGCTACTAAACAATTAATATCGAGGGATCCTACTTAACTTTATTTCATCCAGTACTAATCTTAAAAACACAGTAATAGGCTGAAATTACTCTGAAATTGGCTAATGCTAGGTTTGTGCTGGAGACCATCATCTCAGTAAAGATGCAAGGGCACTGGCTTTTTTTTTTTTTTGGCATGGAATTCAATTTGTGGGAGCAAAGGCATAATTAGAGTTGTCCACAATGCCATCCCCTTAATGCTTCCAATTGCCTTGCTTCCTCACAAATTCGCCAGTTTACATCCCAAAAAAGAATGGTGGAATAATCAAGAGTTAGCAAAAGCCACAGACACTTCTTCGGAATAGCTTGTTGCAATGTGGTCTTTGAGGCTTCCTGGAAATAAATGCATGGAGGAGACTACAATTTCCATTCTCTCTAGAGAAGAATGAAAACCAATGAATTTTTAGAGGACAAGTAATTAGGCTGATCTTCTGGGCAATAGATGTCAAGTCCAGCAGTTGGCATCTTTGGGAAGCTTCCAAAGTCCCAGTGCCCAAGGCTCAACATGGGCCCCTGACCTATTGCCTTTAAGGAGAAGGAGCAGTCATTGCACCTGCCCTCTCTTCTTGGGTGGCAGCGAGACTTGGGGTTTCCCTGTAAGAGTTGGGTCTTCTTTTGGGCTGCACTCCTCATCAGTTGCAATAGCAGTCTCCTTGCCTCCATTTTTTTGCCACTTGGTAGATGAAAGCAAGCAATAGGGCGGCCACTTCTGCATCACCAAAACCAGAACACAAATTAGGACGCATAAGGAGATTGCTTCCAGGGACGTGGGTGGCGCTGTGGGTTAAACCACAGAGCCTAGGGCTTGCCGATCAGAAGGTTGGCGGTTCGAATCCCCACGACGGGGTGAGCTCCCTTTGCTCAGTCCCTGCTCCTGCCAACCTAGCAGTTCAAAAGCACGTCAAAGTGCTAGTAGATAAATAAGTACCGCTCTGGCGGGAAGGTAAACGGCGTTTCCGTGTGCTGCTCTGGTTCGCCAGAAGCGGCTTAGCTATGCTGGCCACATGACCCGGAAGCTGTACGCCGGCTCCCTCGGCCAATAAAGCAAGATGAGCACCGCAACCCCAGAGTCGTCTGTGACTGGACCTAAAAAAGAACAAGGAAGAGACTGGCAAAAGCTGGGGTGGGGGGCAGAGAACATGTCTTTGGCTGGTTCCTTGCTGCTTTCGTGCAGCACTGGTAATTGCTTTGCTGTGATGGAAGCAGAGATGGCAAAGCACATGAAGTGGATTTAAGCAAAATTTTCAAACAGCAGAGGATGCAGATGTCTTTGGACACGAAGACATGCTAAGCTGCTCCACTGGGTTTTAATCAATGGGACTTAAAAGCTCCTACACATGTCAATTTAGAAGTAAGTTCCATTGAGGTCAATGGAGTCCACTCCCACATAAATGGGTATAGGATGGCAGCCTTCAAACTCAGGGAAAGAGTTTATCATGTGCTCAGGATGTAAGAAGGCATTAATTTCCATTCCAACCCATATTTGTCACCTGCAGCCCTGTTTCCGTTCCACAGCAGTCTCGCTTCTGGCAAAAATGGCATCATTCACGGTGATGGAATTTTACATAATTAATTAAGTAATTACAGCTGTTATTCCCCACCATTCATCTCAATGCAAAGGAAACATAATTCACATGTGGGGGTGGGGACTTGTTAATTGTACTGTTTGCCATCTGATAACAATAACAAATACCAATTGTATTTCTTGGATTGATTTCTGGTCCAGACATGGAACAGATAAGTGAGCACCAGGAATTTCTGCTCCCATTCCCATCAGAATTCTCTGACATCCCTCACTTCTGCTGAACTCATCCATGGAAATAAGTAGAGCTTAGGATTTTACCGTGATTACACAGTGGAGATACATAGGGTCTGTACGGCCAAGCCAAAAGTTAACCGCTTTCACATTTCACCAAGTTAAATGCTTAATTTAAATCAATGGGTCTTAAAAGAGCACAACTTTGCATTATATCTTCTATTAAAAATAAATAAATCAGTGCAGCATTACACCAACAAGACTCTTCAAGCCACAACGGGAAGCTCAGGGCAGGGACTCATGAAGAGTTGCAGCAGGCTGCTTTGCCTGAGGGCAGATTATTTGGCTTCATCTCTTCAGCTGTTCAAAGTGCAGAAGAAGACATTGTGCAGAGATAATAATGCCTTCATCCTGTTTCCTACAAGGTTCTTGTCCCTCCTCTCCCCTGTTTCCTTAGAACACAGTTGTGTCCTGCAATGTAATGCATGGTGGGTTGTTCATAATCACCGGGCATTTTATTCTTTTACCGTCACTGTCAGTTACAGATGACCTGGCAAGGGGACCAGAAAACCTCCAGGAAGATTAACGGTTGCCAGTTCTTAGTGTCATTGCCTCTTCTTTAAACCAGTGCTGATGTTGGGAGCAGCCAGCTAGATGTCACCAGGCTTGAGCGACTCTTTTCGAGCAATAACAGGAAGAAAATCCCTCCAGAATGTGATTTAACTTCAATAGCAAGACCCTCTTGTTATCCGAGTGACCTAATTTCACTTTTGTCCCTCATTTCCCTGGTTGAAAGGGATCATGGATGATTGTTAGTAAACACTAATGAACTGCCTTTCCCAGCAAATGGCTTTGTGCGCTAATCCTGGCTACTGGCAGAGCCCTGCCTTGCAAAGGTGGACATTCTCCCTCCTAAGCTGGAGCAGATCTGATTGTGATAAGCCCTGCTGGAATTCCTGTCTGGGTGTTCTGTTTGACCTGGGTGGCAGGAAGAAGTCAGCGGACATCATTCAACACCCTGGAGTGTCAATTTCTTTTCAGCTGTGTGTGCTACGTTGGAGACATGCCCAGTTCTGAACTTTTTACCTTCTCTTCTAAGGGTTTTTAATGGCAAAAACCATGACCATCTCTACCACTCTGGGAAATAAAGGCTGGGGTGTTTATTCATTTCATCTCATAAAATGTATATTCTATGCATGATTGTAAAAAGAAACCCCAAAGTGGTTTACGAAAACAGCAGGTATTATATTTGCAAGAAGTTACCAACTAATCCAAACGTGGTTCTGTAAGTTGCACAACCGTTTAGCATTCATTTCTGATTCCTTTTTTTATTTTTATTTTTATCTTGCCTTTGTTAGTGCTGGCAGCCAACATGGCTTTACTTTACAATTTATTTCCAGGTCACCATAGCATTGGAACATCCACTTTAAATAAACATCTGTCACCACCACTGTCATCTGTTTGTACACCGCCTTCCCAAAGTAAATCATGCTCAAGGTGGTTCACAGCATCAAAATATTTTACACCAGTCATTTAACAGTCACCAAACAACAAAATGTAAATACAGTGGACCCTCGACTTACGAAGGTAATCCGTTCCGACGGGACCGTTGGATGTCGAAAAAATCGTAAGTCGAGTCCCCATAGGAATGCATTGGGGAGAAAAAAATCGTAGGTCGGAAAAAACCCTACCTATCTAAACTTCGTAGGTCAAGGAAACCCTATCTAAAACGGCCGCGACTTCCTTTCAGAAGTCAAAAAAATTCGGAAGCGCACGGCCGCTTTGATCCCTCGTAACTCGAAAAATACGGAAGTTGGGTCATTCGTAAGTCGAGGGATCACTGTAGCCATATATACCAGTGGTGGTGAAGCTATGGCACACGTGCCAAAGGGGGCACCCAGAGTCCTCTCTGTGGGCATGTGCACCGTCACTCCAGCATGGAGCCGGCAGAAGGCAAGGCGGTGCTTCGAGTCCTCAGCTCAACTTGGGCAGCCGGAGCGCCATGTGTGTGGCAGGTCGGTGCATGAAACTGTGCAGCAGGAGCGGGATGTGATGCCCGTCAGGGCGCCAACTCTCTCCAAAATGGGAATTGCAGCTATTCTTTGGCCTGAGTTTTTTGGCTGCATGAGCAGGAAAGTAAAGAGCCAAAATCCCCAAACTGGCCCGTCTGCTGCAGTGCCTTTAGGGCTCCTTTTGTTCAGCCGCTCCGCGTGAGATGCCCAGACCAAGACAGGCCAGGGAGGCACAAAGGGAAGGGCCGGATGGGGCATTGGTCCCATTTGGATACATGATGCTATCCCCAAGCAGGCGCTCATGTTGTTTTCAGAGGCTAGGCATGGATCCTGGGACTTGTGTCCGAGTAGAAGCGCCTCGGATGGGGCATCGGGGGGTGCAAAATGGAGCCACAACCCCCAGGGCGTGCGTTTTCCCTTGAGGAGCCTCTGCTGCGGGTGGGGAGGGCACAGTGCTCTGCACGCACTCAGGGGCACGCTGCCGCCTTGGTGGGCCACCAAGAGTTCCAAGCAGCTGCCTTCCTCCTGCTGCTGCTGCAAGGTTGAGGCTTCACATTAATTGTTCAAAAGCATGCCAAATGCAAACTTTTGCCATTCAATAAAAAGATTTTTGTATCAATGAATGCTCTGTTATTGTGTTTTTCTTTTAAGACAAAATATGTTAATGCATGAGTTGTTTTTTTCTAAACTAAAACCTTCAGTATTCAGATTAAATTGCTGTGTTGGCACTTTGGGATAAATAAGTGGGTTTGGGGTTGCAGTTTGGGCACTCGGTCTCTAAAAGGAGATACGCATATAAATGGTGTGCGGTACCTTTTCTGACTGACCCTTCCATTTGCAACATGAGAATATTAATACTGGCCTACCTTACATGCCTGTTTGTAAGGATAGTGATTCAACAATGTATATGAAGAGATGGAGTTAGAGAGATCATTTCCTAACTTGCTGTATCTTTTAAGTAGTTAATAATCTAGCAAAAAAAAAAAGTTTCTTTTTCAGCATAATTTCAGCATCCATATATATTTCTGTTTCTTTGGGGTGGATTTTTTGGTAGCACAGTTACCGCAAAGAGGGCATCCTTTTAAAAGCCCTTTAAATGAAGGAGATGACCAATTTGTCATATAGTAAGCCTACTCAGATTACACCTTTTATGCTTTGGATTGCAGAGACCCCAGTCCAGGGCTTTGGTATTTTCCCCCAGTCCCTGCTCACTGTCATGTGACTGTGGATGAATAGAACGGAATGGCAGGAGGTTAAATGTGAGAACGTTGTGTTTTTAGACAGCTCTTATGCTCCCTGGAAAAGTTAATTAGGAAGTGAAACCTTAAGCAGTTGACAGTGAGCATTGTTGGCTGCTAGTGCTGTGTGACAAAGACCACGGGGAGGTACTTCACTTTCTTTTGTAAACAGAAAGGTAAAGAATTTGCCCAAAAATGTATTGGTGAAGCTCTGCTTTTCATCATGGCCCAACCACACAGTAAACAACCGAAATAACTTGTTTTAATAAAGGATGGTGTTGAAACATTTATCAGCAAGCTCTTTCGCTTTCCATTCCAAAACCATGTTTGGGTTACAGAAACCCTCGCCTCGAAGAAACACAAACTGAAAACTTCGCCGTAACTTTTCCCTTCGGTTCAAGGTCAAGAAACGTTAAGGAAGCATTTGGGGGTTGAGGCAATCATACAATTCTCTCCCGGTCAATTAATTCAGTTTGCCCAAGAATGCATTGATTGCAATTGGACCGTTATGTTGGATTTCATCAGATGTTGCCATATTTCGTACTGCTGCTGACACATCAACAAGAAATTTCTCAGCAGACCAATTATTAAAAAAAGAAGTCGTTTTCTCATATATTCTCCAGGTGTAATTCTTGCCTCTACACATGTGTTGTGTAGTGTAAATTGCTGGAAAAGGAATTAACTAAACAGACTTTGGGGGGAGTTTATGTAATCTGACAGTTAAATCTGACAGGAAGCTAAATGAGTGTAACCATGGGGGGAATGAATTTGCTCTCTGCCTCAAATTCTTCCCAGTGCAGTCTGTGTACCACAGTCTTCAAGTGGGAAAAGAAAAACTCCTTTCAAATATTTCAGAGGCCACAATAGAGGAATAGATTACCTCAGGCAAGCTGCTCTCCTTCAGCCTTTTGTAAAATGGAAATATTAACAATAACCCACCTCATAACAATATTAACAACAACCCACCTCAGGACAAGCGCTGGCTCATCTTCCTCCCTAAACTTGGCAGAGGAAGCACTGGCAGGGGAAATAGGGACATTCCGGGATCAAATCAGAAGCTGGGATGGCTTTCCCCTCTCCTGCTGGTGCCAATACCTCTGCCATGGCCGTTACTGGACACACTGGTAGTCTCAGGGCCTGGGGCACCACATGGTTTGCCAGCCCACCATGGGCACACACATGTCTTTCATAACATGGAGCTCTGTGTGAGACTAAAATTTAGTGCCCCCAAATGGATCTTCTCAATTATGGATCTTCTCAATTTTGCACCCCCTTGGCTTGGCACCCTGTGCAGGGGAACAGCCCTCACCGCCTACAATCTGATACTGGGCTTGAGTGAGTGAAGCAGGCTGAGTGAAAAATAAACAAATTCACACCTGAGTTTAAAAAGACACACAAAATCAGCAGACATCCCCTTTATTCTTTCCACAGAGTTGTAGTTCCCAGAGTGGTTTAATAATCAATCCCTCTTCCCAGGGAATTCTGGGAAATGTAGCCCTCTAACTACAGTCCCTAGGATTCGTTGGGGTAAAGCCATGACTCTAAGTGGTCTGATCCTGTTTTAAATGCGTAGTGCAGATGAGGACATAGAGCTCCCACACACACCTTGAGCAAGCTGAAAAACACTCTCAGTCATGCTGATTTGACTCAGGGGTTGGATTAAATCGCTCCAGGATCAGAGGTGTCATGCATCTAAATACTAGTTGCTGAGGAGCACAAGAGAGGAGATTGCTGTGGCTCTCATGTCCTGCTTGTGGGATTCCCATAGGCATCTAGTTGACCACTATAAGTACAGGGTCCTGGACCAAAAGGGCCTTTGGCCTGATCCAACAGAGCTCTCCTTATGTTATTATGAACTAGGTTTATAGTAATCAAAAACCTTCTTTGCATTTATTTGAATTGGAGGTGTAAAGAGGTAGAGGGAATGTTCTTTCATATGTGGTAGACTTGTAAAGGGGTAAAAGAGTATTGGGAAATGATCCATAATAAATTGAAAAAAATGTTTAAAAGTACTTTCCCCAAAAAATCCCAGGGTCCTTTCTGTTGGGGATAATTCAGACTGAAATTCCCAGGTGTCAAAAAAGGTTCTTTATGTATGCTACTACTGTGGCCTGTGTTTTGTTAGCCCCAAATGGAAAACAAGTGAGGTCCCAACCAAAGAAGAATGGCAACTTAAGTTGATAGAATATGTGCAGCTTGCAGACTTAACATATAGAATAAGAGAACAAGAAGAACATATGTTTAAAGAAGATTGGAAAACGTTTATTGAATATATGGGAAATAATTGTATACAGCTGAAAATGCTGGCAGCATTAAGATAAATTCAACAGTCTAAACAAGTTTTGATGAATGCAATCATGGAAAACTGAATGATATAGTTTTTGTAAAATATGTAGGGATTTATGATATGTAAAATGAACCATGGAAAGAGAAGAAGGGGAATCGTTGATATCTTAAGGATGTAAAATGAGTATTTTAAATTGTAAAACAGAAAATTTAATTATATATATGAATTGCAAAATACTTTCTGATGAATGCAATGTGGTTTGCACCACCAAAAAAAGGATTTCAACACCGTCCTCCAAGGGCATAAGCACAACTATTGCTTAAAATGGTACTGGAAGTTCTTGCATTTATAATCCAAGTTGGACGGGGTGGGGGGAGAGACTTTGAAGAGCAGCCATTCATTCTAGAGAGAGAGAAAAGACTCTTAAATGTCCATGGCAAAAATTGCCCCAAGTCTCATACACACTCTATTGGCTGGACCACACCAGCTCTTATTAGCTTCTTGACATCCTTCAGCATTAAATGTTTATGTTTCAGGAGAAATGGACCCCCTTTTCTGGAAACGGCTTTGACCTCTGTTTTCATTCCCTTGCTCATGTTGATATCCTGTTGAAGAAGCAGAGAGTGGCTGCCTCCTTCTTCAAAAGAGGGCATGTTTGGTTTAAAAATAAAGAATTTCATCGGCACTACAGGTAGGAAATAACTTCTCTCAATATTTATATTGCTCACAGAACACCTGGAGAATTTCAATTCATGGCAAATATGGAGAAGAGAGCGGGAGAAAACCATTCTTAAAAGATAAAATTGCTTCAGGGAAGAAGAAAAAGGAAAAAAAAAAACCTGCTTCTATTCTTTGTAGTAGCGACGCAGCTCTTTACATACTTTGGCACAGGGAAACTTTTTGGTTTTTTTAAATGAATTGCTTTTGTAAACAGCAGTAGTCTGCCTTTAAAAGCTTAGATCTAACGGAATGTATGCAATGTTAAAATGTTGCAAAGAAAGCATTTAAATCTTAAATAATCAACTTGATTCTGCCTACGGCATTTCTGCTGGCTGTCAGGAGGAATTCAGTTTACTGTCGCTGGAAAGCAAAAGCAGTTAATTGTTTTCTATATTAACCACCCCAAAGTGAAATCACACCTCTCCCAGGGTGCCACGTGCTGGAGTATTAATTCCCCAAGAGCGTGCTGAGTCACATCGGTGTGCCGAGAGAGAACTGCCAGTGGGGCCACGAGAAGATAATTACTTATGTAATTAAAAGATCTTGCATTGGCCCAACATACCCACTATGCAGGGCAGAGAAGCTGCCTCCTGGATCTCTGTAGGATTCGGTGCTCTGGCTGTGACTCCTTTGGATCTTCTCTTCAGGAGAGCTGTGAGCTCTGGTGTCTGCAGATGATGATGTCACACATGGGCATCATGATCTTGCTGACATGCCCACCAGCCAGCTAAACATGCAAGGGGAGCAGGTGTTGCCATTCCTCAGCAGCTGCAGGACGTAGGAATGGCCCAAGAGATGATGCCTGTCCTCCTGGCCCTTCAATCCCCTCCCTCACCCATCACATTGCGGAAAATCAAATGGTGGCAAGACCCAATGGACTGACTCAGTTCAGAGTATTATTATTGTTACCTGTTACATGTGTATACTGCTCTTCATCCGTAGATCTCAGGGCAGTTCACAGTAATTGCTGCTTCCCATTGTTGCTCACACTGCGATGTAAGCCCTCTAAGGCACACCGGTGGAAGGCAGATCTCCAGAGCTACAGATGGAGGAGAAATTCATTAGTTAGCATTTTGTCATGAGCTTCCCTAAACTAGCACTTCCTGAAGCAATATGCAGATTGAAATACGATTCTCCTTTGAAATTCTTTCTTCTCTGAATATTGTGATGCAGTTCTCCAACCAAAGAATGCATACAAAAATGTGTATATTAGGGGAAATTGCATACAAAAATGCATTCTATTAAGCTGAAATTGTTTGCAGAAATGTTTATAGTAGGCAAAATTGTGTGTGTGTTTATAATTTAAAAATCTATGGTATGTATTTTTTGTGTTTCTATATTGTAAACTCCCCATGATCCTCGGATGAGGGATGGTATAGAAATTTAATAACTAATAATATATAATATAATAATATATGTGGCTGTAAATGTGGGATGGCATTCAATTTCGTTGTACTACGTACAATGACAATAAAGTATCTATATCTATCATCTATCTATCTATCTAATCTATCTATCTATCTATCATCTATATCTATCTATCTATCTATCTATCTATCTCTATCATAATAATAATAATAATAATAATAATAATAATACTGTATATGAAAATGTGTATGAAAATGTATATGAATTTTCATGCCAACTTTTTCTGGTGCAAAATGTTTTACAATGACATGGACTGAACTTAAGATTGGGAAAATGAGAAATGGAGAGAAGCTGAAATGGCTGGATTTGTCCATCCTTAGCCAGAGTTCACTTTGTCCAAGGTACCCTAAAGCTATGCTGGAAATGCTGCTCTAGTCCAGTGGCTCCAAACAGCGATATTAGCTTCAAGTTCCTGCAACATGTTGGGATATGAACATAGCATGATGTCACTGTGTGAGGTCAATGTCAGAGAGAATAGCAGGTTTATTGTGCCGTGCAATGTCTAAGTGACTGATGTGTGTGTATAAATCACAAAGTAAGGGGAGTGCAAAAATTCTCACTCTAGTTTGATTCCTGCGAATGACAAATCGCAAGAACAAGCCCCTTTCTTACACTGCCATTGGGTACCCCTGCCAACAGAATCAAAGCTCACAAAATGGAAATAAATCATCATTTCCTTGCATATATTTCCAGGCGCAGCTGGTTTAAAAATATATATCTGCCCTGTGCTCTGTGACATGCCCTGCTTGGTGATTTCCCAGACACTTCAGCTGGTGCAGGACGTGGAAGCCCCTCCTTTCATTCAGTTAGGGTTACAGAGAGGGCATTATGCTGGTGCTCTGGCAACTGGAAATGGCAACCTGTTATATTCTGGGGGAAATGGAAGGTGCTGGCCCTCTTCACCCATGTCTTGCCATTGCTGGACCACAGGCAGCCATCAAACAAGGGACAGAAATCATGTGTGAGAGCTAAGACTCACGAGTCAGCAGAGACTTCTTGTCACGCTGCAACATTCCAGCCTGACCTAGAAACCTTTGTCCAGTAGCACCTTAGAGACCAACTAAGTATCTTCTGGGTCTAAGCTTTCATGTGCATGCATACTTCTTCAGATACACTGAAACAGAAGTCACCAGACCCTTATATATAGTCCCCCCCCCCAGAAGGGTGGTAGGAGATGGGTGATTGACTCAATGGGTATGGTAAACCTGTTGACGACTGTTAATGCCTGCAATTAGTCCTAAAGGAAAAAGCAAGGGATAGTATACAGGGCCGGCGCGTCCATTTAGGCAAACTAGGCAGTTGCCTAGAGCGCCAAAATGGAGGGGGCGCTGGCCAGCCTGCACCCGCCCTCCACCGCCTGCCGCCGCCCCAACCAGCGGCGGAGCGAGCAGGTTGGGATGAAAACCGCGGCGGCGGGGGGCGTCAAAAGGGAGGGGGCGCTGGCCAGCCTGCCCCTCGCCTCCCGCCGCCGCCTGGTGCCGCCCCAACCAGCGGCGAAAATCACGGCGGCGCGGGGCGCCCAGCGGGCAGGGGGCGGGGCACCGTACGTCATGCGCAATGACGTCACGTGGCCCGCCCCCTCGCCTAGGGCGCCAAAATCCCTAGCACCGGTCCTGTATGCAGATGACTGAAAATAACTTTAGCATATGTAATGAGACAAGAATCCAATATCTCTATTTAGACCAGGTCTCTCCATAGTTTTCCTACCACCCTTCTGGGGGAAAAAACACCCTACCCTCCCACTATATATAAGGGTCTGGTGACATCTATTTCAGTGTATCTGAAGAAGTCTGCATGCACACGAAAGCTCATACCAAGAACAAACTTAATTGGTCTCTAAGGTGCTACTGGACTTACTTACTTACTTACTTACTTATTCATTCATTCATTCATTCATTCATTTATTTAGACTGCGTCAGACCTACCTGAATCTAGAAACCTTCGTTGCTCTTTGAGGCCAAAGAGAGTCAATGGCTGGCCTGATGGAAGGACTCATTTCAGAACCCAGAAACACCATGTCATCCAATGAATGCTCCAGCCATCTTCTGTTAAATGAGCCCTTTAAACCTGTGTGGATTTGGCTCTGAACTGTGTGATGCGCTGCGCACGCCATGTTCTCATGCTTATCGGATGCAGGTCCTTGAATGCCAGATAATCTAATAGCCCTTTGGAAATAATGGCAGCTACTGTTAGCTACTGTTTACAATGGCCGCTTTTATTTGGGGGCAAAATGAACACATGCCCCCATATATAAGAGGTCCGGTAATTTCCGATGAGGTCTATGATTTCTGCACAGCTTTTATAATGATCTTCTCTCTTTCATCTCTCTTCCATATCTTTCCCATCATCATTCCATCGTCAAGGAGGGAGAGAAATCAGCCCTGGTTCTTCTATTTATTTACATAAATTCCACTGCAGTTTATTGTTTCGGTGTGATAGGAAGGAGCAAGCCAATCTGATCGAAACGGAACGATTGCAAGCTCCAGCAGGACTCTTTCGGGTGGAGGAGGAGGCGGAGAAGGGAGATTGGCTGTTACATCAATCTAAAGACAAGCTATAAAGCTAAATTGTTCTTAAAATGTTGTACTGAGTTCAAAACACTTGAGTTCTGGGTGAGGAGAAAATGACCTTTAAAGGAATATTCCTGTGAACGTTGCTTAGATTGGCAGCGACAAATAAATGAACTGTTTTGTGAAGAAATAAGACACTAAAGATCATGTTTATCCTGTTGTTTCTATGACAACAGCTATGCTTGATGGAATATATCCATCATGCAAGATCCATACGCATCTGGCTCCTCAGTTCTCATTCCAAACACTCTAGGAATTAAATGTAGGTAAACTTTAATCAGTTTTATAATGACTGTAGTAGTTATAGAAATTACTTAACTTGATTTTTGCAGCTGCCTCAGCAAAAGGCCCAAAGGTCTTATTAGTGTTTTATTGCCACTTTCAAGGAGCCATTTTAAGAATTGTTTTGTACTTTGCGCACAGATGCCACCGTTGTGTCTTTTTTTTTAAACTCCCTTGCAATGACATCACATTCAGATATTTCTCTCTCCTTCGCCCCAAACCCCCGTTCCAAAAGGTCAACGTTCTCTCTTTTTTTCTAAATGACTCTGTCAAACATAAAAATGAGCCAGCGTTTGAGAGGGACTTGTATTTGTAATATATGGTTATGCTAGACTTTCTGTCAAAACAGGGATTAAAGATAAATGTAGCCAATTAAAAGAACATTTTCTTCCAGCTCCTGGTAATAGATACCTCATTGTGGGGTCCTGAAGTATGGCTTTCTTTACCAAGCGATATGGTTTATGGTATTCAAGCTGAACAGTAGAGAAGACTGTTTGAATTTCCCGAATTCCATTTAATAGCTTGAGAACAATCAAACGAAAGCTATGAAGAAGGTGAGGAAGAGAAGTGGGGAGGGGGGGACATGCAATGTTTTCTTTGCAAAATGTTCTTGTCTGCCTCACTTCCTTCACTTCATCATTTTAGATAATGCTTCCCAGCAGTTCATGTGTATAAGCAAAACCTGGCTTTACACATAAGGAGGGGGAGAGGGAAAAAATCCCGTTGGCACTGGATGAGTCAACATGCTGTAAGTTGTCCGACAAGGTAAATAAAATATTCTCTTCAATTAGGTAATTGTTTCCTTTTATCTTACTTCATTTGACAAAGCAGCTGTGCCCACAACATTAATTTAATTGCATATGACATCTGTGTTATCCCGGGAACTCCTGTGCTGGAGGATAAACAACACCGCAAGTGCACATGCACTGAGTTTCCATAAACCTTCAAAGGACAATATGGATTTTGTGCTGTCTTTAACACACGGCTCAAATGTACTTACAATTTCATACACACCGCTCATTACTTATTTCAGGATTGCAAGCATTTTTGCCAATTGCAGGAGAAATCCGTGACCTCCAGGGATTCACGATTTGCCTCTTGCAACCACTAAGGATGGGGAGGAATTAAATCTGGTTCACAATTAAAGATGCTCCTACTCAGTTTCTGCTTTCTGAAGCGATGCACCAACCAAAACACAGCCATCCTTCAAAATTTGCACTTTCCTGAATTTTGCAATGCAGTTTCCCAGGCAAGCAATATATATATATATATACAAATATTCCTATGGTAGCATACAGTGAGCATAAAAAGACATAATGTGTGAAAGTAGCATGCAACAATGCATTCTGCTTTGCAAAATTGTGCATATTGGGAAAATTTCAAACAAAAGTGTGCATGCTAGGAGAAACTAAAGTGAATTTTGATGAGGACTTTTTTAAAAAAGCAAACTGATGTTGAAATGTGGAGAAATGAATGTAAAACTGGAAAAATTAGAAAGCAAGAGAAACTAAAATCGACAGAATCACCCATTCTTAGCAACGAACTGTATACCTGAAGGAGCGTCTCCACCCCCACCGTTCAGCCCAGACACTGAGATCCAGCGCCGAGGGCCTTCTGGCGGTTCCCTCACTGCGAGAAGCAAAGCTACAGGGAACCAGGCAGAGGGCCTTCTCGGTAGTGGCGCCCGCCCTGTGGAACGCCCTCCCAGCAGAGGTCAAAGCGATAAACAACTACCTGACATTTAGAAAATACCTGAAGGCAGCCCTGTTTGGGAAGTTTTTAATCTGTGATATTTTAATGTATTTTGATATTTGTTGGAAGCCGCCCAGAGTGGCTGGGGAGACCCGGCCAGATGGGCGAGGTACAAATAATCTATTATTATTATTATTATTATTATTATTATTATTATTATTATTATTATTATTATTAACTAGGGAAGGGACATTTTTCACCAAGCAGGCATTCACTTGCTATGCAAAATGCTGACGTTTACTGCTCAGCTCATAATCCTCTTGCCTGCCTGGCTAGCCATCTCTCCCTTATTTTGGAATACTTACAACACAATCCTGCAGCTTTCTACTCAATAGTAAGATCCACAGAGTTCAATGGGGCTTACACCCAAATTAGTGTGTGAGGCATTGCAGTCTTCACAACTGCCAGCCCAGCTTGGCTCCTGCCTGAGATGACATCAGCCAACCCATCTGGTGTGGCACCAGCCTGGCATCAAGGATGAGCTTGAGCAGTGGTAGTGGAGAGTAATGTGGTAGCCATTGCTAACCCAGTGGCAGGAAGAAATAGCCATGTCATGTATATACATGTTTCTGGATGGACAGCTGGGAGAGTGTTCGAAAGATAGCAAGAGTTCTGGATCCCCTGTTGTCTACATTCTTAATTTCTTTGCAATATGATGCATGCACGTGCTTGGTCTGAGGTCCTTGTGTGATCTTAGTCATTCATTGTTCTTGGGACAAGTCTCAGTGTTTCCCATCTGTAAAATGGGGAAATGGTTTCCAGACGCTTAAGTCTTTCACCATGCAATGGGTATAATGGGTGTATGGGACATTATTATTATTATTATTATTAATTGAATTTATATTCCGCCCTATACCCGGGGGTCTCAGGGCCATTCACAGAATATCAGGGCGGTTCACAGATATTCTCTGCGATCTGCTCAGCTCGTGGGTTTTCCCCAATGCTTTCTGATTGTAGCTTGGATTATGTTGCGGGAAATCAAGTGTGGATGGTCTAGCTTGGTGGCAGGAAATGTGCAAGCAGATTCTGTAGCTGGTTGCATTGGCTTAGTGCATGCAGGCCTTCCTCACCCCCAAGAGTTAGACACTCTACATGTGGCAAGCCATCTGTTGCAATATACCACATGAAGAAGTGTAACGTTACCACTAAGCCAGTGTTGCTTAGATGTGGGTATTCCGAAGTGTGGTGAATGCAAGCTTTTCCATATGGCAATCACAACGGACAAGCATTTCCCCCATCTGGTGCAATTTATACAGGCCACCACATGGATGTTGCTTGTGCTTTATGTCCCAATATCACAGCTGTCAGAGGAGGATATGTACTGTTCTTTTAATCATGTTTTCATTGTGTATGTGTAGGAAACCATAGTGGCAGGAGAACAGTGAGTCAGCACTTGATGCTCAGAGCATAAATTCCTGCCTTGCCCTTAAATCTGCCTGGAATTTCCAGAGAATAATATTTGCATTGGCTATTAACCTCCCCACACAAAGACTTAAATATAACTTGCTTTTGTATATTTCACCCAGTTGTATAATTGAAGAATAAAATATGGACATATGCACTTGCTTCTGCTATCTAGGACTCTGCCAAGTAAAAAATTAGCTAGTATACACATACACAACCATTGCTGTAGTAATCACGATACTGGGCTGTGCAGCATACACTTCGGGATGGATGGCTAGCTATGGCATAAGGACAGAAATAGACTTACAGGCCATGATCCAAAAGAGCAAACATGGAGCACCAGGGACAGTTTTCCTTGAAACACCCACCTCCCTAAAATCCAAATGCATTTTTATAAATCCAAGAGGAATTTAAGACATTAGGGGATTGCTTGAGGAAATCTGATGAGATGTATGCTCTTTAAGACGGCTTGGGAAAGCTGTAACCTTCCAGATGTTGCTAGACTACAAACCCCATCATCCCTGACCATTGACCATGCTGGCTGGGGCTGATGGGAATTGAAGTCTGAAGGGCCACAGCTCCCCCACACCAGGAATGCAGACCTGCACACAATAATTCACAGATGCCACTCTTGATCACAGACATAGCACTCTGTTTCTGCTCTCATTCACAACTGTATAACACAAGAGAACCACCGTTAAGGACAAGGCTGACCAGCTGCAATAGAAGACAAGAACATTTAAAGGATTACTGTTTGTCTCCATAAAGGAGAATTTTGGAATTTCCCCCCCTAAATAAATTATTCATTTCCCCCCTCACATTTTGCACAATTTATTCTGCTTCTGATAGTCATGGTTAGAACCAAGAAACAGTACGGCACATTGAAGACTTAGGCTAGTACCCAATAGAGTGCAAAGTACCGTATTTTTCGTGTATAAGACTAGGTTTTTCCCTAAAAAATAATGTCAAAAATTAGGGGGTGTCTTATACACAGATACATCTTCCCCCATTTTATTAAATCTGAGTCCCCCAAAATAAGGGGCATCTTATACATGAGGGCATCTTATAGATAGAAAAATACAGTAACTCTCTTATCAGTGCAAGAATTTATGCTTTCACATCAGGACTTTCCCTACAGGCATGTTCTGCCCCCCCAACTCTCCAGAGAAGATTTGGGGAGGTTGTGGGGTGCACACAGGTGGAGGAGAGGGGTGGGGTAGTTCTGTTGGGTAAGTGTAAATCCTTGTGTTGATGGGATGTTTACATAGTGCTACATTGGATACATATGGTGCTGGAGAAGACTCTTGAGAGTCCCATGGACTGCAAGAAGATCAAACCTATCCATTCTGAAGGAAATCAGCCCTGAGTGCTCACTGGAAGGACAGATCCTGAAGCTGAGGCTCCAATACTTTGGCCAACTCATGAGAAGAGAAGACTCCCTGTAAAAGACCCTGATGTTGGGAAAGATGGAGGGCACAAGGAGAAGGGGATGACAGAGGACGAGATGGTTGGACAGTGTTCTCGAAGCTACCAACATGAGTTTGACCAAACTGCGGGAGGCGGTGGAAGACAGGAGTGCCTGGCGTGCTCTGGTCCATGGGGTCACAAAGAGTTGGACACGACTAAATGACTAAACAACAACAACAACATTGAATGCAAGCCTAACTCCTGCCATTGGAAACCTCTGGCACCTGAGATGTCACCAGACATTCCTCAATCAGTTTCAAAGCAATATTCACAATTGTGCAGTTCGCTTAAAAGGAGAGAGAGAGAGAGAGAGAGAGAGAGAGAGAGAGAGAGAGAGGAAGAACCTGTGGTTTTCAAGAGTCTGAATCCTCTGGTCAATACCATATACTGTATTTGTTTGTGCTCCTGCTATAGATTTGCAGTATCCTCATAGCTTCAGGGATTTCACCTTTAATTGTTGTAAAGGGAATTTTAGCAGATGCGTCTTGAAATGATGGAACAAATCACCTGCAAATTCATTCTCTGTTGTTCCAGAGGGCAATGCTCAGGAACGATAACAGGTTTATTAATAGTTTATTAAAATTATCCAACATTCCTATCTTTATAACCACACCTTCATTACACACACCTGTTCAATTTAACCTAGTGATAAGAGATTTGGGAATCTGGGATTGAAAGAGGTGGAGGAAAATACATAGTGGATGAAATTATTTTGCCCTGCTGATGTGCATTAAAAAATGTAATCCTAACTTGCTAACTTTGTTCCAGGAGGGTGTTTCCATTGCCTGCTATGTGAAATGAAAACTCAGCTGTGTGGGAGTGGAGTTTTTGTTGTTCCATAGACTCCAGATGGAGTTCGTGTGTGTACAGTCTTCTGTATTGTAGTCACAATGTGCAAGGTTTGGTTTTTAATCAACTCTGCATGCAGCAAGCAAGGTTCCAATCTAAATCAGCCTTTATTATTGCTTGGGAGGCATAATTAACTCTTACATAGGCAGAGCAATCCCATACCTACAGTGCACTTGAGACCAAAGATATGCCACCTGCTATGTCAGTCACCATATCCAATGCATGTTAGCAGTCACCATATCCAATGCATGTCTACAACCAGAAAACATATAAATGATGTATAAGTGACAGACACATTCACAGCACCCCTGGAAGCTTCTTTCTTTGGCGATCACTCGTAGCTGAGTTAGATCGTCTTTCATAAACACAGTTTTAACAGTGGGTCCCTAAGTGACTGTGGAGGCCAATTCTGGATCCACACGTCCTTCCACAGTGGGGACATTGGTTTCCAGGCAGGAGTTGATTACATTGAGGGTTTGCCAAGCATGACTTCCTCTTAGCTTGTTTCTCCCTTTTGTCCTGAGTTCAAGTGTCTTCAAAACCCAAAACACCTTTGGTAAAGGCTGTTCTCCAATTAGAGCTTTCGCAGGCCAGTGTTTCCCAGTTGTCGGTGCTTATACTACATTTTTTAAAGATTTGCCTTGAGAGTCTTTGAATCTCTTTTGTTGACCACCAGCATTACACTTACCATTTTAAAGTTTGGAATAGAGTAGTTGCTTTGGAATATGATAATCAGGCACAACATGACCAGTCCAACGAAGTTGATGTTGAAGAATCATTGCTTCGACACTAGTGATCTTTGCTTCTTCCCGTACGCTGGCATTAGTTTGCCTGTCCTCCCAAGTGCTGTGTAAAATTTTTTGGAGACACAATTGACAGAACCTTTCGAGGAGTTGGAAATGGCGTTTGTAAGTGGTCCACATTTCACAAGCATACAGTAAGGTTGGTAGTGCAATAGCTTTGTAAACAAGCATTTGGTTTCCCTGCGAATGTCCCGGTCCTCAAACACTCTGCGATTCAATCGGGACTCAGGCGATGCTGGATTTTGGCATCAATGTCTGCCCTTGTGGAAAGATAACTGCTCAGGTAGGAGAAGTGACCAACATTTTCCAACGTCACACCATTGAGTTGGATATGTGGCGCTACAGAGGGGTTGTTTTGTGCTTGTTGGTGCAGCACTTTGGTTGCCAGTATCAACCATAATGCTGTAAAGGCATTCAGTCAGGCATGGGTGAATTGGTCTATGTTTTCTCTCAATTTCTCATTTTTCCATAAATTCAGTTCTCCACACTTTCACATCAGATTTTTTTTAAAATCCATATGAAACCCCATCAGCATTTCCCCCTTATATATGCAAGTTTGTTTGCAATTTCATTTAATAAACATATTTTTGCAAAACTATTTCCCCTAATACAATGCATTTGAAATGTTTTCACTAATACATGCATTTCAGTTCACACCTTACTTTAGTATATGCATTTTGTTACACATTCCTTGGCTGGAGAATTGCATTCCTTTGCTTTGCAAAATTCAGAAAAGTGTAAATTTTGAAGGGTGTGTGTGTGTTGTTTCGGAAAATACCTTTAAATGCAAACTGAATTAGATTTCAGCTCCACCCCAAGCAACAAGCAAGGATCCCCTGAGATGCACTCTGCAAAGCAAGTATGGACATGCCCTGGCAGTATGGTAAGCAGCCTCCCCATCTTCCCACACTTACATGAAAGCCCAGCCAAGGATGCCATGGGGTTTTCAGGAAGCATGAGCACCCAGGACGGCTGCAGACCATGTGGGAGATGACTTTAGAATGAAAAAAAAAGGACATTCACAAAATCTCTCTTCCATCTTGAATGTAAGATGCAACAGAAACCTCACACCCCACCCAGGAGGATTTCACCGAAATGTTCTCTCCCTGTGAATCATTTTTGAATGTAATGTCTTTTCTCATTAATTGATGGAGAAAGGTAAAAAGAAAATGTAGAAGAATTTTTCAGCACAGCGGTAGAAGATAAATACCGAACACCAGAAAGTATGGTAAATGCTGACATTGTTACAGTTTTGGAGTAATTTCCCGGAGAAGAAAATGAATTGTCCCATTGCTCCAGATAGATTTGACAAGACATGAGGAAGGGCAGGAAACAATCTTTCTGTTGGCAAGGAAATAGGCAAACAGGCTTCCTTTCATAATTACTCATCCTATTATTGCAAGTGATTTTGTCACCCAAAGGACACAAAAGGCAACTGTCATGGTTAGCCATGAGACAATGATGCAGGCCTAGTTATATTAATTTTTGAAAAATTAACAATCTGAAAACCCTCTCAGGGTTTTCTCAGGGCTCTCACATGAAAAGCAGTTGTCATTTGAGATAGTCCCTTCTTGAAGCACGTGGGGTTCCCAGGCTATTTAAAGGAATCCTTGAGGATCTAACACAGGCATTTAGGAGAGACTCTGGCTACGGAGAAGGTGAGACTCGGAAACATGTAAGAAATGTTATCTGTGGTTGGTGGTGCTTGACTGAAAGTCCAGAATTGCAAAGATAATGAGCCCATCCCAATCCTACATGAATTCGTGAGGTTGTAGAATGGCCAGTTGTCCAAGGGCTTCTTCTGACATTTGCCAGAGTAAAAATGGCCAGTTGTCCAAGGACTTCTTCTGACTTTTGCCAGAGTAAAAATACTTAGAGCATAGGAAGCTCCCTTATATCATGTATTGGTCCATTGAGCCCAATATTCTCTGAAAGGCTGTGGCTCTCCAGGGAGTCAAACAGAGGCTCTCTGGGCTGTCACAGCTCCCACTTCCTGACTGTTTCAACTATAGAAGTTGGAGAATGAACCTGGGACCATTTGTTTGCATAATTATGGTAGTGGCAGCTTCTTAATTTGATGTTTTATGAGGTTTTTTTTAAAAAAATCTGTTTTTCGCCATGACCACCACAGGAAACAGTAGGGATGGAATTTCTCGTGACAGACCCCGACCCCGAAACACCAGTACAATGTTACATCATGACATAGAATTGTCCCAACATTTTTTTCTTATTTCCCCCTCATTTCTGATACGTTTTCAAGTCCTTTTCCTGGTCAAAACCCACAAAGTTTGAAAGCCTGCATTCTTATTTTTCTGTGAAACATGGTTGCAGCCAGATAATAATAATAATAATAATAATAATAATAATAATTATTATTATTATTATTATTATTATTTATTTGTACCCTGCCCATCTGGCCGAGTTTCCCCAGCCACTCTGGGCGGCTTCCAATCAAATATTAAAACAATACAGCATTAAATATTAAAAACTTCCCTAAACAGGGCTGCCTTCAGATGTCTTCTAAAAGTCTGGTAGTTGTTTTTCTCTTTGACATCTGGTGGGAGGGTATTCCACAGGGCGGGCGCCACTACCGAGAAGGCCCTCTGTCTGGTTCCCTGTAACCTCGCTTCTCGCAATAAGGGAACCGCCAGAAGGCCCTCAGCGCTGGATCTCAGTGTCCGGGCTGAATGATGGGGGTGGAGACGCTCCTTCAGGTATACAGGACCGAGGCCATTTAGGGCTTTAAAGGTCAGTACCAACACTTTGAATTGTGCTCGGAAACGTACTGGGAGCCAATGTAGATCTCTCAGGACCGGTGTTATATGGTCCCGGCGGCCACTCCCAGTCACCAGTCTAGCTGCCGCATTCTGGATTAATTGCAGATACTTCCCACTGGCCAAAAGCAATGACCTGAAGTATTTCTAGATAATAATAATAATATAACAATAAATTATTATTTATACCCTGCCCATCTGGCTGCACTTCCCCAGCCACTCTGGGCGGCTTCCAACAAAATATTAAAATACAATAATCCATCAAACATTAAAAGCTTCCCTAAACAGGGCTGCCTTCAGATGTCTTCTAAAAGTCTGGTAGTTGTTTTTCTCTTTGACATCTGGTGGGAGGGCGTTCCACAGGGCGGGTGCCACTACCGAGAAGGCCCTCTGCCTGGCTCCCTGTAACTTGGCTTCTTGCAGTGAGGGAACCGCCAGAAGGCCCTCGGCGCTGGACCTCAGTGTCCAGGTAGATTGATGGGGGTGAAGACGCTCCTCCAGATATACTGGACCGAGGCTGTTTAGGGCTTTCAAGGTCAGCACCAACACTTTGAACTGTGCTCGGAAACGTACTGGGAGCCAATGTAGGTCTTTCAAGATTGGCGTTATGTGGTCTCGGCGGTCGCTCCCAGTCACCAGTCTAGCTGCCGCATTCTGGATTAGTGTGATTGCAGATTTGATTGCTATGATTTATTGAAAGTCATCGTTCTTGGGGATAGAAATTCAATAGAAATCCAGCATACCAAGAACCATTATCAGACAAGAACACATACAATATGCTAGGCCTCAAAAAAGATGGATTTCAAATGCATGATCACATGTGCTGTCAGATTTTCTAATGTGGCTATTTTGGGAGAGTGAAATTAATAATCTATGCTGTAGATTCTAAAACAAGCAGGTAAATTGTACAAGAGTATGTAAATATGTTAGCTCCCACTTTGCACCATTCTTGGACTTCAGTAACTGTTTATCCACATGAACTCTTTCTATTGCCCAGGCTGGCTTTTTTTTAATATGTCATTTTTTTTAGCCAATTACTCAGTATGCAAATTTATCTAAAGACAATAGAGAAATCTTCAGCTTTCATTTCATATTTCATATTTTATTGCTGGTCTTTGACCGTATTAAAGTTTACTTACTACTTACTACATTTCATATTTTACAACACAGAAATACTCCGTATGTACTTCATTTTTACTTAGCCTTTTCCATAGGTTTGTAGTTTCCTGAACTATATTTTTAATTTCTGCTTCTTGAGTTTCAAGGCTGTTGTTCCAGGACTTCCACTATAGATTTTGGTGCTTTTGAATATCTTCAGTAATTGCTGTATTTGAGTATGAAAATGCATTGCTGCTGATTTTAACCCAAAAGGCAACATTCCAAAACAGTGTATTTAAAGGTGCATAAGTGTGTCCTCTGTTCACCTAGTAGAATTTGCCCAAAACCAGTTATATATCCAGTGCAGAAAAATATTTAGCACTAGCCAATGGAAAGTGTTCTTTGTCAATATATTGGTTCACCTTCTGAACAAGATATGGCTGCACAATCCCTTTACAGGCAAGAAATACCACCCTACTTTCTTCTTCAATAGGGATTGTGATGTCATACATACACAACACGCACATCAAAGAAGGATGTTGGGCATGTCTTCGTTTCATAGGGTGTGCGTATTCAGGATCACCACCAATCAATTGGGGGACGGGGCGGGGGGCGGGACTCCATTCTACAATAATCTTGAGTATTGCATCTTCAGAACTAAAATCCTGGAATTTTTTCACCAGAGGAGGAATTTTCAGCATATAGCTCTATGGTCATCATAACAAGTACGGGGTTGCTGCACATCTGCACAAAATCTGTTCCCCATTATCTTATATAAATGGCTGGCTGTTCATTGCTCATTTTAAGGACAAGCTGCAGGAGTCATTATACTCCATCATGTGTGGGAGGGGATATCAAGACTGCAACTTCTTTAACCAAGGAGTTGCAGCGACTGGAGAAGTCTCGGAAGTATGGGGAAGCCTTCTTATCCTAGTAGGTACATAAGACTGATACAAGGAAAAAACCCAACAATTTTGGGATTCTACTCAATTTGTTACTCATACGTTAATTACATTTGTTTCCTTACTGATTTGGTCCTAGTTCAGTCATTTTCATAACTCCTGTTCATTGGCAATCCAGCTTTCGGATCTGTCAGTTTCACTGCTCTCTCTCTCTCTTCCTCACTCCCTATGTAACCTTTCTATGACCCATACAGGCTGTTCTGGAGCTCCAGTTCAGTCCAATGAGTTCTGAACTAAATGAATGAATTCTGAATGGAAAAGTCATTCAGGGCTCATTGGGTTGAGTTCCCATTCACTTTCATAAATAAAATAAGTGAAAATAACAGCACTCATTCACTACCCCACCACGCACACCCTTGGTTCCCGGACTTGCCCATTCAATGAGCCAAGTTTGTTCAAAGGCTCTGAGGTCTGATGTCATAAAATATGTTCATGGTCAATTGATCTGCTATGATGAGCAGATGCACAGCATTACTATTTCATTCCTACAATTGTATGCTCCCTGAAATACTGTAAGTCTTTCACATCCTTGTAATAAACAAATTCCTCTACAATTGACATTGATGAAAGAAGGTCTTCTGTTTCATTTAAATCAGTGTCTCAAAGGTGGAAGAGCTGGCACTGGTCAGTCTAACTCACGCCTGGCCCAAATTCTGTTTAAAGGAATAATCACCACCATAATAAAGCCCCCCTGAACGCAGATGGGATCCATATGGAGGAGTCCTGCTTCTTCTGATTCTCTTAAGGTCTCGTTTTTGTATGTTTTTAGCTATATCTCCCCAAGAGCATTTCAGTTCTGTTGGCACTTTATATAGCAGAATTAATAATGACATTCTCCTGGCATGCATCCAGTTGCGTAAGTTTATGGAGTAATTTTGTAATAGAGCTGTGAGAGTTTAGGAGGAAAAAAATTACCAGCAGGTGAACAAGCTGTCCACCTCACTCTTCTAAAAATTAAAAAAAGCACACACACACATCTCCAGCTTAGCAAGCCTGGAAAGACTCTTGCCCCCAAGGTTTCTTTTGAGAATGAAACTATTTGAAAGAGGCAGGTCAACAAACCTGCTCTTTCCCACTTCCAGCTGCAAAAATCTTACAGTGTTTCCCATTTTATATTCCTATTTATTTATCAAATGGCTGAGCTGCCCTTGTCCTCACTTTTCCCGCTACACAGTACCCAGCCCAGTTCCTTGCCATGTGAATAAAGGATTGAATGGATTTATCCCAAGGATCAGTTATCTCCTCCAAATGTTCTCCTGCATCCAGCTGCAGTTTCCCCTTCCAATCTTGTCTGTAAGCTAAAGGATGAAATTAAACTCATTGTACCCCTCTCCGTTCTTCTAGCCTCTCTTTGCCAATCTGCCCCCCACATTTTTAAGTTCCAGTTGATAGGAGTGTTCCAAAGGAAATGTGGACTTCAGATCGTGCTTTCCCTTCATGCTAGATGGTGCTTCTCTCCTGCTGCTACCCTGAATGTTTTGATATGACATCAGCCCATGGTTGTCCACAGCAGACATCCAGGAACAATCATGTCAACTGAAGAAACTGCTGGAATTTCCATTAACCCAAGCTTGGATGCCTGAATCTCTTTGGTGTAAGGGTCTTAGCCCTGGCTCACAGATGTACATCACTCGATTACTCAATGTTTCCAGCCTGGCACCTGCGTGTATGAACTGTATCCCTTGAAAAGTGTTGCATTTGAGGTAACATTGACTGATGGGAATGCTATGTGTGAGATGGTCCATTTACACATGGCACTCATCAGGTTGATTCTGCAGCTATCAACAGATGAATATGCATGTAGAAGTCAACTTTCATTAGGAGGGGGAGGCGAGAACTTCTTGTGCTCCTCCAGGGACCAATCCCAGAGCAGGGGCTGGTAAAACATTGGCAGTTGGAAGTACTAGGTCTGTTGCCCTTCTTACCATGTGCTTCGTTACAAAGGACTTTTATGGGACAAGACTGGGTGGGATGAGAGATTGCGATGGCTTGCTAAACAGCAGTTTGGAGTGCTTCTGCTTCAGAGATGGGTAGCCTGTAGCTCTTCAGATGCTGTTGCTCAGCCTGCTGAAGCTGATGGGAGATGCCCCAACAACTTCTGGATGGCCACAGGTTCACCACCCCTACTCTACCTCATTGGTCAGTGTCACAATACTAAAGCTCATGATACAAACTACTATTTGCAGTGGCAAAACTCAAGTCAGCTTTTACAAACAGGTTCCCTGCGTTTTGATGAAGCGATGCCATGGATGTTTGTAAGTGCATCCTCTTCTAAGGAGATAAATAACTATACAACTTTTAGAAGACATCTGAAGGCAGACCTGTACAGGGAAGTTTTTAAAGTTTAATGTTTCATTATGCTTTTATATTTGTTGAAAGCTGCCCAGAGTGGCTGGGGCAACCCAGTCAGATGGGCGGGGTACAAGTATTATTATTTTTAAATTATTACCTCTTTGTTGATTGCAATTGTTTCTGCTGAGATCTTTTTGAAAAATGAAAACTCCTTAAAACTGAGAGGGGTGGGGAGAAACATCATGCACCCCCACACCAAAATAAAAACAAAATAAAACCCTCCTTAGTGAGTTATCAACTTCCTCAGAATAACATGCAAAAGTTCCTTGCATGTGGACTGCAACAGTCACACGGTGAAAACACTCAGCAGCAGATTCCAGAGACATGGAGTGGGGATTGGCTTGTTCATCACATAATGCCATTCCTTCCCTTAGCAAGAATTTGTAAATGCTAAGACCCAGAGATGGAGCATTGCATTGGCAATGATACAATGCTCCATTCCCTGGGTCATACATGCTATTCAGCTGGGCCTGATGAAATAAAAGCAAAGCACAAATCAAAAAGACACAGGAGGACAAAAGTGAAAAGTGGATTGCTAAAGCACACTATAGGGAACTAAATATCAAAGGGAGAATAAAGCTAATGGGAAATAATTCTTACTTGCCTTTAGGGTTATGATGGTGCTCACAGGTGGGAAGAAGCTGATCAATCACTATATTTGAAAGACCAGCAGGAGAATATCTGATATTCTGATTTATTTGTTTTCTGTATTTCTGAGAGAACTCATAAAACAAATTTTCGAGGCACTGTACCAAAGAAGAATAAAGCCATAACAATGAGACCTTGCTTCCATTAAAAATCAAAATAGGCTGAAGATGAACCAGCAAAGAAAACCAATACAACAGCAGCACACAAAAAATACCCTGCACAACGCAGAACTAAAACAGCCACAATGATATTAAACTGCTAGGACTGTTGGTAGTAATAGTTTTGGAGAGTAGCAAATTATTCTACCTGGTTCAGCCAATCCCCTCAGCGCAAGGATGGCTAACTTTATTTGATTCCTAGTGATCCAGTCAACGTTTAGACAAGATACGGCAAACACTTGCTCTTGCAAGGTCAAGGCGCAATTAATCATTTAAAATTTATTGCATTGCTGAATGGAAAGGGGAAGAACCACGGCCAATCTTCCCCCTGACAGATCTCTTAGGAAAGTCAGTTTTGTCTCAGGTCTGAAGCGCCCTGCTTCCTTCCGAGAACCTCAAATTCAAGGCCGATCCTACCATTAGGGAGAGTGAAGTAGCCAACTTAAGTGGCAGATGCTAGAGACAGGAAACAGCAGTGGCGTTCAGGGCCCCACATGCCATTGGACCTACCCCTAAGCTAAGGAAGAGATGCTGTCCAGTTAGCAGTATTGAATTAAGATTCAGCTCCCAGTCCAGTCGATTTCTCTACTTGGAAAGATACGGAGCACTATTTTGCCCTTCACCACAGGCACCAAATTGTCTTGGGCTGGGCCTGCTTATCTCATCGAATGATCCACGCTCTTTGCTCTTAATACTAGATCTGTGAGAGGGTATAAGATTCACCTGATATTCCGACAAAGCGTGAGTGAAATGCAGTGAAACGTTGTGGGGGGAAATGGACAAATAGCCGCTCAATGTTGCTGCTCATGCGTGAAACAGGTCAGAATTAAAACCAGAATTATCGGAGGCATTGAAATATACCTGGTAACCACTGCCAGTGAATTCTGAAATATTATTATTTCAAATCCATGAATATTCAATAATGGATTTATTAGATGGAATTCAATTACCAACCTGAGTTAGAGATTGATATTATGTATAGTAAATAAAACTTGGTAATCCAACTGGGACATTTACATCATATACAGTTCCTCTAAATAATTGACATCAACTACCCCCAGCTCCTGCCCACCTAGCAGTTCGAAAGCACGTCAAAGTGCAAGTAGATAAATAGGAACCACTCTGGCGGGAAGGTAAACGGCGTTTCCGTGCGCTGCTCTGGTTCACCAGAAGCGGCTTTGTCATGCTGGCCACATGACCCGGAAGCTGTACGCCGGCTCTCGGCCAATAAAGCGAGATGAGCGCCGCAACCCCAGAGTCGGACATGACTGGACCTAATGGTCAGGGGTCCCTTTACCTTTACCTTACCCCCACACAGACTATTTCTCAGGATTCCCCAGGATTTCACAAAACAAACTTTTGATTTGAGCAATTGAAATTTACATTTCGAAAGGTTGTTAAGGACAGTTTGAATGCTGGGAATGTAGTTCCCTTACTTCCCATCTGGTGGCAGCAAAGTCTGCAAATATAGGGTGGGAGGCCCGATGGCTCCTTCCCACTCTCCATTGTTTGATGCCAGGAGGCTGTGCTGACACTGGGCTGGAGAAATTAGGAGTGGGAAAGCACTGAGTGCCGGGAAGCAGACAGAGATGGGGTGGGAAATAATTTAAAAGTGGGATAGTTTCATTATCTCCCTAGGAAGGAAAAAAAAGTTGAAAGCTCCTCGGTTGCAACCAGCTTGGTCCACGCATAAGAGATTGGATTAGGCTGAGAGCGTAAGCATGTCTAGTTGACAACAAGCTCCCCTGAAATCAACTGAATGCATGCCTAAAAGAATGGATTTACAAAGGAGATCCATTGATTAAATACGGCGACCCCCCCCAACAGTTGAAGCTATTTAAAGATTCACATCCCCTGCTAAATTTTGCTCCTCAAATAAGCTGTTTCCTCCAAGCACACATTAACACAGAGTGCTTGGAGTTGAGCTGGCTCAATCCTCCCAAGGCTGCAGCTTTATACAGCTTTATATACTCTGGCAGTAAGTCCCCATTGAACTTAATGGTACTTCTTCAGTGTTTGATTCACAGAGAGCCAGTGTGGTGTAGTGGTTAAGAGCAGTAGACTCGTAATCTGGGGAACCGGGTTCGCGTCTCCGCTCCTCCACATGCAGCTGCTGGGTGACCTTGGGCTAGTCACACTTCTTTGAAGTCTCTCAGCCCCACTCACCTCACAGAGTGTTTGTTGTGGGGGAGGAAGGGAAAGGAGAATGTTAGCCGCTTTGAGACTCCTTCGGGTAGTGATAAAGCGGGGTATCAAATCCAAACTCTTCTTCTTCTTCTTCTTCTGAGCAGATATGTTTCATGCAGAGTACACCCATTCAAATTATGTTAGGTCCATGAATTTCAATAGATCTGCAATGCTGGGCCAGATTCATCTAATCTGGTGCACTAGCAGGTAGCCAGCACAAGGACTCCTGCCAGTGCAATGGGGCTTCCCCGCCTCCCCTCCTCCTGCAGCTCCGCCCAGTGTGCTCTGGAGGGTCAGGAGAACCCCCTAAATGGTGTGTGGGTGGAGGAGAGGTGAGATCATTCTGTCTGGCAAGCAGAAATGCTTCCACTGATGGAATGATAGTCTTGGCATGATGTTGAATTCCACCCAACGTCAGCAAACCTGAGCTGGCCTCCGTCCATGCACTCTGGTTATAGCCCTTTAGTGGGGTGGGATCTTTACCCCCTTTCTGTTACTGAATGGAAGCCTAACTGCACAAAGACATACATATTTAGCATGGGACATGACAAATGCATCAGGGCAATCTCATGAGCCAGAAGCCCATGCTGCCGGGGCAAGAGTCAGGAACACATCCATTCCCATTATAGCTGGTCTAGCTTATAGCTCCAAATTGCAAGGGGTTATAGAATTGATACGAACATGTGTGATTGAGTTAGGCCACCACTACCATGCATTCATAGTAAACTGCAAGGACAGCATCATGGCAAGGAAAGACAAGAAGTGTCTTTGCAAGCCATCTAAAGTCAACACTGATGGCACCTCATGGACCTCTCTGGGGAGGAAGTTCCATAGTTGTTCCATGATCACAGCTTTTCTGTGACCCAGTACTATATTTTCACAGGGATGTGGAACCCTCAGCAACTCATCTTAGAAAGCAGGGAGGAGGCGGATACAGATAGAGTTGCCAGGTCTCAGGCTTTGGAGTCTATTTTCAAGGTGAGAAGTTCAAATCTCAGGGCCATCAGATTCTCTCAGGTTACTGCTTTTGATCCCTTGCTGCTGATCATGCAGGGTTATAGATCTTGCGGGGAGTCTACACGGGTACTGCAGGCCCTGCTGCAGAGGTTTGCTCTGAACTTCTGGGAAGCCAGAAGTTGTAGCATGATCCTGTCACCTGGTTCTTCATGGGTTAAAGGGTCACTTATCCCTATGCATTTACAATGGATATGTTTGGGAGATTTTTGCTTGCCAAGAAAAGATAGCAATATAGTTTTTAAAATGCTGAGTTGTATTCTGCTTGGTGCTAAGCAGAACATCCCATCAATGCAAGGAATTCTCCTTGTGCAATGCAACATTCTCCCCCTCTCCTCTGCCATGCACCCTCTGAATCTGTTCTGGGGTTTCCCCCCAAGCCCCCCAGAGCAGATTTGTGAATGACATGGGGCACACACGGCAGGGAGAAGAAGGAAAATCCTGTTGATCTAGTACCAATTTTAATTGTGAACAAGGGCAGCACTACCAAAGCAATTTCGCTTTGTTTAAATAAGATTCTCGAAAAAATAAGATTCTCAAGTGCCTTATGTGTGTCCTTGGTGGAAAGGCAATTCATAATCTTTCTAAATAAATACAATATATACAAATAACAGGGCTTCTCCTTGCCCCCTTTAAGATTATATTGAACTGGCTGCTAGTATTTTTATCCACTGCATTCTTAGTTTGGGGCTTCAGTGTGCAGGGAGAGGATTTGAGGCATTGGTGAAGATTTAGTTCTTAAAACAAGCCCATTGCTTGTTAAATCAGCCTGTTTCCTAAGGGACACGGCTACTAGTCTGTCTTCTAAAAGAATGTATTAGCAACAGATGTTTTCTCAGTAGTATTATGGAAAATATTTTTGCTCTGCAAACAGACACGATTCTCTGGATTTGGTACAGTTTGCTTTGCTCTGTTTATGGGTATGGTCTCTGGCCACAGAAGGTTTGATAACAGCACATAGAAGAAATAGCTGTTGCTGTCGGTTGTATAAGGGAAACCTGACTCCTGTCTTGCAGCCACATTACTGTCTTGAATGCACAGCTGACTTCTCCATCTTCTAATATGCAGTCTGTACAACTGGGCTACGAAGCTGGGTGGCGAAGGCAGTGGCAGCGCAGATTCCTCCTGCAAATTCTTCTTTCCCAAAGCACAGTTTTTGCTTTCTGTTTCACATGAAGCTGCCTTATCTGGGTTAAATTATTTGTTCATTCAGTCTGATATTGTCTACTCCGACTGGTAACAGCTCTCCAGGGTCTCAGCAGAGGAGAGTCTTTCCCATCACGTGTCACCTGAGCCTTTTAACGGTAGATGACAATTGGCTGGTTGATACAGACAGCTGAATGGTAACATGCACACTGTGACCTGTTCATAATACTTTGCAGCAATTGTCTACACATCCTATGTTTTGTACCAATAAGACTTTCTGCTTTCATGCTAATATAAAGCTGCCTTATGTCTTGCGGCTGCTACACTTATCTAACGCCAGCCTGTTGTGCAATCTAGGTTAATATTGTCTACTCTGACTGCCAGCATCCCTCCCAGGCCTCTGGTAGAGGTCTTTCTCTATCAGATCATTTAAATGGAGGTGCCAGGGAAATACCACAGCTCAGTGGTGGGGCATCTGCTTTACACAAAGAAAGTTCCAGGTTCAAACCCTGGCATCTCCAGTTGGAGTTGGGAGAGCACCCCCTCAGAACCCCCAGATTGCTGCTTCCGGTCGGTGTAGACAATCTTGAGCGAAATGGACTAATGGTCTGATTCAGTACAGGGCAGATTCCTTTGTTCCTAAGCTGTGACTTTTCAGGCAAACAGACTTTGTGGCTGCAAAATACCCAAAACAGGGAACTGTGCATCTCCTCGTACTCAGATGCCTCATATAACATATGAAACCGCTTTTAGTCATACCCCATACCTTCCAACATTTCTCTGATGAAAATAGGCACATCCTATTCAATAATAATAATAATAATAATAATAATAATAATAATAATAATAATAATACCCCACCCATCTGACCAGGTTGCCCCAGCAACTCTGGGCAGCTTCCAACATATATAAAAACATAATGAAATATTAAACATTAAAAAAACCTTCCCTATACAGGTCTGCCTTCAGATGTCTTCTAAAGTTGTAAAGTTACTTATCTCCTTGGATCCAGGACGTATAACTCCATACCCACCAACATTTCTCCGATGAAAATAGGGAAGTCCTAAGGGAAAACTAGACATTCCGGGATCAAATCAGAAAGCGGGATGGCTTCTGTAAATCTGGGACCATCCCTAGAAAACAGGGACACTTGGAGGGTCTGCGTACCCATATCTGGGAAAAGTGTGTTTTCAGTGTCTAACAGAGCCATAAGCAGACACCAGGGCACCTGCTGTTGTTGTTGTTCAGTCGTTCAGTCGTGTCCGACTCTTCGTGACCCCATGGACCAGAGCACGCCAGGCACGCCTATCCTTCACTGCCTCTCGCAGTTTGGCCAAACTCATGTTAGTAGCTTTGAGAACACTGTCCAACCATCTCGTCCTCTGTCGTCCCCTTCTCCTTGTGCCCTCAACCTTTCCCAACATCAGGGTCTTTTCTAGGGAGTCTTCTCTTCTCATGAGGTGGCCAAAGTACTGGAGCCTTAACCTCAGGATCTGTCCTTCTAGTGAGCACTCAGGGCTGATTTCTTTAAGAATGGATAGGTTTGATCTTCTTGCAGTCCATGGGACTCTCAAGAGTCTCCTCCAGCACCATAATTCAAAAGCATCAATTCTTCGGCGATCAGCCTTCTTTATGGTCCAGCTCTCACTTCCGTACATTACTACTGGGAAAACCATAGCTTTAACTATACGGACCTTTGTTGGCAAGGTGATGTCTTTGCTTTTTAAGATGCTGTCTAGGTTTGTCATTGCTTTTCTCCCAAGAAGCAGGCGTCTTCTAATTTCGTGAGTGCTGTCACCATCTGCAGTGATCATGGAACCCAAGGGCACCTGCTATAGAGTTTTAAATCTGCACTCCTTCTTCTATCTCCTTTAGAAGGTCACATGGACATGAGAGCATAGGAAGAATCCTGCCAGATCAGACTATCCAGTCCACTGTCCTGTTTCTGATTGTGGCCAACCAGATGTCTCTGCGAAGTCCCCTTGAAAGCAATAGCTCCCCCTTTTCTTGTCCACCCCCCCCCCCAGGCAGAACTGATATTCAGTGGCGTACTGCCTCTGGCCAAGAATATAGCCATCATCCTTAAAGTCCCACGGTTATTACCACCCAGGTTTTAGATTGCTTCCGTGCTATTCCCCCACCAACCCCCGATGCTGTTTTATCGGATCACTTTATTGTGAAACCAATTTAAAGCTGGAAACCCAATCATGTGGTTTATTGGGGGGTGAGGGTAGTTGGTTTTGTTTTAATCTGTGAACTTGGTTTCTTTCAGTAACTTCATAGCTGATCAGCTTCGTTGACCTGCATACCTGGTTTCTGTTAAACAATCAACTGGATTGTAAAAGGCATATTTGGGTATTATGTTAGGCTTGAAATGCCACCAAGTATATTCTGTTTCTCAAACTCCCAGCTACATGGGATCTTTCAGTGATTTGAATGACTTTGGAATGGAGAATGAAGAAGACATAAAAAGAGCTAGATTTACTGATAATTTGATATTTGGAAACATCCTTTCAGGCTATCAAGGGAAGAAGGTATAGCTGCCAAAATAAAAATTTAAGACATCAGAAGTGCTAGCTTTCCTATTCCCCATGAGGATCAACTGTTTAAAGCAGAAAAGAGTTTTATATCCATTTGTCACTAGCTATAGATTTTTTAAAAAGCTATTTTTAAAGGAAATTCTTGTCTTTCTAAACTCGTCTGCAAACACATCTGACTATGACTTCAGGAATGTTATCTCCCTTGCTATCAGTCTAGTCTTAAACAGTGAAAAACTATGCTCACACATCTCTAACCAGGCAATTCTGATTTGCTTCCACTTTCGCCAGGCAATCTTCCATCTCCCCCCTTTTTATACAGAAACTTTTTATCACTGACTCCATTGGTTGTCAGAAAACTCCATGCTGCAGCCTTCACCCTGTGAATGATCTACATTCCAAACCTCAATCCAAGCAGAGGAAAAATGATCAGATAAATAATGGCCCAGAGTGCCTACAGACAGCAGCTTTTATGTTGGTGTGGGTATATGAAGTAGGGACATTAGCAGCAATAGTTCCAGGCAGAACAAAACATGCTACATGCATCGTTGTTATCCAAGACTCTCTAGTAACTGTAAAACTTGATTGTATTTTCCAGACTGGTTTGTTTCATTGTTCTTGGAGCAACTCAGTTATTGTACTATGAAACCCTTCTGCTCTTTCACTGCTATGTGTTTTCTGTAATTAGCATAGCTCCTCCTACCCCACAGCAAATCTTCCTTTGGGTATTGGCTCCACCTCAACATTCCATTGATGGCCACTTTATCTTTTCCCTGGTACCATTTTTTGATCACCTTGAACATTTCAACCTGTGTGTTCCTGCTCTATTCCCTGCAGTTTAATTGCTTCCAGACATATGTATTTGCTTAGGCTGTTTAAGCGTCCATTTTGGTATGGCCTTTCATTTTACTGTGGCTCAATATCTGAGAGCTCCATCTTAGAATCACAGAAAGTGTAGTGTTGGAAGGGACCCATAGAGTCATCTGTCAGGGTTGCACCAGATGAGCAGGAGTGGTGGCAAGCCCCCCTAGGCGAAGCGGCAACAACGGAAGAGTCCAGAGAAATGGAGGGATTCTTACCTGAAGAAGACTGGTGACAACACTCCTCAGAAGAGGAAGAAGCAGATGGGAAAGAGGGAATGCCAGAACAGGAGGAGGAAGAAGTTGAGCCAGAATCAGGCCCTTGTGAGGAGGGGAGCCGGAGGGCCCCCTCCCCTCTTCCCATCTCAGCTGTAGAGCGTAGAGCTGAGAAATGGAGGGAGCAATTGGAGGCAGTTGCAGCTCGTAAAAGGTGTGGTGATGAGCTGGCTACTTAAGGAAGGCCAGCTGCTTCCCTCACTAGCACCTGCAACTGCTGTGCTGAAGCACGTAGTTGTGCCTGCTCATCCTGCTCCTGGTTCCTGTGTTCCTGACTTCGGCTTCCTGATTCCTGGCTTTCTCCTGACCTCGGCTTTGTGACTTCAGCTTTCTGACTCCTGGCTTAATCCTGACCTCGGCTTCCTGACTTCTGGCTTGAACTGACTTTGGCTGGCTTCTGACCTGGACTGTTTAACCTCGGCTTTATCAGACTGACTGCTGCTCTTCAGCGCGCCAACTTGTTGGCGTCCTTATCATCATCTAGGCCAACCCCCTGCAATACAACCTACTGATGTTACTTTTCTATGCCACTGCCGACCACCCACTTTCTTCCAGACAAAGAGCCAACCAGCCAACAGCTTCTCCTTATTCTTGTCAGAATTCTCTTGCTTACCCTGTCTAGGCCAAAGGGAGACATATGGTGAGAAGGGAAAATGGCATGCTCCCGAGGGCTTGAGATAGTTGTGCCCCTGCAGTGGTGCAAGCCTTGGCAAGTGACTAATCCTGCCATCCCCTGCCATGGGCCCTGCATCCTAGCAATAAAGGTGGTGGTGGAGAAATAATATACAGTGGTACCTCAGGTTAAGAACTTAATTTGTTCTGGAGGTCTGTTCTTAACCTGAAATTGTTCTTAACCTGAGGTACCACTTTAGCTAATGGGGCCTCCCGCTGCTGCTGCGCTGCCGGCACGCGATTTCTGTTCTCATCCTGAAGCAAAGTTCTTAACCCGAGGTACTATTTCTGGGTTAGCGGAGTCTGTAACCTGAAGCGTCTGTAACCCGAGGTACCACTGTAATGAAATAACGCAACAGCAAAACAATGTGGAGGAGATAAAGAAATAAAAACAACAAATCTCAAAAGATCTTGACTAAAAATAAAAATAAAGTTCACTTTTTGGGGGAGGCCATTCCAGATTCTGGGTGCCACAAGAGAAGAACCCCTCTTGTTTTGACACCTGTGAAAGGTGTCTTTAAATATCCCCTGATGCACAATGCTTTTCATGTTCAGTTTCTGATAGCCCTGGCTCAGCCTCTCCTACATTGTATACACCTCCACATTTAACTGGGTGCCCACATTTAACTGGGTGCCAAGTCTGGAACCCACCTTTCTGTCCATTCTGAGTAGCGGCTCAGAAGGTGTAGGTGCCTTTTGCCCACATTGATAGGGCAATTGATGGGAGGGCATTGTGCTCCTAGCTTAAGGTTACCAGATGTCCCCGGACAGTCCCCGGATTTACAAATCAACCCCCTGACAAAATCCATCTATTTAGTAGGAAGTTGAAAAGTGTCCCCGGATTCATTGAAAAAAATCTGGTAACCTTATCCCAGCTCTCTCTTTTTTTCCTCTTGAAGATGTGGCAGGCATTGGGATGGGTATAGCATAACAGAAATGCCTGCCACATCTTCAAGAGGAAACAAAATATCTGGTGCCAAATCTGTGGTAAAACTGTGAGATAGACAGGTGAAGTTTCTGGCATTAGGCAACCCTAATGATAATATGTTACTAATGGAGACAAAAACAATAATCTCATCACATTTCCTAATCTTTTTAAAGCACACACCAAGATTCCCAGCGGCAATCCTATACTTCAACATCAGAATACAGGTGCAGTAGTGCAATTTCCCATATACACAATAACATGCCTTATCTTTGAATCGTCATCCTATTTCAGAGAACCGCCATGATTTTCTGGTTTCATTAAAAAAATAATTATGTCAGATTACCAGATTTATAAGATACTCTTATATTATCCAAGCCTCAAACTTTGAAAACATATATTCCCTGTGTGATCTAATAATTCTCAAATGTAAATTAATCTTTAAACGACTCTCAAGAAAGTCACCTTTGGAATGCAAAGAAGCATGAGAAAATCTCAGCCCGAAAGTAATTTGGCATAATAATATGCATTCCTGAAAGCTGGAGCTATAGTATAACTTAGAAATGTATGGCTCTTTCCAGTAAAGGAACTGCTACTCCCTCGTGCAGAATTGGATAGCAAATGTGAATATTTTGCCTTCAGATGTTAATGTCACAAATTAAGATAGAAAGGAAAATATCTCAAAGGTAAAAGAAAATGGCTACTTGGTACAATTTTCTGTCAGAAGAGACCCACAGAAGGGGGTCTGGCAATCATCTTGTTCCTTGAGAAGATTTGCTGTTGCCAAGAGCTGTTAACCTAGATGGGCAGAGGACCAACAACTACCACTGGTGTATGGGTTCAAGTGTTCCATGAGCAAAGTATCCTACGGCATGTGGCGAGGTCCTAAGGTGGTCATGCTCAGAGTTGTGATAGGGTTGTGTTGAAACTCAAGTTGCCATCTCTTAGCCTGGACAATGAACACACAATTATTATTCAGATCCATCTCACGGCAATGTACAAAATAAAATAAAAAACACAGAAGGTAACAGCAGATAAATTTTAGAACAATACAAAACAAGACACCCATGGCAGAGACTTACTAATCCATCTGGGAAAACTTGTCAGAACAAAAATGTCTTCATTCCCCCCCCCCCCGGAAGTGCCAATAGGTCTGACTCCGTGTAAAGCAGCTTGCTATGTTCTTAGATGACTATGTGAGCAGGATTTCACTGTGACAACTGAGATGATCTACTTGCCTTTGGACCCTACCCTTGATCTTAACTTCTCTGTGTGTCCTGCTTCTCTTTATAGCATTGGTTTAGGGATTCTTTTAGATCAATAGCTGATGGGGCAAATCTTAAAATGCAAATGCCAAGGTCCATGAGCATTTTGTTGTTTGGATACTGGGCCTTTCATATGGTCATGGAGTCTCTTAATCAAATAAATATATAACTACCAAGCCAAAAAGAGCTGCCAATTTTTTGAAATCCATATTTAACTCTAGGTTTAGCTAGATGTGTTCTGATAATGCATGACAAAAGTGTCTCATCAGCATTATTGTAGTTTTTTAGATGCCTACTCAGAACCCAGAATCATTTATGAATGTTTAATGTCTGTCTGTCTGTCTGTCTATCTATCTATCTATCTATCTATCTATCTATCTATCTATCTATCTATCTATCATCTATCTATCTAGTGTAGTGGTTAAGAGAGGTAGACTCGTAATCTGGGGAACCGGGTTCGCGTCTCTGCTCCTCCATATGCAGCTGCTGGGTGACCTTGGGCTAGTCACTCTTCTTTGAAGTCTCTCAGCCCCACTCACCTCACACAGTGTTTGTTGTGGGGGAGGAAGGGAAAGGAGAATGTTAGCCGCTTTGAGACTCCTTCGGGTAGTGATAAAGCAGGATATCAAATCCAAACTCTTCTTCTATCTATCTATTATCTATCTATCTATCTATCTATCTATCTATCTATCTATCTATCTATCTATCTATCATCTATCTATCTATCTATCTATCTATCTATCAATCAATCATCTATCTATATCTATCTATCTATCTAATCATCTATCATCTATCTATCTATATCTATATCTACCGGTATCTATCTATCTATCTATCTATCTATCTATCTATCATCTATCTCTATCTTATTTTCTCTGATATATGAATTTTTGAATGCATTTTCCACTAATATACACATTCTGCACATTCTTTGGTTGGAATTTTGTGAACTGCGTCACAAAATTCAGAGAAGTGCAAATTTCAAAGGAGAGCTGTGTTTTGGTTTGTGTCTTTGTATGGAACATGCAAATTTAGTAGGTTCGCATTAACATGCAAACTGAACAAATCCCTAAGAATTCCACATTCATTTTAAAAATAGGAAAGTCCTAGCCCACATAATTAAAAGGCGGTATATTGGGAGGGGGGGGCAGAAATAGCCATTAATACTCATCCATGTGGAGTTTCTGTGTTGAACAGCCATGTTCTCTTCCCTTTTATATTAATAACATCCATGAATTATTGGTTCACACATTTCCACCATCTTATTTCTTTTTAAAAAATCTAACAAGCAAACAACCCCTTTCCCAAATTTACCATGTCTACAGAAAATATTGTTCCAAAATAAAGCATGCATATCTGCAGAATCTGAGCTTTATTAACTCAAAACTGACTTTTACCTTTGATCACAATACCTAGTGAAAATTCCTTCTCCTGGGTTCCATTGGACTGATCAGATCTTGGAATCTTCATTGAGAGAGATGTGTCCATTCCGCCTCTTCAGTTAAGGATAATTAATAGTCCTTGGCTTCTCACCAAACATTTGGACGAACAAAACGCACAGCTGGAACTCCAGAGATGAGTAATACTAGACTCAAAAGTTCTTCCGAGAGGCAAGACCTCCTTTGCTTTAACACTCTTTCAGCTCTTTATCACTTCTTGATGAACAACTGGCTTTCCAAGACAAGGATACTGACAGGAGGTGCCAAATTCATCACTGGCTCGGTCCCAACAGCTTTCATAGGCTTAGCTCACTGGCTCCTAACCCTCCAAGGTTGTGGGAGTGGGCAAACACCTTGGCATGGTCTCCACCGAGTCATTACAGAGTATATCTGGGATGGATGCAGCTGTGCTTGGGCCTGCTGCACTGTCTCAACAGACACATCTCACTGCCTCAGACTGCCACCTCCTTTGCTCGCCTGCTCACTCCTCGTTTATGTCTCATATTCCCTTTTGGATCCAGAGACTGTTATTCCTGCTTTGTTTCCTGGCTCCCGCCCCTATTAACTCATGTCAGCAACGGCAAGGGGATGGTGACTGCACACTCAGCCGGTGAGCTTCTAAAACAAAAACAACCCCCCCCCCCAAATCATTGTGCAGCTGGTCATTCTTGAATTGGTGCAACAAGCAGCAATAGGGCTTCAGAACATGTGGGGAACTCCACATGGTCCCCCAAACACCAACCATTGTAGGATGGTGTCCCATCCATCAGGGTGATCTTTGTTGACTCTTGTTTTCATGAACACTTTACTTTTTACCCCACAAAGTTAGTTCAGTGTGGCTTCCGTATTTGAACATCTGTTATCTAAGATTCGTTGCCATTTCCTGGACCTTGCTGGAAATGTCATCAATGGCCTCCAAAGGTGCTGTTTTCTGTACATGGTAAAAGGGATAGTAAACAGAATGCTATAGCAACACCATGCATTTAAAGCACACCACAACAGTTATGGCTTCCCCCAAAGGATTCTGGGACCCCTCTGCAGACCCCTCACAGAGCTACGTTTCCCAGCACCATTAACAACCTACAGGAACGCAGAGTGGGACTCCCTGTGGTGTTGTCTCCCCCTAAACTCTACAGTGTTACACACGGCCTCACTCATTATGAGGCAGTTTCCTATGTTGGGAACAGCAGTCCCCCACCCCCCCCACCCCCAACAACTAGTTCAGTTCTATGTCTGGCACCTCTCTTAAGTGTTCACTTCACATTAAAGTACCGCTATTGATTTGCTTAAAGGAAATATGTCAAGAGTTGAAGAACACGAACTACTAATATTTATACAGGGCAATTTTAATAGGCTGGACAAGCAAAAAAGAAAAGGAAGAGTGGCTCTCATAAAGTGTCACTGTCCAAGAACCGTAGACATTTTTCCTGCTTGAAATGGGATTGTTTTAACTCCTCCTCCCAACAGAATAGTTTGTCATTGGTTGAAATGCATATGGAGAGGTTGGCTTTTGTAACTTCATGCTATTCTTTCTCCCGTTGTTAGCTGAGGAGGAAGGTGCATATAACTACATAACGAGCCATATCTCTCAGCATCAGGAAAATTAGAGAAACCAGGCTTTGAAATAAGGGAAAGGTGATCTCTCTGGGAGGTGCCCTCCATCAACAGTTTTCAGAGTTCCCAAGATATCTGTATATGGCGGAATCTCAGTTCTCACTTTCCAAAGATATTGTAAATAGCCAAGTTGGGGGGGGGAGAGATAGTTATTAGTCTTCCCACCCACTCTAATCCACACAGATTACACTGATGTCTGTAGGAATATAACTTTTTAAAAAAATAATTTTTATTGGGTTTCAAGACAAATAATGTACTTTTCATCAACATCTTCTTATTCTGTAAAACACATCAAAAACAAAACAATACAAACAATAATCCTTCCCCCCCCATTCATATTTCCTTATCTTGTTAGTTGGACTTCCCCCGTCTCTCCTATCGCGTTTCATCATTATAACATATTTAGCATATTCTTCTCATCATCATACATTTATTAAACTTAAATCTCTCTTCCAACTATCTTAACTTATCTTAATCTTATCCTATATACCTTAATTAACACTTATTTAGATACTGTAAAATTACTATTACTCTTCAGGGTTATCTAGTTGCTAATCTTGCAATACTTTTTTATATACATCTTAAATTTCTCCCATTCTTTTTCCACCGCTCCTTCCCTCTGGTCGCGGAGTCTCGCTGACAGCTCGGCAAGTTCCATGTACTCCATCATCTTCATCTGCCATTCTTCTAGTTTTGGTAAATCCTTTGTTTTCCAGTATTTTGCAATCAATATTTGTAGGAATATAAATTGCACCAGCTTTTAAAAACAGCAAGACCCCAATCTGAATTGTAATGATGGGTGGCACAAACTCCTAAGTTGCAGGTTCATGGATGTTGGATTTGGGTGGCTGTTCACCCACAGACCTGAATTGAGCCACTTAAACATAGGGATGGGTGAATATGTCAATTTTGGCTTCTCATTTTTTCAGTCCTAGGTTTGGTTACACATCAGTCTGCAGATTTATTTTTTAAAAGGGGGGAAAGTCCTCATGAGAAATTATCACAATTTAAGTGTGACCATCAAGACCTGGGCAGAGGACCATTAGATGCATATAGACCAGGATTAGATGAAATACATACAGAATGCAAAATATTGTCTTGCTGTGGAAAAAAGGGGGGGAATGGTTTTGTGAATCCACCGTAATAATTTTCTCATGGCTTGTGTTGCTAGAAAAACTGCTTCCTAGTCAACCATGTTTTGAGAATTGGGATATTTATGCCACTAGATTTCTGGTTCTCTCAGGCAAAGCCTTTTGAATCATATTAATAGCATTTTTTAGAAAATCACAACAGAAACACTATAATATAAACAAAGCTGATTCCCAATTTGCTTGTTTTGAAATAAGGGCACACAGCTTAGCCTTGGCTGTATTTCAGTGTGGGCTGATCAACCAACATGGAAATAACATTGAAAGCAATGTTGGCTCTAGATTTGCAATGGGGTGGGAACAACAGCCTAGTATAGGCTGTACTATATTAGGCTACCATTGGTTTACCTGTTCTGATGTCATAGAAGGCCTTCTAATCTTTCAGCTGTATAAGTGACCATTTGTAGTCAATGGAGAACATTTTCCAAAGCCCATGAAAACTCGTGAAAAATTATACTGCAACAGTGTCAAACAGAAATTTGAACAATATATACTAGTACAAATTTGTTAAGAGCTTTTGAAGCTCAGCCTATTGTAGGATGCACAATACTTGTGCTTATAAGCGAGGCTGATTGAACCTACCTACTTGCCAAGGCAGGATCTCATGTGCCTATTAGGTGGAGAGCAGCAGCTGTCTAGCCTCGTGTCTCCACTTGTTGCTAATTCTGGACTCAGTTAAAAAGCATCACAACTTTCAACCGCAGTTCCATCTACCAGCAATTCAGCATCACTTTTGGAAAGACATTCCAGGTCAAACAGTTATGATGGAAGTGTGATGAGATTGAGTTGAGTTTTCATAACGTTCTGTGTGATTCTTTACTGAGTTGAGTTTTTGATTTCTAGTCTAATTCTAAGCTACTTCTTTTTTTAAAAAAGCATCACAGGTCCCCCACCTCATGCAGTATAGATTACAGTGCCTACGGCTATAACCATGCTAGATCCAGGGGAACCCCAAGGCAGTGGATGTCAGCAACCATGAACCCCATCAATAACTATTGTCCAATTCCCTATCAACAGCCATTCCTTCAGTATTGTTTAGAATCAATTTACTTGCCTCCACTGAAGATTTAACCCAGCTCTACTTTAATTATTGCAGGGCTCTTCATTGATTTCATTTATCTATTTAAATATAGACTACACTTTTCATTGAAAGTACAGCACGACAATTACAATAAGGCCAATAAAAACTGGTTGGGGAAAAGAAGTTCATGTGTCAAAGACCCATCTGAATTAACACAGTTTCCAGGAGACATTACAAGTCGGTAGGGATGATTCCTGCTGAGCATCTACATTTTAAGGAGACCAAAATATCTGACAAAGGTGTCTTTTTACTGCTGTAATTCTCACAGAAAACATAGTTCTCTAATGAAGTAGTCCTGTGAACACTCCAAGAAGTTATCAAATGATAATAGCTAAAGCGAAATGGAATGACAGCTATTGGAGCCTTGGCAGGCACACTAGCCAGTAGTTATGGGTCATGGCACAAATATTTATAAAGGAAGCAAAGGCTTCATGTTGTCTTCACAATTAGGCATCTTACATAAATAATGAAGGACTGAATACTGGGTAAATTTTAGATTTGCGTGCGGTGGAGAGCAAAAGAGAGGAATGGAAATACAAATATTCCTGGGTATACAGAAAGTGTAAAATGATATACTAATGCAAATATTTTCAGTCACCAGATAAATATTCAGACTACAGCTTTTTATCATTACAGCATAATGACCAGTAGGGTTATAGGCGGTTGTAGTGATCCTCATCAGAGGCCCTCTTCAAGAGTGTTAACTATGTGATGATCCCCAGAGTTTTGTGTTCTTTTTGTGTTGGTGTTTTGCCAAAATCCTACATTTTGTGCACTACGAGGTAGATAACACTTCTTGCCTCTTCTGCCTCTTCTAGTCAATCTCCTTCCCATCCAAATTTCTACGCTTTGTCATCTGTGCACATCTTGAAAATATGCTATGAATAGTGGACTTCATCAACACGTCTACCTTCCTTTTTCTTTTTATAAGATGCTGCCTTCCAATGGCAACATCCTCTCAGATTTTAGTTTAAGTGGGAGATAAAGAAAAACAGAAACAGGGTGTATAAGCTCAAGGAAAAACATTTTGTTGAGTTCTGGTCTCTGCCAAACGCCTGGCAAAGACCATCCCATTCTTTCTATGGGTATCTATATTTCTATTGCACCCTGTGTTCTAGTTAAAAGAAAATCTAGCTGATCCTTTCACGTTTATCCTTTCTCTCCCCCCTTCCTACCCAAGCCACATGCTCACAAATACAATGGTAAAGTTAAGCTACAATAAAAAGGTCATTTTCTCCTTTCAGCAACAGTAATACAAGTGGCCGCATTTCCTGATTCTGGATTAAGTTCAAGATTTCAAATAAGGCTGGCCTCGCTCCTGATTAGCAAGTTTGATATTTATCATTGACTTCCCAGTCTTCCATATCCAGTGCGAGAGAGATTGTACAAAGGTAAACTGAAAGGAGCCTTTCTTTTATTCCACAATTAACCCCATCTGAGTAAATAATACGGTGTTGTGCACTTAAGCCTTTGCTGTTATTCACTGACTTTAGAATCCAAAACGGCTTCAAAGCCACGTTCATGAAATGATGACAAGATGCTGCAGAAACTGCTATTCGTGTGGAATATAATGCAAGGATTGTGTTTCACTGTACAGTAACAAATAGAGTATAGTTGTAATGATATAGCAGATAAAGTGTCTGGAAATGCTTACCTGAAGGAAACCCAATCCTATTTTAGTTCAGAGCCTGAGGCCTATAAACACACTGTATGGCTAGAAACCAAAATATTAAGGGCTTTAAAAAAAGTAATAAAGTTTCCCACACCAAGCGAACAGAATCTCAATGTGCACTTTTGTAATTATTTTATATTAAATATAGGTATAATTAAGGATGCTTGGGCCTCATTCAGTCACTCATGGGTAATGTGGATTAAACATAATCCAGAAAAACAGGACAAAATAGAGATTTGCATAAAATTTGCATATACTGGTTTATATTTATAAATGCAATTTAGAAATTTAGAAATAATTACTATAATTTAAATAGAATTGCTGTATATCTCACCTCATTGAGAGAAGACTGTGACTAGGTCACCTGTGTGCCTGCTCAAGTCCACCACTTAGATGTTAATTGCTGATGGGATCTATTTCTCCTTATGGTTCTTATCTGTAAACTGGACTTGGACTGGGCAGTCCATCAAACAGATGTCTTCAAATAGATCAGGGGTGGCCAACTCCCAAGAGAGTTAAAAACTGGCAGTGATCTACCCCCTTTCGGGGGGTTCAGGTCAAAGTTGTTGTGCTTTTTTTAGGAAGGAGGAAGGCTCATGGGGGGGTTCGGGTCAAAGTTGTTGAGTTTTTTCAGGGAGGAGGTAAATTGTTGAGCTTTTTTTTAGGGGAGCCACAGTTGTTCAGCTTCTTTGGGAGGAGTCAATGATCTACCAGTGATCTACCACAGATGTCCAGTGATCTACCAGTAGATCATGATCTACCTGTTGGACATGCCTGAAATAGAGGATCCATGACCCAATAGTTAGATCTGCAGCCACTCTACTTATGGGGGTATCAAAGTGATGAGGACATTTCCATTGCTAACTTAGAAAACTGGTATTTGGTGCATGCCTAGGCCACCACAGCTTGAGACAGCTCATGACCACTGGAAAAATACGAAAACTGGATATTTGTAAAGCTTTCCCTGAAAAAATGAGACTAATGAAATACATTTGAGAACTTTCTGCCACCTTTTTTTTATTATTTAGAAGATGACAATGGGCCTGACCCAGCTATTTATTTCAGTGAGATGAACTAAGCATGTGCTTAACTTTCCCATTTAAATCAGTGGAATTTCACAGCCTTTTGACTTTTGATGATGCCCCAAGGAATTACACCTTTTCCTTTCTCTGCATCAAACATCCCGGCAGTTTGTGGAAATGTGAACAGCTAATGAGTTATTCGCCAAGCTTGTTTTGTGACATTGAATTATTTGCAATCATAACCTTATTCTGTTATAGGATTCTGCCTCCCACTTCACCTATTACTCATTTTCATAGCCACCAAGAGCTTCCTGAATTGTGCAAGGCTCACACACATATATCATAAGAACATAATAATAGAAGAAGAGACTACTAGATGAGGCCAATGGCCCATCTAGCCCAGCATCCTGTTCTCGCAGTGACCAAGCAGAATACTGTAAGAAACCTGCAAGCAGTGATGCTTTTGAATACCATTTTCTGGAAACTGCAGGAAGGGACAGTACTCTGGTGCATTTGTCCTGCTTGCAGAGGACAGCCGTAATGGTTAGTAGCCACTGGTAGTCTTATCTGCCATGAGATAAAGCATGCATACTATCTATTTGCAATTGGTTGCACTAAGGAATCATAGGCTATCCATTAGTTCAACAGTGTGGAACCTGTGGAATTTTAAATGCAGCTCTCATTATAAGCCACTGGGGAGTATTCCAGACATCAATTTTTATCTTACTTCTTCCTTGCCTAAATGCTTAGATGTGATGTCATTGGGGGACTTCCACTGCAAATAGCAGCTTCAGAACAGGGTTTTCCCTCTGGACAGCAGCAGGGGAGAGGAGAGTGAAATTCTCAATCCCTGCTTGCTACAATACAGATTATTATCAGCCATGCCATCCGATGTTATCTGCATTTTAAAAATCTGCATGTTAAATGCAATGACACACTTGTTGTTGTTCAGTCGTTCAGTCGTGTCCGACTCTTCGTGACCCCATGGACCAGAGCACGCCAGGCACGCCTATCCTTCACTGCCTCTCGCAGTTTGGCCAAACTCATGTTAGTAGCTTCGAGAACGCTGTCCAACCATCTCATCCTCTGTCGTCCCCTTCTCCTTGTGCCCTCCATCTTTCCCAACATCAGGGTCTTTTCTAGGGAGTCTTCTCTTCTCATGAGGTGGCCAAAGTACTGGAGCCTCAACTTCAGGATCTGTCCTTCTAGTGAGCATTCAGGGCTGATTTCTTTAAGAATGGATAGGTTTGATCTTCTTGCAGTCCACGGGACTCTCAAGAGTCTCCTCCAGCACCATAATTCAAAAGCATCAATTCTTCGGCGATCAGCCTTCTTTATGGTCCAGCTCTCACTTCCGTACATTACTACTGGGAAAACCATAGCTTTAACTATACGGACCTTTGTCGGCAAGGTGATGTCTTTGCTTTTTAAGATGCTGTCTAGGCTTGTCATTGCTTTTCTCCCAAGAAGCAGGCGTCTTCTAATTTTGTGACTGCTGTCACCATCTGAAGTGATCATGGAACCCAAGAAAGTGAAATCTCTCACTGCCTCCATTTCATCCCCTTCTATTTGCCAGGAGGTGATGGGACCAGTGGCCATGATCTTAGTTTTTTTGATGTTGAGCTTCAGACCATATTTTGCGCTCTCCTCTTTCACCCTCATTAAAAGGTTCTTTAATTCTTCCTCACTTTCTGCCATCAAGGTTGTATCATCAGCATATCTGAGGTTGTTGATATTTCTTCCGGCAATCTTAATTCCGGTTTGGGATTCATCCAGTCCAGCCTTTCGCATGATGAATTCTGCATATAAGTTAAATAAGCAGGGAGACAATATACAGCCTTGTCGTACTCCTTTCCCAATTTTGAACCAATCAGTTATTCCATATCCAGTTCTAACTGTAGCTTCTTGTCCCACATAGAGATTTCTCAGGAGACAGATGAGGTGATCAGGCACTCCCATTTCTTTAAGAACTTGCCATAGTTTGCTGTGGTCGACACAGTCAAAAGCTTTTGCGTAGTCAATGAAGCAGAAGTAAATGTTTTTCTGGAACTCTCTAGCTTTCTCCATAATCCAGTGCATGAATGACACATTTAAATACATTTAAATGTGTAGTATGGCCCTTGATTTTGGCACTGGGCATAGGAAAAGATTGCTGAGGGCTGTAGTATCCTTCTTTGACCTTCTAGCAATAATGATAATTATGATAAATAATTAGGGCACCTGAAAGCATCTTCAACTTGAGATGTTTTAGCAGGTGTGCATCTTGGCACAGAGTGTTATGAGTGGTACTGTTACTTCTTGTCAAATGCCTGTTTCCCCTCAAACGTTTAATATTTAAAGTTAGTATTTTGCTAATATTCAACTACCAAAAAACAGAGGGGGGGGGAGTTGAAAGCTCCGGAGTCTGAACTGATACCTTCTTAATTTTCCCTATCCCACTTTTAAGTGGCCTGGAAGGTCATACTGGCATTCTGATTTTTCCACTATAGCTCTTTTTAACATATGGAAACGTAGGTAAACCACTCAAATATCTCCAGAAATTCAAGTAAAAAGGTTTTAAAAATGCATAACAGATGTAATAGTACTCTTCAGGATGAATACAACTGCAGACTCAAGACTGTCAGCATATCATTCACAATCACATTTTTTCACCTGTGCATGTGGTTTAAACCTGTATAATCCAGAAAACCTATTTGCCTTGTGCTTGGAATCAAACTTTACACAAAGGAAGAGGTTCAGAAACCTAATGATTTGGGGAGGGGGTAACATTGGACCTGGTTTAGTCGTCTGCTTAACCTATTCCTGTGGTACTGGGAGCTAGCTGGTCAACAGCCTTTGCAGCAGGAGGAGAAACTGGGAAATGGCCAATACAGGGGTGCAGCAGCTTCACTCTGTTGCACCAGAGAAGGGCAATAGCTCCTTCATGGTACAGGAGAATGAACCAAGAAGCTTTTTTTCTAAGTGGGAAGGGTCTGCCAGGCTGTGTGTCTTGGTAGTGGCTCCAAGTATCTAGTCCCAATATCCTGATGTGCCATCAAAGATGTGGACCATGGGAAGGAGTTCTGAGAGGCAAGTGGGACAGAATAAACAGAGCAATTGTAATTGGGTATACACAGAAGGGAATGTGGTTAGGGGCAGGGCAATAGAAGGTCCAATAAAATTTAAAATTATTGTGGGCTTTTAAAAATGCTAATTTATATTAGACCCACTACTACCTAAAAAATAAATCCATAAATTTCACTTTACGTTCTAATTCTGGGTTCAAAAGTATCTGACTCTGAATGGCAAAAACACATCTGCAGTCTCAGTTGTGAATGGCAAAGGGACTTTCTTCTTCTTTGATAAACAGGTTTCACCACAATTAACACTGAAGCTGAGATGGAAAATTTGGATTGAGGGTCCCTCACTTGCATGTTTATTGCAAGGGGTTGCATAATGGAAGTGTATAATGAGAGAGAACGGAGAATTGTTTTTGGCATAATTTTCCTTCCTAAAGCACCTTCCATTCATAGAATTCAAAGAGGCACATTCTTCAGTTCACAGAATTGGCAGTGACCACAAGGGTCATCTAGTCCAACCCCCTGCAATGCAGGAATCTTTTGGCCAATGTGGGGCTTGAACCCATGACCCTGAGATTAAGAGCATCATGCTCTGCTGACTGAGCTACTGGACTAACGGTCCCACTTCACTTGAAGGACATAAGACAAGTTCTGCTGGATCAGTGAAAGACTCCTTCTTAGTCCAACATCCTGGTTCCATTGTTCAAATATATTGTTCAAATATATAAAAGAATGTCATATGGAGGAAGGAGAAAAGTTGTTTTCTGCTGCTCCTGTGAAGAGGACACGGAGCAATGGATTCAAACTACAAGAAAGAAGATTCCACCTAAACATTAGAAAGAACTTCCTGACAGTAAGAGCTGTTCGACAGTGGAATTTGCTGCCAAGGAGTGTGGTGGAGTCTCCTTCTTTGGAGGTCTTTAAGCAGAGGCTTGACAGCCACCTGTCAGGAATGCTTTGATGGTGTTTCCTGCTTGGCAGGGGGTTGGACTGGATGGCCCTTGTGGTCTCTTCCAACTCTATGATTCTATAAGATGCTTCAGGGAGGTTTATAAGCACGGCGTGGGGTCAATAGCTCTCTTGCCTTATAAGTCAGCAACATCTGGTATGGCGTTCTTGCTTCATGGTAGAGTCAGCTGTGCCAGTTAATGAAAACAACAGCAGCATATGTGAACATATATGTTCACATTAAAACATCATTTGTTTATGCAGGAACATCCGATTTCTTTTGAAATATCTGTGGTCCAAATGCATCTCCCCCTGGCAAGAGCTCAGTTGAAGCTGACGGTAAGCTATGGAATGCATTCCTCAGGAACACAAGCCATGGCATAGGTTCTATTTAAATGCCAAAACAAATTATGATATTAATTAAAGATTTATTATCTGTGGCAAATTGGAAGAAGAGGAGAAGTCTTACACAGCTTTCATAAATGGCCAGGAAATTCATAGCCACTGAAAGAGAACCTAGCTTATGCCTGTTTATGATGAACGATGTCTTCTAACTGATAGGGCGAATGAATCACAGGTTTGGCAGGGAGCAGTAGGAAGATAACAACACTGTGAGATAATCAAGCAGCAGAACTTCAAAGGGATATTTTGAGAAAATATATCGTTTCCTTTTTATTAATATGGTTAAAGTAAGAACAAGACAGTTTTAACCTTGTGCTGTCAGTGTCAATTTTGTTTTAAAGTGGAGCATAAAAGAAAGGCTATTACAAGGAATACCTGCTCAAATACAGGAACAAAATGCTTATACAATAATTCTTTATTGTAAAGGTCATACATTATTTTATTTTATTATTACTTATCTTGGGTCCTGCTTGCAGGTTTTCCACAGGCATCTGACTGGCCGCTGTGGGAACAGGGTGTTGGAGTAGATGGGCCGCTGGCATGAACCAGCATTCTTCTTATTTTCTTACATTTTTATTCAAGACATTTATGTATATACTGCTTAATCATTAGCATTGGAGAAACCCTAGTCCATATTAGGAGAGCTTTCAGCAAAGGTTTTGTTCCGATACTCTGATCTGGTAGAATGGGAGAAATCACACAACCCTAAAATTTGACACAAGATATTAACCAATATACTGTGGGAAAGCAGGAAAGATGGACATGATGGTAGTTAGGGGGAGAATAAACATGCAGCTAAATTGTATAAGCTTGGTTTAGCCAAGACTTCATGGAAAGGGATTGTACGTGGAGATTTGAAGAGGGAGGCAGCATAACAAAGGTGGTCAGCCTGAGAACTGTAGAGGCAAACATTTCAAGCAAACTCCTTTCATGCCAGTGTGGCAAAGTGGTTGAAGTATTCAACTAGGACCTGGGAGACCAGAGTTCAAATCCCCACTCAGCCATAAAGCTCGCTGATAGCAGGCAGCAGCAAGAAGTAGGAACAAGAAGATATGAATACTGTAGAAAACTGTAGTTACACAAATTAAGCTTTGTTTATTAGGGAAGAGGAGAAATTCAGTTCGGCTGTGAACCTACCTAATTCACACAGTATGCAGTAATCCTTCAAATAGAGCAAACCAAAATACAGTGATCTTTCAAAATTATTATTTTCCAGATTTTTCAATACAATTATCTAAGCAAACAAATGTGCACAGAATGCAAATGTGTGGATAAAGTCTAGATGAAATGCATACATTAATGAAAACAACGTATCAAATGAATGTTCCATTGCATCTTAGCCTTTTCTGGGGCAGCTTGGTAAGGCCAGTTTTTGAACTGCTCATTCATGGAAGACCACATGTTTGCATGCATTTATAATTAAACATATATTCTCCCTACATGCACATGTGTGCCTGGTGATGGGGCGGGGGGGGGGGAGAGGAAAAGAGTCTATACTCTTTTTTTCCACAACTATCATAGACTAGACTGCTTAATATTGTAAACCTATCCCAGGAGCTGTTTACCAAAAACTCTAGACTGTCTTTCTATGGCAAGAGATGGTCTCTTATGAGTCTGACTTGTTTTTTCCCTATGACTGTTATTATGTAAGAGTGCTCGGGTTTGCGTTCTAGGTTAGGAATTTTCCACTGGTAAAATGCTCTGAATCTTTCATCCATTCACGAACATATTCATTAGTACACCCCGAAGAATTTCCCTAATCTTTTGCTTCTCTTTGATTACAATATGGAAACTTGTGCTTGATTAATAATATCTCTATAAGTTTAGTTTGGGGCATCACCATAACTCTGTCAGAGATGTGCCTCTGGGGTATTTGCAAGTTAGAAGCATTTGGCTTAGTTTCTTGTTTCTGATGTCCAGACACTCACAAAGTCACCCTTGGGTGAGAGTTATGAGACCCATCTGTACATTTGTCTTACTTCAGAGAGGTGGAAAGAAAAGAGCAGGAAAGAAAGGAGGAGTAAGCGAGAGGAACTTGAGGGTCACAAGAAGGCAGAATGAAGATGTTAGATAAAATAAAACATTTAAGTGAGTTAGATTCCACCCCTGTGAATGCAAAACTCCTGGTTTCTATGGTAGTGTTTGCAGCATGTTTATACATCTATGGGCTGCTGTATGAAGGAGCTACAATTCCCAGCACCTTAACAAACTACAGCTTTCAAGATTCTTTGGGGGAATCCATATGGTTCAAATGTAAGGTTAGGATGTGTTTTAGTTATGAGGGAGAAGGCTTCTTATCTAGTCTCTCCCTGACATCTGGCTTTGTTTGTTTTTTATGTGTAGGAATTTTCTTGTTATGGAGGTGCTTTCAATCATGTGAGCCTACACTGGAGAAACAAATTTTGCCCCTGATCTGCTGTTTATAAGAACTAGGCCTCAAAGGAATAAAGAAATATCAACTCAATAGCTGCCTCTTAAAACATATTCCCATTAAAGATAAGTAGCCCAATATATTAGCCTGCATTTACCTGAAGTGCTGCTATTTCATGCTCTGAATTTCTGCATCACAAAGTCCTTTAAGCAGCCAGAGGACTAACACTGGAACTCGGTTTACAGAGTGGGGCTTTCCTGCCTCTTCCAACCCACTGCATCCCTCATCCCTCAAGAATGGTGGGATCCCATCTGGAATGGTGTGGGATGGGAGCTCAGGTGGCTGAATGAGTTGGAGAAACTAGAAGAATTAAGGGGGTGCATTTGTACAAATGGAAGGAACCTTCCACTAGCAGAAAACACTCTTGGACCTAAGTAGGCAGCAGATTTGGGAACTTGTGTGTTTGCAGATGATACAAATGAATACAGATGGCTGAAGGTTACATTTTGTTCTGTTGGGAACACAGACCCTCCAAGTGTCCCTAGTTTCCAGGGGCACCCCTGATTTAGAGAAGCCATCCTGGTTTCTGATTTGATCCTGGAATGTCCCGCTTTTCCTTAGGATGTCCCTGTTTTCATTGGAGAAATGTTGGAGGATATGGAGTTATCCGATCCCCGAGTCACCTGAAGGCAATCCTGTATAGGGAAGGGTTTTTTTAATGTTTAATGTTTCATTATGTTTTTATATATGTTGGAAGCTGCCCAGAGTGGCTGGGGCAACCCAGTAAGATGTGTGGGGTATAAATAGTAAAATTATCATCATGGAATGGGGCGTCCCTATTTCCATCAGAGAAATGTTGGAGGGTAAGTAAGCACACATTGCTTCTGCTGTGGAAGCATGCCTGGTGCATGAAAGCACATAAACGAGTACAGGGTTTAGCTCGAAAGCGGCTTGCGATAACTCAAAATCCCTATTTTTATTAACTAATTGTAGGCATCTATGTTAAGCCTTGAAACACATTTCTGGTCCCCTTGTGCCTTGTTTCCCAGATAGTAGCACCTGGAAAAACATACAGCAAGATTTTTGTAACAGATATGAGTTCAGACAGTAAGGAAAGGACTGTATTATATTACCTCCTTTTAAACTTCTGGCAATGGAAATGGAATCGAGTGGTTGGTTCTCAGGCAAAGGAATAAAAATGCCGCAGTCTTAATTCAGAAGAATAAACTTCACGATAGGTACCTGTTTCCCATGATAACAAACTGGTAACCATTTGCTGAGAAACTGTAGACCATGACTATTCTCTGACCTTAAGTCTCACATTCTTTGTGAGTTTGGTTTTTCAAATCACACACACAACCACCAATCAGCATTCTGTGGCCAATGGGCATTCTAAGGCTCATCAGGCTTAGTTTTTTTCCAGGGCTGGGCAGGAATAATGGTGGCATCACTCTCCTTTTTGTTGTCTAAAGGTTTTTAGTACTTCTGCAAACCTTGGGGTTCCTTCCCCAAACCTGCTGATACCTTCCTCTTGCGCATGTTGTCATTTTGGCTACATAAGCAATGACACGTTCAGCTGGACCTCAGAATTAGAGGGGGAAATGTTAAGGCCACATCCACACACCATACATTTAAAGCACTTTAATGGTAATCACTTCCACCAAAGCATTATGGGAAATGTAGTTAAGGGTGCTGGCATCGCAGAGCTACAGTTCTCAGGATGCTTTGGCAGGAACCATGACTGTAAAAGAACTATAACAGTGTTTTAAATGCAAGGTGTGAATGTGGCCCAAATTTATGTAGCGGTAAATCTTATCTGAGGGACGTGGGTGGTGCTGTGGGTCTAGGGCCTAGGGCTTGCTGATCAGAAGGTCAGCGGTTTGAATCCCTGCGACGGGGTGAGCTCCCATTGCTCGGTCCCTGCTCCTGCCATCCTAGCAGTTCGAAAGCATGTCACAGTGCAAGTAGATCTATAGGTACCGCTCTGGCGGGAAGGTAAACGGCGTTTCTGTGTGCTGCTCTGGTTCGCCAGAAGCGTCTTAGTCATGCTGGCCACATGACCTGGAAGCTGTACGCAGGCTCCCTCGGCCACTAAAGCGAGATGAGCGCCGCAACCCCAGAATCAGTCACGACTGGACCTAATGGTCAGGGGTCCCTTTACCTTTACCTTTAAATCTTATCTCTCTCTCTCTCCCCCCCCCCCCCGGTTTTGCTTTCATCTGTATGTTATAAAATGGTGTATATTCTTATTGATACACTTTCAGGATTGTGAGGATGGGAGGAACTGCCAAATTTTTGATTAAACAATAAAATGTTGATTTGATTCATTTTGGACTGATTGCTATAGTACTGTATGAATGATAGCCATCGCCCATGAACCTGGTCTTTCCCCTTGTTCTAAGTTTACAACAAAACACTGAAAATGTGAAACACAAGAAGTTAATTCTTAAATCGTTTAATGCTGGAAAAGTTTTCTCAGATTTGACTTCCCCACAGGAACCAGGATCTGTTTATTTAAGAAAAAGACGCTCAGCCAAGGTAGTTTGAAATTTTCAGGGAAATATTCTCCATATGCTCTATAATTAGCTGTTTTATGAAGCTGCTCCATGTCTGCATATTGGCATAAATAGCTAAAGTGGGGAAGAGGATCACCCCCACCCCCCAATTCATTTATTCTTAAAGCTGGGCAACATTATTATTATTATTTTTTAATGTGTAAACAGCTCAGATGATAAAACTTCAGAGTGGCATACAGAAAAACCACAAATAAATATAATACCAAATATGACACCGAAAATGATACAGTTAAAATAACATGATGGCAACAAATGATCAGGCGACAGTACAAATTTCATTCAGAAAAGGCTTGGGTAACTAAAAATGTCTGAAGCATGCACCTGAGAGAATAGATGTATGGAACATGCTGTATCTTAAGTGTTAATGAATTCCACATTGAACGGGCCATAGCACTGAAAGTCCTGTGACTGGTGGGCTCAAGGTGAATATTAGGAGTTCTTGTTTTTATATGTGCTGAAATCCAGCCAGATGGGTGGGGTATAAATAATAAAATTATTATTAGTAGTAGTAGTTGTAGTACCACCAGGACATCCACTACTATAGAACAAAATGGCGGGACTGTAAGGAGAGAGGCAATCTCTCATTGGTCCCGAGTTGTTTAGGGCTTTGTAAACAGGTAACAATACCTTGAACCTGGCCCAGTAGCATAGAAGCAGTCAGTGCAGCCGCAAAAGTGTGACATGTTGGTGGTGGTTAGCTCCAGGCAGCAACCTCGCAGCAGCCTTTTTGCCCTAACGGCAGCTTCTCGACCAGCCTCAAGGGCAGCCCTACAGGAAATGCATTGGAGTGATCAACTTGCCAAGTTACAAACTGGAGGGAATGAGTGCCAATTCTCAACGGAACACAGTGGGCGTGCCTTCTTAACACAAAAGATGTGCAGCAGGCTGCATGCCTCTGATTTCCCAAAGGGCCACAAGGAGACCACCTTTTAGATAATCGCTTTCTAGTGCAGAACCACCCGGAACAATGCTACGGAAATGAATTTGCCAACGCCGCTCTGCCACCTTGCAGAATGCAAAGAAAAGCCGCCACAAAGGTTTCGCCGCCCTGAACAAATGTCTGCTAGCATTGGAGTAGACTCTGCCCCAGCCAGATTTTTTATTATTATTGTAAACCATTCTGAGGTAAATGTTGGGATGGGGTGGAGGTTGAAAGAATATAAGAAAACATGATATTCCTGGGATAATTAGCCACTTGATGGACAACTTTTAACAATAAACATGGGGTTGCCATCAGAAACAGCAGCCCTGTGTAAATGTCTTCCCTGCCTACTTTATAACGTGCAGAAAAGGTTACCCATGTCCTAATTTTACAACACTGCATTACTTATCCTGACCCTACTACCGGTAGCTAGCATCCAAGTTGTGGAGCAGGGCTGGAAAAACACATATACTGGACCAGGTTATAAGTTTTATAGCATGTTGGAAAGCGGGAAAGCTGACATGTTTATGTGATGTGTTTATCACAGCATGTAGTTCTGCCCTCAATTAACTATTGCCTATAGTGATAAATATAAGGGATGTGGGTGGCGCTGTGGTCTAAACCACAGAGCCTAGGGCTTGCCGATCAGAAGGTCGGCGGTTCGAATCCCTGCGATGGGGTGAGCTCCCATTGTTCAGTCCCAGCTCCTGCCCACCTAGCAGTTTGAAAGCATGTCAAAGTGCACGTAGATAAATAGGTACTGCTCTGGTGGGAAGGTAAATGGCGCTTCCGTGCGCTGCTCTGGTTTGCCAGAAGCAGCTTAGTCATGCTGGCCACATGACCCGGAAAAACTGTCTGTGGACAAACGTTGGCTCCCTCGGCCTATAGAGTGAGATGAGCACTGCAACCCCAGAGTCGTCCGCGACTGGACCTAACGGTCAGAGGTACCTTTACCTTATAGTGATAAAGCTGTATCAGCCATCTCTCGGTTCTCTGCCTGCCCTTCCCTGCCCTTTAATGCTTTTTTCATTTATTCAGGTCCTTAATCCTTTGGAATCACTTGACATAACGCCCATACCGTTAAAAACATATGCCTGAATTTCAGCTTATTTAAAATTATATCACTTCGTTATCAGCTGAGTACCTCTGTCAGCTTTGTCTATTAATTCCCCCCCTCCCCAACATTCCAACTCTGATATTAGGGGTATTTAAGACCTCATTCTTCTCAAGATATGTGTGCTGGGGCCTTCTAATCTCCTCCCCCCTTCTTTTATAGATATATATGAACTTTGGAGGAATTCCTCTCCTGGTGAATTTGTGTGTCCCCCCCCCCCCCGCAGCTCTCCATACAGCTGACTTTTGGTGTTGACTGGCCGTCCCTAAGCCTGATGCCTTCCAGATGCAGTCCAGATGGGAACTACAACTCCCATCAGACCCAGCCAGGGATGAAGGAAGTTATAGTCCAGCAACATCTCAGGCCCACCAGGTTGGGGAAGGCTGGTCTAGATCAACATGTTGGAGTAAATCTCGTGCTGGTTTACTGGGGTGGTTTTGTTTTTTGTTTTTGCTGCTTTTCAGGAATATTTATTTATTTATCGATTCGATTTATTAGTTGCTCACCTCAAGACAGCCTCTAGATGACTTACAAAAAAACTAAAGCGCAGCACAAAAACGAAAGGAATGCATTGCAGAAAACTGCCTCAAAAGTATACCCAGCAAAACTCCAGCAGCTGAAAACAGCACTAGGGTATTTGGTAAGGCAAATAACCTGTCCTGGGACTACCTGGTGAAGTGTGGCCTGTAAATGCCTATAAATGAATACACAACTCTTTTATTTGTGATGCATTTCTACTTTTTCATCCAGAGTTGCTTGCCAGCTAGTTTAGTTGAGAGGATCTCCCTTTGTAGACTGTGTGGAAACATTTGCAGCCTATTTCTTGCCATAATTTCATCTCTCCTTTCCACATATACGTAAGCTTCCCCACCCAATTTTATTTTATTTTTTTACATATATTCAGCTCTGTTGAAAATAGTACCCAGCACCTTGTTGCTTTTACACACACATTGACACTTGCTGAGGAGAATTGGTGATTAACCCCTCCTGTCTGTCCACTGATTTTCCATTGCAAATTCTCACCTCACCAAAATATTCTCTGGGTTGCAGTGGAGATTTGGCAAGTGGGAAAGGGTTTGAATACCCCTTTCCACCCAACAATTTCCCCAGCAAATGCACTCAGCGTGCAATTCTATTACAAGAGAAATATCCTCACCCATTAATACATAGTTCCAATCTTTACTGCCTGGGGTTAACAAAAATCTGATGCTGGAGAACGAGTGCAGGACGTTGGGAAGGAGAGGAAGATATAGGAATGATTAAAATATCAAAAATGAAAATCAGTGTTTTCGAAACCTCCAGAGCTGGAAATAATTAGAAGCTGGCTGGTAACTGTCAAATATCAATAAATGAAGGATGCAATTTCTAATAACTCAAACATAAAATATGCTGATAAGTTAAGAAGGAGCCATAAGGGGAAAGAAAGAAGAGAACAGGGAACTGAAATCTGTTAGCAATTATTACTAGTGCCAGTGCAGTTCTGAAGGAGTCACGTTTAGTCTCCTCCATCGCTCCACCCATTCTAAGGACTCTGCATCCAGCTAGCTCACGAGAAGTGGTACCTACCAGTCCTACAGGCAATCAGAGATCCTGGAACATTTTTGAAATATGTATTTATGTTGAACAGGTTGCACAAGCCCAGGTATTACAGGAAAAGTCCTTTGCAGCAGCAACTGATCATCCTAGAGACTGTGGGGCACCAGATAACTTTCCCCCCAAGTAGTGACATTGCATACCACTCTGCAATCATCAGACGAAGGGCAGTCTAGGAATACAATTACAGTGGTACCTCGGGTTACATACGCTTCAGGTTACAGACGCTTCAGGTTACAGACTCTGTTAACCCAGAAATATTACCTCAGGTTAAGAACTTTGCTTCAGGATGAGAACAGAAATCAGGCAGCGGTGGCACAGCGGCAGCGGAAGGCCCCATTAGCTAAAGTGGTGCTTCAGGTTAAGAATGTTTTCAGGTTAAGAACGGACCTCCGGAATGAATTAAGTACGTAACCAGAGGTACCACTGTAGTAAATAAAGCATAGCAGCAACATACCACAACATGCATGGAGATAAAACAGCTGTCTAAACACATGCATAGAAATCCAGCCAGATGGGCGGGGTATAAATAATAAATTATCATCATCATCATCATCATTAAACTACTCTGGGATGAACTTGCACCAGGATCAATCATTTTACTGCACAGTCTCTGTCACACACCTGCATTTGATGATCAATAAGATTTGGCTTGGCAGGATGGTACAGATGGCCAAGTTACCCTAGAACAGACTTCTTCCAAATGTTGTTTGCTTCCCATCAGCTCCAGTCAGCATCACCCGCAGCCATGGATGATGGATTGAAGTCCAAAACATCTGGAGGGCACCAGGTTGGGGAATGCTACTGTAGAGTGAAGGACTGCATGAATACTGTGCATGAACTCTGAGTATTGGTTTCTCGGGTGGTTGGATACGCACCATGGTAAGCTACAACTTGGTAAACTGTTGTATATCAATTTCTGTTTTTCTCATTTCCTCTTTTTTCCAGTCTTCAGTCCAGTTCTCCAAATTTCAATATCAGTTTGCAATTTGTTAAAAAAAAAAAAGTCATTGTGAAAATACATCAGCATTTTACTGCGAATTTCTCTTGATATCCTGCAATTTTGCCTAATGCACACATTTTTGCAAATGTAGTTTCCCTAGTATAATACATTTTGTATGTAAACTTCATGAATACATGCATCAATAAGCTTTTAGTACACACACAAAAACTGGAGAACTGCATTGCAAAATTCAGAGAAGTGTGGATTTCAAAAACTGCCTGTGTTTCGGTTCATGAATTCATTTGGAAAGTGCAAATTAATTGCCTTTAAATGCACATTGAACCAAAGTTCTCCCCCAACCCTAACCTTAATCACTATAATGAAAAGCAGATTCAGCCAGCAGAGGCTGGTCCATTAGGGCAAACGGGGTGCTGCCTCACCTTCTTACTTACGCAACCAATCCACTGGGCAGCAGCACCTGTCAGCTTCCTCCTCCCTAGTCTCAGTGTTGCCCTTGTAGAGCTCAGTAGGGAGGAGGATGGGGGCAAAACTAGAATTGGTTGGCTCTTCCTCATTGGCTATTGGTCTCCCTGCCTTCTGCCCAATGGGCACCAGCACCAGTGCAGCTCAGCTGCGAAGCACATCTCTTTCATGGCAAAAGTCCCAAGCTCAGCCCCCGACATTTCCCACTGAAGAGCTCTCAGGTTGCAGTGCTGAATCCCACCCAAAATCTTGGAGAGCCTCTACTAGCCAGGTTAGACAGCACTTGACTGAATGGACCAGACTGATGGCATAAAGTGGCTTTGCATTTTTACACACTGGTCACATTCACACCATCCATTTAAAGCACTTTGACACCACTTGGACCATCACAGTTTCCCCCCAAAGAATCCTGGGAACTGTAGTTTGTTAAGGGTGCTTAGAGTTGTTAGGAAGCCCCTCACAGAGCTACAATTCCCAGCACCCAAAGCAAAGTACAGTTCCCAGGATTCTTTAGGGAAAGCCATGACTGTTAGAGTGGTATAAGAGTTTTTGTATTTTCTTAAAAAATGGATGGTAAAAAATGAACACCATCATTTCCCCTTTTTGTGCATCCCGAGCTGGTGGATTTTATAAGTGTGAGGATTTTACTGCATGGAGGCTGCTTCATAATTCTTCATATTGCCATTTTTACACATGATAAATTCCTTGATATCTGTGACTAGGCGATAATCTACCAGATCATATGATCAATTACATTTATTTTTTTGCCTCCTGACCTCCACTCTCCTACTCTGCCCCAATTCCGTCGGGACCACTTCTAACATTCCAAACTGCTGAGCAGCCTTCAAGCAGCCATCATTTAAAAACAACCGGCCACAAATTGTTTCCTCATTTCCCTGGATGTGTTGAATTTTTTTTTACTTCCATCCTCCTTCCCCCACCCACCCCCACATAAACTTGCACACATACACCCACCCACAAATCCGTCTCCCCAAATTACACAAACCTGTGATCCAAGAGAAAAATTCTCAGCAGCGACTAAGTATATACAATTTAGAATTTGGAGGTTTTTTACTAAGGTGGCAAGAACCTCCGAGTGCCCAAGGAAGCAAAAGGGCATGCTGTAATCTGCACTAGTCCTGACATGCTATCGTAATGACTCCACAACAACAACACCACCGTCATGTTACAATCCACACAATAATAGCAGAAGACTGCAAATCTTGTAAATCAAAAGGACAGAGCAATCACTGGGGTTATGCTAGACATACAGTTGCTATTAGGGGAGGGTCTGTAGCTCACATACTCAATGTGCAAATAGTCCCAGGTTTGATCATCTCCAGGGAGGGCTGGAACCCCGGAGAACCTTTGGCCCTCCAGATTCTGAAGAATTACATCTCCCAACATCCCTGACCATTGGCCATGCTGCTTGAGGCTGATGGGAGTTGGAGTTCAACAACACTTAGAGGATTACAGGTTCCTCGATCCTGGTGTACGAGGGACAAATGGTGTCAGTACAAAGGGTTGGGCAGCGGGCAACTGTGGTGGGAGGGGTGGCTGCAGTGGCTGTGGCTGTGGCAGCTGAGGTAGTAGGGCGACTGTGGTGGGAGGGGGAAAGGTGGCAGCATGCTGAACGGAGGGGTGCCCCAGATTTGGGTGAGAAGGTTTGGGGAGGGTATGTGCTCCTACATTGGTGAGTTCCCACTTCCATACTTGATGGTGAGTGGTGGCCATGCAGCCAGGTCTGGGAGCAGCCATTTTAACTGTGGGAATGTTTTGGAACGTGGATGGAGATTTATAATTTAATATATCTCATCCTAACCTGTGCTAACAAGTTCAACTAGCAGAGTAACATTCCCTTTTAAAATACACACAGCGGAAGTTGCTTTGATTCGCTAGAATCAACTTAATCTAGTTTCCTGGTTTGTCACTATATTTCCCCTTTGTCCCTCTTCAAATAAGACACAACACACGTCTTCTATAAAAAGATATAAAATGTTTACTCACATGTATCCAGCTCAAGACAAATCCCAAAGAAGGCAGGCTTATTCTTAGTAAAGATATTTACAATTGGAATCTCTCCATGTGGGAGAGAAGTCCGCTAGGCCCCAGTTGGGTGGAAGCCAACTGAGCATCCTCCTCGCAGTTCGAGTGAGAGAGTGGAATGGAATGGAATGGCCGCTGACCTGTGAGGTTCTTTGTTCATACCTTCCCAGGTGAAGCCACTCCCACATCTAGTTGCAAGAGGAAATTGCCTCAATCCATGTGACCAGGAAGTTGTGGCTGGAGGACTGAGGCAATCTCCACTATCTGCTCTAGCATTGTTGTACTTGACTGCTCTAGTGTTTACATCCCACAAACCCCTTCTCAGGCAAATACAACATACAAAACATAAACAACTTTATTCAACCACCCAGAGTCCCAGCTTGACACATAGATTCTGGAAACTCTCTTTTGGCAAGGGTTTTGTCAAGATGTCGGCAGTCATCTCTTTGGTGCAGCAATAAGACAGTTCCACAAGTCCATCTTGCACCATCTGGCGTATATAGTGGTACCTGACACCAATGTGTTTGGTTCTGGCTAGGAACTTTTCACTCTGCGTCAGCTTCAGGCAACTTTGATTGTCCTCTAGCAGGCTGACAGGTTCCCTTCTCACCAGTCCAAAGTCTTTGATGAGTTCATCAAGCCAGGCAATTTCTCTGCATGCTTCCGTTGCAGCAACATATTCGGACTCTGTTGAAGACAAAGCTACACAACTCTGTTTATAGCTGCCCCACACAACAGGTCCATCCCCAAACATAAAAACATGACCGCTTGTGGATTTATAGTCAGCATTATCCCCGGCCCAATCTGCATCAGTGTACCCAACCAACTTAGGGTCTCTGACAGCTGGCAACTTTAATTTACAATTTATTGTACCTTTCAGGTATCTAACCACCCTTTTCAGCCCCGCTATATCATGCTCAGTGGGAGAATTCACTTTTCTGCTCAGAATCCCCACAGCATTAGCTAAGTCAGGTCTACATGTGGTAACCATATACAAAAGTTTACCAATTACCGACCTATATTGACTGTTATCTGGCAACAGCTTCGAATCCTGCTGATTCTTCAAGAAGTCTGTAGCCATGGGCGTTGCAACCGGGTGTGCGTCTTGCATCTGCAAGTACTCAATCAGTTCATGAACCTTTTGCTTCTGGCTGAGAAGAAATGAGCCGTCTTCTTCTCTTTCCACTTGGATTCCTAGGTAGTACTTGACATCTCCAAGTTCTTTTACTTGTACCTCCTTGCTGAGGTGTTTTACTATTTGTGTATAGTCTCTATTATTAGCAGTAGCGATAATCAAATCATCGACAAAAGCCAATATGTATGAATATTGTCCATTACTTGACTTGCTGTACAAGCACTTATCTGCGTTTCCTTGCTTGTACCCAAGTTGCACAAGCATACTGTGCAATTTCTGATTCCAGGCTCTAGCCGCTTGTTTAAGCCCATAGATTCCTTTCTGGAGTCGACACACGAGGTGCGTCTCATTTGGTTTTGTGAAACCTTTAGGTTGTTTCATATATATTTCTTCTGAAATTCTCCCATGTAAAAACGCAGTACAAATGTCAATGTGCTTCACGTTCAATTGTTTAGAGGCTGCAATGCTCAAAAGCATTCGGACGGTACTATATCTCACGGTTGGTGCGAAAACTTCATCGTAATCTTCACCAAAACGTTGTGAAAAACCTTGTGCTACTAGCCTTGCTTTGTAGCGTTCCACTTCCCCTTCTGACCCCTTCTTAACCTTGAACACCCACTTGCACCCAATGGCCTTCTTACCAGGAGGGAGCTCTGTCAGGGTCCACGTCTGGTTCTGATGCAGTGCATCCATCTCCTCCTGAGCGGCCTTCTTCCAGAGACTGGCTTGCGCAGGTGGCATTTTCTGAATCTCTTCCCATGTGGAAGGTTCCTGTGGAGACACCGACCCTGCAAGGTAGGACAGTCGTACCGGTGGGACACCTCTGTTGGTTCTGGATGAGCGTCTGACCTCTGGTTCTGGTTCCTGAACCGCATCAGCTTCCTCACTCCCTTCCAACGGTGGCATGTCCTCATCTGAGTCCTCCTCTTCGTCTCTGGAGCCGCCAGGGATCTGGTCATCTGCGTCTTCTGGTGCGTCGCCTGTAGGGGGTGCTATGACACTAGAAGGCAGATTAGTACCATGTGGGGTTTCAGAAGGAAAGTTTATGAGTTATTGAGTCCATTCTGACTCCTTGGAGCAGCCAATAACAGTGTTCTTTGTGTCTGCTTTTCCGTGTTCATCAAAATAAATTGCATGGTGCGCACTCACTTTGCCTGTTTGTAAGTCCATTACTCTGTATCCTTTGCCTCCAGCAGCATATCCCACTAAGATACCTGCTTGTGCTCTGGAGTCAAGCTTGTGCCTCTGTTCCTTGGGCACGTGGTAGTAACATATACTGCCAAATACACGTATGTGCGACAGACTAGGCACCTTTCCATGCCAAAGTTCAAATGGTGTGCGCTGTGTTGCCTTTGTTGGCAACCTGTTCTGGAGATAGACAGCTGTGTAAGCAGCATCTCCCCACATCTTCCTAGGGAGGGATGCTTCCTTCAGCATACATCTTGTCATTTCCATAATGGATCTGAACTTCCTTTCAGCTATGGAGTTCTGTTGTGGCGTGTAAGGAACTGTGGTTACATGTGTAATTCCTTCCTTTGCCATAAGGGCTTTCATCTCATGTGAGCAGTATTCTCCTCCATTGTCAGACATTAAGACAACTGGAGCTCTTTGGAACTTGTTCCTAACCATGGCAATGTAATTCTTGAACATTTCTACTGTCTCACTTTTATCTTTGATGAAATATGCCACACTATATCTCGAAAAATCATCAATAAAAATTAAAATATACTTGTTGTGTCCAAGTGATGGAACACTGAGTGGCCCACACAAATCTGAATGCACAATATCCAGAACTTTAGTACTCCTTTGTTCTGTGCAACGTGTAAAAGAAGGTTTTACTGCCTTTTCAGTAACACAAGTTATGCATTTTGTTGGAGCTTGGTTGCTGCTCCCTTTTACCTGCAAACCTGTGACAAGATCACTTTCCTGTAGACTCTTAATGATGGTGGTATCTCTGTGTGCAAGTCTTCTATGCCACAGCGTCAAATCTGCGTCATCCTTCTGGCTGGAGCGTGCCACTTTTGCAGACTGGTTCTCTGAAAGATTAACCTCATAAACACCATTTATTAATTTTGCTTCAATGTACACTTCACCATCTTTAGTTACACAGCACTGTCCATTCTCAAATGTGATCTTGAAACCTTTCTTGTCCAAAGTAGAGACACTGAGTAAATTGCAGCTCAGTTCTGGTACATACACAACATTGGACATTCTGGTCCTAAAAGATTCATTGTTTACATTGAATTCCAAATGTATTGAACCTTCACCTTTGGACTTTAAAATATTTCCATTTGCAACCTCAATTTCAGTCTCTTTATCATTTAATTCATTAAAACGGTCTCTTTTAAACGTATAGTGCGAACTGCATCCACTGTCCAACAACCACTTATTGTGTGTGTTTTCTTGGCTCTGGACAGCTAAACTCCTTTCTTGCAACAGCATGTTGCGCTCAAATTTCCCTTTTCTTTCTCCTTTATGCTGAGAAAGATGAGAATCCTTTGCTTTAGCCTTTGGATCCTTGCAATGCTTTGCCATGTGGCCGCTTTTCAGGCATTTAAAACACACAATTTCTCTGGATTTTGTAAATTGCTTTGAAACAAAATTACAATCCTTTCTCCTAGGGTTGCTTTCTGGAGAATCAAATCTCTTTCTGCATTCCTCTCTTAATTCACTGGTCAGTTCCTTAAAAGTTAGATTCTCTTTATGATCCATCAAACTAACAAATGCATCAAAATGTGGCCCTAATGAGGCTAACAGAAATGATACCTTTGTTACTTCATCAAAAGATTGTGGAGTAAGTTCAAGCTTTTGAATAATTTCTGTGAATTTATCAATATGCTCTGTGAATTCTTCTTTTGAATTCATTCTCAGTCTAGTTAATTTGCCCATCAATGTTCTGTAGGAGTTCTTTGTAGATTCTCCATACATGCGCTCAATATCTTTTAGGATCTGAGATGCATCATCTTTGCTATTTATTAACGATAGATGCTTATTGCGAAGTCCACTCAAAATTATGTGCTTGGCCTCGCTGTTCTGCCTTTTCCAGACTTTAACCTTGGCTTCATCATCTGCACCTTGAGGCTTTGGTTTCTCAATCGCATCCAAAACATCCCTTGCTTCTAAATATGCTATTAAGCGCGTTTTCCAGTGCACAAAATTGTCCTCATCTAGCAGCATTAAGCCTGGCTTTGCTTCACTATAAAAACTGGCACTAGCCATCTTAAAATCCAAAATTTGGAAAAAATTTCAAAATTCAAAAATTTGTAAAAAATTCAAAATCAAAATCTCAAAATTCTCAAAATGCAAAAAGCAAAAGCCTCAAAATAAATCTTCACTGCCTTTGGGTCTTTTGTGAGCTCTGAGGGAGGGGAGGGGTAGCTTAATCCCCTTTCTCTAGACAATAGGACAAAAGGACCATGCGGTCTCACCAGGAAATGCTCTCAGAAAAATCCTACTCAGCTCAAAAATGCAATCCAACGCAATCCTTCAAAAATACACAAAATATGTAGCGCTGGGCATACATAACCCTTTGTGGGAATGTTTTGGAACGTGGATGGAGATTTATAATTTAATATATCTCATCCTAACCTGTGCTAACAAGTTCAACTAGCAGAGTAACATTCCCTTTTAAAATACACACAGCGGAAGTTGCTTTGATTCGCTAGAATCAACTTAATCTAGTTTCCTGGTTTGTCACTATATTTCCCCTTTGTCCCTCTTCAAATAAGACACAACACACGTCTTCTATAAAAAGATATAAAATGTTTACTCACATGTATCCAGCTCAAGACAAATCCCAAAGAAGGCAGGCTTATTCTTAGTAAAGATATTTACAATTGGAATCTCTCCATGTGGGAGAGAAGTCCGCTAGGCCCCAGTTGGGTGGAAGCCAACTGAGCATCCTCCTCGCAGTTCGAGTGAGAGAGTGGAATGGAATGGAATGGCCGCTGACCTGTGAGGTTCTTTGTTCATACCTTCCCAGGTGAAGCCACTCCCACATCTAGTTGCAAGAGGAAATTGCCTCAATCCATGTGACCAGGAAGTTGTGGCTGGAGGACTGAGGCAATCTCCACTATCTGCTCTAGCATTGTTGTACTTGACTGCTCTAGTGTTTACATCCCACATTAACTTCCCACAATGCCCTGGAGCAAGAATCACCAAACTTTTTAGGACAATGGGAACTTTAGGAATTTTGAAAAGCTGTCAATGGCACTAGTTGCAAAATGGTTGAGGTTTGAAGGACAGAAAATGGATGCTTGGGGGGGGGGCTTAACACAAAATGGATGTCACAACAAAAAGAGTAAAAAAGAAAAGAAAAGATGGGACCACAAAATGATGTGGGCATGCACCCCATCAGCCACCCCATAGGGTATTTCATTTTAGGGGGTGAAAAAATGCAAATTTATTCAGCGAGGGATCTTAAAAATATGCTTTTGGGTGTGAGGAATTCAAATCTGCTATTTTTTTTGTAATTGCACAACATTTCGCTTGGTAAATCTACATTTGATGAAAAAGCACATAAACTGCTTTCGGAAAACCAAAGAATTTTAAATTTACCTTCTTAAAATGTCAGATAATGCTAAATAATAATAAAAAATAACAATAATAAATACTAATATATAATATTACTATATAATATAACTGGACATACTTGGCGATTATTTTTAGTGCTTTCTATGTAATTTTACAAACATTTTACTTACCAAGCAAAACTAAATTTTATTAACTTAACCAAAAAATATTTTGAATTCCCAAGTAACAACTTTTTCGCATCTCTCATTGAAAAATTCAACACACCATAACCTATCAGCCACCATCATCCTTGCTCACAGAGAGAAGCTCTTTGTTCCATTCCCCTTTTCAGAATAGAAGGGAAGGTAGATAACCAGTCATGGTGTCAAACGAAATTTGGGCGTGTTTAAGGGTGTATGTTAAATGTCGGAGAGATTGAACCAGTGCAAATAGGAACTGAGCAGGAAGAACAAAATTTCTTTCATATGTTGTGAACCTTTGAGGGGATATTTGCAGAGCCATTTTGTGGGTGCCATGGGACGTACTTGTGGACACCCTGGCTCTCATGGGAGCCACACTGACAACCCCAGCCTTGGAGCTACTCCAAGTTGCCTCACACAGGGAACTCAGCAGCTAAGCACCAGCACAGAAGTGGGCCCTGCTAGTGTGTCAAGGCCCCATAAGTTGTCCTGAGAAGCCACATGCTGGAGCCTAAGTGCTGAGGTACCCGTTGCATGAGTACAGGGTCCCTAGCAGAGATTCGCTTGCTGTTCTACATCAGGGTGTAGCATGAGGCTGTGGCGCATAGGAGCAATAACAAAAGAACTCCATCCCTTGCAGTCTTTAAAATTGACTTTGGGAGTTTTTCGTAAACGTGTAGGAGAATTTATATTTTGTTTGCTTTTCACTGAGCGTACACAAATCTTTGGTTGGGTACACAGTGGTTCTGCGCGCACACACACACACACAAAGCGGAGGCGGGGGGAACCACAGTCTCCGAATGAATCTGCTATATGTCAAAGTATGATCAGCCACATTTGTTGGCTCTATGTATAACAGGAGCTGGATCATCAGCTAGATTGGCTCTGCGCCCAGGGTAGCCGAGCAAGGCTCACATATACACAGCCTTTCTCGTTAATGCTTCCCGCTCGGCTCCTTGTCCCCGAGCGCGGGGCCTCCAGAATAATTTAAATCAATCTTTTTTGGGATGCTAAGCTTTAAGGTGTGTGTGCTTATAAATAAGAACATATATTATGGTCATTATGAAACCTTGTGTCTGTTCTAAGTTGAGCCCAGTCTGAAAAGCATTAGGTGGTAATACAATACAGTCTTTGCTTTCCTGGGCTCCATCACTTACTATCTTGCTGAGATGCTCACAACCAAACTGATTAAAAGGGTCTGTGGTTGATGCTGCTGATTCTTTCCCACCTGAGCATATCCCTTGCACATACACACAAAAATCTGGCATGGAAAAACAGGGCTCGTCTCTAACTTTGATGAAGTGGCTTGATGTTCCCAGCCGAGGAGTTGCCGTCTCAGGTTTCTTGCAAATAAACAAAGCACTCCGCCGAGCTTACGGGCCATAATGTATCGCTATCACTGCTCCATTACGAGGAGAGTGTTTTGCCCCTTCCCTACAATCATATATCCCAGACTGCAGAGCAAAATGTACACTCGTGCCGTTGCCAACAGATTAACGCATTTTGCAGCGAATATATGATTCTCTGCCAAAATATTTCCAAGAGTTCAGCACAAATACAAAACTATCATCGAAGTCTTCAGAGTCACATTCATTTACCTTCTCATGTGGTGAGCATCTGCGGCCGGCCGGCCGGCTGGCAGTACAATGCCTTTGTGATGTGGCAGGTTGCCAGCCCAGCAATACACTTGTAATTGTGTTTCCTCCTATAAGTTAGGGTTTCTCCCCCGCCTCCACTTTTCAATGCTCGTCTTAAATCTTGCTCAAGACTCCTACATTTCCTTGTTCACTCTCAATTAACTCTTAAGACCAAGGAGCAAATTCAGCCCTGGAGAGTTCTATGGCAGTGCCTTAAGTTCTTTTGCATATTTATCTTGTTCCTTGTGGCCCAACCAGGACCATCAAGGGCTTGGCTTAAAATTTTTTTTTAAAAAAAAGATCAGGAGGCTCTGAGTTTTATCTGACCCCAACTTGGTAGCCCACAGTTAATCATTATTAGATCCAGTTATGGTTTGTGGAATATTACAGCAAAAACAAAATCTAAAACAAAATCCAGAATTTGAAACATGTATTAGGTAAAGGGACCCCTGACCATTAGGTCCAGTCGTGTCCGACTCTGGGGTTGCAGCGCTCATCTCGCTTTATTGGCCGAGAGCCGGCGTACAGCTTCCGGATCATGTGGCCAGCATGACAAAGCTGCTTCTGGCGAACCAGAGCAGCACACGGAAACGCTGTTTACCTTCCCGCCAGAGTGGTTCCTATTTATCTACTTGCACTTTGACGTGCTTTCAAACTGCTAGGTTGGCAGGAGCTGGGACTGAGCAACGGGAGCTCACCCCGTAGCAGGGATTCGAACCGCCGACCTTCTGATCAGCAACCCCTAGGCTCAGTGGTTTAACCCACAGCGCCACCTGGGTCCCTTGAAACATGTATTAGAACAACTCTAATATCGGGTTAAAAACAGAAACTTGCAGGCTGGATCCAGATGAAGTTATTTCCACTTCATTCTCACTGATGTCACATTAATTGCAATGGGAGCTAAGTGCAAATGAAGTCTGAATACAAGCCTCTTTAACAGCTGCAAGGTGTTAATATTTCCATTAATATTATGTCAGCAGTTTAACAGGAGAGGTTAATGAAGACATATGGCTATTTCTGCTTCAAAATACAGATTCAAAACAGAATTTTCATAGGGTTTGGGGAGGGGGAAAGAATCCCACGGTATTTGTGTTTTTGTGTGGCATAGCTTAAAACATATTTAATTGTACACAAAAGTGTAGGTCAAGGAGATCAAACACAAGTTCATGCCCAGCACCAGCTTAACTGCATGGAAACATATTGCCATATTTCTTTAGTAAGTGTCAAAAGAAATGTGTTTCACCAGGGCTCTATACAAGTTTAATCAATAAATAATAATAACAACAAATGTTTGTAAAACAGCAATGGTTAAGTGGACACAGTATCTTTGCAAGGAAGGAGGGTAGGGAGAAAACTAGAAAAGCTTGGACATGCTTTCATTACCTTGTTGGCCACACTGCCACAACCTTTTTGGTTGTCAAACAGCCAGACCAGGTCTGAGGTCCACCAGCCACCACTGTATAGTAATGCAGCAGGAACATTAAAGTCACAGGTCCAAACCTAAATACCTGTTCTTGTGTTGTCCAATCTATTGAATGACATGAAAGTTCAGTACCACAAGGTTTGCTATATAGCAGTCTCAGTTAACTGTGATGTCTAATATAGCAATTCTCAGAACATTTAACTCGGAAAAGTGGGTAGGTTGCCAAATTAACAGATATGCCTATAAAGTCTTCCGTATCTGCAGTCCACTTCAACCTCCCATCTATTCTGAATAAATCTTCCATGATGTAAGATTATTAAAAACACATAAAGAATCTGTTTAATGCAGGATCCAGAGCTGTATGTCTGGATTGTTTCCAAACGACATGTATGTGCTCTTGAAATACACCCACAGAGGATTAAGTACTTCAAAGTTCTATTGCCTGCATACTCCCTGACCAACGCAAATTGGCCCGTTGTGAATCATCTTCTATATTTCATAGTCCATAAAATTCTTTTTGTAATGTACTTTCCTTCTGTGAAACATGGAAGCTACAGAAGTTCACTAAGCAGCATAAAGAGTGAGTTCTTTAAAATGAATTTCAAGTTAGAAAGAAACAGGTTTTGCATGCGCTTCTAGATGCAGTCTGCTTGTGCATACAGGTTCTCCCTCAGAAAATGATTCCAGGACCTTGAAATACGTGCATGGCCATCTTCTGCTACCTAAACCGCTCAACAAGTGGTTGGGATGTATCTGAAAGCTACTCATTTGGTTTTGGGGGTGAGGGAGTAGCAGGAGACAGACAGAAGGTCCTTCTGTGACCTCCTCAATAGGTGATCAGCACCAACAGTCAAAGCATATTGCCAAACATTTCTCTGGTAGGAGAGACTAGCTCTGTGAAGGATGGGGGACAGTAATCAGGGCCAGAGCTCTTCCTTGCATGACACCCTCCCTATGGAAAGTGAGGGGTATCAGGTCCTTTCGCTGTGGCATAGAGCAAAATGGAGTTGGCAAACCCTGATATATACCGGTACCATGCAGTCCTTAGTTGTTGTTTTTAAAAAGAAATACATTCAACATTTAATAACTAGCATGCAAAACACTCTTTAAAAGTGCCACATACATCTGCAGCACATATAACAATATACTAAACATCTTTAGACTGGCACAGAGCCAGGGTTGTTTGTCGATAGCTCTCTGTAATAAAAGAGTACAGTAGATTGGCTTAAACATTCCCATCAGTGCATTTTCATCATTTTCTTCCTTCTTTCCCATAATATTATGTAAGATGTGCATGCATGTATAATGCCCATCCTCAAGTGTCCTTTATTTCCTCAGAGACCCTAAGAGAAACTCAAAACACCCAACTGAGTCTGCACTCTTTTAAAGAGGGTGAATTCACTTTTTGCTTAATTTTGGAAAGGGCTTCATAAATATTTTGTGTAAGTAAAACTGCTGACTTTTTACAGAAAAGCATTATATGCATTTGAGTTCATGCACTCTAAGAAAGCATTTCAGAATCATAAACAACTAGGGTGAGGTCACTCCATGGTAATATATATATATATATATATTTAAGTCCACAAATCCACAGAAACAGCATAACGTTGCTATTGCTTAAAGCTGGTGCTTTAAAGTTCGCTGCATATATGGAACGGCATACAAATCTTTGACAGTAAACAGATGGAAGTGTCGAAGTGCATACACAAAAGAGCTGAGCTTTCAGCTCAGACACACAGTTAATTTGAATTGTCCTCAATGGTAGCAACAATTTGTTTTGGCCTGAAAAACAGTCCAATATGACTTGGAACTAGCCAAAGCTAAATGTTTTAAAATCCCGATGATTTTAATGGAAGAGTATTAAGATGTAGAAGTATTAAGACCTTAACCAATGACATCATTTATAGACTTAACTTTTGCAGGATTTTGTACCTTATCTTTGTTGGCTTCTGCTTTAATCTTCTCTATGGTTGCATTCACATAGTAGTATGTTTCATTTGTTTCCAGTGTTTCCCTAAATGTAAGGTTAAAGCCACTTCTGGGAAACAAAAGGGGTGCAGAACTTGTTTAGTCCTCATTTCCGGGTTATTTGATTCCAGGAAAAAAATCCCTTAAACTGAAAAATGTTGGGAGTAAAGTGGTGAAATTTTGGGAGTGGGGTGGTGCATGCATGGAGTTCTGTCCTGCTGTTTTCCTGGGGGAACAAAAACACACATGCATAGAAAAGTTGCTGGAGTAGCAACGTTGTCCAACAGCATTCATTGTTGAAACAAAGACCACCACAGCCAACCACAAACAAACAGCAACACCCAAGGCCAACCCCAACGTCTCTCACCACCGAAGGAACACAAGCGAACAGCAGAGAACCTGCACAAGCAACGCTGACATCAAACCCTACATATACGGTATTAAGTAAAATAGAAACACCGTCACCCCACCCCCACCCATCTTCCCCCCCTCCACCTCTTTCCCCCTTTTCTTCCTAATGTCTGAACAAATGAAACTGATTTGTAAAAATGTTACATGGGGGGGAGAAAATACGAGAGAGAGACATTGCACATACTTTAGTAAATCAAGAACATCTTTAATAAAAATACATTTTTTTAAAAAAAGAATCACATGCTGGTATATTGGTCAAAATGCCACTACAGGTCCTGTAGGAAACTCCAGAAAACAAGAAAGAAGCACTAGCATTATAATCAGGAAAATTAACGCAATATTTGGCACATCTGAATGCACTCTAAAGCCCCATAAGATACTGTCTTATACTGAGTCAAACTACCAGACCATTTAGCTCAGTGTTGTCTACACGAGTCTTATTAGTTTGGCCCCCTCAAGATGTTTTGTACTATGACTTTCATCAGACCCAGCTAGCATGGCCAATGGTCAAGGATGATGGGAGTTGTAGTCCGAAACACCTGGAAGGCTCCTGGTTGGGGAAGGCTGATCTACACCAATGGGCAGCAGCTCTCCACATATTCAAACGGGTTACACACCCCTCAGTCCTGCCTGGAGAAGCCAGAGATTAAATTGGGAACCTTCTAAATGCAAAGGACGTGCTCTACCATTGAGCTGTGTCCCTTCCCCTAATGGCCTCTTTGCAACAATCATTTTCAGGATGGGCTCCAATAACGGGAACTGAATACAGTGGTACCTTTGGTTACGTACTTAATTCGTTCCAGAGGTCCGTTCTTAACCTGAAAACGTTCTTAACCTGAAGTACCATTTTAGCTAAAGGGGCCTCCCGCTGCTGCCACCGCACGATTTCTGTTCTCATCCTGAAGCAAAGTTCTTAACCTGAGGTACTATATCTGGGTTAGCAGAGTCTGTAACCTGAAGCGTATGCAACCCGAGGTACCACTGTACTAGGCAAAGTGGGATCCATCGCTACAAAAAGATTATACGCCACCTGTTAATATTAAAAATGCATTATGACATTTATCTTATTTATTCTCAAGACATTCTAATTCATTGTGTTACTATCCCCAGATAGGACAGTTTGGCATTTTTAATTTGTAAAAGCAAGCAAGCAAGCAAGCAGGCAGGCAAACCAACCAACCAACCAACCAACCAACCAAAAGGACATTTCCCAGATGGTAGTAGCAAGGGAGAAAGAGCCCTTTTACAGAAATCTACGACCTGCTCTCTCTTCTAGGCAGGCATGCAGTAAAATAGAAGAGAACTTCCTCATGGAAATGGGATCATAAACATGGTTGGGGTAGCTTTGAATTCACACACCTCTAGCAAATATGTTCTTGATTTATAAAATTCATAGGGGTTATTTTAACAAAGATTGCCAGATGGAATGCATCACCGAAGATTTAATACCGATTTGTTAAACATAATAGAATTTAAATACACTACTTAATGATATTTTTATTTAAGGAAGGCTGAGTGAAAAGCAGCCCTGGTTTTCCTTTCGGCAGGAGCAGCTGCTAAAGCAAAAAGGTAGGAGTATTCCTACAATGTCAAGAGCGGGGGAACGTCTCTGATGGGAAAGCAACCAGCATAGAAATCAGCCCTTTGTAGGGATGGGAAGAAATTCAGTTTGGTTAACATTGAAAGGAAAATTTACCTAATAAGCTATTTCCAAAACACAGCCATCCTTCGAAATTCACACTTCTCTGAATTTTGTGTTGCTAGTCTCCAGCCAAGGAATTTGTTTTTAAAAAAAGCATATACTGAAGTCAAGTGTGTCTAAAAATGCATATATTTGTGATAACAACATAACAAACCACAGTTCCCAGGATTCTTTGGGGGGAAGGCATATGCTTTAAATATATGGTGTGAATGTGACCCTGGAGGAAAATGGGAGCTGCCACAAAAATGCCAATCTCCCAAAGGGCAACTGATTTTGTTGACTGCCATTTCCCCCACAGAATGTGTGGAAGCATCACTGTGTCCATGACATTCTGAGAAAATAAAGTAGAAGCCGCCTGGAGCTCATTGCCGAATCGTTTTCTGTTCCACCAGAAGAGAAAATAGCTTCTGCCCTGCAAATGATTGATGAATGGATATGAATGGGAGGAATTAACATGACTCTCATCACTGTTGACAGTCATTTTGTAATAAATGGAAATTGAACTGAATGGGCCACATTTGGTTCAATTTCTCGTTTTCTTACACAACGAATGCACAAAAAGGTAAGAAGAAAACCTGATATCTACACCAGAGACTGACCAGACTCTATAGCATTGGGGAGCTACTCTACAGCATTCTCCTGTTCCCTTTTCTGCCCCAGGCTGTTGTATGTCACTGTCTATTGTATGATGGACTGTAATCCAAAAGCAGCAGGCCTGCCTGCCTACTCCTACCCAGATCTCAAAGAGGACAGCATAGAAAGCAGGACAAAATCACACAGTAAAATTGCCCTCTAGGATATTTTTTTTTTAAAAATTAATTCAATTTTACACTATACATTTGAATTCAAACATTAATCATAGTCATCAACATTTAGGATTCCCTGAATCCTTAGACTTCCCTCCACCCCTCCATGATTTCCATTATCAAACTTTTTCTACTGCATCATATAATTTCTCCATTTTTCTTAAAAGAATCCCTTTTTACCTTAGCTTTTAATACATTACAAGTGTTACTCAAATCCTGCCAAAGTTTTTAGTTGTTTACAGTGTTCTCTTAAGTAACATATATTTTTCCCCATTCCTTATGAAAGTTTCTATCTTCCTGGTTTCTGATATTCCTGGTCATTTTCACTATTTCAGCATAGTCCATCATCTTCATCAGCCATTCTCCTCTGGTCGGGACTTTATCTTTCCATCTCTGGGCCAATAGTATTCGCGCTGCTGTTGTCACATACATAAATAATCATTTCTGTTCCTTTGGTATCTCTGCGTCTAAAATTCCTAGTAAAAAAGCTTCTGTTTTTTCCACAAACGCCATTTTAAACATTTTTTTCCAACTCATTATATATCATTTCACAAAATGCTTTTGTTATTTTGCACCTCCACCATATATGGTAGAACGTGCCTTCCTTCTTACACTTCCAACATATATTTGAAGCAGTTCTATACATTTTTACTAATTTTGTAGGTGTTAAATACCAATGATACATCATTTTCCTATATCCTCTCAGATATTGTGAGCTTACGATTCATTGCGTGTCAAGGCCCCAAACCCTCCCCCATTTGTGGGAATAAAACACTATGACACCAGTATTTTAGGTTAATGGGCTAAAAAAGGGCACAACTTTATTGGTTACAGAATGTGAGTGGTATTGGCTTTAGGCATTGGACCCGAACCGACTATATCTGACTCCTGCCTGCCATGCAGGAAGTCTCACAAGGGTTAACCACCTGATGATCCACATCAACTAGGAGCTCCCTCAGGGTCACCGCCATGGCCCTAGCCACCACCCAGGCTTCGGACAGGAACCATGACCCCCGGATTCCTTTAACGGAATACCCTTAAAGGAGAGGGGTAGGTGATGGCCACAACCTCCCCTCCCATAAACCAAGCCTTTCCAATGCCTAACCACCAATCATTACAAAGTTGTGATGATTTGCTACGAGGTAGGCGAAAAACCAAATGGCTGGTGCCAATTTGCCAAGTGGGAAAAAAACCCCTACCTGGCCTCTTCAACAGGCGACCAACCGAGGTCCATAGCAAGGTCAAGGTGTCGAACGCAAAAAATAGGGCGGGAGGGTGGGAGATCCGAGGAAGCAGGAACAGAAGGGCAAACTCCCAGCCACACAGCTCTTTAAATGCTGCAAGCCATGCCCCCCAGCCAACAGGATTGGCCGGCTGTGGTCATGATGCGACCAGGATTCCCTCTATGGCGCGGGGAACTAGCCACACCCCCCGCTGGATGCGGGAAGAGTCCAAGGTCTGACCGCAACCCTGCCCACCTCGGAAAATGACTGGCTTTCTGGCAGGGGACCAGACCATATTATTATTTACAGCCAAACTCTGTTTTGAAGTAGGAACCTTCTTTGGCTGGAGTCTTCTGGTGGGGGTCTATTGTTCATGTTCAACAGAAAGCTCTCTTAAGGTTCAGTCCAGGGAACATACTAAGAGAACTGCATATTTCATCCAATTTTTACATGGTGTTGTGTCCGTGCGCTGAATGACAGGATTGTTTTTAACCAGTCAGGAACTGCTTGTTCGTTATGTGGGATTTCTGGCAATTTCAGACAGATAAATATTTGGAGTACAACGGCAACAAAGGTGTGTGCGAAACTATTGTTGTTTGGGCTAAAAAATCTTCCACTGATTCCATCAGCAAGACTAGTTCATATGACTTGCCCAAACATATTTCTGTTACTTAGATCAGAGAGAAAAAGAAACCAAAAACACATTGGAATTAAGTAAGATACCTAAGTTTTCCATTGCTTAATGAGAAACTTTTGGGTTTTTAAAAAGAAAACTTTCTCTTTATGTTATTCATTAAACAGCTTATATCACCCTTAACTGCAACATAATGGCACCAGAAATGAAATTTAATCTGCTACTCTTTTTTAAAAAAATTATTCAGTAAATAAATCTGACCTTTCATTGTTGCTCCAACGAAGTCACCTTAGCTTCAGGCTTCCAATGAGAAGAAGGGAAATCTATCTAACTGGGCAGCTGTTTGGGATCCTACATGAGTACAGCATGGTGTTATCATCACCATCGCATTCGGTGATAAATACTTCAATTCCACAAAGCCACAAAACTATCTGAGAGAAAGAGATTGCCCAAAGCTTAAGGAAAGAGACATACTGTACTTGTTTTGCCTTTTGATGCTGAAACCATTTAGCAACCTGTTTGTTGAACATTTTTCCTGATTTGCTGGCTCAAAGCTTCTGCTTTATTCTCAATCTTTATTGAGAATTAATTCTGGTTTTTTGGTAGGGAGGGGTTATACAACAGTGAGCACCCATCCTGATTTGTTTGTAACTTGCTCGTCTACTAGTTAATCAAGTACTTTATTATACACTTTTTAGTACATGCCCTTTCCTAACTGGAAAAATTAGGAAAAGTTAGTTTAGTACATGTCCTTTCCTAACCCACTGTGTTTTTGAAAGTGGATTTGTTTATTTTTTTAAAAAATTATATCCCGCTTTCCCCGCATCTAGGTTTCAAAGCAACTTGCAACAATAAAATATGTCATATACACAATTTAAAACATAAATTAAACCTCCAAAATTTGAAGCCTCAATAATATAAATCTGAAAAAAATCAAACATCTAAGAAGCATTCAGAGTGTAAAAGTGTCCCATGATAAAACAGGCATTTGAAATTGAAAGGATAATCTGGGGATATTATGTTTTGCCTTATAGTCACATTTCTTTCTATTATAGATTATAATTTAACGCACGTACACACACATTGGAATGGTCTGATATCATATGGCAAAACATTTGAATAACCTCCCACAATGCTGAGTACATTTAATTTGTTGTTATTTAGAGCTTAGTCATTGCGGATGCCCACTACGATTTCTTTTATCATCCTTCACTTTTTGATTTTCAAATCTAGTGCCCACGTTCAAAAAGCTGCATTTTGTTGTTTGTTTGTTTGTTTGTATTTATTTATATTAAATTTATATATCATTCTTCATCTGAAGATCACAGGGCAGCTCACAACATAATAATACATCCTGGGATCAATACGATGAAGGGCAGGTATGTATGAATGCAACAAAATAAATACATGTGAAACTGGGATCATTTTCTTTTAAAATTGAGATACTGTATTTTTCGCTCCATAAGACACACCTGACCATAAGATCCACCTAGTTTTTAGAGGAGGAAAGGGGGAAAGCCCCATTTTTGAGGGGGATCAGCTCACAGTTGTGCAGCTTCTTTTGCAAAGGGGGAAAGCCCCGTTTTATTGAGGATCAGCTCACAATTGTGCAACTTCTTTTGCAAAGGGGGAAAGCCCCCTTTCGAGGATCAGCTCAAACTTGTTGAGCTTACTTTGCAAAGGGGAAAATTCCTGTTTTTATGGGGTTCAACTCACAGTTGTGCAGCTTCTTTAGGAAAGGAAAGGGAACTGTTTCTACAGTTTCCAGACAGATAATCTAATCAGCCAGTCACAGGTCGCTGGGGAAACAAACAGCCTCCATCTGCAGAACATTCAACAATGGAGGCCTGGGCAAGGGGGTGGGGCTGGAAAGGGAACCAGCGATCGACCACACATTCCTTTAAAGGAGGCTGTCTTTCCCTCCCCCCTCCCAGGCAGCCTCCTTTATTGCTAGCGTCCCTTATCTCTCTCCCGATCGCTTGCTGATCAGCTGATCAGCGGCTTCCTTTCATCACCCCCTTCTCTCTTTGTAAAAAAAAACCAAGCACGATCTGCTTTTTGCCCCTGCGCAATTCGGCTCCAGGGACCACACATTCGCTCCATAAGACGCACAGACAATTCCCCTTACTTTTTAGGAGGAAAAAAGCGTGTCTTATGGAGCGAAAAATACGGTGTATATATTTTTAGTTGAGCCTAGCGTCGAAACATTAGCTAAGTACAAAAGCTAATGGCTAAGTTCTGATTTGCCCTCTTGCCTGGAAGGTGTAGATCAGGTTGGTTTGTGTAGGAATTGACACAGAATGAGAAGGTTTAAACTCAAGTATTTATTTACTTCTTTAGTTAATTGTGCCTTTCCAACATATGGTACCCAACACTTAAAGTAACCCAAATAGTTTTCCCTCCGAAAGAAACGGAGCCTGTTTCTTTCCCTGTTTTGGATGCAATACTTTGCTCAGTGCAATCCAACCAGCATTCACTGTAAGGTTGTATGGTTCGTAGTCTTGTGCGCTTCCAACCATTTTGTGTTTTAGTGTCTCTTTTAAGCAAAATGTTCCCGTAACAGAACCTGTTACTTATTGCATGTCAATAAGAGATACTGAGGTCAAGAGAAAAGGTGCAGATGACAGTTTGGATCTGAATGACTGCAAGTATGTTTTCTATCAGATTTCGTAGAAACCTTGTATTAATTTATCAGACTCTTTTCTGTTATATCTCCCCCCCCCCCTTCCAAGCCAACCCAAAGCATTTGTTACTATTAGCTATTTGCAGGCGATATTTCAAAGGCTATTTCTTGCTCCAGCTCTTTGGGCAAAGATGCTTACAATTTGCTTCTGCAAAGGAAAACTTAAGGAGATATATTGTTTTTTCCATCGGCAAGAGGGATTTTCCTGAAATGTTAAGAAAAAATACTTTCAGTAGAGATAAGCATAGGAAAAAAACTCAGTTTGGAAGATAAACAGCTGAACAAGTTTGAGTGTTTACATATGGATGTTAGAGTATATATTTGCACAACCAAAGGCTGGAGTAAACAAATGAAATTTATTAGCCTTGCGACTTTGCAACAGAGATTTTAAAGTGAAATTGCTAAGTGGAAATGCTGTTACAGTCATACCTCAGGTTGCGAATGTGATCCGTGCGGGAGGCACATTCGTAACCCGCAGCGTTCGCAACCCTCAGCGCTGCGTCTGCGCACGCACGTGACACGATTCGACGCTTCTGCGCACGCGCGTGATGTCATTTCATGTTTCTGCACATGTGCGAGCGCCAAAACCTGGAAGTAACCCGTTCCGGTACTTCCGGGTTCGGTGCGGAGCAGAACCCGAAAACACACAACCCGCAGCATTCGCAAAACCGAGGTATGACTGTACAGGGGGTCTCGAATCTGACTAAAATAATTTGAGAGGCATTAAAGGTAAAGGTACCCCTGTCCACTAGGTCCAGTCGCAGATGAGGTTGCGCGCTCATCTTGCTTTACTGGCCGAGGGAGCCGACGTTTGTCCGCAGACAGTTTTTCCGGGTCATGTGGCCAGCATGACTAAGCCGCTTCTGGCGAGCCAGAGCAGCGCACGGAAACGCCATTTACCTTCCCGCCAGAGTGGTACCTATTTATCTACTTTGATGCGCTTTCGAACTGCTAGGTGGGCAGGAGCAGGGACAGTGCAATGGGAGCTCACCCCATTGTGGGGATTCGAACCGCCGACCTTCTGATCGGCAAGCCCTAGGCTCTGTGCTTTAGACCACAGCGCCACCCGCGTCCCTTGGAGAGGCATTAGGAGACCTCTATCCCCCCCACAGAGTTCCTGGGAAAAGGGATTGATTGTTACAAACCACTTGGAGAATTTCAGCTGTCTGAGGAGAGTAGGGGTCTCCTAACAACTCACAGCACCGTTAACAAACTACAGCTTCCAGGATTCATTGGGGAACATAATGGCTGTTAAAGTGGTATAATAGCACTTTAATTATTTGAGGTGATATGGCCCTTAGACTGGAGAGATGTGGTTTCAATCTCTGTTCAGCTACAAAGCTCACTGCAGTGATGGACTTTGGGCTTTCAGATTTCAGCAGCCCCCTGTGTTGTGCCAAAATTCAGCGCCCCCGCCTCTTGCCCTCTGTTCTAAATCACTGTTGTGGTGCTCCCAGCAGCATCCTCTTGGCTCAGCACCCAGTGCAGGCAAACTGGTCGTGCTCTGCTAAATCTGCCTCTGCTCACTGGGTTTGTCGTTCAGTCGTGTCCGACTCTTCGTGACCCCATGGACCAGAGCACGCCAGGCACGCCTATCCTTCACTGCCTCTCGCAGTTTGGCCAAACTCATGTTAGTAGCTTCGAGAACACTGTCCAACCATCTCATCTTCTGTCGTCCCCTTCTCCTTGTGCCCTCAATCTTTCCCAACATCAGGGTCTTTTCTAGGGAGTCTTCTCTTCTCATGAGGTGGCCAAAGTACTGGAGCCTCAACTTCAGGATCTGTCCTTCTAGTGAGCACTCAGGGCTGATTTCTTTAAGAATGGATAGGTTTGATCTTCTTGCAGTCCATGGGACTCTCAAGAGTCTCCTCCAGCACCATAATTCAAAAGCATCAATTCTTCGGCGATCAGCCTTCTTCTCACTGGGTTACCTGGGTCCAAAATCTGTTTCTGTCTTTCTCTCCCTCTCAACCTCATCCAAGCTCCAGGGTTAAAAAGGACAGGCCATACGTGCTGTCTTCAGCTCCTTGGAAAAGGAAGAAGATAATAATATTTAATACAAGAATTAAAACAAAAGATAGCTGCAGAGAGAAGCAGCCAGGGATCGGAAAACCTTCTAAGGAAGGGTTGTGGTCTGTATGGAAGGTTTCTTCATTTTAACCAATGTGCAGTTTTCTTCGAACGATTGCAAAGATCAGCACTGTGAACTTTTCAAAGGTCATTTAGAGATTTTGTGGAGCTTATCTGTCAAAGGGCCCTTGGTTTTCAGACCCAGCTTGTGTTTCTCATTTATTTCCACTTTTTGTTAGCATCCAAAGTGAAGATTTTATTAGACGCAAATGTAGTGAAGCGAGGATTAGCTATTTTTAATTTGCAACAGGAAATGCATAAAGTACAATTTTTACAACAAGCCAGAGGTGCATTCTGCAGGTATTAGTATCCAGGGAGAATCTTGCATACTCATTTCTTTGTTAATACTTTTTATTGGAGGACATTTTCATAACTTCTAATTGAAGTGGAGACAGCAGGCTGTGGATGCTCTGCATCTGTAACTTGGGAAAATTTGCCACTTAACACACTACAGCATATATGCGAATATTTAATAGCTTGTCCTAAATTAGTTGGCGCATGCAAACTTTTGTGTACAATTACTAGGATGGGGGAGACTCCATCTTGTACTCAATATACTTTTAAATCTGGTTCCTATTACAATTGCTACTCCATTTATTAAAGTTTACATGTCCAAACTGAGGCTGCGGAGTAAAAACAGAACAGGTCCCCCTAATAAAATAGTAAGTGAGGCATTAGAGCACACGCCGCAGGAGTATTTAGATAATAAAATCATTTTAAAGAGTGTTGCATCCAGAGTAAGTAATCCGTCCTGCGTATGAACAGTCTCAATTGAATTGCTATTGCTAGAACACCTATCTGTTAGTAGAAATAACTTGGAACTCTTAGATCACCAGGAAATGTTCATGTGGTGTTTTTTTTTAAAGCTAACATTTTATATATTAAAAGAGCATTATAAAACAAAACATCCAATATACACGGTACCAACAATATAATAATATAATTTCAAACAGAAATGTTCAGAGAGAGAGAGAGAGAGAGAGAGAGAGAGAGAGAAATTCAACTTCTATAAGAGCTAAATTCTCTAAATTTTACTGCATGAGTTCATTTTATCATAGGGTGTTTTTATTTTATTTTACAAAAACACCCCCACAACAAAATGCCACATTTCGGAAATTCTCCCCGGACATCCATTCTGCCTTTGAAATCCCGGTAATGTCCAGGAAAATCCGGACGTATAGCAGCCCTATTTTATCATGAACAATTCTATAATCATACAGAAAATTTTGTGTGGATGCATAATTGCACCTAATGGTGTATACATGGGAACAGACTCCCCCCCCCAATGGTACAATTCCCCCTGGAACAGATGGTACATCATCAGACTCTGTCACTCCGAGGAGGATTTGCTCTGTGAACATTCAGGGCATGTGGCAGAAAGCAGCCCTTTGTACCAGCCATTCAGGCTGTGATCAGCATGAGTTTTAATTTTAAAAAGGGGTAGGGGGTGGGGGAAGAAGGCAGTGCAAAACCCTTGGACCAACTTGTAATTACTTTTTATATTCATTAATTATTCTGTATTTTAAAAATACTGCGCAATTGTTTTTTCTGTTTTGCAAACCACTTAGAAGTTCACCTGGACATGAAGCAGTATACAGTGGTACCTCTGGTTATGAACTTAATTCGTTCCAGAGGGCCGTTCTTAAGTTGAAACTGTTCTTATCCTGAGGTGCGCTTTCACTAATGGTGCCTCCCGCTTCATGCGCGCCTCCGGCATGCGACTTCCATTCACATCCCGGGGCAAAGTTCGCAACCGGGAGCAACTGCTTCCGGGTTAGCGGAGCTCGTAACCCAAAGTGTGTGTAACCAGAAGTGTTCATAACCAGAGGTACCACTGTATAAGTTTTTGGGGGAGGGGGCAGGGGACCACCACATAGTGGAATCTGCCAGACAGCAGAGTCTGCAGAGGGCCATTGATCCAATTAGGGTCAGGATCCACCCAGATTGTAACACTTATGTCTACTTTGGGATTCCAGGAGGAACATTCCTGCTTCATCCCTAGGCATGCCACAGCATTACTCCCAGGGGATCATTCTTGGGCAAATAAAGATGGCTGCTCCCATCTGGGGACAACCATATCCCTTTCCTCACCCTGAATGCCCCTGGGGGAAATGTAACATCAGTGTGGTGTAGTGGTTAAGAGCGGTAGTCTCGTAATCTGGTGAACCGGGTTCGCGTCTCCGCTCCTCCACATGCAGCTGCTGGGTGACCTTGGGCTAGTCACACTTCTTTGAAATCTCTCAGCCTCACTCACCTCACAGAGTGTTTGTTGTGGGGGAGGAAGGGAAAGGAGAATGTTAGCCGCTTTGAGACTTCTTCGGGTAGTGATAAAGCGGCATATCAAATCCAAACTCTCTTCTTCTTCTTCTTCTTCTTCTTCTTCTTCTTCTTCTTCTTCTTCTTGGTGTAAGGCGGTGTTCATTTTCCCCTCCCCCCTCAGAATAACAGACCTATATTGAAATTAATGAACCTAACATGACCATTACTTTCAATGGGTCTGTTCTAAGTAAAAGCATAGCTAAATGCCATTTGTGGTGTTATTTCCAGGGACATTGTGGCACAGGCAGTGCGTTTTTTCTATATATAAAAAAAATGTTTAGAGGTACTCTCATTTTCCTACTCATATTGAAATACTGCCCCTCAGTGAGGCCAACATTAGAATTACAAAATGTATAGGGGTATGCGTACCCCTGTGTCCCCCCAGGAAAAAAAGCACTGGGCACAGGAATGCTGCTGAGCTTCTGGGAGCAACTAAACGACTACTTTATGCAATGCCAAGGCCTTCTTTTTCTTTCTAAGAGAGAGAGAAGTGGAGAGTCTTCAGCCTTTTCGCATTTAAAGGAAAAGCAAAATTATATATAAAATAAACCCAGTGTTCAGTGGGTGTGCTTTCCTCCAGCCCCACTTTATCCCAGGGTTATTTCATACACCCTGAACCTGGAGCTATCATATAGCCATCACATTTAGCAACCGCTGATAACCTTATATAAGCTTGTTATTTGTACCCCATATGACTTATCAACTGCACTATGTTTATTTTGTACTGTGATTTTCATGCTTTAACTTTTAAAAAATAACTTTCTGTATTTTGCCTTGAGGCTCAGAAGGCAGTATATAAATCCCTCACATCTCTTTTTCCTCTTTGTATGTGATTTGCGCTGTGAGGACAACTGAAAATATCGTGAGAACATCTGTCTCAGAGCAATAACTAATAACTGGGACTTTCATAGCCTCTTGGTTTTTCTCCTGTTTTCTCAGATACGAGCCAAATATTGATCGTAGTGTTCCGCTGGCAAATCTTGCACAGTGCGTTCACATATTCTATGTTTCTTCTTAGCTGCATTATACCACTCTAAATATTGACTGTTTCTATCATCAGCAAAACTGGATTGCATTAACTTAAACATTTTTAAAATGCAATATTGATTCCATATGATGTTCATAAAATACAGTTCTAGTGCCAATGGGATTAGGGGAGGAAGATGTTTTTCACTTATACAAACCTTGAATGGAATACACAAGTAAAGAAATAAAAATTATTCAGCATTAGCAAGTCTAGAAAAATGGAAAAGTCCACTGCATTGATACTAGATCTTAGCCCAATGGCCAAGAAGTGACACGCAACAGCCCCCTCAATGTTGGGCGCAACTCAGCGCCTCTGTTTCACAGCCAGAGAACCAAAGCTGAAAGACAGTGGCTTCTGGAAGGTGGTTAAAAGCTAATTCCTGCACATCAAGCTGCTGTTAAAGGCACAAGAGCAGATTGGGGTTTTTTTTCCTTGTAAGATGGCAACGTTATCTACAAGTGAAGTGGTATTCCAAACCATAGCTGTCAACTTTCGGATTTGAAAATAAGGGATTTTTTCAAACTTTTGGATTTGAAAATAAGGGGTACCATGAGGGCGGTGCAATGGCACCAAGTAGCCTCGCCACCCTGCGCTCCAGAGGCTGTGCGCGAATGGGTGAGTGGAAGAGCGAGCGCATAGGCGGCAGGCAAGCTGTCTGTCTGGTTGGGCATGAGGGTCTGGATGCACAAGGCATGCAAGCTCCGCCCCCAGTCGGTCTCAGACTCCTTATTGGCAGCAGAGCAACGCAGCTGAGGAGCCTCCCTGGCCGGCAGGGAGGAACTGCTTCCTTTGCAATCCGGGAAATTTAAGGGATATCAACAATCCAGGATAGCAGCAGGAAATGGCATTGGAATAAGGGAGTTTCCCGCCAAAAAAAGGGAGGGTTGACAGCTATGTTCCAAACCTGACATTTAAAGGAGACTGCTATTCGTTCCAGCTTGTCTTCTGATTTTGTAGGTTCTTCTAATAGTATCTCTTGTCCCAATTATTGGATTATTTTTTTAAAGGATATGACCTGGCAGAGACAGAGATGTTTTCTTTCCTATGTCCCATGACCACTGTACCTCACAGTTGTGTCCTTAAACATGAATCAGGACAAAGAAAGATATGACTTTCTTTCTGTATGCCACAACAGCTGCAAGAATATTAATTGCCAAGAACTGGAAGAACCAAGAGATACCTACTGTGGAAGAATGGCAAATGAAGATGATGGACTTTATGGAACTTGCCGAGCTGACTGTGAGAATCCGCGACCAGAATGAGGAGATGGTGGAAGAAGATTGGAAGAAATTTAAATTTTACTTGAAAAAATGTTGCAAAGTCTAAAATTTATATTCCCTAGGGAAGGTAATAAAGGCTTTCAGTAATAATATAGGATTTAGGTTTAATCATTCTTATAATGTTTTAGGGTAAGAATTTTTTTAGTTGTTAGATTTATGAATTAGTAAATTATGTTTAATTGGTAAATTTTATGAAATTGTCAAAGAGGACTGATATTGGAGCCCAGAAGGGGGGACCGAGGGAAGTCACCCTAAAATGTAAAAAATGATGGAATTGTATAAGAAATTTTTGTGTTTGTATGTGCTTTTATTTGTTTGTTTGTTTTTTCTTATAAAATGAATAAATATGTTTTTCAAAAATAAACATGAATCAGGACATGTAGGGTTAATTCAGCCTCTTGGATGCTTTCACCAAAGTGTTGTCTTTTCAGGTTCAGAAATTGATGGTGAAAAAGAAACCTACCACATACAGCAATCTAGGATAGGATATGTTTCCCTTGAAAGATACTCCAAAACAGACATAAACCAGAGACAGACACTGAGCTATGTTCTGGAATGATTCCATTAAAGTCATTGCACCTTACTCTCCAACGTGTCCCAATAAAGATTTATCAGTGAAGTAATGAGAAAAGTATCCAGATTTGGGTCACAGTAAGTACGCAGCCCTTCTAGAGAAAAATTTTATTACCCGAGTCATTTTGAAGCTAAGGTAACAATGCTTGATAACCTGAGATTTGCTGCAACACTTCATAATGGGTTTATGTATTGCACATTTATGTTTTAGCCTCAGATTAGCACTTTATAGCCAGGTGGGGATTTCAAAGTGGAGTTCCCACAACCAAGCTCAGCACTCAGGCTGCTACACTACACTGTTTACGGACCAGGAAGTTGGGTACACTTCTTTATGGATCTCAAAAATGGCATCTGTTTGGTGGGTTTGATCGTTTGGAAATGGGTTTAATCTTTATAACCAATGAAACGATTAAAAGCAGTTTCCCCCAAATATAATTCCATTTGATTGGCACTGAAACCTGCTTATAAGTTAAATACGCTTTGGGGAAAAGATGTGGAGCCTTACAATTTATTTACAAGAACATTGTAAGCAGGTTAAAACATTAGCAGGATTGTAACCAGACTTTTAAACTAACGGAAAGTATGGATAATTTTGGAAGGATAAAATTTGGATACTATTGATATGCAGTTGTTAATAATATCATTAGGACCCATGGAAGAGGTGGGGGGAAGTCAGGAGATTCAGAGTAATCTCTATATTTGGATTTTGAATTGTTTTTTGTTGTATGTTTACTCTCTTTAAAAAAAATTAAATATCTTTTTAAATAAATAAATAAATAAAAAATATAAGCTAAAGTTCCAAAGTTGACTTATTCTATTCAGTTCCATGAAACCACAGAGGGATACAGGCAACATTCAACTTACGCAGGGGTTACATTCCAGGGATGGCACATAAAGTGAACATTGTGTATAGTCAAAACACATTGAGTGCAATGGCAGGTGGCATTGCCAAAGCTCCCCCCACCCTCGAAGCCCACCCCTTCTTTGCCCCCTTTTTATTTTTAGCTTTTGCCAAGCGTGAAAAGCTGAATGTGCACAAGTTAAATTGGCGTAAGTTGCGAGTTGCCTGAATAACAAAAGAGAGCCTTAGATAAGAAAACAGAAACATGGTATTCCAGCTATTCTTGGTCTTCAACTCCAAACCCAGCAGGTCCAATAGTCAGAGATGGACTGGGTTATAGGGCAACAACATCGGGAGGATCACGGGTTCCCCACCCTTGCCTTAGATAAGAGCCTAGGGCTTGCCGATCAGAAAGTCGGCAGTTCGAATCCCCGCGACGGGGTAAGCTCCCGTTGCTCGGTCCCAGCTCCTGCCAACCTAGCAGTTCGAAAGCACATCAAAGTGCAAGTAGATAAATAGGTACCGCTCCGGCGGGAAGGTAAACAGTGTTTCCGTGCACTGCTCTGGTTTCGCCAGAAGCGGCTTAGTCATGCTGGCCACATGACCCAGAAAAACTGTCTGTGGACAAATGTCGGCTCCCTCGGCCAGTAAAGCGAGATGAGCGCAACAACCCCAGAGTCATTTGCGACTGGACTCAACTGTCAGGGGTCCTTTACCTTTTTTTTCTTTCTTTTTTTTACATTTCAAATACATCTGCCTTGAGAGGAGCATAACATAACACAAAAGTCTGAAGTCCAAATTTAAGGAAGAAAAGAACTTTGAAGCAGTCAGAATTCTTATGAAGAAGAATCAGTAAACATTTTGCCTCTCCCTGCACCCCGCTTTGGCCTGGTATTTTAATATCCAATAGCTGTCTTCCCCCCTCAATGGGATCTTCAAAATTTATTTAATTTCATCTTTTGGGGTGGTGGCATCTATTAGATTGTGAGCCTGTGGGTTGGGACTGCCTCAGCACCACTCAAGCAAACTCACCCCTTCCAGTATCTGAAATGATTCCCTAGCTCCACAAATTATCTATAGGCAATTCTTTCAAGTGACTGGAAGTGCCAGATCTCTGCCAAGTGGAGGGATGTGGTTCCAGATATGCAGCTTTCATCTTCTGGCAAAATTTCCACTTGTGTTCAGTCTTGATCTGAGGATTGCCTAAATCTTGCCAGGAACACATAGATTGTTAATGAACTAAGCTCTTCAACAGCTGCTCTAGGAATCGGCACATTTTCACAGGGGGGCGGGGCGGGGGGTGGATTCTGTGTTTTCTTTCTGTTGAATGGCAGTATCAAATGAAACCAGGGGAATTTGCTCCAAAATAACTGAAATGCCCAATTCGTTATTGAAGGCTTGCTCCGTGAAGATGTAGCTACCGGTACTTCAGATCCTGTACATATTTACTCAGAAGTCAGACTTGCTTATCTAAATGGGACTTTCTCAATCTATGCATGCTAAATCCTATCCAGGTGAGCATGGTCAGGATTACAGCCATCCATGTTTACTCATAAGTCCAAAAGACCAAGGGTAGGGATGGGGGAGGAGTTCGCCAAAGCTGGGCTTCAAAGCGCCCTCCTCTAATTTAATCTGCGTGAATCTTGACTTGATCATGGGTCCACTTCAGAATCTGCAGTGCTAGTAATTTTTTTACAAGGCAATTCCAAGGCTTGCAACTCTGCCTCCATTCCTCTAAAAACAATAGTTTCAAACTTGTAACGTAGGCCACACAGCCACCCACAGCCTGGAGCCTATGGGGGCAGCCATGTTTTCTTTCCCTCGGAGAGCAACAGAACATTATCAAATCCCAACGCTTCTAGGGAGGCTTGCTATGTGGTGACAAACAAGGGCACCAATGCTAACCACTCCAGGCTATGACTTGCTGCAGGTGTTTTCAACCAGTGTGCCATGGCACCCTGGGGTGCCTTGAATGATAGTCAGGGGTGCTGCAGGCAACACTGGCCTCTGTCCCTCTTTCCTTCCCTCCCTCCTGATGCCCTCTTGCGTCTCCCAAAGGCTTGCACAGCTGTTTGTTGCAGTGCCCCTGGCTCCAAGCTCCACAGGTGAATGGTGCCTCTGGGGCTGGCCAGGGGGTGCTTCCCAGGCCCCTGTGGGGCAGGGTGAGGAGGCGCCTCTCTTTGGGGCAGGGGGAGCAGCTCAGAGACCAGGGCGGCAGCAGTGGCTGCCTGGAGGACTCCCAAGGAGAGAAGAGTAGAGAGGAGGCTGAGGGAACGCCCCCACAAGGGAGGGGGTTCAAAAAAGGGTGAGGGGCTGCCAGCTCTGCAGGCAAGGAGTGACATAACTGGGTTCCTGAGCCCCACAGGGGTGTCACAGAAAGAATGTAGTTGGTCAAGGGAGCTGTGGACTCAAAAAGGTTGAAACCCTTTGGCTTGCTGCCTGACCTATTTTTAAATGTTTGAAAGAAATTTATTTTTATAGAGATATGGAGGCAGCGCTGCAACCCTTGGATCACCTCATAAATACTTTATCTTTTTTTAAAAATAGTGTGTTTCTGTGCAGATCTTTTAAGGATTTTCGGTTATATATGCATATGATGTTTATTCAAAATCCATTCCACACTCTTGAATGCTGCCCAGTTTTGTTTAAATCCAAGCCCTGTGACAGCACATGGGATCCTCTGGCAACTGCTAGGGTGCCAGCTTTTTAAAATGCAGCTAGGTTTGGGAGCACCATTTTAATTTCCCATAGAATATTCCTGGGGTATCTTGTGGAAATAAAAATGGCAGCTCCCAGAGTGGCTGGGGCAACCCACCCAGTTGGGTGGGGTATAAATAATAAAATTCTTATTATCCAGCACCAGTTCAGGGCACTGCCAGCAGATCTTCAGAGGGGGGAAATAAGAATGATGAAACGAAAACCAAAATAAAAGCAACAGTAGCAAAAACAAAACCATCAGAGAAAACTATTTAGCCATGCATTGAATACACCAGAAAACTATTTCTGCCTCATGTGTTGCAATCAGGTAAAAGGGTAAAAAGTAAAGAAACCCTGGACAGTTAAGTCCAGTCAAATGTGACTATAGGGTTGCAGTGCTCATCTCGCTTTCAGGCCGAGGAAGCCAGCATTTGTCCACAGGCAGCATTCCAGGTCATGTGGCCAGCATGACTAAACCGCTTCTGGCGCAACGGAATACCGTGACGTAAGCCAGAGCGCATGGAAACGCCATTTACTTTCCTGCCACAGCGGTACCTATTTATCTACTTGCACTGGTATGCTTTCGAACTGCTAGGTTAGCAGGAGCTGGGATAGAGCAACGGGAATTCACTCCATTGCGGGGATTCGAACCGCCGACCTTCCGATCGGCAAGCCCAAGAGACTCAGTGGTTTAGACCACAGTGCCACAAACGTCCCTGTTGCAATCACATGTATGTTAGTGGGTGCAAAAAAACTGACCTGCATGTACAAGACCCCTACACCCTATCACACGAGTGAGGAACCTCTGGCCCTCCAGATGTTCCTAGTCTCCAGCTCTCATCAGCCCCAGTCACCATGGTCAGTGGTCAGGGTTGATGGGAGTTGTAGCTCAGCAACATCTGGAGGGCCACAGGTTCCCTACTCCTACACCCAGCAAAAAGAAAGGGAACCTCTAGTAATGGTTATCAGTATATTCAGATGCTAGCTAATTGACTAGCATCAAAGTCCTGGTCTTATTCCCAAGTTCAGAACCTCAAACAGGGACATGTGCCAGTAGTACTCCAGAGACGTCCATTTAATTCTTGGCTGTTTACCTTGGAAATGAAAACAGAACTTTCTGAGCTGCAATGTGCTAAAAATGAGGGCATTGCTCTTTAAAACAGCTGAACCCTGCAAAAGAATGAAAACCCAGCAGGATCTGCAGGTGACTACATAGTGCTGAGCCAGCTAATAGCAACATTGGACAGCAGCCAACCCTTGCTGGGCTCCACTCTATTAAAAATCCATGTCACTACTCCACATATTGAGGTGTTTCTTTAACACCAGGGGCTGGAGTCTTCAACCTCTTTCTCTGGAGTTGCCTCATTGAAGTCACTGAAAACATCCCAGCAGAGCCTTGTACAAGTGATGTACAAATTGCATTGCTGGACACTGAAAGATAAGGAGAAAATCAGGATATTCTTCTGATGGGGAATTAATGGAATAAAACCATACTGTCTTTCCTTCTAACCTATGACCTAGGAGTGCTCATTTTCTCTATTATTATTTTTTGTATAACTTTTGTAAACCTTGTAAGATTATATAACAAAGGAGTATAGGAGAAAAGCCTAATTGAATTCAATGAGATTTACTTCTACAAGAATGGAGGATTTCCCACCATGCAAATTTATTTCCAGGAAACTTAAAAACATACACAACCAGTGCTGTTTTTCTAGAAAAAGAGGTATCGGAGCTCACCATGAACTTCTCCCTTGTTCTCTTAGAATGTCAATGGTGCCCACCTGAGAGGTGCCACAGAATACTATGATGGCTGTGCTGCTGTTGTTGTTGTTAGAAATTATTTTGAAAAGGAAATAAATGCATTTTAAAATTAAGAAGAGCCTGGTGGCCCTTCTTGCCCAGCATCCTATTCCCACAATGGCCAACCAGATGCCTGAGGGAAACCTGCAGGCAGGACATTTACAGCATTAAAATCTGCTCCTAGGACATGTTTACCTGGAAAAATACCCACTAAGCTGAATTGGATGTGCAGTCCATAAAATAAAATAAAATAAAATAAATTCCCTCAGAAGTTCCAATGCGTTCAATGAAATCTATCTGTTTCTTTGTTCCATGCATTCATACTATTCCCCGCCCCTTCACACACTGGGACCAGTGTGGTGCAGTAGTATGAGTGACAGGTTCAAATTCCCACTTCACCATGATGCTCACTGGGTCACCTTGGGCCAGTCGCCAACTCTTCACCTATCCCACCTCACAAGGTTGTTGTGAGAAGAAAATGGAGGAGGAGGAGGACTATGCACACTGTCTTGACTTCCAAGTCCGCTATTTCCTCATAAGTGAATTTATTGCAGCTTTATTTCCTAGAGCTTAGGATCACCTGCTCTGGATTTCTCTGGGTGTGTATCATACAAGGAGGGTAAACAGATTGCTCTTTTAGTTAGTTGGCTAGGGGTGTTCTTCTGCCTGTCCTCTCTCTTTGTTTCCCCCTGATTTTCTGATAAAGAGCAAAATGTGAACAGCATGACACATTGAAGCAATTTTGCTTTTTTATAATAAAAAGCCTGTGCAAAAGGAGAGTAACTCTTTCAACTCTCTCTAAAGGACAGCTGGTTGTGGATTGCATTTGTGAGCATGCATGTACGTGAATTTTCTGCTAGTATTGTAAATTGCCATAATCACAAGCCACAAAGACCATGACTAAAATTGCAATGCAAATGAGGACCAGCAGAGTGCATCTTGCTTTTCAGCAGCTGTCAAAATCACCTCTTCCAAGAGTTACACAGAGATTTCTGAACCCTCCTCCCCAAAGTGGGCTAAAAGTAGGTCACAAAGAGAGAAAGGAGACTGGATGGATGTGTGTGGATGGATGGGAAACAGGGATCAGAGAGGAATTCTATTCAATCTGCATTTAAAGATGAGCTTAAAGATAAATCCACAGATTCGTGGTTTTTGAAACACTACACAAACTGAAACATTTCAAACATCCTTTGAAATTCACACTTCTCTGAAATGTGCAACACACTTCTCCAGCCAAGTGATGTGTACAAAAATACATACACTAGCATAAAGTGTGTGTGTAAAAAATAATGCATTGTATTAAGGAAAATTGCTTTGCAAAAATGTGTACATTAGGAAAAATTGCACGCAAAAATGGGTATACTATGAGAAATTCACACTAAAGCAGTGGTGAATTTTCATGAGGACTTTTTTCAAAAGAATTCACAAACTGATGTGGAAATGTGCAGGACTGAACTTAACAATGGAAAAATGAGAAACTGGGGGAAACCTAAATATCTGCTCATCCCTAATGGGAAATGTTTAAGGAAAGCAAATATGGCAGCGATCTCTACCCCTTCTATTTCAGATCACATGGAGAATGTTTATCTTTGGTTATCATGAAAAAGCAACCACAGCAAATGGTCTTAAAATAGGCTCATTTTTCATTGCTCATATACTGTATATCTAAGAGCAGGAAAATGAATCTTGTTGTTCTTTCAATCCCTGCAATTTCTTTCCCTTCCCCATATAGAACTTTGAAATAGCACCTGTGGAGAGACTCTTTTAAAGATGTCTTTTAAGACATCTTAGTGGTGGGGATAGGAGAGAAATATGGTTCCTTTGGGTTTTTTTTAAAGCAAAACTACCTAATAAACACTTTCCGAGACAATATGCAAAGTGGAGCATAGCTTTTCTGAATTTTGTGGCACAGTTCTCCAAGAAAACAGTATGTATGTGTATGAAAGAAAAGTGCCCATAAAAGGCATAATATTAGCAAAAATAACATAGAATGCATTCTATCAAGGATAAATTTCTTGCAAAAATGTGTATATCAGGCAAAGTTGCATACAAAAAGTGTAATATTATGAGAAGTTTACACCAAAATGCAAATTTTCTTTTAAACTTGAAAACTGATGCAGAATTGTGGCAAATGGAGCTTGAGACTGGAAAAATGAGAAACAGAGATCCAATGATGTACCCACCCCGACCGGGTGGGGTTGCTTTTTGAGACATGCGGGCAGCCTCATCCTGTGCAAGCCCAGTGTGAGCACCCAGCACACTCATGAAGACCCAATCAGCATTTGGAGTGGTGTTTTGAATTGGTAAATATTTTATTGGAAGACAGGCACAACCAAATCCCACTGGAGATGACAGAACGTAAGCCTTTAACTGTGCCATTTAGCTGTATTTATTTAAATGAAACCTAATTTCTGCTGGTCTCTGTAAGGGTGAACTGTGTAATTAACGTCATGGTGAAAGGGATGTGTTTCATTTTCGAGATGCTCGGTGGTTTGTAGTGACAGCAGCTCAAATCTATTTATGCTGTCCAGTCAAAAACATGGTCGTTTCAACTTTTTAAGAGCATGCTTTTTAAAAAAAACATCATTGGTAAATGGAAATTTTGACTTTCTGCCCAGGACACCATGACAGCTTCTCCCTTACAAAAGAAACATCAAATAATAGGATAATAAATCCCTACTTTTCCTATCTAAACAAGTGTTGCTTCAAGTTATGCTTGCAGTTGCTTTCCTCTCACCGTCTGGCCAAGTTCCTTGAGATGATTGTATCTATTTAATGAAAGACTTTCAGCTCATCTATCTCTATCCACACTTTACTGATTTTCATTTAAACATCATCAGCTAGCACTCTAATGGATTGTGACTGTTTTGCCTAGCAATTGAACGATTTTATTTTATTTTTTCATTTTGAAAGCTCGGGTGTTTATTTGAACAGCAACGAGCTATTAGCCAGGCAGCCACACAGAAGGGAACGAGGCGTTCCAAAACTACCTCCCAGACATTTTGCATATATACTATCCTTACAGAAACACATGCTTGTGTAAAGGACCTGAGCGGAAACTAAATTTTGCTCACATTCCAAACTGGGCAAAATTTCAAGGTTTGGGAATCCGCTAGTCAGAATATTAGCAAGTACAGTGGTACCTCAGTTGTCGAACACTTTGGAAGCTGAACGTTTCGGTTTTTGAAAGCCGAAAACCCGGAATTAAATGCTTCCGTTTCTGAACGCACCTCGGAAGTCGAACGGCTTCCGAGGCGCATTTCTCAATTTTCTCAGTGGAATTTGCCAGCCACCCATTGCGCCTCGGTTGTCGGACGACTTGGAAGTTGAACGGTCTTCCGGAATGGATTACCTTCTAACAACCGAGGTACTACTGTACTTAGCTTAATGAATATACTTCACTTGTGTTAAAAGGTCTGCCTGGCTTCTGTTTCGTTTCCAGGATTAATTCATGGTACCAGTTTCTATTAATAAAACCATTCCTGGCCTAGACCCAGGGTATGTATGGGAAGGGCTGCCTTTTGCCATACAAACTGTAGAACATCTTTGGATGCTGCCCCTGCCTATGCCACCTGTGCCTTCCAAGGTCAGTAAAACAGTAGGAAAATACAAGGTCGTTTTATGGAGGTTCTGAATCTTAGAAACACCCTCCTCGGGGAGGTATTTGCCTCATGCTCTTATCATTTAAGTGTCAAGAGAAGGCCATTGTATCCTGTCAGGCTTTGGGGGCTTAACCCATGCTTACTGTTATTTTGCTACTTCTGCTTTTTTGTACAATTAATTTTTGTTGTTGGTTGTTTTGATTTTAATTGTGATATTGTTTTAAAGGGGGGGGAGCCAGAAAGCAAGTTGAGCATGATGAATGCAGAAACATATTCAGCGTATATTAGAAACTAAACATTTTCAGATTAATAATAACAAAGACGTCTAGCATTTACGTAGCATTTTGAGGTGCTCAAAGCACTTCATATAAACCATCTCAGCAAACTTTGCATCTCTCATTTGCAGCCTCATTTGTCAGTTGTTAGAGGGGATTAAATTTATTTCACCATCTCTTTGCCAGATTCTTCTTGATCTGCTCAGCTGGGTCAATTTTACTATGCAAAAAAGTAAAAAATAAAATAAACCCCCTTTAACTTTGATACCTGCAGTATTAGAGTAAGATTTCTTTATGCAGACCCAGTGCCGTCACTGGGCATACTTAAACAGCTGCCAGGAACCAAGGGCCCTGAGAAGACCCACATTTTATGTCTGCCATTTTAAAAATTAAATTGCCTTTATCTATTTTGGTGCTCTGGTGCTGAGTGGCTTCTGGCTGCCATCTTGGATTTACCTCATAGTGATCCAGAAGTTAAATGATTCCAGAAGCCTGTGGGGGGGGGGAGGATATCCTCTGCCACACAAACATGGCACACACCATGAACTGGCCACCCCTACCTCAAAAGAGTAGGTTTGAATTCTGATTTCATTTGTTTTATTAGTGGCATTTGACTTGTTTTTGTGGTAGTGGTTTGTTTTTGTGGTAGTGGCTATCTTACATACAGACACACACATACACACACACAACTCGAGTGGCATCAACCTATTGAGCTTTGGGGTACAAACATACCCCCCAATATGCCCCAGAGTAAAACTGGGAGGTACATTTTTGAAGGCTGCCCTTCTGCACAAGACACTTGCCCTTCTTTCAGGGCCGCAATCTTGCAGGAACCAGGTGACTCATGTGAGAGCACAGTGCCCAAAAATGGGATGTCCCACTTAAATTGGGACAGTTACAGGTAGGTAGCCATGTTGGTCTGCCGTAGTCGAAACAAAATTTAAAAAAATCCTTCCAGTAGCACCTTAGAAACCAACTAAGTTTGTTATTGGTATGAGCTTTCGTGTGCATGCACACTTCTTCAGATACCTCATGGCTGCAAATCTGAGATGGAGTAGTTCTGGAAAAAAACTAAAACATGATTATTTTTAAAGCAGCAGGCCAGGCCATTGAGAAGGGTGGATGTGGTTCACCAATGAAAGGAGGACCCAAAGATAGCATTTAGCCACTGCGCCCTCAATTCTGGCCCCCTTGATCTCTGCAACATCAGTATTAACATCTTGTATTGTAATCCAGCATCATAGTAGCAGCGGGATATGCTGTCCTAAGGGCTTATTTGCTGGCCCAGCTGAAGCCTCAGACAAAAAAAAAAATCCCATTCTAGTATTAGCTGGTAAATTATCTCAGAAAGTTTTTGTGAACCTGGATCCTGACAAGTAGGCTCAGCTTCTCCTTTCTTGCCTCAAGTCCAAACCACCTTTCTTCTGTTTTCATCATGTAGTCTATTAGACAGTAACCTAAATCTGCACTGTCAAATTTCCTTTTCCTTTCTCCCAGTTTTAAACAGGCCATTAACTAGCCTCATAGATCTATGGCATTTGAAGGATTAAAAGAGGGACCACACCGGCCTTTATCATTCCTCAAGCACTTTGCTCTGCTAGCTGGGATAACATGCCATAATGAATGTTTAAAAAAAACCTATGATTCCATTGAATGCCAGAAGCTACATAATCCATTTTAATGTGCATTATAAATGCTTGGTCTTCCTTTTTTCTTTCCCCGCTTTCCTTCTTGATTTGTATCAGTGCATTGTGTAACCTTACGTTTACACTGTAATACCTAATATTTGTTCCTAACAGCAAAGGAGCCAAAGGAGCATGTTGTTATTGTTGCACATTTCTTCTGGATTTTGGTGCCAAGAACCTTTTAATCCCAGCTCTGACAGCGACTCCCCCTGTGGCCATGGATTTAGCACTTAACCTCCTGCCTGCCCAGCCATCTGTAAAATGGGGATAATAGCCGGTAGCACTTGTGTCTTTCATTTAAAAAAGAAGAAGAAAAGTTGTGCAGATTAATTAGCCAAAACTGTGGAGATTTTTAAGCACCTTGATTTTTCAACATTACTGAATTACTACTATTATTATAGTGGTGTAGTGGTGTAGTGGTTAAGAGTGGTAGACTCGTAATCTGGTGAACCGGGTTTGTGTCTCCGCTCCTCCACATGCAGCTGCTGGGTGACCATGGGCTAGTCACACTTCTTTGAAGTCTCTCAACCTCACTCACCTCACAGAGTGTTTGTTGTGGGGGAGGAAGGGAAAGGAAAATGTTAGCCGCTTTGAGACTCCTTCGGGTAGTGACAAAGCGGGATATCAAATCCAAACTCTTCTTCCTCTTCTTCTTCTTCTTCTTCTTCTTCTTCTTCTTCTTCTTCTATCATCATCATCATCATCATCATCATCCTGCCTTTTCCCCAGACTGAGATTCAAGGCATCTTACACAAATTAAAATAACACAGATAAAATGTAAGAAAGCTAAAAATGTATAAAATATAATCATTAAAAAGTAATTAAACTGGCTGTTTAAAGAACATCAGAAGATTCCCACTGGATTAGGCCAGAGCAAAGGCCCATCTAGTCCACATTGATAGGCTTACCAGATGCCTACAAGAAACCTCCAAGCAGAATAATGAGCCCCCAAGCCCTCTTCTTCTGTTGTTTCCCAGCGACTGGTATTCAGAGACATTCTTCCTCTGTTGCTGGAGATAGTATACACACCCATCCTAACCAGTAGCCATTTTGATAACCTCATCCCCCATGAATAAATCTAATTGTTTTTTAAAACCTTGTCTAAGTTGGTGGCTAATCACTACATTTTGTGGCAGTGAATTCCATGCTTTCATCCATTTCGAATGATCTCTCACTATTCAGCTTCATTGGATCACTCTAGATTCTTTGTCATTTATCATTGCCACATGGGTTTGTGGTTTTTTAAAATGGCGTTCCGCGGTCATTTTGATCATTTTATCCTATGAACTCATATTTTGCTGAGGAGATTTTGTATCCCAGTGTTTTCATTTATCAGCATATTGCTTTTTGGGGACTTGTTGCTAAAAAGCAGCCTGCAGTTTTTAAAATAAGATATAGTACAGTCATACCTAGGGTTACAACCGCTTCAGGTTGCGCGTTTTCGCATTGCGCACCGCACCGAACCCAGAAGTACCGGAATGGGTTACTTCTGGGTTTCGGCGCTCGTGCATGCGCAGAAGCACTAAATCACACTTTGCGCATGTGGCAGAAGCGCCGAATCGCAACCCGCGTATGCGCAGACTCGGTGCTGAGGGTTGCGAACGCTGCGGTTTGCGAATGTGCCTCCCACATGGATCATGTTCGCAACCCAAGCTTCCACTGTACTGACCTACATTATTGGTTTTTGTGAAGGTTGCAACTAGAAATACATGTAAAGAGTTTAAAACATAAAATATATTTATGCATTGTGATGGCAATGCAAATGTTCACAGAATATTCTTCATGCTGAGGATACATATCTGACTAATATCTAATGTCATTTAATATTTAATTGTATTTGATTATTGTCACATATTAAAAACAAACATTAAATACTGCCCTTAGATATAGTCAGATATGTATCATGTACTATGCAACAGCATTTACTATTTGACACTATTTGGCAGTGTGGGACTGTGACAACCAATAGTTTTCAGTATTTTATAGTATTTGACATGCAGTAGTATTTAATACATATATTATTGTAAAGCTGTTGATCTTTGATATTTCACACATCTCTTGTTTTCTAACAGGACTTGCTAGGAGGTATCCCCTTAAAAGACAGTAACATCAATATTTAATATTTGCACTGGTTTTAAGTGTATTTTAGAATTGTACAGCACCCTAATGTTTTTATGGTGTGGCAATATATAAATACTTTTGTAAATAAATTCTGAATATTGAGGCGAAATTTCACACTCAAAATTGGGATTTCAAAATCTGTGTTCCAGTTCTGGCAGGGCAGCTCTGCATTTCAAAAAGTCTTCCAGCATATGTCTAATCACTGGGAAGATGGCATTAACAGAAGTATTTTTCCTGTGGTACTGGCAAGCTGTTTTCGGCCTGGTGCTGTTGTCAAAGAACTAACCCCTTGCCTGCATTCTGGGATGGAACATTCCCAGGAGAAGAGTGTGCCTGACAGGGGGCAGGTTTCACAGAAATAAACATGTCTGCTTTTCTCAGAACTTTTCCAACAGTCACAGCCAGTCCCCATCCAAACTGGTAGGGCAGAAGGCAGAGAGAGACCAATAGTCAGTGGAACCAGATACAATGAAAGATGGAGCCATCCAGTGGCATAGTGTGGGTTGCCAGCACCTAGGGCCATGCAGAGGGGCTGGGAGGGAGGGAAACAGATGGAGTACACATGCACATTCAACTCCCTAACGGCGTCCACGTCACCCAGGAGATTGCAGACCCAGGGATAAGAAAAGAAGAGTTGTTCTGTTGCCTGGAGAGATCACTCCCTAGATCACATGGAGAAGCCGTTTTCAACGGAGCCCAGCAACGGAAGCACACAGCTGTATTGAGGCAGCACCGGGTGTTGAAATTTTGCACCCCTAACAATTTTGCTCATTTTGCTTAGCCATCACCAGACTGGTTGTAAGTCAGAATGCAGGCAAGTGAGGACAGGATAAGGGCAGACTGAGGTTGGTGGAGCAGGGCCCCATGTGCCTTAAAGGATCCTCCTCCATGGGATATGGTTTGGTACCCAACGAAGAGCGCAAAGCTGCCATCTGGACAATCTCTTAATATAAAAGAATATACTTTCCTCTAGGATAACATTTCTCAAGCCTTGCCACCTAAGCTTAGTAATATGGATCCTGGCCAAGCCTGCTGGTATTAAGTCTTTGTTTAATCTCCATTACAACCGAGACCTAGTGAGGATGCTTTAACTCTCAATTCTGCAGAGCAACATAAAACCAGAAATTCCAGAGAGTTCAGTTCAGAGAGAAAAGCGCTGTCCACAGCTGGCAATGGAGGTTTTTCTCCGCAGTCTGAAGTAAGAATAAAAAAATGATATTATACACATACCAAAACATAAACACATTGTAAAGTGCACTTTCAGTCCAGATTCCAAACACACTGAGCACAGCATGATTTAATGGTGGATAAACTCAGAATAATGTCCCAAGGGAAGGAATTGCAAGATCCAGAATGACAGCTGCTATCATTCCAGAACAAGTAATTGTTTATAGATGAATTATTTGTCATGATTAATTATGGAGTGACATGGAAATCAAATGGCTTCCCACTGCCAAATTTGTTTTCAGTTTCATGAGGCACAGAATGGGATGTGCCACAGACAGGGACAAGAATGAGAAGCTGCTGAATTGAAAGGCTCTCGCGATGCTTCTCATACATCCTAAAATTCGTCACAGCCAATGAGGTCTTGTTTGGTCCAGTGACTTGTGAACTGAACATGCAGTTCAGGTTCTTCCTCTACCGTGAGTTTACGTCTTACCTTCAGCTCTGCATTTGTAAGAGAAGAAAAGATTTGCTGTCCCTAAGATGTTCAATTGAGGCGGAGAAATGCAGTAAAAGATAATAAAGGGTTTTGTTTTCAGCTCCCCAGACAAAAGGCAGAACTGCAAACATTATGTGTATGAAAAAGCAGAAATGAGCAATGAATGGGGATGGATGCAGAAAAGAGGCAATGGGTTGAACTGGCCTGGCCTATTTCCTGGCCCCACCCTTCATATGTTTTAGGGAAGTTTTTAACCTGTGATATTTTAATGCATTTTAATATCTGTTGGAGGCGCCCAGAGTGGCTGGGGGGACCCAGCCAGATGGGCGGGGTACAAATTATTATTATTATTATTATTATTATTATTATTATTATTATTATTATTATTATGTCACTTAGAATGAGTGTAGAGATGGATGGTTCTGTCAATCTCAGTTTCTCTTAGTTTCTCATTTTTCCAATCTCAAGTTCAGTTCTCCCCAATTCTGATACATATGCAGAGTTATTATTTTTCTAAATCCCACATAGAAATCCACATGCATTTCCTATTGCATCCCCCCCAGCCATCCTTATTTTTGTATATAATTTTGCCTAGTATATCCATCTTTACAAGTAGCTTTACCCTAAAAGAACACATTTTGGGGTATATTATTTGCACTGTTAAACATATCACTTTTCACTAGCATATGCATTTGGGTATGCCTTCTTTGGTTGGGGAACTGCATTGCCAAATTCAGAGAGGTATGAATTTCAAAGGAGAGCTGTGCTTCAATTCACATATTCGGTTTGCAAAGTGTGAATTTTTTAGCTATAGCAAGGGGAGCAGCAGTAGGGGGAGGAAATATACATATGTATTTTAATGTATAATTTTGCATATAATTAGCTGGGCTTGTTAAAAAAAAATTATGCATGAGCCACTCAGACAAATGTGGATACTTGATGGAAGAGGTGGCCCAATGCAGGCAAGCTTAAGTGGCTTGAAACCACTAAATTCTGTGACTAAATTCATTTTAAATGTGCTTTTGTGTGTATGCAGCATTTACACAGCATGCTGCCCAGCATGACAGCAATATTACTGGGGGTTGCGTTTTCTCTGGAAGGGTGAAAAAATGCTTTTAGTTTCCTTTAATTATCAGGGGCTTGGAGAGGAACAGTATCTAAAGAGCACAATATACACAGCTTTCCATCCCTCCCTGCTGCTCACACTGTTAGATGATCAAAACATTTCCTTTGGCCCTTCCAGGCTTCCATATAGCATTTCATGAGAGCACATAGTCTTTTGTCCAGGCAGGTGAATGAATATTGAAAGTGGTTCTTGATGCATCAGAACTCTGCAGGTATGGCTACAAGAACCAACTGTCTCACACAGGGGTGGAGGAAGGGGGTGCGGTGGGGGCGTTTTGCCCCGGGTGTCATCACTGAGGGGGGTGACAAAATGCTTGGGGGGCACTCACTGCGGGGCCTGCAACGCGCCCGAGCCATGTGTCTCTCCTGGGAGTGACGTGGTGGCTTGGGTGCATGCAGGCTGCTGCCTCCCCTGTGAATAGTGCCTCCCCAGCTGTATAGTGGCTGAGTGGGAGGAGGCAGGCAGTCCTCGGAGGCCCCATGGAGTGTCCTGCCCTGGCTCACCCCGCCCCGTGGGCAGCTGGCTCTGCCCCTGGGCACAGGGCACACGCACCGCTCCAGGTGCCCGATCGGCTTGTTCCGCCGCTGGTCTCGCATCCTATAATTAGGGCAGGATCCAGAGAACCAGAAGGATGGCTGTCAGCCAAGCTAAGTCACCTCAAGCTGCAGCCATAAAAAGAGGGAGAACAGTGTCAGTATCTTCCCAATGAACTTTTCAAGTAGAGGTCTGAAATCCAACTCTGAACAGATTACACTTTTGACTAGCTGTCACAAGTACAGAACCAAAATGTATTTAATGTATTCAGTGTGGCTGTTTGACTAATGAAGACCAGAAACTGTAGGGAGGCTTCCTGTATCACTCTCTCCTTGCGGGGGTGGGGTGCATTGAAGATTACTTTTTGGAGGCTGGTAGTGCAATAAGTGTATTCTGATGCTCTTATGTCAGAGCTTGGTGATACATATCTCTTCACAATTATGGCATTCACCACTTTACTAGCGTTTCTCTCTCTCTCTCTCTCTTTCTCCCTCTCTCTCCGCAGTGAAAGTTTGTATGTGATGACCCTGCCTGTCAACTTCTTCTGGATATGGTATTCGCCTCCTTTTGATGTTTCTTTCGTAGAGCCCATTTGAACGTATCATCTTGTGACGAGCGTCAGATTTAGGGAAACCTCCTGGCTTTTGCTGATAAAGGCAGTGAACCCCAAACAAACAAGCTCTCTGCCCGACTGGACTGCATATAATATTGGGAAGGATAAAGAGAGCTTAGTTTCCTTGCATAAGTGGAAGTGAAGCGTAAAAATTGAACGGGGCTTTTAGTCTTTTGCTGATCGATTAGATAAAGGCCTCACAAATCCCAGTCGGGAGGTTTCCACCTTACAGTCTATGAAAACGAGAAAGCATCTTCAGATCTAGAGATAACCAGTAAGGGCTAACTTTCAAGCAAGAAGTGACTGTACGAGAATTAAAATGCCAGCAAGTGAACTGTAATATGACACGGGTAGATGGAATGACCACCCCACTCTGGGTGTGTTCTTTATGTTTCCTTTGCTATCAAAGTTTCCTTATACTAGACATGGACCTTCATGGCCTGGTTGATCCACATTCTTCAGAGACTCTAGCCCTAGTCAGGTGTTTGCTCAAACTCATGTGGTCTTTAGACCCCAACATTCACAGGTGTGTAGACTCCTCTTCAGAGCTTTGCATATTTAACACAAGGGTCTGAAGAGAGTTTCTAAGTTTGCTTGGTTGAGCGTGCTTAGAAGCCTTTGTTTGTTTATTATTTATGTATCAATTGAAATCAGTGCTGTCCTGAATTGCAAGTTTTACACCTCATAAAGCAGAGGCAGACATTAGACTAATAAATGTAAACAATAAATATAATAATAAATGGTGTGGCCTCCTCTCTACCCCATGGTGCCGGTGCGGGGAGGCAATTCCTCTAAGCTTCAGATAATCCATTATCATGTGGTCTTCTCCATACCTCGGATAGAAAGCATGAAAAAGAGCCTCCTAGGGAAGATCTGAGATCCTGCATTAGATGTTCTTTTCTGACCTCCACACAGATCCCAGAGTGTTAATTTGCAACTCTTTGTTCCAGATAGGGTAGGAATTACGGCACGTTTCACATTATCAGTCATTTAAAACAGGCAAGTCCGGTCTCTGGCTGCGGTTTAAAAATATTTATTGCAAACAACGGGGAACACTTAAGAACCATTATTTTCAATCTAGATGACATTATGTTTAGCATCCATTTCCTCCAACTATGAAAACACGCAGCTTGTGGAATCTGTCAGCTCTCCCGGCAACCCACATGGATTTGAAACGACACCTCCCAGTAAGTAACCCAAAACGTGGAGGGGGGGGTGGTAACACAGCGCAGTATCCCAACGACCTGTTTTACATTACAAGGATTTGCTGCAGAAATCTGACATAAGAATGACAATGTAGCTGTGGGGAGGATATTAGGTTACACAGCACTGACTACAGGTCTTGTTTATAGCCACTGTCAAGACCACACATTGTTTTGTTCTAAAGGAAAAACACCTTGAAGAAGCCAAATAGCTACCACTAAGTTATAGGCATAGGATTATCCTTTCAAATACCATTTTAAACTTCCATAACATGAATTCTCTCTCTCTCTCTCTCTCTCTCTCTCTCTCTCTCTCTGTGTGTGTTTTAACGACAACAAAATGTGTTTTAGGCAGTGCTTTTGAATGCATGGTGTCATATGATTAGGAACATTCTGTCAGATAAAACAATCAGCAAAGGCTTTCATTTCCATCAAACACCCTCTCTTGCACGATTAACCTCGGAATGCAAAGCCTGTGCAAAGGGGGAGTTGCCTGCACATACATTTCAATTTATACAATTCTGCTTCCGCATATGTATCAAAAATGTCCTTTTCTGATGGTTAGCACATATGTAATTGTAGCAGAGGGACGCGGGTGGCGCTGTAGTCTAAACCACAGATCCTAGGGCTTGCCGATCAGAAGGTCGGCGGTTTGAATCCCTGCGACGGGGTGAGCTCCCATTGCTCGGTCCCTGCTCCTGCCAACCTAGCAGTTCAAAAGCACGTCAAAGTGCAAGTAGATAAATAGGTACCGGTGGGAAGGTAAACGGCGTTTCTGTGCGCTGCTCTGGTTCGCCAGAAGCGGCTTAGTCATGCTGGCCACATGACCTGTCTGCGGACAAACGCCGGCTCCCTCGGCCTATAGAGCGAGATGAGCGCCGCAACCCCAGAGTCGTCCACGACTGGACCTAACGGTCAGGGGTACCTTTACCTTTAATTGTAGCGGTAGATCAGGATTGCATTTGTTGCAGTCCATGGATTCATCTGAAGGTCCGAACAGAGTCTAGTTTGCATATAGCATGAATGTTCTCCAGGCAGGTGAGCTTTTGTGCATCTCCCACTGAAAGGAAATGCACCACCAAAAAAGAAAGCAAAATAGTCCCCAATTTCTTTTGGGAATTATAGGGACAGAACTATCTAAATTGTATAGAGATTTATTTATGTATGCTACTACAGCAGCAAGAATGCTACTTGCCCAAAGGTGGAAAGAGGCAGAAGTCCCGGCAAAGGAAGAATGGATTCACAAACATGGAATATGCAGAAATGGTGAAACTTACTGGAAGAATAAGAAATCAAGATAACAAACTTTTTATACAAGAATAGAAATGGTTTATTGAATATTTACAGATAAACTGCAAACAGATAAAAACATTAGCAGGATTATTGTAATAACCTGCAGTTTCATAAGAGTATATATTTAAAGTAGATAATTAAATGAGCAAATAAAATGAATTTGGATATGCAGAAGATATTAAAAAATAAATTTAAGGAACCGCAGAAAGAGGGGGAAGGAAGTCACACTTTGAAATGTTAAATTGATTGCAAAACTAATGAAATGTATAAACTTGAAAAGTATAAATAAAAACTTAAAATAAAAGAGAGAGCAAAATAAAACTGAGATTTGAATAACCTTTGCTATTGCATATATCCCGATATATTGCATATCGGGGGAAATATCGCATATCGGGAAATCAGCCCCGAGTGCTCACTGGAAGGACAGATCCTGAAGCTTAGGCTCCAATACTTTGGCCACCTCATGAGAAGAGAAGACTCCCTGGAAAAGACCCTGATGTTGGGAAAGATGGAGGGCACAAGGAGAAGGGGAGGACAGAGGACGAGATGGTTGGACAGTGTTCTCGACGCCACCAACATGAGTCTGACCAAACTGCGGGAGGCAGTGGAAGACAGGAGTGCCTGGCGTGCTCTGGTCCATGGGGTCATGAAGAGTCAGACACAACTAAACAACTAAACAACAACAATTGCATGTTTGCGTGCACGCACATGTGTGCGCGTAAATTCAGAAGAATGGCTGCAATGGAACTAGAAACTCAACACATCTTACCTTAGTGGGGAAGAATGCAACATTTCCTGAGTATCTGCTTGGTTTTCTGTCCAAGTACAAACTGTTGATGGGAAGATTCTTTGTAAAAGCCCACCATCTTTGGAGTACTCTTTTTAGAAAACACACTTGGCACCAAATTTGCTATTAATTCGGCACTAGATAAAAATGCCCCCTTTTCCTGAGCATATGGCCAGCTTTAATTATATTGTTGTGGTTACTCAATCCAGGTTTTAGTGTGTGTTTTTATAATTGTTACTGCAATGATATTGTGCATTACTTTATTGGTTTTTATTATATTTTATTGTATTACATATATCTTGTAAATCACTCCGAGGCTTTTTGCTTTTTAGTATAAAAATCAAGCAAATGAAAATGAATGAAAGGTGAATGAAAGAATGAATAATGACATACATGAATCTTTTAATAAGTCACACATTAACAACTAAATAAAATTCTGGCATACTCCTGTGTGTTCCCACTTTTGGAATGGATTGTGTTACAGGCAGCATGGCAGCTTGCTGGGGAGCTGACATGTAGGTTAGATACTTTCTGAGCAGGGATTGTTTACCATGCATTTAAGGTCATCCAGTATCCTATGCTCCCCCCAACCAAAGGAGTATTAGATTCCCCTGCTAGCAAAGGATGTCACCTCTTTTGACTGAGTTCACCAGCCAAGATGGACACTGCTATAGGTGGTCCCCACTCTTCTGCCAAACTTCAGCAGGCAAGAAACCAACCCAATAAAGAAGAGGGAACCAAGCAAACAAAACCTTGGGCTCCAGTTTTGAGCTTTAACTTGCAGCCTACAAATCAGACCAAAATCCAAGCCATTGTGATTGCAGTGTGGGTGGGCACAGCCATCAGAGGGGGCATAAGTTATTTTGGTCCCTAACCCAACCCTATTATTTCTCATGTAAGCCGCACACTCCTTCACAAATCCATAACTTTCTCTCTCATGGAGATGTGTATTTGCTTTAACGCACCCCACCCTCATTTTTTAAAAAATCACCCATTAAACACACACACACACACACACACACACACACACACACACACACACCAGTATGCAGCAGCTAAAAAAGCCAATGCAATTCTGGGCTGCATCAATAGGAGTATAGCATCTAGATCAAGGGAAGTAATAGTACCACTGTATTCCGCTCTGGTCAGACCTCACCTGGAATACTGTGTCCAATTCTGGGCACCACAGTTCAAGAAGGATACTGACAAGCTGGAACGTGTCCAGAGGAGGGCAACCAAAATGGTCAAAGGCTTGGAAACGATGCCTTATGAGGAACGGCTTAGGGAGCTGAGTATGTTTAGCCTGGAGAAGAGAAGGTTAAGGGGTGATATGATAGCCATGTTCAAATATATAAAAGGATGTCATATAGAGGAGGGAGAAAAGTTGTTTTCTGCTGCTCCAGAGAAGAGGACACGGAGCAATGGATTCAAACTACAAGAAAGAAGATTCCACCTAAACATTAGGAAGAACTTCCTGACAGTAAGAGCTGTTCGACAGTGGAATTTGCTGCCAAGGAGTGTGGTGGAGTCTCCTTCTTTGGAGGTCTTTAAGCAGAGGCTTGACAGCCACCTGTCAGGAATGCTTTGATGGTGTTTCCTGCTTGGCAGGGGGTTGGACTGGATGGCCCTTGTGGTCTCTTCCAACTCTATGATTCTATGATTCAGTATCCTTAAAACCCATGGGTTGGGAACATGTGGTGCCCCCCCTCCTGGCAGATGATGCTGTACTCTAGCTCCCATCATCCACAGCCAACATATCCAATAGTTAGAGGCGATGAGAGTTCCAACAACATCTGGAAAGCCAATGCAATCAACAACTTGGCATGTCCTCAACAATCCTCAAGTGGTCAGCACCCATAGGACATACTTACCCTAATAACTTCTGCTGGCACAGTAGAGATATTTCTGGTCCAGTCCCAAAGTTACCTGGTTGCATTACTCTATTCTCTTTTCAGCAAAGGATGCCATAAGACCCCAATTCAAGGTGTACAAAGTTTTTCTTTAAAAAATGCCTAGAAGGGCTTTCAGTCTTCAAAATAAAGCCGTTGTTAAATATATTTAAATATTTGGCTCTGACTAAGATGAAGACATTTAGATTTCAGTCTTTGTTCCCCTTATTCCAGAAAAAGTCTTCCTGACAGTGGGACTGGTGGGGTTTTTTTGGGGGGGGGGGGTTACAGATGGAAGGTTGTTAGTTTATTGAGTGTTCAGGTGTTCTGTCTCTTTTTATTTCTTTTCTCTTTTTTAATTCTGAGATTTATATATAAATTTTTAAGAAGCTTTAAACTATTATTGAGGCTCCACTTAGAGCATTATTTTGACCATAAAAATTTCACTGTGTGATCAGAAACACATGTAGGGGAGTATTTAGAAGTCAGCACACACCCTAGCATGATTTTATTGGAAACATAGGAATGCCCCTCAGAGTAATTGGAAGACGGAATGTGGAAGTCATTTTTACAGGAGAGCAGGGGCAATGCCTCCTGTGGGCACGTCTCGGGCAGTCAAGTGAGCATAATATCAGGAAGCACTTGTGCTAATTGAAGGAATTCTCATGTCCGAAGCCTGTTCTGTTGTTTCCTCACCCTCTCACCCTTTTTAAGTTTCTGCTCAAACTATCCATATTTCCTCAGAAAGAAGCCCCATTTCGTTCCATGAGATTTACTCCCAAGTTAGCAGCAGTAAATACGGTATGTGCAGAGGCTGTAAATGGCTTTGGGGCATTTGCAGATTCATCATCATAGCTTAGAGAAAGCAAAGAAGATTTAGCTACAAATAGCCATGCACTTGGTTTGTACCTTGAATTTGCTCACATCTTCCCTTTGAAGATAGCATCATTTTCACCATATATGTCAGTAGCAGATGGCACAGTGGGGTTGCACTGCTCCTCTGACCTCCCTCTGGCAGAGGGCAAGGTGGAGGTGAGGTTGGTGCAGTGCAGATGCATCAGCAGAGGCAATCTGGTGCTCCTATTAGTGCGTTTTCACTGTGCTGACTTTACCTTTGCCTCGCCCTCCCGGTATGCTGCAGCAATCCAGCCCAGTCAAGTAAGCAGCATTGCCCTATCACACACCACCCACTACTGGAACCCCTTGTTATGCCACCCTGAGTTCTTTGGCGGAAGAGTGAAAACAAGAGCAATAACAACTTGCAACAAGCAACCAGAGTTTTCTAGGGTTTCATCATGCAAGTAGATAAATAGGTATCACTGCGATGGGAAGGTAAATGGCGTTTCCGTGCGCTCTGGTTTCCATCACGGTGTTCTGTAGCGCCAGAAGCAGTTTAGTCATGCTGGCCACATGACCTGGAAAGTTGTCTGTGGACAAACGTGGGCTCCCTTGGCCTGAAAGCGAGATGAGAGCCATGCCCCATAGTCGCCTTTGACTGGACTTAACCATCCAGGGGTCCTTTACCTTTAGCTTTACCATACAATGTCAATTGTTTTCATTTGAAATAATCTTTCAGTACTAGGCCTGGCTTTGTAGTATAAAACCAATTGTACTATAGAATTCAGCTATATGAGAGTATGTTGTGGGGAATTTTATTTTATTTTATGAGAGAGAGAGAGAGAGAGAGAGAATCCAATTTGCCTCCTCTTTCGCCTACAGCTTGTCAGGTACAGGGGTACCTGTGCGCTTTTTCAACATGGCATTTTTAAAAAGACTTTTGGGGTGATGCTTGCCATTGGCAAGAACAAGGGAAGCAGTTTCTCACCCCCTTTTTCACCCCCTCCCCAATTCAGGATGCCATTTACCCTGAAACACTGTATCAGAACAACATGAGGTATGTCTTGACATAGTAAGATAAGATAATTTCTTTATTGTCATTGCACAAATACAAGCACAACGCTATGCAAGTGCAATGAAATTGCATGCCATCCCGTAAAAACCAAAAAGAAAAAGAAAAAACAGCACAAAATACACACCCACACCCCCAAAAAGCCACACACACACACACACACACACACACACACACACTCATCACAGCTCTCCAATGTCATATTATCTGCTTACAGCATTTAAGATGGTTATAGCTCTTGGGTAGAAACTGTTCTTCAATCTATTTGTTCTTGATCTAATTGTTCTATATCTTCTACCCGAAGGCAGTGGTGCAAAGAGACTATATCCCGGATGAGATGGATCCTTTAAAATATTGTTTACCTTTTTAAGGCAACGGGAACTGTATAGTTCTTCCAGAGATGGGAGAGGATGACCAATAATATTTTGGGCTGTGGTTAGTCCAATTGTAGGGGGTGGGGTCACGGGTGGCGCTGTGGTCTGAACCACTGAACCTCTTGGGCTTGCCAATCAGAAAGTTGGTGGTTCAAATCCCCATGACGGGGTGAGCTCCCATTGCTCTGTCCCAGCTCCTGCCAACCTAGCAGTTCAAAAGCACACCAGTGCAAGTAGATAAATAGGTGACGGGAAGGTAAACGGCATTTCCGTGTGCTCTGGTTTCCATCACGGTGTTCCATTGAGCCAGAAGCGGTCTACGCATGCTGGCCACATGACCCGGAAAGCTGTCTGTGGACAAACGCCGGCTCCCTCAGCCTGAAAGCGAGATGAGCGCCGCAACCCCATAGTCACCTTTGACTGGACTTAACCGTCCAGGGGTCCTTTACCTTTACCTCTACCTAATATATTATTTTTGCCACTGACTTTTCTTTGTAGCGACTCATTTCCTTGCAGATATACTTTGGTCATAGCTGCCAACCCTCCCTTTTTTGCGGGAAACTCCCTTATTCCAATGCCGTTTCCCGCTGCTATCCCGGATTGCTGATATCCCTTAAATCAGTGTTTCTCAACCAGTGTGCCTCCAGATGTTTTGGGACTACAATTCCCATCATCCCTGACCACTGGTATTGCTAGCGAGGGATGATGGGAGTTGTAGTCCCAAAACATCTGGAGGCACACTGGTTGAGAAACACTGCCTTAAATTTCCCGGATTTCAAAGGAAGCAGCTCCTCTCCCTCCCTGCCAGCCAGGGAGGCTCCTCAGCTGCATTGCTCAGCTGCCAATAAGGAGTCTGAGACCGACTGGGGGCGGAGCTTGCATGCCTTGTGCATCCAGACCCTCATGCCCAACCAGACAGCCAGCCTGCCTGCCATATACGCGCTCGCTCTTTCGCTCACCCGTTCGCTTGCAGCCTCTGGAGCGCAGGGTGGTGAGGCTACTTGGTGCCATTGCACTGCCCTCGCGGCATCCCTTATTTTCAAATCCGAAAGTTTGAAAAAATCCCTTATTTTCAAATCCGAAAGTTGACAGCTATGACTTTGGCGCTGTGCAAAAAGATGAGCCAGCCCCAGCTTTTTGACTCCATTATTTCTAATATGCATGCATTAAACCTCCCTGCCAAAATGTTCAAGCAGCAATTACACTTCCCTGCCTGTTCTGCCCTGAGGAGGTTTTTCCATCTAAATGGGACACTTTGACTGACTTGCCTGTGCTTGCTTCGGGGAATTCTGTAAACCCACTAGAAGCAATTAGGCCTCCTCTTGAGACTGGGGGGGTTTGGTTAGAGGCACGGTGGGCCTATTGTATTGGTTAAAATGCTGCTCTGTTTTCATAGTGTATCCCAGAAAGCAAAAACTTCAGCTTTCCTGGTCATCAGTGCACGACTACAGAATAGTTAGACTGACTCTTTACCTACCACCCTTTTTCCACAGTAGATACTTCGGACAAATTTCGAAGCATTTTCTTCATACATACATACTGGAGATGGGGAGCTGGGGGGAGACAATTTGTTTCAATGCACATATAAACTTACCCAATTCACACTTTCTGAAACAAAAATGCACACAGTAAGGTGAAGTATGCATAAAATGCATACATTAGTGAAAGTAACATAAAAATGAATTATATTAGAAGAAATTGCTTTGCAAAAATATGTCCATTGGGAAAATTGCATTAAAATGTTTATATTAGGAGAAAGTCACACCTAACAATGAATTTTCATGAGATCGTTGTTTTCAGAGGCTGCTCTGGGCTCTCTAAAATTTTTGGACTATCTTGTTAGGCTGTGTGAGTGTGTGACTGAGGGACGGAGGAATTGGACAATTACCATTTCTCTTGGTTTTTCATTTGTTCCACTGTTAAGTTCGGTTCACCATATTTTAGTATCAGTTTGCATTTTTTTTAAAAAGTTTTCGTGCAAATCCATCAGCATTTTTTTAAACATTTGTCCTAATATACACATTTTTGTATGCAATTTCCCCTACTTTACACATTTTCCCCAAGCAATTTTCCTGAATGTAATACACATTTGCATGTTATTTTCATGAAAGTATACATTTTTATGCACCTTTTTCTCTGACATGTGCATTTTTGCACATATGCTTTGCTGCACAAAATTCAGAGAAGTGTGGTTTTTCTGGGGATAGCTGCATTTCTGTCCATGCATGGTTTTGGGAAGTGCAAATCAGGTAGGTTCGCATTAAAATGTGAATGAAATGAGAATCCTCCCCCATCCCCTGTGTGTGTGTGTGTGTGTGTGTGTGTGTGTGTGTGTGTGTGTAAGGGGAGCTTGCACAGCTCTTTGATCCCAGCCACAGAGCTGTCTTTTGATCTTGCCCAGCACTGCAATATTTCACAGCTATATCATCTAGTACAAATGCTTTGGACCGGATGTGTGGAAATGACACCATGAAAATCTATGGCTCAAAAAACCATAGAGAGTGCAAAGATCCAGCAGCATTTGGCCTGCTGACCAAGCATAACATCCAAGATTGCATCCCCTGGCCTAGAGATTTAGGATGGGGAGAGGAGTTTGACACCATGAAAATCCCCAGAGAAGAAACCTTTGGCAGGGTTTAGATCCAGCAACATCTGGTCACCCCCAAGGTTCACACCCAATTTTTTTGTGTGAAAGAAAGAAAGAAAGAAAGAAAGAAAGAAAGAAAGAAAGATTAATTTCATCAGGACGATGTGTGTAATCAGATCTTTTAAAAATGGCTTCAGATCCCAGACAAAATGTTCTGTGCTAATAACTGGTCTTGCACTGCCGAGGTTCCCTTTGAAGTACCAAATACAGATACATGATCCCATTTAGTGACAGCCCTTTAAATTACAGGCTGCTTAAATCCACGAGAATGCTTCTCATCTGTTCCATATTTCTGCCCCGCTCCACTGTAAAACAAAGCCGCACCCAGCGCTGTCAGCAAAACACTGTCCCAGCCCAGCCGTTCCTCTCGGAATCTGATAATAATGGCTAACGTTACCGAGAGAGAGAGAGAGAGAGAGAACCTACAGGCAAACATGTCACGCAGAGCACAGCTTGACTAAGACCAGATACATGCCACTGGTCATAAAGGGTAAACACTTAAGACATTTAACCCAGCTGAGAGGTACTAAATGGAAGGCAGTGGTCATCTGGCTTTTGAATCACCTAATTGACATGTCAGAAAATAAGCACTTTATTGACAGGATGTGATTGCAGAGAAAAGTCATTTTTCATTTAAAGAGCCAGATACTTCCCCCTCCTCTTTTTTGCTGAGCCCACAGCGATTAGCGGACACTTTGTTGTGGGACTAAAATGGACCAGGCTATATATACACATTACTTGCTGAGTTGCTTCTTCTCGCTACCATTACTAGCATTCTAACTCGTCTGCAATGAATCAAAAGACCCATCCAGGTTCCTCCTGGCTTTCTTCTGATGTTACATGAACAATTGCAGCTCTTTTCTGCTCGCCATGGGTGTCACATTTAAGCCATGCGTGCAGGCCTGTTCCAGGCCACTGCCTTCACCGCAGTGAAACCGGTAAGTGTTTACTCCAGGTTGGAACTATTGAAACAACTGCTTGCCTTTTAGGTGGGCGGACACCTCACAGGTCTGGTATGAGAGGCACGAACTTGTGTAACAGTCATCTGAAATAAGGCTGCAATGCTCAAAACAAAAGCCTTCCACCAAACCAGTGGTTACATTCCAAAGATTGAGGTGTTCTGCTTGGAGCACTGAAATCAGGAGTCCTGCCCAGAATTGCGAAGGACTGTGGTGAGGTTGCTGAGTGCAGAAGGGCACACACTTTGCGTGTGTAGGTCACCCAGTCATTCCCCAATAACTCACACAAGAAACATAATTTTTGGTTTGGGTTTTTGGGCATATTTTGGCCACAACTTTTATTGAAATACAAATCACGTGAGTGGTTGCGTAGGCATTGGTTCACGCTGTCCACCGGGACAGAGCTGACCCTAGTCAGCAGCAAGACTAGCTGTCGCAGCGGGACAGAGCTGACCACTTGTCAGCGCTGGGAAACCATTAGCTGGGGAGAGTTAACGGAGGCTGGTGAAATCAGAGCCTCCCCCTCCCCAAGGGTCCACAGGGGCTCTTGCGTGGCCCTGCAACCCACCGGGTTCGGACAAGCATGTTGAGCCCCTGGATTCCTTTAACGGAATTCCCATCACCGACATCACCTCTTGGAGGGCACCGGCCTCCCATACCACAGAACCAATGCCTAACCGCCAACCTTACAAGTTGTGACTAATTGCTATATAGTAGGCGAAAACCAAGTGGCACAGCCAATCAGCCAAATGGAAAAATTCCTACTAGGCCTCCCCTAAGCGGAGACGACCCCATGACAGGCACAGCAAGGTCAAGCACAAGCCTATACCAGGGGGGGGGGCGGGAGATCCGAAGCTCCAGACAAGAGTGACCAGTGGGTCACATGGAGCTCTATTTAAAGGACGCTGGGCTGTCCATCAACTTGCAACAAGCAATTCTGCCCAGCAACAAGCTAGGTCAGTAAATGCTGTGGCCATAAGCCCTTCCCCCAAACCAATGGCGAAATGACTTTTTGCCCACCCCGCAATGGAAGCTCTCTCTGAGAACTCTCTTTGCATCTTCCATTTCATTTCACGTTTAATTTGTATAAAGTTAAAGGGACCCCTGACCATTAGGTCCAGTCGTGTCCGACTCTGGGGTTGCGGCGCTCATCTCGCTTTATTGGCCGAGGGAGCCGGCGTACAGCTTCCAGGTCATGTGGCCAGCATGACAAAGCCGCTTCTGGCGAACCAGAGCAGCACACGGAAACGCCGTTTGCCTTCCCGCCAGAGTGGTTCCTATTTATCTACTTGCACTTTGACGTGCTTTCGAACTGCTAGGTGGGCAGGAGCTGGGACCAAGCAACGGGAGCCACTCCGTCGCAGGGATTCGAACTGCCGACCTTCTGATCAGCAAGCCCTAGACTCTGTGGTTTAACCCACAGCGCCACCTGGGTATAATTTGTATACCACCTTTCTAAACACAAGGCTGTTTATAGCAACAAAATATACAACAAAGAACACACACCTTATAATAATCTGATCCAATACAGAAAGTCATAACAAAACATAACTTTTAAATGGAGTAATAGTCAATAATCTAGTAGAATATAATAGTAAAAAATAAAATTAAATCTCAAAACATCAGCAAATAATAATTAAATAGAAATTAATTGCTAAACTCTAATCAATTAAAATTATAGTAACTGTAAGTCACAATGCACAAAATACCACAACGCATACAAAACCATGCTCAGAGGCACACTCTTAGGTGTGTGTTTCTTTAAACATTTTCTTATCAGACCAGTTCTCATTTATACATCTGTCTCAGTGGTTTCCCATGTTGTAGGGTTGCCATATTTCAAAAAGTAAAACCCAGGACACTAGGAAAGTTGAGCTTTTTTTAGACAAACTCCAAAGTTGTTGAGGTTTGGTTTTTGTTTTGTTTTGTTTGTTTTTACAAAAAAACCTACATATTGTACATTTAAAGCACTCTATACTTCAGCAGGTATAGAGAAACCTGGGAACTGTTGTTTGTTTCCAGGAGTCTTTGGGGAAAGCCGTGATTTGGGGAAGTGAAATAATTGTGCTTTAAGTGTAAGGTGCAGTTGTGATGTGATCTTCATGCAAAGATCTCAACAATGCTGCATCTTTCACGTACTCTCAGAGAGGGCCAGCAATCTCCTTTGTTGCTTGCTGTTACTTCCTATGAAGTAAATAATCAGAAATATCACTCCTCAGACTAAATTAGTTTATAGCTACGTTCTCTGGGTTGTGTTAAAAAGGCCGAGGGAAGGGGTCATCAAGGAAACCTCTGTCAGGGAATCCCATCCTTTTTGGAATAAACAGAAGCAAGAGCTTTGCAGAAATCAAATATACTATTAGTATATTTCACCAAGCTGCAATTGCAGCATGCTAAAGAGACCAAGGTTAGGTTCATTATGGACTACCTCTCATGCTCTCATGAAAGGGCTGTCCATATTCCTCCACCTCGCCTCCCCCCTTGTGTTGAATGAATGCATGGAAGTTGTGTTGAATTAATGAATGGAAACTGGATCATACCCGTTCCCAACATACCCACTGGTATACCCACCCCTCAGCCACCACATGTCTGGCATCAGTGTGGAAGACAGCCTACGTGTGCACACATGTATATGCATGGGGTTACTCCACAGAAGCGTGCCAGCCCCTTTCGCACTAACTCTCAATGGGCCAGACATTGGTCCAGTCCAGTGGGAGGCTCTGCCAAAAGAGATTCAGCAGGCAGCTTCTGCTGTGACCTCTGCGTACCTGTTGAAAACCTTCCTATGCCGCCAATGAAGACAATAGCCTTCTGCAATAGTTAGCTGAGCTCTGGTTTCAAAATGTTGATATGGTGCTTATTGTTTTATGCACTGCTGTTGCAAACTGTTCTGATATTTTTTATGCAGTTTGGCATGGTCAGGCCCACTGGCAAGAGACCTCTGGAAACTGCTTCTCCTCTTCATCTGCCTCTCTCTCTGTGTGTGTGTCAAACGAACCATGGTGGTGGTGGTGAGAAGGAGGTGGGGCTACCTGCTGATTGGCTCTGCTTGAAGAGAACAAACAGATGAAGCAGAGAAGCAGCCAGGAAAAATACAGAAGAAATAAACAGAAAGGAAGGAAGGCTACAGTACATAAAATGAGGCTGGAGGCTGTGTGTCAGGGGCAGCTCAACCTGTTTCGCCACCTGAGGCAAAATGGGAAAGTGCAACCCTGTACACCCACCCACACCCCAATTAAAGCCTTGTTTACCAAGGTCATGTGGCTGTGGCTTCCAGCGAGATCTCATGAGAGCCCCAGGAGAGGTGTCATACAACCTTCCCATGACCCCAGTTAGTGAGGCACCTCTGGAGGCCTCTGCACGATTTTGCAGGGCTCTCTGGAGATCTCACTGGAACCCAGAAACTGCCATCACGGGGGGGGCACGCCTGTGGAGGCGCCCTTGGATTCTGCTGCCACCTGAGGTGGTTGCCTCAGTTTGCCTCATGGACGGGTCAGCCCTGCTGTATGTAGTTGCCGAAATGTGATCTAAACAGATATTGACATTGTTTCTAAGTTTTGTCAGGAGAAGCTCATGCTTTGCAAGACCAAGACTCAAATTCGGCTGGATTTCATGGGAGGCAATGTCATGCATTTATCACCTAACTGAATTGGGCAGTTTTCCGTGTGTGAGATTTGTTACATTTGTGCATTTTTTCATATCACCATTAAATATATTTGTGGTGCCAGGGTACATAAAGGAATGTTTGGGACCATGATGCCAGATATAAGGAACATCCACACATCAGCCCTCCAGAGCCTCCATTTACAGTAATTGAAAAGTCGGGTGCTCCACTTACAGCATAATTATTATACAAAAGAAACCACAAAGACATGCCTGGGGGAGTCCTCCCTCTCTCAGCAAATCCAGGTGATAGAGGTTTACATGGCAGCACTTAATGCTTAGTAAAAACCATGTATGGAATGTTGATAAGAAAAAATGAGGCTGTGAAGTCTGAACGTAATTCATTGCAGACCAGTCTGTTGCCTGCAGTAAAACATGCAGCAAGTTGACCGCACTGATATGCAGTTGTGGACACTTCATATATAGTGAAATTAGTGGTATTGAGATGTTCATTTGTTTTCCACCAGAACAACACTCACACTCGGACAATTTCCTGCATTTTTGCCCAAAGGGAATTTTAAAGAATATTCTCAGCCCTGACCATGCTTATAGTCATTTAGCTACAGTACATCAGGTTTGATTCTGGTTTGGGGCTGTAATCAATCAATATGGAAAACAGTAGGTGGGAGATGAAATATGTATGAAGCCAAGCAAACAAATGCTCCGATTTCTGGAGGAAATCCCCCTAGGGCACTTCCCCCTCTGCAGGGTCTATGGCTTTAGTGAAGTATTCTCACGCTATTTAATCTGTTTTCTGAAGCAGGTTGGCAGAGATGTGAAGAGCATCAGCAAACCCCACCATGCCATTGTGGACCTAGGTGTAGAAGAGCCAGAGGCAAGTGGGGTGCACATACAACTATGCAACATAAGACACAGGACAGCAATATTGGGATTGAATGAGACAACTTTATTGATTACACATGTCAGATGGTGTTGGCATAGGCATTGGGCGTGTAGACTCCCATTCTTCTCACGCAGCTACAATTCCCAGGGTGCTTTAACAGTCAAATCCTGTTCCCAGGAACTCTGAGAATTGTAGCACCGTGAGGGGAATGGAGGATTTCCTGACACTCAGCACATTTAGCAAACTACCATTCCCAGGACTGTTTGAGGGAAACCTTGATTGTTTAACGTGGCATGATGCTGCTTTCAATGCATCGTGTCAATGGAGCCAGTGTTTCAAGTGATAACCCCCCCCCCAAGCAACCTATAAGGTTAAATTCTCTTATTTCTGAAAAAAGGCAGATAGGCATTACTATATGTAAAACTGAAGCTATCATGATGTGCTTCTCACCAGTCAACCTCTATAAATGAGAGGCTTTGGTTGAGTATAGACAGTGTACAAGCACATGGCTTGACATGAAGGAATGTACTCTCTCTGCTTCCATTCCACAAGTCAGTGTACAATGATCCGCCTGCCATAATTGGAGAGGAAGGGTCATCCCAGAGGTCATAGGTTTAGAAGGGTGCTACTTCAAAGACATTTATCTCCTTTACAAGACCATTAAGCCTCTGGTAATGGTCTATTGTCTTTCATCATCTCAACCTCTTCACCTGCTTGTTTACTTTTACCCTAAGTTCAAAATACAAGGGAGGGTGGAAGCAGGTGCTTGCCAGCGCATGTCTTGAGAGGCCGGCCCTCTGTGTCATTTCCAAGGAAATTGTTCGGGATTCTCGATCGGGAGGACTGATTTAGCGTTTGATCCCTCGGGCGACAGAAGCACCCTCGCAACTTGACTGGTGGCAAGCAGAAGTGCAAAGAGGGTTGATTTGATAACCGACATCCATGGAGTCTGGGCAGTATCAGAGCTTTCACCTGCTGCATATGATCAGGGTGAATATCTGAATGAGTTTGGACTCGAAACACAGGAGAGCAGTGGCTGAATGACTGACCTCGGGCTTGACTCTTACCTGCGTCATGAACTCACGCAAATGGCGTTGGGCAACTGCTTGTGTCTCAGCCTCCATCAGCTGCACGGGGATAATAGCACTGACCTGTCTTCCATACTGATCTTACAGGTTGGTTGGAAGGATTGCAAAGGTCAAAGGCAGGCATGATGCTGGACATCTAGAATCAGATCTCTTGCTTTCGTATATACCATTTGCCTGCGGGAAGCCCACAAGCCAGACAGGAGCACAATAACACTGAGGGGTGTTTGTGTGGGTGTGCCAGACTACTGTCAATAAGCACGTAAAGATGAACTCATTGCAGAAGGTAGGTTAGATTGACAGACCATGACTAGGCAAGGTCACCCAGTGAGTTGTGAGACTGAGCAGGGATTTGAACCCAGATCTCTCATGGCCAGAGTTGCTAACCTCAACATCAGATTGGCTTGAGCTTTCCATTGCGGGCTCCTTTAACAAAAATAAAAATATGTATTTTTTATTAAAGATTTCTTGGTTTACAAAAGTATGTGCAATGTTTCTTTTTTCAAGTTATATTTTCTACAGGTCAGTTTCATTTGTTGAGACGTTAGTGTTACATTAGGAAGAAAAAGGGGGGAAGAGGTGGAGGGGGCCATGGTGGGTGGGGCCGTTGCAGGCTTTTGACTTGGAAAGCTTGGACACAGAATGAAGAAATATATATATATACATAAGAATGGAAATATTTTGTGAAAAAATATCATGGTTGTGTTAAAACGTATGCAGGATTTGAAGTATAGCAACAGATGAGAATTGTAGCTTAGTCGGACACGACTAAACAACAATTTATAATTAACTTATAATTATATAAGCTCTCCACCTTAGAGCAGATTTATGCCATGAGGTGCCACAGAAAGGCACTGGACATAGTGAAAGATCCATCGCATCCTGGTCACCGTCTCTTTGAACTTTTGCCATCGGGACGGAGATACAGGACGATGACAACAAGAACAAGCCGTCTTAGAAACAGCTTCTTCTCCAGAGCGATCGCGGCCTTGAATGGGAAGCCTGGACTTTGAAGTCATCTAATCTTACCTGTTATGTTTTATCATTGTATGGTTTTAATCAGTGTGTATGGTTTTAATCAGTGTTTTTGTAGTTGTTTTGTCTTTGCGTGGAGTGCCCTATCTGGGTGGATGGAGCAGCCAAGTAATTTCGTTTTCCCCAAAGGGGACAATGACAATAAAATATATTCTATTCTATTCTATTCTATTCTATTCTATTCTATTCTATTCTATTCTATAATTAACTTATATAATGGGTAAAATAAAAGTAATGTAGCAGCTTTAAAAGGTAAGAAAAGAACACCATGGAAGGGTGGATGGGAAGTCAATGGAGATGAGAGGTTTGTTCTGATGGTCGTTTATAAGAATTTGTAAAATTTGGAAAGTTAATTTAAAAAAAAAAAATTTAAAGGGGAAGCTTGGACACTGCACTTTTTGCTTTCATCGAGATACGATATCTTTGAACATTAAGCCGTGTGTCCAAATGCTTTTGCTGTTTGTTCCTAGGGTTGGGTTTTGAAGGGAGGTGAGTGGGTTGAAGAGGGGATGCTTAGCTCTGGAATCCAGTTCCTCCCCAACCTCAGTCCTGGCATCTTTTCTTTCTGACTCACTGCAGGAGGCATTTATTCCGTGGTATTTTATTTTTAATTGGGACTTGCAAAACATGCCCTTTGTCCCACTGGTTGGCAAAGGAGATCAGTCTAGTCTGTGTCAGTTGCTTGGCTTTTGACAACTGCTGCTAGCAACAGTTGTTCTTTTTAATTTCGAATTAGCACGTCCCTAGTATCGCAGGGAGCCAAATATAAACGTAGCAAAAGACGCGAGATTATCTGGGTGGTGCTAGAGGGAAGGCAGCTTCTGGGGCCCACAGCTCCCCCCTTCTGTAAGAGCAACCAGCTGTCCTGCGTATCGCCCCAATCACATTGGATCATTTGTGCAGCACATCTGGGGCTGACTCTGCATTCAGCTGAAGAGTATGGAGAGCAACATATCAGGTCAGGCTGAAATGTTAGGGACCCTTTCCCTGTTGTATTCCACCAATGCAGGGATCAGAAGATAGGGAGCTGCCTTCTTCTGAGTCAGGTCCCTGGTCTATCTAGCTCATATTGCCTAGCCCAGCTGACAGCAGCTCTCCAGGGTTTCAGAGGGAAAACGTTCACATGCCTGCTGAGGTTTGAACCGGGGACTTTCTGCGTACAAGCAATTCCTCTACAATGGAGCTATGATCCTTGCCTAGGTGGGGAAACTTTCTCCGTCTGAGCGAAGCATTTCTTTCTGGGACCAAGTACCAGTGGTCAGTAGGGGGCAAGGCAAAAGTAGCCCGAGCCACAGATGCAACTCTTACCAGTCACACACAAAAGTTGGATGTAGCTTAGTGGTAGAGCACAAGCTTCACATGTTTGAGGTTCCAGGTGTTTTTGGCAGCTGGGATAGCTCAGTCGGAAGAGCATGAGACTCTTAATCTCAGGGTCATGAGTTCGAGTCCCATGTTGGGCAAAAGATTCCTGCACTGCAGGGGGTTGGGCTAGATGACCCTTATGGTCCCTTCCAACTCTACAATTCTGTGTGCACACCAGTCCATCCTGCATCAGAGTGAGCAAGAGGCCTTATCACAGTGCAAGGGCCCATTCCAGGGAAAGCACCTGGGGGCAGTGTTGAGCAAGGCTGGTGAGAGGTGTGGCCTGAAAAATGGGTATGGTCACAAGGGCCAGATAAAAAGCCCTGGAGGGCCACATTTCAGCCAAAAGCCCCTCAACCCTGCACCAGGTGGGGTGGGGTGGGGGAGGGCACATAGAAAAGTAACCAGCCAATGGTTAAAGACATACATCTTTGTAATGTTAGAATAGTCAAGTAAGGGAAACAGGACCTTTTCTGGAATTCAGGTTGTATATGCTAGAGAAGGACAGCAGGTTGACATGTTCCTTATGCTCTGAAGTCCTTCAGGCTGTTTAACCCAGACACAGGATTCCAGCTCACTGAAAGACTTCAGATGGGGCAGATAAAACTTAGCAAGCTATACTCAGAGAAAGACAATGCACACTTTCCCACATTTTTGGCACTAGCTTATATCCCCATTTGGAAGACACAAGCAAGCTTTTACAAGTTAAAATTGCTGTGTTTCAGGACACCAGTTGCTAATTAATATGTAGTGCATGCTTGGTCAGTGTTTAGGTAGCCAAAGGTAAGGCAACCTTTATCTTTCGACAAATATCTTTATATATGTATGGTGTGTGTGTATGCTGTGTATGTAAACAGTTCAATTGAATCGCAAGCTTTTTAAGCAACCGGCCAACTCATTTTCGCTGGCTCCACAGTTGAAGGAACTCTCCTACAAACAAGCTCTGGTTGACAAATTGCTGTTGTGTTTACTTTGAATAAGGCCCAGCTACATCTAGTTCCTTACTAGCAAGCTGTTTCTGCAGCTCTGAGTCAAAGACTGACATCAGGCTTGTATTCAAAGTGATAATAAATATAACATGGCAAAATGATATAAATCCATAGCTGCACACTTCTGAATGTTTGTTCAGTAACCTAGTCCTTCCAAAAAGATCTGTGTTGACTTAAGAAAAGTTGCACTGAAGAATTATTGTTGATATATGCAAGAAACATAAGCCATCTATCAATAAATGAGTCCAGTTGTATTTGTTCACCAAATACCCAAACTTGTTCATGCAATTTGTCCATCAAGGATACCTCTCATACCCCTTGGGTATTCCTTGGGTATCACTGAACGCAAATGGGTATCATTATTCCATTTGTGTATACTTTAAATGAACAGCTAGTTGATTTGGTGCCCATCAGACATTTGGGGTTTGATCAAAAGAACCCTTTGACTGGCACTGCACATCCAAGATTGCTTTGGGCTTATCTTGCTCAATAATACTCCACCTTCTCAACTCATTCGGACATTCAGAAGGAGACTGTGATTCAAAGGTAGAAAAGCAAAGATTCTATAGGGCACAGCCAACCTTTGGATACACTTAGAATATGTTTTTAGAGAATCCCAGCCAGTGGACTTTTGGTCCAAATGCCAAGTGGTTTCTTTGAGAAAGAAGACATTGTGACCAACATGCATTACCTGCCAAGCCAAAGGAACATCTCCTTCCATATATTTCCTCCCATCCATGTGCATTAAGATCATCAGAGCAAACTCGCATGAAAGTTCCTCTGCCATCCAAAGTGTGGTGGGTGATCACTCCGGTTTTAGAACCAGTGGGGTTGACAGAGCTCTTTCCAGATTAGCCTACTGGCAGCAGATGAAACCCCTTTTATTAAAAGCTTTAAATTAAATTACATTTTAGCTGGAGTCCTTGTCCTCATTATTTATTTTTATTTTGCAGGTGGCATTTTATTGCATTTTGCTCAGAGAGCCTGGCTGTGGAGCAGGACATAAATTTAATAAATATAAATACCCACTAGAGGGAATTTCTGGCACAAGTCACCTACAGTTCGGAGAAAACAGATTCTGTTCTGCTCACGTCCTGGTATTTCCCAGTGGGAAATAATGTCCTTCCTCACATTTTGCAAACCAATCCACTCGCCCTGCCTATTTGGCAATGAGAGCAGTACAATGTAAAGTAGAAACCAGAAGTGCACAGCATTGACCATAAGGTATGGCTCCTGATTTGGTGATTGTAGAAAACAGACTGCCTTAGTCCAATCTGTGTCAGAGGCTGTCTGATTTTGCTCAGGGTCCAAGTCTGCTTGGGGGTAAAACAGGGCTCCATTTCTTCCTCCACCACCCCTTCACTATCGGGAAATCACAAAACCAATAAAAGCCCCCCCCCCCTTTTGGCAGAATTGGATGGAATTTGCAACTATAGTAGCCCCTTGGAATCTTCCAAATGACAGGCAAATAAGGACAGTGTGTTGGAAAATTTTACATTTTGATTATTATTATTATTATTATTATTTAAAAAGGAAACATCTATAACTTTTCAATTTTTTTGTCAGCAGGTATGGTAGACACTCCTGAAGGCACGTGTCCTGCCAAATTTCAGAAGGAAAGATGTAGTGGTGTTCTTGCAAGGACAGATTTTACTGATTGGGGATATATAATAAAGGGGTCGCTTAATTGACTTTCGTATTTTGTGGGCAATTGGTCTGAAAATAGCATAAATGAGAGAGGTAAGAAGCCTGACAGATTGCAGGCAAATAGGTCTTGTGATTATTGTGCTAGGGACCTGTTAAAGTTGATGGGGAGGTAGAAGTGAAAGGGAGTTGTTTTTCTCCCTTGGTTCTTGTTTGAGGGCCCTGATCCAATGGCATTAGGATGGTGCCCCAGAAAGTCCTGCGTGCAGGACAGCAGGGAAGTGTTTTCATTTGAGGAGCAGTTTGGAAAATTCATGGGCACATATTGAATGCACGTAAATACGGGGGGTTGCCTGTACCTAAAAATCAGTTGCTGAGACACACTAAGGTGTGATGTTAACATGAGGGGGGCTGGAGGAGAAATAGTTAAACAGGATAGCCAATCAGAACCCAGGGGGTGGGTTGGAGTGAGAGGGACTATAAAACCAGCTCTGGGGGAGAGACAGTTGGTTGGCGGGTTGGATGGTTGGTTGGAGTGGGTAGCTGGAGTTAGTGAGTAGTAGAATAAGTGGAGTCAGGAACAGTTAGGAGCTAAGAAGAAAAATAATTAGCTGAGAGGTGGTTCAGAGAGTGCGAGCCAGGATATGATGTTATAAATCTGAAGAGATGCCCTATGTTTGTAATGGATTGAGATTGTTTATGAAACCACACGCTTGTTAAAATATAATAAAACAACCAAAGTTTTATGTTACACGTTATCCCTGACTGGACTCCGTATGTTACCAGGTAGGGGCCTGGTTGGTGGCAGCGAGAAATAAAGTGGTGGCACAGGGATCAATAGAGGGTGAAACGTCCGGGGACCCTGTGTGATCGTCACATAAGGCGTGTGTGAAAAAGATACGAGAGATAGATAGATGATAGATAGATAGATAGATAGATAGATAGATAGATAGATAGATAGAGATATAGATGATAGATAGATAGATAGATGATAGATAGATAGATAGATAGATAGATAGATAGATAGATAGATATAGATAGATAGATAGATAGATAGATAGATAGATAGATAGATATAGATGATAGATAGATAGATGATAGATAGATAGATAGAGAGAGAGAGAGAGAGAGAGAGAGAGAGAGAATTGAATAATATAAGACAGACTGTGGCTGAATGAAATCACTTTAGACAGACTAAAGAAAGACTACACTGAACTTAAAGCAAACTCTTCAGACCAGAACTATTCTAAGGGGAAAGGGGCACATGACTCAAAAACAACAGCAAGATTAAATCAAAGGAATAAATTTTAAAGGACTGAAGGTTTTGAAAGGAAAGAGCGGGTGGAGGGAGGGAGTGGGGGATGGTTTGGACTTAAGAAAGATGACAGCCTTGCTCCAAATGCTCCATCAAGAACTCTTTTAACCATGTTCCTGCCCACTAAGAACTTGCTAAAGAGCAAAGGAAGCCCCACAAAGTGTTTTATTTGGGAGGGGAGCAGTATCCCTGTCACATAGCCTAGTCTGAATACTAAGAGGAAAGGCTGCCTCATGGATTTGGTGTATGCGCAAAATGGAATGTGACCCGCGCACAGGAAGGGCCACTTTGAGTCACAACAATTGCGCCAAAAATGCACCATGTGACTCTGTTCTTCCCCCCACCCCAAATCCCACTGCAGACATACAGATATATTTAGGGCTGGGCACTTGCTAGCAAAGGGACCCAAGACAAGACTCAACTTGTTTAGAAATCTAATGACGAACACAGACCAAGCATCTCTTGGTCAGCTTCTTTGACAGCTATCCTGCCAGGCTGGCTTACAGCGTTTCTGAAAGGGGGTGGGGGAACTAATGTTGTCTGTGGCATAAACCTGAATCAAATGTTGTTTACTAGCAGCTTATGGAACAGATGAGTTTATGGATCCAAAAATGCAGGACAATTTGCCTTTACTCACTTGGTGAACAGATCTCTGTGTGTGCGCACGCTCATGCATTTCCCTGCATTAAAATCAGTGGAGGTTTCAACAACAATTTTGAAAAAGGAGCACCTAGGAAAATAAGAAGAGGCCTTCTGCATCAGTCAAAGGCCTAGCTATTCCAGCATACTGCTTCCCACTGAGGTCAACCAGATGCCCATGGGAACCCCACAAACAGGACATGGGGGAAATTGCCCTCTCCTGCTGCTTTTCTGCAGTGACTGGTATTCCGAATCATTGGTACCCTTATTCCTTGTGACTTTTATTAACATTTTAGATGCTTTATATACTGCCTTTTGCACAACTCTCTTTCTCTCTCTCTATGAGCATGCGTGCGCGCGCGCGCGCACACACACACACACACACACTTTAAAATAAACACAATCTTTTCAAAACCCATGGCAACAGATACTGAAAAACAATTACTAATATCAGCAGCAATGAGCTCTCCCCTCCAAACACCCACCCCTAAAGATATATTCTAAATAGTCAGCTAAAATATATAGGGAGATGGGGCCAGATGTCCCTCAAACGTTTCACAAATGAGGAGCCACCACTGAAAATACTTTGTCTAATCCCATGCTTAAACTAAATTGGTGGCCATCGCTGTAGGACCTGAGTCAATGGAGTCAGGTTACAAGTCACAGCAGGTTCTTTTTGCATTCTTATAGCACCCTTGACAAGATCTATCACAAAACAACTCTGCAAAATGAAAGTATTGCACCCCCCCAAAAAAACCTCTACACTGTGCCCCCTAAGAGCTCATCTGATAGTACACACAAAATAAATCTTCTACACCAAGGAAAACCAATATGGTGCTTTCCAGATGTTTTGGGCTCCAACTCCCAGTGCCCCTGACCATTGATGCTGGCAGGGGCTGATGGTCCACAACATCTGGAGGTCTTCGTTCTGTGCTGCCTTTAATATATGGTACCCATATAGTATCCATGTTAGAAAAGATTGAGGGCACAAGAAGAAGGAGACGACAGAGGACAAGATGGCTGGACAGTGTTCTTGAAGCTACTAACATGAGTTTGACCAAACTGCGGGAGGCAGTGTAAGAAAGGAGCGCCTGGCGTGCTCTGGTCCATGGGGTCACGAAGAGTCGGACACGACTAAACAACAACAACAACCCATATAGAAGCATATCACTGCGGTTGAACAATGGACCAATTGAAGCAACCTTTAAAGAAAAAGAAATGCAAGTAAAACAACCCCAAATTTAGTTGTAGAAGTAAATTTTGATACTGCAGGAATAGCTAAAGCAAAAGTTTTGCAAATCAAGCCCTTTCCAGTTTGTTGTAAAATAACCACTGGCGAAGACAAAACCCAAAATGTGTTTGGCTGTGCTCATTGGACCAAGTGGCCATCTAAAATTAAAATTGGGGACAGTCTGATCTGCACAATTTTTGCTTCAGCACTTAGCAGTCCTAATATAATCAAGTTTAGTTCTGCAGACAAATCTGGGACTTTTTGATTTGCAAATTATTAGTTACAGCTTGCATATATCTAAAGACGAAAACTGAAATGTGTTTGGCAGTTTTCATTGGATAAAGTGGCCAACTAAGATTAAAAATGAGGACTGTTTGATCTCCCTGACTTGCTTTCGTGGTTAAGCAATCCTTATACAACCACATTTCCTTTTACAGACAAATATGGGACTGTTTTATTACAAATTATGGCTTCACGGCTCATTTATATCTGGAGAAATGTCTTTCATTAGCATGATAGGTTTTATTCCATAATTTCTACTGTATGTTTTATATGGATACTGTATTAAAGAGAGTGGTTTAGATGAAGGTTGTGTGTACTCCCAGATCAACGCCTATTGATGGTAGCCTTTATGAAATCACTTTCATATCAATGGAACAGGATACATTTTTGTGCTTATCTGCAAAGCTGGGATGTGTTAATAATGTAATATTATTAATTAATTTCTGAGTAGACATGTGTAGGATTGTGCCAGCTGTCAATGGCTGCTTACACACCTACATTTAAAGCACATGACTTCCCCTAAAGGATCTTGGTAACTGTAGTTTACATCCATAGAACTACAGTTCCCAGCTTCCTTAGACTACAGTGCAGCAGCACTGGAGCATTGAAAAGAGGAAGCACACAGCCTAGAATTAAATAAATATGTGGGAAGAGATAAAAAGATGTGTGGAAGTCAGGTGCTTCCTGGGATTATTTTTTCTCTCTTAAACAAGTTTGTGGGAATTAGGGGGTTGGACTAAATGACCCTTGGGGTCCCTTCCAACTCTACAATTCTATGATTCCATGAATTTACTTATTGGAAACTTTCTGAACTCACACTTCTCTGACTTTTGCAATGCATATCTTCAGCCATAGTGTGATGTGGTGTTCATATAATTGGATATATTCATGGAAGTACCATGAAATGTGCATTATATTAGTGAAGATTGTTTTTGCAAAAAATGTGTACGTTAGGAAAAATTGCACTAAAATGCTAAAGGGTTTCCACAAGGACTAAAAAACAACAACCCAAACCCTGGTATGGAAATGTGGAGAACTGAACATTTAAGATCGGGGGTGGGGAAATGAAAAACTGAAATTGAAATATTAGCCCATTCCTAGACTCAAGAGGTTTAAATAGAAGAGTTTTCAGCTCCATGCTAAGTTGTGTGGGTTTGTCAGCTGGTGGCGTTCTGCTTGGCCATTAGATAAGACAGCTATTTTGTGCTCTTTTGTAGACTAGTATTTGCCCAGGCTGACCTGCATTTGACCTGCTGAGCGAACAGTGCTTTTCCCCAACCATCAGAACGTTGTCCAAATACCTGCCGGCTGCCTTGAGACAAAAGCCAAGCCGCGTTTTTGCATGGTGGGATGAAAAAGAGAATGCGGCTCATCTTTGTTAAAAGGCTCTCCTCACAGCCCGGTGCATTTCATGAGAGGAGGAGGCGGGTAAGGTAAGAAGACTGCACCTGTCATGGAAGAGTGCGGTAAGCAAACAACATTCTCCTGCGGTGTTCAATAGAATTACTCAGGTTCCTTGCATGACCCTCTTACTCAGCTCCCCAACGCTAGCTGCCTGACAGATCTTGCAAGGCTAAAAGATCAAGCTGGAAAACTGCCCTCTTAATATACCGTGCAGATGAGGTAGGTGACCCTTGACTCCCGCCCATTAAGTTAGCAGTTTGAGCTTTCGCTTTTTAATCTGGACACTTCCTCAGTCGCTTTACGTGGTTCGTACATTCATTGTACGTGCAGAAAATTCACTTGAAACACTTCCTTGCTCCACACGGTCCAAAAATGCTCAACATTCATGAGGTTCTTCTGCCCAAGGACACCACACATGGTTTCCCCCTAGTCTCCATAAACCATGAGAATACCAGTTGAGATGCTCTTTTATTAACACTCTTTTCTTGGAATTGTTAAATTGGCTGAAGGAAAGAAAGCTGCTATCAGGCCATGGACTGAACAGGCTGAAGCAAGATCTGATTCTGCCATCGGTCAAATGAGCCAGAAGCGGGTGACATGGTCATGAAGGGGCTGGAGGCACCTGATACCACCTGATACCAGATCAGGCATGCAGGAACCAGGCGTCAGAGGCAGGAGACATGGCTATGGGCAGACTGAAGGTCAGGTGCTGGATCGAGAAGACGGACAAGGGAAGCATCTGCTTTGCTAGCTCACTTGTAGGGAAAAGTTTGATAGCAGGAGTGGAGAACTGGATCCGGCTGGAGTGTCAGGTCCCGAACTGGCTTGGTGTTCAAGGACCATTCAGACATTTAGCTGTGGTCTAAACCACTGAGCCTCTTGGGCTTGCCGATCAGAAAGTCGGTGGTTCAAATCCCCACAACGGGGTGAGCTTCCATTGCTCTGTCCCAGCTCCTGCGAACCTAGCAGTTCGAAAGCACACCAGTGCAAGTAGATAAATAGGTACCGCTGCGGTGGGAAGGTAAAGGTTTCCATGCCATCACGGTGTTCCGTTGCACCAGAAGCGTTTTAGACCTGCTGGCCACATGACCCAGAAAGCTGTTTATGGACAAACACCGGCTCCCTTGGCCTGAAAGTGAGATGGACGCCACACCCCATAGTCACCTTTGACTGGACTTAACCGTCCAGGGGTCCTTTACCTTTTACCTTACCTTGACCTTTTAGTTGCCTATGAATAACCTGATTTTCATACAGCATCAGATGATCCAAACATAAAGCTGCAGCTCAGAATGGAGCAGTGGAGAAATTTATGGGACAACAATGGGATATCAGCTCCGCCCAAGGCATGATGGAGAACAGCAACAACCAGGCAAAGATAGACAAAACATTTTACAAGGACAGGAAGAAACACCACGGACAGAATAATTGCCATACACAGGAAGAACAAGAATATAGTTTGAGTGCCTCACTTGTAGTTCTATAAATCATTTAATGTGTCAACATCAATAGAAGTTGTTAATATTGCAGTCGTTGTATAATGGAATATTATTATGATTGGAATGTAATTGAAATTAATAAGATTTTGGAACGCAGAAATGAAGAAAACCATCAAACCATCAATTCTGGCACGCAGGGGGCCACCTAAATTATATAATTCGGTATTTGAATGATCGGTATAAGTAATTGTATTATAATTCGGTATTGTTATAATGAGGCTATTATTGGATTGTAATTGTAAATTAATAAAAAAAAATCAAACACAAAGCTGCTGCAGCAGGAGTGTGCATGGACTAAGATTGCTTGCTCTAAGGCTGGACAGAGGCTTATCTCAGATCCTAGCACTGTGGAGATGAGAGGTACTGCCTGCTATTTGACAGCAGGCAGAGACTTAGCTTCAATATCAGCACTGTGCTGCTCAGTGCTAAAATCAGAGACAAGAGATCGCTTATCATTGATCTAAATGCTTAGACTGGAGATAACAGCTCTCTACACTTGATGTCATATGACATAATATGCCTGTCAAGAGGGCATGGTTGGCCCAAAATGGTCTGGTGCGCCTAATTAAGCCAAAGGGTCCCCGCGAGTATTGGGTCTAGTGCTCTGTCTCCTAACTTGGTGTCCTCCATATGTTGTTGAAATACAACTGCCATCGCTTCCAGTCAACACAGCCAATAGCCAGGAATGACAGAATTTTCAGTCAAACAACTTCTGGAAGGCACCAGGTTGGGAAAGACTGGGTCTAGGCAATGTACTTTCATTTATTATTATTATTTTATTTACTAGTACTTATTAAATTTGTATAGTGCCTTTCATCTGAAGAGCTCAGGGTGGTTCACAGCATAAAAATACAAAATACAGATACAAAACAAAACAAAACATAAAACCCCCACCACAAAATACAATAGAAAAACAAGAGTCAAAACAAACCAATAGCACCCACACACAAGCACTTTTAAAAGGCTATGGAATATGAATCACCCTGTTTGAAGAGGAGTGTTTTTGCCTGGCTCCTAAAGATGTATAATGAAGGCGCCAAGTGAGCCTCTCTGGGAAGCCACTGTAAAAAAGGCCTGTTCTCTTTTTCCCACCCCCTGGACCTCTAGTGGGGGAGACCCACGAAGAAGGGCGTCAGAGGATGATCACAGGATCCAGCTCATTTCATATGGTAAGTGAAGTTAGCTAGATGGACCAATGACCTGATTTAGTATAAAGCAGCTCCCAATGTCCCTGTTTGATGGCCCACAAGCCCTCCTCTACCATGTCCAAACAAGCAACCCAAATAAAGCCCCCTGCAAAGATGAGGGGCTTTCAATGTTTTGTCTAATAGTGTCCCTCTGATGAGAAACTTTAGACCTCTTTATGGAATTGCAAGGTGTGAGCCAGGAAGGTAAAATGCTCATAAAGTGCAACGTTGAAGCAGGGGAAAGTGTGTTAACATGAGCTGAAGATACATGTTTGCATAATCAAGTTTGTGTTTTTTGTTTTTTGTTTAAAAGAGAGAGAGATTGAAAGGTCAATGCAAAGCCTAGGATGGAAGGAACTGCATAATATTTGCCCAGACTGTTTTGACTGGTAGTCGGATAATATGGGAAATAACCTGTGCTCACTTGTTCTGCAGACTCCGGAGCAAGAGTTGTCTATTTAGCTTTTTAGCACGCCACTCTGATGCTAAGCAATAAACACTACGCCAGGAGTGAGGAGCCTGTAGCCTTCCAGGTGTTGTTGGACTACAGCTGCCATTAGCCCTGACCAGCATGGATGAAGACAAACAGCATAAAGTATCACTGTGGTGATAATATGAACCATAAACAACCAAAACCACCACACAATGGCTGAAACTATAATAAAATATTTACTGGAATCCTCTTCTGAAAAACTAATAGTCTTTCAATAAAGCCACATGATTAACAAGCCATATATGTGTGATATAACAGAATGTATAATGTTCACGTGACTGAACCATTCAGCAACAGGTTGGGTATAGCAACAAAATCTTGGTGCCAACAAAACGTTCACAATTGGTTGATGGTGAGTAGATAGTAGAATTCTTCAACGGTTCAAAGCAAAAATCTCATGGATGTAATAGTAGATGAAGCATATTTATATGAGTCTTGCAACATCACCATCCAGCCAAAATCAACACAAGTGGCACATGAGAAGGACGAAGAAGACCTGTCCTCCGGATTACTCACAGGTTTCGCTATATAGCTTCATCAGTTCAGGTTAAGCATTCTGATTAGCACAACATGCGAAATATTCCACAGGCACAGCTTCACCCAACCTGTTGCTGAATGGTTCAGTCACGTGAACATTATACATTCTGTTATATCACACATATATGGCTTGTTAATCTTGTGGCTTTATTGAAAGACTATTAGTTTTTCAGAAGAGGATTCCAGTAAATCTTTTATTATAGTTTCAGCCATTGTGTGGCAGCATGGATGAAGGCCTGGGATGAAGAGCATTGTAGTCCAGCAACATCTGGAGGCCACAAGTTCCTTTACTATATTGATGTGAAGATTGTTACTTATATGTATTCTGTCACTGTTGCATACTACTATTTATTTGGGCTCTCTGCACATTGTATGAATCTCTTTGCAAGGCTTTTTGCTCATGACATTTCCCAAACATCGTCAGTTTTGTTATGAAAGGATGTGGAGCAATAAGACCACGTATAAATGGTTTTCACAGCAGAATAAGGCCTGACCCCTGAATTCCAAGTGACAAGTGAAATGTACTAATGACACATTTTAAGAGTTCTACTGCAACAGATCTATCTTTCCACACATTGTAGGTCATAAGAACACACATGTAATCTTTCAAAACCTGCAATCTCTAAACAAGGTCATAAATTGAGCAGGTCAACGCATACAGTGCAAAGGTGATATTGTATCTTCTGTACTGGAGGTGTGGAATAATATTATTTTAAAGACATTGTTCATATTTTTAAAAATAGCGCACAGTAATTTATGCTAGAGAATCCTTTGGCGTCAAGTATTTCCTAATTGGAAACGTTCAGTTTTATACATTGTTAGCCTTACTCGGGACAGACCCGTTAAAAATCAGGGATATGAACTTAGGTTCATAAATTTCAGTGGGTCTACTCTGAGTATAGAACAATTAAATACAACTCATGGGAAATCAGAAAACTCTGGGAGCAACTCTATGTACAAGAAGCTAGTGTAAAAGAAGCCAATGTAAATTAAGACATCATAAAGTTACACCCTGTTCAGCTGTTCTGTCTAAGCCTGGCAGAGGGGAAACACGTCTTTAAAATAGTGCTCTATGCCAGGTTGCCAAGTCATGTGACTTAGCTGAACAGGCTTAGGATCCAGTCTAAGTCCTCTCTCTCTGGTCCCACGCCTGCAGACTGCTCCCTTTTGGGGGCTCACACTGGCCTTGGCTCAGCCAGCTTTGACTGAGCCCCAGCTAAGCTAGGATGAACTTACCCCGGCTTATCTTCAGCTGAGCCAGAGAGCCGCTGAATCCTTGGATCTTGCCACAGGTTTTCCTCCTCGGTGCTTTGGGCTACAGTTGTATGCATGCTTACTTGGGGGACACATTAAACTCAGGACTTCTCCAGACTATCTTTCTTGCCACATTTCTAGGCACAGGGCTGAGCTTTAAAGTGCTTTCCTTCCTTCCTTCCTTCCTTCCTTCCTTCCTTCCTTCCTTCCTTCCTTCCTTCCTTCCTTCCTTCCTTCCTTCCTTCCTTCCTTTCCCTGCTGCTTTCACTGCGAAAACCCACTCTTTACTGCTGAATTGGAATGAATGGCAATCTGCAGAAAACACGGGTTGCTGTTTGTTCTGATTCTTCATTAAAAAGCGGGTTTTTCTAGGGAAAGTGACAGGCAAATTTTTTTAAAAGCGCTTTGACACAAAGCTGTAAAGCATGGACATGTACCTAGGAAGCGTAGAGACATAGGTAAGTGTGGATAAGCCCTCAGTGGGGATTTCTTCTGAGTAAACATGGACAGGATTGTACTGCAGTTTTCTTCCATACACCAGATCCCCTTACAACACAAGACAAATGGTAAGGTTTTTAAACTCCTCACAAGCCACTAATAGCCCATAGGTTGGAAGAACCTTGTTTTCCAGTTGTCTTCCTTCTAATAGATTGAATTAATCTCTTATAATCGACTCACATTTTAATTACTCATATTTTCAATATCTCATACTCTCTAATGCCCGCCTCCCAAAGAGGGAGGATAATCTTCAATTAACATTTTTGCTAATGAATCATTTCTAAATCATACATGAACTGATACCACTAACATGGTTAAATGGATCTGGTTTTTTCTTTTTCTTTTGGTGATTACTACTGTAATGTCACTGGGGAAGGTCTTGATAAATGGTGCTTGGTTGTAAACGTGTGTGTGTGTCACATAAGTTTTTAAATTGTTGCCCTGGAGTCCTTTGCCTCACCTCCCTTCCCTTGAAGAATTAGAGGTGCTTTTGCTATAGAACTATTAACCAGCTTTAGTACAAAAACTTTGTGGTAATATACTTCTTTAAAAAAAATAAATATATGACGGTCTTTCTGGTCCCACAGCCCAACTCCCAGCAGCTGTGAAAGAGGCTCTGCTTAACTCTCCTTGGCACAGAGGAGCTCCAAGTCTAGCTAGGGTGCTATAATAATCAAAATCCTTTTGGGGCATGGGTTAAATGAAATGCGATGTATGTGGGTGTGCCATCTTCATGGGATTTGGGTGTGAACTTTGCATACTGTTCCTGAAAAGAACACTCCAGAGGAACAGCTGCAGATTGGCAACCGGGGGGTGAGGTTCCCTTAACTTGGTTGTACAAATCAGACCATGTAAAGTGCCCACATTTCACTAAGGGAAAGGGACTCTTATTTGGAGGCAGATCTGGATGCTCTAGCGGGGGGGGGGGGAATTTAGATTCATAAATATTAATAGTCCAGCCATTCCTCGTGTTTAGGGTGGCCGGGTGGGGTCAGGGAATGGTGACTTTGGTGCTATTTGGGGGCAAGAATGCTCTGGGAACAGAGAGGGACAGAGACTGGGTAAGTATCCGCATCTGGGGATCGGCTCCCACATGAGTGCCATGCATATGCTCAGATGGAAATGGCCCACAGACCTCTGCATCCTCCTTCCCACTAGCTACACTATTAAAATGAGACTTTTGCTGTGTTAAAATATTGAGCCAATCTACTGATTTGCCATGTATTTTTCCACTTGTTTCATGAACGCCATTTTATGATTGGTTTGAATCCCACAAGAGGCCGTGATGGACGCCATCTTGGATGGCTTTAAAAGAGATTTGACAAATAGGAGAAGCCTATCAATGGTTACAAGCTATGATGGCAGCAATGCTTTTGAACGCCAGTTGCTGGATACAACAGGAAAGGAGAGTGCTCTTGTTCTCAAATCCTGCTTTTGCGTTTGGCTTTTTCATTCAGAACAGAAAAGGGCAGCCAAAATGATCAAGGGGCTGGAGCAAGTTCTCTTATAATGGAAGATTCATATGGCTACTCATATGGCTTTCCTCAGAGAATCCTAGGAAGTGTGGCTTACACCTTACCGAGCTATAATTCCCAGGACCTTTAACAAACTACAGTTCCCAGGATTCTGTGGGGTAGGCCTGTGCTTTCAATGTACTTTGTGGGTGTGACCAGAGATCTCTAAAATTATTCATGGTGTGCAGACACTTTCCCCTAATATATACACTTTTGCAAACATTGGCTGGAGCATTGCAAAATTTGGATAAATGTAAATTTCAAAAGCAAGCTGAGTTTTGGTTAGAATATTGTTTTGGAAAGTGCAAAATTGATAGATATGGCATTAAATGTGCAAAATTGATAGATATGGCATTAAATGGATCAATGTTTTCTTCCATCCCTCATGGAGACCTTTCCCTGGTAGGAATGTTGGTAGGAGCTGAATTTTATTCATTGAATTTTCATCTTGAAGTCTGGTTTTTAACTGATTTTTGCTGATTTGGATTTTATGCTGTTGGAAGTGGCTTTAAGACTTTTACACTAAAAGGGACAAATAAAGGCAATAACTAATAACTACAAGTCAACATCCTTCTGCCCACTAAACTTCACAGACTGATTCTGGCTTTGCCTCCCTTCCCCCTCAATCCCTGCACCTTGCCAGACTTCCAACAGCTTAATCTGAACATCTTCCACTAGATGTAAACTGTTAATGGACACCAGCATGTCAAGATAAATATTTGGCTCTCAAAATATTACTGAAGTACACCTGGTCTAAGTAGGTTTTGCATTGATTCAGCCTGCAAGAGGCATCACACAGGAAGCGTTTGACTCTCATGCTTGTCCTCTTACAGGGCTTCCAGCGATTTTATGCAACAAAATGTGCCCATTTCCAAAAAAAAAAAGAGGGAAAGAGACAATAGAGTACTGTAGAGTGTAATAGAAAACAACAGCTAACATTTCATGGAATCAAGTTATTTTGGGATCTGATGCTGATAATCAATTTGGGGTGCAGTCTGGCGAGTATCCGATGCAAATGTATCCAGCATTTTTTCGCCAACTGGGAGCAGTCAAGAAATGCAGATAAGTTAAAGTGCACTATCAATGAACCATTCATGAACTCAGATAGTGCCCTGCTTGTGTACAAAGTAGACACAGGCAAACCTTTCTGCCTGTCATTCTGGATTCTTTTTTTAATTAGCAGTTGTGAATCACGCTTATACGGTGTGTCAGGTACTAGGGAGGGGGCTCTGTGCCTTTTGCAAATCAACTTCAAGTCTACTTAAGAGGGGGGGAAATCCCCTGAAATACAGGAAGGACTCTGGATATCATTCCATCTGCAAATAACTGAATTCCATCCAAATGATAATGTGAACCCTTCTCATAATTCAATCCATTAAAAATGGAGACATTGAAAGTCAAGCCGCTTTGGGGCTGCTATTTGAAACAGCTGCTAGAGCAATATCTCCCCTCCATGCTTTTAAAATTAATCTAAGCTTTGTGACTTGCTGGATGATGAAGGACTGGATCGCATCCAGGGTTATGCCATGACTGGGGGGGAAAGGCCCCTTTAGAGGCAGACAGGGCAGTCCGTTGCATGACTACTCAGCGGTAAGCACCACTGAGTTCAATGGGACTTACTCCCTAGTAAGTCACTCAGGGATTTCAGCCTAAATTGCCTGAAGATTTGGCCCTGTGCTTCTAAGCGGCAAAGAAAACCTGCTAGCAGATCAGCAGCTGGGTTCATTTTAACTTACTTCGCTCTCTTTTTGTATTGTACAAGCTTGTTGGGTAAATACAATATTCAGAGGCACATGAGACAAACCGTGTTTCCCCTAAATTAAGACACCGTCTTATATTTTTTTCCCCTCAAAAAAACACAGTATGGCTTATTTTCGGGGGATGTCTTATTTTAACCGCTCTGCGTCGGTACACTGCATAGCCACGCCTATCCAGACCGTCTTAAGGGAGAGGCACCGCATCACTATGTCTTATTTTCAGGGTATGGCTTATTTTCGGGGTATGGCTTATTTTGGGGGTATGGCTTATATTTCGCAAATGCGTAGAAATCCTGCTACGTCTTATTTTATGGCTACGTCTTATTTTAGGGGAAACAGGGAAGGTAGCTAGATTTCTAGACCTCTTTAACTGCCATAACTGGGTTAGAGAAGTCGAGCATCTAAGCCAGGCATCCCCAAACTCGGCCCTCCAGATGTTTTGGGACTACAATTCCCATCATCCCTGACTACTGGTCCTGTTAGCTAGGGATGATGGGAGTTGTAGTCCCAAAACATCTGGAGGGCCGAGTTTGGGGATGCCTGATCTAGGCATCAATCTCATATCAAACAGTAGGCAATACCAAATGTTTTAAGGTGAAGCCTGGAAAGCACCTATATTAATGGAAGGAGCTACACTCTGCCAGTTTTTGACAATTATAGACTGGGGTGAGGGGTGGGCCTTGTACTGGAAAACCTCAAAAAGCAATGCATGAGAAAAGAAGCACAAGAAAACAAGGGCCCTTCCAGACTGATATTATAATATGCATGCATTTTGTAACATGTCATTGACACAATACTAGTGTATTAGTGCTGGATTTATTCTACTTCAGTTTGTTCTGTGGTGCTCCCCCAATCCCACCCCCCCAGCCCCATTATTGCTATCTGGAGGGGCTAAAGCAGGACAAAAGATAATCCAAACCATTACTAAAGTTCCCTTCCTTACTTCATTAGCAGTTATCCAATTTCATACTTTCCTACCCTCTTTAGTTTTTATAAAACTTATTTCTCATAGTCTCTATATCATAATTACAGAATACTTAATATCTTATATACTAAACATCTATTCTAATCTGAGCCTCTTTTACTCTTCTGAAACATACTAAGTTCAAATATTACAATATTTCTTTAAATAATTTCTAAATGTCTTCCATTCTTCCTCCACTGTCTCTTCCTTCTGGTCACAGGAAGACTTTGAGGAAGTCAGTTTGAGGTGATTGCAAGTAGATAACAACTGAGGTTTAGATATATTTTCTGTTTTGTTTGTTTTTTTCTGTGTTTATGTTTCTATGTGTTTAAAGTGTTTATGAACAAGAAAATATGTGATTGTTATAAAAACTTGGAAAATACCAATATTTTTTTTTTTTGGGGGGGGGGGAGATAATCCAAACCGTTTGCAGAATAAAAAGTTAAGGGATTTCAGCAGGAAGTGACGAGTATTGAAAGCAGAATGAGGGTGACCACCCCAGGAGCATCACAAACACAAATAATCATGAATGCACAATAAAAAGCATGTCGGGGGGGAGAATGAATGAATGAATGAATGAATAATAAATAAATAAATAATAAAGGAAGGAAGGAAGGAAGGAAGGAAGGAAGGAAGGAAGGAAGGAAGGAAGGAAGGAAGGAAGGAAGGTTGCTATGTACTACCCAGGCAGGGTTTGTTCAAAGTGGAAGGCCCAGTGATTTGCTCCCTAACTTCCACAGCCAGTTGTGTGGGTATTGTTCTGCAATTCATTGCAAGCTCAGAATGGGATGCTGGGAAGCACAACTCAATAAAATAATAAATAATAAATAATAAATAATAAATAAATTTATTATTTATACCCCGCCCATCTGGCTGGGTTTCCCTAGCCACTGGGCAGCTTACAGCATAATTCAATGTTCAACTGTAGCAAAACCAACAAATGCACTGTTCTAGTTGTTACGATTGCACAGGCAGGTTTGAAAGTGTTGGAGATGCTCCCAGTCCACTCATGTTACAGCAGGTTGTTGTGCACATATGGCTCCACACAGATCGTGGACTAGTTTTAAAAAGAATAATTGTTATTGAAGATTTTTGTGGGTTACAAAAAGTACATGCGTTGTCTCTATTTTCATTGACTATTTGAGGAGTAGAAAAAAGAGGCTGAGTCTGGGTCCCTGCTCCCTCTACATGCCATCCAAAAGGAGGATTGGAGTTATCACCTTTGGTCTGACTGACGCTGCATATGAAGGATGGGATCCGGAACTATGCATGTCCTACCCTATTTTTGCATGCAGTCTCTGATCCACTCTGGGAATTCATAGAAAATGCATTGACTATAAGAAATTACATTGCCACGTTCATGAAGCACAGTTATTTAATTATAAGAAGAGGAGGGTCTCAGCTGAACCGCAAGACCCCACAAGACCCCGCACAACAATGGAGTTCTTACTCCTCAGTCCAGAGACTATACACACCTCTGTGCAACTGCTGAACTATTAATTTTCCATGTAATACCACTTTGGCGAGCACGAAACCAGCTGCTGAAATATGTCTATAATTATTGACACATTAGCACCTTGCGAATTAACACCATTAACACCTACCAAATCATCTTTTTACACCCACTCGGGCAGGAAAATGTGGTCACGTTTATGTCCATTGTGTCGTGAAGCCAGCACAGTTGGGGGAAATGGTAATACTGAGGAATGTGGCAGTGGCTGCAAAGACAGGAGTATCTTGGCCCAGAGAAGAGGACCTAAACTTACGCAATGAATGAGAAATTGATATGAATGAGGCCCATTCAACTTAGCTTTCATTTGCTGCCATGCCATGAATAACCAAGGAGTAAGAATGGGTAAGAATGGACCTGTTTTCATTGTCCCATTCATATCCATTTGTCATTCATTCTTTTTTGTGGGGGTGGTGTCTTACTTTTTCTAGTGACAGCAGCTGGTTTTAGAGCCCCCCTCCTTGTAGCAACTATTTTATTTTCTCAAAATACCCCAGATTTTGCATCATTCTGGTACATTCGCGGGGGGAGAATAGCAGCTACCAGGGGGGCATCTTTTTGTGTGTAGCAGGAGGCACCCACCCACCCACCTGAATGCCCTGGAATGATGTGGTGCAAGGCATTCTGGGAAATTAACTCACTCTGATGCCACCATTATCAGCAGTGGTGAAAAGAGAGAGAGAGAGAGAGTAAAATCCATTAAAATTTACTACATCCTTTATTGTGGTCAGTGTATCCTGTGGTTGGTCCAGCACAACGCACCTGCCTGACTCATTGTACTTTTGCAGGATATTCCAAACCATAATATCAGCATGTAAGAGCATCAACAAGTTGAGTTCTCAGAAATCCCCTGAAAGTTCAGCTTGCAACAACAGCACTAAAAAAATGGCAATGTAGACCAGCCTATGCCATGGCTCAATGCTGGAAGACTCAAACTTCATCTCCAGAGTTTCCTGCCTTTCTATGGATTGGATCAACATGAGGACAGATAAGGAGGTTGCAAGAAGGATTGGGTACCATTCACCACTCTTCCACGACTCTCCTTGCAGGAGGAGCATTGCAACTTGAAAGGCTATGCTGATTGTACAGACAGGCTAAGCCAGTGATGGCTAACCTTGACACCCCAGATGTTTTGGAACTACAACTCCCATCATCCCTAGCTAACAGGATCAGTGGTCAGGGATGATGGGAATTGTAGTCCCAAAACATCTGGAGTGTCAAGGTTAGCCATCACTGGGCTAAGCAGCCGCATGGAGCAGCAATCCTCTATCCTATACCATTGCAAAGGAATGGTGGGGTCACCTCCCTCAATGCAGCTGCTTGATGAGGCGCCATATTCTGGGCTGGCCCCGATGGGGCAAGAGTTCCAGTAGACTGGGTCATTTCATAACCAACCATTGTCCAATGACACTGAAGTCTGCAGAGTAAAAATCACATGAACCATGATTGAATATGGCAGCACCCTGGGGGAATGTGTCGGCCAAGACATTTTGGAGATCCCAGTGGAAGCACAAAGGAATTTGATATCAGGAAATGGGAGTGAACTGTGTCAAGACCTACGGGGGGGGGGAATTATCAACTGATCTTAGACTGTCACTCTAGAAATGGGAAAAAGGGGAAGAACTACAAGCTCTGAGTTGTTCGCTGGAACCCTAAGAGGAAAGCCATGCCAGGAGTTATTAACACATATTACAGTGGTACCTCGGGTTAAGTACTTAATTTGTTCCAGAGGTCCATTCTTAACCTGAAGCGTACTTGACCTGAAGCACCACTTTAGCTAATGGGACCTCCTGCTGCCGCTGTGTTGCCAGAGCACGATTTCTGTTCTTAGCGGAGTTCTTAACCTGAAGTGTACTTAACCTGAAGTGTACTTAACCCGAGGTACCATTGTATTATAATGACTACTTAAGCATTTGTACAGAGTGGGATTCATGCCATCCTTACCACCAGGGCTGTCTTAAGCATATGCAGCGCCGGGGTCCAAAATCCACCTGGCACACACACTCCAGGTTGCCCAGTCCCAGGTGCACAGGAGGGTGGAACCGGCCAGGAGACTCAGTGTCTCGCTGGCTCGGTTGCCCCCAAACTCGCGGTGCAGAGTCACCCGCAGCAGAAGAGCCCACCACAGCGCTCCAACCAACGGGTGGGCTCTTCCCTGGACTCAACTCTCAGGCCCAGGACTCTCAACCTGGTGCCCCTGAGAGCCCGGCGCCCGGGTGCCCCACACCCCTAGCGTCTATGGGTAAGACGGCCCTGCTTACAACCAACTTGCAAAGCTGACCACCATTATTATTCCCATGTTGCAAATAGGATCTGAGGCTTGCCTAAGGCCACTCAGTGAATTTATTTCTCATTTGATTCAGGCATTCCCCCAGCTGACACTTTTATTATTTTATTTTTTTTTTATTTTTTTTTAAAGATTGTTGTTTTCTTTATCTTACTCTTTGGCCAATAAAAGGCTCCAGGGCAGCCTACAAACCACTTTAGAAAAAAGACCCTGTTCTCGGGCATACAATCTAAAAAGACACAGCACAAGAGGAAAATGGGTTGGGAAGGAGAAGGATATAAGCAACCTTGGTTACCAGTTGTTCTAATGGAACCTATAAGAAGAGGCGACACCCCAAGTTGCTGGTGATTCAGCCATTGCCAATGGAGTGGTTGTGTTCTCCCTTCCCCGGCCGCAGCCTGATGTGATAATACTATACTTTATTTCACATGTACCGGTACAGACAAGTGCCAGGAAGCCTTAAAAAACCAATACCATATATATTCACTGCCTCTGTTCTCCCCCCATATAAAAAGTAAAAATAATCCAAAATAGCTTGGGTTCAGAGTTCCCATGATAATCTGTGGGTGCAGCTGCATGTCACATGCCTACAATTTTAAGCAGGCTTCCCACTCATTATAGTGACTTGGACCCTAAGTTCTCAAGAGCAGAACTTTACTGATGGAATACTGCCACTGGTGGGAGACAGAGAGGGAGACAAGATTTGCCATCTTCTCCTTCCTCCTGCAGCCCCATTTACCTCCTGAAAATTGAAGTGGAGAGCTGTGAGATCTGCCAAAACAGGTGGTGCAGGAGGTGGTGCGGGAGTCTGGGTGTGGGGGGTTGGTGAAAATCCTCTCTTGCCATGCCCCCTCCCAGCCAGATGGGTGGGGTATAAATAATAAATTATTATTATTATTATTATTATTATTATTATTATTATTATTATTATTATTCCTACAGCAGGTGCCTCCCCTGAGTCTTAGTTCCTTCCGTGAACATTGCATTAGTCCTGACGTACATGCAAGGGATGCCCTGGACCCAATCCAATATGCTTGCAAGTCAACAAAAAGGGATCTCATTCAGCATTTTTCAACCCGGGACCCTCCACATGGGAGCTATAGTCCAAGACATCTGGAGCGCACCAGGTTGACAAAGGCATAAGCCTTTGAAGACCACGGAAAGTTCATTCTTCATGATAACATATTACGTAGCTCCTCTTTAGTGCCTACCTAATGACCAAATTGGCACCTCGGCCAAAGCGTTTAGCACTTCACGATCCCAGTTGTTCCAACAAAGTTAAAGCGAAGCAACACACCAACCCCGAACACAGCACACATCACAGTTCTGTGTTGACGTTGGCAGAGCTGAACTAGTCCATCAGAGGAGAGCGGAGGGGAAACCGATGACATCACTTAGCCCTCACCCTTACACAGTGACCCACATCAAAGGCATTTTAATCACTGCCCAGAGGAATGGACATTCTAGAATGCAAAATGAATCACATTTCAAAGTCCTCTGAGGTCAGACGCAGCTTCTGGCAAATCCAGGGGAGAGACACGATGTGGACAACCTCTCTTTACAAGCAAACCCAGAGAGACTGTAATACTGACAATTCATGTGAAGGACTGCCCCAAAGGGGTTAGCCAGAGTCCTTCATGATGACTGATTAATGAGATGTGATCAATGGCTCCCTGGAGACCCCAATACATAGATTATCTTACTGTTAACATGTCTGGCCGAGAGAAAAAAATTGTTATAAAAATTCTTAGTTTAAAAATGGCCAGAGCTGAGTTGGGAGATCAACTTGGTTGCTTGGCCAAGGAACCCACTGTGTGAGCAGAAGGCACTTCCATTTATACTGGGAAGGAGGCCCTCCACCATCATTTTTTCCCCATTTTTTCTATGCTCCAACTGCAGCCTTCCACACATCTCCCCGCAAACCACTCTGGGGGATCCTGTGACCACCTAAATCTAGTTCGTAGGACTGCTTAAGGGATGAGCCTGCCTCTGCAGAGGAGCAGCTGAATTGCTGGGTCCAAGTCATTGCCTTTGAAAGCTATGATATCAAAAATAGTTCCCCCTCGCTAAATGTATTTGCAAAGCCTGCTTTGGATTATTTTATAGGGATGGTGTGTAAAGCTGCAAAGTATTGGATGATGGGACAAATTAAAGGGCAGAATGTGCAGCTTCGTAGGGAAATCATAGCTTCCCTTGTGCTCCCCCTCAGAAACAAGCAAACCTTAAACTTAACAGATGAAAGAAACAGTTCATAAAATAGATGTTGTTTCTGAAACTTTGGCTGACTTCGCTTGACTGAAAGGCCATCTGAGATGGTAAGGAATCTTCACAAACATTCCAGTCACTCAGACTTCCACTAAAGGATGTTGCGTGAATGAGACTGGCATATGAATGGTATATGTAAGTAGTGTGAATGTACATATATGGAAATGGGGGTGCAAATAATGTCAAGCTTTGGCTGGGTAGTTTGGTGTTTAAAAATAAATAAATAGAAAAAGCAGAAGATTTGATCGTCTCCATCTCAGTTGCACTACTGCAAAGGTGATTAATTGTCATAAAATTGCCCAGTCATTTTTCAAACCCAGCCATGGTGTTTGACACACCAGCCTCTTCTGGTAGCAAATTCCATGAACTGACAACACGCTGTGCAGAAGAAATTGTTCCCTGCATTTCTTTTCTCTTCATTTACTGGTCATTAATTTACAGCCTTTGGGAAATTAGAAATATGCACCATCATGCGCAAAATTCCAGTTTTATTTGTACCTTTGCCATAATATGGAACACATTTTGCTCATTTAATGAAGTCCCAGATTGGCTTGTCTTTGACAGGAGCAGCAGGAGTGACAGAGTAGTTCGGAAATCATTTGGAGGAGGAGAACAAAACGCCAGGTGTTAAATGAGCAAACGGGGATCAGAGGGGCACAGTGCGGAGTCTACCTGCCCCAGCACAAACCTAAAGGTGAATTACCCGAGATGAGGCCTCCACAACTAGTTTGGGTTTCCAAAGTATTTTTAATTAGCTTTGTCTATTAAATGTTCAGATGTCATAAATATGTCAGAAAACCAATCAGTGCATTTGAAATGCTTCCTAACATCGTAAGGATGTTCGTTATTAAAATACAATAAAGAGAGTGCAGCATTCCTTAAATACATTTGTTCTTAGTCTTTTCTCTCTGCAAAAGTTTAAATAGTTTTTAAAGGCAGTTTTTCATTTAAAAAAGCACATTGGTGCAGACAAGTGAAACCTCAAGCAAAATGTTGTGTTTTATCCTACCCTTCCTGCTCAGGATACTTATAATATAAGCAGTTATAACAACAACAACAACAACAACAACAACAACAACAACAACAACAACAACAACAATTTATTACTTATATCCCACCCATCCAACTGGGTTGCCCCAACCACTCTGGGCAGCTTTCAACAAAATATAAAAACACAGTGAGACATCAAACATTAAAAACTTCCCAATACAGGGCTACCTTCGGATGTCTTTGGAAAGTCATGTAATTGTTTCTTTCTTTGGCATCTGATTGGGAGGGCGTTCCACAGGGCAGGCGCCACTACTGAGAAGGCCCTCTGCCTGGCTCCCTGTAACTTCGCTTCTTGCAGTGAGGGAACTGCAAGGAGGCCCTCAGAGCTGGACTTCAGTGTCCGGGCTGAATGATGGGGGTGGAGACGCTCCTTCAGGTATACAGGCCTGAGGCCATTTAGGGCTTTAAAAGTCAGCACCAACACTTTGAGTTGTGCTTGGAAACGTAATGGGAACCAATGTAGATCTTTTAAGACGCAACACATAACATCCCCCAAGACATTCTGGGAACTATAGTTTTCCCCTCACACAGCTATTATTCCCAGCACCCTTAGCAAACCTCATGATTCGGGACGGGGGATATTGTGCTTTAAATGTGTGTTGGGTGTGCTTCCATCGTACGGTGTGGATGTGCCTAAGGCTGTGTTTTCATGCTAGTCCTAATGATTTCAGTGGGCCTTGGGCAGGAGAAATTCCCAGCTGACAGTGCCAGCTGACAGGACCCAGGTGGCGCTGTGGGTTAAACCACAGAGCCTAGGGCTTGCTGATCAGAAGGTCGGCAGTTCGAATCCCTGCGACGGGGTGAGCTCCCGTTGCTCAGTCCCTGCTCCTGCCAACCTAGCAGTTCGAAAGCACATCAATGCAAGTAGATAAATAGGAACTGCTCTGGCGGGAAGGTAAACGCCGTTTCCGTGTGCTGCTCTGGTTTGCCAGAAGCGGCTTTGTCATGCTGGCCACATGACCTGGAAGCTGTACGCCGGCTCTCGGCCAATAAAGCGAGATGAGCACCGCAACCCCAGAGTTGGACACGACTGGACCTAATGGTCAGGGGTCCCTTTACCTTTACCTTTAGTGCCTTAAAATTCTAACCTTCTTTTTGAAGGGCAATCCATTCAAAGGCGCTGTCTAATTTCTTAGGAAGGGCCAGGCATTTGATGGGTAACAAATGGGGAAAGTCAACAAGGGGAGAGTGGCCGGAACTGAAAGGAGGGAATTTCAAGTGCTCTCACCGGCAACGCAAACACTTGAGAGCTCTTGCTCTTTTCATTGTGCTAATTGTTAGAGGAGGGTATGCTAAGACATGCATGAGTGGCTGATATTTCAAAAGTAGAATCGGGCTCTTACTGCAGGTTTCTGTAAGAATCTGCCACTATGTAACAGATAAAAGGAGATTACAGTTTCCCTTATTTCTAACCGAGTCCCACCACTTTGCTTTTCTAGCACATACTATTTTATCGCTGGCATGTTTTATAGAAGACTTGGTTTGGGAGGGTTGCTCGGAATGCTTTTGCAAACAATTCTCCCGCAAAAGCATTCTGTTATTCTGGGAAATTTAACTGAGATGGCATCATCCTGTTTTAGAAACACTGCCGTGTTAAGTAAACTTGACCTGTAGCACCAAAGCATTAGTTTTTCTTTTGTGACATCAGAACATTGAAATGCATAGGGGGAGATATATATATATATATATACATATGCCTTCCATAGCTGAAAGGAGGTGAATTAACCATTTTAGAAATAATTAGGCCATTAACTTTGCTTCCTGTCTAACAGAGCAAAACTGGGGCTGAAATGTAGAATCTAACAGCTTTTAATGGCCTTATAAAAATGAGATTAAACTCAGAAGCTGTATGAGTTGTAAAGACTATCATGAATTACTTGCGGAGAGGGGAAACCAAGGCCCCCATCCCATTTAATAGGGTGGTTCTTATTTTTGCAGCCCTTGCTAAATATAATCTTGGGCACTTTGTTAAAATTATGCTAAAGTTGCCACCTTTTAGGTTTTAGCAACCTACAATAGGTATGTCTGATCCAATGGTTTTTGCACATGGTGTGGAAGGAAGTGAGGGGCAGGTGAGGCTTGTCAACCTGGGAAGGTAGCCCATCTAGGAGAAGGGAAATTCTGATCCTAAACCTCTGCTGCTTTGTGGGTTATCTTCAGGAGAAGAAAGGGATAAGGAGTAAACCCTACACAAATCTAGAGTGGAGTCCCTTCTTGTAAGAATTTTAAGGTTTTATATCTATAATAATTGTTATTAATGTACCAAGCAAACAAGGCCACATGTCTGAAAACAGCACAGAAAGACAGGCCTCACACCATTTTGACTCCTAGCTGGCCATGTACCAGATGGCCCATTTCCCTCACAAAAGACAGTCGTTAGCCCTGCATTTGCCCTGCCCTGCCAGGACAGGAAATCAGGAAACCTTTTGTTTTCCAGAAATGTGTGTCTGGGAGGGGTCGAGGAGGGATGACCAGGTGTGGGAAATTCTCGTTACCTCCTCTGGCCCTCCCAAGTTGTGATGTAGTTCTGATGTATCTGTGATGTAGGATGATGTATCTGGGGGTGGGCTGGACTCCAAGGGGGGGAATTTCAAAGTCTATATAGGAGCTTGCACACCATTGTTCTGGGCTGCTCCTCCATTTTTGGGAGTGGGCCCTGTTGCAACAGATATAATAAAGATTTTGCTTCTCAATTTTTCTCTGGTTGGTCTCTGTAAATTTACTCCTACCGATGGAGAACCTGGGAAGGCTCTTGCGTACCCCATAAGGCAGTGTTTCTCAACCAGTGTGCCTCCAGATGTTTTGGGACTACAATTCCCATCATCCCTGACCACTGGTATTGCTAGCGAGGGATGATGGGAGTTGTAGTCCCAAAACATCTGGAGGCACACTGGTTGAGAAACACTGCCATAAGGGAATAAGAGCAGATTTTGTTTATATCACCCTAAGACGGTTCTTTTATCTTGGCAATGCCTCCTACCTGAGAGATGCTGGAACTGAGTTCTGGTGAGTTCCGGCTGGAAAAAAAGCCCTGAAAAAACTTATTGCTTTTATTGTAGAACAAAAACAGGCAGTTTTCTATTTGCAGAAAACCACAGCTTTAGAAGAAAGAAGAAGAAGAAGAAGAAGAAGAAGAAGAAGAAGAAGAAGAAGAAGATAATAATAATAATAATAATAATAATAATAATAATAATGGTTGTTCCAGTTACAGGTAATGGTTGTTGTTCTTGATGGTGATGATTCTTTATACCCCACCCATCTACCTGGGTTTCCGCAGCCACTCTGGGTGGCCTTCAGCAAAATATTAAAATACAATAATTCATCAAATATTAAAAGCTTCCCTAAACAGGGCTGCCTTCAGATGCCTTCTAAAAGTCAGATAGTTGTTTATTTCCTTGACATCTGATGGGAGGGCGTTCCACAGGGCGGGCGCCACTACCGAGAAGGCCCTCTGCCTGGTTCCCTGTAACTTCACTTCTCGCTGTAAAACATCAAACATTAAAAAACTTCCCAATACAGAGCTGCCTTCAGATGTACAGTATTCTAAAAGTTATGTAGTTCTATATCTCCTTGACATCTGAATGGCACAGTCTCTCTCCCCTACTGCAAATAGGCTCAATGTGTATTTAGAGCTTCATCTGAATTGGCCTTCTGGATAATTTTGGCTCTTGCCTGTTCTTGTTTCCTTTAAAAGACAGAGAAGTCAGTGAAGATGACCCATTAGTGTCGGGAGAAAAGGATGTTTACTTACCCCACCCCCACCCTATAGGGAACATATTTTAAAGTCCTTTTAGGTGCTACTTTAATTATCTGCAGTCTATATTTAAACACTGGGCCACAGCACCTACATGTCAGCAATTCTGAAGAGAAAGAAGAAAAAGTTCAACTCCTTATGCAAATCCAGCAGCTGTGCTGCAAAGTTAAAGAAAAAAAAACAAAGAACCCAACCCACCAACCACCACCTAAAACCCCCAAAACTATTAGCTGCTGGCAGAAAGCCAACAATCCATTAATGACAGCCTGGTATCTCTCCAGGAATGTAAAATGTTTAACTGAATAAACATTAAAGCAGGAAGCATTCGGTTTCTGTCACTAAGCGAAAACTTCAGCGTGATCCTGCCCCAGAAGAGTTCAGAAGTGGGCAAGAAAACTGTGGAAGCTGATAAAAGAGCTATTTGGTACCAGGAGAAGCCGGCGAGGTGTATTCTCACTCTGTCTTCAGAGGCATGATGTATGAGGTATGATACTTTTATTGGATCAAGCCCCTGGTGATACATAAAGGAGAGAAGAAAGAAGAACATCAGCTGAGAACTCCCAACAACAGATACAGTGGTACCTCGGGTTAAGAACTTAATTCGTTCTGGAGGTCCGTTCTTAACCTGAGGTACCACTTTAGCTAATGGGGCCTCCCGCTGCCACCGCACGATGTCTGTTCTCACCCTGAAGCAAAGTTCTTAACCCGAGGTACTATTTCTGGGTTAGCGGAGTCTGTAACCTGAAGCGTCTGTAACCTGAAGCGTCTGTAACCAGAGGTACCACTGTAATGCTTTGTAATTGCAGCACAGGATTTCTGGGCACTTTTCATTATGAGAAAAGAGCAAAGGCAGTGAGTTAAAAGACAGTAAAAGAAATGCAGAGCATGGAGAGTATTTCTTCCATGTGAGAACTTGTACTAAAACAAACTCAGATTAAATGTAAGGCTGTCAACCAATTAACAAAACTCTGAGGTGTGTTTAAATGGCCTTTATTTGATTTACATTGATATAAATGTCCATGTTGCAAAAATCCCAATAGGTGCCTTTTTGAAAGAGTGAGATAATCCACAACTCCATGTACAAAAGCTGCAGTTCATAGTAGAAGAAGTGATGCCGCAACAACAACAACAAACAGACTATTTTGGCTAGCTCACCCAAATGCTGGTTTCTATAGGAATCCACTAAGCTTTAGCTGAGATTCCTTCATTGCACAGGGTTGGACTAGATGACCCTTGGTGTCCCTTTCAACTTGACAATTCTATGATTCTATGATTATTCTTCAAAACTTTCGTTCATTTCATCTTTTTCACTTTATTTCCTAAGCTATGGTTGTTGTTGTTGTTGTTGTTTTAAGATTCAGTACATTTTTAAGTAATAACTCAATCCTAACCTTGCCTATCCAGAAGTAAGTCCTGTTGAATTCAATGGGGCTAACTCAGAGACAGACTTCAGTCTTTCAAATTTCAGCGGCGCCCTGTGCAAGGCCAAAATTCACCGCCTCTTGCCTTCCGTTCTTTGTGTGCACTGTGCTATAGTTGTGATGCCCTGCGGTGCACCTCTCTGCTTGGCGCCTAGTGAAACGGTCACACTGCCCTAGATCCATGTCTGGCTAACTCCCAGGTCAGTGGGGTTAGGATTGCAGCGTTACTCCTTAGCTGTCATTCTGTTACATTTCTTTCAGTTTTGAGCAGCTGCCCAGGGGTGTCAAACTCCGGCCCTCCAGATGTTTTGAGACTACAATTCCCATCATCCCTGACCACTGGTCCTGTTAGCTAGGGCTGATGGGAATTGTAGTTCCAAAACATCTGGAGGGCCGGAGTTTGACACCCCTGTGCTAGAAAGTACATTCTGAAAGTACCTTGAACTCCCAGGCATAGCTGTCAACCCTCCCTTTTTTTGCGGGAAACTCCCTTATTCCAATGTTGTTTCCCGCTGCTATCCCGGATTGTTGATATCCCTTAAATTTCCCAGATTTCAAAGGAAGCAGCTCCTCTCCCTCCCTGCCGGCCAGGGAGGCTCCTCAGCTGCATTGCTCGGCTGCCAATAAGGAGTCTGAGACCGACTGGGGGCGGAGCTTGCATGCCTTGTGCAGCCAGACCCTCACGCCCAACCAGACAGACAGCCTGCCTGCCGTCTACGCGCTCACTCTTTCGCTCACCCGTTCGCTTGCAGCCTCTGGAGCGCAGGGTGGCGAGGCTACTTGGTGCCATTGCACCGCCCTCGCGGCATCCCTTATTTTCAAATCCGAAAGTTTGAAAAAATCCCTTATTTTCAAATCCGAAAGTTGACAGCTATGCTCCCAGGGCCCATCCTGAGTGGCGTTTTACATTTCTTTGTTTCTGCCACATGTAATTGATGTAATATTATTTATTTATGTATACATACATACATACCCTGCCCATCTGGCTCAGTTTCCCCAGCCACTCTGGGCGGCTTCCAGCAAAATATTAAATACAATAATTCATCAAATATTAAAAGCTTCCCTAAATAGGGCTGCTTTCAGATGCCTTCTAAAAGTCAGATAGTTGTTTATTTCCTTGACATCTGATGGGAGGGCGTTCCACAGGGTGGGCGCCACTACCAAGAAAGCCCTCTGCCTGGTTCCCTGTAACTTTGCTTCTCGCAGGGAAGGAACCGCCAGAAGACCCTTGGAGCTGGACCTCAGTGCTGGATGGCAGTGCATCAGTGGTGGATTTATACCGGAATGTCCACACATCATTCAGCTTTATTAAACATTATGCAGTGTTTCCCCAATGTTTCCTCATTACTGCTGAAGTGTAGGTAGGTTCCCAAGAGGCAAGACACAGTGATAACTGTAAGAACCTTTATTGAACTAACAGAACTGGACAACAGGTGCAAAGCAACTGCTTATATACATTTCTGAAGGCCTGGGCCACTCCCGCCCCCAACGCGATTGGCTGTCTAAACTCACAAGCTGCGAGTCATGACTCAGAGTTTAAGGGCCAATGACAGAGGCCCAAATCCTGAAAGGTTCTGTGATTGGATATCATGCATCGAATCGGAACACAGGGGCTCAGAATCCTTAGTCCAGACTCAAGCTCAGGCAAACACAGACCACTAAATACGTAACAACTGCGATCCAGAGAAGCACTCTTGCACTATAACTCGGTGGGGGGGGGAGCCCACAAGATTTTAAAATCTCCACAAAATTTGTGGTATGAAAAGTTATAGGATTTCAGCAGAAAGCTACGGAACATGTACTGATTGGAAAGGAAGCAGAATGTCCACCTTGAAATTTTTACAGGCACAAGCAGTGTTGAAAGCAGAATCAGAGGTGGATTTAGGGGAGCACGACTGGTTAATAATAATAACAATAATAATAATAATAATAATAATTTATTATTTGTACCCCACCCATCTGGCTGGGTCCCCCCAGCCACTCTGGGCGGTTTGCCCAATCTGGGCGCTGAGAAGAAGAGTTTGGATTTGATATCCTGCTTTATCACTACCCGAAGGAGTCTCAAAGCGGCTAACATTCTCCTTTCCCTTCCTCCCCCACAACAAACACTCTGTGAGGTGAGTGGGGCTGAGAGACTTCAGAGAAGTGTGACTAGCCCAAGGTCACCCAGTAGCTGCATGTGGAGGAGCGGAGACGCGAACCTGGTTCACCAGATTACAAGTCTACCACTCTTAACCACTACACCACACTGGCTCTGGCTGCAGGGGGCACCACAACAATGACTTAGAACAGAAGATGAGAAGCAGTGCGGGGACAAATTTTGGCAACACACAGGGCACTGCTGAAATTTGAAATCCGCCACTGGCAGGATCACATATAACCAACCTGATACTATCGTGAGCAAAAATCAACATGCATGCATAATAAGTAGGACATCTGGAAGAGCCAAGGCTGAATTAACTGCCTCCTCTTTCCACCTCTGAGAGCCTTCAAAATTCCTCACAGTAGCTTTTTTCTTCATTGCTCTTCATGGGATCTATGGCTATGTTCCCATCTGCAAGAAACTATAAGCAGGAGCAAAATGTCTGTGTCAACAACCTTCATGCGAGTACTCGGGGAAAAGAAGCACCACATAAACTTAAGAGGGGCTGCCTGTACTCTGGAGGAAGGAATTTTTTTCCCCTTTCTAGTGTACAATTGTCAATGGAATTATTGACCCAGCTGACACAACGCTGCTTTGGGGTCTCAGCAGAGTTTGGAGTATTCTGTGTGAGATTTTTAAGGCTTGGCACTGATGCACTATTAATAGGCTTTTACTTAACCAATAAAATAAACCTCAAAAGAGCTAAAAGTATAAAGATATAAAATAACTATTTTCTCAATACTGTGAAAACAATTTTTTTTTAAGAAATAGAAAGAATAAGCAGCCCTATCTAAAATGAACAGTCATGGAACAAGTGCAGGATTATTCGCCAAGAACCGCATCCATCAAGCAATCTTTCCCTCTGTGTAAATAATATCCACGCTGTTTATGCCAGTGTAAAAGCTCCTTTAAAAATATTCATTATTGGTTGCAATATTGCTTACACACTGGAATGCAACACATGCTATCAGCGACAGAGACATGCCAATGTTCATTTCGGAGATCATGCAATATGGAGCCACCTGTCTCTTCCCTCGGGTCACGCACATATTTCTGAAACCACTGCTTTCCACTGCCTTAAAAGGGAGAATCTCTCTTTGATTTTGAGGAAAGAGAGTGAAGCAATTACGCTGTGCGTGTTGTGTCAGGCTAGGTCAGGTAATGGCCCCCGTGGTATGCACGAAAAGTCTCCAATGCTCAATGCACTCTTACAGTGTCTATAAATTGCTGTCCACCAACAGCGTCTGCTTGAGGAGCTGATACAATACAACACAATGCAACCAAGATGCTCCTTCTTCAGAAAGAAACCCCAGGTATCGCCATTCCCACCTCAGAGAAGCAAATGAGAGTCAGGAACACCCACGGGGGTGGGGGGTGGGGTGATAAATGCTGAAGTGCAGGCATTCATAATGACAACCCCATAGCTACATCCCTTCTAAAAAGTTACCAACTGTGCTCTCTCTCTCTCTCTCTCTCTCTCTCTCTCTCTCTCTCTCACACACACACACACACACACACAACTGCTCTGCTTAATATCCATGCATAAATTAGGGCAAAGTGTGCATTAAAAATTATTTACTTCTTTCACTTATTTCATAACATTTATACATTTTATTTATAATTACTTATTTTTTATTACTTTATTGTTTTACATTTATAACTTTAAAACAATAGAATTATTGGCAAAAACAGCGAAAAGCAACTTTTTTAATATAAAAAATAAAAAATAAAAACAGTGATAAACTGAAAAGAGAATACAAATTAACATTCTACATACCTAAGTAGGCTTGTCTAAACAAAATGTTTTTAGCAGGTGCTGAAAAGGGTTCAGCTTTCACTTCTTTAAAAACTAAGTCAAAGTGCTGGTTATGAACTACAAAGCCATATATGGCTTAGGCCCAGGATCTCTGAAGGACTGTATTCTCCCGTACAAACTTGCGCAGGCTCTGAGATCTTCAGGGGAAGCCCTTTTCTCAGGCCTGCCCACCATCACAGGTTTGCTTGGTGAGGACAGAGGAGAGGGCCTTCTTGGTGGCTGCCCCCATAGTTGGCACTCTCTTCCTAGAGAGGCTAAACTGGCTCCTTCCTTGTTGTCCTTCCTCCAGCAGGTGAAGACAGTTTTATTCTGGCAGACTTTGGGGGACTGGCTAGGATTTTTTTTTTAAAGGAAGAGCTTTTAATTGTGCTATGCTGCCTTTACTATCTGTATTTTCATAATTTGTTTTTCTATTGATCTTCAGATGAAGGGTGGTATACAGATAATTAACAAACCCTATTTTAGAGTTTATTTGCTTTTAAAAATTGTATATTTTATATGTCTTTTATCTGTGTTGTTCAATTTGTGTAAACTACCTTCAATCTCAGTTTGGGGAAAAGGCAGGATAAGCAGGAGGAGGAAGGGAGCAGGGAAAGTTTTAGTTATAAAGGATAGTTTTTAAACTACATACAGGTTCAGTTTATTAGAATGGGTAGGAATAAGTCTCTAGGCCTTCTATTTATGGAGAGACTTTCTTCTTTTTATTTCCTTGTTTCTGAAAACGCAAAGCCATTCAATGCACATTCATACATCTCAATGCAATTGCTCGGTAAATTAAAACTTATCTTGACTTCCAGCATTATGGCTATTCAGTACAATGGTTTCCTCCCTTTTACCTAATGGGAGGGCCGGCTCTGGAACATATTTTACATCCCTAAAACAATTTATGCCACTGGCAATGGGGAAACAGTTTCCCAAGATATCACCCAGTGGTTAGGTAACAAGCCCTTCATTTCAGCACCTGGGGTACACCAAGGAACAAATTGTGAATGCCAAACCACGAAGTCTCGTATCTTCCGTGTGCCGTACGCAGTGCCTCATGAGCACATATTTTCACGCCCAGAGTCAACAGCTAAATCTTTTCTAGGTGTGCCTCGATATTACACTTGGTTTCAAGAGGGATTTGAGTGACAAACGATCCTCAAATGCCAGAAATGATCCTGCTCTCACACCGTCGTATTACTTTACCAGACTTCATAACAAAGAAGCCTCCCCATTCCAAATTGAGAGCAAGCCTTCAGTTTGATGAGGTGGAGGCATGGGGAGGGGAAATGTTATTTCCTTCTAAATCATTCTAGAAGCGCGCTCCATTGCATCATATCGCAGCCCGGCTGCAGGGAACGTAACACTGCATAAAACAAAAAGCGATCTTCTGCACTTTGGGCACCTTGGGTGACACGTTTATTTTTTATTTTTTTATTTTTTTATAAAGACCTTTATTATACTGAGCATAAAATATACATTCGTAACATACATCAATACACACACATACAAAAATACAAAAAAACCCCACAGAAAAATCAAATATAGCATTCAATCATACCATCATACCATCATACCATCATACATACCTACCACAACAACTTTATATCTTCAATTTCCTCTTCTAGTCCTTTACCAATACAGATTTCGTTGCTTTTTCCCATACATTCTTCTTTCATTGGGTGACACGTTTAAATGATTCTGTCTCTCTGCCGACTGACCTCCCAAGTATTTCCGAGCGCCAGAGCTTGGCAACTACTTTCTAGCCAATTTTGTCTAGCCCAGTGTCATATCGTCAGAGTTTTGTGTCTATGTTATTCTGCAGGGGCACAGACAATTTACAGAATGTGGTACAGGGTGCAGAATCCAGCTTCCTAATAATCTCTGTTCTCAGTTTATAATCTATATGAGAGAGACAGCATGGTTTTTTTTTAGCCCTTATGGATAAACAGATGTGCTTGAAAGTGAGTAGGCTATTTCTGCTAAAATCTCAAAACCACTAAACACCCACTGGTTTGGGATGGGGTTTCAGGGTTCTCCAGAGCTCTCCCCTACCAACAAAACTGGAATAAAGTATGCAAAAGGGTAACATGAAATATGGGGGGCGGGGGGTCACTTTAAAATATACAGATCTGCTTAATTTGCCTAAGAAATATGGGTAACATCCAGCTTCTCTTGGCACTGAATCTGAATTTCTTTGGCTCTGAATTTTATTGTGCAGATGGCATGCATGCCTTGCTTATCGTGCCTTTTAAGGGTCTTCCTGCAAACCCCAGAATTGCTAGCAATTCCTAGCTTGCAGCACTTTGCTAGAAGCTAATGCCTGGTTCACGGAGAAGCATGGGTGCAGATCCTTCCGACGTTGCACTTTTGTGTATCCGAACAAAATCAGAAAACAGCCCTGGATGCCAAGCACGTGGGCCAAGGCAGACAGGGGAGGGGAGATGAGGGGAGTATGAGCAGGAGCCAAATGCTAGGTAAATGTTCAGAGCCACAGAGGTATTCAAAGGTTGGTTAGCAAGGGGCAGGTCACAAAAGCGAACCAAAGCGTAGCAGGGGTCAGCAAGCAGAAAGGAGGGCAGAGGGGAACTAAGTCGGAAACTCAGCAAGCAGGCAGCATCCAAAAAACAAACTCAACAGGATGGTAAAGACCAGCCAGAAGGTGTAGGATGAGAGGTGGACCTAAAGCAAGGGGAGGGGGGTAATTTACATACATCTCTTTGGATATTTGGGGTTAATATCAGAGGCTGTGCCGGTTTCCTCCTTTATGCCTTTCAAATACCTACCCCCCCTTTTTTGTCTGTCCTCCTGTGGCGTCTATAAGATGGACTCTGGCAAAGCCTCTCCTGTTGGTGACATTGGGGAGCCCGTATCTCACCTTGAGCGGGGGAGGATGGAATGGCCAAACTGCAAAATAGTGTCTGGAAGGTAAATTTTAGATGCTGGATGGGAAACCTTCAGGGACAAAATTTAGCCACCTCCCTCTCTCCGTTACCTAGTCCTACAGGTGCCTCCTTTAACCTGTTGGATACCAAAGAATGAAAGGACAGCCATATTTTTTTTCTTCATGTGCCACAATGCAATTAGGCAAGTGGCAATATCCGATTTCAAGCTCAGCAGGTCTTTCGCCCTCTTCTGGCCAGCAAATGCACTGCATACGTGTTATTTCAGCATGCTCAAAAATGTTGCACTGAACCTGAAAGAGAAGGCATCTTTGCATCCCAGACAAGGAGAGAGATCCTGTTTGGGAGTTCCTCCATTAAATAAATCTATTTTAATTTATCCTGTAACATAGAATGGGTTTCTGTAACATAGGATGTATACTAATAGGCCTGGAAGCTATGTTAGTACTTAGGCTTGAAATTACACGGCAGGAAGAAGTCTAGGAAAAAAATTGTTTTATTTTTCCATTGCCATCTCCTTTCCCCTCAGATATGTCAACTTATGCAATTTATTTCCTTAAAAGAAAAGATACATTGCATTTTTTAAATAAGAAATCAAGGTCACAATTCAGCAAATTTAAAGCATGTTTCCATTTCCCACCAAGAATGTTTCCATTTAATTCACCTGGACTTCGAAGTGCTCAGTTTGGATGTGTGGTGGAAAATCTTTGCTGATTTTAGACATTAGGAACAACTTGTGCCTCCTCCTATCCACCCAGTCTAATCAGCCTTCCATCCCTGCTTATGGAATCAGGTGATTTAATGCATGAGTTGTTCTAAACTTCCACTAAATTTTGGCTCAGGCGAGTTTACACTGTACTGCAGTATGCAGGTTCTACACAAGGTGGAACATGAAAAGCGACCCTTGCACCTTGTACTATGTCAGATGATTGTCCCATGTAGTCTAGAACCATTTTTGTTTTTACTCCAATTGGTGGAAGTTATCCCAGCTCCTTTTCCCAGGCGCTGCTGCCAGGTGCTATGGCAGATGTCCGAGATTTTGCCATGCCTCTGAGTTAAGGCCCCTCCCCACAGGCACAAACTGCCCATCGGGGATGAGGAACCTATGGCCTTCCTGATGTTGCTGGTCTGTTATTCCCACCAGCTTCAGCCAGCATGGTCAACGTTCACTGCACCAACCTTCCCACCCCCTTATCCATCCCTCTCCCAGGAAGCACAGCAACATGGCTGAGAGAACAGGTGAGCTCATCTGAAGGGCCACAGGTTCCCCATCCCATAGAATGTTTGCCGTGAAACCAAAAGGTAGTTAGATCCCATGGACCAAGACTGCTCATATAAATGCTTGTTCATCAGCTTCGGCTCGTACTAAATGTTAATTTATCAGGGTATGAACTCTAGGCTTGCACTGCATAGAGAATCCAGACCACTGGGCATGAGTCAGCCCCTAGTGGTTTTATTGGTGCTCTTTTTCTTTTAAAAGGTAAAGGTAAAGGACCCCTGACAGTTGAATCCAGTCGCGGGTGACTCTGGGGTTGTGGCGCTCATCTCGTTTTACTGGCTGAGGGAGCTGGTGTTTGTCCACAGACAGTTTTTCCGCGTCATGTGGCTAGCATGACTAAGCCACTTCTGGCGAAACCAGAGCAGCGCATGGAAACGCCATTTACCTTCCTGCCGAAGTGGTACCTATTTATCTACTTGCACTTTGACGTGCTTTCGAACTGCTAGGTGGGCAGGAGCTGGGACTGAACAACGGGAGCTCACCCCGTCGCGGGGATTCGAACTGCCGACCTTCCGTTTGGCAAGCCCTAGGCTCAGTGGTTTAGACCACAGCGCCACCAGCGTCCCTTCTTCTTTTGCATGCCACCAAAGCACATCTGGTATTTGCACAATAGGTCCAACATTACTGTCAGAAACAGAAGAAAGTTACCTAAGTAAAGTTAGCGAGAAAAGACCTTGAAGACAAAAAATTGTATTAAAGGGAGTGCTCATTTTTAAATTCACTTGTCTGCTCCATGTAATGAAGGCATGAACATTTAACTTCTAGTCAGATGGAGCTGTGAATAATGCATTGCTGAAGGGATGGAGACAAGGCTGTCACACCTTGGTACAATTCAAAATCAGCTTTTCCTGCCCACAGACCACATAGCTCGCCACCATCTGTGCCGAAAGGAGAACCGGTCCACAATGAATTGTCTTTCTTTGTAAGAAAAGACAAACACGTCTGTTCTCATCACATTTATAATCTAAAAGGCCTTACTTCTACACAGTAGGTTCAACACAGAGAGCATTAGGAATGCTTAAACTCCATTGAAATTAGTAAGATTTAAATAATATTCACTGCCTTCAAGTAGGATAAAGAATGGCCTACCTTCTCCATACAGAACGGCATCACAGATACAGACGCCCTGGTGTGGACACAACACTAAGCCACCTCCAACCACAGCTGTACCTATGTGAATTGTACTCCAAAATATCTAGAGGGCACCAGGTTGGGGGAGAGGGTTCCATCCATTTCAAGCAAGCAAGCAGATGCATGCTGTTCTTCCTACCTGTGCAAAGATGTGCTCCCTCCATTTAAAGTACTCTGGCACAAACCGTATGTAGAAGAGCACTGCAACTTTCCACAGCAAACTCAACAGTGTCTGAGTTATATAGACAGTTGTGCTGCTGTTATTATTATAATGATCATTATGTGAGGCAATATTTCATGATTCCTTTCTATTGCATGCAGACATGTTCACCTCCCCACCCCCTTTGCGCTGCATAGAACATAATGTATTTTAAAAGTATCAAACACAGCTGCCATTTATATGCTGGTTCTCCTTTTTACTGGGATTACCCAACAGATATAGCTTCCACTCTTCATGAAATCCTTCTGTATTTTTAGAAGTTACCCTTAAGAAGTTCTTGAGAATACACATTAAAAGGGGGTGTTTAAATCACAAAGGCCTGTGAATTTTGTTTTTTAAATTGGTGCTTCTTTCAGGTCAACTAATAGATTTTAAGAACTGTAGCCAACATCCTGATATGGTTTGGTTTTTAATGCACAGGTATTTAATCAAAATAGAACAGAAAAAGCGACTGGCTTCCAGGGAGGAAAGAGTTTAATTATACAGTTGTGGTTTTAGTACCATCCAGTAAAAATGTTCTGAATATTAATTTACCTTAAAGAGCGTTAGGCTCTGTAACACACTAACCCATTCGTAGCACAAAAGTGATACTTTTTCTCAATCGGGAGCTGTTCATTCTTGTCCACAACATCATGTTACTTTCAAACTCCTGCAGATTGATTCTAGATCCCGCTATCCGCAAGGGTGGGTGTGGTTACCTGATAAGACATTTGAAACCCCTCCCCTTGTTTAGGTTATCCCCTCCTTTGCTTCCCTGCACATGCCCCAGGTGAACAAAGCAGGTGACTGGGAACTTGATATATGCCCACCCATAGCATCACCAAACAGGTGTAGGGACACACATGCTGGCCCTGCCTTAGAGCTGCTTTCATCCATTTGCAAATGAGCACATTGCACGGCAATGCAGAATCCATCCGCAATGAGCTTTTATTTCCAGAACAGAGCCAGTTTCTCAAGAAGAGCTTTTCAGAGGCAAAAAAATATGCAACAGATCTAAATTGTGTGCAGACTACATGGGGGTGGGGGTGGGAAGCACTGTCTCCATTGGTTCTCGAATAAAATGCCGTGGGTACGCAGCCCTAAGAGTTGCATATTATTTGGCGCACAACCCAGCAGGAAGTTCTCCTTCTTCAGCCTCACTGAAATAGGAACTGCCTAGCAGCGTCAGAACATAGTAAGTTGCTTAGTGCCAATGGCCCATTTTGTTCAGTATTGTTCGCACTGACTGGCTGCAACTTTCCAGGGTTTGGGACAGGAAGTCTCTCCCAGCTCCACCCGGGGATCGAACCTGGGAACTTCTGCAGGCAAAGCAGATGCTCTACCACTAAGCTACAGGCCTTCCGCAACAAGGCATGCAGACCTTCCCGGTGGATTGTGCTCTTGCAATGTAGTGAGGTAGACAACAGAAAATAAAAAGAACTCTCCATTATTAACACGGAATTTTAACTCTTGCAATAACATTTCAAGAAGGGGGGGGACGATAATGTTACAGACATACAGCTGAAATATTGGATTAATGCTCAACTCTGTACAGCTCAAATATAAACTTTTTTAACCAAAAAAAATTAGACATTTGAGTGCATATCATGTTTTGGACATTTAGGGGGAGGGGGAGAAATGAATGTTGTTTGCCACCATTTCTGCACTTTGCAGTCTGTTTAAATAAACAAGTATTTACAGCTTCAATATGAACAACAGTGCATCCAAACCAAAGTGTGCATTAAAGAACAATTATTGCTCCTGGCCGAGACTTTCCTTTATTAGCATCATTATATTATTTATTTACTTATTTACTTTTTTTTACACTTGTACTTCTCTCCCCCACCCCTGCCACCCCATCCCACCCCCGGCCATTTTGCAGCTCTGTGAAGTCAAGATACAGTCTAACCGCTCTAGAATTCACTGGAGGAAGGAATCTCCCCGTGGACTTCAGGAATGCTCAGAAGTGCATTATCTTGTACGTCAAGCCATTCTTTGCGGCAGATGTTCATATAGCGACGCGCTTGCTCTTGGCATCACTTTGCGCAACTGTGTAATACTGCTGTAGCTTACGGTAAGGCACCTGCCTTTTCCTGGAACTGAATTCAGCTACCTGGCGAAACTTACCTTGAAACTAAAAGGCGTTTCCAAACCCATCTTTAAAAAAAGGGGGGGACCCATCTTGTGTGTGTTTTCTTTAAACTCCTTTCACAGCTTTTCATTACTAGGATCTAAAGCCCAACCTCACTGGTAATTACAGTTTGGCATTGCACTTTGTGGTGGGTGGGGGGAAGGGTGTTGAAGGCTGTTTCAGCCTGCTAATCTTGCAAAGCAACAGAAAGGAGAATACTGTACTTCCTGATGTTTCTGGAGAAATATCAAGCCAGCTCTGTTCTGCACTTGCTCTTTCCCATTTCTCCTCTTAAAAGAAAGCCTGTATCTTCAGACAACGCTAAGAATACAATCCAACACTTAACAGGAGGTATTTGGCATTTTCTGTTCCCACGGCCCCTTTCCCCATGGCAATCCTCAAGGCCTCCTGATTTCATAGAATTGTAGAGCTGGAAGGGACCCGGTGGGTCATCTAGTCCAACCCCCTGCAATGATTTATTGCCTGCTGATCTCTCAACAGGAAGTGTCTCTGAGGCCGGTGCTTTCCTACCTGCCCTCCTGGGTAAAACTACAATCTGGAAAACAAAACCATCCAGGAAATTTGTAAGCATGTGCTAAGTTACTTGTGGAGGATGGAAAGTGGAAGGGGCACATGGGTACCCTGGGGTGTGGGGGAGATATCAGCCACCATGAGCATCACTTATGAAAGTGGCCATCACCATTTCTCACAATACTGATCTCAAAGGCACTGCTGATCTGGATTTCCCTTCTGGTCCCCTCTGCTTCCCTGCACCCCCTACTCTGAGCATCTCTGATTTCTGGGTAAGAGGAGATCAAACTAAAGTGACCCCCATCTCTGGAAAAACTCTGCCTGACCAATACCCCTCCTAATATCAAATACGTGGGAGCAGACTGGGGCCAGCTACTCCTAGCCATAGAGCATCAGGAAGATGCCCACTCTCCTCCTAGCCTTTGCCCCGTGTCTTCCGAACGAGAGGAGAGCTGTTCTTGCGCCTGGCTTTCCTTGCTCCTTAAACTGCTGTCTGCTCCGTCTACCAAAAGGGAATCCTGAACTTGCAAAGCTGATGGGCAGCAGGGAGGGGTGGGCGCGGGCACAATTTCTAGCGGGCCTCTTCGCCTCTCCACCCCGACGTGGCTACCCCTTGACAAGAGCGCTTGGCGGAACGGGCTTAGCAGGGCGCAGGCGCGCTCCTCAATCCCACTCCAGAGGGCTTCCCAGGCGCGCGCGGCGGCAGCAACTGCAGCAGCGGCCGCCCCGTCGAGCGCCTCTTTCGCTTTCTCCTCCCTGCTCAGGGGTACCCCTAGCGAGTCCCTCGTGTGCGCGCGCTCGCGCTCTCTCTCCCCAAGTTCCCTGGTGCTTCTTTTTCTTCCCTCCAGGGGGAGACAGAGAGGCGCGGCGCTACCTGCACCCGCAGGACTCGACGACCATATCCTCGTACTGTTTGTAGACGACGTTGTTGCCCGCGTCCGTGTACAGGATGCTGATGGGCGTCAGTTTGGTGGGCACGCAGCAGCTGGGCGGCGTCGAGCCCGGGTCCATGGAGTTCATGAGGGTCTGGATAATGGCGTGGTTCGTGGGCTCCAGGTGAGAGCGCAGCGGGAAGTCGCACACGCCCTCGCAGTGGTACGCCTCGTACTCCAGAGGGGCGATAATCCAGTCGTCCCAGCCCAGCTCCTTGAAGTTCACATGCAGGGCCTTTTTGCTGCACCGCAGCCGCGCTTTCTTGCCGTGCCGCTTGCCGTGGCGGTTGTGGTAAGCCGTGCGCCTCATCCGACGGCTCTGCAAGCGCAACTGCACGGCGGCCGTCGATTCCTGGGGAGGCGCGTGCGCGCTCTGCTGCTGGGCTCCCCTTTCCTGGCGCAGCTCGGAGAAGAGATTCTTCCGTCGGGACTTGGTGAAAACCACCAGCAGTGCCTTCTCCTGCTGCGCCCGAGCGCCTCGCCCCAGACCCAGATCGCGCAGGTCCAGTAGGGGCTGCTGGGCGTGAGTTCGAGTCCCCGCGACGGCGCGCACCTCAAGGCACAGTTGCTGCGGCTGCTGCGGCTGCTTTTTCCACGGCTGGTGAGGCTGCAGCGCCTGCCACACATCAAACACCGCCCAGCTGCCCCCGGCCTGGGCAGACGCCGCCTCGTGCAGGCCCCAAGTCCTGGAGTCCAGGAGGCGGCCCGACAGGCAGGGCGAGACCTGCACATGGGCCAGGCCTGTCTGCGCCTTGGAGGAATGATCGCCAGGGGCTTTGCGAAAGAGCCGCAACTCCGCTCCCACCAGCTCCTCTTTGTCGGAGAGAGTCGATACATCAAACAAATACTTCTGTCTCCTTAAAGCGCTGGGCGAAAGATCGTCTGCAAGATAAAACGCATAATTGCAGTCAGTTTCACCTCTGAAGCGGGAACGTGCGCGGGGTGGGGAGGAGGCGGCCCTTGCCCAGGTAGAATTGACCTCTTCCAGCAGCCTGGCTGGCTTGGCACGAGAGAGAAAGGGGAGCGCAGCAGCCTTGCTCCTCTGCACGCTGCTAAAAGACGCCGCAGGGGCCTACAGGTCCCTAATGGAATCCAGGGGACTTCTTTCCTAAGGGAGGGTGATGCAATGGGCTGCCACTGAAATATGGAATTGAAGAATTGGAAGGGACCAAGAGGGTCATCTAGTACAATCCCTTGCAATGCAGGACTCTTTTGCCCAACCTGGGACTTGAACCCACAACCCTGAGCTTAAAGAGCCTCACACTCTACCAACTGAGCTAGGTTGCTTATCAGTTAACGTAGATGGCATTTATCTGTATAGCCCAAAGAGGAGGGCCATCTCCACTTTTTCGGAAGACAATTTCTGGTGTTAGGGAAGCTCTTCAGTGGCCTTCCTTGCAATTCGAATCACAGCGCTTTTGTGAGTCCTCAAGGCCAATTATTGTGGTTGCTGCTCGTGGGTACAAGCTTTCTGCGGCATCCACATATTGCCATCCTCGTCAAAATGCTGCCCCGTATTATTTCCCCACTTCATCCCGATTTACCATTTCCATAGAAAAATCTGTCTATTCCGGATTAGGGAGGGTGGGAATGCAGGAGGCATTTTGATGAGGACAGTGTCGTGTGGATGCTGCAGAAAAACTTGGCCTGAGCATTTATTGAAATTGCTGTGTAGAAGGGCCCCTTATCTTTCTCTCAAAAGTCCAGGCTAGCAGGATCCCCCAGGCAGAGAGACTGGGGTGGACTGGGAGGGCTGCAGTAGTTGCTAGTGGAACCCCTGCTGTTCCTCTAAAACAAAACCAGGAGTACTGAGAGTAGATCTATAGTGCTGGGGATCTGCTCTCTGTTATTACCTTGCTCTCTTAAGAACCTGGGACCTTCTGCATGCAAGATAGATGCTCAGTCCGTCTACCACAAAGCCCTCTTCCTTTGTTTTATACTGTATATATTTTTAAAAGGCATTTCTTTTGTTTTTCTAAAACCTGCTTATATGTGTTCTCATGTGGATTACATTCACCCTGAGACAAACCTGGATTTCTTTTTTTGACACATTTTGTGTACAAAATGTAGGCTGTGAAAAGCAAACCAGATTCAAACCCCCGCCCCGCCCCCGTGCGCGCCTTAGCTGCTTTCCAATAAAAAAAGGTTTACAGGCCAGCAAATACAAAAAAAATTCCCCCAGCCTCTGGGTTTCCCCCAAGAGCTAATAAAAATCAGTATATATTTTCAACAGTAAAAGTGTCACCACACAGAGCCTGCTCTCGTGAGCTCCGCGCTGCAGCTCAAGCTGGGAAAGGGAGGCTGAAACGGCTTGCGAGAGACCCGGTTATTTATTGATCGCGAAGGTCACTACTAGTATTCCTAATCAGTGTGTTTTTACAAGCTAAAAGACCTGGTTAAAAGGTCTTGGGAAGACGGCTGGGGCGGAGGGGAGGCGCAGGAGGGTGATGGATGGGAATCAAGACCTTCCAACTTGCCAGTGACAGGAAGAATCAATTTCACATTGGTACCCCCACCCCAAAAGAGAGTGCCATAACCCTTCCAGCTAAAATTGGCTCAGCGTTCCTGTGCCCCTTTGCGCTATGCATTTCACCCATAGGCACGAGCTGATACAGTACGTTGTTTGGGATTGTATAGCAGAGGAATAGGGGAAACTTTTCCAGACCATTTCCTCATAGACAACCTTCGGGGGACACATATACCAGTGGTGGGCAGAGCTAGAGGCTAGAAGAGATGTTTTGCAAACACCCATATATCATCAACTGAACTTAACCTTCTGTGACTGAAAAAGGTTGCTGATGCAATTCAGTTCATCTTAAAGCTACAGTAACATGTTTGTGGGTGTGCTTGCAAAGTGGGGGGCTGGAAAGAGGAGGAGGCATGAAAAGGGGTCTGTCTGTAAGGGAGAGTAGAGAAATGGAGGAATGAGGAGGTAAGGAAAAGGGGGTGAAGGTGATAATGTGGTATATATTTTTATTGGTTTTTTTTAATATAGATAATATGGTAAAGGTAAAGGTAAAGGGACCCCTGACCATTAGGTCCAGACGACTCTGGGGTTGCGGCGCTCATCTCACTTTACTGGCCAAGGGAGCCAGCGTACAGCTTCCGGGTCATGTGGCCAGCATGACTAAGCCGCTTCTGGCGAACCAGAGCAGCACACAGAAACGCCGTTTACCTTCCCGCCAGAGCGGTACCTATTTATCTACTTGCACTTTGACGTGCTTTCAAACTGATAGGTTGGCAGGAGCAGGAGCTCACCCCGTAGCTGGGATTCAAACCGCCGACCTTCTGATCAGCAAGCCCTAGGCTCTGTGGTTTAACTCACAGCGCCATCCGTGTCCCTAGATAATATGGTATATATGTGCAAAGGCTGGCTATGCAATAGGAGAGAGAATAAGACATGGAAAATGGGGGTGATCTGTGTGCAAGGGGGTGCTGAGAAAAGGAGGAGGGTGAGAAAAGTTTGTGAAGGTGGAAATGGGAGTGCAAAGGGGGTTGCAAAAAAGGAGGTAGGAGGAATGGGACTAGGGTTGAAGATGCCAGCAGGGGCATGAAGGAATATGCAGAATAGGTGGGGATGAATGTTTGAAAGTCCCCTTGGCTTGGGAAAACGTTCAATGGGAACTACTTTCGAATAAATATGGTTGCAAGTTTGACTCAGAGCCATCTTTCCCATAAGGCTTAGTGGTGCGTCGCGCCAGGGCGCCGGCCTCTCAGGGGCGCCCCAGCAAGTGGGGGAGCTGCATGGCTTTGCCGGCGGCCTCCCCTTTCCCTGCACGCCCACCAGCTGCGCCACGCCAACCATATGGCAGGTGGGTGTGCAGCTTCCTTCCCAAGCCTCCTTGGGAGGAGAGCGATCCCCGCAGAGGCTTAAGACATTAAAAGCTTCCCTAAACAGGGCTGCCTTCAGATGTCTTCTAAAAGTCGGGTAGTTGTTTATTTCCTTGACATCTGGTGGGAGGGCGTTCCACAGGGCAGGCACCACTACCAAGAAGGCCCTCTGCCTGGTTCCCTGTAACCTGACTTCTTGCAGGGAGGGAACCGCCAGAAGACCCTCAGCGCTGGACCTCAGTGTCCGGGCTGAACAATGGAGGTGGAGACGCTCTTTAAGGTATACTGGGCCGAGGCCGTTTAGGGCTTTAAAGGTCAGCACCAACACTTTGAATTGTGCTCAGAAATGTACTGGGAGCCAATGTAGGTCTTTCAAGACCGGTGTTATGTGGTCTCGGCAGCTGCTCCCAGTCACCAGTCTAGCTGCCGCATTCTAGATTAGTTGTAGTTTCCGGGTCACCTTCAAAGGTAGCCCCACATTGAGTGCATTGCAGAGATAACTAGAGCATGCAGCACTCTGGCGAGACAGTCCGTGGGCAGTTAGGGTCTCAGCCTGCATACCAGATGGAGCTGGTAAACAGCTGCCCTGGACACAGAATTGACCTGTGTCTCTATGGACAGCTGTGAGTCCAAAATGACTCCCAGGCTGCGCACCTGCTCCTTCAGGGGCATAGTTACCCCATTCAGGACCAGGGAGTCCTCCACACCTGCCTGCCTCCTGTCCCCCAGAAACAGTACTTCTATCTTGTCAGGATTCAACCTCAATCCGTTAGCTGCCATCCATCCTCCAACTGCCTCCAGACACTCACACAGGACCTTCACCACCTTCACTGGTTCTGATTTGAAAGAGGTAGAGCTCTTAGCAATGATAAGGTAGATAAACTTCCCCTCCCGCCCCCGCAAAGGCAGCTGAGCTTCCCTACCTAACCAGCCCCATTGCCTGGGAGGCAACACCACGCTGCTGCTCCTCCTGTCCTATGACTGTACAGACAACCATTTCCCTCCGCATCTACCACACATCTGTCCCCAGACAGGGACAGGGATCCCCAGATAGGGATGCGAATGTCTCCTGTCTTAAAAGCCTGGAGAGCAGCTGGCAGTCAGCTGGGTCCCTAGCAGTTGTTGTTGGACTACAACTCCCATCGTCCCTAACCACTGGTCCTGCTAACTAGGGATGATGGGAGTTGTAGTCCAACAACAGCTGGGGTCCCAAGGTTGAGAAGCACTTGTGTAAACAACACTGAGCCCAATGGGCCGATGATCTGGCTCAGAGTCAAGCACCTTTCTATGTCCCTGTATATACAAACAGGATCGAGACTTCCTTCCTTCCTTCCTGGCAGCATGCGAGGGGCCAGCAAGCTGCAGGGCGCTCTGAGGTCCCAGGTTCAATCCCCGGCACTTCCAGGTAGGGCTGGGAGAGACTCCCTGTCTGAAACCCTGGAGAGCAGCTGCCAGTCAGTGTAGACAGTATTGAGCGACCTCGACCAGTGGTCTGACTCCGCATAAAGCATCTGCCTATTCCTTAACCTACCTCACAGGGTTGTTGTGGGGTTTAAATTGTGGGATGTATAACACTGGTGCAGTCAATCACAACATTCCTAGAGTGTACACAAGGGTTCTTGGTCCTCCAGCTAGTTTCCTGTGCCTGGAGGAGGATCATTTCCTTTGTGTGACCAGAGGTGGGAGTGGCCTTACCTGAAGCACAGAGGTCAGAAGCCATTCTCCCCCTCTCTTCCCACCAGGACTCCGAGGATGCAACATCTCAGGAGATGCTCTCTTGGCTTCCAGCCAAGAGAGGCCCACATGGAGCCTTTCTCCCTTAAGGAGAATCTCCACATGTAAATACATTTAATCTAAGCTAGCCTGCCTTTCTGAGACTGTAGAAGCTTGAAATGACTGTGAGTAAAACCTTTATACTTTTATAAGCTTATGTGTCGTGTATTTTCTTTTAAGAGGGAACCAGGGGAAATATGTGCCAGGATCTGCCTTATTCTAGAAGTTCATAGGAACTTAAACGCCACGCTTTGCTGCGCTTTATTGGGGATGAGAAACTCTGCTAGTTTGGAGCTTGTTAGCACAAGCTGGGATAGGAAATATTAATCAATATTCCCTCATCCACATTCCCTCTCATCTCCCACAAAGGGTTATGGGCCCAGAACTGCGTATTTTGTGTATTTTTAAAGGATTGCTTTGGATTGTGATTTTTGGCAGAGTAGTATTTTTCTGTTTGCACTTCCTGGTAAGCACATGGTCTTTTGTTCTCCATTGTGCTGTGAAAGGGGGATTAGCGACCCCTCCCCTCCCTCAGAGCTCACAGACCTCAGAGGCAGTGAAGATTAGTTTGCATTTTGATTTTTGAATTTTAGCCATTTTTGGGAATTTTTGAAATTTTGAAAAATTTTCAAATTTTTGAGAATTAATATGGCAAGCTCAGGTTTTGATAGTGAAGCAAGATCAAGCTTTATGCTGCTGAATGATCGTAACTTTGTGCAATGGAAGCAGCGCCTTTTAGTGCATCTTGGTGCAAAACAAGTGCTTAAAGCGGTGAAAGATCCCAAACCTGATTTTGCTGATTTAACCAAGAAAGCAGATTGGGAAAGGCAAGATGCAGAAGCTAAACACATAATTTTGAGCAGTTTGAAAGATGAGCATTTATCTCTGATTGACTATGAAAGTGATGCATCTCAGATTCTAAAGGATATTGAGAGGGTTTATGCACAATCATCAGAGAACTCTTATAGACATTTATTGGATAAACTGCTGAAGTTAAAGATGAATTCCAGAGAACAATTTACAGGGCATTTTAAGGACTTTAATGAAATTGTTCAAAGGATTGCCCTAACTCCCAGAGCTTTTGATGATGCAACCAAAGTGACTTTTATGCTGACATCATTAGGAAAAGAATTTACTTCATTTAAGAGTATAATGGATCACACCAGAGATTTGACTTTTAATGAACTAGTAAATCACTTAAGAGAGGAATGCAGAGATTACCTTGATTCTCCACAAAGGAATCCAAGGAGGGACACAAGTTATGTTTCTAAGCAATTTCCCAAGTCTAAGGAAGTGTCCAAAGAATTAATATGCCATAACTGCAATTTAAAAGGGCACATTGCAAGGAGTTGCCAGAAGCCCAAGAATAAGTCCCGCCCCTTTCAACCAAAAGGTGAAAAGAAGGGGGGTCACGAGCGTACATTTCTACTGCAAGAAAAGAGTTTAAATGTGCAAAGAAATGAAAGGAAAAGTGACCAATTTATTTTAGATTCGGGAGCTACAAGCCATTTTGCGCATAAAAGAGAATATTTCAGAGAAATTAATGATAGTGAATGGACTGAAATCCAGATTGCTGATGGAAATGTTCTAAAATCACAAGGTGCAGGTTCAATGCGTTTGAAATTCAAGGTGAACAATGAATCTCTTGAAACAACTGTGCCTAATGTTCAATATGTCCCAGAATTGAATTGTAACTTGCTTAGTGTGTCTGCTTTAGACAAGAAAGGTTTCAAGGTTACATTTGCCAATGGAGAATGCAATGTAACGAAAAATGATGAGGTTTATGCTCAAGGGAAACTAATCAATGGTGTTTATGAGATTAACGTTTCAGAAAACCAATCAGCACAAGTCGCCCAATCCAAGCAGAAGCATGAAGCAGATCTGGAGCTCTGGCATCGAAGACTGGGTCACCGGGATATCAGAGTCATCCAGGAACTGCAGAATGGAGATCTTGTGAGAGGTCTACAGGTAAACAAAAGTAACACACCCACACCAAAGTGTATAACTTGTGTAAGTGAAAAAGGAGTCAAACCTTCTTTCCCACGTTGTGCAGAAAAGAGAAGCACAAAAGTTCTGGACATTGTGTACACTGATTTAGCTGGACCTATGAATATACCTTCCTTAGGAGGAAATAAGTATATTTTGATATTTTTGGATGATTATTCAAGGTTTTGTGTGGGATACCTTCTCAAAGAGAAGAGTGAAACAGTGGAATTGTTCAAGCAATACGTAAGCATGGTCAAGAACAAATTCCATCGAGCACCCACCACCCTAATGTCCGATAATGGTGGGGAGTTTTGCTCACGTGAAATGGAAGCCTTCATGGCTCAGGAAGGCATAGCACATGTGACCACAGTAAGCTACACACCTCAACAAAACTCTATTGCTGAGAGGAAATTTAGGTCCATCCTAGAGATGACAAGGTGTATGCTAAAAGGATCCAACTTGTCGAAGAAACTTTGGGGTGAGGCAGCAAATACTGCGATTTATATACAGAATAGGCTGCCAACAAAAGGCACAGAGCGCACGCCATTTGAACTTTGGCATGGAAGAGTCCCAAATTTGTCACACATACGTGTATTTGGAAGTTTGTGCTATTACCACGTGCCCAAGGAGCACAGACACAAACTTGACTCCAGAGCAAAGCCTGGTATCCTAGTTGGATACGCTTCTGGAGGAAAAGGCTACAGAGTTGTGGACTTACAAACAGGGAAAACAAGTTCACATCACGTGATTCATTTTGAGGAGTATGAAAAGGCTGACACAAGGAACACAGCAATTGACTGTTCCAATGAGCCACCAACAGAGGAGTTTGTAAGTTTTCCTTTTGAAGCCATACCAGAAACTAATCCACCTCCTAGTATTGTACCTCCTAGTGTTGTAGCACCCCCTACAGATGACACCCCAGAAGACGCGGAGGACCAGATGTCAGAAGGCTCCAGAGACGAAGAGGACCCGTATGCAGGGATGCCGCCATTGGAAGGAGATGAGGAAGCTGATGCGGTTCAACAAGAGCCAGAGGTCAGACGTTCCTCCAGGTCCAACAGAGGCGTTCCACCACTACGACTGTCCTACTTTGCAGGGTCGGCGCCACCACAGGAACCTTCCACGTGGGAACAAGTTCAACGGTTGCCAGCTGCTGAGGCCAGTCTCTGGAAGCAAGCCGCGCAGGAAGAGATGGATGCACTGCATCGCAACAAGACCTGGACCCTGACAGAGCTACCTCCTGGTAAGAAGGCAATTGGGTCCAAGTGGGTGTTCAAGCTTAAGAAGGGGTCAGAAGGGGAGGTGCAACGCTACAAAGCTAGGCTTGTAGCACAAGGATTTTCACAACAGTATGGCGAAGACTATGATCAAGTATTTGCGCCTACAGTGCGATACAGCAGTGTTAGATTACTTCTAAGTATTGCAGCATCTAAAGGCCTATCAGTCCGTCATGTCGACATAGCAACAGCTTTTCTTCATGGGACGATTTCTGAACAGATTTATATGAAGCAGCCCAAAGGCTTTATCAAGCAAAATGAGGCACATCTTGTATGTAAACTTCAGAAAGGAATTTACGGTTTGAAGCAAGCTGCAAGAGCATGGAACCAGAAATTACATGAAATGCTGGTTCAGCTTGGGTACAAGCAGTCAACAGCTGACAAGTGCCTGTACACTAAGAACAGAAATGGACAATTCTCTTACATTCTGGCTTTTGTCGATGATTTATTAATATCAACGTCCAATGACAGAGACTATAAAGACATAGTCAGACATCTCAACAAAGAGGTGGAAGTAAAGGAATTGGGACTTGTCCAGTATTACTTGGGAATTCAAATTGAGAGAGAAGAGGACGGCTCATTTCTTCTCAGCCAGAAGCAGAAGATAATAGAACTGATAGAAAGTATGCAGATGCAAGATGCACACCCTGTCGCGACACCCATGGCCACAGATTTTCTAAAGAATCAACAAGATTCGAAGCTGCTGCCAGACAACAGCGAATACAGGTCAGCAATTGGTAAACTTTTGTATTTGGTTACTACCAGCAGACCTGACATAGCAAGTGCAGTGGGGATCCTAAGCAGAAAAGTGAGTTCTCCCACTGAACATGACTTGGGTGGGGTCAAGAGGGTGGTGCGTTATCTCAAGGGTACAATGAATTGTAAATTAAAATTGCCAGCTGTAAGGGACCCTAAGTTGGTTGGGTACAGTGATGCAGACTGGGCTGGGGATAAGGCGGATTACAAATCCACAAGTGGTTATGTTTTTATGTTTGGAAATGCACCTATCATATGGGGCAGTTATAAACAGAAATGTGTAGCCTTATCGTCCACAGAGAGTGAATATATTTCAGCTTCGGAAGCATGCAGAGAGATCATCTGGCTGGATCAACTCCTGACAGACTTTGGTTTGCCGAGAAAAGGACCTGTCAGCTTGATGGAGGACAATCAAGGCTGCCTGCAGCTAGCGCAAACCGAGAAGTTCCTTGCACGTTCAAAACACATTGGGGTCAGGTATCACTTCATTCGCCAGATGATCCAAGATGGACTAGTAGAAATGTCCTACTGTAATACTCAGGAGATGACTGCGGACATTCTCACGAAACCCTTGCCACGAGAGAGTTTCCAGAACCTACGTGTCAAGCTGGGACTCTGGGTGGTTGAATAAAGTTGTTTTATGTTTGTTAAATGTTGTTCAGACTGAGAAGGGGTTTGTGGGATGTATAACACTGGTGCAGTCAATCACAACATTCCTAGAGTGTACACAAGGGTTCTTGGTCCTCCAGCTAGTTTCCTGTGCCTGGAGGAGGATCATTTCCTTTGTGTGACCAGAGGTGGGAGTGGCCTTACCTGAAGCACAGAGGTCAGAAGCCATTCTCCCCCTCTCTTCCCACCAGGACTCCGAGGATGCAACATCTCAGGAGATGCTCTCTTGGCTTCCAGCCAAGAGAGGCCCACATGGAGCCTTTCTCCCTTAAGGAGAATCTCCACATGTAAATACATTTAATCTAAGCTAGCCTGCCTTTCTGAGACTGTAGAAGCTTGAAATGACTGTGAGTAAAACCTTTATACTTTTATAAGCTTATGTGTCGTGTATTTTCTTTTAAGAGGGAACCAGGGGAAATATGTGCCAGGATCTGCCTTATTCTAGAAGTTCATAGGAACTTAAACGCCACGCTTTGCTGCGCTTTATTGGGGATGAGAAACTCTGCTAGTTTGGAGCTTGTTAGCACAAGCTGGGATAGGAAATATTAATCAATATTCCCTCATCCACATTCCCTCTCATCTCCCACATAAATACGAGGAGGGAGGGAGGGAGAGAGAGAGAGAGAGAGAGAGAGAGAGAGAGAGATGTAAGGCGCATCAAGCTCCTTAGAGAAAAATGGTGGGGTAGAAATACTACACACAGAGCACAAACATACATATATGCAGCAGAGATTCTGGCTGCAATCCGAGATTTACTTGACCTATCCCTCTCCGTAGCAAAACCGCTTGGACGAGGATTGGGAAGAGCCCCGGGGCCACTGACTGAGTTCAGCAAATGTTCCCTAAACCCCGTCAATGAAAGTGGGAATAATCCAGGGCCCAGGAGCAAGGGAGATGAATTCGGATTTCCAGTCTCCAGACGGTGGGCACAATCTTACACACGCTCCCTCCGAGTCAAGCGCCCTCCAGATGCGCTTTGGCGCCTCCATTTAATTGCCACTAACCGGAGGTGAGGAACTGGGCTGCAGGCGCACCGTTTTCTAATGGTTTATCGAGTGGCCGGTCAAATTACTCGATAATCCGCAAACCCCTAGAATAAAAATGGGGTCGCTTTCTTGGGAATAAATGCCATCAAAGTCCAAGGGAATTTGTACAGGACAGAAGTAGGACCCAGACGGCAAGGCGCGATTCGATTTATTCAGACGTGAAGACCTTTGCTTTCTGCTGTTGTTTGTTCCTGTTAAAACAAGGCGACAGGATTTATCTATCATTTCAAGCCTGGCCAAGGAAAACCCCAACACCCAACACATCAAATCTACAAAAGGAAGATCCAAAATTAATATATAGTGACATACACACGATGAGATGCAAATGAGGGTGGGGTCTGTCCTCCCACATCTTCCAGTTTTGTTAGAAGTCTCGTTTCACCTCCTCTGGAAACTAGCCGTTTTGACTTCTGGCTGGCTCGGTTTGGTAATCCCTCAATCCGAATTAATCCCTTTCTCAGTGGACGGTCAAGAAAGTGCATCGTTAAAGTGGGGGAAGATTTCAAAGGTCACACCTCATCTCAGGCACACCAAGGGCTTAGTAAGCAATTAAAAAGATAAATATTTTTTAGAAAAATAAATAGAACACGGCAGTAGCGAATGCCAGAACCGGCTTAGCCATTTCAAAACGCATAGCGGAGGAGTTGCTTCAGAGATGCACAAGCCAACACGGTTCCGTTCCCTTTTCATAGAATCAGAGTTGGAACTTCAAGGGTCACGTAGTCCAATATTTCACCCAATGTGGGGCTTGAACCCACAGCCCTGAAATTAAGAGTCCCATGCTCTGCCGACTGAGCTATCCCAGGGCGGATCCATAACTGAGCCAAGACTTAGGTAAGATGCGCTGCAAAGCGCCATAAGAACGATTTTTAAAAAATAAGAATGAGCTAAATCTTCTCTGCCTGTTGGTTTATTGACAATCTGATACGGGGAAGGGGAAAGAAGAGGAAGAGGTGTTTGAAACTTCAGAAGGAAATGTGGGTCCACACGCTCCAACCCTCAACCGAGGGAATCTCTGCTTTGAAGTGAAAATCGTGCGATCCTTACTCAGCTCTTTCCAAACCAGCTCATCTGAGGTTGCAGCCGCAAACCAACTCACTCACCTAGGCGGAAAGCCCTACCGAAGGGAACGAGTCTCTCTTCCCAGCTTAGGATCGGCGCTGCTGCAGCAAACGCCGGAGTCGCGCCCCTTCAGCTCCCCGAGATTCCAGCGCCTTAAATTAAATTGGAAACGGGGGCGTTTCTAGAAAGGAAAAGCTGTTGCTTTCAGACAGGGTGGGGTAACCCTCCGCCCTCTCACCGGCTCGCCGCGGTTATTCCTAAACGGAACTAGAGCTCCGTCCTGACCTGTAATACGATCCCCGCGTCCGCCCTAATAAAAGAGGGGGGCGGGATCCAGACTCATTGATTCCTTGGCGGTTTTCAGACTGAATTACGTCCCACTGATTTCAGTCGGCTTGATTTACGCAAGGAAGTAACTCAACAAGGGCGGCGGCCCGAAACGTAGGAGATTTCTTGGGTGGCTTCCTATTTATCCTGTTTCATTATTCCCTCTCTTTCCCATATGTTCTGGCTGTGAGTGCCGCTGATTTATGGAGCCCAAACCGCACCGTCTCCGCGCGCAGGAGCTTTCAGCAGGGTCGGCGAGTCCAACGTTTTGCAGAAATATATATATATATTGGAGAGCGTTGGAGGGGCCCAGGAGGGGACCCCAAAACAACCGAGTGAGGACTGGTCAAGGAATGCAACAGTCGGAGAGAAGGGCGGAACACGGGCATGCAGCGGATTCTCTGCGCAACGTTATTTTTCCTAAGGTCTCGCTTGCACTGGGCAACGATGTCCGAGTTATATTCTCTCTCTGCATCCCTTCCCCCTTTGGGTTCAACTATTTTGGACGCTGCAGACCTCTTCGAATTTGTTGAGCAGGTTCTTCTGGTGGGTTCATAAAGTCTGAAGGAGGGATGATTTGCAGCAGATCTACTCAGAAGCAATTCCAGAAAAAAGATTCTTGTCCATCCCTCTCCAGGTTTCTCAGAGACTCAGCAGCACTTTTTACATCTGCTAAGGTTTCTTCCTAAGCGTGCGTAGGATCGCGGCCACGATTTCTGCGCTCAGATAGCTTGGCGGCTGCAAGAGAACTACTTCCCAAGTAAGCGTGTTTCAAAGAAATGAAGTTAAAGCTGCGAGCCATCCTTTGGGAATTAAGTGGGAAAGGATAGGAATTCTAAGCGACCGTCAGCCCGCTTGCTGCGTTTCAACCGAGTACTCTTTCATATACGATTTAAAATAAAAACAACCGCGATGCTGCGACTTCAAAGCACTTGCGCTCTGAACCAATTCCCTTCGCCTTTGTTTGTAGGTAAGACTACACGCGCTTCTACACCGTGTGAGCCTAAACTCTTCTGATCAGAGTAAGTCACATAGTCTTTGGTCGGGCTTACTTCTGAGTGAACGTGTTTAGGATAGGGTTGCGTGGCTTATTAATTGAGCGGACTCTTTCTATGCATCATTCATTTCAATCAAAGTTCCCGGGATCTACCACTATGAGGTGAGCAGTTTGGGGCAAATTTCTAGCTCCCGGAGGATCTCTTGAGTCTTGACCCTTCCTAGGAAAAAGTCCCTCGGGGTAATTCTAGACAGCTCCCTGGATTCCCAGTCTTCATGAAACAAAAAACAAAAAAACGGCGCCTCCTTTTACTAGTGGAGATATAGGCGGGCAGCATTGGCCCGTCCAGCTGCTGTCTTGAGCTGCCGTCTAGGAAGCCTCGCGGGACTCCTTTGTGAGTAAGCAGACCTCTGGCTGCATGATTAGAAGCCCTACAATTAAATCAGGTTAAACATTTTAAGCTTGCTACCTCTTTCCGTTCCGGTTCCCCCTCCCCGATTCCCTTTTTGCCTCACCACCTCCTCCTTGGCGTGTCAGGTGATTTCTCGCCCTCGAAAAGAGGGTTTTCTTTAAAAAGAAAACAAAACAAAATCGAAAGGCGCGCACTGAGGTGCATCTGGTATGAAGCGGCTCCCCTCCCCGCCCCGCCCCCGCCCCCGCCCCCGCCCGTCCTTCTCTGCACTGCTGTCGTGGTCTCTTTTCGCCGAGATTCGTGCAAGCCACCAGTATTCTCTGGAGATGGCACGCCAAGGCGCTAGTCCTCAAGGTTTTATCTTTTTCTCCCTCTCGTTTACCAGAAGATTCGGACGGCTGCCCCGTTCCTCCCGTCTGTCGCCAAGCTAGGCTGAAGCTCAAGCAGCCAGGAGAGCACCCTAGCTGTTTGGGAGGCCCTTGGAAGCCCCGCTCGTCATTGGCGGCTGAAACCCCCCGTCGAGGACCCTCCTGGTGGCTGGTCAAGAAACACCCGCAGCCTGCACAGTAAACAGCCGTGACAGCCTCGTCTTGCGCCTCGGCCCGTCTGAGGCAGAGCGAGACAGGCCTTTTCGCCTTGGGTGGCATTGTTTTCCGCCCCAGGGAGAGTTGTTATATAATATATATTACTCCAGGACGGGTTTTCATTAACGGTGCGCTCCGGTCATTAACCGTCTTGGAAAGCGCACGTCGAAAAGGGAGGATGCCTCTGCCTCGCCCTCCTAACCGAAGTTTCCACCTTCTCCAACCTAGCACCCCCTCCGGATGTTTCAAGTGGTTGTCCAAACTAGGTTGGAGGCTGCTATGAAGCCTTGACACCCGGAATGGGAACTCTCCAGTAGTTGTTGGACTCCAATTCCAATCAGCCTCAGCTGAAAGGAAAACCAACAGACAAGGATGATGGGATATGTAGTCCAGTCAAGGCCATGTCAGACGACAGGAGCCCCCCCCCCCCTTAACTGCATGAAATACATCAGCCTTCGCCAATTCTGCCGGAAGCGCTTAGACTACAACTCCCATCATTCCTGACCATCTGCTGTACTGGCAGATGGGAACTGGAGTGCAATGCAACAGGTTGGGGAGGCTGGCATAGACTGCTGTTAGGGAACATCAATCCAAGTAATCCTTGAAGCCTTGATAGATTTAGCCCGGACAGCCTAATCAACAAGCCAGCGTCCTCGTGGAAAACTAGAATTTAAACCCAATTAACCAGACAGGTGTAATCGAAGAGGTGTGTGTATAATCAAACTATTCCCGTTTCGGACCGTTTCAGCACCTGAATCTTCCACGACCGAAAATATATGTGCCACAAGACGAAAATAAGGAAGAAACGCAGAATTTGGGGTTTTCAAACCACACAACCCGCAACAGGGTTGCATTCAGTCTTAGAGTAGACAAATCGAAGTTAATGGACGTGACTAACTTGGGCTCATTAATATCAATGGGTCTACTCTGAGCAGGACTTAGCAATGTATACAACCCGTATTATACCGGTAGTGTTTTGCTAAATACCAATGCGCGGTTGAGAAAGACGTAGAGGCTGGGAGTTTAAACGCTTTACAAAATCAGATTAAAACAATCGAGGTGGCAGTCAATGCTGCTGCGATCAAACGGTGCTACGGAATTCCCTGGGCTTCTGGGCTTGGGACGGCGCTGCACTGCACACGAGTGAAGGACAGCAGGCCATTACCTGGCGAAGGGAGACACCTGGCCTTCCAGATGTTGAAGGATGGTGACTCCCATAATCCCTGACCAATAGACATGCAGGCTGCCGGAAGCGGAAGCTGGAGTCCAACCATTTATGGAGGCGCATGGCTCACCCAGCGCTAGATAGGTCCAACTGGCACTGTTTTCCCATTGTATTAAATGGGGACGATCATACGAGCCAGTGGCCACAGCCAGTTCGAAACTATATTTGTTTACTCCCTGGATTATGATGGGACTGGCTCACTAGTAAGTATGCATAACGCTGCATTTAAAGATAAGCAGTCTCCTTTCCAGCCATTTAGCAGGGCTTCATTTTTTTATTATTTTATTTTAACAAAATGTATACAAAGCTTGATTTTAGTAAAACCTCTAAGGGATTTACATAGAAATCATCAATAAAAGCAATTTTAACGTAATTAAAAGCATTAAAGACAATTCGAATTAACAGTAAAAGAAGAAGTTTAAAGCACGTCTGCGTGTTGCGCCCGGGTAAAAAGGTAAAGGGACCCCTGACCATTAGGTCCAGTCGTGTCCGACTCTGGGGTTGCACGCTCATCTCGCATTATTGGCCGAGGGAGCCGGCATACAGCTTCCGGGTCATGTGGCCAGCATGACTAAGCAGCTTCTGGCGAACCAGAGCAGCGCACGGAAAGGCCGTTTACCTTCCCGCTGCAGGCCTGCAGCGGTACCTATTTATCTACTTGCACTTTGACGTGCTTCCGAACTGCTAGGTTGGCAAGAGCTGGGACCGAGCAATGGGAGCTCACCCCGTCGCAGGGATTAGAACCGCCGACCTTCTGATCAGCAAGCCCTAGGCTCTGTGGTTTAACCCACAGCGCCACCTGGATCCCTGTTGCACCCGGTAGGCTTGCCTAAATGAAAATGTTTTAAGCAGGTACTCGGAAGTGCCGAGGGAAGGCGCCTGCCTGGTGTCAACAGGCAGGGAGTTCCAATGTTTGGGTGCTCCCACACTAAAAGAACGCTTTCTTCCAAGTGTGGTCTGAGTAGCGTTTATGTGGCGCCTCTAATAGTGCCCCTTCTGCAGATCCAGGTGGTCGAGTGGGCGTATCTGGGGAGAGGCCAGCTCTCAGGGAAATCCAGCGGCTTCCTCCCGCTCCTCCCTCTCCACTGCTTCACTTCAATTGCGTGAGGAAATCCCTACAATTGCTGAGCCCAGGGAACGCCTTTAAAAATTCTCCGCAACTTTCTGGCGGGTAAAGTTGCACTTTGTCGAACTGAAAGGTTCGCAAGATAAAGCGGGTCAACTTGCGTTTCACTAAAAAGAAAACTTTTCGAGTGACTAAAATAAATAATATGTGTTCTGACGAGAGCATCCGCCACTATTTTATCTCCCAAATGCAACAGAACATGAGACTGCAAGCTTCCATTGGATGTGTGCACGCTATTTACTCGGAAGTAAATCCCATTGCTTTCAGTGGGGCTTTCTCCCAGGCAAGAGTGTAAAGAATTGCAACCCTGAAAAAGCTGTTGAGAGTAAAAATAGGAGAGAGATGGCCCACAAACTGCTGTTTTATTGTCTGCAACGTGTTCTTGGCTCAATAATCCTGTTTTAATGGTGGATTTATTCTGCTTGATTAGACAGAATCATAGAGTTGGAAGGGACCCAAAAGTTCATCTAGCCCAAATACTTGCAATGCAGCTAAATAAGTTTTTCTGCCATGCTTCCGCAACGTGACCACCTTATTGCTGTCCGGGGGCGGGGCAGAGGGGTTGTGGCGCATCAACGGCAGGACAAAAGTGGACTTCTGGTGTGAAATGTTACAGGATTCCAGCAGGAAGTGTTGCAGGATATGCACTGGTGGGAAATGGAGCAGTATGACCCCCTCGGACTTTTGCAGGGGCAAAGAGCATTGAGAGGGGGATCCCGTGCAGCTGCCCCATAGAATCAGGAGCAGAGAGCGTCATTAATGCGCAACAAAAGACGGCTGATAACATGGGGGGGGGGTCAAGGTCAATACAAATCTGAGGTTCTGAGCCCCCCTCCAACAAAAATCCTGGCTATGCCCATGGCTGGTACTAAGGCCGAGAGAGGGAGAATACCTGTGTCTATTCAGCTTCCTTCTAACTCAGGATCACGCGCAACCCGGAGAGGTTGGCAGCGCGGAGAAGTGTGCCTCGAAGCCCCTCGCCGTCCTAAGGAAATCCCCAGTGGGATGAGGACGGTCGAAGTCTGACGCACACAGGAACAAGTCCGGGGGGGGGGGCAGAGAGGAAGCCACTGCAGTGCCTTCCGGATGTTGTTTAACTCCTATCATCCGTCCTCCTTGGTCGGGCTGCCTGGAGCTGATGGGACTTGGAGTCCAAGGACATCTGCAGCGCACCAACTTCGGATGCAGCGCTGGACTTGGAGCGAAAAGAACCGGGTTCAAATCCCGTGCTCCGACCCAAAAGGTGGACTAGTTAATCATTTCTTCTTCCTCTCTCTGGGTAACCTACCTCACAGGGTTGTTGTAAGGATTAAAGGGGAGGATGGGAGGAACCTAGTATAAGCACCACAGGTGCAAAATGAAGGTGTGGGTGTTAGACCCCCCCCCCGACTACTGGCTATCCTTGGGCTGATGTGAGTTGCCCAACAAAATCTGCAGGGCTGTAACTGTCTGGCACAAAATAATGTACACCGCATTTCCACAGCTAGGGAAGTGGCTAAAGCTTTGGCCCAGGAGTTCTCAAACAAGCATTTCTTGTCCTGACCTTCTTCAGGGGGGATATACATCTATCGCCGGCACGCTAAAAATGGGTGGCTCCAAGCGCCGCTATGAGAGGAAGAGAGAGATAGGATAAATTCCGCTTTTTTCCAGCCAGTCTGAGCAGCCACTTCCCCTTGCCTGAGCCCAGCAGAAGGCCATCTGAGGGTGAAGTCAAAATCCAGCGAGGGCGAATGGGGATATGTGACACTGCAGTTCCGCATACGTGTTTGTGCTTGGTTCCCGCCCCCCCTGCTATAAACCGCCGGGGGATCTTCGGATGAAAGGCGGTGTACAAATTTTAAATAAAAATAATACTCAGAAGTTCTATTAATGGCAGTGGGGCTTATTCCCAGGTAAGTCAGCACAGGTCTGCAGCCTGAGGCAAGAAACCGCATTGGTGTTATTACATTTATTTCATAATCATAGAGTTGGAAGGGATCCCGAGGATTATCTAGTCCAACCCCCTGCAATGCAGGAATCGTTTTGTCCAACGTGGGGCTTCAACCCACGATCGCGAAATTAGGAGTCTCATGCCCTACCGTACTGCTTCATGGCATGCCAAAAAATAGGCTTCTGGGCTGTTTACAGAATATAAAAAGGCACTTCAACTTCGATGCACGTGACCATATTATTTTTTTAAAAAAATAATAATATATTGAGCATTATAAAAACCACTGAAACTTGAAGGCGTGTGATCATATTATTTCCTTGTTGGCTTGCTGCTTCCTTCCACAACAAACGTCTTCCGTGGTTTGTGATGTATAAAAACTGGTTCCATAAACAGCAGGCTAAGACAGTCCAAAGTGCTCTGCAATATCAAACCACCACTCGCAAGGCGGTGGACTATCCTTCGTGGGAAGTTTTTAAACCGAGGTTGGATGGCCCTCTGTCAGGGATTCCTGCATTGCATGGGGTTGACCTAGAGATGACCCCTGGGGGTACTTTTCAACTCTGCGATTCCATAATTCTATGAAATCCCTACCTCGGGCAGCATTCTGTTCCCAAGCCTATGCGCCTGCGAAACCCCCAAGTGAGACGCAGGGGCTATAGCGCCCTCCCGCCAGCAAGCTCTGCACGCAGTGGGCTCAAAGGATGGGGCTGTTTTCCTTGGGGTACCTGCGCTTCCCTTGTGGAAAGACATCCTCCAAACTGTGGTCCTAGGCCAACCCGAATCAAGGCCAGCTATTGCGATGCTACTGGACAGACGGATGTTATACGTAGTGAAGAAACAAATCTCCCGGCTGCCTAAAGTGCTGCGTTTTCGCCCCTCTTATCCTCTACGTCTCCCCGCTTCGCAGTACTGTGGTGGATTCAATCCCCAGAGCAGGATCCGAAAGGCAGGCAAAATTTTGGATACATAAATAAGTACCACGCGCCACGTGGCTGTATGATCCCGTTATGCCGTGTCTACCGTGCTTCCCCCTTAAAATAAAAAATACAAAACCAGGTTGCCTCCGGCTCAGACTTACAAATCTCCTGCCCCGGAACAACAGGCCTGGAGTGAACCCAGACCAATACCGTCAAAGAGTAACACTGCCAAACGCCTCTAAACCCTGCAGACATTCGTTGCAAACAAGTTATTTAACTCCCCGCCCCTACACCTAACCAGATGTGTCCGCTCGCTTGCGCTTCCTTCCCAAAGAAAGGGGGGAAAGCGTCCTACCGAGTTCAGCGAGGCTTCTTCCAAAATAAGTCTGTCTAGGGCGGCGGATTAAAGTTAGGCGCTTTCTTGGGAGTACCACTGAACTCAGTAGGGATTACTCCGGAGTAAACATGCTTAGGAGGGGGACACAAGACTACTGTCCTCATCCCAGGCGTTTCCTGCGTCCAGACAATATGCCTCCAACTCAGTTTAGTGCTGGCTTGCTGGGGGGGGGGGGAGAAGGACGCCCAGGCTGGTCCCCCTCCCTTCATGCCGGGTCTTCTACCTCTTTGCTGGGCCAGGAAGCGCAGATTGGAACCGTCTGCGGGGCTCCGTCGCTCCGGCCGTCTGGTCTGCATTAGCGGTTTGTTGTTGTTTTTTTTTTTTATAAGGGGCTCAAACAAATCGAATACAAGGTCACCCCATCATTAAAAGCGGTGAATTCCCTTCTTCCCCATTAAAATACTTCCCTGCTTGTATTTCATTCGCCTTTCGCCAACCACAACACAGCCCCGAAGGCGCGGCCCGGATTGCGCTTCCCTCGCCCCGGCCGGCCGGCGGATGGTCCCACCTAGAAACCCGCCGCTTTCCGTCAACACGCAGCCGGAGAGGAGCTGCGAGAGGGACCCGCATTCCTCAGCCGTCGCAGCCCAGCCCTGCTTCCCACCCCGTAGGGGTTGTTTTTGAACTGCGGGCGCTCCCCGCCCCTCGAAAAACTTCCCTTCCCTCTCGGCCACCTACCCGCAAACACCCCACGAGGGATATGAAAGACGCGTCTACCAAGAAGGGAGGGAGATGCCCAACTCTAGCACAGCCGGGCTTTGCGGCCTGCTTGCTTGGCTTCTCCTTCTTTTTGCAGGAAATATAGCCACTATTTGGAAACACACACACGAGAGAGATACACACACACACCTCAAGGCTTTAAAACCAGCGTCTTCCTCAAGTTCCACACCAGCGGCAATGCAAAACCAGCAGGAGGGCAGTGTTTGCACGCTTGATGCCCCAGTCCACCTACTGAGGAACAAGTGAGACTTACCTCAGGGCAAACGGGCAGAGGCAGGGAGTCTCCATCTGTTGCTGTTTCCATAAACCTTAAAAAACAAACTCCATTTCCCTTCCCAGTTCTCCAACTTTCACACACGTGTCCTCCGATTCAGAGGGAGAGGCTACAAGAGGCGTCACAGCAGGGTTACCACGGGTGGTGACCTTCAGATGCTGTTGGACTGAGACTCTCACCATTGGGCCATGAGACTTGGAGTCTAACGGCACACGGGGGACTCCACCTTGGTGACCCCCGAGGAGAGAACACTCAGATGTAAAAGATGGTCAAGCATGCGGTCCATTTCTCTTCTGCTTTGTACAGGGACACACGGTCTGCATGTGGTACACGAGGGATTGTATCCAAATCCAACCCAGAGAAGACCTGGAATTAAGGAACCTAAATTGCTCAGGTCTATTCACTTCAATGGGTCTACTCTGAGTAGGGCGAATACTGAACACAGTCCATGTAACGGAAGGGGAGCCTCAAAGAAGTTGGGTGGGGTTTGTTTTTTTTAGTGTCCTGCTTATCAAAAGGGTCGTGCCACGCTCAGCCCTCGCTAGGTCCTCTCGGTCCCTTTGCTGAAACCTGCAGATCTTCCTGACCCCGGCCTGGCATCCCGATCCCAGACACCCGGAGGTGCGTGCCCGCGGCAGATGGACAAGCCCTGCAGCACGTGTGAATTTTTAAGACTCTCATCCAAGGCAAACTCAGCGAGGCAGAGAGAACCGTGCTCTAAAACAGAGATCCACGATTGTAACCAAGACAGCGCCTTGAAGACAAATACAAGTATGTATTGAAGTGGCATAAGCTTCCGCGAGCTAGGCTGCACTCGACCAGATGCACGGAGTGCTGTCATGAGTTACAGGAATACATACACGTGGAAGGAGTGCGTTAGAAAGAGGCAACAGCGAAGTCAGAATGAAACGAAGCGCAGAAAGCAGAGACGCAGGGAGCGTAGCCATCCACAAAACTGTTGCTGCTAATCCATACGCATTGGCTAATTCACATGTGAGCGGGTTTACTTGTTTTTTAAACCACGCAACGTGTTTTCCAGCCTTATATTCACTTGCGAGGAAATCAGTTGGACTGAACTCACGGACTTCGGCTGCGCCGTGAGAAACGGAAGTCACAGTCCCGGTTGCTCTCTTCCAAGCAAGCCTATTTCTGATGCGCCAGGCACGTGTGAACTCCGTGGAAAGAAATGCCCTATGGATGTCATGTCAGTGGGCATTCCCAGCACCCACGAGCTTCCACTGTTTCCAACCTGCACCCCTGCCGCTCGTTTTTAGCATATCCCTGGTCAGGAATATACCAAGCGTTTAAGAGCCTGCCTGCCTGCACTTCCCTCGCCTTCCAACCCGATCCACAAATTCTGGGATTCCCAAGCGGCCAAGCCCTTCTTCAAACCCTTGAGCCTCACCTGCCTTTCACCTTCCTCGGGTAGTAAATCACAACAATCACTCGCTCTCAGGCAGGCCTGCCGATTTCTCACCCCAGAGCCTGATCTCTGAGCCCCCATTGAACTAAATGGGATTTCTTTCCACCCAAGAATGTCTAAAGAAATATAATAATAATAATAATAATAATAATAATAATAATAATAATAATAATAATTTAGTGCCTTTGCCGTTCACCCCTCAATCCAGCGGCAGTTCCTAATTGTTCTGCTTTATTGTGGGGTTTCTAAACGTGGGGAGAGGGGAGAGGGAGGGCGGAGGCGGCGGAGCGAGCGGAGCACCATCTGCGTTTTAATGAGTTTACTTCATGCGCCAACAGTAATTTTCCTACATTCAGCGAGGTCCTGTCTGATCTTGCGACCATAACTGGGAGGAGTGGTGAAAGGGGAAGGGGGTAACCCGGCTTTATGGTAAGGGGGGAGGAGTTAATGCTAACTACCCCCCACTTCCCCCCCCTAAACACGTAACAACAAAAATAATAAAGCACGTGAGCGAGCAGAGCCCTCTCCGATTAATAAACTATTCTGAAAGTTCTGCACCGAAGGGGGAGGGTTTCTTTTTTTAGGGTGTGTTATTTTTTACGCAACGCCCTTCTAAAAACCACCAGCGAAGTCCTAACCGTGCCATCCTAGATCTAAGCAGGTCCCATCGATTTGCAGCCGAAATAACTCTGGATTTATCCCCGTGGAAAGGATGGCTCGGGCGTGCTCCTGAGGGTGTGTATTATGGACTCTCTCTGGCCCTCATCGGACGCTGCTCAGGGAGGAGAAACAGAAGCGAGACTTAGGATCGCTTCTCTTCGCTCCAAGCTCAGCTGAGAGCCAGAGAGGAACCCCATCACTCCGCGTTACTTATAATGATTTGGGAGAAAGAGAACTGTTTCTTTAGCCAGATCCACAATAAATCGCCCTACTCTCCAGCAGAGTGAAAGAAAAAAAAGGTGGGTGGGATTTGTGGGAGCGTCGATTTCTCAAAAAGAAAAAAAGAGGAACCCATTCCAGCCACTCTCTTGCCTTTTCGTTTAAAGTGATATTGACCAGGCGAGCAAATACCGCGGCGATCCTTAAGGGAGGGCTTAGAGGAGAATTATTCCGCGTTAGGGAAATGGAAGTCTGTAGCTGCGCGTCGGGCAGGAGTCCTGCAAATGATTGCAGAGGAGTCCTCCCGTGCTGTTCTTGCTCCTGCTGCTGCATAAGCCCATCTCAGCAATTAACTGGAGGACGGGGGGAGCAGGGAGCCCACAGGGAGGTGGGCTTTGAAAAAGAAAAAGGGGGGGAAGGGGGGAGCCAAAGCGGGGGTCGCCTGCCACTTCAGAGGAACGGAAGTTCTCTTGAAGTCCTCCCCGTCGAGGGTGCGCCATTGGCTGGTCCGCCTTCATTATGGGAGACTAGACAATCTTTGATATGTTATGACATGAACACTCAATTAGATCACTGAGTTGAACTACTCCAATCAGGGGCTTGATGCTAAGCAACCCTCAGAAGGTCCAGCACGAGGTCACAGCCTGTGACACATCAAATCAAAATCAATGGGGACGACCGGGGGGGGGGAATGAAGGCTTTTCTCCTCCTCCTCTCCTCACCCCCGCCCCTTCACCAAACCTCCTGGGGGAATCGCCCTCCCGCTTGCTCTGCCACCATCGCCCGCCTTCCCTCAGAGAAAAATCTCCCAGGAGGGTAGAGTGAGATCCATCTTTGGAGCCAAGTTTTCAGGGTCCTCTGTAGCCTACAAAATGTTCCCCTTCCTATCCCTTTTTGTTCAGAAGGGAGCGATTTAAACTGGAGAGGTGTGTCCCAAGTTGTGTGTGGTTTTTGAAACAAACCACATTAAAAACCTCAAGGAAGGGTGGGGGCCCATTTCCTAGCTGAGAAGCGAGATAATCTCCTTTAAAATCAGATAGTATGCTACTCTCCCCTCCTCTGCATAGAAACCCACCCCAGCATTCTTGGTGGGGTGGGGAGCGAGAATGGAGAATTAAGAAGCAGTTCAGGTGCCACCGACCAGCTATTTTTAACCGAGGCTGCCAGCTAAAGCCTCCTTTAGAAGGATTGCTCTCAACAAACGAGCGAACAGATAACCCACCCGAGAACAGTGTTTCAAATATGCCTAGCATCAATCTCTCGTTATGGTGGGGGCGGCGGCGGCGGTGGAGGTAGAGGCGCAACTAAAAGCGCGGTTAACTCTTCCCATGAGCCGCACAAGAGAGTAATCTCCTGGGCTCCCCTTCTCCAGTGAAAGCTACCTTACGAATCTCTGACTCATGTAAAGCTTGCGGTCTGCCATGATGAGAATGGGGCTCCCCCTTCCTATTCACTTTCCGATTGCCCTTCGAAGCAATAAGGAGGCAATAGATTTAAACCTGGAGACTGGTTGCGAGATACCTGTAAGGTAGGGCGCAACGGTTGGTAAGGAGCCGGGATTGGGGGGGGGGGGGAGAGAAAGGAAAAAAGGGGGGAGATAAACAGTTTAAACCCCCCGGGGGGGGGGAGTGCTGTAAGTTAAAATTCCCCAGTAGGAAAATAAATAAAAGAACGAAGTAATTTGCCACGTTTTTTTAAAAAAAACAAAAACAGAAGAAGCAATTTACTCCAGGAGGGTAAAGATGGCAATGGAGCATATAGGAAAATGGTTAACAATGCCTGGAAAGTGTCCATGCCTCATTAGCCGGTCTCAGGGTTGGTCTTGTGGGAATTGTGGGTTGAGGGGATGTTTCAAGCCCCCCCTTAATTGCTGGCGTCCCCATCTCCTTGGGGCAGAGACCTTTAAAGGACAGGGGAGCTACTCGGATCTTTTGAAACGAAGTGGAAGCTTTTAGTTCATTCTTTTTATTTTGCTCTTTTTTTTAGTGGGAGGGAATCAACTACCGGTACCATTTTCAGTCGGCGGTTTTGATGTTTGCTCCCTCCAAGGCTTTCCAAGGCTTTCCTGGCTCGGTTAGGAGGGCAGCTGGTGCGCGCAAAGGGCCCAGACGAGGCAGGCAGGGAGCCCTGAACAGGGATGTGGGTGGAGGTGGAGGGGGGAGACCAGGCTTTGGGGAAAGAGCGTGCTAAATGGGAAGGGGGGGGCTGAGAGTGGGAGGGAGAAGAGTGTGGGAATGACCGAATTTACAGCCATATTTATGGATCATTTATGATCCCCCGAAGGATCCTCAGAGATCTCGGAAAGTGGGACGTGGACCATCCATTAAAGGCTTGGAGAAGCGCATCGCCTACAAGGGAGTGAGGTGGGTGGGTGGTGAAGCGATCTTTAGGGGATCCCGAGGTCTAGCTCGACCTGAAGATGCTGCGATTGTACCCAGATTTGTTTGTTGGTTGGTTTTTTTCTAAAGAAGGGATGGCGGATTTCTGTGGAAAAGATACGAAGTGTGTGTATGGGGCGCGGGGTTCCCACGGAATCCCACGGAGGCTGCCATGCGTTAGGGAGGGAGACCTGTTCAACCCGGTGGGATTTGCTCAGCAGTAACCGCGGGCCGGATGGGGTCGAAGGTCCTTTTTATTTTGCACCGGTTTTAGTATTCATTGTGGCTAAATGATTCTGATTCTGTGGGAGCTGGCAGAAGCTGAGGCGAGCCTTCCTGGCCGTTAGAACCGAGCAAGCGCTGACCCTCGCAAAGTTTTATTGGAAACTGACCGAAAAAGAAAAATCCCCCCCTCCTTAATTTGTTTCATACAAAACCGGGCCCGGTGGGAGGAGAACCCCCGCTCCCCATCGCGATTAACCTAGATCTGGATTCCCACAAGGAAACCGGGGGCCGCCTTCGGATTACTCCGGACTCCGCTGCGCTTTTAATCCACCGAACGGAGTAATTCCCGTAGAAACGGCTTCCTAACAGAGCACCGAAAAGAAAACGCGACCCAGAACTGCAGCTCATCCCGATGGGAAAAAAAGCCTGCGAAACATTTCTGGCAGATGAGAGAGGCGCTTCCGTCGAAGTCCGGGCGCTTTAAGGTTGGATCAAGTTTGGCAGAGGCAAGACAGCAGAGAGAGGGGAGAAAACTTGCACTAGAAACCGAGCTTTATTTCTGAGACGCCGGCGCAACCGAGAAACCAAACGCGAGCATTTGTCCCCAACCCCAACGGCGATTCCCCGGGTGGAGACCACACCAGACGCCGCTTTCTCAAAGGGCCGCTCTTGTGCGTCTTGAACTCTGCGGAGAGACCCACCAGAGTCGACGGGGCACACGCCCCAGGAAGCGCGCAGAAAGACGGAGGGGTCCTCCATCCAAGGCACGTGCTACTCCAGTGCAAGTGTTCCGGAGTGTGTGTGCGTTCACATCGAGACGCGTGTGGAAACCCCTATTCAGACTGAACTCCAGAAGGATGCTGGTGGCAGAGCACACAGGAGCTGAGAGGGATTCGGGAGCCTGCAGGAATGACGGGGAAACCAGGGGAGTGCGGTCGGATCGGTGCCCTCTTTGGAGGGGCTGCAGGCTGGAGGGAGAGAGGATGTGTGTGTGTGGGAGATATTTCGGGGGGAGGGAGGAGGAGACGGTGGATCGGGCCCGGGGAAATGTCAGAAGGTGGATCGGGCCCGGGGAAGTGTCAGAAGGAGCATCAGGCCCGGGGAACCCGCCCGAAGAAGGTGCCCGTCCGCTGCGCCCCGTCAGCTTACCTCGCCCCCTGTCCACGAAGCTGGTGATGGTGTTGGCGGCTTTGGAGGACTGGAAGAAGGTGGCGTTGATGCCCAGCTTCTCGGCGATGGAGTAGGTCCGGTAGAGGGAGAGCATGTACTCGTGGGGCTCCACTCGCGGCGGCGGCGGCGGGGCCCAGGCGGACGGTCCCTTCCGGGCGGCGGCGTCTCGGGGCGAGCGGGGCGCTTTGCCGTCCTGTCGGCTCCGCATGCCCTGGTCGGACTCCCGGAGAGGCTCGTTCGGCGCGTCGGCGGGGATGGTGGCCTGCTGGCAACAGGGCAGATCCCCCCAGAAGAAGCAGGCGAGGAACACGGCGGAGAGCAGAGCCCGGGCCGCATTCATAGCGAGCGAGCGGCTGCCCGGGAGCCAAGCGCGCGCCCGCTCCGCCCAGGCGAGTCCCTCGCGCAGCGCGCACAGCCCAGCCCGGCGCAGCTCCCTCTGGCCGTCTGCGGCGCGGCGCTTGCTGCGAGAGAGGCCACAGCCCGGCCGGGACACGCCCCGCGACACGACACGCCCCTCCCCCGCGCCAGGACACGCCTCCTCCCCCGCCCGGAGGGATTTTTTGGGGGGGGGTGACGGTGGGGGGAGCGGGACGCTGCCAGAGCCGGAATCTCCTTTGCGCCACCAGCCAGGACTCAGCCCGGGGTCTTCCGAGCATGTGCAGAGTGCAATGGGCGTAGTCAGGAATTATGTTGCGGTGGGGGGGAGGAAGAACCTCAATTAGTTAACTATTTTTATTGATTTACTTGATTGAAGGAGGGGAGTTGCCCTCCTGCCTCTCCTGAGCCCCTCGCACTGTGTGATCTTCCCAGGGGGCGGCTGCTAGGCGGGGTTGAACTCCGATTTTAGGAGCAGGAGGGTCGAAGCCAGAGCAGGCCGGAAAGGAGAGTGACTGGTCACTTCACCGTCTCGATTAGGCGCGTTTGCTAAGCCATAAAAGGGTTGGGCTGGGAGATTTGTTGTATTGAAATAAGGAGCTGGCACTCTGCACATGCTCCAAGACATTTCTTTGCCAGCTTTCGCTTTGTATGTTGTCCTTTGTCAGTTTTGGCTGAAACGAATTCCTGGAAAGGGGGGGGGGGGTAGAGGTACAAAACTTCTGATTGTTTATTCCGCCAGCTACACAGCTGAGACAAGTGGAAATTTGGACTGAAAGAATGGCATTTCGCTGTCCGTTTAAAAAAGAAGTCGATTTTCACAATTGACAGGCTCACCTATGAAGTATTCCCCAAACCCTCCTTCCACACTGGAACCAAGGAGGAGCCAATGGAAGGAGAGCTGTTCTTAGTGGTTTCCAAAGTTACAGAATACATTTCTGCCCCCTCTGGACATTGGGCAAAGTCTGAGCTTGAATATGCTCTTTTCCACTGGTTCCCAAGCTTCCCCCTCTCCCCCAACAGACTATTTTAAAATTGCCTAGGGCCTTGGCAGATCACTTAATGATTTTTCTGCCTGCTGTAGCAATTGGAATGTGCTATGCTAGATGCTTTGTTATTTTACATTTTTATTTATTTATGATTTACTTATTTATATAACAACCTTATACACCACTGTTCCTACAAAAATATTAGAGCAGTTTCTGGTATGTAAAACCATAAAATTAAAATCATTTAACAAAGTTGAAATAAAAAATTGTGTAACTATTTTGGAAATTAAAAAAAAAAACCTATTGTTTAGTTGTTTAGTCATGTCCGACTCTTCGTGACCCCATGGACCAGAGCACGCCAGGCACTCCTGTCTTCCACTGCCTCTCGCAGTTTGGTCAGACTCATGTTGGTAACTTCAAGAACACTGTCCAACCAACTCGTCCTCTGTTGTCCCCTTCTCCTTGTGCCCTCAATCTTTCCCAACATCAGGGTCTTTTCCAGGGAGTCTTCTCTTCTCATGAGGTGGCCAAAGTATTGGAGTCTCAGCTTCAGGATCTGTCCTTCCAGTGAGCACTCAGGGCTGATTTCCTTCAGAATGGATAGGTTTGATCTTCTTGCAGTCCATGGGACTCTCAAGAGTCTCACCCAGCGCCATAATTCAAAAGCATCAATTCTTCAGCGATCAGCCTTCTTTATGGTCCAGCTCTCACTTCCATACATCACTACTGGGAAAACTATAGCTTTAACTATACGGATCTTTGTCGGCAAGGTGATGTCTCTGCTTTTTAAGATGCTGTCTAGGTTTGTCATTGCTTTTCTCCCAAGTAGCAGGTGCTTTTAAAGGTGCCCTAGGTGGACTTTGGGTGGCCAGGATTGGCTCATATGGGGGATCAACCATTCCTCCTATTTCTGGGAACTGGGTTCTAAGTACTGTACGTTTAGCCCTCAGTTCCCTTCCTAGCTTTGAGGAAAATCATGTTTGCAGAAGAAAGAAAATGTAGTACTTCTTCATACAGTGCACTTGCTACCAAAAGAAGCTATACTTCTTTTAGGATCAGCGGCAGCTTTCTAGTCACTGGGGAACAACGTTGGAATTGGGCTAATGTTCAGAAGTAATGCCATGCCTCTGGTATGAGCAGGGAGATAGTTCTTATCTATGTCCATTGCTCCCTATTCCCTACCAGTGCAGTCGGCCAACCTTTGACCACTTGTCAGTGCCTAGTTTGGTGGTGCCTGCTTGCCTAACCTGCCCTCAGTGTTGGCTTTATAGATTTTTAGAAGAACAAATAATGAGTTTGGTAAGAGCACCTGTGTGTGTGTGTGTGTGTGTGTGTGTGTGTGTGTGTGTTAACCACAGCCTTGACCAACTGTCCTTTCATTAGGCAGAGAGAAACTTCCTCCCCTGAAGAAGACAGGGCTTCATGATTTTTTTAAAAAAAGTTTGTTTTAATTTTTTATCCACTCTCATCCCTGAAGGCTTTGGTGTAGACCACAAAAGTTTGAAAAGCAAAGTCAGCTCTAAATGATGCTTTCTCAAAACAGCCCACCTGTAATTTCAGTAAAATCACTCGTATCATGTCCCAGGCTGTTTCTGCATAGTGTACTTCTGCAATGACACCTTGAAAGCTTGGGATTTGGTATGAGATACTGAACTCAGCGTTTGGAGAAAACCCAATTTATTTTCTTTCAAAAAAAAAGAAAGTTTCTAGTTCTCAAGGCTGAGAAAGTGCAGACAATGGTTCAATGGGATTAGGACTGAGTGGATGAGTCCTCAGTTGCCCTGCATAGATTCTTAATTCTATATAGAATGTATATGCAACAGAATAATAATAATAATAATAATAATAATAATAATAATAAGCCCTCTCCTCCATGAATCTGCCTAATCCAGAGGCGTAGTTAGGTGAGGCGGAGGGCACTGGGCGCCACACTGCGGGGCCTGCAGTGTGCCTGAGCCATGTGTCACTCCTGAGGGGGAGGCGGTGGGCGGACTGCCTGCAAGCTCCGCACTGCTTTTTCGAGCAGCGTGGGGCTTGCGTCTGCCCACCGCCTCAGCTGCCCTACAGCTGAGGGGGAGGCTGCGGAGAGACTCCACGCAGGCGCCCTGCCTTGGCTCGCCCCACCCCCATGGGCAGCTTGTTCCGCCCCCGGCTGCAGGCCGCACGTGCCACCCCAGACACCAGAGCGGCAAGCTATGCCGCTGGTGGTGAGAGAAATTGGGGGTGGCCTAGGGTTTGGTTGGTGGTCTTTGGTACTTGGCTGTAATGAGATTTGCTTATGTGCGTGAGTGTGTGAGAAGGTGGGTTTTGGGGTCAGGCTAGCCATATTGATTTGTATACTGTCAGCAGATTCTTGTTGTTGTCTTGTTGGGCTATGTATGTGATAAAGGGGAACCATACTGGGGTGAAGGTGTCTTCTATTTGTCCCCGTGTCAGTTTCAGTTTATTGGCGAGTTCATGAATAGGCAAACTAAGGCCCGGGAGCCGAATCCGGCCCAATCGCCTTCTAAATCCGGCCCGCGGACGGTCCAGGAATTAGCGTGTTTTTACATGAGTAGAATGTATGCTTTTATTTAAAATGCATCTCTGGGTTATTTGTGGGGCATAGGAATCCGTTTATTTCCCCCCTCCAAAATATAGCCTGGTCCCCCACAAGGTCAGAGGGACAGTGGACCAGTCCCCTGCTGAAAAAGTTTGCTGACCCCTGGGTTAGTTTTTCTAGGAAGGCTGTTTCCCATACTATTTGATACCATTGGTTTATGTTTACTCCTGACAGGTCTCTCCAGTGTCTGGCTATGATGCTTCTGGCTGCTGAGAGTAGGTGGGTTATGAGCTCTTTATGATGTGAGTGGGCATTACTATCTTGGAAGATGTTTGATAGGGCCAGTTATGAGGTGACCTCTAATACTTTTAAAGTTATTTTGGTTATTTCTTGTACTACTGATGTCCAGAACAGTTGGATTTTGAGAGATTCCCACCACATGTGGAGGTATGTTCCTGTGGAGGTGCATCCTCTCCAGCATTTTGGCGAGGCTCCTGGGCGTATCAGCACTAGTTCCATTGTGTTATCGTAGGTACCACCTGTAAGTTAGTTTCAGGGTGAGTTCTTTTCTTTTAGCTGAGACGGATTTAAAGGGAGGTGACCACATTCTAGTCCATTGAGTGGGGTTAATTTCATAGCCTATGTCGCTCTCCCATTGTTTTTTGATTATGTCGAGGGGGGTTGTGGGATTTTGGAGTAGTATTTTGTATATTGTGGATACCATCCCTTTGCCATGTCCCTTTGTTGTTAGGAGGAGGTTTTCGAAGGTTGTCAGGGGCCTAGTTGCTGCTGACTTTACTACTGGATTGTTTAAGAGGGCATGTAATTGGTGGTGTGTTAACCAGGGCATTTGGGTGTCTTCTAGTTTTTCTTGTGTTTCTTGTGTTGATGTGGGTTTGTTATTTGTTGTAGAACTCTGAAATACTACATTTTGATGTATCCCCCCCCCAAGCCAGCTTTGATTTGAATTGACAAAAGAAATGACCTAGCTGTGTTTTAAGCCGGTAATGTGTACACCACCTAGGAATTTGTTTTCAGTACTGGAATTGAACTGAGCTCACAGTTTTTCCACCCAAAAGTCCCCTCCTGGTCAGCTTTCTTCTTCGTAGCTGCCTAATTGAAGTAGGGAAAGGCTTTTGTTGCTGCCATGGGCATAGTCGGGGGACGGGCGGACAGCTGCCCCCCTAATAAATAAAAATACTTAACTAACCAATTGCCACAGATAACTCGGTTCTGTTCCCCCCCCCCAACATAAAGCCTGCGCCCCAATAAAGTCTGGCTACGCCCATGGTTGCTGCTGTTAAACACATGGGGGATGGAAAACGCAGAGATCTACCAGTACATACCAATCTGCAGTCTACCCATTCCTGCAAAAAATATACTCAGCATTTGAATTTATCCTGAACAAGAGATTGAAAGGAAGTGAGAGTTTTGCCTTAAAGCCAAAAGAGATGGCCAGGGTTCTACAAATTGCACCAAGCACATTTCAAGCCCTCAAATATAATGAATATTTTACAGGACTTTGAGTTGGTCTGAATAGCTAGTCTGCCTGCACTTGTTAGTAAATTAGTCAATTTACTTGTTAGTAAATTAGTCTGGGAATTTAATTGATGTTTCCATGGGCATAGACCGGGGGGCAGTAAATAAATAAAAATACTTACCGGTAACTAAAAGTAGAAATTGTAGAAAGATTTTGACAGATTTTTCGGAGCACTTAGGGGGTCAAAAGAAAGTACCGGTAATTTAAAGCAACTGTTGTTGAGACATTTCATTTTGAATCTGCTAGACAGAGTCAGACTGAGGATGATGACAGGTGGGTGCCCTGCCCACCCCCCAACGTAAATCCTGGCTATGCCCATGGATATTTCAGTTGTTACATTTCACTGGACGTTGTATTGTATTGCTAGATCTTACATTGATTGTAACCCACCCTGGGACCCTGAAGAAAACGAGAAAATGTTGCCATGCGCTATTTGCACAATTGTATCGCATGTATTTATTTACGGAGTTTAAACTATGGTCCTGTAAAGTATCGACAGTTTATCCCTGGAAAACCTGAAATTGGGGGAAATGGTGCATTCTTTCAAATCCAGTTCTCCGAGAATCACTCACCTTCCCTTGAACACGTTTCAATGCAGAAAATCTCGAATATTTGTCCTTCACATATTTATTTCATTCAGTTAACTCAGTGGATTGTTATGTAAAGCTCTAGGGACAGCGAAACGGTGACAAGAATTTCAGCTGGCAGAGTTATTTACCATGTGAACTAACAATGTTCTTGAACTCCACCCAGCAAGTCAGGACCACTTCTGAACTGGATCTCAGGACTACATTGTTTTGGTTCCTACTTCCCAGAGGGGAGGGAAAGAAAACTTTCTTATTTGACCGTGCAGTGACTGATTTTGTTCTTGTCCTGCTGCAGGCATTTTTAAATAGCAGGAAGAGCTCTTAAAAAGCCATTTTTAAAAAGGATGGTTAGCTCAGCCCACAAATCAGTTAAACCAACGCCAAATATACACCCTTTAGCGACCATTTGGGGGCCTACAATAACTTGAACTTGGAGCTAGCCATCTTCTGCCCCTGCATTGCCCATCGAGTTCAGTGAAATGTAATCAGCACAGAGCAAAGGATGGTGAACTGTGGCCCTCCAGAAGTTGTTGGACTACAACTCCCATGATCCCTGACCATTGGCCATGGTGGCTGGGGCTCATGGGAGCTGGAGTCCAGCAGAGTGCACATGGAGACAAAGGTTTGGGATAATAGGTTGTATCCTGTGCTGGATTACCAAATAGGCAGAGTAGGCCCCACGCCTCTTAGGGGCCCCGTGACAATGGATCAAGATTGGTTTATTAAAATTGTTGGCTGGTAAAATGAAAAAATTATTAGGAGATAATTTGCGAGCCCCCCACCCCGAGATTTTGACTGCCTAGGGGCCTCTACAGGGTTAATCCAGCACTGCTGTTCCACTCGCATAGGAGACTTCCGTTTTTGCAATGACACATCCCCTTTCTCTCCTTCCCCTGCAGCTCCTGCTTCAGAGGGTTCGGGGTCCCTCCAGAGAATATTTTGGGGGCTTTCCAGAGTGAGGAGAGGGAAGGGGGTTCCTGTTGCATCAGTGGAACACAGCATTGGATGTAACCCAGTGTCTTCTCCCTGTATCTGCCGTAGAAATGTCATTTTATACAAGAAATAGCCCTATTGATTGTTTTCAGGGTGAGAGATGGCTATCCGCTTTGTCGAAAGCCTTAACACCGAAGCAATAAAAATAGGAAATTTCACACAGGGGATCAACAATGTTGGAAAATTATACGCATGTGCTTACTTTGCATGGGATCTCATTTATACTTTTATTTACTAGCACTTAGGGAACAAGAGAGGTTCACCGCTGCAGTGTTTATTTACATGTACAGAGAATGTCACACTTCCCATTAATTTGTCATAATTTGTATTTCTGCTTGGAGACTCCAGCTATGTAAACTCAACCCCTGGTTTTACTATCATTTGTAATTTACCCAGCTGTTCAGCTAACTCCAGAGGCCGCCCACTCCTGCAGCCGATTCCCAAAATGAGGCATTATCTCTAAAATTATGGTGTAATCACTTCTCCTGAATTCGTTACTGAGCCTGTGCTTCTCGATTCCTCAGGGGTTGTAAGTCTTTTAGAGCTTAACTTCGGAGCCTGTTCTCACAATCACCCCAACGTTTGGGCCCAGAGGAAGAAAGTCAAGCCGTTCTGGCGGCTTCAGTCGGTGGCAAGGCTGTTGTGTCCATCTGCTGCAAAAGGGGCGAAAATATACAGTCCGTCCATCGCTGGTTTTTGGCATGCTGCTGGAGTAGATGACTCATCTACGTATGTGCCTTTGATTCTTTATTTATTTTCGTTGTTAGTCATTATCAAAATGACAAAAGAGTCTGTTAAAATGGATAAAATGCATGCTTTTAACCAGGGCTATTCACCTCCCTTATTCTTTAAGAGTGGCAATGACGCCTACTTGAGAGGTGCTGGAACAGAGTTCCAGCTGAAAAAAAGCCCTGCTTTTCACAATATAAAGACACATAACACCGGTCCTGAGAGAGCTACATTGGCTCCCAGTATGTTTCCGAGCACAATTCAAAGTGTTGATGCTGACCTTTAAAGCCCTAAAGGGCCTCGGTCCTGTATACCTGAAGGAGCGTCTCCACCCCCATCGTCCAGCTCTGAGGGCCTTCTGGCGGTTCTCTCATTGCGAGAGGTGAGGTTACAGGGAACCAGACAGAGGGCCTTCTCGGTAGTGGCGCCCACCCTGTGGAACACCCTTCCAGCAGAGGTCAAGGAAATAAGCAGCTATCCTATTTTTAAAAGACATCTGAAGGCAGCCCTGTTTAGGGAAGTTTCTAATATTTAATACTGTATTGTTTTTAACACTTGATTGGGAGCCGCCCAGAGTGGCTGGGGAAACTCAGCCAGATGGGCGGGGTATAAATAATAAATTTTTTATTATTATTATTATTATTATTATTATTATTATTATTATTATTAGACTCCAAGGGGCCAATTCTGGAGCAAGAGTCATTGGGGTGAGCAGTTTAGGATGCAGCAGAGCTCCAGGTCAGTTGGGCTCCTCCACTGGTGGCAAATCTCCAATCTTGGCTCAGCTGAAGATAACGGCAGTGTAACTTGTTCATCCCATCTCAGCAAGGGCTGTGCTGACTCAGCTCAGGCCAGCGTAAGTTCCAGAAAAGGGGCTGGGTATAGATGTTGTGGGGGCGGGATTAAGCCCATTCAGATCAGTCATGTGATCTGGCAACCCAGCACAGAACACTATTTCGCTTTCCCTCTGCCACACTTAGGTAGAGCAGCAGCAGCAGCCCAACTGATGAATGGAATTTGGATCTGGTGTGACTTTATGCCAGCTTAATGTACACTGACTCACTTTATGCCAGTGCTCTAAGGGGAGCTGGCTTTAGACACCAGACCTGATAGCGGACCAACTGAGCACTACAAAGATGTCTGCAAATGTCCGGCAACATCAACCCCGTTGGCAGTGTTCGAAACCCCCATTGTTCTCCATCTCATCCAGGATATAGTCTCTTTGCACCACTGCCTTCGGGTAGAAGATATAGAGCAATTAGATCAAGAACAAATAGACTGAAGAACAGTTTCTACCCAAGAGCTATAACCATCTTAAATGCTGTAACCAGATAATATGACCTTGGAGAGCTGTGATGGGTGTGTGTGTGTGTGGGTGTGGGTGTGGCCTTTTTGGTGTGTGTGTGTTTTGTGCTTTTTTCTTTTTCTTTTTTTCTTTTACTGGATGGCATGCAATTTCGTTGCACTTGTATAGCGTTGTGCTTGTGCTTGTGCAATGACAATAAATAAATAAATTATCTATTATCTAGGCACATTTTGCGACAGGGAATTTCATTAACGCAAGCGCAGTACTGCACCTAAATTTTCAAATTAAAACTGCAGAGTGGAAGGAAAGGAGGACCTTTTTCTGCCTCCCCACTTCCAGCTACTCTCTGAAGGCTGGATAAGAGACCCCTCTTAAGAATATTAGGGGGGTGGGCAGGGGAAGGACTAGACCATGTGAAAAATGAACATAATATTTTAGCTGCAGTTCATTCATTTTCAGCTTTGTATTCTTGTTATACATAAAGCACACCTAGACATTCCATAACCTAGGTTTAAGGTGTCATTTAGCTTCTAGCTTTCATATCTCAGTTTCTAACACTGCCCACCAGGTGCGAACCCCTTGCAGATGCCTGTAGCGCAGTCAGGTCATGCTTCCATAGGAGTGACCAGAGGAGGAATGACTGCTGGGAGGAGTGCAGAGAGAAGAAATGCCCTGGTGCATCTGCAGCAGCACAACCGGACACCTTCATCTGCCCAAGCTGCAACAAAACATGCCTCTCCTGTATCAGTCTCTGCAGCCACAGCAGGTACTGTGACCTTCCAACAGTTTGCCTTCACTCCCAAAGGCATACTCCTCCATTATCTCCCGAAACAGATGGATGCCAACAATGTTTTATGCCAGCTTCGTGTGTGTCGGCTTGCTCTCTTACTTTAGCATCATCTCAGGCTGCAATCCCATTCATGAGGGATAGGGATTGTTGGACTGCAACTACCATCAGCATGCATGGCCAATGGTCAAGGATGATGGGAGTTGGAGTCCACTTATGTGATATTAAGCCCCTTTGAACTCAACAGGACTTAATTTTGAGTAGACAGTATATAGCAGCACTGGCGAACCTGTGGTCCTCCGGGTGTTGCTGGACTACAACTTCCATCGTCCCGGGCCATTGGCCATGCTGGCTGGTGGAGGGCTGGAGGCTTCCCAACCCTGATACAGTGGTACCTCGGGTTAAGTACGCTTCAGGTTAAGTACGCTTCAGGTTAAGAACTCCGCTAAGAACAGAAATCGTGCTCTGGCGGCAGCAGGAGGTCCCATTAGCTAAAGTGGTGCTTCAGGTTAAGTATGCTTCAGGTTAAGAACGGACCTCCGGAACAAATTAAGTACTTAACCCGGGGTACCACTGTATAACAAATTGGTTTGTATATGTCAGTGTTTCAGCCTGGTTGCTTATCTTCAATGAATCATGTCCATTCCAGTAGTAAAATAACTTATCAATTATATTCATATTACATTGACATTTTCTTTCGCCCTCTCTAACATGCATAAAATGATTAAGTTTCAAACTCTTCTACAGTCGCCAATTTAATTTCCCATTGTATTATTGTTGGGATTTCCATTCCCCCACCCTTTAAAAAAACACACACACAGCTGAGTTATAAGGATTCAATCCAGTGCCTTAATAAAATGATCTGCGGTATTGTCTCATTAGTACATGCTTCTTTCATGACCACAGGGTAGGGCTCTTCTCCAAGCAAACACTGTGACAACGGCAGGCTCCAGATCAAGCTATCAACATTATAGAAAACACATCTGCAATGTACAGATTTATCTTATTTTTACTTGCTTAAAAAGATTCTGCACTATACTGCCAAAATTAAGGGGGGGAAATGTCGTATGGCAGTGAACAGCATAAAATCGACAGTAAAATTGCATTCATTAAACAAGTAGAAAATGTGTCACCAGTAGGAGATCAGTTTAATGCTTCAATGCACTACTGTACATGCCTGCTTTATGTTCATTGAGAGCACATTCCAAAGGGCAGGTGCCACCACACTAAAGGCCGTGTGTGGTGGCAGGGCTTTGTGAAGAAGCAGCGTTATGGGTTACATGCAGAGAACATACCACATGGACACATAGGACATATATTCATTTTTTAAAATGTATGTGGATTGCATCCCATAGACAGTGGGAGACAAAGTATACACTGGCCGATGGAACCATAGACTAACTTGTGGCTCCAGCAGAACAAGCACATTATAGTTGTTCATGATTCTTCATATTAGTCATTTCCAAACAGGTGGACTGCATGGTAAAATTATGTCCCTTAGGTCACTAGACCTCATGATTCTTGTAAAGGCATCTAAAGGCACAGTCCTAACCCTAGATCCACCTGGATGAGTTAGGATCTACTGGATCTTTGGCTCAGCCATCTGGTTCCCAGCTATGCCAGCATAGGCCCCCAAGCCTGCCTCAGCCAGTGATATGCTGGCTTAACTCCCCCATTGCAACTGGGCTGAGGCAAACAAATTTGATGCTGAATAAGGAGCATTCCAGGGGAGTGGTGCAGGCTGGAGCAGGCAGTGAGGACTTATGGTGAATCTTAACTCTGTTCAGATGTCAGGGACCATGCTGAGGAGGGCTGCACTGAGGAAGAATGGTGGGAGCCACCCCTCCCCCTCCCGCTGATCCTGAATCTTCCCAGAAGCAGGAGGACAGCATAGATTTGGAACAGTGGTTTGCAGAGGGGCATAGTTCAGAAGGCAGAAGCTGGGAAATACTGGATGGGGAACAGCTAGCAGAAGAAACACTAGAAGAGAGAGAGTTAACAGATTCACAGTCTCTGGATAGCATCCACCCCCCTTCTCCAAAGTCACGGAGAGCTCAGAAAGTGTCAGAACAGAAAGCACAGCAGGTACAAGCTCAGATTACAAGACGTAGGAGTGACGTAGACTAATAGGGACGGAGGGGGGGGGAGTGTCTTTAATTGGGAGCACCACCATTTCTAGGAGATGTGTTCTTTGTTCTCTTGCTGTGATTATTAAAGATTCTAACCGGTAAGGCGTTCCTTTCGTTTGATCTTTTATCTACTACCACGGGGGGAGGAAGCCAATTCCCCGAAGCCTGACATCAGCTCAGGCTCATGGTCTGGCAAGTGGCGGAACTTAACGCTGGCAAAAAGGATGGTGAAAGTCCAACCACAGAATGGAAGTCAGTGGGGAGGGGAGGGTTTCTAATCCTCAGGAAGACTCACCTTCTCATGCCACCCATCCTGCTCTGAAAGCACGCTTGAGATCTGGCATGAACCCTGGCCAATCACATGGCAGCTCACATCACATCTTGCATCCGGTGGCACGCCAGGCTGCCTCAAAAGTGCAAAAGGACTATGTGCTTGGGAGAGGGGCACAGGGTACCTGGTAAAAGGTACTTTACACTAGAAGGACACAACCAACAAATGCTAGGCACTCTCAGCAGTTCTCAAACAAGGACCATCCACCAGAGATGGGAAGCAAATGAGACCTTTGTGATGAGACCTCTCTCTGAAGTTTCTTTCCACAACATGAAAGCAGCAGCAGGTGCATGTTGGAGATCCCGAAACCACTTGCACACAGCAGCTGCCACAGAGCCTAGCAGCAAGGTCATGCCAGGAAGCAAGGGAGCCCCAAAGAAAGGCCAATTAACATTCCCATTCACATGAGGAGGGCTGGTGGCACCCGCAAGCACCCCCTAAATTTGCCCCAGAGCACTATCAGGTCCTGGCATGCAGGTCCCTGTGGGGGAACACCAAGGCTACTGCCATCACCTTCCTGGACACAGAGCAGTGGTGGGAGGGTGAACCTCCAAGGGAAGAAGGCTCAGAATCCAGGGTGGGATGACGATGAGCGATCAGAGGGAGAAGATTGGGGGGAGGAGGAGGTGTTGGAAGCTGAAGAGGTGCCAGGGTTTAGTGAGCAGGGAGAGTCTGTGGCAGATAGAAGTCCAGAATCAGGAGAGAAGGGAGGCAAGAGGCAGAGATGAGTCAGGCTGATGAAATAGCATGGGGGGGGGAATCTTCCCCTCCTGCTGTGACAAGCTCCCCTCCCCTCTGGTCTTCCAAGTTGAGTAGAGGTATGAAGCTGATGCACCAGCGGAGTCTCAGGTTGCTTGGGAAGGACCTGGGAGAGAAGGAGACTTGGGTTGCTGTGGGAAGGCAGGGTCCGTCAGTCTCCTCATAGGGGCAAGACCTACCGAGAAGGGTTGCTGTGCTCATTAGGCCTAGCGCTCCTTAGCAGACCTGGTTTATTCTAATAAAGAGTTAACTTCACTTAACTCCGTGTGTGATTTATTGCTGGCTCGCTCCTGCCACCTGCCACCACCAACTCCCAGCCTTGAGCACTACACAATATGGAAGTGCTTAGCAGGGGACCTGCACCGTGGACACTGAGGACACACAAGGAAAGGTAAGAGGTTGCCAGTTGCGAAGGATGCTGCTGCAACCACTAACCCTCATTGCTATCCCCACGTCTGATTGCCTAGCAGACACATAGCTGGGAGAAGGCGGCAGCAGCACTTGCACTACTGGTGGTTATGGTCCAATACAGAGAGCCACACTCGCAGAGAGTTGCATTGAGCAGAAACACATCAAGCTAAAGCTAAGAGCAGCATTTTGCTTTTCCCGTGTTAACACAAACATAGCAATTCGCTTTCACTTTCCAGGTCTTTTTTTAGTATTTATTTGACAGGGAGCTCTGTTGCACAGGTCTGTTCGACTGCTGGTTCCCAACGCTGATCAACAGTGTGCAAAGCGTGTCACATCTGGATGTACTATTTTCTCCCTTTTTATTATGCAGTACGCAGTAGGTCTCTGTACAGAGGAAGGATATGATTTGAGACTGGTGGGTTTACAGCACCACCCTGTGGACAGGAGGGGGGAAAACCCTCTACGGCTGCAATGGCCACAAGATTCGCCTTGCATCTGTGTCTGTTGTGTTTGGAAGCATCCCGAGCTGTTTCAGATCTGCTTGTTGTCATTTTGGTTCGATTCATTATTCGGGTCCAAATGTGATGTGCTAAACCCAAAGCTCTTGTTTCACACCTGTTGACTACAATGGCAAATCATGCACCTTTTATATTTCGCCCCCTTTCACCTAAGAGGATGAAAGTTGTAAGCAAAGGCGCTTCTCCAGAGTGGATTAAGCCCACCAAATCTCAGGCAAATCCACCCAGGAGTTTCTGTGCAGGAAATCTTTAAAGCTATTATTATTATTATTATTATTGATGATGAAAAGTCTCCTAAGTTTCTAAATATTCCTCCAGAATTGGATGGAAACTGCAGGTGTGGCCGCCTCTTCCAAAGGGATTAGGCCTGTCATGTTTCCCATTTCTCACCATCCCTGACCACTGGCCACCTTGGCTGGGATTCATGGGTGCGGGTGTCCAGAGACACTTGGAAGGCCACAGGCTGATTCCCCACTCCATAGATGAATAAACCATCTTTGGATCTCAAGCTTTGAGTGCAGTTAAAGGGAAAGGGGCTCCGTTGCAGAAGGAAAATACTTGGCTCCATAAACTTAAAATGTTATCACCACACAATAAAAAGGAAGCAGGGAAGAGAGATCCTGATTTGTTTCCCAAACATTTAAAGAGCTACAGATTATTATTAATTTTTTGAGGGGAGGGGAGCCACTCTTCTTCAGCCAAAGGATTTGGCAAGTGTAACACACATAAAAAATGTAGGAAAGTGTCCAAAGTAAGTTGGAGGGGTCATTTCCTCAACTGATAGGAAAAGGCCAAGCAATTAGCTAATTTAATTCAAGAGTACAGGTATTTGGTGTAGTGTTGAAGGGATCCAGTGCAAGGATTTTGCTTTTAAAAAGCATGTAGCATTCTCCACATCTAAAACAAATCCTGAAACGGATTTGAATTAAAGATTCAAAAGGAAAATCTTCACCACAAAAGCACATTATTGCAGAGCAATTCTCCCTTATAGACACATTTTTGCAAAGTGATTTCCCCTTATATAAGGGAATTTTAAAGCGTTTTTTTCACTAATATATGCATTTTAAATGCATACTTTAGCCTAGTATATGCATTCTCTACATATTGTTACTTGTCTGGAGAACAGTGTTGCAAAAATCAGGAGTGCAAATGTCAAAGGGTGGCTGTTTTTCAGTTCACATATTGTTTCGAAAGGTGTGGATTAGGTCAGGTGCCTTTAAATGCAAATATAATCAAATTTCTCCCCACATCCCTATCACCACCATAGAGGCCTGATTAGATCTGTGCCCTTTTCTTTTCCAGAAGCAAAGCACACCTTAAAAGCAAAAATAGGTATTTGGCAGTTGGGGTTATACACATGCTGGTATTGTTCAACATCGTGCTTGTCTGCAAAATACTCTGGCAGGTTACGAAGTCATTAGTGATAGAATTCCACTCATATAGTACTAGATCATCATCCCAAGACTTCAGGATGGCGCAAGATGATATCAAAATTAGAATCACCATTCATTTAAGAGCCATAACTCACTATGAATAAAGAGGAGCACAACAAGTAATGAGAAATACCATTAAACCATAACAGAGATGCTAATGTGATATCTCAAAGTCTCCCTTCCCTGTAAGTATGCAAAATTAACTCTAGCCAACAATTACTAGAACAAGCGCCAAGCAACAATACTTGCTTTTGCTGCATTGCCCTGATCTCTGCAAGCTCTGTTTGTTTTCAGGGTGGGCAAACCATTTCCATTGTAATGATAATCGAGAAGGCCAAATTCTGTTCTTCTGAGAGAGGAACCTAATCCAGTACTGTATCTATAAAACAACATGAGCGAAGAATACGTTCCAAGAAAGCGAATATCAGATTAAATTCCACTTTACCTCTGTAGGTCTTGGCTCCAGAAAAAGTGTTTCAGGTTACTGCTTCCTTTAGGCAGGTCCATTGGCAAAATTCAGTGATAAAAATACAACACCCTGCAGTCATTATTCCCTGTGTTGGATTCTAACTGATGAGAAAGCTCCGTAGTGTTTGGCTGGGACACTGTCCAAAACCCAATCACCTACTCTACTGCAACAAAAGTTTGGAAAGGGCCAGCCTTTGAAACACAAAACCATGATTTTGCTTGTATTGATGTTAAACAGATAAAATTGACTGAGAAATAACACACAAGGAAATACAGCTACAAGTGAGCAAAGTAATAAAACCCAGGACTGTGCAAGGATAAAGCTGGCCAATAGTTAATTTAATTTTTTTTTACCCTCACTGTTTTTCAGAAAAACACAAAAGGCTCCCAGAACAGCTCAAAAATACCAGTTCCCAGTAGCTCCAGCTACCATGGGCCAATGGTTTGGGATGGAGTTATAATTCCGCTCCTGGAAGACCACAGGTCCCCCATCCTAGTTTTTTTATGACATTGGTTCTCCACCATCTCAGGAAAGAGTTATTCCCAGCCCCAGTACCCAATATCTAGTTTGGCTGGCAGTTCCAGGTCCTCTACGTCTGTATGCGGAGCATAGAGTAACACAGAGTTGTTGGTCCTTCCCCTAAAAATTCTGTATCTGCTATTGCTAATACCATCAAGCACAGTGCAAACCAATTCTCACAGGCCCAAACCACCTCTTGTCAACCTGGCAGCAAAGGAGGACTTTAGGAACATAGAAAGCTGCCTTATTATACTGAGTTATATCACTAGTCCATCTAGCCCAATATTGTCTACACTGACTGGCAGCAACCCATGATTTCTATCTACATACAGCTTTTTTCTTATATTTCCCAAATATCCAACACTGTGATGGGAAAGCTAGTATTTTATTTTATTTTTTTTAAAAAATACAGCAAGCATGTTAGAACATTTAACATTTGTGTTTTAACATCTCCAGATTTTATTAGGTGTTCTTTATACAGTCATCTGGTCTGTTTAAAGATTGAGCAATAATATAAAAGGAAATACAGCTACAAATGATTGAAGTAATAAAATCCTGAAACTAAATAGTATCTCATAATTCATTTTACACAGCATATATTAGGTTTCATTACATCAGTACATGACTTAGTAGTAAATTCTCCTGGGGGCTATAAACCTTTAAGAAGCTGTCATCTTGAAATATATATATATATATATATATATATATATATATATATATGAATGAATAATTGAAGAAGTGCTTTATTGATCTATGGTACAACTCCATCTAGTGCCAGGGTGAAGAATTCTTCTAAGCTATTTTATTGTTTCCATTCCAAAACATGGCATTTCTTATTCTTACTAAACCTTAGAATGGTGGATTAGTCACAAGGCTAGTAAGCCAACACATTCAGTATTTTGTCTTTCTGCTTATCTGAATAATAAAAAATAAAATCAAAATTCTCACACATACCTTCCTGACATGGGAATCTAACTGAACATACAGATCTGTGACTGCATATTGAGTATTCAGCTAAACAGCTTCGATGCAGTTTCAGATGTGTTTTAGTTATAGTATTTCTAGAAACATGGGAAGCTGCTTTAGTGTCAAACCATTGACCCATTTAGCTTAGCATTGTTTACATTGACAGGAAGAGGCTCTCCAGGGTTTCAGGCAGAGTATTTCCCAGCCCTAACTAGAAATGCCAGGGATTGAGCCTGGACCTTTCTATATTCAAAGAAATGGCTCTACTGCTGATCTACAGCCCCTCCCCTATTATTAATTGTTGCTAGGACACTTTTGTTATTATTCATTTCTGTACTGCAAACACATGGAATCTATCTCGAAAAGACACAATACTTGAGCTCTGCACAGATTTAGGTGCTTGAATTCAGATCTACTCTCATTAGTCAGTTTTAGAGAAAGAGGGGCCAACCTCAACTTTTCTTTCTCCCACAACTTACTTCCTAGCAATTTGTCAAAAAGGAGTTTGGGTGGGAGGGCAAGGGAGAGAACATTCCTTACCTTTACAGACCCTGTTTTTATGTAGCTGACATCGATATGGGTTCAAGCACACAGATGTACTGACGTCAAATCTACCATCAAAGATCAATCACCATCAGTCAAGAGCAGGGGTCAGCAACCTTTTTCAGCCGTGGGCCAGTCCACCGTCCCTCAGACCATGTGGTGGGCCGGACTCTCTCTCTCTCTCTCTCTCTCTCTCTCTCTCTCTCTCTCTCTATATATATATATATATGGGGGGGGGATGAACGAATTCCTATGCCCCACAAATAACCCAGAGATGCATTTTAAATAAAAGGACACATTCTATTTATGTAAAAACACGCTGATTCCTGGACTGTCCGAGGGCCGGATTGAGGTGGCAATTGGGCCGCATCCGGCCCATGGGCCTTAGGTTGCCTACCCCTGGTCAATAATTCAATATTTCAATTAGACAAGGGATGCGGGTGGCAACTGAGCCTCTTGGGCTTGCCGATCAGAAGGTTGGCGGTTCAAATCTGCACAACGGAGTGAGCTCCTGTTGCTCTGTCCCAGCTCCTGCCTACCTAGCAGTTCAAAAGCACGCCAGTGCAAGTAGATAAATAGGTACCACTCCGGCGGGAAGGTAAACGGCGTTTCCGTGTGCTCTGGTTTCTGTCATGATGTTCCATTGCGCCAGTAGCAGTTTAGTCATGCTGGCCACATGACCTGGAAAGCTGGCTGTGGACAAACACTGGATCCCTCGGCCTGAAAGTGAGATGAGCACCGCAACCCCAGTCACCTTTGACTGGACTTAACCGTCCAGGGGTCTTTTACCTTTTACCATTTCAATTAGGTATGTATGTAGTTATGTATGAGCAGTGGTTCTGGGGAACACTTAAAAAGGAGAGGCAAATTACAGACAACCAAGGCAAACTCTTTCCATTCAGTCTATGGAGTTAGTTTTATTAGGGTAGAAAGGACTAGCATTTGATAGGACTAAAACTGCAAGTGATAATGGCAGACCAGGATGTAAAAACTATGCCATCAATGAGTTTTAGAGAACACTACGTGTGCACACATGTGCATGCAGGATTATAAAACATTTATTTGGAAGGAAACTAATATTTTAAATTTCTTGGCTGAAACCTATTTTTCTCCTCCAGTTGCTGTTGGGATTCCCATCAGCCCAAGTCAGTATAGCCACTAGTCAGGGATTATGGGAATTTGATTTAAACAACATCCGGATGGCACCAGGCTGCCTGCACCTGTGCTAAAATAACCCCTGCCAAGAGAGAAAACTGGTGGCAAACAGGAGCTCAGGTTCTGCTTTCAGACTTCCCGTAGGAATCTGGTCAGGCATTGTGAGAATAAGATGCTGGACCAGATGAGTCGTTGAGCTGAACCAGCAGACTCTTCTTATATTCTGAAAGGGTTGAGGCCCCTTTTTCTTCTCAACCATTCTTTCCTCTAGATCTTTTTATACACTTTGTTTGAATTCGCCTCACCCAAAGTAAAGTGCTGCTACCTTTGAATTCAGTTTCGGCCAGTCTTTCAAGAAAGAATTGAATAAATCCACAAATTATCTTCTGCAAGTTTTATTCAATTGCTCCCATTATGCCTCACTAGATTAAGACAATGGGGTATATGGTGCTGCACTTAGTAAAATTTCCCTTAAGGGGCCTTTCTGGGGGGGGGGGGAATCTTCCATTTTACAGCAATTTTGTAATTCAACAGAATTCTGTCCTCTTCATTTAGAAGTTTTCTCTTTCTGTGCTGAGGACAGAAAAGTTCACTATAGAAAGGAATTGGAACTGGGGAAGCCCTTGAACTGCCTGCTGCTGGTAAGGGACAAACTTTACCTTGGAATTGCCTCTTCAGATGCTCCTGTTTTTAAGGTATAAAATTGGACCATTAGGTGAATCAGAATTAGTTTCTTCTAACTCTTGAAACATTTTGCTACAGTTACTCTGTAACTGCTATGTTGATGAGTTACTCTGTATTCTTAAGTACGTTTCAAAACATAGCCAGATTATGTGTACTTCTAGTCTTGGAAAATGGTATGCCTTTTAAAAGAGAATCTGGGTAGATTAATTTTGTATTCAGCACACGGAGGCACGTAGAGTTTATGAAAGTAATCAAAAGATGGGGTGCACAATTTATAACTGGAGATGTCAACAACAGGTAGCTTGCACCACAGAGCACATTTGTCCATAGTCAAGAAGCAAGGAGGAGAGCCTCATTAGTCGCTTGTAGCTCTGCTTTGCCAGCTTTTGCTGTAGCATCTGAAGTGAGGACTCATTTCACTTGCTCTTTGACAGATCTATGAGCCCCAGGGGCCACCTGCAGCTCAGTGATCACAAACCTCATACTTCTTTATTTCACACTAACAATCTGATTCTCCAAAGGATAAAAGTGCTTTCCTGTAGTTTATAGAAAAAACAGTTATATTATACAACATAGTTTATGAACTATTGTCCGTGTGTGTGTGTGTGTGTGTGTGTGTGTGTGTGTGTGTGTGTATACAGTGCTTTTTTCTAAAAAAAGTATGTTTAGGGGTACTCTCATTTTCCTACTCATATTGAAATACTGCCCCTCAATGAGGCCAAACTTAAATTCACAAAATGTTTAGGGGTATGCATACCCCTGCGTCCCCCCCAGAAAAAAAGCACTGTGTATATATATATAATATGAATGAGAGAACAAATTAATATTATTTATTTTGTGCCCATCACCAGAAGGTCCTAGGGCAGGTTACAGCAATATAAAACACAGCATTAAAACAGTTTAAAACACATTACAATCACAACTAAAGTTTTATATACATATCAAGTATTAAAGGCTTGTAAATCCAGTGCCGGATTTACGTATAAGCCGAACAAGCTATAGGTTAGGTCCCACTCTCTTGGGGCCCCCCAAAACAATTTAAAGGAAAAAAACACTGGATGTACATTTCCAAAATATAAGATTAAAAAAACAAATTAAAAAAAACCTACACACAACAGTGTTTTGTGTTGGGTCCTATGATGTAAGTAATGGGCCCCACCTGCTAGTCTGCTCCCTAAATTATCACTGGTTTGCTCATATAAATTACCATATAGCATATATTCAACACAAAAAACAGTGACAATTTGTTGTTGACAAAGAACAGCTGGACACATAAAAGGCTCCATTACCTTCAGTAGCCTAGGGCCTCATCAAACCTAAATCCGGCCCTAACTACATCTGTAGCAGGTGGTATACGTGCCTCCATATGTAGAGTACAAAAGGAACTTTTACTCCAGAAGTGTGCTCAGGACTGTATACTTTAGTAATTCAGCATGGCTAAAGTATACTAGGTATGCCTTAGTAATTCAGCAAATAAATCCAAGTGACTAATTCCGGTTAAATGAGGCAATTGCTTTTATTTAAAGATTGGCAAGAAACACAAATTCCAAAAGCATCTATTAATGCAGCGTTTCATTTGTTTGGGTAGACACGACAGGGATTACGTAATCCCTATCTAGTGTTGCTGCTGCTGCTGAATACTTAAGTGTGTCTGCATTCCCACCTCCAGAGACAAGAGGCGATGATGGCTATATAGTCATTCTGCAGATGGGCATCCCTTTTAAGAAATGAATCAGAAGAACAGAAACAAACAGCAAAGGTTGTTGCTTATCTACCCTTCCAGCTGCAGGAAACATCTGTATTATGACAAAAAGAATTACTCAAACAGCTGGAATGAAGATCACAGATCACCATGTTAGCATGCAATGAAGCTGAAAAGACTTGAACCAATTCCTTGCAATTTAGGAGAAAGGATTCCAAGTAGATTTGGTAATGTTTATTTTAGGTGGATGAATATTAAGTGAGGAAAGATTTACATGAGATTTCTCCACACCCAGATTTTCTCAGTAGACCCCTACCTGAACAAAATAATTTAAAACTTAAAAGAAAACATTTTTCTGAAGTGTATTGCAGCAGCAGCTATTTCTTTTCCCACTCTTCTCTTTCAAGTCTTTCACGGACGACTTCTTTCAGATATGGCTCAAGATAATGTTTGTCCTTAAAAAAAAAAAAAAGAGAGAGTTAAGGATATTGGACATTTCATACCGGCATCTTTTTGTAAGAGCAGCATCAACAGTAATATGGATTATCTGGTACTTCACCACCATTTTAGGAACAGAATTTAAAATGCTTAATCCATAATTCACCAACTGGCCTTTCCTGCTACAATTACTACCGGTACTTGTAGAGTCATTTCCCTAAATTTGTGTGATTAGTACATGCATCTGCCCTACTAAACATTGTATCAGTTACTGAAACTGTCATACAGAATCAGCCTAACTTTTGAGTCTTGCGTTTAAACATGCTTACAATTAAGCCCTGAAATAAGTCAAGCGCCTGTTAAGAAATTTTTCACCACCATATATCAAGAGTTTTGAGGGTGCTACTGACCCTCATAGCACAAATTTCCATTGACTAGAAGGCTAGTTCATGAAGTCTTTAAGTTGCTACTGGATTTGTGTTTATTGCAGCTAGATTTGCAAATAACACTGATACACCTCTAGACATCTTTCACTCAGTACTGTACTAGTTGTTAGCCAGCAATGGTCTCCATTTCACTGTCTTCTCCTCTGTAAAAGCATCCCCAAGCTGCAGGTCAAGCTGTTGGTGGCTAGACTATGTGACATTAAAGGTTTTGGTCACACTGCAACTTTGCCCCGATATGTCGTTTTTTTGGTTTTTTTTTACTTTTTCTTATATAAGTAATGGGTGGCATCACTGGTATGGGATGAAAAACTGTCTGAGGCAAGCATTGCCCTTTACCCCTGGTGATCCCAGTGCCTGGTGTGTGAAGATTTTGTCCCCTAACAACTCTGATCTATATTACAACTATCTTACTTTGTTTTACAGATTCTTATGGGGCAGATTATGACAAAACCTGACCTTCTCCACACAACACTGCCCTTGGATTCTGTATTTTGATCATGCTCAACTATAACAGAACAGAGAACCATTAAAAATAAAATAAAATATGGAAACAGAATTATAACCCCCCCCACAAGACTCAAGGTAGATAATGCTACAAGTCATGTATAAAGTACCTGAAGGTTTATGCACTATTAAGTTTCATAAAATTAGATTTTACTGCACTAAACCTGACAAACAGCAGATTAATAATGAGACAAATATATCCTCCCAAAGCAAGACGTGATCAGCAGGTAATTCCTGATTTCTATAGATAAGTTTTCCCAACCACATTATGTTCGAAGATGCATTCAGTTATCATGATCACATGCAAGTTTCTGGCTGTGATCTAGATCTGTTGGGTCTTTTGGCAAACTGCTCACAGAGCCCATTTCCACTCATATGCTGTGAGTGTTCCCTTATCTCCCCCTCCCAGCCATGTTTTTGCTGAAGAATGTCACAGAGTAGGTTTTCTGCAAGTTCTATTCCCCTCAAAGTTCTGAATTGAGTCATGAACATTCCATCCACCCAGAAGTAGTTCTACAGCCTTAGATTAGCATCACAAGAGTTAACCAATAAACTCAATTCATCAAAGTATAATCAGTATTATGAACAGATACCATTCAGTGGTTTAAAGTCACACTTAAGTCAGTCATGCTTTAATACAACGGAAATCAATGGGACTGAAGTCATGAGAAGTAACTTATTTGATTTCAATGGGACTAAAGCATGACTAACTTAGTTTGGATAAATCCAGTATCTTATGTTGTCTGACAAGGAAACAATGATGTGGGATGGAAAATTTCCCACTACTACACTTTTTCTGTGGAAAGTTTTCCATTTCTAAAAAATGCATAATTTCATAGTTGGTTACAATGAATACCAGCAAAATTGGGCAGTTTCAAATTATAATTAACTCTTTTCATGTATTTATTCTCAGGAAGTGTGCATGTATACCGGTAATTCTCTCTCTCTCACACATCTACTTATAAACAGAAGTGTTAATTAAAATCCAACTTTAATTGAATATGCTAAGCTACATCCTAACTGAGTCTTTAGGGCACTGGAAGATTTGATACAAAGATTTCCAGAAAATTCCTATTAATGGGAGAACATAATATTTATGTTGGCTTACAACCAACCTTCCCTAGAAAACTGGTTTGACTCTTAGTATATGGGTATGCGACCATACCTCTTCATATTTTACCCACTGTTCCTTCGGAAGTATTTGTTGCCTCATGGACAAGTCCAACGCTCTCTTGATGCGAAATAATCTCTCATTACGTACATCTTCAGGAAGTCTCCTTATCGCTTCTTTCACATCTTCATCTTCATACATTGTATCATCTCGCATAAGTCCTGTAGCAGAAAGATGTTTCTCATGTTAACACAAATGACAGCTGAACAGCAGTAGTTTTTTTTATTAAAAAAAAACACCTTCTTTTTTTTTTGGTAGGAGTACCAAGACCAATGGCATCTCTCTTCACTAGCTCTAGAAATTAATTTTTAGCAGCTTATTAACTCTAAGTGCGTGGAAACATGTATTTTAGATGAATGTCCATAACTCACAGAACATCCCACTGATAAAGCTGCAGACTCCAAAGGAGTAAATATACACCCAGGTCAGGCCACTAACAAAGAAATGATAGCTCGACCTGCTCCAGACCATTCTGAAGCCATACATAGGCTATTGCAGGCAAGAATATTGCTGGCAGTAGCATGTGCCCTTGCTGCACTTTCAGCAGTCCCCGCCCCCCCACGTCCTAACACCTGTCAGCAGTGCAGATCAAGGTGAGACTTGCTCTGCCAGTCGTCAATAGTTTTATTACTCATGCTAGTTACAAATTAGGTAGCTGATACTGAAACCCAATGAAATTAACTTTCATAGATTTTTAGGCAACCCTGTATCGGGTATAAATAATAAATTTATTTATTTTTATTTTTATTATGTGTTGTAAGTTGCCCAGAGTGGCTGGGGAAACCCAGCCAGATGGGCAGGGTATAAATAATAATAAAAATTATTATTATTATTATTATATCGAAATCCAGTTTACAGAGAAGGCGGTCAGTTCACAGGGAGGGGATAACCAGAGTTGTTAGAAGTCTTGGGTAGTACTAAGCAATGACTTTTGCTACTGTTTACTTGTGTTCCTCTTCTTCTTTGGGGATACAGTGGTACCTCTATTTAACGGATGCGATCCGTTCCGGGGTGCCATTCGCACCCCAAAAAGTCCATAAGTAGAGCACCGCTTCTGCACGTGACGCGATAGAGCGCTCCTGCGCATGCGTGAACCGGTGAACCTGGAAGTAAACACTTCCAGGTTTGCCACGTTCGTAACCAGAAAAAAAACGCAACGTGAAGCAAACGCAACTCAAGGTATGACTGTACTGATAATTATAGTAGGTAGCAAGCAGGACAAACTTTGCTACCAAGTTAGGTTTAGCCCAGGCTATTGTAGGGCTTGGAAGCAAGTAACCTTGTTCCTGTAATAGCTAATAAATTTTGCCATAAGGAAATAAGAAGCTAAAGTTCCACCCACTTAAACTGGATTATTTGGCACATTTTATCATGGGCATATGACAACATCTGATTGGTCAACTGACAAACCTAAACCACCCACACCTGTATTAGTTTTTGATATATATTTGACTATTGTTTGTGACCAAAAACAGGGACAGCCAACTTCTGTATTCTCAAAGGCCACTGGTTTACCCAGATTTATTTAAAACTGTCCCATTTCTTTTCTGCAAAAAACCCCATGTGGATAATAAAAATTAACACACACAGTCACAACACCAAAAAGAAGAATCCAAAGAAAGATACTAGCAGAAAATGGACAAAATGCAAGATAATTCTCCCCCCTCAACAAACAGACCCTTCTTAGTCAGGTTCCAAACCAAACAAATTTAACAGTAAAGGGCTTCACAGTTACAGAGTACCAGTACATGCACTTCCAACACCTACCAATTTTGTTGAATCCAGCTGCACTGTAATACCATTTGCGAATACTATCAAGGAGACGACCGCTGGCTGCAGCTGGAAGTATTAATGACCACTGTTAGTTCAAGAGCATAACTGGTGGAGGCATTTATTCAGACACAAAGAATCTACAGTATTTTAGTTTGCTTTTATAAACATGCAACATTTGTAATAAACAGAAAGCAGAAACAACAGTTTGGATGCTGTGCACTTGTCAACAGGATGTAAAAACACGATGTTACTCAAAATATCCATGAAACAGCTATGCAACAGCAGATGAGATGAACGTTTGCTTAGTTATCGGCCCCACCACCTGCACCCACCCTCTATTGTGCATTAGCAGCTATGCAACAATAAACAAATCATGAAGTAAAACCTGGCCTCAACTGCAAGCAGTGTCACTTCATAGTTTTTCTCAAAACAATAATCATTTTAACATGTTTAGTGCCTTCAAGAACTACTACCCCTTTGATAGCTGACAGTATATGGCTAGATTCATAATTAACATTGTACTAAGTGCACTGCAAGCAGTGTTCGAAACTCCCATTGTTCTAGGTGCATTTTGTGACAGGGAATTTCATTAGTGCGAGCAGTTTCTGAGCTCTGGGCGCAGTACTGCACCTAAGATTTCAGATTAAAACTGCAGTGGAAGGAAAGGAGAACCTTTTTTCTGCCTCCCCACTACCATCTACTCTCTGAAGACTGGAGAAGAGATACTCTTAAGAATATTAGGGGGGAGGGCAGGGGAAGGACTAGACCATGTGAAAAATGAACATAATATTTTTGTTGCAGTTCATTCATTTTCAGCTTTGTATTGTTATTAAAAAAGTGTGCCTAGACACTTCATTGCAGCACCCATAACCTAGGTTTATGGTGCTATTTAGCTCCTAGCTTTCTAACACTGACTGCAAGCTGGGGAGGAGACACATTCAGAAGGATGCATTGTGTTGCAATTCACAAGCTAAAGGAGAGTGACAGGTTTGCTACCTGTTGCTGTCCTAGAGGGCCGCTTGCCACATGTTTGTTTCAAGAGACAAGGGTGGCCAAAAGGAAACTCCCAAATGAGCTTTTCATTCATCTACTCTTTGCTTCCCGCATACCCTTCGATTACTTAGAATGAGAGTCCTCGTGGGACAATTACGAATTGCTACCGGTGCACAGCATGAAGCGTGACTATAAACAACTAAATCAAGCTTTTCGGGCAGCGAGAAGATTCGCCTACTAACCTTTTGCTGGTTATGTGGATAGCAAGAGGGGGGAGGGGGAGGGCGATGAGGCGGATCTCAAAGCAGCACGTGAATAAGGGTCCCACAAGAGTAACACCCTTCTCTACGGAAACTCTTAATATCCATAGAATCATAGAATCATAGAGTTGGAAGAGACCACAAGGGCCATCCAGTCCAACCCCCTGCCAAGTAGGAAACACCATCAAAGCATTCCTGACAGGTGGCTGTCAAGCCTCTGTTTAAAGACCTCCAAAGAAGGAGACTCCACCACACTCCTTGGCAGCAAATTCCACTGTCGAACAGCTCTTACTGTCAAGAAATTCTTCCTAATGTTTAGGTGGAATCTTCTTTCTTGTAGTTTGAATCCATTGCTCCGTGTCTGCTTCTCTGGAGCAGCAGAAAACAACCTTTCTCCCTCCTCTATATGACATCCTTTTATATATTTGAACATGGCTATCATATCACCCCTTAACCTTCTCTTCTCCAGGCTAAACATACCCAGCTCCCTAAGCCGTTCCTCATAAGGCATCGTTTCCAGGCCTTTGACCATTTTGGTTGCCCTCCTCTGGACACGTTCCAGCTTGTCAGTATCCTTCTTGAACTGTGGTGCCCAGAACTGGACACAGTATTCCAGGTGGGGTCTGACCAGAGCGGAATACAGTGGTACTATTGCTTCCCTTGATCTAGATGCTATACTCCTATTGATGCAGCCCAGAATTGCATTGGCTTTTTTAGCTGCTGCATCACACTGTTGACTCATGTCAAGTTTGTGGTCTACCAAGACTCCTAGATCCTTTTCACATGTACTGCTCTCAAGCCAGGTGTCACCCATCCTGTATTTGTGCCTTTCATTTTTTTTTTTTTGCCCAAGTGTAGTACTTTACATTTCTCCCTGTTAAAATTCATCCTGTTTGCCTTGAGATCCAACCCTATTGCCTGCGCTGAACGCGACGTGGCTTACTTCTGAGTAAGCCCTTAAAGGATTACACTATGGAAAAACCCACAACCGCTTGGCACGCCAAGAGTTAACAGCAAGGCGCCCCGTGTCCTCTCCGTCCCCACCAGGCAATCATAACCTCTCGCACACGCCCCATGTATTGCCACACAAGCGCCGGCGGGCCCCCTCAACCATTTTCTTTAACCGGAGAGCTTCCCGCCCCCCTCCCTCCCCGCTGCAGCCCCTTCACCGCCGACTCTTCCCCTCTCCTCACTCACCCGGTGCCCTCGCCGCCATCTTGACGACCTCTGAGGAAACGCGCACGCGCACCGACGCTCGGGAAAAGGCAACAGTCCCCCTTTCAGATCACGTGCTCGCAACCCGCCTACCTACCCACCCACCGCGCTCCCTGTGCTGTCACGTGATCCTTAAGGCTTGGTTGCGCGCGCCTATGCGTCCCTATGCGGCGCCTGGACCATAGACTCTTTAAAAACAACAACGTGGGATGTGATTTTCTGTTGCGTGGAGCGGGCGCTTCCTGGTTCGTTCTGATGTCGTTTCCCTGCTTGCGATTTCAGAAAACGTGAGAGGCTCCGTGGACCCCATGGAAACAAGCGCCGCAACTGGAGAACAGCAGCCGTGGGGGAGCTCAGGGCGGCAGGCTTTATTAGGCCCCAGTCCACGCCAGTCTGCCCCCCCCTGCCCCATAAATCGTGACCACCTGCCTCACACCTGGCAAGGGCAGGTGCAGCTGGAAAGGAGCAATGGGAGCTTGAAGGTGATGGCGGAGGAAGGAAAGCAGAAAGGAAGGAAACTTAGGTGTCGATTTGATTCTGGCCATAGTTAGCCCGCGTGCGTATTTGGCCAACTCTGCATTTCACCTTCAAAATCTTGCGCCGCAAACGACTGGCTGGAGCCCAGCCTGCAAAGAAAACCACCGAGTTCCCCATAAACAGTTTCCGATGGGGCTTTCTTAGCTGTAGTTACTATGCAGCTATGTTTTTACTAAACAAAAAACCCAAATAAGAATCAAGCTACACTGAGAAAAATGATAAAGTGGAGCATTTTAAAAATCAAGAAATCCAATAGATTACTATTTCCCTGTGCTGTTAAATAAAATTGGAGGAACTCCAGGAAATAACGAGGGTGGGGTGAGATTGCAGTACCATTGATGCACTCCTAACACCAGGGGTTGAATGCTTGAAATAGGAGTGGTGTGCTACATACCCAAAATAAAAATGTTCCTAGAATAAGTGCTGCTCTGGTTCGCCAGAAGCGGCTTTGTCATGCTGGCCACATGACCTGGAAGCTGTATGCCGGCTCCCTCGGCCAATAATGTGAGATGAGCGCCGCAATCCCATAGTCGGTCATGACTGGACCTAATGGTCAGGGGTTCCTTTACCTTTAAGAAGACCCATAACAAAAGCTGATGCCAGTAAAAATTTAATGAAGGAAATGAACACACTGAAAAAGCCATTCATCTGTGGGTCTTACCCATTGCCTTTCTTCACTGCTAAAAAAAAAAGTACCGGTAAGCCCTTTGATTGGCAAATTCTCCTGTTGCATTCCAGAAGACTATTAATTCCATACCTGGATATTAACTCCCTTCCATTTTTGGAGCTAACTTTCACAACCATATTAATAATTATTAACTGGAACTGCTGAATGTGAAAACCTTGTTAGGTTCAACTTACATTTCCCAACCCACTTGTAAAATGCAATGTCTCTCACCACCTTACAGTTCTAAAAAAATATAAACATGGGAAATAGCTCAATGTGTTTCATGTGTACCCTTGGCATCATCGAGAAAAGTGTGGAAACAAGACTTATTTTCTGAGTTGGACCTCCACTCCTTTAAATGTATATTGCCGAGTACAGAACTGACTAGAATGGCAAGGAACAGAAATTCTGTACTGGTCCTTAGAATGTGCTATGCAACCAGTTTTGTGGTTATACAGCAGTACTGCTGACACACAAGACACAAAGCCCTGAAATAAGATTTGTAAAATAGCCGATAAATAGAAAGCCTGGCCAATTGCCTTGGCATGACCTGTAATTAAGATGGCCATAGTTACAGAGATGTTAACTACAGATTTGGGGCCGTAGTAATACTAATACTGACCCATTAGCATTAGTCTGCCAAAAATCTAAAATCCTCTAACAAAATGTAGTGAGGGTTCCAGCTACTGCTTTTTATCCCCCTTGATTTCTATGGGCAACTCTCACTTCTATTACTGGGAACATTTAAAAGTATATTTTCAGTGTGAACTGGGGCATGGCCTATCCAGACAATGAGCTGTCTCTTTCTACTTTTTAAATTAAGTTTTTCTTTCTCTGGCCTCCTTTTGCAGCCACTCCTTTCCATTCCCCACTGATCTGGTTTTCATGTGGGTTTCTTTTTTGGCTGTCAACATATTGGACTGGATAGCTCAGTTGGTTAGTGTGATGTCGATACTGCCAAGGTTGCAGGTTTGATTCCCCATATGGGACAGCTGCATATTCCTGCATCGCAGGGGGTTGGACTAGATGACCCTCAGGTCCCTTCCAACTCTACAACTTTAGAAGACATCTGAAGGCAGCCCTGTTTAGGGAGGCTTTTAATGTTTAATAGATTGTTGTATTTTAATGTTCTGTTGAAAGCCGCCCAGAGTGGCTGGGGTATAATAAATTATTATTATTATTATTATTATTTTAAGTCTAAGCAGCACTATTACTATGGCCAAGTAGAATGAACATCGGCCTTCAAGTCAAGAATTATATATAATTTTTTAATTAGCCAATGTATTTTTTAAAAAAATGATGTGTTGTGTTTTTAACACTGCACACTGCCCTGATATTTCATGATATGGCAAAAAAGAAATACTTTTATAATTATCCTTCTGATTGGTTTGTGGCAATATCTACCTTTTAAAAATACTGTATCTGTTCTGGGCTGAACTCAGTGCACCTATATATTAGTTGTGCCCTCTTCTAAATAAGTTTGTATTTTTTTAAAGGACTCTTTATTGGTTTTCATAATCATATACCAAAACTTAACAGAAAAAGCTCCAACAAATTCCCTCCCTCTCTTTCTCACCAGCAAGTCGGTAAGTATTATTGTCTTTATTTTGGGTCTTCTTTTGGTATTTTGTCAGCAGTACAAAATATGCCTGTTTGTATATTTTTAAGATGTAGGATTAGATGTAGGTTTTCTCAACGAAGTAGCTTCACAAGTTGTCATTTTTGCCACAAAACATGCAATTAAGAAAAACACCTTACGATTTATTTTATTAACAAAGTTTTTTTCTTTTCTTTTACAGTGTTTTCAAGAAAATGTGGAAGTCTTGTTTTTCTGCTTTGGCAACTTCTGTGCAGAACACATCATCTGGCAGGGATACCAGTTTTTCTAAGGAGATATAATTGGGCTGTTTTGGATCATATTGTGCTCTTCCAATGAATTTAAGAAACATGTGTCTCTCTTTGATTCGCAGCAGCTTTGAATTAAAAACCTGAAATAAAAACAAAATCAATGCTAATGACGGAAATTGCCAAGACTGCCCTCCTTATGTGCACTTACTTGCTAGTAAGACATACTGAAAACAGTAGGACTAACCTGTTGGCTCAAACCTGCCCACATTTACTATGTGGCATTTAAGGCTAACAATCAGATCTACAAATTGATGCCCTTCTACAATATATTAACCTATGCCTTTCCATCACAGTTTGTAGACTACAGTACTTTCCCTTCAATACAGTTCCCAGTTTTCAAACTTCTTCCTATGACTGCAGTTAACTAGGTAGCATCCAAGAGTCTTACCTGAGGAAAATGAACCATCATGCTGTGGGGAATGCCCATGATGTTGTGCACATAGTCAAAGATCTCTGTTAGCTTCCTTTTGCTTATACCTAAATTCTTGGGGATTCTGTGTGCAATATGCCGAATTTCTTTCTGACTAAAACCAAGTTCCAGCTCATACACCTGAAAAAGAGTGATTGTGATGAAGTCAGCTGATGTAGCTTAAAACACATAAGGAAAGAGGGAATTATGTTGATAAGTGAAGAGACGAAGGAGAGACACTTCTTTTTATTGTATTGTAGGTTGAAAACTTGCAATAAAATTTCAGATAAAAAAGGAGAGGCACTTTTGCAGCAACCTGGGAGCTGCCCAGGCAGCTTATAAAGAAGAAGAAGAAGAAGCATTAAGCCTCCATCACATTTGTGCAAACGGCCAGTCCATAGTCTCATACTTACGAGGCCGTCACAATTCTTTTCAATAAAGCCTGAAGTCCTCTCTTGTACTAGAGGAACACGTGTAACTACTAAATTATATTGGAAGTCTAAAATTGCCATTTTGACTCACGAAAAAGTTCTAATGATCCCTGCTTGTGCCTAAGTCTTTAAAATGCCATTTTGTCATTTGTCCCTTCAAAAACCCGAATAAAATGGCACAAGGAGTTTTGGGGGATACTCTGATGACCCTTAGGATCTCATGTCACATACAGTGAAGGAGTATCGCTGAACTGACTGATGCCTCCTCATTCCACTGATTGATGCTTTCTGTCATCAAGAGACACACTAACTCAGAGGTCAGCAACCTTTTTCAGCCATGGGCTGGTCCACCGTCCCTCAGACGGACTATATTTTTTTTTGGGGGGGGGGGAAATGAACGAATTCCTATGCTCCACAAGTAACCCAGAGATGCATTTTAAATAAAAGCACACGTTCTACTTGTGTAAAAACACGGATTCCCGGACCGTCCGCGGGTCGGATGAGAAGGCGATGGGGCCGCATCCGGCCCATGGGCCTTAGGTTGCCTACCCCTGCACTAACTGAATCAGAGTTTCAGTGCTTGAGCAAAGGAACCCTTCTCTAGGATTCCAGCATTCACTTCGACAACATTTTTAAGCAGCTGATTATAAGACCAAGTTATTATTCACGCTACATTTTGCTACCCGACAAGTGTTAAGTAGTGCTGCCGCCTGTGCAACCCTATCTAGGCTGCTGTACTTCTTATATTTCCTGTTACATCTCTTAAAGCTTTTCTAAGAGCTCAAATGGCAAACTACTCTAAGATACTATCAACTTACCTTCAGATTTTCTTTAATAGGCTCAAGACTGTTAGTCAGTAACCTTGGAAGACGAGTTACTACATCTCTGGTCTGTATTTTAAATACAAGGAAGGAAAAAAGAATAGTAAGTAATGTGTATTAGATAATATCTGCTTAAGATAAAATAAATCTGTATTTGCATTTTTTTACTGGACATTTTTTAAACAGCACTGTATTATTCTACTTGAAAAGGCGTACATTTTCCACAGGGTGAGCAAAAGGCCCTCAATATGTGCCATTTTTCCTGCACAGGGGAATTTTTCCTGCACATGTGGCATTTTTCCTGCACAATAATGTGTGAAGAGACTTATTTATTCTAATATGATTACAGTCAAACCTCTACTTACATCCGCCTCCGCTTGCGTTCATTTCGCCCAACGTCCGCAGCAAACCCATAAGTATCTGGCAGGGTTGCTGCCATTCGCGTATGTGCAGGAGCGGCGATCGCCATTCGCCAATGCGCAGAAGCGGCAATCGCCATTCGCACATGCGCAGAAGCGGGCAATCACCACCTGTGCCTGCACACAACGGCACCTCTCCCAGCGACCCGTTTCGACCTCCGGACGGACCTCCGGAATGGATTATGGTCGCAGGTAGAGGTTCCACTGTACATGCAGTCTTGGGCAGGTCACTATTGGAGCAATGCTATGCACCTCTCCGCTGAAGTAAGCCCCACTCTTCAATAGGACATACTCCTGGGTGTATACAGTATTTCAGCCTGTGTCTCAGGATCAATGAATGTATGACTATCTTTCCTTCATGTATATATGTAGGGTACTGCATGCGTCAGAGGTCACAAAGTGCCCACTTCACAGCCAGAGGGAGCAGAAGGGAAGCCCTGCAGAGCTTGGTAGAAGTCTTTTTTTCTTTTTTCTTTGTTTCATGGTCTCGGACCAAGGATAAACTGAAAGATTAGATCACCCAAGTCAGTGATGCCATTACAGTCATACCTTGGGTTACGGCCGCTTCAGGTTGCGCGATATTGGGTTGTGCACCGTGCCGAACCCGGAAGTAATGGAACGGGTTACTTCCGGGTTTCGGCGCTTGCGCATGCGCATAAGCGCTAAATCACGCTTTGTGCATGCGCGCCAAATTGAGTCACGCGCATGCACAGAGGCAGTGGCGTGGGTTGCGAACGCACCTCCCGCACAGATCGCGTTCGCAACCCTAGCGTCCACTGTAATTAACGGAAGCCCAAATTAAGGAACAGATCCGGCCTGGGTGACTCTTTACACAGAGTTTCACCCTTCAAGCTGCCTGGAAAAATGCACCCTGAGCATCCAGCCACCACAGGGAAAGGCTTGAGTGGGGTGGAAGGAGTGCCGGTGTGTTCAGACAGCTTCCCTAACGCTGGGTCCACTTGCCTAAAATCTTCAGCTCTGTAAGCAGAAACTCCAAAGCTACGTTCTGGGGTTCTGTTTGGGACTGTATGGTTGTTGGCTCTGCCCAGTCTTGTTCGGGTTGCTGCTGACCACCTTCCACTGTTTGCGTTGTGGGTGGGGTATGGCAGCTTTAGGGAACATCAGGCTTCTCCTCTTTAACTAGCCACAGAAGATCCCAGCACCCTCTCAACATTCTGGGGTCCTGGAGCTACTTTTAAGATACGTTGTGCCACAGGCCAGCTATGTATGCTGCACCCGTGATAAGCGTGTGTATTTGACAGAACAATTTCAAAAAGGCTTTCATAGGACAAGTTCTCAACATATTGTGCAGCTGAACCCCCATTCTGTGATCTTGTTGACTGAAATTCCAAGTCAACTATTTATCTGTTAGCATAGGCATTATTACACATAAAATTAGTATTTCAGGATAACTAGCAATGAAATTGTGATGGGTGTTCCTCAAGCATCTGGATGAACTAGCTTGAACTGTCTTCACAAGGTTGTATACTTTATATACGGTTCTAAGAAGATAATAGTATTTCAGAAGCAGTATTTTAGGTCCCTGTAATGCGAGAGATATTAGCTACCTGCTTGTGGAATTTGTTTAGTTATTTTAACAATAGGCCCTCTGCCCCAATCACCATGACCCAAGTGAAAACAGAAGGCACCTTTTGTGGATTGAGTCCAAGTTCTTTTTGGAAGAAACCCAGCCTATTATCCAGTCTTTCCACAGAGAAGAGGAGTAAATATGGAGCCCCTGAGACCATCTGTGCAATTGCTTCCTTGCTGAATTTTTTTGATGTTAGATAAGCTACCCTGGAAGAGAGAAAGGTCCAAATTAAAATGAGGGAAATAAGAAAGGCCATCATTTATCCAGCTCTGCCAGTTCCTCAGCAGTATGTTTCAAAATGACGGATGTTTTAATAATATTAACAAGCAAAGCTGCCAAGAAGAAGGGTGGAAAAGTCTGCAGGTATGACAAAAGCAAAATACCATGATTTCCAATTAACGGCAAAGAAAATAAACACTCTTGGTGCAAAATATTTTATGCCTGGATTAATTTAATGATTTCCAGCTGTATTTAAACAAAAATTATGTCAATACCAGCCCATGATCTTATTATCTAAAATGGCTTGCACTGAAAGAAATGTCCACTTTCACAATCAAAAATGGCAATTTAATGAAGGTGATCTGATGAACTAAAGGACATCTTTAGAAGAAGAAAGTAATCACAGGAACAATCCTAAACATCTACATCCTACATCGACATACAGGTGAAGGAGCGAAGCAAATCAGGTTAGCTGCCACTACTGCCAATGCTGCCTGCTATGATATGCCTATTTAAAAGATGTCGGAGGGATATAATCCTAGGTTCCCCACCACAGTATATTCCTCTTAGCCGTGTCTTTTTGTTTCCACTGAGGTGGTGAAGGGAGCTGAATGGAACTAGTTGTATGTTGTGAAATTCTCCCTGTAACAGGGGAGAAGGGGAGTCACAGAGGCAAGATAATGTGAGCTCAGTGGCAGAACATCTGCCTTGAACACAGAAGGTCCCAATTTCAACCCCTAGTACATCCAGGTCGAGCTGGGAGAGACTGCCTATCTGAAACCCTGGAGAGCTGCTGCCAGTCAGTACTGACAATACTGAGAGCAAGATGGATAAATGGTCTGACTCAGTTATAAGGCAGCCTCCTATGTTCCTATGACTTGTTCCCTCCAACCAGCAGGGGGCACCCTTTTGCAGCCCAAGGGCCACATTGCCTTACGGGAAACCTGCAGGCTGTGTATCAGTGGTGGGCAAGGCCAGAGGCAAAAAGTGGATGCAGCAATCCATGCAACTCTTACTTGTGTATAGTAGGGTACATTATAGCTCAGTTGGTAGAGCATGAAACTCTGAATCTCAGGGTCGTGGGTTCAAGCCCCATGCTGGGCAAATGATTCATGCATTGCAGGGGGTTGGAATAGATGACCCTATTGTAGCTTTCTATGGGTATATAGTAGGCTACTCTCTAGCTATCTAAAAATCAGTGGTTTGCCTTACAGCTGCTGCCTCTTCATTCAGGCAAGCAAGAAATATTCCACAGTTCAAAGACACATTCCAAGCAGGGCAAAATCACTCAATGAAGAGCAGAAACAGTGAAGGATGTGTCCTATGGAGAGTCCAGATATAGAGAGCCCTGGAGGGCACAACCAGCTCCTAGGCCTGAGCCCCCCTGCCCCCTGGCCTCAGACCATCTTAACGTTATGCTCAGATTGTGAGCCCCTTTATGGACAGAGACAGAAATATCGATGAAATGTACCGGTATATTAGGTACCCTAACCCCATGGAATAGTGGGATACAAATCAAATCAAATAAAGTACAGTGGTGCCTCGCAAGATGAAATTAATTCGTTCTGCGAGTTTTGTCGTCTTGCGAGTTTTGTCGTCTTGTGAAGCACGGTCCTGCGAAGCGCGGTTTCCCATATGAATGCATTGAAGCGCGGTTTCCCATAGGAATGCATTGGGAACTCGCAAGACGTTTTCGTCTCGCGAAGCAAGCCCATAGGGAAATTCATCTTGTGAAGCGACTCCAAAAACGAAAAACTCTTTCGTCTTGCGAGCTTTTCGTCTTGAGAGGCATTCGTCTTGCGGGGTACCACTGTAACACCTATTAATTTAAGGGGTTTATTTCAGATAGGACAGAGTTGCATATTTAAGAAATTTATACCCTGCTTTTCTCTGTATATATCAATGCAGCTTACAAAAGACACAGTACAGAACACAGCATACAATATCTCATTGGTGGCTCAGTCACAAGACTAGGAAGCCTGTGCACATCTAACTAGGAGCACAGGGTCTAGAGACATACACTAAGTTAGGCAATGCTAAACAAACTATTTTAAATGTAGTCTACCAGTTGTTGCTTCAGCCCAGCTTTACAAAATACCACATCCTGCTTCTGTTGCATCAGCTTATGCTGCCACTACAGGAAGATACAAAACATTTGCATACTACTGCATCTACTTATCTAAAATGCTATCTGAGTTTAGGCAAACATCATTTAGGGTCTGTTATCACAGGAGCAAGAAAGGCCCCTTTGAAACCCTGGCAGGATGGCTGTTGCCAGTCCATGAAGACAACACTGAGGTAGATGGACCAATGGTATGAGCTGGTATAAGGCAGATTCCTCTGGTCCTAATTTTAACTATTAATTTGGTAGGTAACAGACGTGAACACATTTTGCAGTAGCACCAGTACAACTGCACACTAGATTTTAAACCTGCTCAGATGCCCCAAATTACTAAACCCAGCCAATTTTGAATCCTTTTCCCCCTGTTAATTGCATTCTATGTTCTGGAGAGGCATGTAGGAACAAAACAGAGCATTGTGGAGTGCTCCTATTCAGGGTTCCATCCACCATTGTCTTCTTTTGAGATATTCCATTATATTCCCCTGACTCCTCTCCCTTCAACAGTCACCTAACATTTCATGGCCACTAAGTAGAGTAGACGCATTCCTTAGTAGGGTCTTTTCAGTGTTTCCCACCCCAGCTTTCCCCCCACCCTTGAATAATTTTTGATCTTCTGCAGATCTTGGGGTTCACCCAAGCCTGTAAAACACTTCTGTCATGCACAGGTATGGTACTCTTTTGGCTACATAAAGATGCACACTTGAAAAATGTTTAATGATTAGTGTACATATTTATGAAGAGATCGTATTGATGCCTCATTTTTAAGAGCCATCATTTCACTGCTCCAGACTGTCTGAGCAAGTTATTGTGTGAGGCCTATGCTGGGTCAATACAATTACTCAACCTATCTGGTACATAAAGCTTTTTATTGCTCAGCTTTGCATTCTCTCTCTGAAGCGAATACTGGCAATTGCAAAAATGACACTTTCACTTTAGACAAATAGATCTATGCTCCTGTTCATTCTGTTTTAACTGCATTATGTTTAGGATGAAGGGACGCAGGTGGCGCTGTGGTCTAAACCACAGAGCCTAGGGCTTGCTGATCAGAAGGTTGGCAGTTCAAATCCCTGCGAAAGGGTGAGCTCCTGTTGCTTGGTCCCAGCTCCTGCCCACCTAGCAGTTCGAAAGCACGTCAAAGTGTGAGTAGATAAATAGGAACCGCTGCAGCGGGAAGGTAAACGGCGTTTCCGTGCGCTGCTCTCGTTTGCCAGAAGTGGCTTAGTCATGCTGGCCACATGACCTGGAAGCTGTCTGCGGACAAACGCCGGCTCCCTCGGCTTGTAAAGCGAGATGAGCGTGCAACCCCAGAGTCCTCCACGACTGAACTTAACGGTCAGGGGTCCCTTTACCTATGTTTAGGATGCACTGCCTTAATAGGCTGAAATCTTCTGTTCATCAGACTGAGCGGTGTGGGTGTCTTTCAGCCAGAACAGTCAATTAATAACAAGCCTTCAAGAGGAAGACTGAGACAGGAGAAATGCATTTCTAACCAACTTCCTACTTTCCCCATTTATTTTCTACCACTCCACCCTGCCCAACAGCCTCTAGGAATAATTCCAATGACAAAGAATGTTTGAATTTTAATTCCACTCCCACAGCACTATTTTTTTTGTAGTTGCCCCTACACCTAGGTTCATGTTTACGACACAAGATTAATTCTAATCCTCCTTACTTGAGAAAGCTGTCCTTTAGCTTAGCTGGTGTCTACATAAAGCTGAACTGTTCTGACAATTGCCATGTTCAGAAGAATGTCTGGAACAAAATTCTGCAATTATGATTCAAAATACTTTGCTATTTCTGTTGAAAACTGACCAAGTATCTCCCACGCCCAGCTTCAGAAAATGTCCCAATGAAAGCAAAACTTATGTATGAAAAAGGTTTGCTCATTTTGGGACTCCATTTGGAAGTAATCATTTGCAATAACGGAGTCTGACCACCTTCTGGATAGCATCTGCTGATGCTGAACACTTGAAATTGTGGAATAGGATCACCAGCAATCCTTCCCCTACTACAACATTTGAGTGAGAAGGACAGCTTAAGCAGACTGTACAAAATCGCTAAAGCAAAGTAACATATTTCAGGCATACACACACACGAAATATATGAATATTTCAGGCATGTGGATAAATGATAGGTGATAGATAGATAGATGATATATGAGAGAGAACAAGATAACAGACTGATGAATACAGACGTCATTTTACCTTGTCTTTAGATCTTCCACTTCTTCTCTAAAAATGTATGGATTTCTTGTGATAAACGGCCCAAGCTGCTTATCTTCCAAGCCAACATCCTTGAGAAACAGGATGATGTTTTTTATATCTTTTTCAAAGTCCAACTTGAGAAGTAGCTGGCCTGCAACTGAACGTTTTTCCACTTTGGACAAATCAACTCCTGCAGCACATTCAAACATAAATTTAGTGGGATGCTTAATGAAAAATTCTGATTTCTAATAGTGTAAGAATGTACAAGTTTGTGCAAAGTGTTTTAAATGCTTTTTTATGGTATGTAGCAATGTTATCTAGTGCTGCCAAAAGGAGCTATGATACAGCAGCTCTGTACTACTGAGGATAATGGCAGAATGGAATCAAGTTTTTACTTACTGGGGTTTTAAAATCTGCAACAATCATATAATTGTGGACTGATTGAATGGGTTGGTTTCACTCTCTAGAACAATTCTCTGTGGCTCTCCGTATGTTGTTGGACTATAATTTCTATCATTCTCGACTACTGACCATGCTGGCTGGAGCTGATGGGATTTGGAGCCCCCGCCTGGAGAGCCATGCATTTCTCATCCCTGTTCCAGATGAAGCCATTCAGAAAAATGCTGTCATAGGCATCTTGCAATTCAACATAGTACTTCTGCAAACCTGAAGCTGCAAATCTTAAGGTCCACGTAGCTAAAATGAAACCGTTCTAAGCAAGTTCTCATTTTTCACCGATTCCTCAGAGTTCACACCGACCTGCTTCCTGCCCTTGAAAAATGTGAAAGATGCTTTTGCAGTGCTTTGCATTTTCCTATCCTCACTATACCCTTCTTGCTTTGTGGTCTATAGTTTTGAATACAGGGATAGCCAACACGGTGCTTGGACCACAAGTGCCCAAGCACTATGGTCAGTTGAGATGGGAGCTGCAGGTTCAACATCTGAAGGGCACGGCTACCTCTGCTCTATACATTCTGCTGCTATCATGCTGTGCATGCAAAACCATTTTTTTTGCCATTTTACTGTATCAAAAGCAAATAATGACTTTGTATGCACAGCATCATGATATAGGAAGAGGAGGCTGAAGAGTCTTCAGCATATCTTGAAGAACCTGCCCGGTACAGCTATGCTTACCTAGAAGCACCAGCTTCTGCAGTGTTTCTGAATGATCGACATAATCTTGAAGCGAGAATGATTCAAAAGGAAGTGGTGGTTCAGCCCTGATCCGAAGAGCCTCATCTTCCGAAACTTCCTCAAAAGGGGATGAAGGCAAAGTGTCTTCTAATCCTGAAGGTCATTAAGGAAAAAGAATCATTGAGAAAACAACAGATATAACATTTTCTCTCTCCCTCTGTGTGCGGCGTTTACCTTCACAGAGGCCAGTGGGAATATAATTCCACTAATTCAGGGTAGGGAAATTTCACAATTTAAATTTAGAACCAGAGTGATCACCAGCTTTCTGACAGTAAGATCTTCTGCTATGCAAGTTACCGAGAAAAAATGAGCATAAGGACAGAAAATAGACACTGAACTGGGAATGGGTTAAGTTAAGTTACTGTCACATTATTTCATTATTGTGGACAATTCACAATTGTTCACTGATCCTATTGTTCCTGTTTGTCTGACTTTCAACAGCAAATGGGATATTACTGTTCAAAGCAACAGAAGAATAACAGCAGGTGGAGCCCTGGAGGCAGACAATGCATAGTTATTGAGGAGTCCTATCCTATGTATTCCAAACAGGGATGGGTGTAGCTGCCATTTTCAATTTCTCTCAGTTTCTCATTTTCCAATCTTAAATTAAGCCCCCAGTATGTCTATATCAGTTTGCTTTTTTTTAAGTCCTCAGGATAATACACATTGTTATGTACAATTATGCCTAATTATACACATTTCTGCAAAGGAATGCTGCCTAATATAACATTATTTTCTCTTATATAAGCATTTATACACACTTTGCCCTAGAATATGCATTTCTGTACACATTATTTGACAGGAGAACTGCATTTCAAAATTTAGAGAAGGATGGTGTGAGGAAGGACTTTGTTTCGGTTCACGTATTGTTTCAGAAAGTACAAATTAATTATGTTCACCTAAACGCGAATTGAATGAAATTCCGCCCCTGCCATCTCCAATTCTAGAAGGGTAGCAGACTATAATTTAAAGGTGAACATTTAGAATGCTGGTGTGCAAGGGACAAAAATCACAGGGACTTCACTGTTCTCTTGTTGTGCTGCCGTGACCTAAGCCATGGTTGGCTTAGCATTACATTTCAAACCTGGGCTCATGGTTTGTCTCTCTCCAAACAGGCCTTAAGCCGTAAACCAGGATTTGGATGCAAAGCTAAGCCAAACCATGGCTTAAATCCCAGCAGTGCAGGAAGAACTGAGCCCTTAAGAGTTCACAGATAAACAATAATTTGGAAACACAACCCAATAATTCCAAGCCTCTTTACAAGCAAGCAAGCAATGCACAAGAAATGTGCATTAAAAATCTAAATTTTAGATATGGTGTTAGGAGGGTCACAACTTTCATACATATTTTATTCGTTACATACCTTCTTCATGCAATGCTTCAGTATACGAACTGGGTATTATTTCAGTTTCTGGTCTGTTAACTAAGGATGAATTATTATCTGGACTCTGATTCAGTTCAGTGCTTGAACTACAGAATCGTACATGGTTATCAAAAAGTACAGTCTTAGAGTTCTTTAACACTAGTTGACATGAGTATCTGTAAGGACAAAACAATGGCAATCCGGATTGTTGAAGAGGAAGTGTCCATGTTTTGACAGCTTGTTTTCTTAGCTGTTTTGCACTATTCACAATACTGTTTTTCTTTAGCAAGGGGCAACATCTGGATATCTGTCGAGTCACTGAAGCCATCTTAGTCAATATTCTGTCAAAATTGAGAAACAAAATGGTCAAGGGAACATTCAAACCAATTTTGTATGCATAAAAGTTTACACAGGAACAATTAATGATTTCCATTAATATTTAAGCAGAACTGAAGTATTCAGTACCATTTTGCAAAAGTATTATTTCATGAAGCCTTCATCTGCCCAAGCTGCAATAAAATATCTCTCCCATATTGGTCTGGCGCTGTAACTCTCGAACTGTTTGACTTTACCCTGATGGCGCACTCTTTCATTGTCTCTCAAGACAGCTGGATGCCAACTAAATTGCAACAACAACAACAATTTTATTATTTATACCGGATACCCCGTCCATCTGGCTGGGTTTCCCCAGCCACTCTGGGTGGTTTACAGAATATATAAGCCATAATAAAGCATCAAACATAAAAAACTTCCCAATACAGGGCTGCCTTCAGATGTCTTCTAAAAGTTGTATGATATGATAGCTCAGTTGGTAGAGCATGAGACTCAGTCTCAGGGTCGTGGGTTCGAGTCTCGGACTAGGAGAAACATTCCTGCATTGTGGGTGTGTGGACAAGATGACCCCCAAGGTCCCTTCCAGCTCTGCAATTCCTTGATACCATTCACATCATCCCTGACCCCTGGGTCCTGCTAGCTATAGGGGATGATAGGAGTTGTAGTCCAACCACCTCTGGGAACCCAAAGTTGAGAGAGGCTGGTGTAGACAATACTGAGCTAAATGGACCCAACAGCCTCACTCTGCATAGGGCAGCTTCCCACGTTTCTGGTTGCAAACCCCACTGAACCCAGAGACCGGGCCTTACTTCCGAGCGAAGCATGCAAACTGATTGGGGCAGAGAACCGAATCGAGATGGACCAAATCAAGAGGCCCTTCAGGGACGCAACAATAGAAGCCGCCGTTCCAAAGGGGATTCCTCGAGGGGAAGATGAGCTCGCACCGGCGGCGGCGCCGAGTCCGCAGGGTCCAGCCCCTCGCCCTCCCCGAGGCCCGGCTCTGACAAAGCCCCGCGGGCGTCTCCGTATCGAGACCTAAGCGAGGCGTTTACCTGGCGTCCCACAGGCGCCGGGCTGTCCCTGTCAGGAAAGTCCCCGGCTCGCCTCAGCCATGCAGGCCCTCGCCAGCCCCAGACTCTCTGCGGCGGTCGCGCTTCCCGCTCGGGCGAAGGCCTCTGACGCGCGGGAAAGAGGCGAGGCTCCCCAGCCGGCTCCTCCCCGCGGCCTGCGGCGGCCCAGCAAGGCCCGTCCCTCCGCAGCGCCGCCTCCTCCTCTCCCCCCGCGTCCCCTCCTGGGGCCGCCGCCGCGGCGCCGCTGCAGTGTCCTGGCCAGCCGCCCAGCGCGCTCCCTGTCGTCTCTCCACCCTGCGCCGGCTCCTTCGGCCGCGGTCGGGCTGAGGCGGTGGGAGCGGGTCGCCCCCGCGGTGGCCGCCGGCGAGGCGAGGAGGAGGCGGAGGAGGAGGAGGAGGCGGCCGCCGGTCGGCGAGGCGATGGCGTCGTACATGGGCAGCCGGACCCTCAGCAAGGACGACGTGAACTACCGGCTTCACTTCCGCATGATCAACGAGCAGCAAGTGGAGGACATCACGCTGGAGTTCTTCTACCGGCCGCACACCATCACCCTGCTCAGCTTCACCATCCTCAGCCTCATGGCCTTCGCCTTCACCAGGTGGGAGAAAGGGGCTGGCAGGAGGCGGGGACGGTGGGGGGCGGGCAGCGCTGTGGGGAGCTGTGTCGCCCCGAGAGGGGGAGAAGAAGAAGAAGAGCCCCCCGGGGCAAAGTAGGGGCTGCGGTGGGTGGGGATGGCGACGGTCAGCCCTGCTGGGGCGGAGAAGGGCTTGGTCCGGTTCGACCACGCGAATGAGGAAATCTCTCACGAGTCCTTATGTTCCTCCAGGGAAGAAAGATGGGCTGCGGGTGCCATCGGTTCTTCCTATGCACGTTTACCGAGGTTTAAGTTCCTCAAAAAATTAGGCAAGTCCCCCCACCTCTCCGTTATCTGAGAAAACACAGAATCGCAAAAAAGGTACCGTTTTCCTGATGAATTTGCAAACGTGTCAACATCAATGGAAGCAGCAGAAATTCGTTTTACTTATTCCCCTGGTGTTTATTTGCTTACTTATTCCCCCCATCGATCAACAGTTCAGGTAATGAATTCCAAAAGGTATTTAAATAGGTAGCATATTCATTCATAAATGTAAATTCATTCATTCCCCCACATGCATCAACCTAATTAATTGATTCAAAAAGGTATGGAAGATGAATTTGTTTATAATAAAGAATTCATTCATTGGGTTCCCCAGTATACCCAATGATCAACAACCCAGCCAATCAACTTGAACTAAAATCAAATTGATTCTCCCCTCAAGTAAACTCAGTTGATGTAATCCCTAACGGAATTAAAATGAAAATTTTTAATTCCTGCTAGTGTAATATATTCCTTTGTATAGAATCAGCGTTACCAGTTGCAGACTTCAATGAAATCCCTAATCCCTAAAAGTAAAGCTTTTTATGTATACAGTTAACTTGTTTTGCAGTTTTTTATTTGTATTTATTTATCTTCTTTATAAGCCAGCGAGCATGAGCAACAAATGCTATTCAGAACAGCCAGCTCCAAAAGATCTGCACACCAAATGACCAGAAAACACACAACATAATTGGGCAACCCCAATCCACAGAATTTATCCCAACAAAGCACTATAAACTACCTCCAATAATGCTAAAACTAAGGAATCTGAATGCAGGTATGAATTAGGATGCAGAAATCCTGCTAATGGTCCACTGCATGGAGCCTGTTAAAATGAAATTAAGGGCCCATCAATAAGTCCTATGTGTAGAAGACCAAGAAACCCCAGACGCAATGAGTCTCTGCAGACAAAGCTGGGAAGGCAAAGATAAAAAACTAATACGTTCCTATGCCTTGCTTGTTGGGCTCTTCTAAATACAGCAAGCACTAAGGAAGGAAAGCAAGGAAGCTTACAGGCCAAAGCAGCTGATTCACTGTAGCACAAGTGGAGATGCCACTGCAAAGGAGAGGGAGGCTGAGGAAATCAACGCTGGTTAGAGGAGCATTACTTGTGGACCCTTTGGGGCAACTGTGGTCCCTGGGGGTCTGCAGCCCACAGGTTGGGAACCATGGCTCCAGTAGACTAGGTGAGAAAGGCCTGAGAGTGAAATATGTGGAGCAGAATCAGAATACCAAGCTAGGCATGAGAAAAATCCTTCAAACTGGCCAGTTATCTATAAGTTCACTTAGAATTAGATTCATGCATTGTTGGACATGGTAATTTAGTGTATGCTCCCTTTATGTAACTTTGCAAATATGCTGGGATAGGTTTAGTAAATAGAGAACCTTCAGAAGTTTTCATTCCCCACCCTGTTCTTGTCAAAGCATGCTTCTAGCAATTACTTCCCTCTCAAATTCATAAAGCTGCTCATGGGAAAGAGGTTTGTTTGTTTTTTAAGTATCTTACAGCTCTAGCTCGCAGGTGTTTTGAATTGTTTCCCTAGGGCAAAGTACATCTGATACACTTCGTACAAAAGTATTGGTCACTTACTGAGCTGTCGGGCTTTCTGGATAAATTATAACTCTTCATTTATTAAATATGAGGTGGTTTTAGGGCCCTTTCAATTTCACAAAGTTCCTATGTGGAGTTGCCTTTCATTTTAGAATTAGTGTCAAACTGCAGCATGTAGACCATAGCACATAAGAGTTTTCCATCTCTTTATGTAGCTTTGTGTGCCAATGGATTGCTGTGACCAATCACAGTTTTATACTCTACATAATGCAGTGAAAAGGCCATGAATGCATGTGATCTGTGCATACACCTTTTGTGCTAGTTTCGGGGCTGCTATACTATACTAAAATGTTGTGATGAAGTGACTATAAATAGTAGGCATCAGTTTGCAGGAGAGATGGGAGATGCTAATTAAGAATCCTAATGGATGTGCATTGCCCATATAGCACCTTTCTAAAAATAGTTGAGCTGAACTGCTTCCCAAAAAAAGAAAGGAGGATGTAAGGATGTATAGACACAACTTTCAGTGCATGGTTGCTTTATGTTGGTGTAGTTCGTTTCAATTAAGCATAAGTTTAAGAAGATGAGTACATCATCAGGGTACATCATAGGTACAGGTGATATACAGAGACTCTTTTCATGAGTCTGGCTAAGACCAGCAGCTAATTGGCTCCTCTAGTCCCGGGCTGCAAACACACATTTAAAGCCCATTATCCCCCCCCCCCCAAATAATAATCCTGGGGACTGTAGGGTCATGGGAATTTGAGGGATGAACTAGAGTTCCCAGGATTCTTTAGAAGAAACAGTGTGTTTTAAATATATGGTGTATATACAACTCCGGAGTGTCTCAGTCCACAACCATTTTATGTGGCTGTATCATATAAAGAGATGATACTGTGAGCCCCCCTTCACTGGCCCGGCTGGGACCAGCTGCATTTATTTAATTATAAAAACTATTTCTATAATGCTATAGCATAAAAAATAGCAAAGTGTTTACAACAATATCTTCACACAATAAAACCACGCAAAAAAAATTGAATTTGGAGACCGTCAATTTACTATTACAGGAATATATATTTTCTTAATGGCCTGCATAAGCTTGCTGGCATAGAAAACTTCTCAGCAGGCATTTAAAGGTTAAAACAGAAGGCACCTGCTGAAGCTCTATTGGCAGAGGATTCCACAGGAATTAGCCGGCTTGGTTATTGTTGCTGTCAGATGAATCTTGCCAACTTGGGGGACCAGAGATGCTCCTGCAGATGATCTCAGTGATCAAGCTGGAGATGTAAGGGTTCAGGTGTCTTCCCTCACAGAACTACCTCATTTATTTGCTTATTCCTTCCTCTCCCTTACTGCCCTTTTCCTTTTGAAATTTCTTTAAATGCCTGTTGCTTTTCTCGGGGGGGGGGGAATTCAAACCACCTTCAGAATGTTGTTGAAGGCAATTCTATGATATCCTTTTATGCAAATGAACTTTCCAGACCATCCTCTCTTAGTGGATTTTCACCTTTCTGGTAATAATGTGTGTTTTGATTCCTTGGATTTTACCTTATTGCTGACGTTTGGATATACGGTCCCTATGTACTTCAGACAGATTGTCACGGCTTTGTTGTCACTACTTGTTAGTGTTAATAATAGGAGTGGCCATTTTTTGTCTGTTTTTCTTTTCTGTATGAACGAAACTGGGAAAATATTTTGCTATACCTTGGTTAAGTTGGGCAGGGATCTGGTGGCACAAGAAGTCTGTGAGTTTTCCACCTATGCCCAGAAGCAACTGGCTAAAGTGCTGGACTGGGTGGCTCATTGGTAATACTCTGTAGGGCACTTCTTAAAAATTGTGCCCAGATCTGCCAGTCAGCCATCCCTAGAAGCTTAGATTTAGATTTGCAAATGACCATGGATGCCATGTAGTCCAGCCCTCTGCTTAGTGCTGGATTCAGCTTCTTGCCTTCCCAGATGGGCAGCTGTCCAGCGTCTGTTTAAACACCTTCTGTGAAGCAGGGCCCATTACCTCTTGAGCAAGTCTGTTCTGCTGTTGAACTGCTTGTACTGAGGGTATTTCTTGATGTTTTGTCGAAATCTGTTTCTCTCCAATTTCCACCCACTAGTTCTGGTCATGTGCTTTGGAGCTACAGAGGACAATTCTGCTCCATTGCAACAAGTTTGCCTGATATTTATTGTTCCAACCCTTTCCCAGCCTGATGTTTATTGTTTCAACCCTGTGCCATGCACCACAGAATCCCTGGCAGAGAGGTTGCACGATTAAGGAACAACCAGAAGCACAAGGGTATTAGCCAAATGCAGAGCTAGGAAGCAAAAACGTTCCCCCTCCTGTGTTTGCCTTATAAAGCAAATATGGAGCAGAGACGACAACAAATTGCTAACTTACCAGATGCATGGTCATTTTGACATCTAGTTTGTCTCTAATTTTGGAGGCTGAGAGTGCCTAGGCTGATATTTCAAGCTAATTTACGTTATGCATTGTAATAGCACAAGACTACCCTTCCAGCCAAGGGACGCGGGTGGCGCTGTGGGTTAAACCACAGAGCCTAGGGCTTGCCGATCAGAAGGTCGGCTGTTCGAATCCTTGCGACGGGGTGAGCTCCCGTTGCTCGGTCCCTGCTCCTGCCAACCTAGCAGTTTGAAAGCACGTCAAAGTGCAAGTAGATAAATAGGTACCGCTGCAGCGGGAAGGTAAACGGCGTTTCTGTGTGCTCCTCTAGTTCACCAGAAGCGGCTTAGTCATGCTGGCCACATGACCTGGAAGCTGTACGCCGGCTCCCTCGGCCAATAATGCGAGATGAGCGCCGCAACCCCAGAGTCGGTCACGACTGGACCTAATGGTCAGGGGTCCCTTTACCTTTTTTTTACCCTTCCTGCCACACCTGTCTTGATGTGATAATATGACCACATATCAAGGTTATCCTCTGTTTTGATTCATCATCAGTTATGGAAAGGGGAGCAGGGGAGAGTTGTTTTTCTGTAGATCAAGATGATAATTTAAGCTGATGATTTAGCATTGAAACAGTTTGAACTGGGTTCCTCCATGCGTTTCCCCATCCTCCTAAATCGCCTCATGTCCAGGCTCTTTGGTAAGCCTGAAATTCCTGCTTTGCCATCTCCTCTGCTTCTGTGGCCCTAGAGCAGGCATCCCCAAACTGCGGCCCTCCAGATGTTTTGGCCTACAACTCCCATGATCCCTAGCTAACAGGACCAGTGGTCAGGGATGATGGGAATTGTAGTCTAAAACATCTGGAGGGCCGAAGTTTGGGGATGCCTGCCCTAGAGCATATGCCGCTGAACTACTACACCCATCATCTCTGGCTATTGGCTTTGCTTGCTTCCCAGTTGGAGTGTCCTGAGGCTGCTTTAAAACAAAGCATTAGGGAAATGTTAACCAACACCTGTGTGTAATGCTAGTTTGGCCTTGCATCACCTTTTCCACCTCAGATTACTTACATTGGGTGCTAAACAGCGAGTGTGTTAGCAGAGAAGTGTTCTTAAGATGAATGCCGCCATGGTCATGTCCTCTTTTTAAAAAACATTTTAAAATCTTGCCTATGTCTTACGCACGTTGCTTCAAAGAGCTTAAATATGTGTCATTGTTCTATCTATTATTGTAGCTGAGATGCCCGAACCTGTATCCCTTGGTTACTATTAAAAGCATTTGGTGCCCTTCATTTCTGTGAGAATTTTCAAGGCGAAAATAAGTGCTAATGTTAATAACAGTAATAGTTTTGCTTTCTTTGATACCCTCTATACAGTATTCTTCCTTTATCACAGCTTGAGGTGGTTTGCAAAAAGCAAAGCCAAACCTAGTGGGGGAAATATAACAGCAGAAGGGGAAAAAATCAAAATAGAATAAATCTACAGGTTGAAAGCAGTCGTCTTCTATTTTTCCTTCTTTCAAGGTGTGAAACACAGATGAGAAAAGTTGGACCTTGCATTTTTATTTAAATAGAAGGCACTGGAATTCACTGCCATAGAAGATGGCATTTGGAGCGCAGTTCTTTCTGAATAAGTGTGTGAGAGTTCATAAAGATAGTCCCCATTTTTGTTATTTATAAAAAGAAATTTTATATCTTGTATACTGATTTAATGCAAAGCTGGGGTTGCTTGGAGCCACAATACTTTTCTATAGAGAAGAGCTAGGGAAGAATGTAAATTCAAGTGCTAGATTGCCCTTGCCTAACTCAGTGGTAGACAGTCTTTTTGGCACATATGATGCAAATCGTCCAAAACATTATGGGGGTTGTTTATTTTACAAATTTATAAACTGCCCCATAGCCTACGTTGAAGCGGAGTGCAACAAGATGAAAATGATACACACACAAAATCTAAAAAACCAATCAAGCTATTTCTACAGATGTACTATTAATATTTCACAAATGACTGGGTCATACCCCAGGGAAAGCCTTCTTATCTGAAATAACTTTTGGTAGGCACCTGAACATTATGACACTTGGGTCTAATTTCAGCTGGTAATTGATTCCAGAGGGCTGGAGCTGTGATACTAAGAGCCCAGTTTCTAGTACAAACTAAGTGCACCTCTGTGGCATGTCTTAAGTCTCAGAAGTGCCCTATATGAGGAACTCAGTGACCAGGCAAGAATACTCCTGGGGCGAGGCAGTCCCTTTGGTAACCTGGTCCCAAGTTGTTTAGGACTTTAAATGCTAAAAGCAAAACCTTGAATTGAACCTGGTAGCATATTAGCAGCTAGCGCAGCTCCCTCAGCAGAGGTTTCGCACAATGTCAATGGGATACCCCAGTCAACAACCTGGCTGCCGCATTCTGCGCAAGGTGCAGCTTCCGGGTTCAGCCCAAGGCAGGCGCCACATAGAGTGCATTGCAGTCCCATAATCCAGTCTTGAGGTTACCAGTGCCAAGACCACAGTGTCCAAACTGTTTTAGTCCAGGAATAGCCATAGCTGTCTTATCAACCAAAGCTGGTGAAAAGCAGGCTTAGCCTAGACAAAGACGTGTCTGGGAGCACCCCCAGGCTGTGTATCTGTTCTTTCAAAGGAAGTGCAACCATGTCCAGAACAGGTAACTAACCTTTCTGCCAGACATGGGAACCTCTTTCCAACAGGGCCTCTGTCTCGCCAGGGTTTAAATTCATACTGGTCCTCGTCCAGCCCTCCTGTGTACCCAGACACTGATCCAAAGGCTTCCCAGCCAGTCCTGATTCAGATGTTACAGAGAAATGGAGAAACGTGTTATCAGTTTACTGGTGACACTTTGATCTAAATCTCCCAATGCTCCCAGCAGCTTCATATTATAGCTGTTAAATAGCATTGGGGACAAAATAGGCCCCAAAGGAACCCCATAATACAAATGCAAGGGTGCTAAAGGGCATTTCTCCAATGCTACTCTCTGGAACTGATCCTTCAGGTAAGAAAGGAATAGCTGTAAAACAGTGCCCCCACAACTTAAGCCTGCAAAATATGTGGGGTGGCAGTGGGGAACTGCACCTACAGCCAAAATTGTATATGGTCAAAATGCATTGCGTACAATGGTGGGTGGGATTGCCAAAGTCTTTTCCCTAGACGCCCACCCTCTTTAATTTTTTAAGATTTTATTTTTTTAATTTTTTTTGCCAAGCTCAAAGCTGAATGAGCACAAGTTAAATGTGCAGAAGTTGCGGGCTTGCTCTATTAGAAAGTGTTTGTATTTTATGCTTTATTGCTGTGAACTACTTTGAGCTCAATTTAGTTGTTGGGAAAGTAGCATACAAAGATTAAATCAAGCCTGCTATGTTCAGTGGAATTTACTCGCAGATAAATGTGCATAGAAATGCAGCCTGAATCTCCTATGTTGTTGCTTTAATTACGAACTTTTTCTTTTTAGGGATGACTCAACCCCAGGAGATAATATTTGGAAAGGCATCCTCTGTGTGATCTTCTTCTTTCTAATCATCAGTGTTTTAGCCTTTCCGAATGGTAAGTATCTTTCTGTGCCGTTTCCCCCCCTACAACTCCTTTTGCAGATAGGAGAGCAAGGCAAACACTAAGGTGCTTGGGGACTTTTGGAGCAAACTGTTTTATGAGTACTCTGGTATAATAGTCTATTGTTTGCTCTGAGAATGGTCCCAGTCTCTCTTAGACTTTCACCTCGATAAGGGATGGTCCCTGGAAGAGCATCTTGTGCAGTGCCAAGCTGCAAAACAAGGCAGTAACATATACTCCAGAGTATACTCTTGAAAAGGAATGAAAGAAGAGTCTAATTTCCGTGAGATACTAGTAGAACATACGTTGTTGGGCAACCATGCAATTGCAGTTAGTAAATAAATAAAGGCTTGCATGCTAGAGTTCTCTTGACGGACACAGCATATGCAGTTTCAGGGTAAAAAAGGCAGCTCCCATAGAAGAGCCTTTCCCAACCTGGTGCCTGCTGTATAGCACGAGCCTCATAATTTCAGGGTTGTGGGTTCGAACCCCACATTGGGCAAAAGATTCCTGCAGTGCAGGAGGGGTTGGACTAGATGACCCATGTGGTCTCTTCCAATTCTACAATATGATTTGGACAGTAACTGCCCTAATTTATTTACTGGCTGTGGCTGATGGAGTCCCATTTGGACGACCCCAGTTTAGGGAAAGCTGAGATAGAGCCTTTTCTGTTGTCTTCTGTTGATGTGTTTTAGTTACAAATGTACATGTTTATATGCTTTTATTTATAAATATGCAAGTTGCCTCTTGATACCCTTCCTTAAAAGGGGATGTTCTCGCTTTCTCCCTTCCTGTGCTGTGAATGCTGCTTTCCTGAAGAAGAGGTGGTAGGGAACAGCTTTCTGGGTGGGAAAGGTGTTTGTCAACTTTCCCCCTACTTCCCAGCAAAAGCCAGTTTGGAATAATATTTAACAGAAATAATATGCATTTTATTGCTACCTTTAAAAGATTTCCAACTAGGGCATTTTAAAATTGAAGCAACTTTTTTTTCCAGCTAAAGAAAATGAGTTTAAAAATTCTTTTGTCCTTTTGAGTAGTTGTGTGAGATAATGTGAGCCCTTTCTTTGACCTCTTCAGCAAAGAAAATGAATTTTAAAAAGAAAGAGGGGGAAAAGCTGCACATAATTGCATGGTAATCGAGGAGGTGCTCTGATATGGGGTGGTTAAATGCAAATAAAAGGTGTGATCGCATACACGCCTACTTGGATGTAAGCCTCCTTGCAAATCCATATGCCCTGCTCAAAATAAATACGTTTAGAATCAGAGCAAAACGTTTTCTTGTATAATGGGGTGGGGGACTCCTTATGTTGAGTCAGGTCAGTGGTCCATCTAAATTAATAGTAACAGCACTTCTCCCAAGATTTCCAACAGAGTTCCTTTCTGCTCCTACTGGCACTTTAGCTGGAAATGCTAGGGATTAAAACTGGGACCATTTTATATGCAAAGCATGTACACTACTGTTGAGCTGTGGCAACTTCTGAGTTGAAACTGAATAGGCTCAAGACATGTTCCTATTAGCCTTGAGGCACTAACAGCTTGATTTTTAAATACATGCTTACTCAGAAGTGAATCTCACTGTATTCTGTGAGGACTGCAGCCTGAGATGTTCTCCTCAGTTTTCCTTTTCTACTGGACAGTGATTGATCAGCCCTTGCCCCCATGCAAATGTATCCCTCAAGATGCCACTTATTTTAGTGGCAGAAACAAAAAGGGGAGGGGAATAATAAAGTAGACACAGCACTGGGGTGGGCAGACAGGTTTACACCTCTCTTCCCAACAAAGGACCCTAATGGGGAAGTAAAACACCCCACCCTGGTTGTTGGATCAATCATTTGGAGAGCAGGGAGCGAATGATAACCTGGATTAGCTGAGCTGGGGCAGAGAACACCTGTGCAAAAGTATGGGGTTGGGCACACCCCCTTGTGGCCACCTCTGTGTCTGGTATGCAGCCCCAGAAGGTTCTCCAAGTGGGAGCCAGTGTGGTGTAGTGGTTAAGAGCGGTAGACTCGTAATCTGGTGAACCGGGTTCGCGTCTCCGCTCCTCCACATGCAGCTGCTGGGTGACCTTGGGCTAGTCACACTTCTTTGAAGTCTCTCAGCCCCACTCACCTCACAGAGTGTTTGTTGTGGGGGAGGAAGGGAAAGGAGAATGTTAGCCGCTTTGAGACTCCTTCGGGTAGTGATAAAGTGGGATATCAAATCCAAACTCCTCTTCTTCTTCTTCTTCTTCCAAGTGTAAATGTGACCTTTGGGCCAAATAAAGGTTAGCCATCTCTGGACTAGGCTAACTTGGTATGCAGTTCATCCCACAAGCATTGTATTTTTAAATTTGAGACCTGGGTTCACATCAGAAGGTCCATACTGCAACTCAAAATAAAAAAATTCCTTCCAGTAGCACCTTAGAGACCAACTAAGTTTGTTCTTGGTATGAGCTTTCGTGTGCATGCACACGAAAGCTCATACCAAGAACAAACTTAGTTGGTCTCTAAGGTGCTACTGGAAGGAATTTTTTTATTTTGTTTTGACTATGACAGACCAACATGGCTATCTACCTGTAACATACTGCAACTGTTATCCCCATTTATTAACACTCGATTAAAAGAGGGTGGTTTGTACCTAGGTAAACTGCTGAGAGAGGAAAGGGAAGTGGCATCCCATAAATCTTGCTTAACTGAAACCCAGTGTTCAGTTTTTCAATACCTTGCGCCTGCCTCTCTTACTGGAAACATTAGAGTGATCTCATTGTGTCTGGTATGGGAATAGATAGTAGCCGTGGTCATTATCTGCAGCAGATGGTGACTGGCTTTCTTCCAGTAATAGCAACTATGTATAGTAACTGTTTGGTGTGAGTAACGTTGATTGCGCTCTCTGATCGAAGCTATAGCTGAATTCACTCCTGGGCATTTTTGGCAAGAGGCAGAATACCAGGGAACGCTTGCACAGGGAGATGGAGCTGCTGCTAAGAGGACTTGTTCCCACTCCTCTGAGACTGGCCCAGTTCCCTTGCTCTGATTGTCAGCACTGCCTTGGTAGCCAGGTTACAGGAGAAGCATCTAGCAGCAGCCAGAATACCTTCCCAGTGTGGCGCTGTTGCTGGGGGGTTTCAGAGAAGCACCCACTCCATCATCTGAACTGCTGATTTATCAAACGATGTCTGATACCCTCTAGAAATAATTGGGATTGCACTGGGCTACATTTTTACACGGAGGGCACTGAGCTATAAGTTACAAAGCCAGGCACCTGATAAATGCAGACATAAATAACTCGAATGCAAAGACTGCAAAGTTGAACAGATGTGTGCCTTCGGACACCTCACATTAAGCTGCTTTGAGCCATATAATCTGGATTTGTATTTGATCTCAGTAGCGTCTCTAAAAGGTATTGATTTCAGTGGTGTAGCCGAGAGGAACGATTTTCCACCCGAATTTAACCTGTGTGCATGGCACTTGATATCCTTTGTGGTATCTAATGACTGGCTTGCTGGAAGTTTTAGGTGGCCTGCCTGGCGTGCCCTTCCTCCAGTTTTACCAGTCACCTACTAGTAGTTCCTTTGCTACATGAATTCACACTATTTTCATTCAAGCTCCTGTGTACCCTATTTGGAACAAACCAAGGAATAGGAAAACTAGCTTTTCCAAAGTGACCTGAAAGTAAACCTCAGAAACGGAGGAGATAAAATTTGAGGGCTCAGGACAAAAGTACTGTCAATCTTACAGCACAATCCCAAGCATGTTTACTCATAAGTAAGTCTCATTGTGTTAACAGGGACTTAACTCCCAAGTCATTGTGTTTAGGTTTGCAGCTTTAAAATAGTACATATACTATATACAATAAATTATCTTATCTATCTTATCTTATCTTTATCTATATTCTGTGATTGGGCCTCCAGGCTTTCATGGGGATCCTAGATTAGTAACCTGCTTTGAACTGTCTTTATCACAATCTTGTGCTACACACATGCTTGTTTATTCTCTCCATTTCTTAGCAGATTCCAGTAATCTTAGTTGGTTGGCTGGTTTCCATAAGTCCCTAAAATTTGATAGGTTGATTAAAGTCGTTGCGCTTAGATATGTTCCGAGCAGTGGGGTTTGGGGGTAAAAAATGAGGCACAGGTACTCCTGTCTTGTTACAAGTGTCATGGGTCCCAGCACAAAATGGCTGCCATGGGCAGCAAAACAAAGAAAGGTGGCAGTGCTCCATACTGATGAGTATGGTTGCAAAAGGAGAACTAGTTCCAAGGCTTGTTAAATATCTGGAGATACAAAAAGGGGTTCTCCTTGGACAAGCTTTGAGCAAGCAGTTGAAGATGGGGGACACATTCTTGAGTGACCCATGACTTTTAGCTGCTTCCCCTATGGGATGAATTCCTGGTTAGTTTCCAGTTAAGTCCTTAACCACAAGTTTCAAGATGTTGGAATTAATTGCTTTGGATCCCAAGATAAGTTAACTCAAGGAAGTTCACAGAAGGAAAGTTTCCTGGCCCCTCTTTCCCCCTGCAATCAGCTGTGTCCCTAGACAGGAGGCCCCCTTGAACAATGAGGGATGAGGGACAGGGTCTGCTGAGAGAGGTCTGAATTATCCAAACTATGCACAGGTCTGCCCAGTTTGGGGCAATTCTTCCCTCCCCCAGCAGCTCCCTGCACCGGGAAGACGGGAAGCTTTCATTCTGTGAACTTCATTGAGTTATTGGCTTGGATCCTAAGATAATGGAGCTAAATGCCCCAGTGTTCCTTAAGCAGCCTCCATAGTATATGTAAAAACAGTTTCCTAGATACACTCACATCAGACAAAGAAATGGAGCTCCCACTGACAATGCAGGCAGGCAGGGGCTAGCTCAGTTCTTCATTCCATGGGTCAAAGTAAATGTGGGCCACAGTTGGGGGTGCGACTTGAATGCGAAGGACACAAAATCTGAACATGGAAAGTAAATGAAAGGATGGCAACCCCTGGCCACATTCCCAACTCTGGAAATCCTGGCTTTCTTGACAAGGGCCTCTGAAGTGGTGTATATAATGCATCTCTGCGCATAGAGAGTACATGAAGACTTGCAGTGTGTGTTTGTGTGTGCTTGTACGCACACAGTCCTCACAATATCTCCCTTCCTCCTCAACAGAACCATCACACTCACAAACATTTCACTTGTAAACTCATAATTTTCAGGCCTGCACGTTCAATTCTGCCTTGCCCAGATGCTAATGTATCCCAATTCCCTGATATGCCAGCACTAATGTTCCCTCTACCTGGGAATTCCTGCTGGCAAGCACTGATCTTCCTACAGATCTTCATCTGCTTTGGGGTATGAAGTTGGGCACTTGCTTTTCTATTACTGTTTTCACAACATAGGGAGCCTTGTTCTTTGGATACCATGGTAATTTCTACAGTGTCGCCAACAACAAGTTCTTGAGGATCTGTGTCCTTATCCAGATATTAGTCTCAGTAGTTCCTTTAATGGCTTTAAATAGAAAACTCGGTTTGTTATAAAGCTTGCTCGGGATTGATTCTTGGTTGGCATGGTTGCATTTCCTTCAGATTATGTTTAGATGACCTGTTGCAATTCTTTCTGATCCATCAGTTTGCTGTTATTGAAAAACTCTTTTCTCTACAGGGCCTTTCACTCGCCCACACCCTGCAATATGGCGTATGGTTTTTGGTAAGTTGTTTTTAAAGATGTGCTTTCACGCTATTCCAGAGCATCAAAAAATAGTAATTCATTACCTGAAAATAATACTGTATTTTTCCTGCCACTCTGCTAAAAGTGACATACAGCATAATCATAGAACCATATAACTTAATCAGTGAAAAAGGAAGGACAAAGAGCTTGCAATGTTAATGAGCCCTTAACACTGAAGAAGAAGCCTAATAGCAGCAAGAACAAAACATGTTACTGTACTACACATTAAAACCAACAGCAGTAGAACTAAGTGGTATGCATCAAATGCCTGTTGCAACAGAAGTGATTTCAATTTCTGGTGAAAGGCGTGCCAAGAGTGAGCTCAACAAATAAATAATTAGGAAAACATTCCCGAGTCAGAGAATCACTACAGAAGAAGGCTCCCATCTCTAGTGCTTACTCACCACATCTCCTGAGATGGCACTAAGATCAAGGCCTCTGATGTTGATCAAAATTCCTGTGACTGCAAATTTAATTGCAATTGCAAAGGGCACTTGGTCATGTAAACTCAATTTCGACTTAATTGTATCTGCATGCAAATACACTGGAGTTTTGAAAAGGGAAATTGAGAATGGAACAACGGCGGGAGAGCGAGATGCAAATATTCATTGGTACCCAATCACTTCTCTGCTTGTGGGCGGGGTATAAATAATAAATCATCATCATCATCATCATCATCATCATCATGGCAGTTTCTAGTGCTCTCAAGAATGGAGTGGTGGGAGAGTACAGCAAGCCTCCGTTCTTGCACCATCTTAATGAACATTTCACAACCATGTTAATATTTAATATATGGAAAGATTTGGGGACAGTTCTCAAGTGTTCCAGAATTGCTTTGGAAAATGGGACTTGGCCTCCTAAGGCACTGAGCAGTATTCTCAAAAATGTCACCCTGTACAACTATAATCTGTTGGCATGTGGAGCAGCTGTAGCTATTATGATTACAGCTGAATTTCCAACATGAATAGTTTGGATGCCCTTCAAAAACCTACCCAAGGTTGCATCTGCTTTATGACTGATGGATTAATAAACCTCTTGGCTGCCACAGGGTGCTTAAATTCCTCTTTGAGTGTGACCTCTTTCACCTTTGCTTGGTCTCTCCATGACAGTGAGGTTAGAATGAAGTAACAACTTATCAAGAACTGCCACATTCTGGAAGGTTGTGAATAAACTATGGTGGATAAGTTATATGAAGAATCTGGGTTGTACCTCATGGCCCAGTACTCATTTGTTTTGCTCCATTTCTGTTACATGTGAATGCAACATTTCACATTTTCACACATGTACCTCACTGGGATGGGGGAGATTTCCAGCCATATGGAATTGTATGAGAAGAATCTTCCGGAAGCTGCTTAATTATGAATGCTTCATTATTATTCTTTTGTTTTGATTTTATTGATGTAAATTGTTCCATTGGCATTGATATAACATGGTTTGTTTGTGTGATTTTAGCTATTGCTCTTCAAACAAACATTTTGAACATCTGAATTTGGTTTTCCTACAGGTTTGAGTGTTCTCTATTTCCTGTTTCTGGCATTCCTGCTCTTCCTTAACTTTGAGCAGGTGAAATCTGTGATGTACTGGCTCGATCCCAATCTCCGATACGCGACAAGGGAAGCAGACATCATGGTGTGTATTGATGGTGTTGCAAGAAAATATATTTGTTCCAGAGTGGATATAGTGCTACCATATTGCTGTGTTAGAATAGCATGCATTATCCCTTTGAAAAGGGATAGGAATTCTCCAATCCTCTCTGTAAGAAAGTTCAAATATCATGCAATAGTATCCTAGTATCATAGAGTTGGAAAGGGACCCCGAATGTCCTCTAGTCCAATCCCCTGCAATGCAAGAATTTCAACACGTCCCCCATCCAATTTGAAACCATACTGGACTCTGCTTAGCTTTGCAAATGGACTAGCAGTTTTATTGCTGCACCACTAAAAGATACTGGATATGGTTGAGAGGTTGAAGCATCTCTAACAGGAAGTTTAAAGTTTTGTGGCCTTTTTAGCAGGGATGAGGCATATGAGAGGGTGCATCATACAAACATTTCTTTCTCCTTGCAAAATGCATCTCTCCTGGGGAGGAGGATTTCTCCCCGCTCTCCAGATTGTGAGAGAGCCACATAGAAATGGTATAACCTGCCTGCCACGTTTTTCCACAGTGGTGTGTATTCATTTATGAGTCTCTTCACGGCCTTCTTGGCTGCAGCTTGAGTGCAGTTTTTTTTGTTTGAAAAACAGCCCTTCTTCCTGAGAACAGTGACATCAATGTGTAGTCCATTCGATTTGGCTGTGTGACTATGGGTGGCATTGAGCTAAGTCCTACTCTGACCCAATTTAGTCATGTTCATTATTTTCAGAGGGTTTACTTTGAATAAAATGTAGTTGACTATCACTCCATGTCACTGAGGGCAAACAAAACTTGTTCAGACCAAAGGCAGTGTTTCAGGAGTGGGGTATTTATAGGTGTCCTGTATTGCTGCTTGAGTAAATAAAGCAGAGCAGGTAAATGCATGCTTATTTGTATAATTTATTTAGGTTGCAGAATTTGCCCCCCTTTTTGGTTAAAACATAGAATATTCCATATCTGGCAGTAATTATCCCTAATGATGTAGAAAACAGAATTTTTATGGTGTTTCATTCAGTCATGTACTGTGATGAGGACCAGTAGAATAATAAAAAAATAATTAGGCTGCAATACTATTTAGACTTATCTGGGAGTAAGTCCAGTTGAATTCAGTGGGGATTAATTCTGAGTAAACATGTGCAGAGTTACATTGTTAGCCATTCTCGAAGGATTGGCATGTCCATTATTACCATCCAGCATTATAAAAGCATGCACTTATCTTTTGTTCAGTTGTGTATTTTAATTAACAGATATTTATGTTTTAATGCTTGTGCAATTCGTTTTTATGCTGCAGCCTGCATAGAAACCTATTTTGGCATTAAATGGTGTATAAACTAATGATAATACAAGGCTAAGCTATAGCAGACCACAAGACGAGTAAATAAAATTCTCTGATATTGTAGTCTGCAGTATTATTTCTTCCGAAAATGTTTCCAGAATAGACTTGTAACTTCTGCTTCCCCCCCCCCTCTCTCTCTCTCTCACACACACACACCCCTACCTTCCCCTTTCTCCAAATCAACAACAGGAATATGCTGTGAACTGCCATGTTATTACTTGGGAGCGAATCCTCAGCCATTTTGACATATTTGCTTTTGGACATTTCTGGGGCTGGGCAATGAAGGCTTTGTTAATCCGTAGCTATGGGCTGTGTTGGACTATTAGCATCACCTGGGAGCTAACCGAGGTAGGTTGCGTCTTCTCAGTGAGGAGTTTTTTATATCCTTGGGGCGGGGAATGACTGATGTGGCTTTCCTAGCAGTTTGTCCACATTGCAAACATAACACAAGTTTATTGTCTGCTCCTTAAATTTGACACACATGGTAGATGTGAAGTTTTCCTCTTGCACACAAGTGTCTGGAATCGCCAAATCAGATTTATTTCATGTTTAAGTCAGCCTATCTTAAGTAAGTTTATTTACTCAATTACTTGGAAATTTACTGGATGAATATAGACTTCAGTATTACTATATAGTATGTGCAGCTTGTCTCAGTATGTTCCCTATATTAAATCCAGTAATGTAGTACTTCCTCCTATAATTTGTGCCTTCTGTAATATTAAATTTTCTAGTGAAAAGGCAATACAGTGGAACCTCAACTTACGAATGACTCGACTTACGTGTTTTTCGACTTACGAAAGGGAAAAAGCGGCCACGCACCTACGAATTTTTCGACTTCCGAAAGGAAATCCGCTTAGATTTTAGATGCGGTTTATTCGACTTACGAAGTTTTAGATGGGGTTTACTCGACTTACGAAGGTTTACATAGGGTTTTCTTACGAATTTTTCGACTTACGTTTCCAATGCATTCCTATGGGAATGCCGTTTTTCGACTTACGAAATTTTCGACTTACGAGTGTGCTTTCGGAACGCATTAACTTCGTAAGTCGAGGTTCCACTGTATTTACAGCACTGATTTTACAGTACAATGCTATGCATGTCTCTTCAGTAAGCTTTTGGAAACACACAGAGGGAAAGTGTAATAATGCTTTCTCACCAAGAAGTGCAAACTGATCTAGAGCCCTCTGAAGCTGTAGGTTGATAGACTTTGGTCAAATTCACCTGTCATATGAAAAGTATTTCCTGTATTTTCAACACCTGTAACTTATGTAAAAGTCACATTCTTATGTTAATAAGATACCTTTGTCTGAATGAATTTCTTACCCAGAATCTTTTTGCTGTATTCTGTAGCTGTTCTTCATGCATCTGCTGCCTAATTTCGCTGAATGCTGGTGGGATCAAGTCATTTTGGACATCCTGCTATGTAACGGGGGTGGCATCTGGTTGGGCATGGTAGTTTGTCGTTGGTTGGAGATGAGGACCTATCACTGGGCAAGCTTCAAGTAGGTCTCAAGTACAAGCAAATAAGCGTTATATTAATGATACTGCAGTATGAAAACTCTGAAATATAATGTAATGTTTGGTAGATTGTGAATTGTGGAGGTTGTCCCATTGCAGGCTGCTAAAATATATTCATGCCGATAATTCTGAATCCCTAAATTGGAAATGCTAAATATTTCCTTGATTTTGACAATTTGTAATACAGGGCTATCCCAAATCTAAAACCTCATGTTAGATTTAATTTTGAAGCCTGGAAATCACAAGGCATGTGGCACTACAGACCCAGGACTCAGCTATACAGTGGTACCTCGGGCTAAGTACGCTTCACGTTAAGAACTCCGCTAAGAACAGAAATCGTGCTCTGGCGGCGCAGCGGCAGCAGGAAGTCCCATTAGCTAAAGTGGTGCTTCAGGTTAAGAACGGACCTCCGGAACGAATTAAGTACTTAACCCGAGGTACCACTGTATTGGGACCCAGGTGGCGCTGTGGGTTAAACCACAGAGTCTAGGGCTTGCTGATCAGAAGGTCGGCGGTTCGAATCCCTGCGACGGGGTGAGCTCCCGTTGCTTGGTCCCAGCTCCTGCCCACCTAGCAGTTCAAAAGCACGTCAAAGTGCAAGTAGATAAATAGGAACCGCTCTGGCGGGAAGGTAAACGGCGTTTCCGTGCGCTGCTCTGGTTCGCCAGAAGCGGCTTTGTCATGCTGGCCACATGACCCGGAAGCTGTACCCCGGCTCTCGGCCAATAAAGCGAGATGAGCGCCGCAACCCCAGAGTCGGACACGACTAGACCTAATGGTCAGGGTTCCTTTACCTTTACCACTGTATTGGCATATGCGTTGTACATGCATTATAACACTGTGACACCAGGTGGCACTGTGGAGTTCTGTTTTTGCCAACCCGATTCCTCATACAAAGTTTACAACACATTTAACTGGAATGCTTCTTTGGTGTGTCTGGATCCAGCCCCAGTATATTAGAGGCAGCATGCGTCTCCATAGCACTTGCTGGGGAACATGAGTGTGGAGAGTGCTGCTGCATCCCATAGGCCTCTGGTTGGCCACTGTGAGAACAGGATGCTGGACTCTGCTTTCATGTTCTATGTTCACTGTCTTGGGTGATTGCTAAATTGGTATGGGTGGTGCGATTTATTTTTAAATCCATTTCCTTGGCAACGTTGGTGGATCATGACATTATTAATGTGTTACATTGTTATTTCCATTAATAAGCAAGGGAAGAGTCTGTGATTGTTCATGGTCGCTTGCACTCACGTTTGATTTCCATCAGCCTCTGATTTTACCTCTCATGGTGCAATCCTGTGTACATTTACCTGGAAATAAGCCTCACTGAACACAGTGGGAGTTACTTCTGAGTAAGCATTTGTAGGATTGCAACCTACACCTTATTTCTATTATCTTACTATATCGATAAAATCCAAGTAAACCTCCCCCATGATTTTTAATAATATATAGTTAATATTTCAGAATTGGAGTGTGAGGGCCAAACTTCTGAACAGTAAACCGTTTCCTGATATTTCTTTTTATAATGCAATAGATGAAAACTGTATTTAAAGGCCTCCCATTTCACCCGCTTGTTTTCCTTATGAAACTTTTGCCAAGAGCATATTCCTAAAACGATTTTCTTTCTGTATACCTCTCTGAGAAAAGAGCCTCCATTCTAAACTTTGATTCTGTACTCCTTAGGAGTGGGGATTAGGAATGTTGTAGCTTTGCACTTAGCCATGTGATTTGGACCTTTAGTCTCTAAAGCTGTCCTTTCTGCATGCCTTACATACTTAGCGCTGCTGTTTTTGTTGAAGAAAAAGGAAATAAAACCAACTATCATTGCTGACAGTACTGTATTGGCCCAACTATAAGCCGCACCTTTGAAATTCAAGGCTTATTTGCTGGTGCAGCCCGCCTCCTGGAACTACTGTGCTGAACAGTGGGCGGGGGGCGCTTGGCGTCCCGCTCCCCAAGCCAGTGCCGGTGCTTGGTTGTGAATATAAGCCGCACTTTAACTTTTCACAGTCGGAATTTGGGGGGGGGGGGAAGTGTGGCTTATATTCGGGCCAATACGGTAATTAAATCCACTGGGTTTGTTGCTAGAAGCCAGCATTCAAAGAACCCTATGAATGAAAGGAAAGTACCTCTAGTCATGCACAGTTAAGTTTCCTGTTCCCCATCCTAGCTGCACCTCTTACTGTTTGTCACACACCATGGCCAATAATGACCAAAATGTTAAATAAAAGCATAAAGTGAAAGAAAAGTAGGGCTGTTTTTTCAGATGCACCTCACTACCTGTGACCCAGATATTGTTGGACTTTGCTGGCTGAGTCTGATAGAAGCTGGAGTCCTACAATAGACAGAGGGCCACAGGTTCCTCATCCCTGATACACACTCATGGATTCATTTATCCAGCTAACAGTTGATTACACAAGAATCTAAATTAATTTGATGATGTTTTGCTTTTACCAGAACATTGGAAATCACTTTCTGTGTTACTTCCCGGTTATTATTTTAAAATGAATACAACATTACGATTATTTTTTTGTTGTTAATTTGATTTGTGTTCAGCTCTAGCTGGGAGGGAGAGATTTACTCTGAACATCATGGGACATGGGGCAACTCAGGAAGTTTTGAGAGGTGTTTCTAAACTTCTTAATCTGGTGCTTCTGAGAGCCTTACGCTTTCTTTCACCTCATGAGCTGCTGACCCAGATGGTCTCCCAACCTTCAGGAACACTGTAAATACAGAATAAATTGTTTGGCTGGTTCTGGTTAGTAAAATTTGTGGTTTTATGCTAATTTGCCCTGAATTAGAAGCATGATAATTAAATTATTAACATTAAATAGGGAGGCCTAGACTCTCAGATCTTTCAAACACTTTCCCTCAAAAAAGTGGGTTGTTGTTTTTTTGCTTTTTTGAAAGCTTGGTGTTTGATAGCATTGGAAATTAAGGGATGTTTCCAACTAAGTTATTCTCCAAGCAGACTCTTAAGTTATCCATGTCCATTAATTTAAATGGGTCTACTCTATGACTAACATAGGCTATAACCCCCAATTTTCAGCTTTGTTGCATTTGAGGAGCATATCACGCATGTGGAAAAGTTTGCTTTTGGGAAGGTTTCTTCTGATTGCAAATGTTTGCTTGCTTAATTACAATAGGTCTGCTTCTTAAATGCACTTTTCTCTGCAATGGGCACACTACCTCTTGTTACAAACCCCAGTATGATAGAGCTGTGTTATTTTACATCATTTGTTACATAGCAATGCAATGTTGGTTTCCTTCTCTTTTTTACTGTTGTCCTTATCTGCTTTCAGGGACATTCACACCACCACAGGTAAAATCAAGAGAGCTGTGTTACAGTTCACTCCAGCAAGCTGGACCTATGTTCGCTGGTTTGATCCCAAGTCTTCATTTCAAAGAGTGGCTGGAGTATACCTCTTCATGATTATCTGGCAGGTAAAACAACAACAGCAAAGCCATTGAAAAGAAAGCCCAGGGAATCTCAGCTAGGGTTGACTGGATCAGGCTGTTTCCTTTTTGTGTTAGTTGCACATGTGTTCATTCATATATCCATCCCTTCCTCTTTCTGCAGCAATGCGTTGTTGTTTTTTAAAAAAGAAATCCATATGAAAATTTTTATTTGAATTTTTATTTTGTCACAATTCATTATTATCATTAAAAGCACTTATTAATTGCTTACTTATGAAAAGTAACTCAAAACGGCTTACAAAAAAGTAGCACGAAAAGTAAAACCAGCATAAAACCTAAACAGTAAAAGCTAAAAAGAACACATGTTTATAAAAAGGCACTGAAGGAAGCCAGATTTTTAAAAAAAAAACTTTCCAAATTAAAGCTGTTGGCGTGCTGACTTAAGCTTATGGAACTTGGAATCTAACCCTATTTGGAGGGTCACAAGTTCCCCAAACCTGTGTTAAGAGTGTAAGACCAAGACTGGAGAGAGAACCAGGTAACAAACCCCCACTCAGCCATGAAACTCATTGGGTGACTCTCGATCAGTCACTGTCTCCTAGCCTAATCCATTCCACGGAACTGTTATGGGGATAACATGGGTGGGAAGAACTGTTTGTGCTGCTTTTAGCTTCCTTGAGGGAGTGTAGCATAAAAAATGTTGTAATAGAATTATGTGATATGACAAAACTGTTTGGTGCCTGACACAGAAAATCCAGATGTAGTCCTCATGGTGGTAAAAATAAGACAAATCAATTTAATCATTGACAAGTGTGATACTTTTTATTGGTACCGGTACTACAAAATCTGCTTTCTCACGCTATATAAAGGTAGGGCCGGATGCAATAAAACGTTGCTTTTGCAAAGAAAGTAAATTGACTCCATAGTTGTACACACACACACACAGAAAAACGAAGCAGCACATTTATCTAGCTCCCAAACACAGGCATTTAAATGTATTGATTACCTTCCCAAAGAATTTAATTCTGTTTGTGGAGTTCATAATTCACTGTTCCTAATGGGAACAACATTTCTCCGCCAGGAGTGCCATATGTTTATTGTCCTGGAGCAGGCCATAAGCAGTTCCTAAGGAGTTGCATCTGTCTTATTTGTCTAGGATATCAAATGTTCCCATCTTATTTTCTTCTTCCTGTTTCTTCTTCTTTTAGTTGACTGAGCTGAACACATTTTTCTTGAAACATATTTTTGTTTTCCATGCAAGTCACCCCTTAAGCTGGGGTAGGATCCTCTTCATTGGAATTATCACAGCGCCTACTGTGAGGTAATTTTTGTTTGTTTAATCTTCCTCACTGTGAAATTGCTGGGCAGCAGCTGAAAAGCCTAGCTCAGAGATGGGGAGCCAGTGTAGCCCTACAGATGTTGCTCACCAAGCCAGCTGTGGTTGGTCAGAGTTGGAATCCAACAACATCTGGGTGGTCACAGGTTCCTTGCCTTTGCTCCAGCCCATTTACTTTTGGAGATAAAAAAAAACCTGGTTTGGATGTAAAGCAAAACCATAATTTAGTGTTACATGAGCAGCAACAAGCCTCGTGTTCATGTCTTCCTCCCTTCCCAAATGAGAGGGATATTGGAAACATCTGCCTCTGCTTTTAAACTAACCAGGGTGTTCCATTATCTCCAAACCAGGGAACTCTGCTTAGCTTAAAACAAGCCATCATTTGATCTTCACTTGTTTGAAAAAAAGCCATACTTCAAACTAACCAGAGTCTGGAAACAGGAAGCAGCGCTTCTGATCTCCTTCTCACAGCTTTGCCAAAGGAGAAGCGGAGAGCACATAAGCCCCAGGCTCACTGCTGCTATGGTTTAGGGCAACCTTCCTCAACCTGGTGCTCTCTCCACCAGTCTTTCAGAATGGGCAATGGTCAGAGGTGGTGGCACTTGTAGTCCAAAATCCCTAGAGAACGCCAGGTTGGGGAACCCTGGCTTGGTATGTCCAAAAAGGGCCATAGGGCATTCCACCCAATTGCTCACTTAAAAACTAATACAATTAAATAACAACAAGCATGTCAGGGAATGTAAAATCACCTGTAGAACAGCAGGTGAAATGATAGCAAGTGTGTTAGGCAAATGTATATTCCAGATGTTCAATAATTCCTCATCCCTCTGGCTACAAGCCTGAAAAGCGTTTAACACAATTCTGTTTCCCATTCAACAGATTTCCATGCAGTGCAGTTTTTTGTTGGATGTAAAACACACTTTTATTCAGTGGGGCGTACTCCGGGTAAGGGTGCAAAGGATTACAAGTCTTAGTTCCCATTGTTCAAAAGATCGCTGTCCTGAATCGCTTCTTAATTTCTAAACTCTGATTCCTTCTTTCCTCAGTCGAATCTCATAGGAACTCAATTTAAAAAGGAAAAAAGTAGGAGAAACAACTTAAAATATTAAAATAGAGATAGTTGGCAGAAAATGCAGACGTGTCGATCTAAGCTTAGAGCTGTGGCTGCTTTGTGCTCCTCTGCATTCAGGCAAACAGACATCCCACTGACATGCTAGCTGACTTTTCTGCCCACTTTCTCATCCTCAGTTGTACATTCCTCTTTATAGATGACCAAGTTTCAGTCATTGGTTGACAAATGTCACATTTACTTGATCTCCAAGATAGCAGTAGAGAAGTTTGAGGTATGGTTTCGGAGTTCTAGAACAGTCACCCCCAAACTCTGCCCTCCAGCTGTTTTGGGACTACAACTCCCACCATCCCTAGCTAACAGGACCAGTGGTCAGGGATGATGGGAATTGTAGTCCCAAAACATCTGGAGGGCCACGTTTGGGGATGCCTGTTCTAGAATATGGCTGAGCCTTTACCACGTTCCAAGTAATTGAGCTGCTTTCTCCAAAAACTGAATATCAGCCCCCCGCCCCATTGTTTTTGCTAACTATTAACCTACATGTGCAACTATCTGTTTCATTGAAATTTTCTCCTCTGTTTTTCCTTCCAGGCAATACTATGCTTATCTCACAGACACACAGTGCAAAAGGGTAGGAACTCAGTGCTGGGTGTTTGGGTAAGTTTTTGTTGCAGCTGAAAACATTGAGACTGTTATAGCGTTGGCTCAATGACAAGAACAACTTTGCATCCCGAAAGCTTTTAATTACACGCTCCGTGGGGGTTCAATTTATAATAAAATAATAATAATAATAATAATAATAATAATAATAATAATAATAATTTATTATTTATGCCCCGCCCATCCGGCTGGGTCTCCCCAGCCACTCTGGGCGGCCTCCAAAAGAACATTAAAATGCAATAATCTATTAAACATTAAAAGCCTCCCTAAACAGGGCTGCCTTCAGATGTCTTCTAAAGGTCTGATAGTTGTTGTTCTCTTTGACATCTGAAGGGAGGGCGTTCCACAGGGTGGGCGCCACTACCGAGAAGGCCCTCTGCCTGGTTCCCTGTAACTTGGCTTCTCGTAGTGAGGGAACCACCAGAAGGCCCTCGGCACTGGACCTCAGTGTCCGGGCTGAACGATGGGGGTGGAGACGCTCCTTCAGGTATACTGGACCGAAGCCATTTCTATTTATTTGTTGTTCTTCTTTGCTCTCTGTGTAACTCAAGGTGGCAGATATAGGGATGCAAGGCAGATTCCGATCCTGGCACCGACCAGGCCTGCTTGACTTCATCCAAGTTGCTGCCCCACAGCTCCATCCCTTAGCAGCTCTGCCAGCACATCATCCACATGTTGGGGGACACGAATGCAGAGAGGAAGGCTGCTAAACATGTAGAGGCTGTCCCGGGGAGCAGGAGCCCTGGCCATTCATGCTAGCATTTTAGTAATATTTCAATAAGTATTTAATAGAAAAACATAACGTGACACGGGGGGGGGGGGGGGAGGCAGTCTCTCTCAAAGCTTTATAGATATTAAAATTCCCAAAGCCCTAACAGAGCTGACCATTCCCAGCACCCTTAAGAAACTACAGTTCCCAGAATTCTTTTGGGGAACTCCTGTGCTTTAAATGTGCCTTAAATGGACAGTGTGCACACAGTCTCGGTTGGTTCTGTTTGTGGCACTCTGTAACATGAATTCTTGGGGGGGAATGGGGCGGAGTATATTGGCTTGTGAAGAAATCTGGTTTGGTATGAACTAGACGACCCCCAGGCTATTTCCAGTTTTCTGTGATCCTCTGGAACCGATTGTTTTCTCTCCTGCACACAACATAAAGAGAAAAGGAAACTAATTGGTGTAGAAAATCCAAGCCTTTCAAAGGAGGGTTTTCAGCTCATGAGGTTACAAAAATAGCAATGTTCAGATCAGCCTAGTCTGCCCTTGTTGAGAAGGTCACGCTGAGCTAATAGGCCCTGAGGGACGTCTAAACTGCTGCTTTGTGCCCTTGGCAAATTTAAACAGGCTAATTTAATCAGTTGAATTGGCCATGCTTAGGAACATTCCCATGTCATCACTTACTTCATGCCAGATCCATCCTCCAAGTCTCATTCGTAATTTTGCTCCACTTTTGGCAAAGAAGAAGAAGAAGAAGCCTGCTTTCCTAAGGACTATTTGTTGAACAACAACACTGGCATTAAAATTAAACAGGAAAGGGAAGGCAGGGGTTGCCTTCTACAAAGTTTAGTGGGCTCTCAGAGCGGAGACATCAAATTCTGTTCCATTTATTTATTTATTTTATTTCAAAAGCTATTTAAACCACCATTTTAGGGTCATTACCTTTCCAACGCAGCCCAACATAATAATGGTATATACAGTACTAAAACCATATTACTAAAACCACATGAAAGAAACAAGGCCAAAATCAGATCAGCAGATAAAACAGTTATTAAAACACAGCACCAAACAACAACATCCAAACGCTGACTGGAACAGAAAAGTCTTTATTGGTCTCTTAAAGGCTAAGAAAGAGGGAGTCATTTGTGTTTTTCTCTGAGGGTGGGTGTTCCAAAAGTACAAGGCCCTGTCTCAGGATTTACTAGCTTAACTTCTTTCAGCGGTGGACCAAAAAACTGGACATCGGATGCCAATCTTAAAGCTTGGAGAGGTCCAGTCTGCCCCCCCCCGACTCTCTAGGGTATTAAGGGCTATTACCAGCCCCTTACATTGCACCTGGAAATACATAGGCAGCCCAAGTCACTAGTGCAGCATAGGTGCAGTAGAAGCGCCCAGCCCCTAGAAATGTTCTTGCTGCTGCATGTTGCACCGCTTGAAACTTCCAGATAAAGCAGCAACCCCACATAGAGTGTGTTACAGTAATCCAGGCTGCATAGAGCTAACGCGCAGGGGACGGAAGCAAGGTGCCACTAAGTCAAATGCAGGAAACATCCATTCTACTGCAAGTGCCTTAGACAAATTCAGAGCTAAGGGCTGAGAACCACCTTTGCTGCATAACTTGCTTTTACTTGGCAGTATTCCATGCTTATTTTGTGCCAGCTCACTCATTTCTAAGTTGAAAGATAGACTGTAGTATATCTAGACCATAGCTGTCAACTTTCGGATTTGAAAATAAGGGATGCCGCGAGGGCGGTGCAATGGCACCAAGTAGCCTTGCCACCCTGCGCTCCAGAGGCTGTGCGCGAACGGGTGAGTGAAAGAGCGAGCGCATAGACGGCAGGTAGGCTGTCTGTCTGGTTGGGCGTGAGGGTCTGGATGCACAAGGCATGCAAGCTCCGCCCCCAGTCCGTCTCAGACTCCTTATTGGCAGCTGAGGAGCCTCCCTGGCCGGCAAGGAGGGAGAGGAGCTGCTTCCTTTGAAGTCCGGGAAATTTAAGGGATATCAACAATCCGGGATAGTAGTGGGAAACGGCATTGAAATAAGGGAGTTTCCCGCAAAAAAGGGAGGGTTGACAGCTATGATCTAGACTAAGGTTTGCTTTGTTGTCATTTTAGAATGCTTTGCATGGAGCCTTATAGTATATTGTTGTAGTTGTATTCTCAGAGTTCTGTTGAGTTCAGTGGGATCTTCAGGTAGTATATAAGGATTACAGCCATAACTTTCAGAGAAGAAGTGGAACAAATAACTTGGCACCTGGATTTGGGGGCAAGTCTTCCACCTGTTTCTTTTTTTTTACTTTAACACCTTCACTGTATGTGCCCCTTGATATGTTAACAGAAGGTTGGTGGGAATGGGACAGATCCCTACCCCAAAGGTCTAAAATAATTTTGGCATCGGTGTAAGGAAGACCACAAGGGGAGGGAAGGGAATGAAAGCAATTGGCAAAAGTTTTTTTTTAAAAAAAACCAGACAAGAGGAAAGATAATGTGAGAAAGGTCTGAATTAAGAGGTCTGTCTTATTTCTAAATAATGGCTGTTGAATTTCCGAAAACATAAAGATGCACAAGTAAGATGCACCCACAAATACTTGCGCAATGCTTAGTAGAAGTAAATGGGACCAGAGTTCCCATTTTTACTCTTGGCCATAGCTCTTTAATTGCCTGATGCTCTCTGTTATGAAGCAGGGGAAGGGGGCTGGATCCTGCATCAGTTCAGATCGTTTCTTGGTTCAGGGAGCTCAAGACACAAATAAATATAATCAGAGACAGTTAATGTAGCAGACAACTTACTGGTATCTCACTGGGTTGTTTTTCTTTTTTTAATGTTGTAAACTGAATTTTCATCTATCTGGCGAAAGCTGCTTAGTGTCTTGCCAGAAGGATTAGGCTCCCTTCCTTAAGCGTAATCTTAAATCGTAAGTTAAATGAACTTGCTCATCCAGTGAAATCCTTGTAAAATACACTTAAGGAAGAAAAAGAAAGCTCTAAGAGAAATAATGGCCAGAATGCATGTGTGCATGCAGTATGCTTAAAAAGGAAAGAGAGAGAGAGAAATGAAGTTCCATAATTTAAATTCTTCATTAAGAAAACCTGGATTTTGAAACCCATATAAATCATGCAAATTTCTCCTGTTTTGCATAATTTTATTTGTACTTGTACTAGATCATCACAGAGAGAGGCAAGGATCTATGCAAGACCTCCATCGCTAGAAACTTTATTCAGCTACCCCTCTGGTTTTTGAAATCATAATAAACTTGAGAATTAGAAACTTTTTCATTCTTTAAAAAAATTAAAACAGGGTTTGGGAATCTGTGGTCCTCCAGAAGTTGTTGAAGTGTTTATTTTATTTATTTTATTTTATTTTATTTTATTTTATTTTATTTTATTTTATTTTATTTTATTTTATTATTATATTTATTGAATTTATATACTGCCCTATACCTGGAGTTCTCCCATCACCCCGACCAATGGCCATGCTAACTGGAGCCACAGGTTCTCCATCCCTATTATAATGGGGGATACTAGGAATTAAACCCAGGACACCCTGCATGCATAGCATGTGCTCTACCACTGAACTGTGATGCCACCAGATACCACTTTTATTGACTGACAGAAGCTAGTCTCTTCCTCTCATGCCATGTTCACACATTCACAACATACTATTTATGTTGCCACCCTCCTGCTGATAATACAGTACAGATATGGAGGCATATATAATGCAAATTAACATTCTAGCCCATGTATATATTTTTTACATTTGCATTACAAAGCAGCTCTGACTAAGATATAAAAATGCTCTGAGGGGTTGTTTATTAAGGGGAGCAAAGTTGTAACAAAAAATGGAAGGAGTTTTTGTTAAAGGAGGACGGAGCCTGACCCAAGGTAGAGGATTTATTTTAAAGGCTTTCAAAAGTGAGCTGTTTTATGGATGGCCCTCAAAGCTTATTTAGCCCCCACCCCATAACATGACAGCAATTTTTAAACTAGCTCACAAAATCATGCAAACACCCCCAGTGAAGATATTAAAGCATGCTCTTAAATTAAAAACAACCTGTACTTCTTTTGCCATTCCCTCAGAGTTATTGGTTTCCTGGAAGCTATTGTGTGCATCAAATTTGGTCAAGACCTCTTCTCCAAAACACAGATATTATATGTTGTGTTTTGGCTCCTTTGTGTGGTAAGTTGCTCTTTATTTTGCGCAATGCTTTGCTCCTTAGGTCTTCCTCTTTGGTACGGCAACCATGTCTCTTTGGTCATTGGCTAAATGTTAGCTGGAATCTACCCATTAACACAACTTTGTGACCAGGGCTGCAATGTTTAACCTAGACGAATTACTTAAAAATAATAATTGAAGTGGCGGGTTCTTCCACCAAGAAATCTATCCCAGCTGTGGCATATCTGGTGCTCTTCTGGCATAGTGAAGCTTCTGCCAAATTCTATAGCCAGAGATGGATTCCCCCCCCCCCCACCCAAGTGTCTCACGCTCTTCTGGGCAGCCTTTTGGGGACCACATGCCAATGGTGTGTGGGGCCAGAGGAAAAATGGACAGAGCATTTGATGTGAATTTTACCATTACCCAGTAAGCTCTATCCTCTCTGTCCTCCATCCAGACAAGAAAAAAAGCATTCACAGATTAGAGTACATATTCCAGCCAGGCCAAAACCCTGAAGAGTGGTCTACAAAGCAGGGCTGGGGAGGGATGTGTCACTTGAGGAGAGTCCCAAAGGCCAGCCAGAGAGGGTCATCCTTTACCTCACAGGCCAGAGATTCCTAATATTTGCTATAGCCTCTTAAGCAGCAGGTCTCCAGTGTAGAATTCAACCCTAAAATTCATATACATAATTGTGTTTTGGTTTGTTTTTAATTGGGTGATAGCCCTCCCTGTTCATAGTGGTAGTGTAAAATAAAAATGTAGTATAAATAGGTACTTATGTGTACACTAGGAAGAGAGGCTCAGTGTTCATCAACATTGTTCGCCTCCATGGGCCAGTCTCCTTAAGCCAGCGATGCATTGTAAGTCATCCTGAGGCAACTTGTTGAAAGATGGAGTGTAATACCCTGAAATAATAAAGGAATTAATGCAGAATCTGGTAGGTTTTGACTCTTCTCCCTCCTTTTCATTCCTTTTCCCAATGTTGTAGGCCGTTACTACTTTCCTATGCTTATATGGGATGGTTTGGTATGCAGACCACTACGGACAGCGAGAAAAGGTAATGCTTAACTGGGCACAAGACACATTTTGAAAGATGCTTGTGTGGAAGCCATGTTAAAAAGTCTATAAAAAGTCTATTTTGCCGAAGCTTGGTGAGGGTAAGGTGTCAAGATTCTAAGGTCCGTTCTTGGATATAGAGAAGAAATGACAAAAAAGCACATTTTGTTATAAGCATTGATTTTGGTTATTTCTAAAGAGTTGGGTCCGGATTTTGCCTTCTGCAGACTGAAAGACTCCTTCAGTCCTTGGAAGGCTTTTGGTTCAGTGAACTCAGGATGCTGAACTGAGTGGTCCTTTTGGCGTGATGCAGCGGGGTTCTTCAGCTCTGAATTGTAGATCTAGCCAGTCTTATTACTCTCCCAAAGAATAGCAACTTGATCTTGCAACACCTTCCTGCCTCACTAAACAGGTGCTCTTGCCTCATGATTTCGTGCACCTCAATAAATCCTAGATGTGGGTGCTCTGTTACCAAAAAGGATGGAAATTATCCCTTCTATCATATCCCTGCTGGCATGGTATTGAGCACCATGTAAATGGGGAAGAACATGGCATTTGTTCATGCATAAATTTAACAAGCCCATTCTTTGCAGGAAGACTTGCATTGCTTAAGCAGAAGTCAGACCCAACTAACTCCCTACTGTGTAGTCATCCCTATCATTCCAGTCTTACAGCTGGGAAAGCATTTTTTTTTTTTAATTGTCATTGCACCTGGGCGGAAGGGCAGATGGGAATGCCAAGCACCAGAAGGAGGTTTAGGTTACATAACAAAGCGCAGTGGACCTGACTATGCCTTTTTCTCTCCCCTCCTAGCTGTTAGACCTATATAGCCTATAGACCTATATAGTGTACGTTAGGAAGAAGGCAAGAGAAAAATGCACTGTGTATAGTGTTTGACCAGTCATCTCTGCAGTTTTCAGAAAGCACGTTTAATAGAGTTGGGAGGCAATAAGCCTAGATGATTGCAAAGGTGGAAACCCCACGATGATCCTCTTTGTCTCCACAGACGCTGTCAGAAAGTGAAGACAGCTCATACATCCCAGATGCTTCCTGGCTTAACTCTAAGTTTACTAGAGGTACTGGTGGTTTGTATGGTACATTCTGTCCCAGCCAAATAGTCCTTGGAGATATATGGGTGTGGGTGTCCACTCTCTCTCACACACAGAGACATACAAACATCTCCCTCCCCACCCACCCTAGTTGTTTCCTTTTCAGCAGCTTTCTTGGCTGAATTCCCAAGTTGCTTTTTTAATGGCCCTCCGTTGTATTTATTTACTTATTTAATGGGCTTAATAGACCACCTTTCAGCAGCATGCCAGTACACAATAAAGACGATGCCTAGAAAAATGGGCACCCCAAGTGGCGTGAAGCAGCAACTGGGCTTCGTAGGTCTAGTGTTAGCCTTAAGATCCCAGGGTGCTTAGTTCTAGGGCGCTGAAGATTCTGGGGGCACTCAGTGCTTTTTGTAGCATTCTCCCTGGTTCTAGGGTAAGTAGGTGGCATTTCCAGCCTACAAGGGCCAAGGAGCTCTGACGGGAGGCTTCACCACAGCAAGGACAGGCATCACCACCATGGCGCCACTGATGACTGTGGCGGCGAGGGAGGGGTCATGAGGGCGTGCGCCCTTATACTAACACCGGCACTTATAAGCCATCTCAAAGACACGCGGGCAAAGGATCGTGAACGATGGCCTTGTGTTTAACATTAAAAATAATTCACGCTGGAAACGGTGGCTCGAAAGAGAATAGATGAACAAAGGGAACATCGCACTTGCCTTGGGTCTGCATTGATCTCTTAATGCCTGCTTGTGCATTGAGGCTTGCTCTCTCTTCTGAATCAGAGGGATGGAGTACCTGTGGGCAGGGTGGATTTGATTTAAATCAAATTGATTTAAATCACGATTTAAATCACTAGTCAGTAAGACTTGATTTAAATATTTTTTTTACAGAAAGACTCATTCTTGCTGGTATAATCTTAATATTTACAACCATATGAAGGTTTCATTTTTGGAATAATAATTTTTCAGAGTAGTTTTTACAGTTATATCAAAAATTACTGATTTGGTTATACTACTAGAAATACATCGACAGATAACTATGAAATTATGGTGAGGTTTAATAAGTTAACTGTTTATATTTGGACAACTTTTCTGCTGTACTTTATTGGAAGGAGAAAAATAATCATTTCCTTAATCATTTAAACAATTTATTTAACTAAAACAATAACATGATAGCATTTGTATCCATGTTTGTTAACTGATGTGGTTAAACATTTAAAAAAAAAAACTTAGACTGAGTTTTAGCACACTTGATAAACTGAAAACAAATCATTATTTCCTGATGAATAGCCTTTGGACTACAATGTAACTTAAATAGAAGACTATATTTAGAAAGATTTTTCCTCCGAAAGCATTTTATTTTAAAAATCCAATTTAAATAAAAAAATCCAGTTTAAATCAAAAAATATGATTTATTTATTTTTTTTTTAAAAAAAATCATTGATTTTTATCCACCCTGCCTGTGGGGCTCCACTTCTTGCCATCATGGTCCATGGTGGGGCTCCAGCCATCATGGTCCATGGTGAGGGACAATGAAAGTTGTAGTCCTCTTAGGGCCCACATGATCCCCACCCCAGCTGTATAGTGAAATTGTCTGGGATCGAAGGAGCTGATGCTCTCCAACATTCATGCCCAATGGAAGTTTGTCTTTCTTCTTTGAAGAAATGCGTCCTCACCCCATTTTGTGAGTTGGGATGCTACAGGGTAGGGCTGCCGTTTGAGAAACCCAAGTTCAAGCCCTCTTTGGCATGCAGATCCATTTGTCTGGTTCCTTGGATCTAGGCCCCTCCGTCCTTATAGTATGGAGTGGGAGATGAAACAAAATTACTGCTAAGCATTTCAATAGCCCACACATTATATAGCAGTTGTTCTTTGTCATGAATTTAAATTTTATTGTAAATGAAACACTTGTTTCTATATACATATAAAGAGAGAACATTTATTAACACAGATTTTTCCTTCTGATTTTCCACATACTTTTTAAAGCTCTATGTCATCTTTTTTATATACACATGTTTCTTCTACATTATATGAAAACACATTTTTCTGTAATTTGATCTCTCAATAGAATTTCCTAGCAATTCCTTTCCCCCATCTTTTAGAAACTTTCTTGAAATCTATAAAAATTCTAAACAAAATATTACAGTGCTGAAAACATTTTTTTTCTTTATATATTTCAGCTTTAGTAGCATATCCATTTTGGCAAGTGATTATATAAATTAACAAATGATGATAATTTGTATATTTTACTTAGGTTTTTGAAACATACCAGCATGTTTCTTTCTTGTTTTTAGTAGTTGTTAAGGGGATCGAATTAAAATAGTCTAAAACTGAATCATATATGCTAACGGGCATCTCAGTTCTCTGAATCACAGCTGAAGTAGCACCACCCACACAAAAGGGGCAGATTTGGGGGAACCACAAAGTTTGCAAAAGTTCAAGAAATATTTTTGAGGTGTGAGGGAACTCTAAAGAGGAGAAGCTCTCCAAAAAGCAGCCCGACGAGGGTTGAACATGCTTAGTGGCCACAGAATCCTTTTCCTTCTCTCTCTCTCTCTCTCTCTCTCTCTCTCTCTCTCTCCCCCCCCCCCATTTAAAAAAATTTATTCTTGCTCCAAATACTGTTATGACACCCCATCCAAGGTATATTAAACATGCTGCCTGGATATTGGGAATAGGTTTTTTTGTTGGGGAGTTTATCCCTTTTCCACTTTTTGCTCCAGTGTTCCTTTTCCTCATTCCCTAATTTTTCCAGCATCATCTGTGTTAAATTGTGTTGTTTTATCTTTTACACGTTTCTGTCCGATAACGCCACCATCTACTCCTTCCTTGTTTTCCTTTGCCATTCTTTGTGGTTTATTTAATCTTAATAAAGGGTTGGATTAAACTAACGGACCCCCACTTGCAGAAGCGTGCTCGGGGACTTCTGCTAGTGCAGCGGGGCTCCCCTTCCTCTCCTGCTCCCCCCAAAAAACAAATGGCTCTGGGGCTGTCAGAAGAATCTCCAGAGCAGTGTGCAGGGAGGAGAGGGGAAATTGCTCCATCGGGCAAGCAGAAATTCCTGTGCCGCTGGAGCAATTTTAGCTCTGCGTTGAATTCCTCCCAAAGCTTCTAAATGTTAAAGCTTCTAAATTTGGAACCTGGGGTTTGATCGGCTGCTTTGGCAGCCCAAGGAGAAAGTATCGCCTTCAAACCTGGCCACCTCCTTATGCTACGCACTGAAGGGTGACCAAAAAAAGGCACATGGGTTGAGCGCTGCCATGTGTTGAGAAAGAGGTCCCAGGTGATTGTCATCCCTGTCCTGGTCTGACATCCACTTCTCACCCATGAGAAGTGGCCAAAGAAACTGTTCTCATGGCGACCAGACTTCTCCATGCAGGGGGCCAGGTAGGCATGGTCAACTGCATGATCAATGTGTCCTGTTAGTGTGGTTCCCTTTGCAGCTGTGGATAAATGTGGAATCACACAGCTAAAATTCTACTGCGTGATGCCTCTGCAAAGAAGCTCGCTGCAGTTCCTGGGGGTTGGCTGAGTAAAGAGTTTGTTCTGCTTGCTTTCTTCTCAGCCTTTCTCTTTATCTCTTCCCCCATCCCACCAACAGCAGTGTTCCATCTGCTTACAGTTGTGCACTGCTCTCATCTTCTACCCCTCACCCTTGAGGATCCTCAAAGTTCACATGCACACCCACTAGATTTTCATAGGGTTTGGGAAGCAGAGTATGGAGACCAGGATCTCGCCCACAGCTTCTTCCTTGCAAACCTATAGATCGTTGTTTCCCAAACTTTGGGTCTCCATCTGTTTTTGGACTACAACTCCCATCATCCCTAGCTAGCAAGACCAGTGGGCGGGGAAAATGGGAATTGAAGTCCAAAAAAAGCGGGATACCCAAGTTTGGGAAACACTGGTCTACAGAGTTATTCTGCCCCAGAGTCCTGCTGGGTATGATTGCATTACATGATAAGCCGCACCAACAGGTTAAAGAACAGTTTCTACCCATGGGCCGTGAGGCTGCTGAATGAAAGACAGCAACATTGCAGTTGACGTTAGGGGTTGGTGGTAGTATAACAGCACACAGAGTGTGACAAGGACTGAGAGATTGGGGAGGAAGGGGGGCTCATTTAATCTCACTGTAAACATGTGGTACAGTGACAATAAAGTATTTCTATTCTATTTCTGTTGCTCCAGCACCTAGTGTTTCTACGTAGTAGCTAGTTTAATATCAAGACTGAAGAAAGAGTTGAGACAACTATGTTATTATTGTAGGTAAACAGTTTTCTTAACAGGTGATATAATTTGGGGAATATAATTTGGGAGTTAAGCCACTAGATGGCATACTGGTTTCAACTAAAATGTCTCAGTATGCGTTAATAAATCCAGAGATTTACATTTGCTGGTAAGAAAAGATGCTCTTTAAAATAACCACATCTCACCTCTATATGTGTGTGTGTGTGTGTGTGTGTGTGTGTGTGTGACTTGCTTGTTAGGAACAGAAGACAGTCCGCCCAAACACTCGAGCAACAGCGAGAGCCATTCATCTAGGAGGAGGAATCGCCATTCGAAAACAAAAGTAACCAATGGAATTGGCAAGAGATAGAGAGACAGACAAGAGAGAGGGCGAAAGAGAGAGAATCAGTTTCTAGATTTGTTCCAGAAGTGTGCCTCTGAGAGCAAAGAAGCAAAACTGGGCCTGGTTCTGAACTCCCTGCTTGAAGGTCGACAAGAGAATAGGCGGAGGAGACAGGGGGACAACATCTTCAGCAACCAGAGTCCTTGGACCTTGTTAACATGGAGCTCATCCGTGTATCGCAAATCATTCGCTGCCGTCACTTGCCATCCATTGGCTCAAACCTTCTGCACTTGACACTCAAAACCGTAGTAATATGTTTAAAGGCAAAATAGTTGCTTGTTCCTGAAAGGTTCCTGTGGTAGTCTTTGTTCAAGTAGTGTGTGGATGCCTTCTGAAGGCCTTTCTTTAATCGAGGGCGATAACTCCAAGTTAACTGGCAACCAGTTGTTGTTTTTCGTTCGTTTTTCAGTTGTGGTCTTTTTACATTCTTGTTCGTTTTCAACAGAACCTTTTTGACTGAAAGATGCTTTGCCTTTGTTCTCAATCTGACACCTAAGCTTTTGTGTGCTGTTAGATTTTTTTTCCAGGAAATCAACAGTTCCATATTTCAGTCAGCAGGGTGCTTAGTATTAGAAAGTACGTTCATGATTTTTGTTCAGGTCATTTTTATAATTTTGTAACCCTGCTAAATGTTCATTGTTTTCATGACATTCTGTTACACAATCAGGGCTGTGTCTGCCCTTATTGGCAGGAAGACAGGCCCACAGCCATTGGCACATACATACATACATACATATATATATATATATATATATTGTTTATTTTCTAACATCTCCGCTGTTTCCTGTATGTTTATCATCACTGCAGCTACACCGTTCTTTTCTCTTTAAAGGCCTAAGCTCCCAACAGCAGCAAAATGATCCAAATTATAAACCAAAATTCATGCTTAAAGCTTTGCAAATCTCTGCCTGGCCTAACACAGCAGTTTACCCATGGATGATACAATGTTCTTTGTATTATTGTGGTGTAACATTAAAAAAAAACCACCCACGTTTATACAAACTAACTCCACTTCTTCCAGGGGTCAGTTTTACAGAATGCTTCAGCAGTTTTTGTTCCCTGGTTTTTTTTTTAATTCCCCCACCCATTGGAAAATTGGTCTCACAGCATCATTCCCAAGAAATGAAATAATCATAAAAAGAAGTATTGAATCCCCAAATCTTAAGCTGTTGGGATTAAGCCAGTTTTGCATAGATTCTGCTTTCTGTGTTTAGTTGGTCTTTATTTGTGTGTGCCAATCAAGTTGTGGGGCTACTTACTCCAAAAGACATGGCTAAGGTGACTGGTTAAGTGAGAACCCACATCCTTTCCATCACGCTTCAGCTGGGAAGAGCTGCTTGCTGTGATAAGGTCATGGGATATGCACTGTAAAGAACTTCAGCGTACAAGCAAAGTGACTGTAAATAGAAAAAAAGACCACCATAATCCATGACTTCTTATGTGCCACAAAGGATCAGCTTTTTGAATGCGCTCACTATGCAGCTGCTAATCCATGGAAAGCTCTGTTTTTCTTTTCAATCATGAATGTGCAAACTCTTGCATCAAAAGCTGCTATATCCTGTTTGCTGCAACTGTGCTAAATCTTACCGGCCTGGGGAAAATATACATGTCTGGAACTTTCCCCGTTGACATATGTTGGTTTCTTGATCATATTTTGAAATATGTGTACTTTTACATCGGTGTATTCTTAGCATGCTGCATAATTTCCAAATGGGTTGGGTTTTGGTTTTGGTTTTGGTTTTGGTTGATGCTCAAGGTCACTTAGTTTTCTGTCTTAATCCCTTTAGAGTCAGTTACTCAAGAGAGACCAATGTGTATGTGTGTGTTTTTCTATTTATTCAAGACCAAAGTCAGAAAACGTTAAGGCTCTTCTGAATGAACATTTCACACTGTTCAGTTTAGTGTTAATAATGCCCATTCTCCCAAAGAGCCTGTCCTGTTTTGCAGAGGCCTGCAACACATAGAAATATGACTGCTGGAGTCAGTAATAAAATTCCCACTCACACTGGTAGAGATGTGGCCCTAGTTATAATACAGTGCTGCCAAAAGCCATGTTTGTCAGCTGAAACTGGTGCTCACATGCACAGTTAATTATACCCATAGATAGAATGCACATGCAGATCTTTGGCAAAATCAGAACCGGTGTTAATATTTTACTGTGGCTGGAAAACAATGCACCTTGTGTTCACTGGGGCTTTTCAGCCTCCCTCTTCCAGCAGTAACTCCCTGACACACACTTAGCACACACACCCCTTCCCAAAATGCTGCTCCGAAAGGTCCAGGGACCATGTGAAGTAGCATCCCTTGGAAGCTGGATTGCTGCTGGAAGGGGAAGCCAACATCATTAACATAATCTGTGTGCACACAGATGTACTTTAGATACACACTTTGAATCCTGGGCTGTGTACTTTTTTCCACTGAGGAACTTAAAAATACCTTGCATGGGTGAACTCGGAAGGTGGACAGTCTTTAATCCCCGTAGAAAGGAAAGCATCCTATACGAATGTTGTTTCCATATTGATAAATATCAGTTATGTAAAAGTCTTCAAGCATTGTGTGAAATGCAGCGTTTTCTGTAGAGCCATCGCTTATCCTATCTCAAAGTGGCACGTACACACTCAGTTCAGAGTGACGTGTGTGCTCTATGCTTTCTATGGAAATGGAACCTGGTCCACTAGAAAAAAGCGTGTTTTGATCAGGTCCCAATATGCGATGTGGTCAGACTCGAAGGTTTTGTCCCATAACCACTGAACTCCACACCCTTCAGTTGGGAATTCTGGAAGGAATGCATTTGCTCCCATTTATATGCTTTTAAGCTTGCTTTCTGCCTTCTTCATGTCCCCCTCATCCCGCTATTCTCATCCCCCTCCCCCAGTTGTGTACACTCCAGTTTGTGGTGGCTGTTTTAAAATTAATCATTTGCTGTGTGCTTATTGGGGGGAAAAGAGAGGTTGACCTGCTTCTGCTGGAGACTGTGCTGTATTACCAGTCAATGATGGGGGAGCCCTAACCTTCTGTGGCACAGCCCAAACAGTGGCAACCGGTTTATAGCATTTGCAAAAAAAAGCTCTGATGTGAAGAAGCTTACACACACACACACACACACACACACACACACACACACACACTTGAGGCCAAGAGTACAGAAAAGTTACCCACCCAAAGTAAATCTATTGCTAGCTGCCAGTATTAAACCTGGGTGGAGCACTGTTATGTATAAAAAGACAGTATCTAATGAACACATGAAAACTGGTTTCAACTCTGCTTTTGGTTACTCGCCTGTGAAAAATAAAGCCCCAAATACCTGGGATTAATTTGATGGTGGTGTTTTTTTTTTAAATTAAAGCTGTTATTGTGTATTTTCCTTCTGTCTACAATCTTTAAGCAGATAATAAGGCAATGCTGTGTGAATTATCATTGTCCCAACTGGAAGTAGACGTGGTTCACCCCTTTGTGCCCCTCGCAATAAAAAGGAAATCTGAATCTCTAGTACTGCAGGCTTGATAATGATGAAAATGAAAATTTGACCCCCAAAAGACTTCTTGCTTCTAATGTACTCCCACGGTTGGCTAGTTCAAATTTCTTCTTGGAAGTTTGGGGTGCCGCTGGCTGCTTTGCTCACACAAGGGGGAGCTCTTTAGCTCATTCTGTATCCAAGAATCAGATTGATGTTTTGGTATAAGGCTGTAATCCTTAGCTTTTCACTTTGGGAAAACAAATGCATGGGAAGGAATGAAAATTATAAACACTGGATTCCTTTTATCAACTAGTATTGAAGTGCCAAGTACTGCAATGTTCATATGGAATTAATGCATTATGAAAAGTAAATTTTTTGCATAAGATTGCAGATGAAAGCAGGATACTCTGTAACTTCAAGTGTGTGTTTATGGGACATAGAAAACCCTTAATGTGGTGTTATTTGGAAAATGATGCTAAATGAGATGACAGAAATTTTAAGAAAATAAGAATTGTAGCTGAGGAATAGAACAGCTAATTTTTTTTACCAAAACAGGTTTATTCAGAACAGTTGAACAGAAAAAATAAAAGTAGCAGACCTATAATTGTTGTTTAAGAGGTCTTCCTGAAATCTGGGAAAGGGAAGGAAGCTTGAGGAATAGACTGGACATAGAAAGCAGGTAGCCTTCCAGTTCTTGTTAGACTCCCGAGTTCCCATCAGTCTCCGCATGCATTGATCATTGCCAATGATCGAGGATGATGGGAGTTATAGTTCACCAAGATCTGGAGGGCCACAGGCTCCCTATCGCTGCTTGCTATCTGTAATTGGTGGTTTTTTAGTATAAAATCCATGTGTTCTAATCTATGCAATTCTGTGAAAATAGATTCTGCTTGTCAACAGAATTCTCCCACTTCCTGTTTTGTTTCTGGCTAGAAGGTCTGGTCCGTTTGACCAAACAGGATCAGTTCTAACCCCTTTGCCTGCAGACCGGACAATACAATTCAGAAAAATATTCCAGGATGTAGTATTTTAAAACTGATTTTGTTTCTCCTTGTTTTTAAATGCAAAATCAATGTCTGAGCAATAATGGGTTCCTACCGTAAAACATAAGGAGTGCAGTTTTCTGCACATTTTCTGTGTTGCACTGTCTTTGTGAGTTTGTATTTAATACCTGCCCTTTATGGGCATTTGATTTCTATTCTCAGTCAATGGAGGCAAATTACCTGAAGCATCTAATTTGGAATAGGAAGGGCTTTGGACTGAGCCAAGTGTCTGACAAGCTGCACTAAACAGTTCTTGAGTTGCTTGGACAAGAATCCATTGGCTTGAAGTAGCCACAGCAGCATTAAGTAGACACAGAGAACAGATTGGATTATTGTTTTTTGCGGGGGGGGGGGGGGAATGAATAAGGAAAAACAAGAAACTAAAAGCAGGAAGAGTCCTGCTGGATCATTTAGCCCAGCAGTTTCTTTCAATTGACAATATTAAATTGCATTTGGGGTCGGGAGTGGACTTAAAACGATGTTGAAACTGAAATCAATACAGGCATGAGAGTTAGTTTCAGCTTTTAATGCAGTGATTCATTAGTGGCTGCTTTGAGATACAGAAAGCCCACCTCTCTTCCCCATTAAAGAGGGAATGGTTTGGGACGGAGTCTCGTGTTAAGATTTTAAGTCACGTGTGCAGAATCGGACCCATCATTATGGCTGCTTCAAATTTCCATGCACACAAAAGGTTTCTATCCAAGATGTTCCAAGGCATTTTGCATGGAGTATGTAATGTACAGCCCACATTACAGTACAGCCCATTATTGCTGCTCATAATTGCTGCCGTTAGGCTGTGAGTTAATTCCTGCTACTGCAGAGTGCTCCTTTCTTGCCTTATTCAATTATCACCCTTCCCCAATCCGGTGCCCTCCAGATATTTTAAACTATGACCCCTACTAGCATGTGAATGCAAACACTTGCAATGAAGGGGAAGCAAACCACACAGGCTGTTGGATACTGCAATTTTCTAAAGTAACATCAAACGCTGGCAGAAATGTTTATTGTACCTTTTCCTTCACTCCGTGTCCTCCTGCAGCACTGACAGTCTCACTTGGGATTGTCTGTCCCAGTGACAGCTGACTCATAAGGGTAAGTGTGGCATCGTGCCCATTTTTCAAAATGTCTTGGTGACCTTGCTTGACAAGAAAAGACATTACACACTGTTGGCAGCTCCCCCTGACTTTAAACAAAAACAAAATCTCAGGAAAATGAAGAGAAGGGAAGGTACCACTGCAGTCAGAAATAAAAGTTAAAGAAACCCCTGGGGAAAGTTGTCGGTGAAGGCATTTCCTCCATAGCTGGGCTAGAGATCAGAGTCAGATCAGTGGGAAAACACACACACTTTTATTTATTTATAGAAACTAAGAGAGGACACTCAACAGAATGCTGCAGTGGGAAGTGCTGCTGTTCAGGATACCAGCCAGTCAGCTTTCCTCCCTTTTCAGGATACGCCATTTCATTCCTGCTCACCCTCCAACAGTCAAGCAAACATTCTATGGCAACTGGAAAAAGAAAAGAAAAAACTCAAGACAAATGTATGTGGTTGCTCCCACCTACCCCCACCTGTTTTGCCTTCACAACCCTGTTAGGTAGGTTATGCCGAGAGAGAATGCGGATGGCGCTGTGGGTTAAACCACAGAGCCTAAGGCTTGCCGATCAGAAGGTTGGCGGTTCAAATCCCCACGACAGGGTGAGCTCCCATTGTTTGGCCCCTGCTCCTGCCACCCTAGCAGTTCGAAAGCACATCAAAGTGCAAGTAGATAAATACCGGTAGGGAATACTCCAGCGGGAAGGTAAACGGCGTTTCCGTATGCTGCTCTGGTTCACCAGAAAGCAGCTTAGTCATGCTGGCCACATGACCCGGAAGCTGTACACTGGCTCCCTCAGCCAATAAAGTGAGATGAGCGCCGCAACCCCAGAGTCATCCACGACTGGACCTAATGGTCAGGGGTACCTTTACCTTAACTAGTCCAAGGCCAACTAGTGGGGGGTTGAATCTGTCCAATCTTGGGCTTAGTCCATCGCTCTCTTGTTACAAGCACGTCTACAGTGCACTGAGTGGCTCTCAGACTATAAGTTTATACTGTATGCTGCTTTTCCACAGTGGGCTGTGCCCAAAGCACCTTATGACATCCCCTTATCATCTAATGCAAAACACTCTTCCCTGAGAAGAGGTATTATTGCTTGTTAAACCTCTCTGGGAATTGCAGCTCCGGGAGTGGAATAAAGGTATCCTAGCAACTCTTGGCATCCCTGAACAAACTACAGCTCCCAGAATTCTTGGGGCGGGAGGAGAGCTGCAGCTCTTTAAAGTGGCACCATAGTGCTTTAAATTTATGGTGTGGATGCGGTCTGATAACAGCTGTAGGGCAATGCTGAGGAGGGCGATGAGGATGAGCCCTCTTCTGCAGCCAGAAGCTTCCAGAATTCCCACCTGCTAGTTCTGAGCTCCATGCTTGCCTGTGACTGGACGGCAGGAGGGGTGTACTGTGTGAATTAGAGATTCACCTGTGAGCATATTCCTGCAGTAGCAAAACTGTTCAGTGGCACTAGTTGGTCTTAGGGCTGCAGGCCACACAATAACTCCCATATCTGGCACGAACACTGCGGCCTGTGCTTGAACTGTCCTTAAGTTCCTCAATGCTCCCTTTGTACTATCCATGTTATGATTTGGGTGTTTTCTTTCTGCTGCATGTGCTGTAAAAGCAGGCGTCGTCAGAAGGTGCGGAATCTGTGCCAGGGAAGGAAACATTGTAGGTTCATAATTCATACTTGCACATCGGAGCTTGTTTTGCCACATCTGGAATGTGCTGGGACAAGCGCATTCCCTTAGACCGCGTGTGCAGTAATCCCCCCACCCCTCTCTAAAGTATCGGGAAAAGGAAGGGAGCGACGGGGAAAGGGATGGAAATATTGTCAAAGTGTCCAGGTAACTTTGTGGTTTAGAGCAGACACTGCTGCAGTCTATGGCTGCATACATACCAAGAATCCTGGGAGCTGTAGTTTTAAGGGCACTGGGAACTGTAGCTTTGTAAAATGTAAATATCTTTGCAGGCGCAACAACAAAACCCTCCTGTCTCCCGTGTCTTTGAAATACTGTAAGGTCCTTTTTGCATCTCCAGCAAATTTCAGCCACCCTGAAATGTCCTGCATTTCATCAGCACACCAGACACTGGAATGAAGGAAAAAGGAGCCTTACTTTCCAGATAGAATCTCATGGGTTTTCTGGGCAGTCCCATTGTGCTATAATGAAATAACATTTTAAAGGACACTTCACTGGGCACTTTCACTGAAGGATCTTAAAGCACTTCTGCAAACGATGAATTACGTTGCGTAGGCTGGCACGATTTGGCAAGCCGGCTTTGGAGGTCTGGCTTGAAAGCAAATGTGCATCAGGTCTGGGATGAGCGCAAAGCCATGCAGAGCATAAAAACAGAATCCGAAGGTAAATGCTAATGTGATTTGTTTTCCCTGCTGCAGCTGCACCAATCTCCTCTCTTCCGTCTTGCCCTGCTGACATGAAAGAAGACTCAGCTAGTACTAATAGACTTGCCTTGGCTCCCCCAGAGCTCAAATTCCCAGCACTCTTCACAAACTACAACTCCCAGGATTCTTTGTGTGTGGAGGGGGTGCTTTTAAATGCAGGGTTTGCACACAGTCCCTGTCTCCACTTCCCAATGGAGAAACCACAGCCTAAATCCCGGAGAACTGCTGCCGGTTAGTGTTAGACCAACCTCCTGCAACCTGGCACCCTCCAGATGTTTTGAACTACAGTTCCCATTAGCCCCAGCCAACACAGGAACGGGAGCTAATACTAAGGCTAACCGGCAGGGCCTAAGCCTGACAGCAAATAGGCTGTGTAGGTTCTGAGAGCTGCCAATTGGAAGTGACCATTTACAATACTGGGGAGGGGCCTTTGGGTTGGGCACAGGTGGTTTAAGGGTAGCACGACCCTTGTGGTCACATTGTGTGCCACACAGCAGTGGGTGCCAAAACAATGCTTTAGAACAGAGCGTGAGAGGCAGGAGGGCGCCGAATTTCAGCGTCACACAGGGCGCAGCTGAAATTTGAGAACCCCAAATCTGCTACTGGGTTGCATGCTTATCATGGTGGTGATTTGTTTTCCTGAGGTCCCCACTTCTCTTTCTCTTCCTTTTCTTTTTTCTTGTAATATATTTTTATTAAATATTTCTTGGTTTACAAAAGTATGTGCAATGTCCCTTTTTTCAAGTTACATTTTCTCGGTGCTTTTTTCCCCTAAAAAAAATATGTTTAGGGGTACTCTCATTTTCCTACTCGTATTGTAATACTGCCCCTCAATGAGGCCAAACTTAGATTCACAAAATGTTTAGGGGTATGTGTACCCCTGCGTCTCCCCCAGAAAAAGAACTGCCTTTTCTACAGATCAGTTTCATTTGTTGTGAGACATTAGTGTTACATTAGGAAGAAAAGGGGGAAAGAGGTGGAGGGGGGAATGGTGAGTGGGGTGGGGTCGGGTGGCAATGCTTCTATTCTACTTAGTGTATGTGTGGGGTTTTGTGTCAGCATCACTTGTGTGGGTTCTCTTTACTATTCGCTTGTATTTCTTTGGTGATGAGAATGGTTGGGGGGCCTAGGGTGTGGTTGATTGCCTTTGATTGACTGTAGTGAACTTTCCTTTTCTTTCTGAGCAACAAAACTATGGCTACCTGTTGTGAAGTGTTTCCTGTCATACACACTAAATTTGTGTACATACATTTAAAGCACAATTACCTCCGCCCCACCAAGAAATCCTAGGAACTCCAGTTTGTTAAGAGTGCTGGGAACCATAGTTCTGCAATGGGTCAAGTACAGTTTCTAGGATTCTCTGTGTGTGCACTTTAAATGTATGGCACATGTGCTGCCTGGCTCTTTGAAATGAATCTAGCATTGGGAGGTAAGGCAGAGGGCAACCACGTACTCCCTGCCTTTAGGCTGGAAAAGCTTCCTTAGCCCAATGTAGAGCAGAAGTATGCCACTTTTGGATTATAACAGAGCTCCTGGGTATTATTTCTCAGCTCCGTAGCTTCCAAGCTGAGCTGATTCCCATTCTTGCAAAGAATGCAAGATCTCAGATTATTTTTACGCTCTCAATGAAAAGAAAATGAGCACAGGAGGAGAGAAGGAAGAAGGAGAAGCCCATCCGATTGAGTACCAGAAACAATCAGCTGTATTGTCAAGTTGCATCAGCTTTCTTTCCCTCACTAGCTACAGCATATGGAGGATGAGCTGCTGGTTAGAATTAATAAATATTTTTTCTTGAAGTTCATTGCCAGCTTGAATTTCGAAGCAGGGAGCGAGGTATTGGGCTCTGTAGGAGAAAGGTGGGGAACATCCGGCTAGGGCCTGAATGTGGCCTTCGAGGCCTCTTTACTTGGCCCTTGGGACTCTGCACAGGTCACACACCCTCATTGGCTTTGCTCTATGCCGTCTTCAAGTGCATTTCCTGGATTGGAATGTGCTACTGAACTTGATGGTGCTTCTTGCTTGGCTGAATGGCTTGTGTGCAGTTGGACTTTAGCATACTGTACAAATGCAGGAGTCACACCTGTTGCCCCGCCCTCTATTTCTTCTGTCCCCACCCCTTTTGCTTCTGGTCCCACCCAGCACTCCCATGCAGCCCCTTGAATTTGCCCACAGGCAAGGCAGTCCTTGCCTTGCCCTAGGAGAGCAGGGGGCAGGGAACTGTTGCATCTTTGTGAGAAGCAAAGCTACAGGGAACCAGGCAGAGGGCCTTTTCGGTAGTGGCGCCCGCCCTGTGGAACGCCCTCCCTTCAGATGTCAAAGAGATTAACAGCCAGCTGACATTCAGAAGACATCTGAAGGCAGCCCTGTTTAAGGAAGCTTTTAATATGTGATATTTTAATGTATTTTTTATTTTTGTTGGAAGCTGCTCAGAGTGGCTGGGGGGACCCAGCCAGATGGGAGGGGTACAAACAAACAAACCAACAAACAATAAGTCTTTAGTCTAGCTGTCTGCAAGAATAGGGCAAGGGCAGGCCAGGGCAGCACAAGAATGGAAGGCAAGGAATGTGAAGGACGATTTGCAGCAGACTAGCACAGCATGCAGTGCACTGGTTACAGCCAACCCACCAGCAGTGCCAGATTTAGGGCATTCACAGGGCGCCGAGTCAAGGGGGCGCCAATTGAGAAGATCCATAATTGAGAAGATAGCCTATGTGAGCATCACACCTCCCTCCCTAAGCCAGGCAGAAGTATCCCGGGCTTTAGGGAGCCAGGCCTCTGACAAGATACTGGAGCCCTGCTGCCTTCTTCCTAAAGATGGAGGAAGGTGGCAGGAGGACTCTTGGACCCCAACAGAGCATTGCACCTCCCTCCCTAAGCAGGTCAGAAGCTTCCTGGGCTTTGGGAAGCAGGTGCCAGGCTTTCATACTCAAATTTACCAGGAACACTTAGGGGACTAGCCTAGCCCCCTAGTCCACTGACCCCACAGCACTGTCTTGTCCGCTCAATCTGCTGGAGCCTTTCTTTGCAGGCAGGGGAAGTCCTCAACCCACCGGCTACCCTCCTCTGGTTTAGCTGGTCAGTCGAAGCTGTTCCTGGGATGTGCCCACTGCCGCATGCTGACAGCTTCTAGGAGCCACAGGTGAGAGCTGAGTGCAGGGTGGGGACCAAAGGTGGACAAATGACCCCAGAAGGAGTACGACGTGCCCTCCCACCAGAGGTACTACCCCTCTTCTAACACCCCATACATGCCCCCATATACCACACAGGTACAAGCTCTAGTCTAGAAAGTTCAGGGTCCAATTAGAAATTTATCAGCAGAAACTGGACCCTCAGATTTCTGCCCCCAAAATCTGGTTCTACAGTGGTACCCCGGGTTATGTACCTGATCCGTTCCGGGGTGCCGTTCGCACCCCGAACATTGCGCAACCTGGGCCTCCATTTTGCACATGCGCGAAAGCGAGACATCACGCTTCTGTGCATGCGCAAACTGCGCAGAACGCTTCTGCGCATGCACGGACCGCTCGGACGTGCAGAAGCGTCAGCGCGGCGAAATGGACTTCCGGGTTTGCAGAGTACGGAGTCCGAACGTATGCAACATGGAGCGTACGCAACATGAAGTACGGCTGTGAGAGGTGTGTGAGGTCTCCTCAGAAGTAAGCATCCATACGCACTTGCTATTAAGCTAATAGCTTTATTTACAGCATCAAGCGTTATAGGTTTCACAGTTCATCATCCGTCTCATCTGAATCAGATTCCCGGAATACCGGTTGGCGGCTCCGCCCCCAACATAAGAGCTTTGGGCAACCTAGGCGCCACCTACCCTCCTTCCGCTTCCGCGGTCTAGACCTGAGCGGGGTAGCGCTAGTCGCCTCCCCTGCGTTCTCGTCTTCCATGCCAGTTGCCTCTGGGGCTTGAGCAGCATCCTCCAGACTCATCTCCTCCCTGTTTTCCTCCACTTCCTGCTTCCCGCCTTCCGGCTGCACTGAAGCCCCGGTTGGGTCCCTAAGCCCTCCCCCTTCTTCTGGCGTGGCCAGGGCTTTTTCCTCATCCCACTGCCTCAGCACCACTTCTGGCGTTAACGGAGCTCCTCCTTGCATGGGCAATGCTTGTTCAGCGTCCCAGAGCTTCAACACTGCTTCCAGTGTTAATTGTGCTCTGTCTACACTGCCTGTGTCTTCCGACACTGCCTTGGGGCTAGGGCAGCCCCTGACAGGCTGTATATGCATTTCACCAGCTTCTAACCTCCTTAACTGGTTTATTGTGTAGCAAGCAGGCGTATGCAACACTCTGTTGGAGTAGGTGTTGGCCATGGGATTTTTTGCAAAATTCAGCCCGTGTCCCACACCAGCATGGACCTTCCATGTGCTGTGTTTCTGCAAATGCATCTCTCACCTGGATGTGTACCTGCACGAGCCAGTCATTGTTGCAGAAGCAGAGAAACCCGCATTCAGCCCATGCATGAGAACACACGCAATGCTTCTGCAGCCACCAAACGGATGATTGGCAGCGTGCATTCTTCTAATAATGTTCTTTTGTGCGATTACATTATTTAGAACACGAAGCATGAAAGAATTTTAGAGATTTCTGACTTTGTGATTAGAAACCTTTGTGATGCAAATCGTCCTTTGCACAGCTTCTCATTTGGAATGTGATAAGAGTCTCTTTCCTGCTCTGAGCGCCAGTACTTCAGCTGACAGTTCTGGTAGGTCACAGTCATGTGGAGACCACAATTCAAGAATGCGCTGGCCTGTGTCCACTGTGCTTTAGCAGCAGCATGAATTATTCCCTTTCTGCAACTAACTTAATACTGTTGCACATAAGTGGCTCTCTCGCAAACTGAATTATCGTTCCTCCATACAAGTACAGGGCACATTTCCTCCTGGCATCTGCTTATGGTAAACTTTTGCATCTGTCTGCAATTTGGCTCTTGTCCTGCCTTGCCATAGATACAAATAATTCAAGCCCCTCTTGCTTCTGTGTATTTATTATTATTTTTTTAATGTTGGCCAAGCGCTCCTCATGCACACCAGACGATTTCCTCCGGTGTCCTTCTGTTTGAACTGAATTTGCAAGTAAACAAGAACCAAGTGACTTTTCTCCAAGGTCAAAATGTTTACTGGAATGCAGAACAAGAAATTACTTTTTCTCGCAGTGAGGGAACTGCCAGAAGGCCCTTGGAGCTGGACCACCGGGCTGAATGATGGGGGTGGAGATGCTCCTTCAGGTATACTGGGCCGAGGCCATCCTATGCATGTCTACTCAGCAGTAAGCCCCACTAAGTTCCCGAGGCTTACTCCCAGGTCAATGTGCATAGAACTGCAGTCTGACAGTACAATCCTATACATGCCTGCTCACAAGTAAGCCACATTGAGTTTAGCAAATTTGCTGCCAGTAGTTTTTAGGATAGCAGCCTGAGTCTCTAGACCTTCCAAGTGCCCCTGTTTTACAGGAGCCATTCTGGTTTCTGATATTATCCCGGAATGTCTTGCTTTTCCTCTGGACATCCCTATTTTCATATGTTGGAGGGTATGACCAAGTCTGTCAAAAGTTTGTGGTTTGTGCACAGAATGTCACTGGTTTATTGAACCCATGATATCAGCTTTCTCGTTGTAAATGCTACAAGCTGAGTTTCTGCCAAGGACAGTTTAGTAGTGCTGTGTGTTTCACCTGTGTCTGTTTTGAGAGTTCATTTCCAGCAAAACCAGCAAATAAATGGATATGCCCATTTATTTTCTGAAACCGAAAAGGGGGAAATAATTTGTCTTCATTGGGCTCTTGACAATTTCAGAAGAAGAAAAGTGTTAAACCTTCTTGCTCGAAAGCAAAGAACTTTATCACTGCCGAACAGGATTAACGGTTGTATAATCCCTTTACAACAGCTACTAATCTTCTAACTTCAGTGCACATAAATTTTAAAAAAAGAAAGAGAGGAAGGGATCAATGTTTTTCTTCTAATTCTAGAGCAGCCACATTAACTCATTAAAACGCTCATCTTAAAAGATGCATAGAACAAAGACAAGCGGAAGATGTATAATTAATCAGTGTTAACTACATCACCATGCTTATATTTGTTAGTTTCCCCAGAGTGGCTTTTCTAATGCCCTTTGTTTGTTTTTTAAATATTGTTACTGCATAGATAAACCTATGAAAAGAAGCTGAAAGAGAATATTCTGTATATTTCTTCCCATTTATGAATCGCTTCCCATGAAGCATCTCAAAGGAACCAAACAATAAAGACATTTTAAAAAATCATATATTAAAAGAAATTTAATTTTCAAGACAGTTACAGACTGGAATAAAAATGTCCACATAAGATGCTTGTTGGACAACGAAGATCTTCAATGAGCACTGAAAATAGACCTATGCCAGCATGAGCCATCGCCATCTTGAAAATGGCAGAGGGAGAAGACCAAAGCATGTGTCCCTCTGTAAAACAGACAACTACAGGATCATAAAAAGGACAAACAAATAGGAAGGGATCTCATCCAATCTGAAAGGAGGACAAAGGTACTGGCAGTGGCGTCGCAATGGGAGACGGGGGGTGCGTCCCGGGTGCCATGTCTGGGGGTGTGACAAGAAGGCACTCCGCGGGGGCTCGCGGCGGTGCGAGCAGTCATCACACCGCCACAGCCGCATGTGAAGGATCCTCTGTTTGCGGCTGTACAAACCGCTATGTACAGCACATGTGCAGTGTCGCACGCATGCACTGTACGTAACGACGCTGCACATGCACTGTACATAGCGGTTTGCCGCCGGCACTGCTTGAGTGCCGTACGGACGGCAGTGGGATCCCTCCGTCGCCGCTACAGCTGCGAACGCGGCTGCAGCCGCAAGCAGAGGATCCCGGCACTTCCGTATGGTGCTGGAGCACCGGCAAACCGCTACGTACAGCACGTGCGCTGTATGTAGTGACGCCGCACATGCGCCGTACATAGTGGTTTGCTGCCCCGGGTGTCATGGCACCTTCGTTCGCCCCTGGGTACTGGAGACCAGGAAACCCCATTTCAAATCTTGCTGAAGCAATGAACTTGCTAGGCTGGGGTTTGGGGATAATAATACTGGTCTGCCTTACAGGGTTATTTTAAAGACTATAGAGAAAAGCTTATGGAAAGCAGTCCTCACATAGTCTAGATAAACTATGAGATGATGGTAGTGATTTTGTTGTGCTTGTTTATTTAAAATATTTATATCCTATCTTTCTGCTTCCAAGATGGCTGACAACACATGGCAATTAATACACAATAGGCAGTGGTGGGTTGTGATGGCTCTGAGGGGAAACAATGATGAAAAAGGTTTATTCCTCAGGCTTCAGATAGATATGGGGAATCTGTGACCTTCCAGTTGGACTAAAACACTGGCCACAGTCCACTGTGCATGCCCACTGGTCCAGGATGATGGGAGTTATATTCCACTAACAACTGGAGGGACATGGGACAACAAGTCCCATTATCCTTGGCCATTGGCCATGCTGGCTGAGACTGGTGGGAGTTGTAGTTCAGCAACAACTAGAGGGTCACAGGTGCCCCATCCCTGGTTTATTCTGGCAGGTAGTAGCTCTGCAAAGTCTCAGGCAGAGACCTGGCTAAGCTATAACATCTCCTTCCGATGTTGTATCCACTGAAATCAGGACGGGTGGATGGAGATTATTAATAATAGACATGGTCAGCTGTCTGTCTGTCTGTCTTGATCATACAGAACTGTATCTTGTTTCCCATCCAACATCACCACCCCCCTTGAAGGAGTTCTTGAAGGCTGCTGTTAGCGAGCTGTTTTGCCGTGTATTTGGCCCTCTCACAGCGAGTAGCTCTGGAAAACCTTTCTTGAGCCTCCTGATCAAACACTACAGCAGAACAAAGCAGGCAGGAGTCACGGGGCCGAGTGGGCTCTTTGATTTGTGCCATTTAATAAATAAAATAGTTTCTTACCCGAGAAGGAGCTAACCCAATCGCATTAGTATAAATCATGAACTGCATTTTGGGGTGGGGGATGGGAGGACCACAACATCCTCAATCAAGTTGTAGTTGCGTGTACAAGCAGGTTCCTGTAGCAGGTAGTCTCTCAAGATGAAGATTGTAAATGATAAACCATAAAATAAATAAATGTTACCAGTCGTCAGTGTTTTGCTCTCCTCTAGCATTGCATAGCAGAGTGACCAAGAGACAGTATTGATGTGGGTGTGAATGTGCTATTGGATAGTAGCAGAAGCCAATGTGATGTAGTAGCAGGGCCGGTCCTTTCATTAGGTAGTTTGAGGTATTCCCCTCTATTAGATGCAAGAGCTGTGTATGTTAGTGAGCCTGCTCTGAACCCCTTAAACTAGCCTGCTGTCCTCCAATTTAGTTCCCACAAGAACCGTGCGAGGTAGGTTAGCCTGAGAGATACTTAATGGCCCCAAACCACCCAGTGAGCTTCATGAGCAAGTGAGGATTTGAACCGGAGTCTTCATCTGACTAACCACTACAACCCCTCTTTCGTTTCCTCAGAAGGGTGGCTTTTAGTGTTGTTGTTTTTCAGAGTGGTGGTCTTACCACAGTTTCATTTTTCCCTCCAAAACTAAATGCCAGGCCCATCATAAAAGCAGTGAATGCTCCATTGCCTCTGTCATAGATTTAGCTCAATCTGATCCAGATGCTTATTTCAGCTCGCTTCTTACATACCTTTGAGGTCTTTCTATTTAACTTTCCAAAAACAAATGAATTTGCTTATTGGCTTATATTCCTTCAAGGGGAAGAAATTGCCTCTCTGATCAATAGGGTTTCCTTACCACAACAGGGTCTACCACCATATTGCCATTCTTTTAAAACTATATTGCTGGACTTCGAAGCTGAGCCAATTGTTCAAAGAGTTTACCTTGGCTCTTGGCTTAGCACATGCATATTAAATTTATCGTGATTATTGGATTCGTAATATGCATGGCTTCTCTCCTGACCTTTTGCTTAAACTATAGCTGAATATTAGTGCTATTGAAATGTCAGTATTATTTCCAGTTTTCATCTGCTAATGGGTGATGCATTGAAGGTGGGATAGGATGCATCCATGGGGAACCGTCTAATCTAGAGGTGAACAATTGCTGGCCTGATGGCCTGATGCAGACCTCAAAACCCTTTTTGTTTTGCCAATGGCACAGGTAGCAGCAGAAAAAGAACTAATGGCTATAACGGCTTGCTAGTATCAGTGGCAGAGCCAATCCAATTCAGTGGGATCTGGTGGGGATCATGTAGGTGGCAAAGGATTAAAACCCACTTTCCCCAATATCACAATTTTAACCCAGCTTGCTCCTTAAATATCTCGCACACCAGGGCTAAAGAGGTCAAAAACAAAAACATGTTTAGTTTGGCCTAAAGTTGATGCAACTTGGGTTTAATTGCTCACCATATGACCCAAACTTATCATATTCCCTCAGCCACCCTACCTGATATCGTTCTGAGGTTAAAACAAAGGGTACAAGCGTCTTGAACAAAAGATGGGATAAAAATGTAAAAATAAAGATGAATTACGGCTGTAGCCTGATGGAAGCAAATTTAATCAACAAGTTGTATGAGCCTTGAATGGACTAACTAATCGATTGATTAAATCTGCATATAGTTAAAGGAAACACAATAGTTTGGAAGCAAAAACAACAACATATACATTTTTGTGTTTGGGCGATCCACGTGTATTCTGGAGGAGATATTTCTTTGTGTCAGGGATTAGGGAGCATGCCTCTTTCAAGAAGCTACTTTCCATCTGTAGATTTTAGACTTGTTTGCATTAAAACAATTTATTTTTCTGTTTTTAAAAAAAGACTTCTGCCCAGTTAACTGGGGACACCTTCTTAGGCAATGGGCAAATCAATCTAAGGAGAGGGTGGGAGAGGAAGAATTGAAAGCATACAAACTGCCTAAGTTTATTCTGTGAACCGCCCTGAGATTTTATGATGAAGGGTGGTATATAAATTTAATTAATCATCATCACCATCATCATCATCTAAAGCCCTGGTGAGCTTGTGCTAGTAGGGTGGGCATTTGGGAAGGCACATTATCCTCCCTTTTAACCATCAGTTCTATGTTGCAATTTCCCCTCCCATTGATCCCAAGGGTTATCCAGCAGATCAAAAGCCTTCCCCAAGCTTTCTCCGCCCCACACCAAAATGCCTCCTCTCTGCCCTTTCCAACGGAGCACTGGCACTGGAGGATCAATGGCCACAGAAGTCTGTGCAGCTGGCAAGAGGATGCCTCCATGGGTAGATTTCCTGCTTTCCCATGGATCTCTCTCTCCACAAGAGGGAGATCCATCATATCCTGTTGCCCCTGGGATGCCCTCTCAGGAACTACTTGGCCATGACGCTCCGCAGGTAGTCACTGTCACTGTCTCTCTGCCTAACCTATCTCACTGGGTTGTTGTTGGGATTAAATGAGGAGAGGGGAGAATCATCGACACTGCCTTGCGCTCCGTGGAGAAAAGTGTGGATATGAATGCAATAAATAAATAAAATAATTAAAAACTGATGCAGAAATGTGGAGAATCGAACTTCAGTCTGGAAAGTAAGAAATTAACAGATCCGTCTGTTTCTACTCCACTCGGTGAGCAAAACTGGGATTGTAACTTGGCTGTCTTCGTTCTCTATCTCTTTCGCTGGACAGCATTGTTTCCCAATTGTGTAATAAAAATTTCAGAACCTAAGAACTAAGAAAGAGCCTATTAATGTCCTATTAATCCCTTGCTGTCTACCCACACACATCCGTTTCTCAAGACCCGTTTTGTAAGTTTCCGAATGGTTCAGAGTGTGGCTTGAATTTTATTTCACTGGGAAACATGACAAACGAATGGAGTGGCCAAAGGAAGCCACTTTAATCAGAAAATGACCTCACCATACTAGGAAATGTGAGAACAGTACATGACCACTCAGACCCAAACAGTTTGCCTTCGTAAGATAGCATGCTTGCCAATGTGGCAAAGGTAATGTTGTCCTTAGGATCTTTCAGGGCTTTGAGTACTTAGTGTACTTAATGCAACTGCAGCTCCAGATCATTGGACTAAGCAGAATGTAGCAAACACCTCTAGCAGCAAGGTGATTTTGTTTCTGACTCCAGCAGCGCATGTATAATGTGTGAGCATTTCAGAAAATAACAGCCATTTTTCTCAGCCAGCCTGGGCTCTTTGCAAGCCCAGGAACATCTTGCTCAGTGGGGCAGACCAGCAAGAATCACAAGCCAGCAGTGGCATTGCTGCTGCATACTGGGAAGTGGAAGATTTAGGCAGCACCACTGGCAGAGTGTGTATGCCTGACAGGAGATGCTGCTTCTGGGAGGTCCATGTTCTGGCTCTGCCCCAGCAGGTGAGCCACTCCTGATTTTACCTCTTGCATACGCATTTTCCACCAAGAATCTGCTTCTCCCAATCCAAGAACTCGGCAGATATATGAGGTGGAATGCCTCCACTACTGCGTTCTGTGGCAGAGCAGGGCTCCACTTGCTCATTTCTTGCAATTTTTGGCCACTCAACCCCGCAAGCGCAATTCAAAAGCAAAATGAGCTTGTTTGATTCAACTCAGGAACATGAAGAAACTATCCAGAGCACTGTTTGCCTTGTAGTTTGAGGTATGCACAGATTCAATGTGCACTCCTGATATCTACCCAAGAGTGAGATCCAGTGCCGGATTTACGTATGAGCTAAACAAGCTATAGCTTAGGGCCCCACTCTCTTGGGGGGCCCCCAAAAAAATTAAAGAAAAAAAAAGATGTACCGGTACATTTCCAAAATATAAGATAAAAAACAAATAAATTAAAACCTACATACAGCAACAGTGTTTGGTGTTGTGTAGGCTCCTATGATGTAAGTAATGGGCCCCGCCTGCTAGCCTGCTCCCTAAAATATCACTGGTTTGCTCATTTCTATATATAGGTGCCTACATTCTGCATGTGCAAATGGCTTTAGATACCTATTAGGTCCATAAATGACCATATAGCATATATTCAACACAAAAAACAGCGACAATTTGTTGTTGACAAAGGACAGCTGGACATATAAAGGGCTCCATTACCTTCAGTAGCTTAGGGCCTCATCAAATCTAAATCCGGCCTTGGTGAGGCCCGTTGTGTATATGCCGACACCTGAGGGGACACAGCAGAGACTTTGCTAGCCTTTCACTCCTTATCAGAATGACTTAAGTTGCAGGAGCTGCAAGGTAAATCTCAATCTCAGGATGTTTCTGTCCCCTCTACCGCAAGGCAACGTGAACGTATGAAGCTGCCTAATATTGAGCTGGCCCCTTTCTCACTCACTATTATCTATTCTAACTGGCAGCAAATCTCCAGGGTGTTGGCCAGAGGTCTCCCCACAACATCTGCTACCTGAACCATTTAACTGGTGATGCTCTGCATGTGAAGTATATATTCTATATCATTGTACTGTGGTCCCTCCCCTGTGTTTGGCTTGGACATGGAAAAAGCCAAGTTCAAGGTCCTGCTAAAATCTGAAGCCAACGGGAGCCTCAAGTAGCTCCTGCCATTTGGACTAGAAGTGCTATCCTTTATCCACAAGACTTTAGAAGACAATTAGACAAATTCATGGTGTACTAGCCATGATGGCCATTGTCAGGGTCCACCAGAAGGAGCCTGTCATGGGGGTATCTGGTTGTGCCCTTTCAGAATTTTGTCACCGGGGCAATTGCCCCGGAGGGCCCCTCCCATGCTACACCACTGTGTTGTGCTCATGTCTAGCTTGCAGGCTTCCCAAAGGCATCTTGGTGGCCAAGTAAAGACCAGGATACGAACTGGGTGGGACAGCCTGATCCAGCAGGCTTGTCTTATGTTCTTAGTTCTGCTTCTGGTGTAACACAGCCTTTGTGACAAATTGTCCCCTCCTAATTTCCCGTTATGAGTCAATTCCTGTTCCTCTGATGGTGGACTTTAATTATTCGCTTCCTCTTCTTCTTCTTTATGTCTTGTAATATGGTGCTATAAAAATGGGAGGAAACAAGCAATTCAACCCACCCAGAGGGGAACAGAAACTGACTAATTCATTACTAATGCCACGCCACACTGAACGGGAAGCGATTAGAGGCAGAAGATGCAATGATGATGCTGTTAATTAAATGCGATAGCAACCTATGCGGAACCAGACCTACTTCTGAGTAAACAATATAAAAGCATCTAGGTCCTAGGAGCAGGCATGCCTACATTAAGTGCAACGTGAAACCAGGATTTTAATTCTGTTTCAAGCTGGTTCTGTTAAAGAAAAGCCTCAGCGACACAACAGAGCCATCATGTGAAGAAAGCAACTTCACAAGGTGTTGAGTCTAAAGTGTGACTCTAAAGTCCCCAAAGAATCCTAGGAGATATAGGAGAGTTGTTAGAAGGCCACTTAACAAACTACAGTTTATATATATTTATATATATATATATATATATATATATATGTATGTATGTATGTATATGTATATTTGTGGGGAGAGCCATGACCGTTAAAGGGACATAGGTACTTCAAATGTATGTTTGGGCATAAATTACCAGTAAGTTAGCTAGTACAATGTTGCAAGGCAACCTCCAACGAAATGTTCCCTGTTCTAGATACCTGTCACTGGATTCCTTTTTTTAAAAAAAATATCTTTATTGGTTTATATTACACATTTAAAATTCCACAATCTCGACAAAAACAAACGAACAAACAAGCCAGCAAACAGACAAATCAATAAAAATCAATAAACAACAAAAAAACAAAACAACAACAAAAAACAACAAATATCTTACATAAACATGTTTCTTACATACCACTTAAAACTAAACACATTTAACTTACATAGACAAGTTTCCAACGTACAAGTCTTCCGACCTTTCTCATTGTACATTACATATTAACATTATCTTTCCGCACAGTTTTGCTTCTATATAGTTTTCCATCTGCATTCAAACATGTCTGTTACTTATAAAATTTACAAGTATCACTCTAATTCTGCTAATATGGTCTTATTATTATAATATATTTTTATATAGTCCTTAAATATTATCCATTCTCCAATAGTTTTCCAATTGTCCAATTGTCTGACTCTTCCCGACAATTTTGCTAACTGTAGGTATTCTAACATGAGACCTGTCACTGGATTCCATTGCCGCTCTCCTCCAGTTTTCCATTTCTCCCAAGTCACTCAGCGTTTTTTGGCTACTGAGTGCAAACCCTTCATTGGCCTGTTTTTAAGAGTGTTCCCCCCCCCACTGGGTTAGGATTGCTGATTAAAACATATTTTTGGTGTACTTCTGCAAACCTTGCGGTTCCCTTACGCCTCTTAAAACCTCTCCGTTGTGTATGCGTGTTGCCATTTTGGATGCGAAAGGACTGGCACACAAAACCTGAACATTGGAAATAGAAGGAATGATCACTAGCTGTGGTATTCTCCCCCCCCCCCCCAACAAAACACCTTTATGCACAAGCAGATAAGTCTTTAGTCTCAACTGTTTTAAACTGAAAATTAGCTCAAACTTTCTCATATATATATATATATAATGCTTTGGAATGTAGTCTAGGGAGAGAATTGTGTCCCCCCCCCTCCGTAGAATGGTGACAGTTTTGCAGTAGGAATGATTTATGCTAACCACTGAATGCTCTCATCTGTGTCATGCGGAGCACTTGGAATAATAAGTGGCAGACATTAGTATGAAGCTTGATTGCTTTGGAATCTTCAAGTGATTGAAAAGTTGTTTTTGTTGTCTCTGTATGTGTGCTTTTATTCCTGTTGCTGATGGCAATGAATTAGAGGTGCATTACAAGCCCAGAGTGCAGGTATCCTGTTTGGGGGGAAAAAAGTCTTGGAGACCACAGGAGATTGCTTGGTCTGAAATAAATGGAGCTATTATCAAAATCTAAAATCTTCTAAGATGAATTACCTGCTTTTAGAGTGTTTTTCCCTTTCTTCTTCTTAAAACCCACTGCCCTTTTCAAAGAGGGGCTGATGTTCTTTGCCAAGCCTCTAATAACCAAGCCCAGAGGGCTGTGATGGAGCCCATGGACTTTGATAAAAGTTGTGTTGACTTTCTGGAGAACTGCTGCCAAACTGAAGTGGCTGTCCCACACAGCCACCCCCCACCTCCCTAATGCAAAAATGCTGGATGTATTCACGAGTGACGCTTAAATAGCTTTTCTTCGTTTCTTTGTCTTTTCTGCTTCTGTAACAGCTATGGTTTTCCCAGTAGTGATGTATGGAAGTGAGAGCTGGACCATAAAGAAGGCTGATTGCCGAAGAATTGATGCTTTTGAATTATGGTGCTGGAGGAGACTCTTGAGAGTCCCATGGACTGCAAGAAGCTCAAACCTACCCATTCTGAAGGAAATCAGCCCAGAGTGCTCACTGGAAGGACAGATCCTGAAGCTGAGGCTCCAATACTTTGGCCACCTCATGAGAAGAGAAGACTCCCTGGAAAAGACCCTGATGTTGGGAAAGGTTGAGGGCACAAGGAGAAGGGGACAACAGAGGATGAGATGGTTGGACACTGTTCTCGAAGCTACCAACATGAGTCTGACCAAACTGTGGGAAGGAGTGGAAGACAGGAGTGCCTGGCATGCTCTGGTCCATGGGGTCACGAAAAGTCGGACATGATTTAACGATTAAACAACAACAACAGACATCTTCTAGACTGTGTACAGTCAGTCTGAAAAGGAATTCCCCCCACCTTAATTACACAACACAAGTAGTGCAATAGAAGCTCAGTACAGTGGTACCTCAGGTTAAGTACTTAATTCGTTCCGGAGGTCCATTCTTAACCTGAAGCGTACTTAACCTGAAGCACCACTTTAGCTAATGGGACCTCCTGCTGCCGCTGCGCCGCCAGAGCACGATTTCTGTTCTTAGCGGAGTTCTTAACCTGAAGCGTACTTAACCAGAGGTACCACTGTATTGCATTTCATGGTGTGGATGAAGCTACCCTTTGACATGGCTTACAGCTACTGATTGGATAGTCTTGGATGCATTTGCTTTATATTGAGCCAGGCCATTGGTCCATCTAATTCATTACAGTGGAACCTCGGCTTTCGAACACCAAAAACCCAGAAGTAACTGCTATGATTTTCGAACAATTTTCGGAAGCCAGACATGCTATGTGGCTTCCATTTTGAGTTTCCCTATTGTATTGAGGCTTCCATATTGAGTTTTCAGTTTTCAAACATTTCGGAAGTCTAACGGTCTTCTGGAACGGATTATGTTCAAAAACCGAGGTTCCACTGTATTTGAAAGCAGTGAATTGACCTAAAACCATCACTTTACTCCTATAGCACCATCAGGACTCCCCCCCCCCCAACAGGAACTCACTGGAACTCAGTTTTGACACCTCTCAGGTGGGCACCATTGCCAAGCAAAGCGTTTGCGGTGAGCTCCGGCCCCTCTTTTTCTAAAAAAATAGCATTGAGCGCCATAAACACTAACAAATATATCATGGCATAAACATTTGTGCCAGTGCGTTTTCTTGCATTGCTTGCAACTGATGAAGCTTTGCCAAAATAAATTTGTTTCTGTTTCAGAAACTACATAGATTCTTTGTTGTTTTTGCTCTGGAAGTTGTTAATTGACCTAATAAACGAAAGCATCAAGGGACTAATTGTCTGGCATTCGTTATTAACCGGTTTCCTACTTTTGAGATCCAGGCACCAGAAAAAATAATCCAACAAAGGGAGACAGTTAATTGCATGATCATTGGGGGTGGGGGGGAGAACAACCCCTAAAGACAACATTGGAGAACAAATCCCTTGGAGACAAAGATAAGAACCTTCTAAGCCTCTCAATTGCCATTTTAAAACCTCTTTTAAAGGAAAAGATTATGCTGCTTTGGAAAACAGTACGCTCCATTAAAATGTAAAATGGCTGGGAAGATATGCCACAATATGTTAATTTTTTTTATTTTTTTTTTAAGGCTAGAGAGCACCTGCTTTTTAAAAACGAGTGTCAGTTTTTGCTTTCAAAGTGTGAGTTATTCAAATCAGCTAAACAAAAAGGAATCAAAGGCTAATGTGTGATAATTACATTTAATGCTTTCCCACTCTAGTACCTAACAAACATTTACAGCCCTTGGTTAGTGTGTGTGTGTGTGTGTGTGTGTGTGTGTGTGTGTGTGTGTGTGTGTGTTGGGAGATTAGGCATTTAAATTGGCAGACCTCCTTTGTCCATGGCCACAGGAAATCAGATTTCATTCCCAAGTGCCTAGATTTCTCATGCTATGTCTCATTGTGTAATCTTGAGCTAGTAGTGAGCAGGCTTGTTTGAAACTTCTTGCACTCTTAATGTTAGCCTTGATGCACTCTTGATGTTAGGACATGGGTGGTGTTGTGGTCTAAACCACTGAGCCTCGGGCTTGCCGATCAGAAAGTTGGCAGTTCGAATCCCTGCGATGGGTTGAGCTCCCATTGCCCTGTCCCAACTCCTGCCAACCTAGCAGTTCGAAAGCATGCCTGGGCAAGTAGATAAATAGGTACCACTGTGGCAGAAAGGTAAACGGCGTTTCCATGCGCTCTGGTTTCCGTCACTGTGTCCCATTGCACCCGAAGCGGTTTAGTCATGCTGGCCACATGACCCAGAAAGCTGTCTGTGGACAAACGCCGGCTCCCTTGGCCTGAAAGCGAAATGAGCGTCACACCCCATAGTCGCCTTTTGACTGGACTTTACCCTTTTCCTTTTATTCAGATGTTCAGGAGGGAGTGTGCTGGAGTTCTCCACTCAACTGGATTGAGTTTACACACATATGGGGGAGGGTGCCACACTAAATACAGCCCTCCAGACCTACATACCTGGCCCTTTGAACCCTACACAGGCCACCTCTCAAACTGGCCCAACTTTGCATCCCAAATATTTTTTCCTGGCTGCAATGTGACCTTGAACTCTGATCATGCTTCTTGCTCATCAGAATGGAAGGGGTGTGAGAGTCTGTGCAGAAACCAGCCTACCGTATTTTCCTGGGGTTGCCACTGTTCAGGAGGAATTTTAAAACATTCCAGTTTAGCCAGGCATTTGATGGCTGAAAGATGGCTGGCAACCCTGAAATCATTGGCTGAGAGGATGTTTTTAACTGTTTCTTGAATATTTTTCACACACTCACACAATTTGATGTGTTTGCCACCCTGGGCTCCTTTGGGAGGAAGAGCAGGATATAAATTGAATGCATGCATGAATAGAATCTGGTGCCCCCCCCCCCCCGAAGTTTTTGAAAAGCCTGGCCATGCCGTCCAGGGCTGCTGGGAGTTGTAGTTTGCTGAAGGCTGTCCCAAAGGGAGCTATTTAATAACAGGGACAAATAATTGTATGTGCTTTATCAGGAGACAGTTTTAAAAGACCACATCGCTTCGTCTACATGTGCAACAATAATCTGATGCAGTGGAAGAAAGTGCTTTTTTTATTTTTGAAAACAAAGGGGAGGGGAGTTGCCAAATGTGTGACTCTCCCAAGCCGGAGAAGTTATTGCTCTGTTTCAATGTGGATATATTTTGGGCATCTTATTCTCGCCGTCTGAAAAGGGGAAGACTGTCAGTTTTTGCTCCTTGCACATACAGAGGTTGTGTCAGGAGGAAGTTTGGTAAACAAGTGGGTGGACTTTTATTTTTTATTTTTAAAGTCTTTGTCGCATGAAAGATCGGTTCCTCTCTGGGATTCAACAACACTGTCTCAAGTTCTGGAAAAAATATATTCTTCCTGGATATCTTGATTAAGTCCCCCGAGTCGGCATCAGCTGTTGTCCAGATGTTGCAACCCTTCCTAAACTGCCCTCTCTCGCTGCAGATGAGATCGGATTGGGAATAAGGAATGTTACCCCTGCCAGCCAGAGAGCTCTGAGTTCCCGGGAACTGTTTGTTTTTGTAGCTTAAATGCATGAATTTCATTAAAAGTAAAACTGGGACAGATGCATTGAAAACCTCTTTTGTGCACAGGGCTGCTTTCATTAGCTCTCCTGACGCCTGAGAGCTGCCAGCACACCCATTATGCAGCTACATGTTTTCAGAGTTTTGCATTTTGGGTATGAAACAGCATATTGGGCCCAAACTTCAGCCTGCACCAAGCGAGGTCTGCGGTGCCCTCAAATAACCTCTCTTGAATAAGGCAGGACTCAGCAAAAGCTCTCCAAACCAGTCCTTAAAAATGAAAGGCACAAATACAGGATGGGTGACACCTGGCTTGAGAGCAGTACATGTGAAAAGGATCTAGGAGTCTTGGTAGACCATAAACTTGACATGAGTCAACAGTGTGATGCAGCAGCTAAAAAAGCCAATGCAATTCTGGGCTGCATCAATAGGAGTATAGCATCTAGATCAAGGGAATAATAATAATAATAATAATAATAATAATAATTTATTATTTGTACCCTGCCCATCTGACCGGGTCCCCCCAGCCACTCTGGGCGGCCTCCAAAAAACACTAAAATACATTGAAATATTACAGATTAAAAACTTCCCTAAACAGGGCTGCCTTCAGGTGTTTTCTAAAGGTCATGTAGTTGTTGATCGCTTTGACCTCTGAAGGGAGGACGTTCCACAGGGCGGGCGCCACTACCGAGAAGGCCCTCTGCCTGGTTCCCTGTAGCTTTGCTTCTCGCAGTGAGGGAACCACCAGAAGGCCCTCGGCGCTGGATCTCAGTGTCCGGGCTGAACGGTGGGGGTGGAGACGCTCCTTCAGGTATACAGGACCGAGGCCGTTTAGGGCTTTAAAGGTCAGCACCAACACTTTGAATTGTGCTCGGAAACGTACTGGGAGCCAATGTAGATCTCTCAGGACCGGTGTTATGTGGTCATGGCGGCCACTCCCAGTCACCAGTCTAGCTGCCGCATTCTGGATCAATTGCAGTTTCCGGGTCACCTTCAAAGGTAGCCCCACGTAGAGCGCATTGCAGTAGTCCAAGCGGGAGATAACCAGAGCATGCACCACTCTGGCGAGACAGTCTGCGGACAGGTAGGGTCTCAGCCTGCGCACCAGATGGAGTTGGTAGACAGCTGCCCTGGACACAGAATTAATCTGCACTTCCATGGACAGCTGTGAGTCTAAAATGACTCCCAGGCTGCGTACCTGGTCCTTCAGGGGCACAGTTATGCCATTCAGGACCAGGGAGTCCCCCACACCCATCCGCCCCCTGTCCCCCAAAAACAGTACTTCTGTCTTGTCAGGATTCAACCTCAATCTGTTAGCCGCCATCCATCCTCCAACCGCCTCCAGGCACTCACACAGGACCTTCATTGCCTTCACTGGTTCTGATTTGAAAGAGAGGTAGAGCTGGGTATCATCCGCATACTGATGAACACCCAGCCCAAACGCTCTGATGATCTTTCCCAGCGGCTTCATATAGATATTAAAAAGCATGGGGGAGAGGACGGAACCCTGAGGCACCCCACAAACGAGAGCCCAGGGGTCTGAACACTCATCCCCCACCACCACTTTCTGAACACGGCCCAGGAGGAAGGAGCGGAACCACTGTATAACAGTGCCCCCAGCTCCCAACCCCTCTAGACGGTCCAGAAGGATGTTATGGTCAATGGTGTCAAAGGCCGCTGAGAGGTCCAGCAGAACTAGGAAACAGCTCTCACCTTTGTCCCTAGCCCGCCGGAGATCATCGACCAGCGCGACCAAGGCAGTTTCAGTCCCATGATGAGGCCTGAATCCCGATTGGAAGGGATCCAAATGGTCCGCATCCTCCAGGCGTGCTTGGAGTTGTTCAGCAACCACCCGCTCAATGACCTTGCCCAAGAATGGTAGATTTGAGACTGGGCGATAGTTGGCCATAATGGCCGGGTCTAAAGATGGTTTTTTAAGAAGCGGTTTAATGATCGCCTCTTTCAGCGGGTCTGGGAAGTAATAGTACCACTGTATTCCGCTCTGGTCAGACCTCACCTGGAATACTGTGTCCAGTTCTGGGCACCACAGTTCAAGAAGGATACTGACAAGCTGGAACGTGTCCAGAAGAGGGCAACCAAAATGGTCAAAGGCTTGGAAACAATGCCTTATGAGGAACGGCTTAGGGAGCTGGGTATGTTTAGTCTGGAGAAGAGAAGGTTAAGGGGTGATATGATAGCCATGTTCAAATATATAAAAGGATGTCATATAGAGGAGGGAGAAAGGTTGTTTTCTGCTGCTCCAGAGAAGCGGACATGGAGCAATGGATTCAAACTACAAGAAAGAAGATTCCACCTAAACATTAGGAAGAACTTCCTGACAGTAAGAGCTGTTCGACAGTGGAATTTGCTGCCAAGGAGTGTGGTGGAGTCTCCTTCTTTGGAGGTCTTTAAGCAGAGGCTTGACAGCCATCTGTCAAGAATGCTTTGATGGTGTTCCTGCTTGGCAGGGGGTTGGACTGGATGGCCCTTGTGGTCTCTTCCAACTCTATGATTCTATTCTATGATTCTAATATTACTTAACATTTGCACTGTGTGTTCAGACTGCTTCAGATGCAATTATCTACAATAACCCTGTAAGGTAGGGCAGTGTTATTTTTGTCACTATTCCCCCCCCCCAATATGGTTGTGTTATTATTCCCCTCCATTTTACTGATGGGTGGAGAGATGGTGAGAGATGCTGAAGATGATTTCATCTGAGTTCTTGGGAGAGATGAAACTCTGAGCAGAGGCTCCCTGGTTCATATCTCTCTTAGTCATCACACTGCACCAGCTCCCTGTCAGTCCATGAGAGAAGCCTTTGATCTGGTCTGGAATGTGGGCAGATTCACAAAAGCTCATATCACCTTCTGGTGCAAGGTGGGATGATTCATCTTTCTTGGAACGAACTGCAGTTTTGATATTGCTATAGCCAGCACTGATGATGCACCGTGGTGGTTAGCAATAGGCATAGCTAGGGATGGGCGAATTTTGATTTCTCCCAGTTTCTCATGTTTTAGTTCCGGCACCACTCAGGTGGGCACTATTGCCATTCTAAGAGAACAAGGAAAGCATTCATGGTGAGTTTCACCACCTCTTTTTCTAGAAAAATAGCACTGATCACACCAGTTCCTGTCACTGGGTTGTATCCAAAGCTGTGCCAGCAGACCTCTGCTGGCATAACAGGACTCCTTCTGTGTATTTCCAAAATCTGCTCCAGAGTGTCCCCCAACCCTGAGGAACAGGTTTTGAGGCTGGAGGGGTCAGGAGAGGAAGTCTGGGACACCAGCGGAGCTTCAGCATTTAATACAGCCATATGTATGTATGTATGTATGTATGTATGTATGTATGTATTATATTCTTCTAATGAAGCAAGAATGAACGTTGCCTGAAGGAGAATTAATGTTCAGTAGAATATGCAGAACCAGGAGAGCCACTTATTTAATTAATATATTTAGATCCAGCCTTTCTCTCAAATTCTACTACATGACAGATATTTGAAGACCACTAGCATGTCCTGTTTCCTCCACCCCAACCCCCACATCTTCTCTTCTCCAGGTTAAATATATCCAGCTCCTTCCTCACAAGACTTGGACTGTATCTGCACCATACATTTAAAGCACTCTTATACCACTATAGCATAGCTGTCAACCTTCCCTTTTTTGGCAGGAAATTCCCTTATTCCAGCACCGTTTCCCGCTGCTATCCCAGATTGTTAGATATCCCGTAAATTTCCCGGATTTCAAAGGAAGCAGCTCCTCTCCCTCCCTGCCGGCCAGGGAGGCTCCTCAGCTGTGTTGCTCGGCTGCGTTGCTTACCAATAGTTACAGAGAATAGGATGTCATTAGACAACAGCACTGTTTGTGCTTTGCTTGCATGTAAAATCAACCACTCTGGCCCAGCCCACACTCCTTCCAAAAGAGTGTTAAAGGATGCAAAGTCTGCAACACGTTTGTATAATAAGTCATTAATGGATGCCAGAGAGCCAAAAGAGTGAACCTGATCAGTCCCCCCATGAAGAGTTGACGCTTTTGAATTGTGCTGGAGTCCTGTGGACTGCAAGAAGATCAAACCAATCCATTCTGAAGGACATCGGCCCTGGCTGCTCACCGGAAGGACAGATCCTGAAGCACCGCATGAGAAGAGAAGACTCCCTGGAAAAGAGACCCTGAGGTGGGGAAAGACGATGGTGTGTAGCCTGGTGTAAATTAATTTGTAGCCTGGGGGGCTTAGCGTGGCGTGTACTGTCCCCGAGAACCGTAGACTGTCCCCGGGACAGGTGAGGCTGCTGATCCCTTATTTTCAAATCCGAAAGTTGACAGCTATGCACTATAGTCAGTCATGGCTCCCCCCCCTCAAGAATCCTGGGAGCTGTCGTTTGTTAAGGGTGCTGAGAGTTGTTAGGAGGCCCCCAATCCCCTCACACAGCTACAACTTCCAGAGTTCCCTGGGAAGAGGCACTGACTGTTAAACCACTCTGCGAGGGAAACCGAGGGCGTTTAACAACTTTTGGCGCCCTTATCCGGTGCCCTTTTGAGCTTTATTTGTAGTGTCAAGACCAGGTGAGGTTCCTTTTGCCACCACCCACTTTCAAGCTGTGTCTAGCTAGGGCGAGACCCAGCTCTAACCTGGCAGCAGCTCTCTGTGTCTGCTTGTTACCCTGAGGAATGACCTCTGAGGAGAAATTTTTGCCTTGGAATCCACAGCTATTAGGCCTGCAACTTGTACGAAGGGTTGCATGTGCGCTATATTATGGCATCTGCGTTCTATTATAGCTGGAGGGGAACTCCCTTGTGCTTTTTGGCTGGCTTATTAAAGCCTCCTCAGTGTAATGAATTATACTGGTTGGGCATTCCTCCCTTTAGCTGTAAAATTGTTTTTCAAATCAGCATGACGGTTTTATGAAGCGTTTGGTTTTCATACAGAGATGGATTATTTTTATGAGCCAGAGGCCAACTTGGTTAGGTGGCTTATTTTTATTTTATTTTTTGCTTCATGCCAGGCTGGGGTAAGTGAGGGTTTCGTTCAATGTTTGCTTTGATTTGGGGGAGAACCATCGCCTCCACACCAAAGCCAGGTGGTACGATAGATCTGGGCTAAGATGGTTTGAGGGCCTCAGGGGGTGTGCTCAGAGAAAAGGATGCACACCAGATGAAAACAGGCAAGGCTGGATTTAGGGACAGGTTGTGGGATGCCCAGCTCAGAATCTGTATTGGACTCGTGACGCGACTATCCCCTGAAACAAAAAGCACAAATAGTTCAAATGGCAGAAAGAAGAAATACATATTTTCAGATCCAAGCTTGGGAAATGTTTCTCCGGCTTACAGGGTAGAAATTCAGAATACATGCAAATTGAGGTTGGAAATCATGAAATGGGCTACGAAAGCAATTTTAAAAAGGTATTTATTATTTGTTCATCTGGGATATGGAAACCAGCTGTATATGGGTGGCAGGCTTGCCCAACAGTTTCAGGGCATATATCTCAAAAGACATCTAAAGAGACACCACTATATCTGAGCTCACAAAGGTTACCTAGTGCTTTGAAGATGGAGTCCTTGAGTCAATAGTGCTCAAAGCAACCTGCAATATCTGCTTGGACTGTTTGTCTGGGCTCTTGGACCAGGGATCTGAAGCATACATTCAATATCTGAAATTTAGAGGAAGAAACCCAGGCCATTCAACAACATATTTCACATCTCTCTCTCTTCTGCTTTCTCTGGGATCCCACTCAGGTAAAAATCAATCAATCAATCAATCAATCAATCAATCTGCAGCCCTGTTTCTCCATCTTTAATGCAAGATTGTCAGTCAGCATTTGTGAAAATTGGATCCCTAACTGATTTGTTCAGCGCCTCGTTTACTATCTTGGAAACAATGAAGATCTGGGTTGATAAAGGGCTGGTCCACAATTCCGCTTATCCTGTGCTTAGAAAGCATGGGTCCTGGGGGTTTCCCCACTTGTCCCATGCTTTCTAGGCATGGGTCTGAGTGAGTTTCCATTTGCCCCACCACTTTCCCCGGGAAAACTTGCTCTTTAGTGCTGAATCAGAACAAACGTCAGTCCATAGAAAGCCCAGTTAACATTAGCTCCCATTTAGCAATAAACATTGGGTTTTCCTGGGGGGAAATGGCAGAACAAACAGAAGTCTGGAGGAGGCCTTAGTCTCTAAAGGCTGTAAAGCCGCTGCCCAGTCAGTAGGAAGAGCTCTCCATATATTCTCTATGTAGTCATCTGATTCTCTAGCCACAAAAATTCCAGACATTTGTTTCACACCTTTTTCAGGGCGATGGCTGCCCTTCGCCATGTCAGTGTCAGAGGCCTTGTCTGAAAGCAGTGGCAGACCTGGGAAGCTCAAAGTTCAACGGCAACCTGCGCAACACCCAAATTCGGTGCCCTCTCGCCTCCCATTCTACATCATAGTTACAGCACCCTCAAGCTCCAGGCCCACTGAGACCAAACTGGTCACGCTCCCCTAAATCTGCCTCTGCTGTCAGCTCTGAATAATCTCCTTCAAGTTTAACCCATAAATCGTATTTGTCAAGCTTGCTCTTTAGGTCACATGATCTCCACCTTTCAGGAGGCAGTCCTTGTAAGAAGCACATTCAGAATGTTAACATTCAGTGGGTTTCATTCAGTGTTTGCCAGACTCACAGCAGACCCACTGAAATCAATGGACATGACTAACTTAGGTCTGTGAATTTCAACCAGTCCACTCTAGGAGAACATAGTTGGATACATTAGGGTTGCCATATTTCAAAAAGTGAAAAAACAAACAAACACAAAAGTTGTTGAGATCTTTTTAGACTTATGACTTGGATTGTGCCATATGCCGGATTTTCCCGGACATTTCAGCGATTTCCACCCGGACACTGTTTGTGATTGCAACCTACCGGTAATAGGTGTATTCAGTGAATGTTGGTAGCATTTCTGAGATCCAGTTGCCATTTTCAAATAAATACTCCAAATACAGATATTCAAATACAAGCAAACACTTGCTATGCGCAAACCACACTAACAGCAGTGACAGACAGTCATTGCTTATGTTTTAACTGCTTACTAGTAAAGGTAAAGGTAAAGGTACCTCCGACCATTAGGTCCAGTCGCGGACAACTCTGGGGTTGCGGCGCTCATCCCGCTCTATAGGCCGAGGGAGCCGGCGTTTGTCCGCAGACAACTTCCAGGTCATGTGGCCAGCATGACTAAGCCGCTTCTGGCAAACCTGGTAGCAAATCCTAGATAGGACCTCGATACATTTTGGTGCCAGAAAATCCAAATGGCAACCTTTCAATGCATCAAACAAGGCCATCAACAATCACAAAGTTCCTGTTCATTTCAGTGGAGCTCACTCAGGAGAACCTCTCAGTCTTTTTTGCCCCAAGAGTTAGCTTGGTCTATCTCTAACCTTATAATCCACGCCAGCGCCCTAAATCTGTTGCCCAAGGCAGCCATCTCATCTTGGTTCACAGTAAGGCTGTTTCTGGGGTCTGTTGTCAGTGACACTACTGTGTAATAAATCCAGTTATTGGGAAATGTTGGCCAAATACTCACAGGTCCTACCAGAATTTTGATTTTTGGAATAGGATTTCGTAATTCCCTTTCTCAATTTGCAGCCCAGTTTAGGCTCTCCTTTCAATCAACTGCTGAAATGCACCAAATCAAATAACAACAATGGATATCCAGGGCTTTCTATCATAAAATTGCTGCTGTGATGCAGATTAGAGCCATCTACGCCACTAAGAGCTCTCCAGCTGTACCATAACTTCTCATCACTTACACTGGATCCCTCGGGTAGCGTCACACACAAACCATGATAGTAGTTGTTGACGTTAATGCTTAACACAGGTCAAAACAATCTATCCTGACTTTCTCTCTCTTTTTTTGGCCAAAACAGGCTTAATAATTATTAACTGCACTCTGAGTTATGAAGGAACGAACGTTAACTAATAACCTTGAGCTACTTAAGCAAACATTTATTTAATATCTCTTTTGTAAATGTCTGTTATGAGTGTTGTTTTATTTGCTTAGGAATCCATCACGGATTCCCATTTGTGTTGTGCCTACATAGGATAGCAGACGGGCACAATGGTAAATTGTATCTAGAGTCTTTCTCCACTACCCCATGGCTTTTGGCTATTTTTGTGCTATATATAGAAATGGACACACTCTGAGTCATAGAGCAAAGGCTCTGTATCATGGAGGTCATTCTGTTCTCTAGATGGAGGGGGAGGTATGCCTGTGTGGCTCTCTAGGTATTGTTGGACTCCAAATCCCATCAGCTCCAGCTAGCATGGCCAATGGTCAGGTATGATGGGAGTTGTAGGCCACATTCACACCATATGTCACCACTTTGAGCAGTCATAGCTTCTTCCAAAAAAATCTGCGAGCTGTAGTTTGTTAAGGGTGCTGAGACTTGTTAGGAAACCCCCATTCCCCTCTCAGAGCTACAATTCCCAGAGTTCCCTGGGGAGAGGGATTGACTGTTGAACCACTTTTGAGAATAGTTTAACACAATGCCCTCCAGAAGTTGTGGGCTGCAGCTCCCATTATCCCTGACCATTGGCACATGCCAGCAGGAGTCCATGGCAGTTATAGTCCACAACTTCTCAAAGTCACCATGTTGACCATCCCTGAATTAAAAAATGCCTGCCCAAGGAAAGACATCTTAAGAATTCATTTAAATGTGAGCAAAGAAGGGGCCAGATGGACTTCCCTTGGAGGTTCCACTACTCATGTCCTCATCAACAGCACCTGGCAGGAAAACAACAACAAGGACCTCAAGAACAGAGCGAAGATCTCATATAGATTCATATGGGAGGAGGTGATAGGCTGGCCATGTGTCCAACTTGGCAGAGGGCCATCCTCTATTATAAGGGCTGTCCAGTCCAAGCCCTGTTTATAGATACAGAACCGTAAGATAGGAAAGTAGGAGGAGCCTTGAAGTTGCACCTGCATCTGATGGACAGCAGGCTAGGCAGACACCTGGTCACAGTCTTCCCTGCTATGGCAAAAGGCATTGCATTTCTCTTCAAATTGTACTTATGATTTCTAAAGTTTCATCGATAATATTTGCATATGCAATTTTTATGCAAACCTGCCTCTTCTTTCATCTTCTTTTTGTGGGGTTGGGGAGGTTAATGCATTTGTTACCCTTTTTTGAGCCATTTGTAAGTGGCCACCCTAGGATGGGGGTGATTTTTCTCAGATGCCCTCAGGAATTTGTTTGCATGCTTTTGCTCTGTTTGATTTGGTGATTCCGTTTGGAATCCACGTCAGGGGCTATGCCAAGAAGCGAGACAATACAATAAAACCTGCTGCTCTGAGCTCCTTGGAAGAATGGTGGGCGATACAAATGTGATAGACAGATTACCAAAAGCATGGGCAGTGGCCATCTGGCTGCATCCTTTGCCTTCAAATCTGAAGCATAATGTAAATTACAGCCGTTTCTTCTTGGCACAGAAGATGCGGTTTGCAGTTCTAAGTTATGTTTTGTCTGTCTCTAACCAAAGCCAGGCCGTGGAGTGTTCAAAATAAGCAGCAATTACATCAGTGTTCAGGAACAACATGACTTTTGAACAAAGCAAGCATTTGAAATAATATCTTTTAGCCCTTGTAGTTTGTTCTTTATTTGCGTTTGATCCATCTGTTGCTTAAAATAGGTCTGCTGTGAGATGTAAGGAGTTATGAATAGCAAAAATTAAAGAGAGAGCAAGAAGACCCTTTGCTTCTGAGTGCCAGAGTCAACCAAGAACAGGAGCTATTCTCCTTTCAAAGGAGAATTCATTTTGCTGTTTTCTCGATAGTTACATGTGCAGCCTGGGACCTTCAGGAGTCTTGAATGAGATGGCTGCCTCAGGGGGCAGATGCTAGAGGGTATTTCGCTCTCTGATGAACATTGATCATACTGCAAAGGAACAATCAATTTGCAGGGGACAAGCAGCAATGCAGGAGCTGCTTAACCGTTGCCTCTGCACTGCCATTTCCCCAGAAGCTTTGCTTCTAGCTGTCTTCTTCTTCTTTGGCGATCACTCGTAGCCGAGTAAGATTGTCTTCCTTAAACACAATTTTAACAATGAGTCCGTAAGTGACTGTGGAGGCCAAGTCTGGATCCACACGCCCTTCCACAGTGGGGACATAGGTTTCCAGGCAGGAGTTGATTATGGTGAGGGTTTGCCAAGCGTGCCTTCCTCTTAGCACGTTTCTCCCTTTTGTCCTGAGTTTGAGTGTCTTCAAAGGCCATGACATCTTTGGTAAAGGCTGTTCTCCAACTGGGGCTCTCACATGCCATTGTTTCCCAGTTGTCAGTGTTTATACTCCATTTTTAAAGATTTGCCTTGAGAGAGTCTTTGAACCTCTTTTGTTGACCACCAGCATTACGCGTGCCATTTTAAAGTTTAGAATAGAGTAGTTGCTTTGGAAGACGATAATCAGGCATCCGCACAACATGACCAGTCTAATGATGTTGATGTTGAAGAATCATTGCTTCGACACTGGTGATCTTTACTTCTTCCAGTACACTGGCATTAGTTCACCTGTCTTCCCAGGTGATGTGTAAAATTTTTCAGAGACACCATTGATGGGATCTTTTCGAGGAGTTGGAGATGGTGTTGATAAGTGGTCCACGTTTCACAAGCATACAGTAAAGTTGGTAGTACAATAGCTTTGTAAACAAGCATTTTGGTTTCCCTGCGAATGTCCCGGTCCTCAAACACTCTGCGATTCAATCAAACAGCTAGGTGCCCTAGCTGGGGAAACAGGGGTGCAGGGAAGAAATGATGGGGATATAAGGTTGAGGCACTCCATCTACTTCAGCCATCATTTCTCCATTAATTTGATGTTTGAGGAAACCATTTTGACTGTACCCAGCAAAAGAAAGATAAGTATTGAGTTTTTGGAACTGTCTGGCAAAAGCAAGCTGTTGTTGCATTGGGGGAACAGACATGTTATGTCAGAAGAAGAAGAAGAAGAAGAAGAAGAAGAAGAAGAAGAAGAAGAAGAAGGGCAGGCTGGATGTTTCTTTAGGCTGAGGCTCAACTTATGCAATAAAAATGTACGATGTAAACACCACAAGCTTCCAGTACTTTTCTCCTCACAGGGAAATGGATAATGTTAAAGGCTACCTTGGACCTTTTACCACTTAAGAAATCCGGGAACATCAACTGGTAGTTGCCTCATTCTGCTCAAATAGGGCTGTCTAATATTGACCAAGTTCTGGCTATTTAAACAGTGGTGAAGCTGTGAGCTGGAAATGAAAGTATTACATGTTGTTCCCAGTCTCCCGGCCAAATGACCACAACTACTGTTCCTTCATCACAGAACTCGTGGGCATTGTAGTGCCAAGTGTGCTGTAATTTCCAGCTCCAATGTGAGAGGCAATTGGTCCATGAGTTTGTGGAAAGGGAACTTGGAATAAGGGGACATGATGCTTTCTTCAATTCATCTGTGCGTCACTGTTCAACAGGTGAACCAACTCTATTGAAAAGCATTGCATTGGAGGTGACTTTGGATGATACAAAACTCTGCTTCTGGTTAAATATGTGGTAGCTCATTCGCACATTCAAGTTAATGCTTGATGTTACTGTCATCAAGTGATGAATGTGCTTAGCTGAGTCAGCCCAGTGTCTCTATTAAAAATTGTTCTGCATTTAAACAAAGCCAACTGCATTTAAACAACCAACAACTATAGCCCCAATCAGTTGCACAAAATTAGTTGCCCAAACTGAATTGAAATCAATGAGGTTTAAGTTAGTCACAATCATCTTGCCCCTTGATTTCTGAATGGGACTCAAACGTAACAAACATTCCCAGATCGGGGCCATTTTTGTCTTATATGCATAAGAGAATTTTCGCAAGCAGTGCTAAGAACATCTTTCGAGTTTGGTTTGGGACTCTTGGCAATAATGCAGGATAGAGAGAGGAAAGGAGCCATTTTAAAACCAAATATGCATTCCAGTGGATCTTCATGTTAATGGTGTTTTCATTGTAATAATTTCTATCAAAATTCTGGAATATGTTATTGATGCCTCTGGCCCCCTTTCCGTCTCAACATTTCTAATGTGCTTTCTGTGGTGATTTTGTTTATGCTTGTGGTGATTTTGTTTATGCTTGATTTCGCATTTAATAAAAAAAAAGAAATGTATTCTAGTCAAGGCAGGTTTCCCCGCTTTGCAGATCTGGCAATACTGCAAACATGGTTTCGCAGTCACGTGTGAAAATGGAGCTGACCAGATTTCCACTCGTCTTTCTGCATCACCCTCCCACTCTCCAAATGCTCCTTTTCTTTTCTTAAGTTTTGCTTTCACAAGAGTTCAGTTAAGAGCAGTTAGCAGCTTATTATTCTATTTATTTCCTTGTGTCATTTAGTAGCTGCTTTAAAACTGGTCCTACCCCAACAGAGCTATTTGCAGAAAAGAGCAACATGGCTTCTCGCCTGGACACGCTTCAAGTGTTGACCTCGCGAGGTCAAGTCGTCCTGGACAAGCTCCCATTAGGCAGCAATACCTTTTTCTAGATCTGGACTCTTGCTGAGGAAAGGATACACAGTTCAGAAGTTTCCATGAGGTCTGGCAAAAAAGAGAGAAGTTGGCACTGTAATCCTAGATAGAATCCCTTAAAACAGGACTCAAGAATCTATTGACCTCCAGATATTGTTGGACTACAGATCCCATCATCCCTGACCATTAGTGTTCCTGCTTGGGGCTGATGGGAGTTGGAGTTCAGCAAGACCTGGAGGGCCACATGCTTCCTAACCCTGTGCCCAGTTACATGTGCCCAGTTAGGTGCATGTAGACCTACTCAGGAAGAGAGGAAAGCACATGTCAGCACCTGACGAGATAATCAAGGCCTGACTGAGAACTAAACAGGAGTCGAACGTCCAACTCCTTTATTGAGTCGCTTCATTTCTGAAGCCACAGTTCTCTTAAAGCTACAAATTCCAGCGCAGAGCCATTCCTGAACTGGGAAGGCTGACCCCTAGTTGGCAAAGACCATATACTCTTGAAATTACAGGCATGCAAACAGAGAGCCTTTCCAAGCAAACAATTCATCCTGCAGAAAAACTGTTCTTGGCATGTAGCACTTTCAACTACATGCAGCAACCATTTCATGTGGGGGTTCTACCCTGGCCCCCACACATGTTGGCACCCCACCCCATTATGCCCCATTCCGCCTTGCACCCCCACTCTGCCTTCTTCCAGGTCCTAAAGGACCCACACAACAGTGATCATGTGTCAACTGGACACGCCTAAAATGGCCATTAAGGGATGCGGGTGGCGCTGTGGGTTAAACGACAGAGCCTAGGGCTTGTCGATCAGAAGGTCGGCAGTTTGAATCCCCGCAACGGGGTGAGATCCCATTGCTCAGTCCCTGCTCCTGCCAACCTAGCAGTTCGAAAGCACGTCAAAGTGCAAGTAGATAAATAGGTACCCCTCCAGTGGGAAGGTAAACCGCGTTTCCATGCGCTGCTCTGGTTCGCCAGAAGCGGCTTAGTCATGCTGGCCACATGACCTGGAAGCTGTACGCCGGCTCCCTCGGCCAATAAAGCGAGATGAGTGCTGCAACCCCAGAGTCGGACACGACTGGACCTAATGGTCAGGGGTCCCTTTACCTTTACCTTTAAAATGGCCTTTGCTTGTATATTATCGTGTGTTCCCCCAGGGATGGTGCCAGGGAGAAACATAGAAAAGCAGCAAAGCTAGTCTAGTACAGAACTCTTTCCCCTTTACACCTGGCTTCCAAAGTGCTGAGAGTATCATCATCAGCACCACTGCCACTGGGAGAGTATTAAATCCTGAGTTTAAGTGCTGGGATGAGAGTGGAAATGTTGCCTTTTAAAGAGCAGGCCAGGTTTATCTGCAATCTTATTGCTATGATCACATATAAAAGATCCTCCAGTCTGTGATTTAGACAAATTCAGTTGAAAAACACAATGAATAGAATACTGCATGTGGATCAATCTTCAGGTTGGGACAGCCTTGTGCTGCAAAACTATTATGGTACATTAGAAGAAACACCAGACATATTTCTAATTGGGAAGAATTGAGGAGTGTCATGGGTTTAATTCAGACAACAAGTATGTTTCATTTTGGCACTGCACATTCCTATAATCAAATTGTCTGAGGGCTGCTGTTCACGGCAGACATATAATGTGAATAAATATTCTTTGTTTCCTTTCAGGGGGATTATGTTGACGGTAATATTCTGCTTTAAACCTGATCATACATTCTCCCTCTTATTATGCAAGCTCTCAAGGGCATCCTAGAGTCATGAATTAAAGCGAGAGGCCTAATTAGATCCTATTGTGGCAACTAAATATTATTTGATCTGCAGCAACAACACAGAGAATTCAACTCTCCAGCTTGTTTCGTCTGGCTTTATTAAATCTTTTTTTTATTTTTTACAGAAATGGGCATAGTTTATGCTTAACGTTTTTGAGTTTAATAAAGTAAAAGAAACCAATCTATACTTTCTGGTAGCAAAATTGAAAGGAAAGAATACAGCAAAATTACACTATCTGTGTACAGTTAATATTTTCTTTCTTTTGTGTGTAAATCTATCACACATGTGTGCCCGCAATCACATCCAGCTGGTTAAATGGTAAACAAAGGCTATATTTTTTAATAAAAGTACAGAGTTCCATTTGCTGTGAGCGAAGGTTTTGCAAGTGTTTGAACAACTGCATAAGACTTGTGGCAGTGTGGGTTTTTATCTGAAGTACATTTCAATTGTTTCTGTAGCAGATGTGAATTTACTGGTTGATAGTGTCTCTGGGCAATTTTCGACTTTAAAATGTTTGTCATCTAATCGGGGGATGACATTGTTTAGATAACAGATCCTCTGTGATGCATCCACACAGCCGGCAGCAAAATGTAGCTAAGAAAGGAATGTTAGCTGAACACGTCCCATGTGACGGGAAATTATCCATATCTTCCAAGACAGGGCTCACCATGTTTTAGGAACACAGGAAGCTGCCATATGCCAAGTCAGATGGTTGGTTCTTATAGGCCATTATTGTGTACACTGTCTGGCAGTTGCTTGTCAGGGATGTGGCTGAATCGAATGCCTGGGAAGGGTCTGACTCTGGAGATGAAGGAATGCCAGTACAGAGGGAGCCAGAGTCTGACTCTGGAGATGAGGGATTGCAGCCACAAACAGCAGGAGTGGGTTAGTTCAGCCCCCCTTCATCAAGAGTTCCCAGACTCAGATAGAGCAGCAGACTTGGGAAGCTCACAGGCAGAGGGAGAGGAGGAGATAGATGACATTGAGGGGGTTGCTATGCAACCAGGAGAGAGGCAGTGTTTGGAAGGATCTTTGTTTGATAGCGGGGGGGGGGGGAGTTCACCCACCTTCTCCCCAAACCAGAAGAGATGAAAAGGTTAAAATGCAATGGAAGTGCAAGAGAGAAAGGACTGGACTTTGGCGCCCTTCGTGCTGCGAAAGGGGTGGAGACTCAGAGTGACCAACTCGTAGCAAAGTGTGGCAGGCTCGGAGCCGTGCGCTAGATGTTAATTGTAAATAAACGTACCATAAAACTGCCAGAGACTCATTAATTCTTATTGGGGCTTGCCTGCCTGCCTGAGATCATTAAACTGCTCCACAGAGTTTCAGACAGGAGTCCTTCCCATTCGTACCTGGAGCTGCTGGGAGCTGCACCTGGGCCCTTTTGCATGCTAAGTTATGCACTGAGTTATTTCCCTAACACTGTCAATCTCTGAGCAGTGTGAAATTCCAGGAGTTCCAGGCCCTGGGTCTGTGTTTCCTTTTGGAAATGAGGCACAGGGGAGATTGTGGTGTCTTTATGATATATGGTTTATTTACGCATATCTACAGCCTGAGCCTACAATGGAGGAATTCGCAGCATCAGCACCCCCAAAGGATCTTGTTTCTTCCATAGCTGTAGCCAGAGGTGCCAGCTTCTCAAATTTATTGAGGGGGCCCCAGCTCAACGTTGTACAACGTCCTGAAGATGTCCTCTGAACATTGAGGGGGCCTGGCCCCCCTCAAAAGAAATATTAAGGGGGTTGGAGTTGGTGCCTATGGCCTTAGCCTTGGATTCAAACAGAAACATTGCTCTGACTCTCTCCAGCTTGCTGCTTTATGTCTAGGTCACATCACTCTCACTTTCAGCTCTGAACTCAGGCTTTGTCCTCCTAACTATCTCTGAGTTGAGGGAGAGCCTCCCCCCACCCATTTTTCATCTCACGCAGAGCCTCCTTTTCTTTGTTTCCCTTAATGGCCCATCACCCAGGCTATTACCTCCACACAGGAAGCTAGCGTGGCTTATATTTTAACACTTGCTGGATCCAGGGGTTGGAAGGATCTCACATACAGCCTACTTCCTCCCCCTCTGCCCCCCCCCACAACTCATAACAATACATTCCACCTTAGCAAATGACGGGAGGGTGGGAATGCTACTTTCTCTTGAAAACTCAGCTAAAATAATTTTCCCTAACACTGTTTGAACAAGTGTGATTTTTATAATCTCAATGTTTGCTTTGTACAGCCGTTGTGTGGGGTGGGGGGGTGGGGAAATCGGGCAAGGGGTTGCGGTTCACATGTATTTTGAATAGCAAAACAGAAGCGAGTTATTTACTTTTCTGATTAGGTTAACAGCTTTTCACGGAAAGTGCTTACCAAACCTAAAACAAGTTAACATGAGTGCAGTGCACAGATGGCCAATCATTTGGGGTTCTTGGAGGAGAAGGAGGAGAAGCCGGTGGGTGAGCATCCTGTTTTGTTTTTGCCATGAAAGGGGAGAGGGAGGAAATGATAGGCGTATAAGGCGTTCGGATATTAAAGAATCTCCTCACCAAATAAGTAAATAAACCCACAGAGCAGCCTGCAAGAAACCTTGCATTTGTACACACAATGTTTCAAAGTTTTAGTACGGTAAGTTGTATACAGTGGGACCTCGAATTACGAAGATAATGCGTTCCGACGCGATCTTCGGTAGTCGAAAACACTCGTAAGTCGAGTCCCCATAGGGATGCATTGAGCGAAAAAAATTCGTAAGTCGAAAAAATCCTATTCAAAAATTCGTAAGTTGAAAAAAATCCTATTCAAAAATTCGTTAAGTCAAAAAAATCCTATTCAAAGCGGCCGCGACTTCCTTTCGGAAGTCGAAAAATTCGGTTGCGGCGGCCATTTTTTTTCTTCCGGAAGTCATTCGGAAGTCGAAAAACACGTAAGTCGGGTCACTCGTAAGTCGAGGTCCCACTGTATGTTGTTAGGCATGAGGAACTGTTGCAGCAGAGTGCACAACAAACTGGGAAGAGCAGTAGTTGAGGAAGAGGCATGGCCCATACTCAAAGCACTATGATGTCACTTTAAGCAGTCATGGCTTCCCACAGAGAAACCTGGGTTCTGGAGTTTGTTAAGGGTGGTGAGAGTTGTTCAGAGGCTCCTTTTGGTGTTCCAGAGCTGCCAGGGGCGCCATCTTGGGCCCCAGACTGGGAGTGCCCAGCAACACACGATGTGATGTCACATTATTACGTCACTTTACATGCGCACTGTTTGGCTTCCATGCGCTGCTGCTGCTGCTGCTCTCCAGCACCGCCGTGGGGCCAAGGTCTACCTCCACCACACGGCCTCTGTTGGGGCCTGCCACTGCTGCAGCCACACCCTGGAAGCATGTCCATGGCTGCAGCAGGCCCCAGCAGAAGCCCCACAGTGGAGGCAGAGCGGAGGCCCCAGTTATGTCACTGCAGCGGTGCTGGAGAGTTGGAGATAAGGCAGCAGTCAGGGCTGGTGGAGGCCAGGCACCCACAGTGAAAAATTTGTTGGTGCCCAGGCACCCAGGGCCCTCTGAAGTTGGCGCCAATGAGAGCTGCAATTACCCAAGTTCCCTGTGAAGAGGGATGGCTTGTTCAACCATTCTGAGAATTGTAGCTCTGTGAGGGGAATAATTGTAATAATTTTGGTATATACACTTTGATACAACTTTGTTAATATATTCAGAAAGGTTTGTCTGAACTTTTACTGTTGTTTTATTTTCATTTTCTTGAAAATTCTTGAGTTGAAATATATAGAACATTTGAAGTATAGTATGTTAAATAGTCTGTAGCGGATTCCATCAAGGGAATCATATCATTAAGCTCTCCCTCACTACAGCAGCCATTACTAGAAACACAGTACTGTACGGTTCTTAACCTGAGGCATGCTTTCACTAATGGGGCCTCCTGCTGCCGCTGCGCTGCTGGCGCGCGATTTCCGTTCTTATCCTGGGACAAAGTTCTTAACCTGGAGAAACAACTTCCTGGTTAACGGAGTTTGTAACCCAAAGTGTCTGTAACCCGAAGCGTCTGTAACCCGAGGTACCACTGTATTTCCGTTTGAGGGACCTGTGGCTCATCTTCAAAGTGCTAAACCATGGTTTAGTGTTCCATGTGAATGGAGCTGTTGTACAGCAGCAGAAAAAGAGAGAAGAAGCTGACATGAACACTAAGGATGTTCTATGAATCCTGACTTAAATGTATAAATTAATACAGCCAGTCCACAAGTCCAAATTAGGTATCTAAATGAGATCAACAGCAAGGGCCGACTTTGGTCTGTCAAATTTCAGCAGCGCCCGGTGTGAGCCCAAAATTTGACATGCACACCCACTTCTTGCCTTCTGTTCTGCTCAAGCCAGTGTGGTGTAGTGGTTAAGAGTGGTAAACTCATAATCTGGTGAACCGGGTTCGCGTCTCCGCTCCTCCACATGCAGCTGCTGGGTGACCTTGGGCTAGTCACACTTCTATTGTATATATCTTTATTGTCATTGTACAAGTACAACGAAATTGGATTTAAAATAATAATAATAATAATAATAATAATAATAATAATAATAATAAATAATTTTAAAAATTAACAGCAGTAAAAGCCATACGAAACACTTAAAAATAAGGGAGAGCACTGAGCAGCCGCTGCGTCTATGCGCGCCGCCATCTTAGAACTCTTATTAGAAATAACAGAAATTTAAACAAAAATAAAAAACAAAACAAAACAGGCCTCTCTGCCAAGCGGCAGTAGCAGCCTCAGCAGTTCTTGTAAGCCTGTCTGGCCCCGCCCTAGGCCAGATGGTGAGTGGCAGGACTGGGGCCCTCAGGCGCTGGGCAGGGGAGTCCTCCCTGGTGGTAGCAGCCTCAGCAGTTCTTGTAGGCCTGTCAGGCCCCCCTAGGCCAGATGGTGAGTGGCAGGACTGGGGCCCAGTCTGAAGTCTCTCAGCCCCACTCACCTCACAGAGTGTTTGTTGTGGGGGAGGAAGGGAAAGGAGAATGTTAGCCGCTTTGAGACTCCTTCGGGTAGTGATAAAGCGGGATATCAAATCCAAACACTGCTTCCTCTTCTTCTTCTTCTTCTTCTTCTTCTTCTTCTTCTTCTTCTTCTTCTTCTTCTATTAACTACATCAGGGATGTCCAACAGGCAGATTGTGATCTACTGGTAGGTCACCATGCCCTTTCTCCCCCCCCCCAAAAAAAGCTCAACAACTTTGGCTTCCCCTCAACCACTAGCATTGGTAGATCACTGCGCCCCTTTTTAGCCCGGGAGTAGATCGCTAACTCTTGGTAGTTGGACGTTCCTGAACTACATCATAGTTGTGACGTCCTGCAAAGCCCCCTAGGCAAAGCCCAGTGCGGCACGACTGGTTGCGCTGCCCTAAATCTGCCACTGTCAACAACTAAAAGCCATGTGTTCAAATGTAGAAAGGACAGTGCGTAGCCCACAAACGCCATAAAAATGTCACACACACAAAGGGACAGAATGGGGTGGAGCGGGAACAGAGGGGAACGGGCTTACACGCACTCTACATGTGCATGCAGGTGTCCGGATCGTAAACCCCACTCAAAACTAGGATGGCCTGTATGTGAGTGTGTTTTGATTATAAATACTCCTAAGGAGGATAATGGATCTTCATGTTTCTTACGCTTGTGCATCACTTGAAAGTGTTGTTTTCACTGAGGTACCAGGACCCATGAAGACCCTTCACCTCTGAGGAGGGAATTCTTGTCAAGATTGCAGCACTGGGCAATCTTCATATCACAAACAACGACTTCCAGGCACCAGCTTCAGGCCTGCCTCTTCCTTCGCTCTCCGTCAGAGAGCCTGTGTCTGCTAGCCAACTCATAGGAGAATAAACTTGTGTGTTTTTCTGCTCAATGCCTTCCTTGCTTCACCTTTGTTGACAACCAGCCTGATGCTGTTGTGGCTGTCTGCCAAACCTAACAGTATATACCTGTCTGCATTCTGGTTTTATTTCCTAGGCAGGTAGACAGATAAGTCATCACTAGGGAAGGTGTCCTCCTTGACTGCCTTCAACTATATCTTTTGATTGGGCTATGAGACGTACCTTGGGTACCTAGCCCAAGGTTACCCAGTGAGATTCATGGCCAAGTGTGGATTTGAATCCTTGTCTCCCAGGTCCTAGTCCAACACTCCAACCACTACACCACACTGTCTCCCTGTCAGGCCATTGGTTCTTTTGCTGTTCACTTTCCTCCCTTGCTATCATTGGGAGAGAAAGGGGGATTAGCTGTGCTTTGAAACAGCTCCACAATGGAGCTTGCGCAAATGGCTGGGGTGTTAAGACATGACGTAAGTGCAAAATGGTGCTATTAATGCCCATACAGCATTTCATTGTCGCTGGGGTAGGAACCTTGGAATGTATGAAATGCAATTAAATCCCTCGCAAACACTAGTTCAGATTTCATTAAAAGATAACAGTTTGCAATGTTATTTTGTAAAGAAGAATAAGAGCCATGGGAATTTAGCCCAGCCCAACCAGCTCCAATTCTCCAGATCCCCACTTAAGGGGGTGTAAATATCCATATAAAAAGCTATTTATGGGGCAGGTCCGCTGAGAATAACCACAGATGTGGTGCTTTGAGCTAGTTCTGTTCCCAATACTAGTTTACTGTTTTTTAGAGGTGATAGAATCCTGCAGAGGGCTCTTTGCTGGCTTGCCTTATTTAGAGCTTTATTATTTATGAGGACTTGTAGGAAAAAAATTACACTTTCTTTGAAGTTATTGCTCCGAAACTGTTTCCCCTTTACTTTTTGAAAGACGTATCCATTGTTGCTCCAAACGGAAGAGATTAGGATTTGAGGAGGTGCAGAAGAGGGCAACCCAAAATTATTCCTTATGGAGGAAAGGCTAAAAAGTTCGGGACTTTGTGTAGGAAAAAAAGAACTCGCTGGGTACGGCAGAGATTTATGAAATCATACATTGTGTGGAGCACCTTTGCCCGACCTGATGGCTTCCAGATGTTACGAATGACGTCCCATCAGACCCAGCCAGCTGAAAGGCCAGAGCTGAGCTACCACTGAGCAACCACCTTGCATGCAGAAGGTCACAGGTTCAATCCCCAGAATCTCCCCATAACAGAGGGAGGGACCTTGTCTGAAGAGCTGCTGCTGGAGAGACAATACTGAGCCAGATCGAACAATGGTTTGGCACAGTATAACGCAGCTTTCCCTGTTTTGAATCTGTTTTCTATATGTATGTGTGTGAGTTTTGGTTGTCCCATTCCAGCAAGTGAGATCCATGCGCATAAGCAGGTCTTCTGCATGATACATTGCTGATGTGGAAGTATGTCAGGGTACACAGTCCCCATCTGCACTGTGATGCACAATGTGCCAGCATTATCCTCTTTTAGAAATGAAAATAGGAGCATGCAGCGTCGCTGGCTTGTCCCTGTAACCACGGGTGCCCAGAGCTGTGCAACGCCACTGGGGCATGCACACAAACTGCAGGGCGTGCACACAATATCATCATGCCCCCTGGTGTGCATGTGTGACATCATCACACCCCTCAGTGTGCCGATGTCACTTGTGCATGTGGCATGGCACAGGCATGCCAAGAGCCATAATGGCATTGTGTGCATGCTCCCTGTGGCATCCATGTGCAGCCACCACTGCACTTTGTGGGTGCCCAGCCCCCTCATTAAAAAAGTTGTGGGAGCCATGGCACCCAGGGTCCCTGGGACCTGGCCCCTATGGGAGCGTGCATCTGTACCCAGGGCCACTGGTTGCGACTTGTGATTAAATGACCACAGGTTGACATGCATCTTATTTATTTTTGGGTTAAAGGTGGGAAGTCAGAGACTGAAAAGCAACACTGACAGATTAAGCAATGCCTTGCCTTTATAGGCCTAGTAAAAGACAGATACACTCAAAATATGAAAATAGGGATATTTCTCACTCCCCTCAACTGACCCTTCTCAACACCCCTCCCCCATTTTTGTGACCCTCCCCCAGCAGAGCATTTCCTATCAGAAGAAGGGTGAGTGCCACAGAGCACAAACACCCTCCACCCAGCGACGGAGCATATGCCCGCTCTGCCCAGGGTGGGCGCGCTCCCAAGGGGGGCGGGATGTGGCAGGTGCCCTCCCATGCGCCACAGTTCATGGTAGGAGAGGGGCAGGGAAGCTGCTGTTCACTCTCCTGCTGCTCTCTGCCGCCGGGTCAGAAGAGCTGCTACCGGTACTGCGCCCACTCGCCTGCCATTTTGTCACCCCCCTTAGCCATGACACCCGGGGCGGTCCGCACCCACTGCACCCCCCTTCCTACGCCTCTGCCTCCACCGTCCCGAGAAAACCCCTTTATCCTGATTTGATTTGATTTTATTCTTTAGATCTACAGAAAGAAAAACGCACACCAATACGTATTTTTTTAAAGAAAGGAGCAAGATTAGATATGGACACATGCAGCATTTTTGTTTTTAAAAATCAGGGCTCCTTGTGTTCCGCTCCGCTCCGCCTTTCTTCCCACCCATGGCGACCCTGCCCCTCTGCCTGCACTTCAGAGCTGGCGTGTCATGGAGGGCAGGGCCTTGGTAGCAGCAGCCTCTCCTCCGCCTCACTCACTCTCCAGCAGCTGCCGCGAGCTGCCCAAGGGAGGAGCTGGCAGCAGCGGCCATGGAAAGGCCATGGAGAAGCAACAGGATGCTCCCTCTCAGCAGCCGCGGCCATCGCTGCTCAAAAATAGTGCCAGTTCCTCCTCCCCAAGCTTGGTGCCAGCGGGGGGAATGGGGACATTCCAGGATCAAATCAGAAGCTGGGATGGCTTTTGTAATTCCGGGACTGTCCCTGGAACATCGGGACACTTGGAGGGTATGAAAATACCTGTTTTCACCCCATACATTTAAAGCACATAGTTTCCCCCAAGAGCCCTGGGAACTGTAGTTTAACCCTCACAGAGCTATTCACAACACCCTTAACAAACCACATTTGCAAGAATTTTTTGAGGGAAGCTATGTGCTTTAAATGTATGGTGCGGTTGTGACCGTGGTAATCTTTTTGCTTTAGTAGGTTGCCTCAGAGAAGCCTGTGTTGTTGCCATATTTCCATTTAAAAGCATGGAAGCACACACACACACACACACACACACACACACAATCAATATGCAATGTTTAGATGGATAAGCACTGAGCATCTTAAACCCTAATCCCTTAGAGTGTTAACACTTAATGGAAAACTATTCACAAATTAGCCCAGGGGTGCTCTAACCTAGATAGATAATCACTGGTAAAATTATGTTTTCCTGTACTGAGACAAATAAAGTGTACATGGTGGCTCCTTGGAACAAGTAAAAACAAAACAGCAAGATCACGTCTTGGCAATTTTTTTTGCTCTTCAAGAAAAGAGATTCTGGAGATAGTAACAATTGGAGATTTGTTTTGCAGGGGAGGATGGGTGCAGGAAAGAGTAGCATCTCTGTTTAGAAAGTGAGAGACTGAGCTGTGACAGATGGTGTTATTCTGGAAAAGAAATTCAGTTTTAATTAAGGTTTTAATAGTGTGAACCAGATGTTCATCCTGTACTTTATCTTTGAAAAGAGTTGGGAGAACGCCAGGAAGACACATGTGTGCATCACAGATCTAGCATCACAGGTTTCGCCTCAACTAGGAACCTCTCCTATCCTTTTGTCATTTATGTGAATGGAAATAAACTCTCCAGCAATGTAAAAGATCAAGTTAGCTGGGCATCTGGATTTTCCGCTGTCAGAAAGTAGACTGGCTTTGTGAGCTAAGATTCTTCTGCAGAACTTGCTGATAAGGCCAAGTCCGCTGGATCCCTCTTAGGGGCCCTGCCTAAATGTGGCAGGTGAATTTCAGGTAGAGACATTAAGAAGGTTTATGATCAGCTAAATTTGACCATTAAGAAACATAGGAAGCTGCCTTATGCCTAATAGCACCTCAGTACTGTCAAAACTCACTGGAAGTGGCTTTCCAAGATTTCAGAGATCCTAGGAATTGAACCTGGGACATTCTGCATGCAAGACTGATGCTGCAACAAGCAGCTAAGGCATAAAGTGTGAACACTGGTATCAGAGGCATATACTGAGCTCCTTGTAGGGCATTACAAGCATATAATGAACAGTGTTTGAAACATAGAGCATGGAGCATATGCTTTGGATACATATAAGCACACACATATGCACTAGGGACTGCTGCCCCTACTTGTGCCACTTCTCAACCCCATCTACCCAACAACCCCTTTGCTAATCCCCCTTCCCTCACACCTGGCCAACCCCTCTTCTTCTCTGCTCCTGCTCCTCTGCTTCACCTCTCTTCACAACGTGACCCAACGTGCTTGGTTGCTTGCTGGAGGCCATGTGAACTACAGCATGACTGCAGCCTTACAATTTTATTATATAGCAAGATATATTCATATAGCACATAGTTGACCTATGGAATTTGCTACCACAAGACATGGTGATGGCCACCAACATGAATGGCTCTAAATGGGGATTAAACAGATTCGTAGAAGATAAGGCTATCTATTGCTCCCAGATTTTTTCAATGAGCTTAAATTCAATTCTGCCCACTTTGAACATACTTCTATGGAGTGGGGACTTCCATGGTGAGTGAATAACTTAACACCCAAGTCCTTTAAACTGTTATTTGTTCCTTCTAGTTTACTGCTATGTTCTGTGAGATAGGCTTGAGGAGAAAAAGACAAGGACCTTGATTTTGGCGAAACCACATCTTTATCTCTGCAATTCATGAATCATAAATTTACCTTAAAAGAGGCTTTCATTGCCTGTGTGAAGTCTGGTTCCTGCTTACAGGAAGGTGATAATTAAGTATTTCTGGTAAATATAACTTTACCAGCAACAATTAGAGTCAGGATGTTAATTATTCTTTCCAGGACATGTCTGAGACAAGAGCTTGTGCCATGGTCACAGATAGTTCATGAGGGGCATCCTTTATATTAAACTTATGCCACCTGTGCTGATGTCATGATCCATTGAAATAAACCATGTAAAAAGCCCAGACCATGTAAAAATGCATCACACCCTCCCCTCCTGCATGTGACATAACGTTTGCCATTTTAAAGGTTTTTTTTTTAAAAAGTGCTTAGTATGTCAACTGCTTCTCTGTTCTGCTACATATATAACCAAAGCACCGTAAATGAAAATTGTGGCTGCAAGGCTGCTCCCTCACCTACTACAATTCTCTCCCAATTGAGAACATTGTGTCTGCTTAAAGAGCTCCGCTATAAAACAAACAAACAAGCAGTATATATTTTGAGGAAGGGATTCAAGCGCATACTGGGAATTTAGGTTTGCACAGTTCCTCCTCCAGCATGGTGCAGTGGTTAAGAGAGGTGTACTCGTAATCTGGTGAACCGGGTTTGCTTCCCCACTCCTCCACATGCAGCTGCTGAGGGACCTTGGGCTAGTCACACTTCTTTGAAGTCTCTCAGCCCCACTCACCTCACAGAGCGTTTGTTGTGGGGGAGGAAGGGAAAGGAGATTGTTAGCCGCTTTGAGACTCCTTAAGGGGAGTGAAAGGCGGGATATCAAATCCAAACTCCTCCTCCTCCTCCTCTTCTTCTTTGCCTCCTCCTCCTCCTCCCCCTCTTTCGTAACCTGGTCCTGAGCTGTATAGGGACGTATATGTTAGTACTGTACCAACATCTTGAACTTGGCTCAGATTTACCCCTCAATCCCCATGCAATGTTAACAAAATGCAGGCTCTATTCTCATGTGTATCTCATGCATGGGGTTCTAATGGATGGAGGACAGAGTGGGGTGCACCTTCTGGACCCTGCCCTCAACATCCTGTGCCCCATGCACAGGTACTCCAAACGATTGTGTCCCCCAATTGCACAGGGAGGGGGTTGCCAACCAAGGCTCAGCCTGACCTTTCCCAAAGGGAGTTTAGGAATAGAACAGCTAGTTGGTCTTCGTCTGCTGCTGTCTTCAAATTTGTCGTCATTGTTTCCAAAACGCAGGTAGTCATTTGCTTTATTGTGTATAATTCTGCAAGCGTCTTGGTGTTTATGTGGACAGAAAAGTTGCGGAGAGGGGGAATGAAAAAGTCAAACTGAAGAAATGTTTGAGAATGGCTGAAGGGAAAGCTTAGCAAGGAGCTCCATTCTCTCCTATTGAATCTGATTATGTGTTTCCACCATCCCTGTATTTTTAAAGCACATGGTTTCCCCCCAAAGACTGCTGGAGAACCATGGTTTAAGGGTGTTGGGAATGGTAGCTCGGGTGGGGGTGGGAGAGCTACAGTTTCCAGGATTCTTTAGGGAAAGCCAGGTGCAACAAATAGTATGGATGCGACCTTTGTTAAATGAAGGAAATGAAGCAGCATTTACCATACTGAAAAGGAGTCTTATTCGGAGACTTTAGAACTGTTTTGGTTCTATCTTTCAGGGATTCCTCCCCCTTCAGTGGAACAAATGATTTGCTTTAAAAACGGCAGAAACAACAAACGCAGACTCAAGCAATCCTTTCTCACCACTTTGCAGAAACTGTTTTCAGAGGTAGCAGGGAGGCAGGGGGAATTGACCAGGAAATCACAGGAGCCAATGCTCCATGAGTCATCCTGAAGCTTCTGTCCTGCTCCGTTTTTCCTTCTGCCAGCCAAAATCAATATATTTAACATTTGCATTTCATTACACGAGGCTGGAAAGGTCAATGTTTCAGGGTTGAAGGTTTCTTCTATCTTAGAAAAGATCATGGCTAGTTTGGAATCTGACTTATGGTCCAGGACTTATGACTTATGGTTCATTGCACTCTCCTTACCTGGGGAGGAATTAGAGAAGGTGGGAGCAAAAGCTTCTTCTCTACTTCCCGCTATCCAATGCAAGCAACACACCAGCAGATGATAAGATTCCTATTCTTTTATAGCATAGTGACAAGGCACCAGAGATGTACAATAACATGCAAAATGTTTATGCAGATCCAGCCAAGAAAATCTTAACAAAAGACTTAAAAGCTTTTAAACAGTATCGTGAGCCCAGGAAAAAGCCAGTGTTTGAACACTATCAGTTTTGGCAACTTCAGTTGGATGAAACCGAAGAAATGGATCGTTTTGTTATGCAATTAAGGTGCAAAGCTCATGAGTGTGAGTTTGGAACATCAGAGGATGTAATGATAAGGTATAAAATTGTTTTCAGCGTCCCTGATTACAAGTTAAAAGAGAATCGTGGAATCGTAGAGTTGGAAGCGATCCACAGAGCAATCTTATCCAACCCCCTGCAATGCAGGAATCACAACTAAAGGTTCCCTGACAGATGGCCAGATAACTCTGTTTAAAATCTCAGATGAAGGAGAGTCCACTACCTTCCAAAACTTCTTTAGTACCCCGATCTCACACGTGCTCAACCAATAGACGTTTGCGGACTTCAGCTCACGCATACCACACACCCCTTGCAATGGCTCAAGAGTCTTCAGTGTCTGTCCACAGTCAGCCAAAGGAGCAAAGGAATTCATCCATTGCATCAGCCAGCAAGGTCATTTGCAATGTCAGCAGTTTGGCACCAGTATTAATGGATTAATAGGAGAACCTTCGTTATTGAGAAGACTCAACGATGACAGTGGGAGGAACTAGTCCACTAGCAAGGTATGACCCCCCCTGCAGTGCTGTGTCCTGAAAAACAAATAGCATGTGCATGGCAGTTGATTGGTGGTTTTCTAATATGTCTACTGATAGAGAGCTCTTTCTCTGTAGACTTCACTGCAGAGGACCTGCTGTGTTCTGGAGAAATTCTGAGGGCACATGTTGGTCCGCTCACACGGGATGTTAGACAGGCCTGTTAAGCCTCGTCATTGTACTGCATGAACTGAGAGTGCACCAGAGGAATACTTCCAAGAACAAAGAAACAGAGGAAGCTTCATCATAATGAGTGAGACCATTGGACATCTAGCTCAGCATTGTCTGCAAAAATCGGGCAGAGACTTTCCAGGGTTTAAGAAAGGGGACATTTCCAACTCTACCTGGAGATTGAACATTGAACCTTCTGCTCTACCACTGAGCTATGCTCCCCTCCCCCCCCAAATAGTAGTAAGTGTGGAGGACACAGTAGGGGAGGTCAGTTGTGATGGGGAAACTGTCTTGCAGGTAAGCTTGTCCAGCAGGGTGAAACTTTTCATTGAGGCATCCCGGGCTTCCCCACAACACAGTTTGAGAACGTCTGGCTTAGACAAAGCTTACGATCAAAAAGAAAGGGAAAAGAGAAGCGTGTCCAGCCCCTCTTTCATGTCTCAGGAGATCTTCCTCCCTCCATCCTCAGAGACTGTCATCTTCTTTCCCCACCCCCAAGACTGGTGCTTCTTCTCTTTTATCGTTATCCTCCCATTTCCTTCCGCAATTACAAAGCTCTGCAAAGATCAAAGTCCTTGTAACCCTGAGTTTGCAGAGTCTTTCTCTTTTGTCACTGGATGGTGGCCAGCTGGATCGTGTTAAAAAGCACACACACATCACTGGAATATGCTCCAAATTCAGACTTTTAATAAAATGCTGGGATAGATCCTGATGCTGATTGGCTGATACCCAGTGATGGAACCCTGCAAAAGGGAAGTCATCACTTTGATGTTAGCAGCTGCATCGTTTTTGTACACAATCATTCTTTTCTCCCATCTCCCCTGCCCTGTGGTCCATTTTTCGAGGATGCAGCATCTAGCTCTGTGTTGAGGGACCTTTGAGGGTTCTCTCCCTCAATTTATTAGCGTGTTTGCTGGAACTTGCGTATGTGGGGCCCCCACCCAGCCCAGCATCCTATTCTCACAGTGGCTAACCAAATGCACAATTAATTTCATTCGAAGATCACAGGGTGGTTTACAGCATAAAGCTACAAAATGAAAACATGATTGCAGGAATGGGCCAATGGGCTACTAGTAAGTTTTTTTAGGATCAGAAACTCAAAGGCCAGATTGCATGTCGTCCTTGGATAGGGATCGTCTCATGACAAAATCAGCCTTCCAGTTTATGGAACATTTCTTCCCCAGTGAAACGGGCTTCTGTTTTCCCGCCACATTTGCAGAGCACTTTGGTATTTATTTAGAATTCCTTCATTATTCCAGGAGATGTGGGGTTCAGTTTACCTTATCCTAGGAAGGGACGCGGGTGGCGCTGTGGGTTAAACCACAGAGCCTAGGGCTTGCTGATCAGAAGGTCGGCGGTTTGAATCCCCGTGACGGGGTGAACTCCCGTTGCTTGGTCCCTGCTCCTGCCCGCCTAGCAGTTTGAAAGCACGGCATAGTGCAAGTAGATAAATAGGTACCACTGCAGCGGGAAGGTAAACGGTGTTTCCGTGTGCTGCTCTGGTTCACCAGAAGCGGCTTAGTCATGCTGGCCACATGACCTGGAAGCTGTACGCCGGCTCCTTCAGCCAATAATGCGAGATGAGCGGCGCAACCCCAGAGTCGATCACGACTGGACCTAATAGTCAGGGGTCCCTTTACCTTTACCTAGGAAATAGCTGAGGGTGGCGTATATGGGTTTTTCTTTCCCTTTCTCCAGTGATCTGTAGGTTCTGTTCCCTGTGCTTCCTGAGCTGGAAAAAACAAAACAACCTGTTGAAGAAGTCACCTCATGACATCTTTCCCTCAGTTTTAAATCAAGTGCAGGAAGGCTGGCGACTGAGCGGCTGAGCTTGGTGTGCTCACTGATTGTGTTTTTAAAGGAAAACCTTCCTTTTACCTTTAAAAGAAAAGAATAGAAATCCCACACTGATTTCTTTAATAGTAAAATAATAATAATAATAAAAATCTTCAGTTTGGGGGGGGGGGAAATGACTGCCACATATCAGCGCAACAGAACTGCAGGTGGAGACAGGAGATAGAACTAGGCTTATGCTTTGGCACATACCATCACGACATCCAGGTGAGAAGAAACAAAAGAATTTGTTTCCCAGTACGTTTCCGAGCACAATTCAAAGTGTTGGTGCTGACCTTTAAAGCCCTAAATGGCTTCGGTCCAGTATACCTGAAGGAGCGTCTCCACCCCCATCGTTCAGCCAGTGGTCCAGTGCCGAGGGCCTTCTGGCGGTTCCCTCACTACGAGAAGCCAAGTTACAGGGAACCAGGCAGAGGGCCTTCTCGGTAGTGGCACCCGCCCTGTGGAACGCCCTCCCTTCAGATGTCAAAGAGAACAACAACTACCAGACCTTTAGAGGACATCTGAAGGCAGCCCTGTTTAGGGAGGCTTTTAATGTTTTATAGATTATTGTATTTTAATGTTCTGTTGAAAGCCGCCCAGAGTGGCTGGGGAAACCCAGCCAGATGGGCGGGGTATAAATAAGAAATTATTATTATTATTATTTGACAGCTAGCATTGTTCATCACAGGTGGCTCTGCTTGGAAACAAAGTTAATAACAACTGGACTCAGGAAAATAATTTGTTACTTGAATGACTGATTTGTGTTTGTGGGTGTCATGCACTTGAGGGGAGCAGGAGTGCAGACGTTTGCCCCTTACGGGCAAAATTTATAGATCTGGCACTGCTATTTTCATCCAAGACTCACTCCTGCACAGGACATTATAATAGGCTTCTTTTATCTGTATGCCTTTCGTTTCCTCCCAGCTTCACAGAAAAGCCTCACTTTCTTTTCCCGAGATACCCCACTGTTGATAAATATCATCGGCTATTTATCTCTCCTTTGCTGTTTGATTCATTGCATTTGCAAATTTGGAGCTAATTCCTTGTATGACAGGGCAGCTAATGAGTTTGTCTCCTAGACTTGGAATAGAATTTTAAATCCTTTCCATGGAATCTTAAATCCTTTACAGCCATTAATGTCTTATCAGTGAGAGTCTCGTTGAACAAAAGGTATAATTCTTAGCTCATGCTGTGTTAACACCAACTGAATTCAGCCCAGTTGCTTCTGCTACACAAAATGCAGGAGAGGGAGCCTGTTCTGTAGGTCATCACTGTTGAATATTACACTTTGAAGTATTTTTTCTTCATTCAATTAAGAACATTGGCTTATAGGGAAATCTGAATCTCAAAATTCAGCTATCCCTACTGCCTTTTCATCATCGGACTGGATTTAACAGTCATTCATTCTTTGAGGACCCTGGTTGGAATTCAATGTACCGCTAAGTTAAAGTCCCTTGGCAGTGTCATAGTTGCGCTAGTAAAATGGGTTTTGCAAGAGGAGGCACAGGAAGCCAGCATAGTTTTCATGGCTGCTTGTGCAACAGATTTTTGTAGTGCTGATACTTCCTGTTGCACAACCAGTTGTACAATAAGCTTCCACTAATGCAGCTGTTGCACAGGGCTTCATATTGCACAGCCATTATTCTCACCCTTATGCTTGTGCAACAACCCTTACCCTGACAATGCATGCTAAACTATTGCAGATATTAATATTATGCAGCATGAAGCAATTGGATGCATAAAATCTGACTCCTTTGGAAATAAAAAAAAACCTGTCCAGACCCATGATTATGATTCAAACCTTTACTAACCAGAACTTCTTCAAAACAGGTATAAAAGCATCACTGATACACCCAAATAATTCCATAAAGCATATGCTTATTAAAGCAAAGGTTCTTCTTCTTAAATATATAACACAATTACGATCAGGCTATGCAGCTCCTAGAGAGACTTCATTATCACACCCTTCTCTCACTGTACCTGGGAACATAAGACAAAGGCAACTCACCTTCAAAATGGCGAATTTGCAATTGAATACCTTAATCATATGCTATAAGGTTAAACACTCACATGTAAGCTAGCAGAGAACACCAACAGTTAATTATCAACTCAGTTAAAAGCTTAGAGAGAGCTTCAGTATAGCCTGGGTTACAATTCTTAAATTATCTTACTGTTACTCTGTATGCAGCAGCCATTTCTCATTTTGCCACCTGAGGCGAAACAGGAACGTGCCGTGCCACTGCAGCCTCCACTGCCCAAGATAGCTGCCTCTCCCCACCTCATGAACAGGCCTAGCCTGGCAGTAGCTGGCAACCACCTCAAGCAAAATCTATTGAAAGTGTCACGGCTCTTGTGCTTTTGTAGCCTCAGTTTCATTGACTGCTCACTGATACTTTAGAGGTGTCACTCCTAACTCCCTTCCTTGTGTGACGGCTTCACCCTGTGACCATTTGCAAAACTACTGCCTAATACCAGAGAGAAAATAAACTTAACAAGGACAGCGAATATTGCAATTCTTTAAAGCAGCGCAGGCAGACAATCTCATCTCAGAGCTTTGAGTCATACTTCAAACTTTTTGATTACTCGCAGGATGCACAATCGGAGGGTAATAAAAATGCATACGGCTATATCGCTGACATATTTATTTATACACATGTGCACACAGAGGAGGCAGATGCAATGCAAATGGATACAGATACAAAAACAACACAAAAAGCTGGAAACCTTGAAAGAGACTAGTGGTCCCTCGATAATGGAAAGCGTGTCTGAGTGGAAGAATCCTGCTAAAGAATATATTTAACTCAAGCAGGGAGAAAAGACTCCACCTACACAGTATATACAAAAAAGTTATGAAATGCAAATGCGGTTTATATAGAACATAGCAACCTATATTTTTTTCACTTGTAAAAGGAGTACACCAAAAGACACCAGCAGGCCTGCAGGCACAGTCTTTGCAAAATAAAGTTTTGCCGAATCTGACCACTAGCATTCTATGAATAGGGGTATGGGCTCTGGCTGCCAATTTGCTACCAGGTCAAGTTAAAGGCATTTCTGTTAGTATATAAACACCTGAACAACTTGGGACCTGGTTATTTGATAAACCACCTTCTCCCATATTGCCCTATTTGGTCACTGAAGTCACTGGAAGAGGCTTTCAAGGTTTGGTACAGGGGATAGAGAGTGGTGATTAGAAGAGTTTGGATTTGATATCCCGCTTTATCACTACCCGAAGGAGTCTCAAAGCAGCTAACAATCTCCCCGACAACAAACACTCTGTGAGATGAGTGAGGCTGATCGACTTCAGAGAAGTGTGACTAGCCCAAGGTCACCCAGCAGCTGCATGTGGAGGAGCAGAGGCGCGAACCCGGTTCACCAGATTACGAGTCTACCGCTTACACCACACTGATTAACCAAACACCATCTGATGCTTTTGCTGCTTTCTGCAGGGAAGCTCTGGGCTGTGGACCAAATTAAACCTGGCAAGGGTCCCAGTTTGACCTGAAAGGCCATTTCCCCCAAACTATGTCTGCCTGTCCCACACCTGACATCATATATGACCTCAGGTGTTGGACAGGTAGAGATGTTGCAGGATCAGCTGCATGAGCAAGTTCCCTGTGGGGAACTTGATTTCCACAAGCAGAAGATGGTTGGTGATTCCAAGCCTGTTGGATCAGCTGTGTGACCAAGTTCCCTTTGAGCAACAGAGCTCAACCTCCATGTTCTGCTCTGATGTTTGCTCTCTCTTCCCCAGTCATCCCACCCTGACTTTATGGCATTACGATGAGCTCAGAAGCATTACTTTTGCTTTCAGCAAATGCTTGTCTGCAGCATTTTTTGGGTGCATTGATAATCAAGGTGTCATCAAGCACCTTGTGCCATCTTGTAGAGATCCCAGCTTTCCTCCAACAAGCCCCATGCTTTGCCTTGGGATTTGGAATTCATCCAGATCTGATGCATATCCATAAAAACTACTCTCTGCATAGAGTCCCAAGTTTTGGCACCAGCCCGTTTTGCTTTGGGCAAAACCTGCTTCACTCCAAAGTAGGCTGCTCTGTACCAAAAAGCAAGCAAAGCAACTCAAAAACAATGAGCAAACTCTGCAGCAAATCATCTGCTATATAGATAGTGGGGTGTTTTTTTTTAAGGCATGTTTAAACTTTCAGTTTTCCAGGATCACCTCTAGCTAATCCTACCTGACTCCAAATTGCCTACAAGAAAATAAATGGAGGAAGCTACTATTTAGAACAATCCCAAGAGCAATTTTGTCTTCTCCAGTTAATCCTTTCTTTCCACACCTGCTAATTCAATTTCAAATGCTCACATTTTTGTTCTTTTTAAAGCCCAGAGAACATTGCTGTTCTGGAATATTTTTAGAGTTATATGTTTGCATGGAACAGACAGGCGGCAGTTGAAATGTTGCAATACAGACGTCTGTTCTAATACTTTTGGGACATTCTAACCTGTTTTCTAATATAGTGTTCCAGTTTCGTCTTGCTGCAAAATTCACAAAAACCAGTGTAGTAGTAGTAGTAGTAGTAGTAGTAGTAGTAATTATTATTATTATTATTATTATTATTATTATTATTATTATTATTATTTATACCCCACCCATCTGGCTGGGTTTCCCATTAATGCATTTCAGATAATTAATTGCCCCATCAGTTAAAAAATTAACCCAGCACTTTGTTCTGTTCCTCTTATTCTTTGCAAAAGTTATGAAAGGAAACTGACAACCTCTTAATTTCTTTTAATGTGGTTCCAACTCCAGCTCTTTTCCATTCCCAGCGGAAGGAAAACCACTGGTGGTTTATACAACAAATGTTGACTAATGCCAAATACATTTGCACTGCCTCTTTTATTGCTGTTGCAAGGCACTTAGATCTGCTCTTTACACATCTCCAGATGCTGGTGGCCAAGAAACCTCAAGGCTTGTTCATGGATTGAAATAGAAATTTCCTCAGTTGACCTTTTGTTTCCTGTTCTGGTTTAGGGCTTATCCACACTTACCTTTCATTTGTGTTTTCCAGTCTGTGCTTTAAAGCTCAGCGTCCTAGCGCCCCCCCCTTTTTTTTTGCTCTGGAGCTTTCACTGTGAAAAACCACTCTTTAAAGCTGAATCGGAGCAATCGGCTATTCAGGTTTTCAGCGGATTACTGTTTGCTCCAATTCAGCTTTTTGGGGGTTCCTCAGCTGGTTCCTCCCACCACGTCTCTGTATACAGCCAGTCCATGACAAGTAAGTACATTTAAACATGACTGGCTGCATATGTGTAAGGACTTTCACAGGCCCTGTCATGTTTAAATCCATCCTTTGTCTATGCAAAAAAGAAAAAGAAAAGCGAGGACCACAGACTTTGCTCTTTGTGGTGCTTCTAACTGTGCTTCCTTCCCTGATCCTGCCAGTCTTCTCCCTGGCTTTCTGCCCCTGCCAGTTCTGCTTCCTGCTCCTCTCTGCACACCCGTCTTTCACCTCTCCAAGCTGCCTCCTGGGAGCTGACCTCGGCCTGCCTCTCTGACCGATGAGTTTGCCTTGCCGTTCAGATTCATGTCTTGCCTGGACCTGCAGGGTAAAAGGGCACAGGATGCCTCTGGTGCATGACAGCAGTTGCCCTACTGAATTCTGAACATACACAATATGCTTTAATACAAGAAGCTGCCTTTCGTGTAATTAAATCAGACCACTCTAATCATCCAAACCTGTGATTGCCAAACACTGCAGGGCTGATAAGAGAGACAGAAAGAGATAACAGAGTGAGGAATGAAGGAGTGTTTTTATTTTTAATATAGACAAGAGCAACACAGTGATTAATGGCTGAGCGTCTAGATCACGAACACCCTAGGCAGACCTCCTGCTTTCTCTTGGCAACACGGCTGTGTCACCAGCCTCTGATTAACCAGCCACTGTTGCTCTTGTTGCACATTTTTGTTTACTCCTTGGTGCTGCATCTTCCCCAGGCCTCCCTCCTATAAAACTCAGGCAATGGCAGGAACAAGTGGCGACAGCTGAGAGCCGCCATTTTGATGTCCCATAAACTCCAGCCAACATGGCTAATTGTCAGGACTGATGGAAGTTGGAGCCCAGCAACTTCTGAAGGACACAGGTTCCCCATCTCTGATGCAGGTTGTCAGCTACAGTTTACACATCTTTACTTGGGACATAAACATTGTTCTACAGTACTCAGCACACATTAAAGACACAAGGGGTTTAAAAAAATTATTCCCTCTACTGTGCACATAGCTCCATTTTCAGTTGGTGTCCTCTTTACCTCCCCCAAAAGCTCTCTCTTTATCTCTTTTACACACACACACACACACACACACACACTTCCAAGATTACACCACAGTTTGGTGTGACTAAGAAGAACTTAGATGGGGCAGGTTTAGGTTTTAATGCTTGCCAGGGAAGAGGTTTAGCCTCAGATGCACTTCCATAAGAATGAATGGTTGCCACGTTCCTATGAAGATAGCAAAACTGCTGTATTTTGGAGAATATCTCTTGGGCCAGTTGGTGGAAGAGGTCATAGTGCATAGCTGTCAACTTTCGGATTTGAAAATAAGGGATCAGCAGCCTCACCTGTCCCGGGGACAGTCTACGGTTCTCGGGGACAGTCCATGCTGTGGCAATCCCCCCAGGCTACAAATTAATTTACACCAGGCTACACACCATCATCTTTCCCCACCTCAGGGTCTCTTTTCCAGGGAGTCTTCTCTTCTCATGCAATGCTTCAGGATCTGTCCTTCCGGTGAGCAGCCAGGGCTGATGTCCTTCAGAATGGATCAGTTTGATCTTCTTGCAGTCCACCCGGACTCCAGCACAATTCAAAAGCGTCAATTCTTCATGGGGGGATTGATCAGGTTCACTCTTTTGGCTCTCTGGCATCCATTAATGACTTATTATACAAACGTGTTGCAGACTTTGCATCCTTTAACACTCTTTTGGAAGGAGTGTATTTGTGGGCTGGGCCAGAGTGGTTGATTTTACATGCAAGCAAAGCACAAACAGTGCTATTGTCTGATGACATCCTATTCTCTGTAACTATTGGTGAGCAACGCAGCTGAGGAGCCTCTCTGGCCGGCAGGGAGGGAGAGGAACTGTTTCCTTTGAAATACGGGAAATTTACGGGATATCTAACAATCCGGGATAGCAGCGGGAAACGGTGCTAGAATAAGGGAATTTCCCACCAAAAAAGGGAAACAGCGAGGAAATGGCGCTAGAATAAGGGAATTTCCCACAAAAAAGGGAAGGTTGACAGCTATGTCGTAGTGTCTCACTGGCCAGCTTCCACAAGCCTTAAGTTGGGCATTCCCCAGTCAATAAAGTGCTGACCTGCCATTGTCTGCCTGCTTCAATGGGTGCTTGGAGCTCTGAGTATCACTCAACAAGTGGACCAATCTACTGCACCAAGCAAAAAAGAAAAGAAATAAACCCTCTTGCATCTAGTAAGCTGGAACGCCAGGACCATGTGTCCTGGCTTGTCCACCAAACTGCTGGTCAATGGCTCATGGAATACGACCAGTGCTTTTTTTCCGGGGGGGGGGGGGATGCAGGGGTATGCATACCCCTAAACATTTTGTGAATCTAAGTTTGGTCTCATTGAGAGGCAGTATTTCAATATGAGTAGGAAAATGAGAGTACCCCTAAACATTTTTTAAAGAAAATAAGCACTGAATACGACCATCATTGACCGTGAACTGAAAATGCTCAACACTGATGTTGCCACTCTACAGGAGACCAGGCTCGCTTTGAATGGCAGCCTCCAAGAAAAGAACTACACCTTTTTCTGGCGAGGAGAGCATCCAGAAGGACCACATAGTCATGGCGTAGGCTTCACAGTGAGGAACTCCTTTCTGTCTGTGATAAAACTGCTGACTCAGAACACTTGTTTTCCTTCTGCATCTAAACCACCTCCAATCTGGTTGGCATCCTGAGGGCCTCCAGTCTGGTTAACATCTTGATGACCCCACAAACCAATGACCAGTTCCCCATATCTGCTGTAGACAAACTACAAACCAATCTCCTATGCTTATTTCTACCCCAATCCCTTCCTTGGTTCAGAATTTTAACTGTGGGACCCATTAGAAAACAAATATCTATTATTTTCTTGATTTTTCTTTGTTGCTCTTCCACCAAACGTAGGAATGATCCAGCAAAGATTGTCTGTAACAAAACCAGTGTCCAATGCCATTAGTGCAGCAATAGAATGGAGTTTCCCCCATAGATTTAAATACACTGAAATAGAGGCTTTGGGTATTAAAAATAAAAGACCATTTATCTTATTGTAAACTTTAATGCCTTTACATCTTTCAAATCCTACAAAATTTAATAATACTTTGTAAGTAATCCTTTAATTCTAATAATTTGCCAGTCATTTTTCAACAGAGATTAATGTCCATCATTTGTTGAAGTAAGCTTTATCTTAAATGGAAATGCTGAAAAAAGGGAACGAACCTTCCCATTTAAAATGCACACTTCTGAATAAATAAGAGTTGTTCAAATTCAGAAAAAAAAACTTCAGTATTGCTCTGCTGGGATTGTACCATTTTAGAATGCAAATGAGTTATCACATGATTCAATGCAGGCACACAACCACACAGCCTAAAAAAGCCCTATGCATGAAAAAGGAAAGTAGTATGTCAAGGAGAAGTCTAGGAGGAAATAACCATTCTACCCCAGAGAGGGAAACGGGTGGCACTGTGATCTAAACCACTGAGCCTCTTGGGCTTGCAGATCGGAAGGTCGGCGGTTCGAATTCACGCAATGGGGTGAGCTCCCATTGCTCTGTTTCTGCTCCTCCTGCCAACCTTGCTGTTCGAAAACACACCAGTGCAAGTAGATAAATAGGTACCGCTGTAAGGTAAATGGCGTTTCCTTGCACTCTCGCACTCATCACAGTGTCCTGTTGGGCCAATAACAGTTTAGTCATGCTCGCCACATGACCTGGAAAGCTGTCTGTGGACAAACGCTGGCTCCCTCGACCTGAAAGTGAGATGAGCGCCGTACTCCATAGTCGCCTTTGAGTGGACTTAACCATCCAGGGGTCCTTTACCTTTCTACCTGAGAGGTTCTCACAGTGGCAACCAGATGCCAGATGCCCAGCAAGCAGGGCCTGAGCACAAGACCACTCTCCCCTCCTGTGACTTCCAGCAACTGGTATTCAGAAGCATTACTGCCTCCAACCATGGAGGGAGAACATAGCCATCATGGGTAGTAGCCATTGATAGCCCACGCTTCCATGAATTTGTCCAATCATCTTTTAAAACCATTTAAGTTAGTGCTCATCACTGCCTCCTGTGGGAGCAAGTTCCATAGATCCAGTGTGAAAAAGGTACTTGGCATCTTTCTGGGCACAGCACAACTCCAAAACAGCCTAAACTGGTCATCACCTGTTGAAGGTGAGGCTCTCAGAGGAGGGCCTTATTAAATGATTATAATAACTGAGCAGGTTCAGCTGGATGGTCCTTCAGGCTGAAACCCTTAGGTAGGAAGAAGCTTTCGGGGTGGAGCCAGAACCTTAAGTGGAAGGAGTTTGAAACAAAGCATGGATCTCCCTCTCACTCCATTGACACAAGTCTGAACTGATTGCTCACAGAGGACCACATGCAATGGGGCTGAGGGACAGATGCAGCTGGGAATAAGACGCATTAGACTCAATGTATATACATGCAAAGGAATGTACTTTTATACACCCAGTCCCCAACCCCTGTAAGGCCATATAATTATGAATATGCAGTTTGCTTGATTTCTGGTAGATAAATACTGTAGCAATGTGCAAGGCACCATACTTTGCCTCAGGTGGAGAAATGGGCCGGGCCGGTGCTACAGTAAGCTGAGGCTTCCAGGTTCCAGCTATCTTGCAAGATCTCGCCAGAGCCTGGGAGCCACCACCGCCATTTCTTTGGCAGCAAGGTGCACCTGTGAACCGCCGCCCGAATCAGCTGCCTCAATCTGCCTCATGGAGGCCCCTGTGTAGCCCAAGCAAGTTTCCTGAGACCAGTAGCCTACTTAAAAGCTGTACAAAATCCCAGGGCCAAGGTAAAGGTACCCCTGACCCTTAGGTCCAGTTGCAGATGACTCTGGGGTTGCACGCTTATCTCGCTTTATTGGCCGAGGGAGCCAGCGTATAGCTTCCGGGTCATGTGGCCAGCATGACTAAGCCGCTTCGGGCGAATCAGAGCAGCGCACGGAAACGCAGTTTACGTTCCCGCCGGAGCGGTACCTATTTATCTACTTGCACGTGCTTTCGAACTGCTAGGTGGGCAGGAGCAGGGACCGAGCAACGGGAGCTCACCCCGTTGCAGGGATTCGAACCGCCGACCTTCTGATCAGCAAGCCCTAGGCTCTGTGGTTTAGACCACAGCACCACCCGCGTCCCTACAGGGCCAAGGTTGTTGTTGTTGTTTAGTCGTTTAGTCGTGTCCGACTCTTCGTGACCCCATGGACCAGAGCACGCCAGGCACTCCTATCTTCCACTGCTTCCTTCTCTCTCTCCAGGGGTGCCAACTTGAATAAAATATCTTTTTGCGGGGGACAGGGACCACACCAAGTAAGCCCACCCAGCATAATCGATCACATGACGTGGCGCGCGCACACTATTTTGAATGGCAATGCCCATCAAAAAATTTATTGCTGGGGAGTTGGCTTCTCTCGCGGGCGCCTGAGCGCCTTTCTCCCGTCTGCACGACGCTACTCAGCAAAGGAAGACAGCACCCCCCCCCCCGCGCAGCTTTCCGCATCCCGCATCCCCCCCGCTGCGCCTTCCGAGGCAGGTTGGACGAGGGGAGCTGGAGAGTGTGTGCGAGCGCGCGCGCGTGTGTGGAGAGAGCGGTACGTGGTCAGGGGGCGGCGGCTCTGAGGCGGGATTAGCTTGGCTTTGCGAGGGACCAAGCAGCGCCGGGGTTGCCGCCGCGCGCCCCGCGCGCCTCCCCTCCCCTCCTTCCCACTGGTTGCGCGACCTGCCAATCCGCGCCGTAATCCTGCAGGAATTTCCCCCAGGCTTCAACTAGGAGTCGCGCTCGCACAGCCCTGGGAAAGGAAAGCCGAGCGGAAAAACGCGAGTTAGAGCGCTGCTTGCGACGACGACCCGCCGAGGCTCCGCTCCCTTCTCCCCGCGGACAACTCCGGCGCCTCGGCTAAACTTTGTGGCGTTGCCTGCGCGCCTCTCTTGGCCGGACCCGGCGCGAGGGAGAGAAAGAGGGACGGGCTTGAGTCCGACGAAGCGGCGAGGAGGCGAAGGCGAGCGAGCGGCGACGGCAGTCCGGAGCAGCCCACCAGCCCAGCCCCTTCCCCTTTTGCTCCCCACAAGCCAGCCAACTCCTCCCTGAAGCGAGCGAGGAGGAGCGGCGTCTGCAGGAGCGGAGACCAGGGAAGAGGGGGAGCCCGCGAGCCCGTCGCTTCTGCCGGCGAGGAGGGGGGGAGGAGGAGGAGGAGGAGGATTACTCGCAGGACCTGCCTGGGAATCTCTCCTCTCTCGCGCGCGCTCTCCTTTTTTTTTGTGGAGGGGGGGACGGGTCCTTCGAAGCCACAGCTTGCAACCCCGGGAATAATGTGGAACGTGTGGATACTGCTTGCTTTCGCCTCGGCGGCCTGCGTCTCGGCAGAGACGGTACGTCCCTTCTTCTTCTTCTTGCAAAAAGATTTGTTTTTGAGGAGTGGGCGGGAGGGAGAAGCGGAGCAACCGTGGGACGAATCGATACTGGCAGCTTCCTTTCTCTCTCCCCCTTTGCTTTCAGTCGCATTCCATGCAGCCGGCCACCCCACGAGCCCTGCAGCAAACCCCGATGCCCCCTAACTGCTGCATTTTGGTCAACTGGTGCCGATAAACAACACCCCCCTCCACCCTCCCGCTTCGTGGAGGCAGCGAAGCCCGCTGGCTATTTCAGCGCCTGCAGAAACTTCGCTTCACTTTCCCCGCTGCGCTCGAGGATTCTTTTTTTCCTGCCCTCCCCGCTCCGCTAGTTAGTGCTGGCAGCCAACAGCACGGAATGTCACGCTGGCCCCTGTTTCGTTTCTGAGATGGGGGGGGTGTCTATTTTGGAAAAAGCCCCCCCCCCCCGCGTGCCTTCTCGATTCTAGAAGCCAGGGGTCGGCCCCGATTTGGGGAGGGAAAGGGTGGGGGCGACGGCTCAATCGGGAGGAAGGATGAGACGCCCCCGCTGTTCCCACATCTGCTGCGCAGAAGTTTTGCTGAGGTCATTCGCAAAAGATCAAAACTTTTCGAGCAGAAAAGGGGCACTTTGGTCTTTCGGCTCCTCCGTGGTGATATGCGAGGCTGGGGTTGGCGGGTGGGAGGAAAGGAGAGAGGGCAGCCCATTGTATGTCACCAAGCAGTGATTTTCCTGGAATTGGGGCCAGGCATTGAAGGATGTTCCTCCTGAAGAGGCATTTGACAAAACCTTGTGCTGCATTTCTGATGCTCTGTTTGGGTGGTGCCTCCTTTGTTTTTTTAATAATGAATAAAGTACAAAAAAAAAATTGTCTGAATATAATGGTTTAAACAGAAGTGCAGAGATGGGAAAGCTTTATAAATGCACCATAAAAAGGCACCCCTTTTTAAAAAAGTGGGTGCATGAGACAAGAGTGTGGCTGCTTTTTTAGCACTGTAGGGAAAAAAGTTTGTAATTGATTCAGACCTCCGATGCTGCGGCTTCAGTTTGTCCACTTTGCCTGGAAAATTCAGGAGAACATGATATGATGGTGATTCAAATTGTGATCAATTTTTGGGGGGAGCAGGGGTAAGAATCCCAGAGGCAATCTTTAAATTGCATAGATGGTTAGAATGGAATTGGGGAAATGTTTTCCCTCTTGGGGTTTGTTTTGCAGTTGACTAACAGGCTCTCTTTAAGTTTAGAAACCAGCCAGGGATTCCTCTGGGCTGTAGCTATGGTGCTTAACCAGGGTGCCTGGAAAAGGCTGGTTGTTTCCCTTCTTGCCTTCTGCCTACTATGACATATAGTGGAGTTTAATTGTTGACGATAAGACATTTACGAATTGAATGCCTTTCTGACCCTTGTGCAATCAAAAACTCTTCTTTCCACCCCCTTCCATGGAAAAGTGAGGAAAAACCTTTTATTCTTTGCAAAATAGCTCAAATCCCTGCAGGATTCTGTTGCTTGAAAGTGCTTGTATCCCTCGAGAACTGGGAGGTTCAGCTGCAGATCTTGAACAATATATGTTGTGGTCTCTTCCCTCATCACTTCAGCATATCTGAAACTCTTCATGTAAAAAGATCTTGTGCTCTTTTATGGTTATATTACATCCTCTTCCCCCTCCTCTCTTTCTGGTGTTCTAGGTTAGAAGTACTTCAGCATACAGGTACCTTGAATTTATGAAATTTGCAGGCAGCACAGAGTTTCTCTCTGGAGTAGCTTGTTTGCATTTCCTATTCCCCTTATGCATAATACAGGCTTCAAAACTACTGAATAATAATGGTGAAGCCAAGCTGAAATCTGATAATAATCTGAGATTTCCCCCTCGCCTAAGCATTTTGATGTGGCTTTAGTATCTTGTTCTCTGCTCATACAGGGGCACTGTGTGTGTGTGTGTGTGTGTGTGTGTGTGTGTGTGCGTGCTTGCTTGCTTGGGGTATTGTCAATGGGGCTCGGCGGCGGGGGATCCTGTCTCTGCTTGGCTTAGTATCATTGAGAAGCATTCCAGGCAATCCTGTATCCTTTCAGAAGTTACAGTGAGGATAAAACAAGCACTTCTCTGTGGCTAGAAAGTGTATAGGAACTAATTGCAGAGTTTGCTGATTTCTCCCTCCTTCCTCTTTAAAATGTTTTGGATGTCTTTGAGCTGCTCGACTTTGCTGTCATGAGTTTCCAAAAACCGGTAGCCTGATAATGAATATTCACATAAGTTTTCTGGAGTTAAATAGGACTTACAGCCAACTCCAAATTAAATGTGCCTGGGATTGCAGCCCTAGGAATACCTCCACCAATACATATGACGCAGCCTGGAGCAACCACATGATGGAGTGAGTGTGCATAGGATTGCAATTGGACAGCACACCTACTTTGTGGGTTAGCCCAGAAAACTTGGTGGAATTTACGCTAAGGAAACTCGCTTAAGATCAGACTAAATGTGTTTATTACTGCATTGCGCCCGTCTCCTAGCCTGAATACAATGATTTGACCATCTGAATTGGCGACGTCTTTCAGTGTTTGTTTTCTTCATAAAATGAGCATGGTATTAATTGGTAGTAGTTGCTCACCCCCCCCCCAAAAAAAATTGACAGTATAATGACAGTATAAGAACAATTGTTTAAATGTTTGTACATTAGGAATTCTTCACCACTCTGTTCATATTAAATCTAAGCCTTCATAAAACCTTCATTTTCCAGTTAATGTACCGTACCTGCTAATGGTGTCATTATCTTGGGTTTCTTTGTCAAAAGGTATTCATGAAAGAGCCATAGCAATTGGCAGTACTTTTATTTATTTTTTTGCATTAAGTTCTAAGTGGCTGAGCTGGTAGTCCTGCTGCTTTTGTCTGGATGCAGTAAGACGATGATGTTGAACCCCATCATATTGAAAATCCGTGAAGACTCTAACAAAAGGAGGTCCAACCCCACCATTGATAAAGATGCGTAGGCATGCATACATCCACAAAGTGCCTTCATTACATTAATTGGGAAGGATAGCTCAGCAGCACAGCTCAAATCTAGTCTTGGACTTACTGAACTATGAATGTTAAGGAAGAGTTTGCATTGCCCCTGTCAGTCATCTTGGGGAGTCCTTGGCTAGATGGGGCCTGGTGCTAGTTTTTTTGATGAACTAAAGGCTGCACACATTAAGCGTATTTACATAGAAGTCTCGTTGAGATGAATGATGCTTCTTCAGAGTAAATGGATGTAGAATGATGGTGCAAGTGAATAACCCACTCGGCATGGTCTTCTTCTACCCAGCACAAGCACTTTACAATTTTCTCTGGAGCTTTTTAGACTAAAAACAGCACCATGTGGATTTTCTGCAGAGACTACATCTGAGCTGACTGGACACATGCAGCGTTGATTCAGCGATGCTATAGCTGCAGAAGAAGAAGAAGAAGAAGAGTTTGGATTTGATATCTCGCTTTATCACTACCCGAAGGAGTCTCAAAGCGGCTAACATTCTCCTTTCCCTTCCCCCCCCACAACAAACACTCTGTGAGGTGAGTGGGGCTGAGAGACTTCAGAGAAGTGTCACTAGCCCAAGGTCACCCAGCAGCTGCATGTGGAGGAGCGGAGACCCGAACCCAGTTCACCAGATTACGAGTCTACCGCTCTTAACCACTACACCACACTGGCTCTTAACCACTACGCCACACTAACACTGCAGTGTTAGCTCTTGTTTCCAAATGTGTAAATAGATCATACTGTTTCAGTACCATTTCCATCTCAGATGTGTGCTTTCCAAATCCATCTGATGCAAATGTAATGTTATGGCTAGAGTGTTAGACTAGACCAGGGTGAAAATTCTCAGCTGGCCATGAATCTTGCTGGGTGACCTTGGTTCCATCACAGTCTCTCAGCCTAACCTACCCTCTCAAAGGGTTGTTGTGGTGATAAATGGAGGTGTGAGGGGACGGACCCATGAGCCATGTGCGCCATCTTGAGCTCCTTGCAGCAATGGCAGGATATAAACGCGATAACAATTTAATAAATCATAGGATTGTAGAGTTGGGAGCAATCCCAAGGGTCATCTCATCCAACCCCCTGTAATGCAGGAAACACAGCTAAGGAATCCCCAACAGATGGCCATCCAACCTCTGCTTAAAAGTCCCCAATGAAGGAGAGCCCACAGCCTCCTGTGGAAGTCGTTTCCACTGTTGAACAGCGCTTACCACCAGAAAATTATTCCTCATGTTTAGTCCTTTCTTGTAACTTGAATCCATTGATTCAGGTCCTACCCTCTAGAGCAGGAGAAAACAAGCTTTCTCCATCTTCCATGTGACATCCCTTTATATATTTCTCTCTTTCCCCTTTAATTGTTTCTTTTTGGAGAGGTAAGTTCTCATCAACTGTTTCCCGGAAAGAAAAAAGAGGTGGTAGAAGTGGAGATGTTTTATTTTTTGCTGGGTTCCCCCCCCCCCAAAAAAAGAGGCAAGGAATTATAGACACTGTGGTATGTTAAATGAAGGGTGGCACGTTTCACAAGGAAAACTGCACAAGGTTTGCAGTAAACAACAAAGCCATCAATTGTGGTGACCCAGTTGTGGCTCCTGGCATCCTACCCTTAAACTATGTTTGGATGTATTGAAAACATTCCACGTTGCCACCACAGATCATTTGCTCCAGTTGCACAGTAGTCGTAGCAGGTAATAAGGTGATTTTGTCAGCCGCAAATATATAGTGCAGTGATGATGTAGCTGTTCTACTGATGGATGAAGACTCTTAGAACTTATTCTTAGAACTCTCACCTGGATAGCAGAGATGGTTTTATGTCTCCTCTTTATGGTCAGCACAGCTGGAGTTATGAAGGGCTTAGACTTTCCCCAGATATTCCAGAAGAAGGGCAATAAACAAACATGGAATTACTATTCAGCAAGATCTCATGGATGTTCATACCTGCAGGACCTTCTTTTTATCTAGTTCGAATAGAGGTTCAGTGCAGATCAGCTATGTGCAAGATTCAGGCTGAAGATAATTGCTTCATAGATTCTGATCAAACTAAGCCTCCTGATGTTTATTTTGCACTAGGAGGCTTAGTTTGGTCAGAATCAAGTATGCACTTTCAGAGTTAACGCTGAATACAGTACTTCTGGTAAGTGAGCCACCATAGCCGCTAGCGGGCTGTGAAAATTTGTGTCCCAGGCTTTTTAGACGAGGGGCACGTTGGTTGCAAAATGTGATTTTGATTTTTCCAGCTCTCCTACCCCACTACAAGAAAATGGGAAGAAGGAATGGACTGGAGTAGCCTACGGTAGAAGATGGTATGACTAGTCGCAACCCTGAATAGGAGCACTCTACCCTGCAACATTTTGTTGCAGGTCCCACTTGAACCAAATGGAGATGCCCTAGCTCTAGATTTCCTTTAACAAATAGGGGTTTGGACTAGGTAGCCAACTAGACCCATCCAACTCTGACTCCTTTTCCTAGCTAAGAGGGGAGGCCTTGTTGGTCTTTAGAAACAGTGATGTGATCTAGTCGTCTATAAAAATTGTGGTTATTAACATGGATTGTATATGTAACATGTGTACTAGCAGCAAAGCATGGAGAAAGACTAGTATTTATGGGGTTCCTATGGTGGTGTATCAGTTGCCTTGAATGTGGTATAACGAAGAATATAAACATTTTAAATAAACAAAATAAATAGTGTTGTTAATAGCATTTATTGCACTTTCTCCCTTTCTTTCTGTGAGAGTTTGCAAAGAAGAACAACCACCACACTATGCTTATTTTATTTAAGGTTACGGTAACTTCACTGCAGCACGTCTATAATGAGTTATTAATTAAATTATTATAATTAAATGACCATTTAATTACCCTGGAAAATGAGTTAACTTTTCCCGGTCACCAGTTCAAATGTTTTCCTTATGGCGAATAATTATGTTGTTGTGATCCGGAGACGGAATAAAAGAGCACTTGTGTAGCTGCTGAAAAGCACTCTGTCGTCTTATTAGATGTGACTGTTTCTTTTAAACAGGGTTGTGTTGTTCTTTGAAGATGGAGAGGTTGTTTTAAGTCCCCTGTAAGGCACTGCTTGCATGGAAGTCATAAAGAACCCCCTTTTTAAATGTTTGCGTCTCATCTTCAGCCGCAGCAAATAATGAGTGAGCAATTTGGGTTTGGTTCAAGACACATTGCTAAAGTGGTATGACATGGTTTCCTGTTGTAGCTAGTATGGGAGAATTACTTCAGGCTGTTCTGCGAACAAAACCTTGCCTAGTTGTGTCCTTAGTTCACAAGGCAAGCGAGGAGTTTGCTGTCTGTAGCGCTGGTAATTTATTCCAAGACCTACATTGCACAACATAGTCTTCCTTGTTCACAGTGAAACACATTTTGCACTCCTTTTGAGCAAAGAGAGATTAATCCTTGACGATGTAATGATAGTTACGGTTGCTTTCTGAATTCTATAGTCCTGAGGAACAATAACATAATACAGCAATACTCAAAATGACACAGGTTCTCCGAAGCAACCCTGGGGAGAATGACTGTGCAGAGAGTTAAACCTTAAGGGATCTGCTTCCAACAAGCAGTGTGAATTATTTTTGTCTGGTTCTGAGTTTGCTTGGGGTGAAATAAGATGATGAGCAATATATGCATAATATTGCATAAGCAACCTGTAAAGAACAAATTGCACATCAGATAAAGACAAAAATAAAAATAAAATAAAAATATGGTTTTCTTAAAACACTTGTAAGCACATTAACCAAATTGAGAGGGTACATTGTTTCCAACCAAAAGCAAATTAATTTTGGATGGCATTATTAACATTTGTGTTGGACTTCCTTGTTGAACACAAATACACAACATAGCATTCTTTTCTTCCTTCCTGCTCAAAACAATTCTGTGGTGTCTTGGAACATCTGTAATACTGAAGGTGGCTAGAAAATGAAAGATTTGTTAACGTGTGCACAGACACATGTGGGATGGTTACTATCTTTTCATTTACATCAGGGATGGGGAAACTTGTTCTGAGGGCCACATAATGTTCTGGGGGCCACATGGCAAAGGTGGGTGGGGCCAGAGGCAAAAGTGGGTGGAGCAATGGATGTGAATCGTACCTTTCTACAGTAGGCTAGTTTATATGCACACCTCCCTTTGGCCTCCAAGCAACCAAACAAGCGTCATTATCAGAGTTCAGGGACGCATCCCAACCAGGCACAAACTCTCGTGGAGGGTGAGAAGCAACGCTGGTGAGGGGTATCACCTGAAAATAGTCCCAAGGGCCATATTTCGAGACCCAGAAGTGCAGCATTTGAACCCTGGAGCTGTGTTCCCCTCGATTTACATGAACATTCACCATTAGATCCCTATGGCAGGTACTCAAAAGATAAAACATTACGTTGCAAAATAAACAGCAGTGTTTAATGATCTAACTGACTTGTATTCACAGATTCCCATCAGTTATGCTTTCTCCTCACACCATCTCACAAACATGTCGGTGCCTAGTTGTCACTGGCACCTTTAAAAAAAGCAATTGGCCCTGGCACTTGGGTTGCTGAAAATGACAGGAAGCAGGTTCTTCATCCTGGGTATGTTGCACTCTGTGTGTGGGCTTGGGTACCTCTTCTGGCGAAGCATGATACTCAGTCATGTGATTCTCTGGAGAGCTTTTTAAAAAAAGAGCCACAGGGGTGGCCATATTGGAGAGGGGAGGGTGCTCTTTCTATCCGCTGTTTGGCTCAAAATCCTTCCTTTCCCACCCCTCCCACAGCAGGTTAAAGTACACGGCCCCCAGTGATCATTATCTGTATGAAGCTGAGCCCTTCCTTTTGCAGTTCTTAATCTCAGCACTGAAGGTAAGGCATCCAAATTGGAGGCAATGATATCAGAGTACAGTGGTACCTTGGTTTAAGAACAGCTTAGTTCAGGCTTCCTCAACCTCAGCCCTCCAGATGTCTTTGGCCTACAACTCCCATGATCCCTAGCTAGCAGGACCAGTGGTCAGGGATGATGGGAATTGTAGTCTTAAAACATCTGGAGGGCCAAGGTTGAGGAAGCCTGGCTTAGTTTATGAACAACTTGGATTAATAACGCTGCGAACTGGGAAGTAGGTGTTTTGGTTTGTGAACTTTGCCTTGGAATAAGAACATGTTCCACTTCCTGCTGAGTGTGTTCCATTTGTAAATTGAGTCCCCCGCTGCTATGGGAAAGCACGCCTTGGTTTAAGAACGGACTTCCAGAACGAATTAAGTTCGCCAACCCAAGGCGAACTTAGTGATTGACCAGAAGGAAATCTTAATTTCACTCTACACAGTGAAATTAAGATTTCCTTCTGGTCAATCACTATCAGCTCAGACACCATCAGTGTATATGCACAGTTAGGTATTTCAGTCCCAATGTACCGTATTTTACATTTACGTTGAACAGCATTTGCCAATTTATTGTCGATTCTTCTGGAGCTCTTTGCTAACCCTTGCATTTTTATTACCCTAAATAAATTGGTTTCCTATACTAACGTTAAAAAGTTACCAGAGTGGCTGGGGAGACCCGGCCAGATGGACGGGGTACAAATAAAAGAATTATTATTATTATTATTATTGCTCATCCTTAACTTTGGATAATTTACATATCTTTTAGAGATAGCGGCGGGGGAGAAATTCAGTTTGTTTTGCCCAAATTCACATTTCCCACAACAGTACACAAATTGAAATGCATATTAGGGAAACGTGGATATAAAGTATTGGTGAAAATAATATACAAAATGCTTTGTATCAGGTGAAAATGCATGCAAAAATTTGTATGTTAGGAGAAATGCACACAGTTTAACAAAAATTGTTTTCTTAAAAAAGCAAATGTGACACAGAAATGTGATGAACTGGATTTAAGGTTAGAAAAATGAGGAACTAAGAGAAACCAGATTAGACAGATTATCAATCCTTTTGGGGATATCCCACTGTTTACATTCCTCCCCTAAATTGTGAGAGTTGTCCATTCATTTCTACTCTCTGCTTCCTGTTCTCTAACCAATTACATAGGGCATGCCACACAACTGCTAAGTTTGCCTAGGAGCCTTTGGTGAGAGACTTTGTCGAAAGTCCAAGAGCACAACACTTAACGGATCAACTTTATCCACATGCTTGTTGTTGTTGTTGTTGTTGTTGATGATGATGATATTTTTATCTGTATGCATTTACACACACACTTTACCCTCCAATATGCATTTCTGTACACATTATTTGCCTGGAACACTGCGTTACAAAACCCAGAGAAGTGAGGATTTTGAAATATGGCGGCTCTTCGGTTTGCATATTGTTTCCGAAAGTGTGAATTGGGTAGATTTGCCTCTAAATGCAAACGGAATCTGAATTTCTCCCCCACCCCAGTGTGCACACGCCACAACTTATTTCTTTGGCTACAACAGAACACTTGAGGGGACCCTGAAGGTGCCTGGGAAGGCCTGCGGGTGCCATGTTGGCAACACCTACTCCATGGTTTCTAGAACATGCTTTTTAGGTTTCTTATTTGGACAGAAAAGTGGAATGGAGCTGTTTGAAAACCCAAATGTAGCACTGGGTGTTCACCATTTTAGAGAGAAGCACGTTCATGGGGTTCAGAACTCTTGCTATGTACCCTGGACTAGGATTTGGAAACATTTTGTTACCGAGTCCTGATGACAGAACGATGGCTGTGACGGAAACATCTTAATGTTTTTATCCTGCGTGTTCTTTAAACGCTTCTGCGTTGTGCCGCGTTTGAATTTGTGGAGAGAGAATAGAATCACCACCCCGAGGCAGAAAGTTTGAAGTAACATTGCTGCTGCTTTTATTAGCTCAATGAAAATTTCATATGTATCCCCCTGCACTCAAATACTGTACACAGCTTCCAGTCTTTGATGGCTTTGTTTATAATTTCTCCGGCGCAGACTCTTTGATTATTTCTTAGCTGTGAGGCTTGGCATTTCAACTGTAATGTGCCACTTTAGAGAAAGGAATTGCGCGAAACATGCCGGAGACTGAATGTCTGTGGAGCCCTTATTTGGCCGAACATATTACGTTTGCTGAGCTTGGCATTAGCTTTATGTTTACACTCTGGCTTTCATTTCAGGCAGCCTGTGAATCCACAATCCTGTGAAGCTGAGGGATGGGGATTTGAACTGATTGACAATCTGGTCCTGCGCATGTTTCCTTTCGGTGCCCAAGACCAAAAGTAGTGGGCCCTTCTCTGTTGTGGCACCTTGGTAGTGGAACTCTCATCGCTCCCTAGATGGGATTCACGTCAGGAGTTTTGCCCATTATGGCATAAGTGTCATGGAATCACAAAATGTCATTATAATTCCCAATTCTGGAAACGTGGCCAACCCGGTCCAGCATTCCTTAAGGCACATTAACACTCTTCTGTGAGAGGGGGTACAGTTTAGGGGTATCCATCAGCCCCAGTCAACATGGCCAGTGTTCATGGAGGATGGAAGTTGTAGTCTTAACAGTATTTGGTCACAGGTCCCCTCCACCCTTCTGTTACGTTCTTACCTGGATTACAGTGCAAACATCTTGTTCCTTGTCATGAAATATTCCACAACACAAATCCTTCCCTCAGTGGTAGTCCAGGTCTAGAAAAAGTGTCATTGTCTACTGAGTCCTTCTCCAGGACAACTTGGCAATCTTCAGATTGAGGAAAGTGTAGGTGAAGCACGAATTTCATCTGGCTTTTGAAAACTTGGTTACGTTTTCGTTGCTGTCCGCTGGTTTTGTGTGTTGGTTTCTTTAGAGACTTTGATTGGGTCAGTAGCCCCAAATGTCTTTATCTAATCCATGGCAGGCAAAAGTGAGTTGTACAGTGGTACCTCCGGTTGCGGACGGGATCCATTCCGGAGCTCCGGTCGGATCCTGAGGTTTCCGCAACCGGAGGGACCGCTTCTGTGCATGCGCGCAGTGCAGTAGAGCGCTTCTGTGCATGTGCACGGGGCGAAACACTTCCGGGGTTGCCCCTTTTGCAACCCGAAGTTTACGTTACCCGAGGTGCTACTGTATTCAGATTTGTTTTGTCCCAAGGGAGGCTTGGAACGGTACGGATGAACTGTAGTCAGTTGCTTGCTTCTTGTTAGCAATACCTTTTAAAGAGCTAAACTATACTTGGACTATTTAAGTCATACATCAAAATTTAAAGGCAACATTCTCAAGCAAATGCTTGTTTTGTGAGAGTTTAGGCCACAATGCAAAAGTGAGTGCTTAAGGATATTGAAACCTATTACAGCATAAGGCCTTCTGTTTTGGATTTGGGCTGCTTTGTGCAATGCATTTTTGCTCAACAAGTGCACTTTTAATAGGCGGGAAATAGTGTAGCGGAGCAGAAAATTCAGCAGAATTGAAGCTCTGGTGCTTTTTCCGCAGCAGGAGCAGCAAGACCATATGCTGGAGTAGTATTTGCCAGTGTTGTAAGCTTGTGAAGTAGGGGAACAAATTTGGTTTGGTACATGATTGCTTGGGTAGGGTAGACTCAGACAGTGACAGGCCCATGATCACCCAGTGAATTGCATGGCTGTTGACAGATGTGAATCCAGGCCTCCAAAAGGCTCACGATTCTGTGACTGCTGAAGTGGTTGGGGGCACTGCTTTACCTGACCTCCCATCATTGCAGAGGCGAGATCAGCATGATACAAAAGCACTAGTAGAGTCAGTCTGGCGTTCCTGCTGGTGTGTTTGCACCATGCAAACTTCTCTGCTGCTTTGCCCTCTGGGTATGCTACGGTAGTGACAGGAGGTCAGTTGAGTAGCCCTACCAACTGTGTGACTGTCAGGACATCCTAATATAATGCTGCTTTTTCAGTATTGCAGACTGTGCTATGCACTATAGGTGGTATTGAATGGAGATTATTTCACCTGTGCAAGCATTTCTGCTTGACTGATGGAATGATCTTGCTTTCTTTATAGAACAATGCATACCTTATAAGTAGGGGAGGAATGAAAATAGTGAGCATCTGCAAAATGGGATGTTCTTATTTGGCTTATTTAAATAGATTTGAGAACATGGACCGTGTATGACTGGTGCAATTATTGTGAAACTTAAGTTATATGGTTTTTTTCCACTGTATCATTAAATTTTCAATTTTAATATGCTTGCTTTGCCAGAAAAATAATTTGAGGAAAAAATAATAATCAGAAAAGTCACGAGCAAATGCCACAATGATCTGATGCAGGAGTGGGCTGAAATTAGATCAGGATGTGTTGGTAGATATCTGGGTTATTTGCAGTGAGTCAGCAAGGGTTTCTGAGCCCAAATCATTTTAATAAACCAACATACATGACTTTTGCACCTAACCCAGGCTGCTAAAATGAAGAAAGGTAACCAGCAGTGGACTTTGAGGCGAAGGAACAGTGAGTTCAGTTCAGTTCTGTGCTACAAAGAATTTCCCGGGCTCAGAATGTGTTCAATTCTAATTGGTTGCCGTTTGCACCTGACTCTGGTTGATAGATCTTGGGGTTCCAGTTAAAACAACAAAGAAGCCCTGACAAGACTGCTCATGCCTAATCTAAAGAATACAAAGCTGGACTCATTTAAAAGCATATTCTATACCTTTCCTGAGCAAGCATTCATGGAATGGATGGAAGTTTGCAAAAACAACTCCCATTCATTTTTCTGGGCTTTGCTTATGAGGTGTGCCTGAAGGCCATGCTAGAAACTTACAGTAGATATCTAAGCTAGGGGCCAAATGGCTCCTTAAACCAAGGTTTCAGTCACCGAAACGGAATGTCTAGCTGACATTTTGGGGCAAGACAGCTCTAAAGTCTTATTTTTCAAATGATGGACTGTGATTGATTCTCAGTCAAACATCTGGCTAGTTCAGAGGACAACCTTGAGCTAGGTTAAGAACTTACGAGAACTTGAAGAAAAGGGACTAGATCCAGGGACAGTCCACATATCTATTGGCGCTGTTCCTACCTCTTTTTCTTAATGGTGGCATGGACCATTCATAAAATAAGAATATTTTTCAGGGCAGTGGGGTGCGGTAAGTGTAGACAAGCTACAACAGTTAACTATAACGTTGTTCACTGCTCTTGCTCAGTCTGTGTATATATATATATATATATATATATATATATATATATAGCAATTCATGTTGTGCAAGAAATCAATATTTTATTGTGGTGGCGCTCACACTGTGGAACTCACTGCTTGTTGACATAAGGCAGCTGTGTTTGCTGTACTCCGTGGGTGTGGGTGGGTGTGGGTGTGTGTACCTACCTGCTTACAACATTTTTGCTTAGGCAAGCCCATCCAGACATGTAGAATGATTACAAGTGTTTTAACCTGGTTTTTAGCTTATAGTTGATTTTAATTATTGTTTTTTAAATGATTTCAGTAGGGTTTTTTTTTAAAAAAAAACTATTAAAAACCCCTGATAATATTGTTTTTCTTGTAAATTGCTTCAAGTTTTCGTTACAATCAAGTAGTGTATAAAACTTACAAAATAAATAAATAGGGTGGAAGCAACATCAAACTTCCAGCCTCTTACTTTGAGGGATGGAGAGGTTCTGCGTACCATTTAAGAAGCAAGCCACAATCTATTGTTCTGGTGATAATTAGTACTATATGAATTTACCTCTTGATGCTGTTGCTTCTAATCCAATGAAAGGCATTTGATCTGCATTCTGGGCACAGCCTTCCAATGGAGCCATTCAGGGAAGTCCTGACCTACTTTCTCTGAGGAAAGTGGGCAAGTCGGCCTTGGCCTTCTAATTTGTCGGGAAAGGTTTTGAGGTAAATTCTTCCCGGCTTAAACGCTCACGCACAGAAAAACTTTGCTGTAGAGCATCATTCACAGGCGGCAGCCCCTTGCTAGGCTAAGCGTTAAATATAGCATGAAGCTTAACAGAACTTACCTGCAATTAAGTAGTGGCAGTCTCTCATTTGGCGCTCCGCAGTTGTCAATTAGCCTTTATTACGAGAGATTTGTTTGCTAGAGGCTTTTGTGAATGGAGGCTGTGCCCTAACTGTGGTTCTTGCTCACAACCTGATTTCTTTTTTTAAGGATGTAAATTTGTGTGTGCCATTGCAGGGATGCTTATTTTAAAGTTTCTTTTTCTTTTTCTTTTTCAAAAAAAGAGTCCCCCCCCCCCGTCCCTGCAAGACAGCGACTACATTCTAAGATCCTCTCCCCTGTATTAGTAAAGCGGATGTCCCTCATTCAGATCATAGAATCATAGAGTTGGAAGGGAACTGCCGCCTGCAATGCAGGAATCTCAGCTAAAGCATCCATGACAGATGGCCAACTTCTGCCATCCAACCAGATGTGCTGATCTAAGTAGGCAGAAGAAGAGAGAGGGAATGAGTCCCATGTGGTGGTTGGATCTGGTTCATTAAGGCAAATGGGGTACTGTTTCACCACCAACCCCATTCTGCATCCAGCCAGTCCCCACCCTTCTACCTTCTTCCTTACATCCAGGCCAAGGACTGTCACTGGCTATGAGCTTTCTTCTGCTAATAGTCTCAGTGCTGCCCCTTAGCAGGGAGGAGGTAGAAGTAGAGTTGGTTGGCTCCACTTGTTGTGGCTCCGCCTATCAACGGCTCTGGCTCCATCTCCTTTTTGGCATCCCTGTCTTCAGCCCCACTAGTCTCAGTGGACGCTGGTCATCATTGCCTGGGGGCACTGTAAATTTTGGAAAGGAAAAAGCCCTGCATCGCTTAAAAACAACAACCAAGAACAGAAGACATTGTGGAATTGTAGGCTTTGGAGGATGAGCTGCAGCAGTTGAGGGCAGAACACCTCACAGATAAGGATGGGTACGCACACTAAGTGGAATGGGAGTGAAGTGAGCTACACGCCTCACTCACTACACGTCAGAGAAGGATTAGCTTGTATTGCTCCTCAGACAAACCCTGCCTCTTTTTGTCTTGTCCTTCAGTCCTGGCTTGTCCTTCGGTTTTGACTTCTGGCTTGTCCCATGGCTTCTGATTCCCAGCTCCTGGTTCAGTTCAACCTGCTGCCCATGGCCCAGCTCTGGAAGGCAATGATTCTTCAAGTCAAGGATGGGGAGCTTGCAATCCTCCAGATCTTATTGGACTCTCAATTCCCATCAGCTCTAGCTAGCATGGGCAGTGGTGATTGGGATAATGAGTATTATAGTTGAACATTATCTGAAGGGCCACAGATACTCTATCCGTGCTACCTGAGATGCCATGGATTGGACCTGGGACCTCATCTCTCTTATACAACCTGCTACTGCAGTGTATGTTTATGTCCTCTGAGCGCTGAGATGTGTCACCTACATATGGTTTAGATAATGCACCTTTCATTTTAAAGTTTGGAAAAGCTGCATATTGGCCAGCATGGGATTGAAGTGAAAAACATACGCTTCTAAATATTGGTATGGATTTTGGGCAACTTGAGTCTGCTGATGAGTAATAGCAATAAAGAGTACTTAAAATAACAAGATTAAAGTCATTGTCTGCAAGCTGTATGCAGCAGATGACCCCAAACCTTTTGAACTCAACTGGTCATCATCATCATCATCATCATCACATTGTTATTCACATTCTTGAGTGTGACTCATATTGTATTTATGTGGATTTGTATTGACCACTACTCAGATATTTTTAGGATTGAGTTGTACATAAGTTTCTAAGTAAATTAATAAATATGGCGGACTCAAGCTGTATAGGGATTTATAAGTTAAAACAAGCATTTTGATTTGTGATGCTTAGTCATGCAGAATAGATTGCTGCTTCCATGTCTCCAACTGGAAAGCAAATTGCATCATTCTAGACCAGCTGAAAATTTCAAAAGTCTTCAAAAGCAGTTCTACATTGAGGATAGGTGGGCAGTGCACTTAAAGTTACAAAGTCACCCGTTGATTTCAGCTGTTTTGTTAGTTAACCTCTCTCCTTAAGACAAAAGGACTTGCCAAATGGTCAAATTTTCCTGCATCTTTCCCATGTTTTTATTAAAAAACAACAAAGAACCTAACCTATCCAAGCATTTTATTCAAAAATGCTGGTGTATAAGCTGGGTATAAAAGTAAGGTGGCAGTATTGAGAAATCAAAAGTCGTGCACTCATCCTGAGGCCAGATTCGAAGGGAGCTCTGTTGGGACCAAACTACATGTTGCACATTACTGAAATGTGGGTTCCTATTTGCTTTCTGCAGTGGCACTGGGATTCCAGTTAGGAAAGTGGCATGGCAGAGAAGAAGTTCATTATGAACAAAGCACTTTCATTCACAAATGCAATGGAAATAAATGCCGGTTCCACCTACTTGCTTTATCCTCTTGTCAGATGTTTGACTTTTTAATATCTCAGTCAAGGTACGTTGGGTTGTCCTAATAGCATCTGCCATTCAACACTGAAAGGTATAAAAGAATGCTGTGTGTGTGTGTGTGTGTGTGTGTGTGTGTGTGGCGCGCTATGTGCAGTAGAACAAACCACCCAAATCCTGGCTTCTGCTGAGTCAGTTGCACACCAGTCACAGGCACGTAATGTGTCTGGAACATACGGTCCAACCAACTCGGGCCTCCTGCCAAGCTGTCTCGCTAGGCAAGGGAGAAGAGAGTCTCCGTGGCACAACTCTTGACGGATTATCTCCAGATCAGCAGCTGCTGTCTGAGAGCTTGCATGATGCACACCCTGCATCATGAACAACTTATTAACCCTCTGGACCCACTGAAGGCATTGACACTTACCTATAAATAGTCTGCCTTGCTATTTTCCTTGCCTTTCAGTAGACAAATTAGAGCAAATAAAAAGGTTGCAATTCAAGGATTTCTCCAAGGCAGGATTGACCTACATATTCAGTGCTCCTGATTTTCTTTCCCTTAAAGAAGTTTATATGTTTGCAAGGTCCACAAGTAAGTTTGAATAAATATGTCAACTTACTGTGAGTCAGACTTCACTTTATAGGCATGAGCTACACAGAGTTAGTGCAAAACTGTCAGTTGAGTGAAAGAGAACTGAACATATATTCCATTGAATCGGGAACCACAAAGGAAAATTGGATGCACACCTGAGTGTTAATGCCATCTATACGCACTAAGTTGCTTTTCAGTAGGCTGTACAGTCAAATCTGTTGCTCAGACTATGTTCTGGTGCAACTAGAAATGTATAAATAGTGCCTTTTTAAAAAGTACGACCGCATCCAAGTCAGGGTGTTTTGAGTTCTAACACCAAAGTCCTTGTTGAGTTTGCTGATTTTGTTGCTATGATTTTAATTTGTCATGGTTGTTATATTGCAGTCTATATATTGTTGATACTGCTGTTCATTTTGATATAGTTGTTATAAGGCAGTGTTGTACTTGCTTATAATAAGTACTTGCTTATTCAAAAGGTATGATGTAAATTTCATATCTCCTTATTTTAATGCTGCAAAAAATCCAGTGCCTAGGATGCTGGCTGAGGCTGCTGGGAGTTGAAGTTCAGCAACATATACAGTGCCAGAGGTTTTCCATCCCTAGGTTAAGATCAAAGTTCAGTTTTGGGTGTTTTCCCTCTCCTCCAGCAACCCTGTCCCACATTATTCAGTAGCACTACTGACCCCTCCAGAGAAGCTTTTCAGCAGATGTATTTGGCTTCGCGAGCAAGGAGAGAACAGGAAACGCTCCTTCCGTGAACCTCTTCCAGTTAACTTATCTTGGGATCCAAACCAAAGTGTACTGTATCTCTAGTTTTGGTCCAGCATTGCTGGCCGCCTTCTTAGTACTTGAGTTTGGATTTCTTTTCAAGGCTGTCCAGAGGACTAGGGATGGGTTTACACAGGGGATGCTATCAACTGTACAGACATCTGTGTTACATAGGTTAAGTGTCATCGCTTCCCAAAAGAGCCCTGAGAACGGGAGTTCGGAATTTTCTAGCAACGATCCAGAACACTCCCATGAGAGCTACAGTTTTTCCTGTTTTCCTGAACTGAGGAATGGGAGGCAAGCCAGTTTAAGACGGGCTCACATTACGTGCTGTTGCCCTTCTGTTACTCTGTTTTCACAACAACACTCTTAGGCTGAGTGATAGCAAAACATCCCAGGACTAGACTATGAAATTGGTTGCTGGAAAGCCACTTCAGATGGTACCTTTTTCTTAATGAAATGTATTTTCACTTGAAATATAGGACAGGGATGGGTAATCTGTGGCCTTCTAGAAATTTTGGGCCCATCCAGCGATGATGTGAGTTTGAATCCAATAACGTCTGGAAGGCTCCATTCCTGATACAGTACAAAACGACAGTATTTTCTTTATTGTAAATTGCCTGGAAACATAGCATCTTCCTTTTCTTATGCTCACTGCGTCTTGGGAAGGCTGTGTCTCCATTTTGCCTGTGTTGTTGAAAAATGCATTGTATCTGCTGAGACAATCTTTTCTATATTGCTTCATTTACTTAAAAAAACATAGTCTGGTCCCTTTCCCCCCCAGTTTGCACAACTAGACCCTAGTCAAAGATCCATCATGGTTGGGAAAACAACTTAACATTGTTGTGAATCAACTTGCATTCATAGTTATGTGAATACAGTGGTACCTTGGGTTAAGTACTTAATTCGTTCCGGAGGTCCGTTCTTAACTTGAAGCGTACTTAACCTGAAGCACCACTTTAGCTAATGGGACCTCCTGCTGCCGCTGCGCCGCCAGAGCATGATTTCTGTTCTTAGCAGAGTTCTTAACCTGAAGTGTACTTAACCTGAAGCGTACTTAACCCGAGGTACCACTGTAGTGTGAAATAGTCGTTTTTTTTTAGGAAGCACTGCAACTTTGTTCATCAAGGGCAGGAGGAAAAGCCATCAGTGCTAATTAATAAACAGAAGAAAAACAGCCATGTTTTCCAACACAGGATTCAAATTAACACCGCTGCTTCTGTTCCATATAGGACCCTCGTTCTGCTTATTTATGGAGGCATCTAAGCCCACATGACGTGTTCGGAGTGCCAGGGCACCCAATCTGAAGACTGTGAAAGCGGTGCAAGGCCTGCAAAGTGGTTATCGCGAGCCCTTGTGGTTGGCAAGGAGAGGAGGGAGGTGTGCGTAATCCCTGTTAATGCTGTTACCGTACAGTAGGTCAGTGCTTTAGGGAGCTTTGCTCAGCTTGCTTACTTCGGAGTCTTGGCTTCTCTTGGGAGATGTTAACCTCCTCCTTAGTGAAAAGGAAGAAAGAACAACGAGATCAAAGAGGAGAACAGTCGAAATTGATTTTTTTAAAATAAAAAACTTCTTTTGAGTGGGGGGGGGAAGTCACAGTGGTAAAAGCATTCTGCATGTTGGCAGTTCATAAGGTGCTTTTCATAATACATCAACTAAAGAGGAGCAGGCGTCCTTGGAGAGCTGTGTTGCATTCTTGGTCAAACATTTAACATAACATGTATAAATATTTTGCTCCCCAGATAGGCAATAGACTGTTGGTTTCTCATTCCCCCCCCCCACACCCAATGCCTGCTTTCAAGTAGGATGTGTGTTACTCCCTTTCCTACGCGCACGCGCGCGCGCCCACACACACACACACACAGAGATTTAGGGGATGATAATTCAAATAAACTATATGGTAGCAAAATCTGAAGCATGTTATTGTTATCCTTATTATGCTTATAATATGTGAAGTTTGGAAGACAACACTCTTGCACGGTACTTGCATACCATACATTTAAAGCACATTTAAATGCAGCTCCCACCTTTTCTTAGACTGGGTTCTTGTGTTACCTTGGTGGTATGAGAACCATAGCCGCACTGGTCTTACCTTCGCTAACAATGTAATGCAAGTCATTACGGGCAATGCTGACAAGGTAACTTAACCATGCAGTGTCTTAGTCTTCTTTTGTAAGTCTTCATTTATTTCTACATTAAATGCTAGGATGGCTTAGTAGTATTTTACCTTAAAAATATATATTCAGGTTTCCTTTTGGTGGTGGTTGAAAGAAAGAAAAGACAAAGGAGCAGGAAAAGAAAACGGTGAACTAGCATACTCTGATAGCAAAGCATTCTGCAAATAATAAACCATGCATTTAAACCACACAACCCCCCCTCCAAATAATCATGTGAACTGTATTTTAATACAGTTGCAAGCTGCATTTTAATGGCATTGTACCTGTGAGGTTTAAACTACAGTTCACAGGATTATTTGAGGAAGACCATGGGCATTAAATGTAGGGAGTGCGTGCAGCCCAAATTGGGTCAGAAACACCGTTAATACTGCAAATCTTAGTTGCAGAGTGATTTTTTTAAAAAATGGAATAGGATTCCAGATGTGGTGATCAACTTCTTCTGTATATTTATGTACCTTCATCTCAAAAGAGCATTTGAGCCTGGTGGAAATATGTTCCTGATCTCATTAGCCATGTTTAGACACTTAAGAGCAAACAAGTCTACAGGTGGAGACTCTCAGGGTGACCGGCTTAAGAAGTCATGCCATGGGCCCCAGTTTGGTCCACGAGGCCATTCCCCCCAAGCCCCACACCTGAAGTCATATGATATCGGATGTGGGACAAGTATATTCATGGCTGCAAAGGGACAGTCAGGGGTGTGATAGTGTGCTTCTGATTGTTCCTCATCAACTACGGCTTGTATTCAGCACCTTTTTAGTTTGGGCACCAAATACAAGCCTTGTTGGGATTGGTTCGCCCGAGAGCTGTTGAGTTCAGCCAGCTTGCTTTTGACACTCAGTTCTGGATCCAGTCAGCAGACCTTTGCACCTTTTAATGTTCTCCTTCCCCTCTCCACTTCCATGGTTTTCTCCAATCATAACACTGGGTTTTTTTTGTAACTGAGATTTAAATTGAGTTTCCAGACTCTGGTGACAAGGGCAACCTAGGTTCTTGACATCGACCATAGTTGTTTATAGCAGCTGCTGTTACTTCTACCCTACTGTTCTTCAAAGGAAAACAGAGAGTGCACCAGCATGCCCTAGCCCCTTTCATTTTGCCCCCCTCCCAGACAACCCTGTTATGTAGTTTATGAGATAGCGACAGGCTCAAGATCACCCAGTGAGTTCCATTGCTGGGTAGGCATTTGGATCTCCTTAATCCTAGTGGAGCAGGGACACAGGTGGCGCTGTGGGTTAAACCACAGAGCCTAGGGCTTGCTGATCAGAAGGTCGGCAGTTCGAATCCCTGCGACGAGGTGAGCTCCCATTGCTCGGTCCCAGCTCCTGCCCACCTAGCAGTTCGAAAGCACATCAAAGTGCAAGTAGATAAATAGGAACCGCTCCGGCGGGAAGGTAAACGGCATTTCCGTGCGCTGCTCTGGTTCGCCAGAAGCGGCTTTGTCATGCTGGCCACATGACCTGGAAGCTATACGCCGGCTCTCGGCCAATAAAGCGAGATGAGCGCCGCAACCCCAGAGTCGGACACGACTGGACCTAATGGTCAGGAGTCCCTTTACCTTTACCTTTAATCCTAGTGGAGTGCTCTAACTGCTACACCATGCTGACTTAGTTTTAGCAGCAATGCAGAATGCAAGGCAGCACTGTGGTAAAAGGAAATACAGTAATGGAAAGTGAGTGAAAGGGGTCTCAAAGGAGAGGGGAGAAAGGATCATCAACCATTGCTAGGACATGGCGCACTTACTCAGTTGTTACTTGAGTTTGACTTAGACTAATCACTTTCCCTGTCATCTGTAATAAGTGGTGCATTGGGTTAAAAATACATTTTTGGATTTCTTTGAATTCTGCCGTTCAAATGATAGAATGGAATACCTTGCAAGATGAGAGAGGCCTGCTTTCAATAAGCAGTTACTTTTGTGCTCTTTCTCCTCGTTCACAATTTTTTTTTGGGTGGTGGTGGTGGAATGTGCAGTCACATAGCAAAGAAAAACATAACCTGGAGGTATGCTCCCTCCTACCCCTTCTCTGAATATAGGACTCTGTTTCGAACATGAGAGGAGACATTTTAATAGTTCTGTTGGGCTGCTATGTGTGGAATGTAATAGTTCATGCATCAAAGACTCTGAAATGGATCCAGGTGCATGACTGGCCTTTGCTTTTTCTAAAACGAAGTACTGTGAGCAAGAAGTTGGGAGCGGCAGAAAAGTTAAAAAATGAGCAACTGGAAATGTAAACAGCCCATGCTTTAATCTTAAAAACTTCCATACTTCTCTCAGCCGGTGTACCTGTCAGTCTTAAGCTTTGTAATACAAAGCTGTCTTGTGGTTGCATGGGGGCTCATTTGACCTTTTGTTCATTGTCGTGTTTAGCTTTCATTTAGAATTTTGTCTTTGCTCTTTATCCTGGATTAAAAAAAAGAAATACATTTTTTTAAAATGCACCCAGATCCTTCCAAAGTACAAGGACTGAAAATGTGCTGGTTTAGCCTCAGACACCAAAAGCCAGCCCATGCAAAAAGAGCTTGCTCCTGGGCAGTCTTCCCTGCACCCAACTGGTGCCCTCCAGATGTTGTGGGACTTCCAACTCTCACCATCCCCAGCCAACATAGTCAATAGTCAGGGACGGTGAGAGCTATAGTTCAGTAACATTCGGAGCAGCAGCAGACAGCATGATGGGGCAGTGGCACTCATCTGACTTCTTTACATCACTACTGCTTACTAGGAGGCAGAGGGGGAAACACTGTCAAGGTCAGCACAGTGCGAACACAACATCTGGAGACCTGGATTGGCTCCCACCATTCCTTTGCATCCAACCAGTCTCTGACACATGGCCACTTCTGACCATGGGTACCCTGTACATTTCTGATCCTATTTTAATGAAGTATTAAATGTCTTATTTATTGGGGAAATATTCTAGATGGCTATATGAAGCAGGGTGCTTTTAAACTTGCTTAAAATATACCAGCTATGATCAGGCATGGCCAAATTTGGCCCTCCAGCTGTTTTGGGACTATAATTCCCATCATCCCTGACCACTGGTCCTGTTAGCTAGGGATGATGGGAGTTGTAGTCCCAAAACAGCTGGAGGGCCAAGTTTGTCCATGCTTGGTCTATGTTTGTCTGTGTGCTTGAAAACATGGCTTTTCAAATAAATAAATAAATATTGGAGAGAAGTTTATTTAGAAATACTGCTAGTTTCTTGGTCTTTTGTTCTGGAATGGCAGTCTGTGTGAGTTTACAAACTTGAAAAGAAAATCTGCATAATTGGCCAATAAAATCCCATGCGATAATTAAAAACAATCCAATAAACACTTAAACAGAAGCCGTATGCAAGAGGCTGGATGTAGCAATGGACTGGACGAGGGCCAATAAACTGAGACTCAGTGCAGACAACTGCTGGCATGTAGTACTCTTGGTGGATGTTTCAATGTCCCAGCCTAATGTCATTCAGTCAGTTCCGGAGGGAACTGTGCACACCATAAAGGATCAGCGTCACAGTTTTTGGATACTCATTGACCCAAAGTATTCTGTGTGCTTGCTAATGTGGCTGTTATGTTTTTGCATCTTGCTTTGGTCTTGTTTGCATGTTGTTTTGTGAGGGCATAACTCTTAAGGCAACTGAAAATTAATTCAGTAAATGAACTGATAACATGGAGCAAATCCTCATCTAATGATCTAATGGCGCTAGGGTGTTAACTGAGATTTCCAGAACCTTTGGGCCTGATACAGCTTGATTCTGTAGCTTTGCAGAGGAGGGCACATACCCCCAGAGCCAATTCTGCAATGCGGCACAGAGTGAAGCAACCTAGCTCTAGTGGCACCTGGAGCTAGAGAGATAGATGAAGGCAAGAACTGTTACCAAAGCGCAAAAATATCCCTTCTGTATCAACCCAAAGGCACATCTACTCCAGCATCTTGGAGCAAAGGACTGAAGTCAGAAAGCAAAACGCACACACATCTTTATTTGTGCTCAGTAAACAGATTTACTCACACACACAACTCTACAGATCCTGACCACAAGTTTTACATGGTTCCCCTCCTCAGCACGTGGCCTTGCAGAATGTGCAAGTACTTTCGTGTTGCAAAACCGCAGTCCTGCCTTGGCAACACCATTATTGCACCTAAACTATGTATGCCCTAACTCCAGTTCTTCCTGCCTGAGAAAAACGACAACTAATATTTGCCCACAATCAAAATCTGCCAGAGAATTAAGTAAAGGTTTTGAACATCAACAGGAGAGAAGATTTGTCTTGCCACTTTTATGGGGTTAAAAAGCATTTCCTGATAACCCATACAGAATATTTTTTTTAATCTCAAAAGGTTTAGTAAACTTTTAGGAGATATCTGAAGGCAGCCTTGTATTGGGAGGTTTCTAATGCTTGATGTTTGTATTATATTTTAGATACACTGTAAGCCTCCCAGAGTGGCTGTATAGGTGGGGTGTAAATAATAATAATAATAATATTATTATTATTATTATTATTATTATTATTATTATTAAGGGCTGGTATATTTTGTGTAAGAGTTAGTTGTGATGTTACAATGCAGTCTTGCATCATGTGGGTACTGATATTATGTGTGTGTGCAGTGCAATGCAGTGTAATTATAAAAAAATATTTTTCTAGTTTTCTTTTAGAAAAATCTAGTTGAAGCTTTTGAGTGGAATTCATTGTGCTCTATGAAGCCACTTGGTCACTGTTCTAGAAGGATTATTGGGGATGGGAGGAATTGCCTTAGGCAATAGATGGTGTATTGGAGGAAATAGATGGTGTATTTCCTCCAGGTAATATTAGATTGTAAACCTTTTTGTTTATGTCTGCATGCCTCTGGGCATTGTATGGTAAGCTCGTCTTGTCTCATGTTTTGTTCCCTGATCTAATGCACCCTGCCTATTATTCCCCACTTTTTTGACCTGTGTACAGTCTGAATGATGCAAATCATAAGTGCTTCTATTGCAGCCTGATTCTCAACAAGACACAAGTCCAACTGACTTTAAGTAGGTCTTGTTTCCTAGCAATTACCTGCATGTTTAGAATTGCAGTCAAAATACTGAGCTGAAATTATTTGGGAGAAAGTGTCATTGAACACAGAGGGACTTATTAAGTAAACCTCTAAAGCAGGGTTTCCCAAACTTGGGTCTTCATCTGTTTTTTGTCTAGAATTCCCATCATCTCTGACCACTGGTCCTGCTAGCTAGGGATGATGAGAGTTGTAGTCCAAAACCAGCTGGAGACCCATGTTTGGGAAACCCTGCTCTATAGCATCTGGATGCAAGGCTCAGTCCCACTGAACTTGGTGGGGCTTGCTTCTTAGTAAACATTCTTAGGACTGGGCTACATGTTGTACAACTGGGGGAAAATAGGGGAGATAATGAGTAGTAAGAAGTGATGGGTGTTCTGCAGGTGAGGCCAAACTTAAAAGTGGTGTGAAAGAAATGTGTGCATTTAGTCCTTCTGCATATTGCCAGACTCGTGCATGTTGCCATCCCCTCCATATAGACAGGGTATATGTCACACTGGTATTCCAATGGTGCAGATGTAATGTGATGCTGGTCACATATTAACCCGCCCTCCCAGCATGTTTTGTGTGTCCAACATAACCTTTCTTTAAAAAAAGAAAAAGAAAAGAACTTGAGAAATGTTGTTCCTGGGCCAAGATATAGTTCTGCTACAGAAGCCTTAATAGTGTCCCCCTTTCGTTGTAAGATGAAAAATGCATCACAGTATGTGAGCTGAGTCTAGCTTCAGATGTCTGCGGTTATGGAGACTGAACTCCCTGTAACATTAGAGAATCCAGTCCACATGTTGTGCATTCCAGTTCACTAGAATCTGGAGCAGTACCACCAGTCCAGGTTTACACAAAGCTCAGAAGCTGTAGAGATCAGGGCCCTGAGGAAGTTGCAAGGGAGTAGATTTCTGGTGGACTTTTCTCATGGTTTCTCATGATTTGGATCAGTGAGGTATCACTTTTACTGTAGCCCTGTGCGGGTGTTCTTGTTTGATTTGAGTTGATTTAATATGTGTATTCCTGTCTTCCATCAACAAATGTTGAGCTGAAAGCAGCTCACAATAGCATGAAAAACAATACCAAACACAATAGCATATAAAGCAAACAACAACGGATTCATCAAAACAATTACTACAATTCAATATTAAGTCATAGCAACTGATGGTATTGTCAGGATACTGCATAATCCTATGGAACCTTATTCCAGTTGTGGGTTATCAAATGTGTTCTTCACCATGAGGTGAATGGGGATACATTTGTGAGCCCCACTTTTTCTGAAGCTGTTCTCTATGTTTTGGAGAGCTTCTACAAGCACAGAGCTTTCCCTCTGCTCTTTTTTTTTTTTTTTTTTTTAAATAATTTTTATTAGGTTTTCCAAATTTTTGTCCAGCCCTGATTCAGGCCAGATCACATACAATTTATACAATCTCTGATGACTTCCTCACGCCCCCCCTCATTGTTTTCATTTATCATAATATACATTCTTTCCAGGTTTCTAATTCCACATCATTAACATTTCCATAATTTCTTAATTTCAAATCGTTTACCAACCACTCACATCTTTAACATTCTTATCTTTTACTTTAATCAGATCCCTATTCCCCCCCGCAGTCCCCGGTGCAGACTATTTCATTATCAAAATTGCTTATCATTTATAATATCTATCAATCTTATATCATTATTTTCCAAAAATCATACTGTAATCATTTCCTGCCATATCCAAGTTCAAAAACCAGTAGGCCACGAAACAGTTACTTCATATAAATGTTCATCCTATTCCTGCAGGATCCAACTTTGGAACCCATTGTCTTTGCTGCAGAGTAGCATCCAAAACGATAACCATTGATGTCTTCGATCTTTCATTCCATGCTTGGTCCAGATTGTCTCGACTTCCTCTCTGCTGCTTGACGTTGACGTTGAGCTGTAGTTTGTTGACTATTCTCTTAATGTTTCTCTTTTTCCTAATGATGACGACAGCTCTTGACTTATGGTGGATAATTCTTTTGCAGCTGATTCTCTTCTGAGTAGACTTTTTCTGTTTATGCTCAACAAGTACACTGTTCACAGGGTTTGATTGCAAATCCTGGCCAATCAGACCATTGTTTATGCTTTGCTTTATCTCTGTCACAAAGCTGTTCCCAGCAGCAGCCAGTTCAGCTCTCAGTTCTTTCACTCCAGCATTGTAATCCTTTCTGAGTTCTTTCAGTTTCTCCAACAATGTTGACAAATCCACATCCTGTTTCACCGCCATTTTTAGCAAACAGTTTTTTTCTAACTTTTCCAAACTTTTTCAAACTTTATAAAAGTTCCAAAATTCCAAAATAATCCTCTTGTTCACACAAATTAAATTGACTTCATCTGCCCCTAGGACCGGGGAGGCGCAGGGGTTAAATCTCCGAAACAAAGTGTCAAATTCCAAGCATTACTTCTCAAGCTTCTCAAGCTGTGCAACAATGCCCTGTCGTTGTTACACAATGGCAAGGGACGGACCTCCGTATTTTCGCCCTCAAGCCAGTCCGAATTGATTCAAAATTAAAACTTTTTCTTGCAGGTTACTTACAGTTCCTAATTGAAGAATTGGGAGGAATCGGCGCGCTCGGCTGCGGCGATCTTGCAGCTTCGCCAGACGGGGCTGTAAACGGACCCTGGAGCTCCGCCGCCCGATCGTCCGGGAGCTCCGCTAAGAGCTCCCTGGGACCGGGATCGGCGTCCGAGCTCTTGCGGGTCCTCCAGACCCCGGGACGCCCTTCCCGGGGGTTTTGGGGGTCGCGGCGCTGGCATGAGCACCCCTTTGCCCGGTCTGGCGGGGGAATGTCAAGAGCGACATGTCCCCCCCGACCGCCATCTCCGGCACGCCAACCGGAAGCTCGCTTTCCCTCTGCTCTTCCTCCTCAAGCTTGCATGATGAAAAAGATGCCTAAAGAGGGACTTGGTGTGGTGTTAATTGCACTGAATTGTGCAGAACTTTCAGGCAGAAGTGATTGTGAGTTATGAACAAAAGGAGAACACTATACATTTCAAACCACGCATTATGTCTGCTAATAAGTCATGGTGAAGATGGTGTAAGGCTGTTAAAGGGTGCTTATGCCTGTCTGTGCATTTGTGGTTTTTGTCTGAACCACATCCATGAGCTAAGTGTTTGAATGCTTGTGGGCACAGGAGGATGGGGCAGTAAATAATGACTGCGAAATCATTATTTTAAGTGCAGAGTATGATCTGCATGAAAATTTTAAATTAAGGATGAAGGAATCAATCTGTTTCTGCATATATCTGAGAATATGTTTTTTTAAATTCCCATGAACATTTGCATTTAAATGGACAGTTGAATACTTACTTCTAAAGCATTTTCTCTTTTTTTAAAAAAAGTACCGGTATTTTAAAATGCATTTTGATGCGCTTTTAAACCCGATAACAGTTTTTGAACATGTAGGAGGTGAGACTATCAATTGATAGTGCAAATGCCGACCCACACAAATGCATTTAAATGCAAAACTCCCCAATTCACACTGTCCAAAACAAAATGAGAACTGAAACACAGGATCCTTCAAAATTTGCACTTCCCCGAATTTTGCAATGTAGTTCTCCAGCCAGCAGTGTGTACAAAATTCATGTACTAGGGTAAACTGTGCATAAAATTGCATATGTTAGTGAAAATAACATTAAAACGCATTGTATTTAGGGAAATCACTTTGCAACAATGGGTTTATTAGGCAAGATTGTATAGCAACATGTGCATATTAGGATATATTTGCTGATGGATTTTCATGAGGACTTAAAAAAAAATAACAATCACAAACTGATGTGGAAATGTGGAGAACTGAATTTAGGAATGCGGGGGTGGGCAATAAGAAATTGAGAGGAAGCAAAATGGACAGATTCACCCATCCCTATCTTTGGCCATGCTGGGTGGGACAGAGGCCATAATCTCTGGGAGACATCAGGTTGGGCTACATTGATATGGGCAATACTGAACTAGATGAGCTACTGATCTGACTGTGCAAGGCAGCTCCCTTATGGGTTAACTGAGTCTTGCCATCTGGATCTGTAGAGGTTGTGCCCTGGAAAATTATTATATTACTTTTAAGTGCACATTCAAGGAAATGAGGGAAATGTTTCAACCTAGTATTGAAGAATGACTGATTGCCTTCTTACTTCCAATCATGGAGTATTTTTCAGCTTGTACAAAATGTTCCTGATGATAATTAATATGACTTAGATGTTAAGAGCCCATGCTTCTCTGCAGCGGAACCCTTAAATTCTCAAGCCTTATGTAGGTCTTGCAGTCTGCCATGGTCTCAAAACAGTAGTTAGAAGGACATTTTGCTGGCTTTTGAGAAGAACTGGTAGCTGCAAGTTGTTAAACCAAATTAGTTCCAAGAAGAAATGGGATTTGGCCTTCCTGCAAATTTCCTTAGAAACTTTTGTGTTTTCTAAAGTGTTTTTAGGACACTGGAACAATAAACCAAAGTTGAATCATGTGCTGGATTTCATTGTTGGCAGCTGAAGGGTTCGGTTGCTTTTGAATGCTTCTGGTTGGGGATACTGCAGAATGAAAGGCTTTATGATAAAGAACTAGGAATCTCCTATAATAAATAGATGGCTAATTCTAAAATACGTTAGGCTCCAAGTTGGCTTTTATTAATTATTCTGAAAGACAAGGCAATGCAAAGCAAAGCAAAATATTTTGTATGAGTTATCATTATACATTTGTTGCCATGCAGACATCTATGACTCTGCTTTTGGGGATGTTTAGAGGGGGCCCTGCTGTTATAGAGGTGGGGACATTGGGGTTGCTGGCTTTGCCTTGGACTGTATAGCTCTACACTGCCACAGAGTGGTGATTTGTCAAAGGCCCCATTGCAATGGAACCACGGAGTGGGTTGGGCATGGAGGGAAGGGGTGAAACCGGTGGCCCAAGGAGAACAAGAAGACATTTGGTTGTTTACAACTGATATGGAAGAACACTCTTCACTCTTAGGAGATCTTGCCTCACTGCTTGGTGTTGAATTATTACTATTATTTCATTTACTAATTGCTCACTGTGAGGCATCCAGAAGTGATATACACTATAATACTATGGAAAGCAGTTACAGATATGAAAACAGTTAAAACAGTGTCTGAAACTACAACAGCATAAAGTCAGTTCAAATCCAGTGCGGATACCAACTGAGATATAGGTCTCTGTTTAGAAGGCTTGTTGAAAGAAGAATGTCGATAGGGAAGGTGCCTGTATGGTTTACAGTGGGAGGGAGTTCTGAAGGGTAGGTGTTTCCACACTAAAAGCCCATTTCTGGTGTTGTGCAGAATGGACCTCTGGATATGATACCACATGGAGGATTCCCTCTTTCGCAGAATGCAGTGATAAGTTGGGGTTGTTGTTTTTTTAAGTATCCTAATCCCAAGCTATACAAGGCTTGAACCTAGCCCCAGGTTGTTTCAAACCTAAAATTCAGGTGACAATGCATGTCTCGTTGAATGATGCAGTTTCATTTCATGCGGCTCAATGTGGTTCTTCTGTTTTTTCAGTAACTCCAGTCGAGTGTTTCATTGATGCAGTTTCATTGATGCAGTTTTCAGTGATGTTGGAAAGTTTTGAGAAAATACCGGTAGTGGAATCTAGTGTTTTGTTTCGTTAAACAATTTTAAATAATGGTGGTTTAGATAATTGGGTGTTTTATTATTATTGTGAATTTTCATGATGATTGTGTGAGATTGTATGCTGCTTTTGTGGCATGTTTCAGTTGAGTTTTGATCCAGTCCTGCTTAGGCAGTATATAATTTCCCACTGTGATGAATAATAAGCAATTTAAAGCTTTATTTGTTTGTTTAATGCGTTTGTACTCCACCTTTTGGGGCACATTGCCCTTGCAAGACGGCTTACTATTTATTATTATTAAATCGTATAAAACATCACAACACAGCAATACTTTTAAGTACCATTTCAAAGTTAAAACTTAGCAGCTGTGAACAATTTTCCAGCCCAGCAAATTAATTAGTTACAGATCAGAACAAAAATATAATTCAAAATTAAAAGCCCGTAGCCGTTTTTTCTCCCCAGCACAGCAAATTAATTAAATGTGGACAGGAGTCACAATATTTTCAAAGTTCTTTTAAAAACCAGCAATGCTAAAGCCATATGTGCCTCACTGGGGAGGGAGTTTCATGTGACAGAAATAATCATAGCATTTAATTTGATTTTGGGTAGCTTTAGCCAACCCTTAAATACATGCCCATGTCCATTTTTGACTCTCATAAGTGGCATTATGCTTTGAATATATGCCTGCGCTGTACATTCTCTGTGGACTTTGAGGATTTCTCCAGGCAAGGCTTTGAGTTCCAAGATGGAGGCCAAGTTTAATCAAAACCAACTGCTGCTTACTCAGTGACAACTAATCCCGATAGCCATGCTCTACCTTCACTGCTTCAGAATACCAGTTGCTGGAAACCACAGGAGGGGAAAGTGCTGATGTGCTCAGGTCCTGGATGTGGGGTTCCCAGAGGCACCTGGCTGGCCATTGTGAGAAAAGGATGCTGGACTAGATGGGCCTGACTCTTGAAAAGGTAAAGGGACCCCTGACCATTAGGTCCAGTTGCGGACGACTCTGGGGTTGCGGCACTCATCTCGCTTTACTGGCCGAGGGAGCCGGCGTTTGTCCGCAGACAGTTTTTCCGGGTCATGTGGCCAGCATGACTAGGCCGCTTCTGGCGAACCAGAGCAGCACATGGAAACGCCATTTACCTTCCCGCCAGAGCGGTACCTATTTATCTACTTGCACTTTGACGTGTTTTTGAACTGCTAGGTTGGCAGGAGCAGGGACCGAGCAATGGGAGCTCACCCCATCACAGGGATTCGAACTGCCGACCTTCTGATTGGCAAGCAGTTCCTAATGCCCATCTCTAACAAGATTTTACTGTGCAATTCCATTTTTGCAAAACTGGAGAAATCTATGCAGTAAACATAACGTTACTAAGAACAAATAGTTGCAACTTTCTCCTGCCTCACCGATGGAATTCTGTGGTTTGAATTTCTAGCACATGATCTATTCAGGGATTCATCTTATGCTGAATGAGGTTTTTTGGGGTTTTTTTTTTTTAAACTAACTTGTTGAACAAACTAGAACATATATTGAACAAGACTCACATGGATTTGAGGTTACCTCAAATTCACTTTGTGGTTATGCTGAATCTACCCTAGTTCAAATGACATACATATTAATAAGAAACTACTCAAAGGAAACTATTGCGCCATTCATGATCAGTCACCCTATAATAAATTTGTGGCAGTGGGACAATGATGTGATGGACAAAAATGGCCAGTTGCCCATCTTGTTGCCAGCTTGTGCTGGGATAATGGATGTGGTTTGTCTGGTGATCATGGAATTTACTTGACATATTACGGTCTGTGCAGCTTTCCCCATTTATGAATGTTGGGGAGCAGATACGGCTATCAAAGTGTGGACCCCAGGGATAACAGACAATCCTAATAATTGCACATTGCATTAAGCTGCTGCATCCTGCTGCTGAGCAGACTTCAGCATGCAAAAGTGCCCTTACAGGCAATGTAAACCTTGGAACTGTCCTAAATCCTAAATATAAACAGCAAATATTTTAGGAACTGACACACGGAATGATGTTGGAGACAGAGAAGATTGTGTTGTACAGAAGGCAGCTGTTGTGTTGGTTCTTATCTGCAGCTGAACAGGGGTCTCTAAGGTGCTTGATTTCATGTCTGCAAACTCGACCAGTTTTTTCTTTTTCTTTGAAAAGGGATACAAGGGAAGTAATGAAAATGATACCATAAAATCAGACAATTGCCATTGAGTCATTGTTGACTCAAAGACATCTTGCTTTGAGACCCATTTGGATCCCTCAAAAATCCTTACTCAAGAGTGATTTCTTCATTGTGTTTTGACTTTTTATTATGGAGATACAGCTGTTCTGTTCCCTGCCTAGAAACAATGACCAAAAAAGAAAAGAAAAAAGGATTGCTTCATAGATCAACCAGTGAATATGAACCCAGCTCTGCACAAGTTACTTCTTTGGGTTGTTGCCCATCTTTGCCAAACAGCGCTACAAACACACTGAGAACATTTGCAGGCATTTGGTGTGATCCAGATGGACTCCCATCTAATTAATCTTGTTTTCCGTGGTGGCCAGCCAGAAGCCTCCATGGAAAACCCACAGGCACAACATTCGGGGAATGCTTATTTATTTTAAAAATATTTATAGTCCACTTTTTTGCTTGAAAACAGGCCTCCAACATGGTTGGCCATAAGTGAAAATGAATACAGTATGATTGCATCTTACACATATTTAACTTGTGAGGTTTCAACCATGCATGGTTGAAGTCTGGCTGGTTAAAATTCTGCAAGTTAAATGCAAGTAAGGTGGGCAGCTTAAATGTTATCTTCACGTGGGTTTTTGCAGTGCAGAAAGAGCTTTTAGGCTCTCTGTCTTGCTTTGAGGGCAAGTCCCGCTGAGTGTGTGGGCTGTGAAATACTCCTGCAAGATCTCACAGGGCCATCCAAGTTCCCATGAGCACCCCTAGACTTCCAGAGCCAGCGGGTTGAGTGGGGCTTGCCTGGCAAGCAAGGCAAAGAGCTTAAAATCTCTCTGCCCTGCTTGCAGGGGGGGGGGGCAAGGCCCTTTTGGTGTGCTGGCTCCAGAAGACTAGAGATGCTTGCACGTGGCCAGTTCCATGGGGGCCGGTTGAGTATGCATATTTTCAGGTGTACACAGAACCTTTGGAACTGAACGCCTGCATAAGAGATTGTACTGCATATTGCACATAAAATTCAGTGTTGACTTACAAAATCTCTGCAGGGACAATGAAGGAAATTGTACTCTCTCCTGGAAGTTGCTACTGTTTTGACTTTTTCAGTTTCTGGTCTTCAAAAGTTCCATGGAGACAATAGGAGAGTGTCACACCCACACCCAATGTGTTCTACCTAGGAAAATGGTGTTGCACCAAGTGCTTTAGTCCCTGGGTGACAATCTCCCCTTTGCTTCTCATGAATTTGTATTCAGAAGCATGCAACATCTGAAGCTGGAGATAGCATATGACTAGTGAGTCACTGCTACCCTATTTCTCCATGAATTTATCCAACAATATTTTAAAGCCAACGCTGTCTTCAAGATTCACAGGTCTTTGAGACGGCCCTGTTCAACCTTCCCTTGTTAGAGTGCCTTCCTTCCTTTCATCCTCCCTCCCTCCCTTCTTTTCAAAAAGTTGATAAGCATATAGCAGTGGTCATCAACCTCTTCAGATATGGGACTCTATCAGCAGCTGAAAAGTCAGCACACCAGAGGTTCCCCAATGTTATTTTACAGGGTCAAGTTTTTGTGATGAGAACACTAGAGACCATTTGCTGCCTTTTGCAATGAGCAGTTCATTAGAAATGAACAGGTTGAGTCCGTCAGGAGGAAGCAAGCATGCGGGTGGTACTAGCAACACCAGTCCTACTCCTCAGTATATGTCTGAGCTGAAGCTACTTCTGGCAGCAAGCTTCAAACTCAAGCCTGTGCTCCCTTATTTTCTTTTTTCCTGGCCAAGCTCAGGACTGTAAGAAATTGTTCCTTCTGCCCCCAGGCAAGTAAGGTGTGACATAAATTCTAATGCCTTAGTTATCACAGGATATCAGAAGCTATTAATCAGGACCACATTGTGCTCCATAACCTGCCAAGCTCTACAAACACTTAACAGAGGAAAGCAGGGCTGTTTTGCATAGCCAAATAATATGCTTTCAGCAATACATTAAACTTTCTAGGGATTAAATTACAGTTTGGAGTTAGACCCAGTTTCTTCTCTTATGCTGCCTGGTGGGCTGTTTATCTCCCCCACCCACCCACCCACCTGCACCTGAATTGCAATGCTAACAATGATTTCACATATCTATTTTTTTCTAATTGCAGTCCACAACAATAGCAAATACGTTTCATTCGAATGCATGTGCAATCCCTTTTCCTCCCTTTCGAACCAGCAGAAATTGGCCCTGGCTGTTAACACATCAAGCCCTTAGGAGGTTAATGTACCACATAAATACTGCATTTATCACAATTTTGCCTCCTGTCTGGTAATAAGTGTGAAATATCTTCCTTCAGGGGTTGCAGTCATTCCCCCTCCCCCTGTTGTGCACACAGCCAGATGCCACCTCCCTATCCAATTTTACTTCTGTAAAATATTTCAAGGTGGGCTTTTTGGGCGAGGAGCGGTGAGTCTTGATAGTTCAGCCCATCCATTTCCTTCATTTATAAAGAATTGCTCCCACGCTTTAAGTTTTGTGATGTGTATTCAGTGTTCGCAATAAGCTAAACAAGATAGGACTCTCACAGAGAAGGTATGGAACTTGTTCCTCTACCTAATGGCCATCTTGATTATTTGAAAGTGCCAGCTGGCAGCCTGCTTTTTCTTGTTACTCTTTGCCCATTATTTTGTCTTGGACGAATCTAGTTTTAACACCAGATTCTTTGAGCCCTCCTCTTTGTTTCTGATACTTTAATCAGGAAGCATGCTATGATTCCTTCTCTGTCCTGAGCAAAGTAATCTGGTGTATGTAACTTGATCTAGTGGGCCTTTAACTCTTTTTAATCTTTCATCTGTTGGATTGAATTTGTTGGAACTTGGGGCTAAACTGGCTTCTCCATAGTCACATTCTCATGTAACAATAAAACAAGGCTTTTTTGTGGTTTACCATGCCTGAGTAGGGTGCTAGTGCAACTGCCCAATTGCTTGCCTTCCCCGTTGTATCTGAATCGGTCATTGTTGATTTGCTGTTCTCTAACAAACTATCATTTCTAGCCAACATTAGGCAAGGATTTGTTGTTGGTTTATGGGCCATGGCTTGTTTGGAAGAAAACGACAACAATCCTTGGCTCAGACATAATGGGTAGCCAAGGTTTCCTTGTTTGTTAGTTCTGCTAGTGGCAGGGGAGGAGTGAAGTGGAAGTGATCAACCTCCACGCTGCTCATTCATGGTCAACCATGACAGTGAGCCAGAATCATGCAAACGTGGCCGGTATGTTAACCTGCTTTTTGTAAATTCTGTAACAGAGCTCAGTGAAAGCCATGAGGAGCTTTGACTGCCTAGTTTCACAGTCCTACATGATTTCACTGGACCTAGGATTGTTCTGTGCACTGCCAATCCCCTCCCAGTAACAGCAACCTTTATGTTAACATCATTAAAAAACAACAACACGATTTAGTGCTGATGACTTTGAGGTTGAATCTGAATTCGTATCTTCTGCCACTTGTTTGAAATTGTCCAAGAGGTGGTGTCAGGTTTAGAAATAGCATCACATTAAAAAAAAAAAAGAAATAGCATCACATCCTTTAATAGACCATTCATATTGTGGTTTTCTTCAATTTCCAGTTTCCACTGGTAGGAATTAATGCGATAGCATTTTGCAAAACCAAAAATGAAGGAAGTGCTCCTGTTCTCACTTTCCTCTGTGCTTTTTACTTATCAGCTTGTTGCTTTGCTTAGGAATGTGGGAAGCTAACTTATAGAAAGTCAGATAATTGGTCCGTTTATCTTAGTATCGTCTGCACCTGTTTTCCCCAATCTGGCACTTTCCAGGTATTTTGGGCCCCTTCTCCTATCAGCCCGAGCCAGTGTGTCCAATGGTCAGGGATGATGGCAATGCACCAGGATGTGCCCTGGCTGGCCAGCTCTGCAAGTGTGTTTCCTAGCTCTTTCTGGAGATGCCTGGAATTGAATCCAGGATGTTTTCGCTGGTGCTCTCCCACTGAGCTGTGCCTCCTCCAGAATTGCAATGCCTTCCTAACCACGTCTACTCAGAAGTACTATTGAATTGAGAGGAACCTAGGAAGCAGCCTTCTACTGAGTCAGAACTTTGGTCCTGCTGGCTCAGTATTGTCTACACTGATTAGCAGTTCTCTGGGGCATTCAGTCTTTCCCAGCCCTACCTGGAGATGCTGGGGATTGAACGTGGGACCTTCTCCATGGAAAGCAGATGCCTTTCCACTGAGCTCCACCCTTACTCAGATAAATGCAGTTAGGATTGCAGGCTGAGACTTGACAATCAGCTTAATTTTCAAATAATGCTAGAGTTTGTGTTTAATGAAAACTGTTCCAGAAATGGTTTTTCTCTTATAAGCCTAACTTGGACATCAAGCTTTAAATATATGCACAGATCGAACGACCACATTGCCAGCCCGCTTCTGTTTAAGCAGCTGAGTTTCCACCTGCAGAAACTGCATTCACATCTTTGTGAAAATAGTTTGCATAGACTTTTCTCTGCAACAAAGCAGCATTCTCCCCCCAAAGCTCCTGCTTTATACTACACGACCCGTTTCACTATTCACTATTCACCCTTGACACTTTTCACTATTAATGAAACTTCCTAAGGATTGGTTGCTTTATCAACTCCGTTTTTCATATTTGCTGCCTTGTTGAACTTTATATTTCCCCCATAATGGCCTTCCACTGTTGTGAGATGCTGAATGAACATTCCTCCTGTTTCTTGAAGCATCTTGTCTTTGTTAAAGGATAGTGTTTCTTCATTTCATTAAGCTTATAAGAGTTTCTTAGTACTGAATGAAAAGAATTGTAGGTATTTCAGGAATCTAGGAATAGCTATTTCATAATAAAGGACTTAAAAGGAAGGGTTTTCTCTCTCTTTATACTCGGATCGCCTGCTTTCAAAAAGAGAGAGAGAAACTCCCCCCCCCCTTCTAAGATACAGCATGGAGCTCTTACTATTCCGTGCTAACATTTGATATTCTGGTTTTACAAGCTCTAAAGCTTATTGTCGTCACTGAGAGGTTGAAATGGTAGAAATGCAGTTTTTTTTGGTCTGCCATAACCCTTTGCAGACTGCGGATTAACTTTGGAGAAGTTCAGTTTAACATGAAGTGGTTGCCTTTTTTGTGCAGTTGCATAGTACTGGAATTCTAATTGAAGGTGCATGTTGTGCTATATAGACAAGATGTAAAATGGGGATGACACTCACAGCTTTATCTAAAACCGATAACCATATAAAATGTTCCTTTAAACAGACTAGTAAGATTAATGTCTTGCCTTCTTCAAAGTGCGCCAGATAAGAAATTATACAAATAATTGCATCAAAATGTGACTGATTTCGCAGAAATCTCTTATGCTGATGTACTGAATCAGAGAGCACACATTATTATTATTATTAGTATTAGTATTAGTATTAGTATTATTTGTAAACCACCCTATACCCTTAGGTCTCAGGGCGGTTCACAACACAAAGTTACAGTATACAAAGTATACAAGTATACAGTATACAAAAAATAAAAATAATCAAAACATAAAGACAGTAAAACATGGTTTTTCACTTGGCGAGCTAATGCCTTCTCCCACTCCTATTCCGAGTCATCCTCCAGAGAACTCCATATGTCTTTTCACTGCTGATTCTTTCACTGCCGATATCTTCTCCTACCATCAATTGTCCATTTGGCGAAAGGATCTCATCTCTCAAGTGAACCTTTCCACATTTCCATGCTAGTCTGTTTTTCTTCTCACCATGGCAGAGGAAGTGCGCTGACACCTACACATGGAGTTGGTACTTCCAGGAGGCCAGAGAAGACATTTACCATCACTGCCCTCCCTGGCATTTGCCTTTCAGCCTCCTCTGGAAAAGGTTCCCCATCCCTGACTTACAGATACTACAGGGTTATTTTTGTCTGTAGGTACAGAAGTCTCCCTGCTTTAATGAATACAGGTGTGTATTGGTTCATATGCAGTGGCAAACTATGGCTTGCATTAGGTGCTGGACTGCCATACAAACTATAGTTGGTGCATTCCCCCTTTGCCCCTCACCTTCCCTGAGAATTTCCAGGTGCTGTCCCAACAGTGGCCTCTGAGTGCAGAAGAACATCCTAGGCTATGCCTTTAGGCGTGGGATGGAAGTCCAAACCACAATTGGCCAAACCTTAGTTTACAAACTATCTTCAAACATTATTGGTTTCAGATCCTGGTTTGGTAACCTCTCAGAAACCACAGATTTTTCAGTTTATCAAATGGTGTTAAGTTCAGACAGTGTGGTTTGGCATTATATCAACGTCGTAAGTAAAAAGCCTACTGATGTTATACAGATTGTTCCCTGCAGTGGCAGAGCACAACTTGTAAACATGGCAGGACGTTCCATAAGCAGCGAGTGCTGTTCAAAAGTTCAGGTTTTTTGTTTTTTGCAAGTATCTTCATTTGTACTTCTCCAAACTTGTTTTCGTCAGTCTTGCAACAACAACAACAAAATCAACAAAAGTTCCTAACCTATAAGATTCCCATTGGCTTGGAGGAAGGGAGTGGGACAGTGATTGTCACTGATCTCCCTGCAGACGCCTGGAAGTCTCTGGTAGATTCTTATGAGCAGCATGAGAGGACCACTAGGAGTTGCAGGGAGAGGGAGAAAACAGCCACAAAATAATCACTTTGGTACTCTCACAAACATTAATGAAACAAGTTTTATTGAAAACTTAAAACATAAATACTGTATTAAAAAGGGAGGAAATCCCAGAAATTACACTTATTTCAAAGACAACAAATTTCAACACAACTTGAAATGTGATCAAATCGACCCTTTCTTTCCCCATTACATTCATATCAAAGCAGTCTTGTAAAATAAATAAATTGTTCCATAGGACACAGGAGACAGAATACACTGAAGGGGGAATAATCTTCAATTCAGGGAACAAAGCATTCAAAGAAAGGGAAATTGGGACTGCTCTTAGTAGTACATCGTTAATAGCTCGGTAGTACAATTTGCTCTTTTATTTTTTAGAAAGGAACTGCAGTGAGAATCTTGTTTCCTGTAAATAGCTGCTTTGGTCCTTCTGTGAGATTATTATTTGTTTTGGGCAGCCTCCTTGCTTAAACAACCTTTTGAAAATAACTTGAATGAACAACCCTGGAGCTCTTGCTACACTAATGCTTAATTTGATTGGAACATTGTCCCCGAGTAGGACATTCATAGCAACAGTCAACAGAGAATACACAAAAAAGTGGTGGGTTGAGAAATGATTCCAGATGTGGGTGATGAGATCCTTTTTTCCATGCTGTGATCCAACGCTAATTGTTAACTAAGTTGGACATCTCTGTGTCTGTCTCTCTCTGTGTGTCTCTCTCTGTATGTACTTTCACTGCAGCTCTGTTGAGTGTCAGTGTGCTACACAATTGAATTAGTCACAGCTATTCTGCGTCCGGTCAAACAGCCAGCAATATTATTCGTCTTAGAAGTTCTATTGTTGCATCTAATGGTGCCTTCTCCCCTCGGCAACGTAGGAGCCCATTCCACTTTGCTGGTGAACCACATAGTGCGACACTACTTAACTATAGCATTACATATGAAACAGATTTGTAATTGATGGTTACATGATAGCTAAAATATAATTCTACATTCTGATGGGTTTGTATTTTTAGGTACTACTTATGTCAGCACTGGCTACAGAGAGTTTCTCTCTTTCCGCCTCCCCAGCCTTATACATTGATTACCAAGGGTGTTACTATGTACTTAAAATACTCAGGACACAGGTCTCTGTCACAAATTTGTTGTACATATGGATACAGATTTAGGCCCCTCAATCAAATTACGATTGTCAGTGGCTAATGTCCTAATGGCACTCCACACATTTTGCAGCATACCTTGCCGTCCTGTAAGCAAAATTCTGTCAGTCTCATGAACGAGGTGTTAAGGGCATAAACAGCTTAGATGCTTTAAATTATAGAAGCACAGCAAGATGAATGTTGTTTTCTCTTCAGAGCCAGCGATAAGAAAATTAGAACGTTTGTTTGCTAACTGCCAACTCTTGCATGCCTTGTGCGATAAGCATCACACCTCAGAGCAGCAAGGCTTAAATGTTTAAGCATTTCGCTTTTGAAGTGTAGTGAGTTAGTGTTCTACTTAGAAACGGCTCTGTTTTGCTTTGGTGGCACAGGATAGATTCTTGGTACTCTTTCAGTTGCTTACATTGCATGAAGACCAGGCCTGTGAAGGAGTTCGGCATAGGCAAGTTTCCCATCACTAAGTATTTGGTAAAACTGGAAAGCTGGATTTGCTGACTATATGGTGATTCAGTAACCAAGCATGTTAGAACCCAGTTTTGTGTATTATAGTCAAGCGTCACTATCACATGTGACTTTCTTCTGGCCTTAGTAATAATGAGCCTGCCATGGAGGTCAGGGATGGGGAACATGGAGTCCTCCAGATATTGACAGACTACATAATCCATTGACCACCCGGGCTGTGATTTATGGAAGTTGAAGTCCAACAGTATCTGGACTGCCACAGAGGTTCCTTATCCCCAAGGCATCTCTTTCAGTGTCCAATCCCACCCAGCTTGAAAAATTTAACAAAACAAAACTCTGTGTGATCCCAGACTAGAACAACAGATATCTTAATGTCATTAGCTGTGTTTGTAATATATCCAACTGTGGTTATAGAAATAAAGGTGAATTTCTATAGCTGTTTTCTGTGGCGTTTTAGAAACATTCACAGAAACATTAGATGCAAATACTGAATTCAGTGTGATTGGTGATACCCCACCCCACCCCCAAAAATCCCATATGTGAAGCCAGAATTAAAGAGACCTTTGTACAGAACTGTATGGCTGATTCTGCTGCCTGTTGAGCCAGCAGGTGTGTGTAGACCTGAGTTTTCACAATTGGGTGCTAGGTCATTTGTTTGAGCTCAACAAAGTTTGGCATAAGTGTAAGTCTTTCCTTGCTCCATCCCACCCCTGCCACACTGCCACCACTCCCAGGGGGCAAATCTCGAACGCAGTTGACTAAGATTTGGACTTGTGCGAGGATTCAGAGACAGTGAGATAGAGGAAATAAGGAGGATAGAGCAAGGAAGGAGGAGCGAGGCACTATTAATTTCCTGCCCCAAAGTAGGGGGAGTAAAGAGAAGCACCATGACTCGTGAATGTATGGTGTCTGAGTCTGGGTTTACTAGCTGTGGCCAAGCATGAATTCTGTGACAGAGAAACCCTCCTGCATGTCATTGACAGTGAGCATAAAAATGTAAAATATAAACACATTACAGTATTTCTCCCCTGTTTTGTTCTGTAGATATTGTTTCCTGAACCTTTGAAACCTGGTTAACCCATTCTTGATTTCCTGGAAACTCATTGCCTGGATTGCAAAGCCTGAATCAGTTCATTTCACATACTTGAAGGAAGATTTGACTTAATGGCTGTACATGATGGGCCCACTTTTTAATTTTTTTAAGAGGTTCAGCATCTGCTAATGGGTCATAGGTTGGATGGAAATGGAAGGCTATGAGAACCTTCATGTAGAATTGGGGAGGAAATGCTTTGACATTTTTATAAGCTTAATAGAAGTTGTAATTGTTTTGTGGCATCTGTAATAGCCACTAATTAAGATGGTGCTTTTCAAAAGTAATTCAATTCATTAGCTATGCAATTGCCTGCTTTTCTTCAGAATATATAACTGGTAAACATGCTGCATCTCTTACACTTGTTTCTCCATGTATTTTTCCATCAGCTGGAAAGCTTTGACAGTGGTGGATTTGTTTTTATATATATATGTATGTATGTATTTTTGCAGGTCCTTCCTCACTCCATCTCCAGTGCTGCCTATTGATTAGCAGCTGCTTGCATAAGTGCCGGGGGTGGTTTGAGAAAAGAACAAACGGTGTGCTTTAAAAACAAGATTCTTTGGTATGAGCTTCTGCAAGTTTCCAGGGGGGCTGCTTTGCAATTTGACCACTTGGAGAGATTGCAATTAATTGCTGCTAGGCTGGGGTAGTGAGGCAAGAGGGAAGGTTGTGATGTGAAGAGTTATCGGCATGCATGCATGCCAGCAAGGTTACCCTGACAGCTTTAATCATTCAATTGCATTCTCTGGAGCTGGAAAGGAAGGTCCTCTGAAAGGCAGAAAATGGATCTGTGAGACAAAGACAGATAAATGCTTCCTTAGCCTTTAATAGCAATTAATTACAGGGAAATGCATTCATAAGAGGTTTGTTTATTTGTTTGTTTATTTAAGAGGAAAGGCTGTGGTCCTCAATGGTACCAGCATCTTACTGCCTTAAAAGGATTAAGTTTGGCACCTGGGTCTTCATTAACAGATCGTTCTCTGAATTTACCTTTATGTGTAAAACACAGACTGATGTTACTGTGGCTGAAAAATGTACACCCACATTTTGAACTATAATGGAGAATTAGCCGTGCATGCTTCCTTCTATTTGGGACTGAGACTGATGACTGCGCTTTTTCTTTTTTCTTTGTAAAACATGCAGAATTGCTATGCTAATTGAGGTAAATCCATCTGTGGTTTGGCTGGCTGGCTGGCTGGCTGCCTGCCTTACTGCTGCTACAGTTAGAAGAACAGCTTATCTATTTAAAAACTTAAACGTGGAGTGGCACTTCAGGGTTTGAACTGGAGATAGCTTCTCGGAAGCAGCTATTCTGACGTCTTCAGAGCTGAGTGCTCCCACTCCAACCACGTTGGAGGCTGAGCAGAGAGCACAATAAATATGGTGGCAGCAAAAGACCCCAGTCTTCATATCCAGGATTAGGGTGTTGCTTTTCACAATGAAGCTGAATCCCCCCCTTTTTTGAATTCTGATGTTATATTGTGCAGATGGGAGTCTTTGTTTAGATTTCCAGAAATGTATGCTGTGTCTAAAATGCCTAGGCATGCACCAGGTATAGTTGTTGTTGTTTACTCGTTTAGTCGTGTCCGACTCTTCGTCACCCCATGGACCAGAGCACACCAGGCACTCCTGTCTTCCACTGCCTCCCGCAGTTTGGTCAGACTCATGTTGGTAGCTTCGAGAACACGAATAGTTGTATAGTAGACAACTCAAAAGATGAAGGGTGTTTGGTTTGTTTGTTTTTTAGGTGGTGGGATTGAAGCAATTAAAATTGTGCTACTTAACAAGGTAAAACACACAACAATAAATGGTTTAGCAATGGAATTTAGATGCCTCAATTTTATAAAAAAAATTCAGTGCCTATATTTATTTATTTTTATTTATTAAATTTCTATACCGCCCTTCCTCCGAGGATCACAGGAAGAGGAATGTTTTTGGCTGACAACTAAATATGTGTTAAAAAAATGCCAGGTGAATCTTCCCGGAGAGAGCACCCACAAGCAGGGAATGGCTGCAGAAAAGGCCCAAGCTCATGTTGGCATCCTGTGGACCTCTCATGGAAGAGGCACATGAAGAAGGGCCTCAGATGATGGTTGCAGGGTCCGGGTTGGTTCATGTGGGGAATTTTTGCATGTATGTGTGAACCGCAAAATGATTGGTTGCTCCGCCTTGTAATCTGGACATAGAATCAACCTGCGGCATAAATAAAACTGTTACTTCTACATGACGGGAGATGGCTTACAGAGATGGTATTGCTTGGATATCTAATTGCTGGTGGAGCCTTTAGCAGGGGTTTAGACAAATTAATGGAGTGCTAATGACAGGGAGGTGGGTGGCGCTGTGGGTTAAACCACAGAGCCTAGGGCTTGCTGATCAGAAGGTCGGCGGTTTGAATCCCCATGACGGGGTGAGCTCCCGTTGCTCGGTCCCAGCTCCTGCCCACCTAGCAGTTCGAAAGCACGTCAAAGTGCAAGTAGATAAATAGGAACCGCTCTGGCGGGAAGGTAAACGGCGTTTCTGTGCGCTGCTCTGGTTCGCCATAAGCGGCTTTGTCATGCTGGCCACATGACCTGGAAGCTGTACGCCGGCTCCCTCGGCCAATAATGCGAGATGAGCGCTGCAACCCCAGAGTCGTCCGCGACTGGACCTAATGGTCAGGGGTCCCTTTACCTTTAATGGCCATTAGTCATGAGGGCAATATGGAACCGCAGAATGCCAGTTGCTGAGGAGCAACACCATGGATTGATTAGTGCTTTCAGACATTGCTTGTGGGTATCCCAGAGGCATCTGGCTCTCCACTGTGGGGAACAGGATGCTGGACTAGATGGTTTGATCAAGCAGTGTTCTTCTTTTGTTCTCCTGGGACAATCTGTTTGTGTGCTTCAGATTTCTCTGCTTCAAACTGTAATCTAGAACTTTCTCTGTGTTGTTTGCATGTGCACATTTAAAACAGGGATGGGGAAAACTGTGGCCTTTCCTGATGTTATTGGACTCCAGATCCTCTTAGCCCCACCTAGCGTAACCTAGGATGGTGGGTGTTTTCCAAGAACATCTGGAGTACCACATGTTTCCCCACCTCTGGGTTTACAATTGCACTGTAATCCAAATGCTAGAGCATCAGACTCTTAATCTCAGGGTTGTGGGTTCGATCCCCACATTGGGCAAAAGATTCCTACATTTTGCAGGGTTTTGGACCAGATGACCCTTGGGGTCCCTTCCAATTCTACAGCTCTGTTATTCAAATTGTATATGGCTAAACCGGTTAATATGTCTCAGTAGGAACCTATTCCTGTTTAAGAATCTTTCTCTTTTGTGGGCAACAGAGACAATTTCCTGTAATTTCAGTTATCTGGGTCTTTCCGTACTCTCAGTGGCTGAAGACAGTCAAGCCAGTTCTTTTCTTTTCTTTTCTTTTTAATCTGCAATGAAAGTTCAGAGCCTCCAGCTATGTTTCTTTTTTTATTATTTTATTATATATACACACAGAGAGTTGGGAAGAAATTCTTCATTAGATACAAAGAGCGTGAATAATCTTTCTGGCATCTACTCTGAATGTTATAGTAACTGCACTGGTAAGCCAAGCAAGGCTGCAGTCCAGAGCACAGTTTTCATCTCCAAGGCTGCGCTCTCATTGCCACAGGCGGATGCCAGAGTTTGGAATCAACTGCAGATGCACATTACAAATGCTGACTTAGTATTGTTTTGTGCTTACATAAGGAAGATCTGCAAATGTCCTTCAATACTATAAAGCATTTTTATATAAGCTGTGTGTCATTTTAAATTACAGTAAACCCTCCTGTCTGGGGGGGACGGGGACTAAAACAAGGTATCCTGTTCAGTTCAGCACAGCAGTGCACTGCAAAACCCCACATCCATTGGCATTGCAGCTAGAGTTATTCAAACAGAACTTCATAGGCCATATTGCCCCTTTGCAGTGTTGGCAGAGAGATTGACTGAGTTATGAGACTCTGCCCAGGCAGGCAGACCATAGGAAGAGGCCTTCCAAAACCTTCCCCTCTGGGTGTTGTTAAACTCCAGCTCCCATATGCCCCAGACTCCATGGTCAATAGCCAGGGATGATGGGAGCTGTAGTCCCAAACATCTGGAGAACACTGGATTGTACTAAGACTTCTGATGCTGCTGGCTTTATCCCCCCATTCCACATGTTCTGGACCTAGCTTAAAGCTTTATATATGTGGGCATGCACTTGTACAGAATAATAGAGCAGGATAGCTCTCTGTGTTAAAACGTCTTCTGCTCCTTGAATTGCAGCCCTACAAGGGAACTTGGTCACTTTCTTTCTTTTTTTAAGGGATATGTGTTTCTTTGAAAGTATCCACAGAGAAGCTCTCTTGTTTCCTCTGGGTCAATAAAACTTCCTCCTTGTTGCTTTCTGCCGTAGCTTTGCTGAAATAAGATATCAGTATGGAGTCCTGCGAAATAAGTTTGTATCTATTCCATTGCCTTGTCAAGAGAGAAAATGTCTTTGAGCACCATGAGATTCGCTAAGCCTCTTTAGCCAAAGGGCATCACTCATCCTCCATTAGAGCAGAGAAGTTTTTTTAGTCCGGGCAAGAGCTCTGTTGTGTCAAGCACCATCTAAAACACATTAACAGATGCAACTCATGTCTTAAAGACCTCTGCAACCTCCCTCCCTCTCTCTCCCCTAGGTTCATTTGGGTACCAGGAAAAGCTTGGGAGCGGAAGCAATGAATTTTTAACTTGCTTTCTGAGGACTATTCAGCATCCTCAGAGGAGAGGTTTTTTTCAGGCAGATGTTCTGGGTTGTTCTCTTCCCCTCCCGTCCCACTTATTGGAAAGAGTGTTAGGCAGAGCACACAGAACCTGGAGCCAAATTCTTAGTAGGAAACCATCCATTGTGGAAGGTTACTCCCCTGGCTTTGGAGAGGCCAAGACACATGCTAACTAACAGAAGGACGATGAGGCTCATTGTTTAGAGATGTATGTACCGTACTTCAGTGCAGTCTTCTAAACATTGGAGGCTGGTGCCTATTGAGATTACTGGAGTGGAAGGCAGGGAGGCCAACAGTAGGTGGAGCCAGAGCCAATGACTGGCAGAAGCCACTAATTCTAGTGGCTTCTCATCTTCCTCCTTGGTAAGCTCTGTAATGGTAACATTGACATTATGGAGAAGGAAGCAAGTAGACAGAGCTACTTCCTGGTTTGGTCGTAAGTAAAAAGACAGGTGAGGACCGGCTGAAGTTGGTTGAGCAGTTCCCCATTTGCTTTAATGGACCGGCCTCCACTACTTCTAAATAGATCCTGCTAGAAACCAGGTTTTGTCAGCATTCATTCATTGCATTTTATATAATATTTCATACGTATGTGTGTATGGAATGCTAAAGCCCCAAATCAAGAGATTATCCTAAAAATACATATCATGGCATACAGTTACTGTTTAGGTAGCAGGAATTGACTGAGAATCATGGGTGGACCAGAGAGAAAGCAAATTGGATTGGATTTGGTATTTTTGTTGTTGTTGTTGTTGTTGTTGTTGTTGTTTGTTTTAAGAGGGACCCTTCCTTTGGTGATTTTGTATTTTACTTGATAAGCCTTTACCTCACTCTGAATTTACTCTGTTTGACCTTAATGACTTAATTCCATAGCAAAATCAGGCTGGCTATGTAATGGTGTGATGTTATCCTGTTCAATACCCTCAATTGACCGGGATCACCCATGTCACTGATTCAGGAAGGAATTGCATCACCACGTAGCCAGTTTAGACAGGATATGCAATGTTGCGGCATCATGGCAGTCACCACACGCTCCCTGATTGGGTGGCACTGCCAATGTGACTAACCAGGGGGGAAAGTAGGATTTTGTAAGTTAACATTAAAAAGCCGCATAAGCAGCAGATAAGAGGAAACCATGGCAGAGAACAAGTTTTTAAAAATAACTATTGACTTTATACCAATTTTAAACAGTGGTGGCTCCTGAGCATTCTAATCCTAATAAGGATTATGTGAATTTCTCTAGCCTCTTTCACGGAACTAGGCTCCCTAGCAAAACAAAACAGCTATGTGTCTCCGAAACATAATATATACCTTTACAGGGTTGTCCTCAGTATGTTGACCCACCGTGGGGTCTGTTCTCCGGTCAGTACACACAGTGGGGGATTTTTGGTTAAAAAAAAATACCATATTTTTCCGTCTATAAGATGCCCCCCTAATTTTGACATTCTTTTTTAGGGAAAAAACCTAGTCTTACACACGGGAAAATACGGTAAATTGAGGTGCTCATATCATATGTTGATAAAAGTGCCTTTGGTGACAGTAAAATAATGGTTCCCATGGGCAGCAAAAGAAGAGGTGGCAGCAATCTGAGAGCACACATACGATGCCAGCTATAAACTCTCTATATGAGGCTGCCTGCTGAAGAAATAAGATTTGAAAGGAGGATGAGTGCTATGCCACTGATTATGTAGCCTTAAAGGAATCAGTGGTTCTGCAGTATAAGTGCTTCCTACATTTGCTTATCATAGTCTTTCCCCAGCTGTTAAGAAATGGTGATTGGGATGCTTTTATTTAGATACATGTGCATGATGAACCAGGGGCAGAGGGTGGGCAACTGGGTGGCACTCGTATTCCCTTCTCCCTTTATATCTGTGGTCAGAGAAGATGCCTTTACCTTCACTGTGGGTCTAGGGTGACACAATTTCTGCAAAACTACTTTTTTTCCTTTTAATTTTGTTGATGACTTGTAATGAGCTAACGACTCCCAGATGTGCAATCTAAACTCAGCACATATTTGAGAGGGGAAGTAACCTGTATTTAGTGCTTAGTGGACATTAATCTGCTTCGCATCCCCTAGATTTAGATTTATTCCTGTTTATTCAGTAACCAGACTGGGCTCCAATGATCATTGGCTTGTAATATGTGAAGAATTTAGGTCAGAGGATTTTCCAGCATTATACTCTTAAGAATATCAATGTAAGTGGGATAATAATTGATGGATGGGAATACAATCCCTGTCTGAGTGTACTGAACAGAGTTTCTGTGGCTCTTGCATGGGGCTTGTTCTCACTGCCTGACACTAAAATCATACACAGTAAGCTTGCAACTTACACGAGGGTTACGTTCCGGAGACCACAACTCAAGCAAAAGTAGCACATAGACGCAATGGTGGGTGGGATTGCCAAAGTCCCACCTCCTTTTAAGTATTTTGCCATGCACGTTCAGCTGAATGCACACAAATTAAATGCACGTAGATTGCGATTTAACTGTACACACTTAGGTGGGAGTAAGTTCCTCTGAACCCAGTGGGAACTTATTTATAGCAGGCATGCATAGAATATTGCTCATAAGTTCTTGTCTGGATCTTTGATGTTTAATAAACTTAGTCCATCATGTTGTTTTATGTGTTAAAATATGAAAGTCCATTTCCAGTGATCAAGAGCTGTTTCTTGTTCTGACTTGACCAGGGAGCACTAGCCAGCATTTCTTGGTTTTTGTCCCTTTTCTCATTTTTTTAAACCTTTTTTTCTTGCACAAGTGCATGTTCAAGTTGCTTATATGAGATTCCACCTAAACTGCCTGTCAACCTCCCGTTTCAGGTTGTAATATATGAAGGGGCCTGCTGATTTTTAAATGATTCAAAGTTAATAACTGGGAGTTTTGTCAGTTCATTTTGAGGGAGTAAGTATAATACCTCTGCCTATCAGAAAGTGTGTGTTTGACTGCTGATCTTGTCATTGGTTGTGTTTATGCTATTTTTAGTGAGGTGGTGTTGGGTGTGAATATGTTGGCTGCCTTGGAATGACATCTGAAAAATGAGTGGTGGCCTCTCTACCCTTGGTCCTCAGTAACTGGAAGCAGCAAACATAAATAGTTCCCCAAAACAGTTGGGGAATAACTCACTTTATACTGAGCTCTGTTATAACTGCAATTAGATCTTGTGGTACCCATTATAATATTATCTGGAGCACTATGGGGACAGATCATTCCCTGACTAACCCCGGAGCATCCAAATCCCTATATCCTTGAGCCCCCAAATTATCTCCACCAACTAACCCACCTTGGCACTGCCAACACTCCTTTCTTGCAGCTGCTTACCTGGTTCTTGTTTGGATATTGGATTGAATGAGAGACATCTCTCTTTAGCCCTCCTGGAGTATTGTTGTAACAGCAGCCCGAAGGTTGGTAGCCCTGGGAAATGTTATTTTCCCATGGCTACTGATGTTCAGAAAAAACAGGGGAAGGAAGCAGTTTAGCTGAAAAGAGATTTGGGGAGTCATAATGCTTGCCTTTTACTTAATGCAAGCACAAGTCCTTGTGCTTCATATTTCAAGCCAAGAAAGTACAGACTTTAACAACATGTCTAATAAGATCAGTTTAAATTAATAAATCTTGGCTAATGGAAACAGGAGGACATAGCCTCCATGTTTACCTATCTTTCGTTAAACCCAGTTCAACAATGGCCATGAAGGATATTCTTATGGCACTTGTTTTAACACTGTTTCCCACTACTATTCATTGTGACGTTTGCTTCCTCAGTTCATTTAACGATATACTGGTATGAAATTGAACTGGAAGTTGTGCTTGCGTTTCATGAAACGAAGAACTAACCATGCATTTCACCATCATTTCCAGAGAGCAGCATTGACCTCCGATAAAGACCTGTACCTTGACAACAGCTCCATTGAAGAAGCATCAGGAGTCTATCCAATTGACGACGATGATTATACTTCGGGTTCAGGCTCAGGTAAAGCAAGGTCGCATTATGATAAATGTGTTAGGACCGGACATGGCCTTTGTCCTACAGTTCCATTGTACAGCACATACTTCACATGCAAAAAGTGCCAGGTTTGACCCCTGGCTTCTTAAAAATGAAATAAAATCAGGTAGCAAGCAGTGGGAAGCAGAGTACCGTAGTCATTACTGGGCTAGAAGAGTCTGACCATGTTCTCTTCCTGTGTTCCCTATGTGGGTCTCCACAAGTTGTGTTGATACACTCAGGTCAGCTGATATGTGTGAAGAGGGCCCTTGATCAGAAGAACATGAAAAAACCTGTAGAGTACAGAAAATTCAGTACAGGCAGCTCCCAATTTATGCGGAGGTTACGGTCCAAGGTACCATGCATTTAAGTGAAAGTGTGTATATTTGAAACACCCTTGAAAGAGCCTTCAGACGCCCCTTTCCGCCCCTTTTGGTGACTTTTTGGGTCACTTCTGGGTTCGGCGCGATGCACGTGTGCACAATCGCACGTATATTGGATGTGCCTAAAAGAGTCGTTGCCTGTTGAATCTGTGATGCTGTTTATGATGAAGATTAGAATCCCCCCAAAATAAATAAATCCGTGTCTGTATCATTTAGTAGGATGACCCTGGTGACACAGTGCATTTAAAGGCCACGGAGAATGTTTGGGCAACAAAGAAGTAATTGTGGCTCAGATGACACCACGACATAAATTTTGCCACAAGCAAGAGCATTGCATCTCAGTAGCATATATCAGTTAAAAAGTATTTTATGGAGAGCATAATGTTATTGATGGGTGTGGCGGCGGGGCTACCTAGAGTGATGTGGCAGGGAACAAACAGAGCTTTCAGTAGCTACCCCTTCCATGCCCCCACCTGGATTGTGAAATTTCATGTGCATTTCTATAGTTATACAGTAATTCTGAACTTTTCTGAAGCTTCCTGTTGGTTGAACTGTGCATTTATGTTTCCCGGAGTTGAGATACGCAGTTTTAAACGCCGATATCCTGTTGGATCTATTACATATAAATAAGGGATAAGACAAAAAATGGGATTTGGTTGTAGATTAGACCCTGAGGAATTAAAAAAGTGGTTGTACCAGGCTGCTTGATTAATATAATTCTTTCCCCCTGCCCCAGTCGAATGTACTGAAGTAATGGAAAATTAAACTAAGAAAGCCAAATACTACAGAGCAAATCTAATGTGAATTAAATCAGTTAGGTAGATAAAAGAAAATGTCATGAGTGTTTGGATTTCAGTGCAAAGCAGTTGCTACATAATCAGTCAGATAACTATCCGGTCTTTTTTATAGCTAAATAAATTCCACAGTAAATGCTTAGAACCTTTTTGATTAGCCAGCTGCTGAAAAAGTAAGGACTGGTCCCCACAAACACCAGATTACATTCTTAAACTGTTACTGGTGTGTGTGTGTGTGTGTGTGTGTGTGTGTGTGTCACATGCTTGAATGCTTCCCTATGAAAGCAACCCCCCCCCCCCCCTGCAGATCAGGGACATGGGGAAATGTAGTTGGACAGCAACTCGCATCACCCCCAGCCAGTGTGGTCAATGGTCAAATCTGGAGGGCCATAGGTTCCCCTTCACTGCTGTAGATAGGAAACCAGCATGTTGTGAAGAGTTCAAGTCACCTTACAACAGGGTTGTTGTAAGGACAAAATGGTTGGAGTGAGGTGAGAACTATATGCTATCCTGGAGCTCCTTGGAGGAAAAGCGCCAATATTTATTTTATATTTTCCTGCTATGTAGATTTTTTTTAGAAAAGATTTTTTAAAAAAATTGTAAACAGCCTTTAGGGCAGCACACAAATATCGGCAACAAACTAGAGCAGAGCAAATATGTACAGATGCGTTTCCATTCATATTCTTCTTATACTTCAGGGGCTGAAGAAGAAGAAGAAGGTGATAACACGCCAATAGTGGTGCCGTCAAGAACTCTTCCAAAGATGCCGCCAACTAGCGATGCTCCCAGAACTGAGAAAACCACGCTGAAAATGCAGACCAAGGTACCTACGCAAACAAAGGTGTGTGCAGGGGAGGAGCCTCTTGCTGGCTTTTAAAGCTGCAGTAATAATAATAATAATTCAACCTTAAATGCCATCTGATGTATGCTTTAAGAGGATTTACTAGGTTTAGTGCAAAGCTGTGGATTAACCATAAAGACGACTCCCTTGGATATCATATCAGTCTATTAGGAGAAACGCAGAGCTTTGGTCTTCTGTTTTGAAACGTGTGTATCCCCCCCTCTATATCTGAGAATATAGCAGATGCTACTCTCCAGTAGAAGGCGGCCGGTGCCCACAGTTTGGCAGGGTTCTTCCCCAGTGCTACATTTTCCTCCCAATGTGTTAGTGCCTACAGCTAAAATGGGAAAGCTTGGTGACAAGCGTAGAATCCCCAGCCTTTCATTTTCTGCAAGGTTATTGCAAGGAGAAAGGGAGTGGGCAGGAGACTCTGTGCTTAAGCCTTACTCTGCCCACTGCTTCCCCTCTTTTAACCCTGAACCCTATTCCAACCAGCTTCTCTCCCCCTCCCCTTTTAGTGGGGAAGGGAGACAGGTGTGTAAGCAAAGCAAAGGTTGGTGTAGGGTTAAGTACTGCAAAGTTATGATTCGTAAGAGATACTTCCAAAGGCCTGAAACTTGCAAAAAAAAAAAAACCAAACCATAGTGGAGAGTTTTTAGTAACTACCAAAGAGTAGGGCAAGCTGCTGTAGTTTCCTGCATCCAGGGCACCCAATAAGCATCACCCAGCAGTTGGCTATTCCTCTTATGGACTGTGAATCCTCTCAGAATGTGCTTCCCTTACGAATTCTGACACTCAAAAAGGTTTTACACAGGGCAGCCAAAATACAAAATATCAAAAGGAGCTGATTGCCTCTAAAAGCTTTGTTGTAGGGCTATTGGCACACTGGTCTTTGTGCAGAGTTCTCTCAAATTAACAGTGGAAATGTTTGGGCGCGGCTTAAATTGTGGGGAATAGGCTCCTTGTTTTCAAATAATAGGAACAGGAGCATGGGAAGTTGCCTCTTACCAAGTCAGATCACTGGTACACCTAGTTACACTATGCTTTCTACACCAACCTTATTTTCCAACTTGGTGTCCTCCAGCTGGGGCTGATGGGAGTTGTAGTCTAAAACAGCTGGATCAAAGCAGGTTGGGGAAGACTGGGATACACTGACTGGCAGTGGCTCCTCAGGTGAACTTTCCAACCTTACCTGGAGATGTTTGGGATTGTATGTTTGGCCTTTTGTATACAAAGAACATGGTCTTCCACTGAGCTACAGGCCACGTTATGTTACACAGTTAAAGAATATTTAAACTGAAATAGACTACATTCATTGCACCATGTAGCAACAAATCTATTTGATTTTAGTTTTATTTCATAGGGGTAAGCAAATCTGTATGAGCACACATTGATTTGTAGGAGTTATTTTGAGAAAGGGGTCTGAGGCTTCCAGTTAGAAATTTAGGAGACAAATTCTGCCCCCCGTCCCCCTTTCAGGTTCTCAAAAGAGTTGAGATAAAGGTGTCAAGTGAATAGGAAATGTACATATTACAGAATTTGAATGCATAAAGGGTATTGGTTTCTGTTACTGCTGCTGCGGGTGGTTGTTTCTCCCTCTGAACTCTGTGCCATTGTTTCCCCACATCTTGTGCTACAGTCGCCTGAAGAGATTGATAAAAAGAGGATTCTGAAGCCTGACGCGGAAAACAAAAATGCTAAGAACGAACCAGGTGAAGACACCGACGTATTCACCCAAAAACACTCAGAAAACCTTTTCCAGAGAACAGAAGTATTGGCAGGTGGGTGCCATATGTTCATGAGCTGCAGAAAAAAGAGCTTCCTGTTCTATTTTGAAGCCAAGGTATTCACTATCTGTGCAGCTACTCACATAGCTGTTAGGAGTATTGAAGGACTGTTGCTCTGGAGCACTGTTCCTCTCCACCCTGCGGTATGATGCAACCCCCCTCCCCACTTTTCCTCTCTTTTGCAACCCAGGGACTGTTCCCATTTTATTGCTCTTTTCCTCTCAATACATTGCTGCCCTTTCCTTAGCATCTCAATAATGTTTACACCAGGACATTCACCTCCTGCTAGAAGCATTTGAGCTTTGTGAATTCGGATACAAACAAACCCTAACCTGCACCTCACACAGACGAATGTGAGGATCTGAACACTGCCAGCCCTTTGGATTTCACACTTCCTCAAATTTTGCAATGCAGTTTTTGGCTCAAAGCATATAGAATTGTGTTTAGTAGTGGCACGTGTTTTCGGATAATGTTCAGAAATGGGCATTTTGAGAGAACCTGGGTTGAAAATACATATTGAGCACCGTCCCTAAAACACCCCTTTCCTGGCCACTGGCACACCAGCAGTGGAGGGGAAATGGCAGCAGTCCTTTCCACAAGTGCTGGATCTCCGTCCCAGAGGGTGGGCCTCTGGGCTACTCTCTCTGGGACCAGAGAGTTGCACCCTTCATGCCTTGCTTGTCTAGTTTTGACTCCAGGGCTGCAATTCACACATGCTAGGAAGCGGATCCTTTTGCATTTTGCAGCCAAGTAACTATATTTGGGGTTGGGCTTGTCAAGCCTTCAGGAACATTTTAGAACATCCCTTCCAGAACCTTACAGTTAATTCAGCTATAAAGTACCGTATTTTTCGCTCCATAAGACGCACCTGAACATAAGACGCACCTAGTTTTTAGAGGAGGAAAGGGGGAAAGCCCTGTTTTTTTTAAGGATCAGCTCAAAGTGGTGCAGCTTTTTTGCAAAGGGAAAAGCCCTGCTTTTTTGAGGATTTTTTATGGGGTTCAACTCACAGTTTGCAGCTTCTAGTCCTACAGGTAAGGGAGCCATTTCTACAGTTTCCAGACAGATAATCTAATCAGCCAGTCACATGTCGCTGGGGAAACAAACAGCCTCCCTCTGCATTCAACAACGGAGCAAGGGGGCGGGGCTGGAAAGGGAGCCTTATCTCTCTCCCCGATCTTCTTGCTGAACAGGCTTCCTTTCAACACCCTCTTCTCTCTTTGTAAAAAAAAAAAAAGAGCACAATCTGCTTTTGGCCCCTAGGCAATTCGGCTCCAGGGACCATGCAGTCGCTCCATAAGACGCACAGACATTCCCCCTTACCTTTTAGGAGGGAAAAAGTGCGTCTTATGGAGCGAAAAATACGGTAATCGGGATGGCTCTTGAGAACCTGGTTGGGTTATGAACGTGTTTAAACTAAATTAAAACAAATGTTACAATGGCAGTGCTCCAAGGGGCCATAATTGGCAGCGCCAGAAGCAGAAGTAGGGGGAACAACATTTTTGTTAACCCTTTGTGCAGTAGAATGGTTTCTACACACACTTGCACACCCCTCCCTATTCAGGCAAGCAAACTGCATTATTCAGGGATGCATTTCAGCCAGGCAGAACCCTCATGGAAACTGCAGAGCAGGACCAGTGAGGGGCGTGGCCTGGAAAGAGGAGGTGTGGCAAGGGTAGGAAACCGTTCCACTTGGTTCCCAGGCTTGATGCTTGTTGCTCTGGGATGCCATTTTGAAAGGTTGGGATACTCAGTAAACGATGGTGATTGTTTTTTCTCTTGAGAGGGGACAACTTGGAGGCAATACACCGCTCCTGGTGAAACTTCCGTTCTTTTCCCCTTCCACAGCTGTTATCGCCGGTGGAGTTATTGGATTTCTCTTTGCAATCTTCCTTATCTTGCTTTTGGTATATCGCATGAGAAAGAAGGATGAAGGCAGCTACGACCTTGGAGAACGCAAACCATCCAGCGCTGCCTACCAGAAGGCACCTACTAAGGAGTTTTATGCATAAAACTCTTAACTTAAGTGTCTCTGTTTAAGAGATCACTGAACTTTTTAAATAAAGCTTTTTTTTTTTTTGCATAGAATAATGAAGAAACCTTTTTTTTTTCATTAAAGAGCCTTTATGGCACCTTTATGATAAAAAAAATCCCATTGTATTTAAAACTTTTCATGTATTCCTTTTAAGAAAATGTAAAGTAAAATCTTAACATTTTGCAGTGTTCTGTGAATAACAGTGGCAAAACATTATTTTATACAGCCATTGATGTTCACTGAATCATTTAAAAACTTTATGCATAAATGAAAATGATTGTTTTTATCCTATGGTTCAATGAAAGTTGTTTAATTTTTGTCAGCATGTCTGATTGATCTTACAAGTTAGTTTTTATTTCATTAATTTATCTGTTTCCAAAAAAATTAAATAAAAATAAAATGCCTTTTTGTAGTTGTCATGGTGCAATTTGTCTTCGGATAACTCAGATAATGGTAACTCTTAGTGTAAATGTATTTTTTCAGCTATGTAAACTTTAACCTCCACTTTGTATAAATTTTAGTGTCAGAAAATCCATTTTACACCTTGCTTTGTTTCTCAGTGTTCCTATAGCTTCATTGAAACTTACAGCAGCAAATTAATGTGTAAAATTGGACTATTACTGCAAACGATGTAGTCGTACCCGTAAAAAAACAAATCTTCTTTATGGGAGATTTTGCAGTAAGCTACTGACAAGCCTATACAAACCCAAAGACTCTTAACAGTATTCCAAGATGTTGCTGCAAATTTCTATGGCCACTGTTGGTTAATTTCTTGCAATTTGAAGGTACGAGTAGGAATTGAAAAAGAATCCTTTTTTTTAATTGTTCTTTAAAAAATGCATTTAAGTTGTAAACGTCTTTTAAAGCCTTTGAAGTGCCTATGATTCTATGTAACTTGTTGCAGACTGGTGTTAATGAGTATATAACAGTAGAGAGAGAGAGAGAGAGAAAAGAAAATGTTGGTATTTTATAAGCACAGACAATTCTAATGGTAACTTTTGTAGTCTTACATGGATAGACATAAATTGTAATTTGGGAACATAAACACTACTGAATAAATCATGTGGCCTAATACTGAAATATTTCATTGTGGACTTTATTTTGTTCTCTTTCGTATAATGGCGACTCCATGCGCCATGCTACTAATTGCATCTGTTATATGATAAAAGGATATGTTGGAAACAAAGGTCCCCGAAGGTTGCTAACAAGAGTTCCACAGGAGAAATAGCTCTGTTTATAGCCTCATTAAAATGAAAACGTACCTGCAGTTGTTAATTCTTTTCACACTGGCGAAATGTTAAGTGCTAATCAATATGGGCCAGTTCTTTAGCGCTCAAATTCACATGAATATAAAGTTTCAGTTCTCCATGTGCTTGAATGATTCCTCCCACCCATGCCTTGCCCTTGAAATAAGCAATATGGATATGTTTGCACGCCTTGATAAGTAACAGAATTATCCCACATCATTACCTCTGTGGTGGGGGTTGAGAATAGCTGGCGAGAACCGTATGTTCAGCGGCCACCATTTCTCCAAAGAAAAGGATGTGAGGAGAAGGCAGAAACAGCAGGTGGGAAGGAGGATGTTTGCATCCTTCCTTTGCTACAAAGGTGAGTCAGGAAACTAGGCCTTCTTCTTTTGCCTGCTGGTGCTTCCCTGGAAATCTGCGCAACCACACAATTCTCTGCATGGGAGAAGTGGCCTCCAGGCGCCTGAGTCCCACTGAATGTGCTTTGGACATCGTGCCAAATGTGGTGCTGCAGAGACCACACAGAAGTGCCCTGTCCTACACAGTCTGTATAAGACGGACAAAAACAAGGAGGCATGATAGGGCGTAGTGAAGGGACAGTTAGGATAAGGAACTTGTGGCCCTCCAGATGCTGGGCCCCAGCTCCCAACAGTCCCCACCCATCATGGCCAATGGTCAGGGCAGGTGGGAGGATGTGTTCCATCAATATCTAGAGGTCTACCCAGTCCCCATTCCAGGGGTAGGGAGAAGGTTAACCTGCAGTAGATAGCACAGAACTGCTGATGTTAATGTGCACCGAATAATGATTTTAGTCCCGATCATAGGCCTCAAGTATGACAAGCTGGAATGGTGTTTGTTCTTTTTAAGGTGCAAAAATTATGTTTTGCATCCTATAGCAGAGAGACTGAATGCCGCAGTAGCAAGGAGGAGCTTCAAAAACAGATCTAATAAGGAAGTGGACCACTGCAGCCTTAAAAGCCATGAGCATTGAGGTTCATGTAGAAGGTGGGTGACCAGGCCAACATATAGACTAGGAGAAGATAAAGAGAAGAGGGTATGTCAAAGAGGCAAGGGGATTTCATGAGACGCAAAGATCTGACAGAAGAGGGGAGGATGTAAACTGAATGAGGAAGTCCAGTGAAGAGAAGAGTGCAGTAATCTGGGCAAGTGAAAAAACCAAAGTACCACACACACACAAAAACCCTATCTCTTTACAACTTGTACATTCAACGTAGGGCTTTGAGTCTCTCTGGATAGGCTTCTTTTGCTCGTACAGTGTCATTGATGGAATAAAAGAGAAATAGTGTTGGATTTATGCAGGACCATCCCACACATTGTTCTGCTTTATTAGTTGGTCTGCAATGCTTTCCCATTGTTAACACGTTGTATTTTGCATCTGGAGTGGAATTCTTGCTCTATAGCACAGCAAGAGCAGGGTGGAGAAAAACAACCCCAGGGCACGGGTGGTGTGAAAAGTTGCAAGGTTTCGGCAGGAAGCCAAGGAACATTCCCTGGTTGGAAATTAAATGGTATGTACAATCTCAACTTTCTGCAGTTCCAAGCAGTATTGGAAGCGTCATTGCGTAGAATCATCTGGATACTGTCACGAGCGCAAATTACAATGGATGCACAACATAAAGGGTGCATGATGTCCCTTGGAAGGTGTGATATTAGAAACTCGTGTGGCAGGAGATTAAACTTCATTTTACTTTGCATAATGGAGTAGCTATTCCAATAAAATCTCACCATTTGGCCTAGCAAATAACTCTGTGCTTGGTTGCTTGCAAGAGACCGAGTGGCAGCTTTCCTGCTATAGAAAATTATTTAATAAGTTACTTGAAAGCTAACAGAAATACTTTGCACGCTTCTTTTGATTTGCCACAAGCTGAGCCGCTTTAAAATGGTGTTCAGCAAGTGTTCATTAATGGCACAAAACGTAGTGAAGCGAAGCTCACGAAACAACAGCTGCTGGAAAAAACAGCACCAAGATGAATTTTTGACAAAAAGCCTTTGCTGCTACCCAAATGCGAACATAAAGTCTACTATACCCAAACATAGTTATTTCATTTGCATGGTCTGATGTAAAGTCTTCTGCATAATTCCAGGTTGTTTACAGGCTGAGTAGGCCAAATATTAAATGGAGAATATTGCACAGTCAGAATTAAAGCATCTAGTTATGCAATCTACCCCCACCACATTTGCAATGGGAGACAGGGGTGGATTGGAATTCCTGTGTGGAATTCCCTCCTCCACCTGCTGAATAGGTGAGCGGAATAGCCAATGGAAACCCCCAAAATTGATGCATTTGGGGTGTGGGTGGGGAAGAGCTAAACCAATCTGGGATCTGCTGCCCCTCTGACTGGCATGTGGAGCAGAACTGTGGTTGCAGAAGTGGCCACAACAGAAAGTGGCTGGGATGCAAGGATAAGGGTTGCATCCTAAATATTCAACCTCCTGTTTTGAATTTTCAACTTTTTAATCCTTCAAATAATGCAAAAGATGTCTTTTCCCAGTATGGACTATGCTTCTAAGGCAATTTTACTGGAACGATTCTTCCCTGTGGGTTGGATCCAAAAGTGCCTTGTGCAAGCAGAGGGGTGATTCCTCTGGGCCCCATTCCATACCATTCCAGGAGTTCCACTGACCCACCAGCAGGTTTTCAGGGTCAGAGGAAGCCATGCAGTGCTTCTCCAGAGCCAACCCTACATGTTTCCTACAGGCCAAGTTTTGTTGTCATGGTGAAGAATTTTATACTCTTGATCTTCAGTCTGCTTACTAGAAGACGCTTCACAACTCTGCTGCTAAAATACATATAATTCCGGATCCAGAGAACTCTGTCATTTTGGTTCGATATCTAAAATGATGCATGAGGGGAAATACTCCTTTGTGTGCTCCGTAAGTGATTCTTTGTAAGTGGGAGTGACTTTGTTAAGTGACACAAGCCATGGTATAGATTAACTCAGTAAATAAATTTAAACGGCAATAGTATGCCATAGAAAGGGCCCTACCCTGGATGAAAACTCTTGTCTATTAAATTTAGATCCCCCTCATTCTCTTTTCACATGCCCAAGGCAGCATATAGCATGAAAACGAATAATATTAAGATAAAAGCACATCAATAAAAACAGTGAAAGCCATCAGCACCGCGTCACTTTTTCTTGTCCCAATGAAGACAGCAGGATAGTAAAGATACACAGAGTGTGAGGTCTCCACTGTACCGAGCGATACAATAGTCTTGTCTGGATTCAGTTTCCGGAGATTCTCTTGGATCTTGGGCCAAGCTGTGACTTCGAGTCAGAAGAAAGGACAAAACATGGTTGCCTTCTGTTCTTCCCACCCATCTTGCAGTGTAGTCATTGTTTTGTACTGGATCCAAGTAAGCTGACTGAAGCTGAATCACGAGACGATTAAAATGATGATGAACCCAGGGAGCATGGATTAATTATTGTTCATGCCAAAATGACAACAACTTAACTTTCCAAGTATAATTCTTGGTAGGCTTAAATTAATATTTAACCATTCTGCTCCTGTTGCTTATTACTTTCAAATTCGTTGCAGAGCTACGTAATTTAATAGAAAGTGGGTGGGCGATACAATAAAAGAACAAAGTACTGTTAAATTGATGCAGTTTCCTGCGATGCAGAAAAACATATTGTTGGATGGTTTTTAGATAGTAACATATTGAACACACCCTTCAGTGGACTGCTTGGTCATTTTTACATTGTAATTTTACAAAAGGGTTCTTATTACTTTCTGTGGTAGACTCTATATTTTATTACACATATGCTTCCAAATCAATGGCGTGGTCACTTTTTGAATAATGTGGACAGTTCTAATGGCTTGTTCTAAAAAAGGATATTGTAGAGCTGGGGAGAGTGCAGGAAAAGGGGAAACAAAATGATCAGGGGGCTGGAACAACTCCTCTGTGGGGAAAAGCTAAATAAAACCTTTGAAGATTTTTATTTTAACTGAAAAGATGACTAAAGCAGGGGGTTATAATTTGTTGTTGTTGTTCAGTCGTTCAGTCGTGTCCGACTCTTCGTGAACCCCTTGGACCAGAGCACACCAGGCACGCCTATCCTTCACTGCCTCTCGCAGTTTGGCCAAACTCATGTTAGTAGCTTCGAGAACACTGTCCAACCATCTCATCTTCTGTCGTCCCCTTCTCCTTGTGCCCTCAATCCTTCCCAACATCAGGGTCTTTTCTAGGGAGTCTTCTCTTCTCATGAGGTGGCCAAAGTACTGGAGCCTCAACTTCAGGATCTGTCCTTCTAATGAGCACTCAGGGTTGATTTCTTTAAGAATGGATAGGTTTGATCTTCTTGCAGTCCATGGGACTCTCAAGAGTCTCCTCCAGCACCATAATTCAAAAGCATCAATTCTTTGGGGGTTATAATAGGTTATACCATTATGCATGTTGTGAGGATTTCCCCCCCCCTTTCCTGTCAGTCACAATATTAGATCTCAGGTCATCCAATCAAACAGATTGCAAACTGATTCAGGACAGACAAAATAAATAAATAAATATATTTTAAAAAATTGTCCAGTAGCACCTTAGAGACCAACTAAGTTTGTTCTGGGTATAAGCTTTCGTGTGCATGCACACTTCTTCAGATACCTTTTCTTCAGATACACTTTCTTCAGACAAAAGAAAGTAATTCTTCACCAAACAACTAAGCTATGGACAGGGTTGGCCCAAAACATTTTGGCAGCTGAGGCGAACCACAAAATGGCGCGGGGAGTGAAGATCTACCTCAGGAATACAGGTGGGAAGAGACGAGCAGCACCTCCTATTCGCTAGGAGGAGGTGGCAGCTCTGGCATTTGTTAGTTGCTTTATGCAGAAAGCTCTCAAAGCAACTTAGCGAGATAAACTAGATAAACTTCAATATACCTACCTCTACTATAGCTTCTTAGGAGGTGATAGCTATTTCCCCTGTTGCAACTGTACATACTTGTTAATTTGGACCATGATCTTGTCATAAATTCTTAGCAAAACACTTTCCATTGAAAATGTCAATATCTTTCTTACAGAAACTTACTTTTCAGAATAAACAGACTTTTATGTTAAAAAAACAGTATGTGTCTTTTTAAGTATCCATTTATGCATGAGTTATTAAGACCATAGGGATAGTGTTAGACAAATCGAAGTAACCAGCCCAAGAAGACATTATCCATTCTGTTGTGGGCAAGTGAGTAGGAGTGAGAAGAGCAATCATTATCTAGACTTTTTAATGACTCAAGTTGGAAACTATTTTTCACGGGAGATCTCCTGGATCTGCTGTGAGAAATCAGCAATATTGAACAGCAAAACACTACATACATTTGGTCACAGCTTTAAGGAATCAAAGTTACCATATAACTGACATTAGCATTAAAAAGAACAGGCCGAGCTTTTCCACAAGCTTACACACTCTGCTTCCTTCAGCTTAACTGTGACTCTGGAAATTGTCACTTCCATTTTTCAAGAAACCACAGCTTGCAATGTTGCCCAAACCCTGCCTGTTTCGAAAAACATACGGTGCAAATTATATATTTATATAAAAGTCTAGTGATTATCAGATGCCTCTCTTCTCTTGGCAGATCATATCTCTCAATCCAGATGGAAAGTAAGGACATCTGGATGGTGAAAGAAGGACAGTAACTTGTTAAACTATTCCCTTCAGGAACTATTTACTTACTGGTACTGGGCATATGTTTAGCATCATCCATGCCTTAAATGTGTATGTCCTAGAGCATGGGTAGGCAAACTAAGGCCCGGGGGCCGGATCCAGCCCAATCGCCTTCTAAATCCGGCCCGCGGATGGTCCAGGAATCAGCGTGTTTTTACATGAGTAGAATGTGTCCTTTTATTTAAAATGCATCTCTGGGTTATTTGTGGGGCCTGCCTGGGGTTTTTACATGAGTAGAATGTGTGCTTTTATTTAAAATGCATCTCTGGGTTATTTGTGGGACACAGGAATTCGTTCATTTCCCCCCCTTCAAAATATAGTCCAGCCCCCCACAAGTACTGAGGGACAGTGGACCGGCCCCCTGGTGAAAAAGTTTGCTGGCCCCTGTCCTACAGTTTTCATAACCTTTCCTTCAGTTCTTCCTTTTCTGGAGACAAGAGTGGTCCAGCCTTATACTGTGTTTTAGGGAGATTGCATGTAGCTTGATCCAATGATATTTTGTTCCTAAAGGGAATAAAATCCAGGGAATCTAGGTTGAATTGGGCAAACTTCTCTAGAATGGTAATTCACAAGGTACTGGAGTACTAGGTCAGGCAACTTTATAGTGTAGCCTGGCATTAAATATATTAATTTAAAAAATCAACAGCACGCTCTTTATATCTGCCTACTTTCAATCGTCACTTTAATGTAATGCATTTTGAATAACAGAATCCCACACAGCCTTCAGGTTTTAAAACCATACAATGAACAAAGTCCCAACACCATCTCTGTAGACTGACTAATAACAATCTTTCAATTCGGAATGCGAAAATCTGGAGCGAAGTCTGGCCAGATAAAATCATTAAAAATCGTTTTGTGTGTGTAATATGGTCCTTGGATTCATGGGCAAAAAACAAGGCTTTAGAACAGATACAGGATGGATTCAGTTCGGAAGAGGCAATTTGGTTTATCCACTATAAAAGGTCATTCCAGTTTATTGGGAAATTGGTCAGTTGTCGCTTTCTTGTCCCAGTTGTGCAGTTGTGACATCTGCTGCTGCCAGGAAGAAAATCTGGAAATCCTTTCCTGGATTTCCTTTACTGAGTAAAGCCATTGCACAACACATCTTCTCTTCATGAGAGACTTGTTCCCACAATGAATCCTGTGTCAGGATTCCCATGACATCAGATTTCTGAAGAGTAGCCTTGTGAGCTGCAAAAATGCATAAAGTGATTCTGCACGTCAGAATCTAGCTGATTTATTGCAGCAGGAGAGTTCAGAGGTAACACGAGTAGGAGGTGGTGCACAAAACCTAAGTTTGGATTCTGTTTGCGTTTAACAGCAAGCCTGCCCAATTCAATATGCAAAATGAAACACCCTAGAAATTCACACATCTCTTAATTTTGCAACGTAGTTCTCTCCCTACATATGCAGTATCCATGGTTGAAGTATCTTTGACAGATGCCCACTCCACCTCTGCTCAGAAACCTCCAATGAATCTTCATTCCCCCCTTGTTCCTGATGTAGATCTTTACTCGCTCTTCTAGCTTGGTAGGGAGGGGACACCATACTATGGTTTGCCTCAAGATGCCAAAGTGTTTTGGTCCGGCCCTGATTTGGTCCCCCAGATGGTGGATGCAGAGGATGGAAGCAGAGGATAGGTTATGGACTCTCCTTGCTCCAGCAAGTGACTGAAAGGATGAGGCTTTCAAGTTTTACTGCTGTTTTGCAAACAAAACGATCAAGGGGATGGAGAAATTAGGAAAGGTTACAACATTTGGGACCTCTTGGTTTAGAAAAAAAAGGGAAAGTAATAGGAGACATGACAAAGGTGTCTAAAGTTATACATTATACATGGTGTGGAAAATAGAGAAAATTTCTCCTTCTCTCAAAGTACTTGGGGACATCGACTTGGCCACCAACTTGGATGGTTTTAAAAGAGGATTAGACAAATCTAAGGAGGATAAAACTATCAGTTTCTGCTAGTCACGATGGCAATATTTTGATTCCAGCATCAAGAGACTGTATGCCTCTGAATATCACTTGCAGTGAATCACAGGGGGGAAGAGTGCTGTTAGGCTCATGTCCTGCTTGCGGGCTTCCCATGAGCATCTGGTTGGCCACTGTGAGAACAGGGTGCTGGACTAAATGGGTCATTTGACTGATCCACCAGGCTCTTCTAACATTCTCATTAGCATAGAGAAAGAGTAGTCATTTGACCCTTACACAAAATGGATCAACAGGGCTCCTTGTATTTTTGCACTCTCCTTGGGAGTTGTGGCTATGGGGCTGTCAAGATGCGCTTCAAAATTTGCCCCTCTAACACTGGTCCAACTGCATTGTCTAAAAGATTGTCTAGCACTGAATGTGTCTATCTTCTGCATTTTTAACAAAATGGTTCTTCTATCACCTTTTTCTTGGAGGAACATCACTGACCAAAAGACTCATTAGTTGAAGCTGTTGACTGCACACTGCTCCACTACTTGCAGCACGGGCAAGTTCCCAACTGGAAATTTGAACGACGGCTTGGGCTTTCCTGATGCAAATGCCTTCTCAAATGTTCATAGCATGCTACAGCTTCAATGCTCTAAAGAACCATGGAACTGTCAAGTACAAGAGAGAATAGCACAACTGTGTGGCATAGATTGTTCTTGGCAGCTGGTCCGCAGCTGTAGAATTTATTCCTGAAACCTATCACTGTGATATCTGAACATCTGGTGATTCTCCCTCATCGCTCCCTTGCCCCTAAAACCCAGCAAGCATCACATTGCTTAAGCTATCTCATATGTCTTAAGTTCCTCTTCCTTCCTGCCTCTGTGGAGGTTTTCATATTTAATTGATGGAAAGTGAAATGAACAATGCAAAGAATTTGGAGAAAAAGCAGCTACTCCCGCCTCTGAATAACAGCACCCAAGACAATAGGATTTCACTGATGCAACATAAAGCCCTACCTTGCTGTTGCATTTTTAAAAAATTGCTGATATGGTAGACCGAAGAGTCATAGCATGGGGAGATGAACGATCTCATCTGCTATGCAGGCTCACTAGAGACACTGAGATGAATCCAGTGACTCGAAACATTCAAACTCCCTTTTATTCTTTCCGGGGCAGGTAATTTTGTACACAGGAACAAACCTGTGAAACTAAGAACTTGCACAAAGGAATGGCATGAGTTTCCTTAATGGAAGATTTGTTGCACCTTCCATTTGAACGAGAAGCAATGGGCAGCTCAACTGGAAAGCTAGATAAAACTAGATAATAATAAAAAAAATAGTCACTTAGTTCAGAACTCATAGAAAAATCGTTACTAGCTTAACAGTGTCTCTGTTTCCAGTTTGAAAAGCAGGAATAATATTAACCTACTTCACAGAGGACAAAGGAGTGGAAGATTATGATGTCCTAAATCCAAACAACAGACATTCAAATACAATTGCTGTCATGAACTGGCAGGACAACGGGGAGGAGGCAGAGGATCCCAGCGTGGGTTGTGGCCAGGGCTGGGACACACTGGGGCAAGCAAGGGATGGGGAAGGAGAGGTTGGTATATGAAGTACTCACAGGGTGACGGAGGATGATGGGGGTACTCACAGGAACCAGAGCAGCAAGAACCATCACCAGAGCCAGAGGGGCCTCTGTCTCCATGCACATGGCAGGTTCTGAGGCCTAGGGAGCAGCAGGTGGGATGCTTCAGGAAGCTGAGGCAGGCAAGGGCCCAAAGTCCAACTTTCTAGCTGTCCAGGTGGGGCTTGCTAGCTCTGGAAGGAGGTGTGTGATTCCTCAGCTGGAGTAGGCTAACAACAGCTGAAGGCCACATGCCTCATCAAGCCCAGATGCTGCAATCAGCAGAGAAAGTACAAATGGGAAGCAGAGTTGAGGTGCTGGGTCTGCTCAACTGCCCATGTTGGTGGACCATGAGTTGGATGCTCCTAGACCTCCACAGGACTGTGCTTTTGGTTTGATTTGGGACTGTATCCTGACTGCTGGACTTCAGACTTGAATTTACCCTGAACCTTTGGACTTCACTTGTGTGGATTGACTTGAATTTTGGACTTGGCATACTGACTTACTGCCAGGTAGGCCAGGGGTTCAGGAAATTTGTGGTCTAAGAAATGTGAATCACCAAAGCTGCTCTTCTCTGACATACTGTTATGGACTGTGGCTCTTCTGGATGTGGTTGGACTCCAATTCCCATCAGCCCCAGCCAACATGCCCAATGATCAGGGATGATTAGAGTTGATTAGAGTTGTAGTCCAACAACTTCTAGGTGACACTTATACCACTTTAGCAACTGCCATTTCCCTTAAAAGAATCCTGGTGACTACAATTCCCATGATTCTTTGGGGGAAGCCATGGCTGCTTTAGTGACTAGGAACTGCACCATGGCTCTTTTCAGAAACTGAAGCGCAATGCTAGCACATTTTCTTAATACTTCCCATTTTCCTACACTGAAACTGCAAAGGTTGACTTACTGAATCAGAGGGAACGTTAATCTGAATGGTTCACTGAATTTATTATGGGGCTGACTGTATCGCAATACACCTGCCAGTGTATGAAGAACACGCAAGAGACCAACACCTGGGGAGGAAAACGGGTGAGTGTGTCTTAATGTCACTGACAGACATACCAAGGAAGTCTTCTGGTAATTGCATTAAGTTTTTAAGGATAAATATATATCGGTTAAAGTCTAAATCAATCTGGGTGGAGCAGTTCATGAGGAGTGAGTTTTAGGAGTCTTTCCTAAGCAGAAGCTTTCTTTTCTTTCACTTGTGGGAAAATGTGGCCCTGCGGAAGAAATGACACAGAAATGCAAAGGAATGGTGGCGGCGGAGTAGGAAAATTTGCCTGCGTAAAAAGCAACCCAAAACAAGTTCTAAATGGTGCTGCTGTGAACCTTCCAGTCCTGCATTAATTCAAGTGACCCCAACCTGGTGCCCTCCAGATGTTTGGGGCTACAGCAGTGGTGCTGATGGGAGTCTAAAATTTCTGAAGGGGGTCAGATTGGGGTACTGTATTTTTTAAGCTTATCTGCAGATATTGAACCTGGCAGCTTTGTGTATATCCCAACATCCTTTTTGGTTCATTTTTCTTTTCTCTGCTCCATGTTCTAATCCCCTAAGTAGTAAATGATTTGCTAGCAAATTATTATGCCAGAGATTTAGTATTTTGGTTAATTATTTCTATTTTGAGCGCCAACAGGCCCCAAGCCTAACGAGTTAAACACTACAAAACATGTATATGATACCATTTCCAGAATCCAGGTGTCTTTGGGAGGGATTCTGCTGTCTGGAGTACCGCCAGCTAAATAAACAAATAACAAAAGTGGACATCATGAGGTGCCCAGAACTTTATTGCTTCTGAACTGTCCGATACATTAAGGGAAGGAAATTCCCATTCACCCCCCCCCCAGGGTGAAATGTGGAGGGGAAATATACTGTTACAAAAGCCATTATAAGCTGAATCCAGTCTTTCTGCCCATTGTTAAGTACAGAATCAAATTCATCAGCTTGATTTGGAATTGGGACCAGCAGATTGAGATGTTTTCTTTAAAGATGACAAAATGGCCACCCATGAAACTACCGGTAATCCCCAAATTCAAATCTTGTTGCCTTTCCCAATGCTCAGTAGGGTACAATTGCTTCCCTCAACTCTGCTGTGAGCTGCTGTTCTCTTGCCTTCTGCACTTTCTGATAGCAGTAGTAGCAGCAACAACTGAGAAGTCTCAATGGAGGGCTAAACTCCCCTTCCTAGTGCTTTGAATGCTGTGTCTCATGTGCCAAGGATTCTGGGAAACATCATTTCCCAGGGTACCTGGCATCCATGCCAAGGACAAAGGTGTCCTAGAAAATTTGCTTTCCCAGGTGACCCGGCATTTAATGGACTAGGGGGAGGGGAGGCATTCAGTGTACAATCTAAGATGAATAACTTCTTTGTGGGAAATGCTCCTCAGTTGGGAGGCTGCTGAGTATTACAAACAGGGCAAGTTTGTATTCCAAGACAGGTATAACTACATTCTTTGATGACTTTACTGGAAGAAATCAAGGGGGATGGGGAAGAAATCTAGGGAAACCATTTGCAATGTCCCCTTTTCACAGATAAGCAGATGCTGCAGGAAAGCAAAATCCTAACCTCCTTTGTGACTTTATATGTGTGCACATAATTCTTTTTTTTAGTTTTAAGCTTGCCCAATATCAACACACCTACATTTGAAAGCTTGTAGGTTTGTAGCATACGGTATATCATTTGGCAAAGCCGCACAAGGAGTCTCTGCCTGGCGGTTGACTAGGGAAAGCGAGTTGAGGTTCACTGAAACAACCCTTTTGTGTGATGCTTTTAAAACAAAAACAAAAAAAAATCAGTGAGCTAGATTGTTTTAAAGAGCTGAATGTGACACTGTCTCTGCGGCCATCAAATTTAATTATGTCTTCCACCATTCAAAAGAAAAGAGAGAAGTTTGTAAACAAAAACAAAGAAATGCAACAGCAACAAAAATTGCAGATAGCCAGATTATGACTATCTTCTTAATGAGACAAACGGGGAAGTAAAATCAAGGGTACCAAAGAGAGTGCAAGAAAGAAGTGTGTGGAGGAGGAAAGAGTTGATGGATATGTTTTCTAGGGCCCCTCAATGAGCCCAACGCAAGGGCAGTTTTTTCCCTATTACTGCAAATGAAACCTCTGTCACCAGACCCGAAGGGAAAGAAAGAGAAGTGAATAGACGTGAATATAGCCATGAAGAATTGAAAATGTGTTTTGTGAGTGACAATGAGTCATTCAATCATCTCTGTACTTTATCGCCTTACGGATAGATGTTATGTGACATCTTTATAAACTGCGAATAATAGGAACTCTGGCTTGAACATAAGAGGAGCCTGCTGGATCAGGCCAATGTCCCATCTAGTCTTGCACCATTCTCATAGTGGGAAGGCGCAAAGCCCATTATAATAATAATAATTTATTATTTGTACCCCGCCCATCTGGCTGGGTCTCCCCAGCCCAAGAGCACTCATCTGCCTTCACTTGCCTAGCCAGAAATGATGTTGGGAGGGCAGGCTTCATATTGGGGGGGTGGGTGAATCTCCTTGTTTAGGGGGCAAAACTTCAGTTAAGTATTTTAATTGATTTACTTGATTTAGGGGGACAACTGCCCCCCTCCCCGGCTACCCCTATGCCTAGCATGTAGCTTCAGATCAGTTTAGATGCAACCACCGCAGTTGCGCATCTCGTGGCCTGCGAGTCTGTCAGAGCCACGTCTGGTGCCAGTGTTACCATGCATCAGCAGGACTTGGTGCAATGTACATCAGCCCGCATATTGTTCCTTATTTGCTTCTATTTCTAGTCCTAAGTGATTCAACCTTTTATTTGGGTGACTAGTCGGCTGGTGTGACCAAAGCTACGATTAGTGTTTCCCAACCTTGGCTCTCCAGCTGTTTTTGGGACTACAACTCCCATCATCCCTAGCTAGCAAGACCAGTGGTCAGGGATGATGGGAATTGTAGTCTGAAAACTTGAGACCAAAGGTTGGGAAACACTGTTAAGTAGCTTTGCAAAATATGCTGCATGGGAGATGTTGCAATGAACTGGTTACCTTGCCGTCTTATGTAACTTTGCGGGCTCCCTTCCCCCCCCCCCTTTGAGTTTATAACTTTCTTCTCACAAGACTCCTGCCCGGGGCCTCGCACAAGCTCTGCACAGGCCTGTCTTGATGCCTTTGGTGCTGGAATTAAAAACGAGAGAGCTTGGTTTGTTTTCTCCTGGCAACACCCCACGGAGGCGAGGGGCTCCCTGGCCCTCCTCGCCGGGCTGTGACTGAGGAGCCTCTCCAAAGCGCACAGGCAGCGCACGAGGCTGACGTCTGTACCCGCTGGAGAGGCAAATGCTCCTGCCAGGCGGCCAGTTCAGGCAGGGAGAAAAGCGCCTCTCCGGTTCGTTCAGCCAAACGCTGCTGCTGCGAAGGAGCCGTGGCCCCGAGCTCTCCTCTCCGGCACTCGCTCGCTCGCTCCAGAGGAAGGTTTGTGAACAGCCCCGCTCCTCCCCCGCGTTCTCCACGGCAGGAGGCCGTTCGGGAGCCGTTTGCGGGCCGGAAAGACCCGCGGCTGCGCAGTTTTAAGGCCGGAGAAAGGAGCGTGGTTGGCGCGCCGACTGCGCACGCTTGCGCGCAAGGAGGGCCGCCGCTTCTTGAAACGCCCCTGCAGAAACTAAAAAAAAATGTGTCCTGAAGTCAAGGGAGCAGATATTCTCACTGGGGGCTCGTGGTTCCTTGAACCAGGCGGGAAACCCCATATAGGATTTCTCCTCTTGCTCACAATTCAGCCCACAAAACAGGAAGGAGGGGGATGTTGGATGCGGCTCTCCTTCTGCAACTTATTATTTGTCTAGTAGCAACTTATTATTTGCCTAGTAGGAAGGGGTAGCGGCGGAGACTATGGAGGGTGTGACTGCGCAGTTGAATGGATAGATTGAATTGGCGACCTGCTTTTCACCTTCCAGAGGAGCTTATTGATCATCTTTAAGCATTGTGTGTAGTGGAGAGACGACGAGGAGGGGTGGGGGGTGATGTTTGCAGCTTCGTGGTCCAGCTCCGTGTTACGCAATTCCCTTCCTAGGATGAGTTGCGCTTGCCATAGCCTTGCATGGCCAGTTTAATTCTGCTGTTGTGTTTTTAATTAAAGCCAATTACTGAACCTGACAGGTGCGGGTGGGGGACAACCCAAGGGAACAGCAAATTGCAGCCAGTATTCTGATGACTGCTGGGAGATCTACCTCTAGATATTCAGCACGATGAAAAGCATTTCATTAAAATGTACAGCATTTGTTTGGGCCACTTTGAGGAGCTGGCGCTGTCAGTGGCAGGAGATGATGAGCGAGATAACGTTTTAGGTACTCTTCCACCATTCCTGCCCTCACTTTCCAGCTGCTGCTCATTGCTAACAGCTGGGATCTCTGGATTCACTGTCCAATAACCAGGGTGTCCTTCCTGCAAGCATCCGAAGCGGAACAGGAACCACAGATGAAAGTTCTTGGGAGGAATCTAGCATTTTTGGTAAAGTTGCTACCGCTTACTCCTGATTCTGCTCCTCTAATAGTAGTTTGGTACAGATATTTTATGAAGTGGAGTTTCCCCCACTATTTATTTCCACCCAGTGTCACTAAGGCAGCAATCTGGTGCACACTTGTTTGGAAGTAAACTCCACTGAACTGAGTAAGTTTCCATTCTCAGTAAAGTATACCTTGCATTGTGACTTCTGTTTCAGTGTATCTGAAGAAGTGTGCATGCACACGAAAGCTCATACTGTACCAAGAACAAACTTAGTTGGTCTCTAAGGTGCTACTGGAAGGATTTTTTTATTTTGCATTGTGTTGTGAGCATACCAGGGTTTGTCTATGTGGCTGTGTGCTTTGTATGGGCTGAGCAAACAGGACTACCAATTTCTTTCTTGGCAGGCTACATTATTATTATTATTATTATTATTATTATTTTATTTTATTGAATTTGTACCCGGAGGTCTCAGAGCAGTTCACAGAAAAGATGGCCTTTAACAGCTGCATGCAAAACTAATACAGTGGTACCTCAGATTAAGAACTTAATTCGTTCTGGAGGTCTGTTCTTAACCTGAAACTATTCTTAACCTGAGGTACCACTTTTATTTAGCTAATGGGGACTGCCGCTGCTGCCATGCCGCCGCCGCATGATTTCTGTTCTCATCCTGAAGCAAAGTTATTAACCCGAGGTACTATTTCTGGGTTAGTGGAGTCTAACCTGAAGCGTCTGTAACTCGAGGTACCACTGTATTCACCAGGGAAAGTTTTCCAACACTGCCTCTATATCAGAGATGAGGATCCCATGGCCCCCTACATGTCACTGGACTACAACTCCCACCATCCCATGCTGGTGGAGGGATATGCACACTTAGAGGTACAGCAACATTTGCAGGGGACATGGAAGGTCTCTGTGCTGGGCAAATTTACCTGAGCAATGTTACCTATGAGTCTCGAATCTGCCCAAAGGCAGGGAAATGTTGGCGTCCCTATCTCGTATTTGACAGATATTCCTTTAATACACATATATAGTAGATTGGGTGGACTTAACCAAGTTCTAGGTTTGACACAGGCTAATTTTTATCTGCATCAGTTATAACTTGCATGTATGAATCAGATCTGATGCAAAAGAGATCTCACATCAACCTCAAACAATAACAGCAAGAGCTTAGTGGCATACTAATTTTGGCACAACCTTTATGGGCCAAACTCTGCTTCATCAGATGATGATTTTATTTGAACTTGTTAGTTACTTCTTACACAGAAAGGTCTCCCAGTGACTTACTATATCTAAGAACATAAGCATAGGTAAAGCAAATTCTGATCCAGAGGGTCCCTTAACCATCTGTGACTATTTTGAGGGTGCAGTGAGGGCTTCGTGGGTGGGGGAGAAGAGGAAAGGGAAGTTCTGTTGCACAAGTGGAAGTCTGTTGCGCAGGCAGAACGGCAGGGTTGGATATTATTCAATACTGTATATTAAGAACACGTTTACACAAACCACATGCCATTCATTTTTTTTTAAATGCACAAAGCAACCCCAATAATAGCAGCAGAAAGCTTCAGCACTAGCCTATAACTAATACTTGAAACATTATCCTGCCCCCCCCCCTCACACACATAAATGCACTCACACATATATGGCTGGGCTGTGAGAAGAATTGTTATTGTAAAGTAAAGCCGGAAGACCCAGCCATGCAGGCGAGATGTGTGTCACATGCAGAGCCCACATGAAAATTAGATTCAGTCGCATAACAAAAGGAGTCAATCTTTTCATCCAACTGGGTGTTGGCTTTTCCCAACTGTTAATGAATTGGCAAACCAAGATGAATAGCATACATAATGAATGCATTTTTGCAGTGAGCTAGGCACTCCCAGCCGATATTAAACCCAAATTCTGCAAATTATTCCAATTTAAGTTTCCCACTGGGGTCTCCTTTTGGTGCCCCCTTCTTCTTCTTCTTCTTCTTTTTGGGCGGGGGGTAAAGTATGAACATACCAAGAATGTCTTGAGAGATTGAAATGGCCCCACATCGGTTATCATTTCTAATGCCCGTTTATTGTGTTCATTCTGCAGTGGGATAAGTCCTTGATGTTAGGCTGATGCCATTAGGTTCTGTTGCAGTGTTTTTCTTACTAGCTATGGGGGCAGGGTTTGTTGCAGGAGAAAGTTCCTAGGCTTGTATCCTCTCCTGTGTGGCCTATTGCTCCTGGTGAGTAGTTAGTTAATAAGAGTTAGTAGATTGTGTGTGTGTGTGTGTGTGTGTGTGTGTGTGTAAAAGGATGGGCAGTAATTCTACCTACAGCCTGTTTAAGGGAAGGCTCACCAGGATTGCCTGTAGATCCACAGAGGGGAATGTGTGGCCCTCCAGATGTTGTTGGACTACTACAGCTTCCATCATCCTGGAACATTAGCCATGCTGGATGGAGCAGGTGGGAGCTGAAGCCCTGCATTGCAGGGGGTTGGACTAGATGACCCTTGGGGTACCTTCCAACTCTGATTCTGTGAACATCTGGAGCACACAGGTTCCCAGTTCCTGCTGTAGATCTGTGATGATGCAGTGGAGAAGCATTAGCCCGGAGGGACCTGACACTATTCAGCAAACAGATCTGGGGGTTGAGGTTGATAGCTCAATGGCAATTTGATGTCCAGCAGCAGTGAAACTGATTGGCAGTAGAATTTGGACACAAGAAAATACTTCACGCAGTGCGTACTAAAGATATGCAGATCATTATCCTTTGTGTGGTGATGCTGGCCATTGGCTTGGGTGGCTTCAAAGGGAGTTAGATTCACGAAGGACAGCCATTATAGCTAAGGAGACCCAAACGGGAAGGCTTTGGCCTCTGTGATAAGCTTCAAAGCTTTCTAGAAGCATCTGTTTGTCCATGGTAGACTAGACTAAATGGACTCTTGGTTGGATCCCTCAGGGCTCTCTTACATGCGTGTTTGCACCAGCCCTAAGAACACCATCTCCCTAAAATTGAGTATATAATTTCTGTAGACCAGACCCTGAAGCTCCTGGCTCCCATTCTCGTCTCAACAATTCACATCATAACAGTGTGCAAAATAAAGCAAACTTTGGGCTTTATTCAACTAAATAATTGTGCAAGCAGAATGACTTCCACTTGTGCAGTGGGACTCCTCACCTCACGGCTCACACGTCACGCGTCAGAACAGATTTAGGGGTGGGGACAAGGAGAGCAGCGAGGTCCCATTGCACAAGGGCAAGTCATTTTGCTTGCACAATTTAGTTGACTACTCTGATTTTTCTGATTTTCCTGCTTAAGAAAAATTACATGACCAGGAGTGTGCGTACACACACACACACACACACACACACACACACACTTTAGAATGCAGCTTCCATGTTGGCTAAACAAATCTAGAGACTCTTAATAATTAGACGAACTGCCTTCTTTCCATGGAAATGGTGCTGAGCTGGTTTTCCATTTTTCACATTCCTTGCCTGAATTGCCCTTGCTAAAAAGGTCGGTACATCCGATGTCGCAATTTGTACGGGAAAGAAAAAAAATACAAATTCTTTGCTTCCCAAGCTTATTGAAAATCAATGGCTTAAATTTTGCAGAGGAAGGAACATAGCTGGAGGCAGAGATGTCTTAGTAAATTATACATGGGGAGAGGGAAGAAAACAAATAGCAGGATATTTGTGGGTTTAAAAAAAAAAAAAATACTCCCAGTGTCTGCCCTCCTGGCCTGTCCTTTGACCTGTTGTGTTGACAAGAGCACTGCATTCTCTTGCACGCTGAGCTCCCACTATCCTCTTGTCCTGGGACCAAGGGCATCTTTGCATCTGACCTTTCTCACATTTGTCATTGGTGGCGAATGTACCAGCAGAAAACCGCAAGTATCTCATTATTAATGCATTAATATAAGCATTCTGACGGATTTCCAGGTTTTATTTTGAAACTCTGGGTTATTTTTTGAAATGGAACTTGGCTGCTGGCGCCATGGGAATAAAATAACTGGCAAGTCACTCCGAAGGCCCTGTTTTGGATCAAGATTTTTTTTTTTCCAGAAATATTCACAGCACTGGCATGCTGATGAGCACTGTAGCAGGGCAGGGTTCATAGAGAAAATGTGTGAACTCCTAGGCTGGAAAGGTTTGCCTGAGAACTGGCAGAAGTTGAAATGCAACAGAAAGCTGTGGGTGCAAGCAGAGGATTTGGTGTGATTGATTTTGTGGTGACATGACCGAAGGTCTAAAAATGTTACTGTAAGCTGTGCATCTAGCTAATCAAAGCTAAGGGATGGGAAAGTTGTGTAAAATTCATGGTCTATTCAGCTTTTTAGGATATAGTGCATTGAAGAATTAACAGGAGCTTCAGTAGGGCTGGGCGATATATCAATATATTGTTTCTGTGTGTGTGCGCGCTATGCAAAAATCACAATGTGGGAAAAACCATGAAGCCAGCCAATGCCTCTACAGATAAATAATAATAATAATAATAATAATAATAGTAATAATTTATTATTTGTACCCCACCCATCTGGCTAGGTCTCCCCAGCCACTCTTCCAGCAAACATCTGGCGGCTTCCAGCAAACATTAAAATACATTAACACATCACAGTTTAAAAACTTCCCTGAACAGGGCTGCCTTCAGGTGTTTTCTAAATATCATGTAGTTGTTGATCCCTTTAACCTCTGATGGGAGGGCGTTCCACAGGGCGGGCTCCACTACTGAGAAGGCCCTCTGCCTGGTTCCCTGTAGCTTTGCTTCTCGCAGTGAGGGAACCGCCAGAAGGCCCTCGGCGCTGGATCTCAGTGTCCGGGCTGTTTCCAATGCTGGTCATTGTCTATAAAGTCCTAAACAGGCTTTGGACGTAGCTGTCTGGAGGATTGCTCCTACTGAATTAGCCTTGTGGAACTTAACAGTCGCAATTGGAGCGTCTCCTCCAAGTCAGGTGGATGGAGACCAGAGAGAGAGGACTTTTCTCATTTGTTGGGTTGCCCCCCACCCCCCAAGAAGAGGAGAGGAAATGCATAACTCCCTAAAAGAACCCAGATTGGCATAACATATGCATATCTCATTTAGATGCATTGCTGCAGCTATAGAATTAAATAGAAATATTTAAGCAGAAATATAACATATTTGACTATAGAGGGGAAGACTATATGACCTGTGTTTCTTCTCAGTCTGCTGTCCAAGTGCTAAATGCTGGTGGAAGACTTCAAGGGACCTGCTCTCCTCCTTTATCTTCGTATAGTTCTTCATCTTTAAACTGGACTTGGACCAGGCAGATCTAGAAACAGGGCTCCTTAAAATAGAGGACTGCTCTCTATAAAGTAGGACACAAGGCCACACCCCTGAACAAAGTCGTTCCTCTCAGGGGGGAGAGGCTCCCAGTTCTCTGCATATTCACTCAGATGTAAGTTCCTCTGAAATAAAAAGGAAGTCAGCGGGTGCAGAATGCCACGGCGAGGCTCCTTATGGGGTCCTTGCCACGGGACCACATTCATCCAGTGTTTTACCAGCTGCACTGGCTCCCGGTGGAGTACAGGGTCAGGTTTAAGGTGCTGGTTTTGACCTTTAAAGCCCTATGTGGCCTAAGACCCTCGTACCTACAGGACTGCCTCTCCTGGTATGCCCCGTGGAGGACCTTAAGGTCCACAAATAACACTTTGGAGGTCCCGAGCCACAAGGTTGGTTAGATTGATCTCAACTAGGACCCAGGGCCTTTTCAGTACTGGCCCCGACTTGGTGGAACGCTCTGTCACAAGAGACCAGGGCCCTGCGGGATTTGACATCTTTCTGCAGGGCCTGCAAGACAGAGCTGTTCTGCCTGGCCTTTGGTTTGGACTCAGTCTGACCCTTATGTTTCCCTCCCCTTATGGTTTTGATTTATGGGCTACTACTAAAATGAGGCTGCATTTTAAATTGTATTTTAACTAATTGTTTTTTCTTTTTCTTTTACGTTTTATTGTAATTTTATTGGTGTTAGCTGCCCTGAGCCCGGTTCTGGCCGGGGAGGGTGGGGTATAAATAAAAATTTATTATTATTATTATTTTATTTTATTTTATTTTATTTTATTTTATTTTATTTTATTTTATTTTATTTATTTATTTATTTATTTTAGGAGTATATTCTTATGGAAGTTTTCTTATCATCTTCCTCAGGGCCTGCCAGCCTGCTCGTAAAGTGGGGTGAGGTGATTGCCTCAGGCAGCAGATCCGTACACTGCCACCCGGCTTCATTTTACTTCCCCAGTCCAACTCAGGCTGGCCTTCTTTTTCCTTGCTTGGGGACTACGGCTAGCAGCTCTGAAACCATGCTTCCAGTGTGTGATGTTTTCACCTAACATCAGAAGTAATCATATATTTCCTTTTCCTTTTTACAAACCACCCCTTTGTCTCCTTTGAAATAAGTCCCACCCCCCATCCCACTTATTTCTGGGAAAGCAGCATTTTACAGATGCTACTCCCTTTAGTACGAAATTAAATAAACCGGAATTCTAGTTTCTGAAATGCCAGAACATGCATCATACATGATGTCAGGCACACTTGAGAGCAGGGCAGATATTTCTTAGAACAGTAATTTTGATTTATTCTGGCAATTTACAAAGACTGTGTTTGCAACACCTGCACCATAACTTTGAAAATACTGCCGCCGTCCTAGACATATTAATGTTTGCATGGAAAAACATGCTTTGGAAGTTTATCACGAGCTAAAACGTCCCTACTAAGTGAGTTCTCTATTGTTCTCATGAACAAAGCGCTGAAAAATGGCTGGCTTGGGCTACGTGTGAGTAATAGGGAGCCTGGCCTAAAGTGAATTAATTGTTGGTGTGCAAAGTCAGTTATATATGTGCAGCTGAATTCTCTCCGCTGTCCAGATAGCCACAAGCAACTAATTTAAGCTGCCACCCTCTGTTGATAAATAACTGCTTGTTTTCGTACCTATGCAAAGCTTTTGGGTCTGTGTCAGGCGGGGGAAGTGAATTTCAGTATTCGGAGCTCTCCTGTTGAATATTCATGGCTGAATAACGTAAAGTCATTTCAGCTGCTAGACCTGCTAGACCTTGCTCAAGCTAAACAAGTCTGGGGTGGGTCAGTGCCTGGATTCAGTGGCAGATGTGGTGGAACTGCTAGGAGGGATGCCCAGGTTGTTCCGGTTTTCTCTGCATATTCCTCCCTTGTAAAGATATTGCCTAAACTAAGGTATTGTGGTTTAGCATGCAGTTCGCATACCACTAACACTGAAAAGTGTCTGTGGTTCAAAAGGAGTCCCTGCTCTCAGTTTTTAATGACTCCATGCCACTGTGCATTACTCAGAAGTAAGCCTCTGATTTCCATGGGGCTTGCTCCCTGTTAACTATGTGCAGGAATGCAGTCTGACTTGGTGTGGCGTTTGCCCACTCTTTGGGAATATGGTTGTGCAGGTGGACAAAACAAAAGGGTTAATAGGCTGACCAATAGGAAGCCCAGGGGCGGAGCCTAACTGTGTTTAAGGGTCAGCATAGGGGTTTTGGCAGTTAGTTCAGTTGGGAATAGAGAGAGAGAGTTCAGTTGGAGAGTTGGGTTGATGTGGGCAGTTGGTGGTTGTGAGGATGGTGTGTGTGGAACTTAGAGTGATATAAAGACAGGAATAAGGCTGAGAGGATAAAGTGTAACAGTGTATTTAATATCGAAAGCTTGTTGGTGTGTGAGAATAAACTTGATATTCTGAAGAAGTGCATGCACACGAAATAAACTTGTGTACCTGAAGACAGGGTGGATTTGATTTAAATCACGATTTAAATCACTAGTCAGTAAGGCTTGATTTAAATCACTAGTCAGTAAGACTTGATTTAAATTTTTTTTTACAGAAAGACTCATTCTTGCTGGTATAATCTTAATATTTACAACCATATGAAGGTTTCATTTTTGGAATAATAAATTTTCAGAGTAGTTTTTAAAGTTATATCAAAAATTACTGATTTGGTTATGCTACTAGAAATACATAGACAGATAATTATGAAATTATGGTGAGGTTTAATAAGTTAACTGTTTATATTTGGACAACTTTTCTGCTGTACTTTATTGGAAGGAGAAAAATAATCATTTCCTTAATAACCATTTAAACAATTTATTCAACTAAAACAATAACATGATAGCATATGTATCCATGTTTGTTAACTGAAGTTTAAAAAAAAACCTTAGACTGAGTTTTAGCACACTTGATAAACTTAAAATCCTTATTTCCTGATGAATAGCCTTTGGACTAAATGTAACTTAAATAGAAGATTATATTTAGAAAGATTTTTCCTCCAAAAGCATTTTATTTTAAAAATCCAATTTAAATAAAAAAAATCTGATTTTTTTTATTTTTTTAAAAAAATCATTGATTTTTATCCACCCTGTCTGAAGAAATGTGCATGCACACGAAAGCTCATACCAAGAAAAAACTTCGTTGGTCTCTAAGGTGCTACTGGAAGGAATTTTTGTATTTTTTATTTTGTTTTGATATTCTTCAACTTAAATCCTGACTGAGACTCAGTGTTTACCAGGGAGAACCTGGTTGGTGGCAGCGGTATAGTGGTGGCACAGGGTCAATAGTCCATGGAACGGCCAGGGGCCCTGTGTGATCACCACACTTGGCTAGTCTGAAAGGTGCCACATGGGACCATTAACAAGAGATCCCACAAATTTCCAGAGCTATGGCCTTTCCCTAGGCATTGCTTTTGCTGAGAGGCAGTGAGCACAGCCTCCCAGTCACCCTTTGTACCCCAGTTGGTGGCAGAGTCTAGATAGCAGCTGGAGCTGAGCGTACTTTCTTGACTCGGTTCAGGTTCACGTCATCCTTACAGCCTGTGGCGTTTGTGGTTGACCTTCTTCTATCTGAACTTCCCTCCCTGCTGCGGTGAGCTGAGGCAGCTGTGTGATTGCCAGGTGTACATTTTGGGCTGTGTTTCTTTCTGGTGGCGGAATAATTCAATGCAAATGAAATATCTTGAGAATTAGATTTGGAAACGTTCCCTTGACAAAATATACTTTTGGAAACGCTATTTCATTAAAGCTTTGGTTTAACTCCAGAAAGGGCATTAAAGGTGTAAATCTGCTCCGTCAGTTAAGAGAGCCAAATATACACGGAGAAGAAAAATTGTTTCTCTGCTCTTACACGGTCCTTTTCCAATTAAACTTGGAAGCTCCAGGGCAGGGGCAGCTGGTGTGGTGCCTACAGATGTTTTGGACTACAACTCCCATCATCCCTGTCAATTGACCTTGCTGGATGGGGCTGATGGGAGTTGAGGTCTTTAACATCTGGAGGGCACCACATTGGCTACCCTTGCTTTAGGAAGTGCACATTACGGGAACAATTTGAGGGGGGAAATTGTTTTGGGGAGTGAAGGGATAAGGACCATTATTTAAGGGACCAAGAACTATAGACCCCCCCCCCCCGCAAGTGTCCCTATTTTCCAGGGACAGTCCCAGATTTACAAAAGCCATCTAGGTTTCTGATTTGATCCCGGAATGTCCCAGTCTTCCTTGGGGTGTCCCTATTTTGATCAGAGAAATGTTGGAGGGTATGGAATAGGATGTCCCTACCAGCAACGAGGTCTGGGTAACCACTGTTCTCTTCTTCCACGGGGCTGTTCCATAACAGATCACCACACCCTTACAACATCTGTGCTACTGACTTCATCAAACTTTGGGATTGTTGAAATACACGCAACAACAAAATCAATCAATTTGACTCAAATCAATGCAACTCAAATTAGGTCAACTAGGCCCATTTTTTAAGCAATGTGGACTAAAGTCTCTTCTGGGGCCCCTCTGGGATTAGGTGCCCTGGAGCTTAAGCTCCATTAGTTTCATAGTAGCTCCACCCCTATGACTGGCCCCTGAGACTCCCAAGGTCATAATCCCCACAGACAACACTTTCCACCAGTCCTGTTCCATGCTCTCCTAAAGGGCCTTTTGCCTGGCTGAAATGCGCCCTTCAACTGCGGCAATGCCTCATGCTTGCTTGGAAAGAGGATGGAAAGGTTTTTGTGCCTCTAGCTTTTTTGCACGGTTGGAACATAGCCTACTTAGCAAAGTTAAGAGTCACTCTCCCTTGTTTTGCTCCCTTTGGCTTCTGGCCCCTCCATGCAGCTCTCTCGGGCTGGGAAGCAGAAATGGGGAATATTGTGTGGTGGGGAGCTGCCACTAGCCCCCAGAGTTATTTCTTGCGTTTCATGTACCAGAATCCAGGTTCCTCACCATTTGTTTACATCTTCGCAACAAAAGGAGAAATCTGGCATGTCTTTGGAACATGAGGAGACGGCTCTATCTAGCTTGCTATCGGTCTCTGCCAGATGGCCCGTGTGAGCCTTGGTCAGGTGTTCCTGCCTCAAAGTGAAACCACCCTCGGAGATTTATGGCTTGAATGCTGCACCAGCAGCCACTGCAGCGCACAGCTCAAGTGTCTTGGACTGAGGCCACTGGGACATAAACATGCAAGCAAATGGCATGGCTACGTAGTCTGGCAGCTGGAAGGAGGGACAATTCATACTTTCTAGGACGCATTGTGATTCAATACCTTTATTTTCTAAAATAAACGTTTTCTTGTTTCAAAAAATGAGAATGTGACTGCTAGTATTCTAAGTGGGAGCATTTTTATCTACGGTACTTATTTCATTTGTATCCTGTACATTCAGCATAAATGTATGTTCCCAGGGTAGAAACAAAAAAGCACAAAATGTATTATTTTATTTATTTATTTATTATTATTATTATTACTACTACTACTACTACTATTTTATTTAGTAATCAATAAAATATAAAACATACAGTTGACAAAATAATACACATTTCCAAACTAACCCATCAAATTAAAATGGCAGCAAATGGCAGCAACCCATTCAGACAGAACTGGGGTCCCCACTGTGGTGCCTGTGGGCATTGTGGCACCTTCAAGTGCCCCCTTGTTCCTGCCAAGCCCCCCCCCCCACCCTGGCCTCTCCATTTACTTTTTGATTAATTACATTTTTATGACTTCAGATAGGGGTAGCTTGCTTTTTTGCCTGTGTTTTGTTTTGGGTTGTGCATAGGTGTTTGGCCTGTTGTGTGAGGGGCAAGGAAGGGTAGTCCTGAGCATCATCTGATTCCCCCCCCCTTGAGAACTACCGTATTTTTCCGTGTATAAGACTAGGGGTTTTTTTACCCAAAAATTAAGTTTAAAATTGGGGCTCATCTTATACACGGGTAGTGCTGAGAGGTGTTTTCTTAATTTTGACTCCCCAAAAATAGGGGGCGTCTTATACACGGAAAAATACGTTATATTTTGTGGCGCATGTGAGTTTCTTTTTGATGGCATCCATCTGTCTCAAGAGACAATGGAGTGTGCCTCCAGGGGTGAAGTCAACGGCACCAAAGTGACCCAAAAAACCACTCAGTTTGCCTGTGTCCCCTTACCAGTCGTGTGAGGGGCAAGGAAGGGTAGTCCTGAGCATCATCTGATTCCCCCCCCCTTGAGAACTACCGTATTTTTCCGTGTATAAGACTAGGGTTTTTTTTACCCAAAAATTAAGTTTAAAATTGGGGCTCATCTTATACACGGGTAGAGCACGGGTAGAGAGGTGTTTTCTTAATTTGGACTCCCCAAAAATAGGGGGCGTCTTATACATGGGGGCGTCTTATACACGGAAAAATACGGTATATTTTGTGGCGCATGTGAGTTTCTTTTTGATGGCATCCATCTGTCTCAAGAGACAATGGAGTGTGCCTCCAGGGGTGAAGTCAACGGCACCAAAGTGACCCAAAAAACCACTCAGTTTGCCTGTGTCCCCTTACCAGTCTTTTGTATACTATTGCCTCTATGGTTTGGGAAGAGGTTGAGACTATGGCACAGAACTAAAATCTGTATGAAAAACAGTCCCTGGTATGCCATCCTGAGGATAATTCTGAAGTCATCCAGCTGACAAAGTGCTTTAAGTCTGAACTTTCTCAGAGTTGAATTGCAGTTTAATGGGAGAGTCAATGACTAATTCATTTATCGTTATGAGTGCATTCTGCTGCGCTTCCTCTACCTTACTCGAAAAGGGTCCTCTGCCGTGCTAAAATGGGGTGTTTTCGCAGGAATTAAAATGAGCTAGAATCGGCACTTTTTAAAAAATGACAGTGCTTTTTGAAACAATGAAGAAAATCACGCTTTTAACTTCAGTTGTGACTAGCTGAGGTAGACTGTGGCACAATACCCTCTGGGGGAAAAACGGAATGGGTTGAAAACATGCATAGAAAATGTGGTGACAATGATCACTGAGAACCTGATTGCTCTTATGGGTTGAGTCCAATGGGATTTAGCATTGTGAGCTGCTGAATTTTTTAAGGTAAATTGGTGTCCTTGATAACAAGGACGAAAGGATGCTTAAAAGAAGTGAGTAAGTGGCTTTTCTGAACCCACCCTTGACTTGGGAGGGTGGAGAGGAGGGCTGGGGGAGGGGGCTCCTCCATGGCAGAAAGCAAACACGGGGCCAAATGAGGCATTTCGGAACTGGGGTAGAATTGGGAAGTTGCTGTACAGTGGGCAGCTCAAGGGTGACCATTGTTGCTGCTTACTGAGAGGGATGAGTTGTGTAGGGTTGCCATATTCCCCAAAGTGAAAATCTGGACAAAGTTGTTGACCTTTTTTGGAAACATCCCCCCCCCCCGCAAAACAACAACACACAAGTCTTTGGGCTTTTTTGGATTTTAAAAGCATTTTTCTTTTGTGTGTGATGCCGCCACTCACGCAAAAATTATAAAATTAATGTTGTAAGTATGTGACTTGGTTGCTAAGTTTGGACTTTTTGCATGGTTTTTTTTTATTAAAAAGTATAGTGACTTGCTGTTGTTTTTTATTGATTATAGACAAGTAATGATTTCTTGTAGCTGTTGAGAGTGATTTTCTGCATATTATTTGCTGATGTAATAATAATTGTGTAATATTATATTCGAAATGGAGCACTGAATGTTACTTTATCTAAGTTGTTTATTTTAAAGTCATTTTTTCCCCATGGCATATTTGCATTGTGTTGCATAGTTAATAAGATTCACTATCTATGTGTTTTGTTGTTTCTTTGCCTTGTAAGCCACCTTGTGTATAGCAATACACAAAAGCGGCATACAAATTCAAAGTGAAATGAAACTAAACAATGCTCTTGTCGTGCCCCCCCCCCCCCGCCTGCCAGGCAATGCTCTCCACCTGCGAGGGCTGGTGGAGGGGCAACTGTGTGCCATTCTACCCCCACATCTCCAGCTATCTACTATGGTAAGGTGTGTGTGTGTGTGTGTGTGTGTGTGTGTGTGTAGGATTGTGTGGTGTAGTGGTTAAGAGCGGTGGACTCGTAATCTGATGAACCGGGTTCGCGTCTCCGCTCCTCCACATGCAGCTGCTGGGTGACCTTGGGTTAGTCACACTTCTTTGAAGTCTCTCAGCCCCACTCACCTCACAGAGTGTTTGTTGTGGGGGAGGAAGGGAAAGGAGAATGTTAGCCGCTTTGAGACTCCTTTGGGTAGTGATAAAGCGGGATATCAAATCCAAACTCTTCTTCTCTTCCTCTTCTTCTTCTTCTTATACATTTCCCACCTTTTTACTTCTACCCAGTCCTTCCTGCGGCCTAAATTTCTCTATCCTTCAGCCACAGGAAAGCATCTGCAGTTGTTGACCCTGCCTTAAGTTTAAGCTTTGATTTTTCTTGAGCTCCCGGGAAGGGATAAGTTATTAATTTATGTGTCTGGCTGGTAGACAGAGGCACTTATGCCCAAATAACCCCCAGGGTCCATTGGTCACAAGAAGGTTCGGCATGGGGCTATAAAAGAAGAGGAATGTGGGTCTGAGGATTAGGGACAGTCTATAAATTCATTGCAAAATAGCCAGCTTGTCCGCTTCTGGCATCAGCACATCTGAATGGCCTGTTAGTTGATAATAAATCACAGCTACCGACAGCTATTCTGAATGCAAGGTCCACATGGTTGAAATAAAATACCTTTTAGTCCCAGTGCTTAGCCTAAAGAGCATATTGCTTCTGTGCCAATGGAAAGGGAGAAAGGATTCCCCCCCCAATCACAATAGAATGCAATTCGAATTATGTCACTCCATAACTTCAGACAGCTGGCAATTGTCAGTCCACCATGTGTTTGGAGGAATTCGAAAAGGGTCGTTCGTATCTGATAGCCTGGAAAAGCTACTCAGCTTCTCGGCAATATCACCCAGTGAAAATTGGCAGAATTTCAGCTGCACACAGTTAATAGATGGAGTAGCAATTGTATATATTTGTGTGTTGTGTATATTCGTGGTTCCCTCACCACGAGAAGCCAAGTTACAGGGAACCAGGCAGAGGGCCTTCTCGGTAGTGGCGCCCGCCCTGTGGAACGCCCTCCCTTCAGATGTCAAAGAGAACAACAACTACCAGACCTTTAGAAGACATCTGAAGGCAGCCCTGTTTAGGGAGGCTTTTAATGTTTAATAGATTACTGTATTTTAATGTTCTTTTGGAAGCCGCCCAGAGTGGCTGGGGAGACCCAGCCAGATGGGCGGGGTATAAATAATAAATTATTATTATTATTATTATTATTATTATGTGTTTATATATATATAAACAGGAATAGAAGAATTAACATTGCAGACCTGCAAAGGGGATGGTGGTTGAGGAAACTTTGCTTCAAATGACAGATTCCCACCCCACCCCCTAGAAGTGCGTCCACTTAATAGAACGCTTACTTTGCTTAAGCAAACGTTAAAAATTCCCCTCACAGCATTCACTGGGCACTCAGACTGATTTACTGTAGCATTACTACTACTACTACTACTACTACTACTACTACTAATTTATTATTTGTACCCCGCCCAACTGGCTGGGTCCCCCCAGCCACTCTGGGCGGCTTCCAACAAATGTCAAAAAACATTAAAATGTCACAGATTAAAAACTTCCCTAAACAGGGCTGCCTTCAGGCGTTTTCTGAATGTCAGATAGTTGTTTATCTCTTTAACCTCTGGTGGGAGGGCGTTCCACAGGGCGGGCACCACTACCGAGAAGGCCCTCTGTCTGGTTCCCTGTAGCTTTGCTTCTCGCAGTGAGGGAACCGCCAGAAGGCCCTCAGTGTTGGATCTCAGTGTCCGGGCAGAACGATGGGGGTGGAGACGATCCTTCAGGTATACAGGACCGAGGCCGTTAAGGGCTTTAAAGGTCAGCACCAACACTTTGAATTGTGCTCGGAAACGTACTGGGAGCCAATGTAGATCTCTCAGGACCGGTGTTATGTGGTCCCGGCGGCCACTCCCAGTCACCAGTCTAGCTGCCGCATTCTGGATTAATTCCGGGTCACCTTCAAAGGTAGCCCTACGTAGAGCGCATTGCAGTAGTCCAAGCGGGAGATAACTAGAGCATGCACCACTCTGGTGAGACAGTCTGCGGGCAGGTAGGGTCTCAGTCTGTGTACCAGATGGAGCTGGTAGACTGCTGCCCTGGATACAGAATTAACCTGCGCCTCCATGGACAGCTGTGAGTCCAGAATAACTCCCAGGCTGCACACCTGGTCCTTCAGGGGCACCGTTACTCTATTCAGGACCAGGGAGTCCCCCACACCCGCTCGCACCCTGTCCCCCCAAAACAGTACTTCTGTCTTGTCAGGATTCAACCTCAATCTGTTAGCCGCCATCCATCCTCCAACCGCCTCCAGGCACTCACACAGGACCTTCACCGCCTTCACTAGTTCTGATTTGAAAGAGAGGTAGAGCTGGGTATCATCCGCATACTGATGAACACCCAGCCCAAACCCCCTGATGATCTCTCCCAGCGGCTTCATATAGATATTAAAAAGCATGGGGGAGAGGACGGAACCCTGAGGCACCCCACACGTGAGAGCCCAGGGGTCTGAACACTCATCCCCCACCACCACTTTCTGGACACGGCCCAGGAGGAAGGAGCGGAACCACTGTATAACAGTGCCCCCAGCTCCCAACCCCTCTAGACGGTCCAGAAGGTCAATGGTGTCAAAGGCCGCTAAGAGATCCAGCAGAACTAGGAAACAGCTCTCACCTTTGTCCCTAGCCCGCCAGAAATCATCGACCAGTGCGACCAAGGCAGTTTCAGTCCCATGATGAGGCCTGAATCCCGATTGGAAGGGATCCAAATGGTCCGCATCCTTCAGGCGTCACTTATCCAACAGGACTGGAAACAAGGCGAGATGTGGGGTCTGAGGCTTCTGCTGTTGGATGGCAGGCTCTGATCCACAGAGGAAACTGAGCATGCTTTCCTCAAGACAAGCAGACTAATTGAAATGTAGTTTTTACACCTTTGAAATATGGGGTTTGTCTTATCAAAGTGGCACACCTTAAAAAGCCAGCTAATTCCCATCGCAAATGTTGACTCCTTTGTTCACATCCCTCTAGCTCTGGTGGCAATATCCATGCCACGAATGTTACATTTGGTTTATATGATGTTTACGCCTTATACTGCGGTTGCCAACGTGGCAACCTGTGGGCACACAGGTACACACTGAGACCTTCTCCCTCCCCTCCCCCCAAAAAAGGATTGCAGCCTTGTGTTATACAGAAATAGGAAAATGAAGTAACCTGCTTTCCTGACTTTTGCGGAATATATTAACCAGCTCCCTCACAACTTTGTTCTCCAAGAAATATTTGGGTTCCAGGAATGGTCTGACAGAGGATCATGACTTCCCCAATTATAGCTCTGTGTGGCCTTGTTGCATAAATCTAACATGGGCACAGCCCTTAAACTCTTGTTACATATTAAGTAGTTTTTAAACCCAGGAGTGATGTCTGGGAAGACGGCCATGTCCCAAAAACAGAATGTGTAAATCAGGCCAAGTATTTTTCCCATCTCCTTGGAGATACACAACAGGTTTTTTTTAATTAAAAAAATAAATCATGTTACTAAAACCAGCATATCAATTCAAAATACTTCCGAACTGACCCTTTTAAAAAAAGCCTTGTTGTTTAACACGGTTGTTCTGAATTCACGACATAAGAAGGAAGCTGTTCTGAAACCAACAGAAATTACCTATCCTGAACAATGTGTGGCTTGTTATTTACAGTGACTGGTATCAGGTTTGCTCCAGTGAGTATATGGATAAGTATTAAAAAATAAAACTATCTGGCAGCATCTTACAAATGGTAGTTATCCCACTGTTTTCCAGCTCAGAGGAGAAACCTAAGTAGAAGTTATTCATCCATTCTACTGACAAATTAAAAGAGGAAAAAACCTGGCAAATTGCATTAAAAGAGGTGTTTTGCAATTTCTAGGAAAGCTTCCCAGCAATGTTCAGAGTTCATTATCTGCAGCGGAACCGCACAGGGTCTTCTCTGCTGGAATGCTGCTTGAGGGTGCCCAAGAAATGCCTTTGTAACTGCTGTTTGATTTGACAGTCTGATTGTATTCGGTTTCCCTAATTCCACAGGGCTGGCCAAGCCGCCAGTGCAAGAGCTGACAGATAAAGTGACAGCTCCATACTCACTGCTGTTTCGGGAAACTTAGGGAGATCGCATTACAACTTTTGACTCCAGAAACTTGCATTTTCCAGGGTAGATTAGGGTTGAGAAGCTATGCTTCTACGGTAGATAGAGAAGTTTTCTTGCTGCCCTGCTCGGTTTTTGTATTCACTTGACAAGCAGAAGGGTTGCATGTTGATATTTTGCAAGCGTTGCTTTCTTCGCTCCAGGCCTGAGAGTGGACATCTCCAAGAGTATGCAGGGAAATAAACAAACAAGGTTTTTAAGACAACCATATTTGTACATCTCTCGTGCTAGATCAATTCAACATTCTTCATTTCTTTCACCACCGTTCTAAGTAGGGCTGGGCTTTATTTTGATAAATCGTCCAAATCCGGTCTCAAGTCCATATCGTGATATTGGTTTCATAGTTTTGACCTGTCAATATATTGCAAATCGTTGTGTGTGTGTGTGTGCTATGAAAAACTCACAATGTGGGGGGGGAAACCATGAAGCCAGCCAATGCCTCTACATAGCTCGATCCTTATTTCAGACATGGTGATATATCAGTATATTGTGATGTTTAGCTGGTGATATATCAAGATGTTGAAACCCAGATATCGCCCAGCCCTAGTCCTAAGCATGTGATTGGTTAGGAGCCAGGAGCCAGGGCAACAAGTTCCCCCATTTAGATGGGCCCAAATCTGGCCTTCCAGGCCCCCGCCCAGCCATACCCCTTCCTTGCTCTGCTGCAGGCTTCCCCAAGTGTTGTTACTACAATGTGTTCATGATGCGACTGCGGGGAGGTGTAACAGAGAGGGAAAGGCGTTGCAGAGAGCGGTTTGCCAAACAGCTCTCTGAAATGCCTCCCACCCACCTTTAAACGAGGCGGAGCATGGGGGGCGTTGTGAGGGGTAAAGGGAAAGGGATTGTTCAGGTGTAAAGAGAGGAGGGGTCAACCAGGTGTGGGGGAAGCAGGGTTGGCAGGTAGGTGGGATTGGCAAACGGGTGGCTGCCCCATATTTGTGTGTGTGTATGTACCCGTGTACACACACACCCCCCCCCCCTGCTTTGGGAGTTTCTGTGAGGCAAAGCCGACCAGTTCAAAATCCATCGAAATGTATAGCAGAACACAACTCTGAGCCCCCCAAAACAAAGAGATGACTCTTGTTGAACAAGTATGAGCAGGCATTTAGAAACATCTCAATTTCTTCCGTTTTCAGCCTTTGCTGCTCTATTTCCATCACAGGAAACAACCCCATAACTTAAAAACAACAACGCCATAATTCCTCTTATATTGCACATTCAGCTAACCTCTGAGCCAACTTTTTCCACAGCTGTCATAACAAACTGACTGTTAGATGCTACTAACTGTACCAGACGCCCCCGTGTACCATGCAAGTTTCTTTCCTTTGCCCCGGGGCTTTAAAAGTCTAATCCGATGTTATCCAAGCCACCTCATGTACTCCCAGGTATATGATTTCCTGTATCCCTTGGAGGGAAATCAAACGGAAAACATCGTTAGGAAATTATTAGATTATTCACAGATTTAGGAGACCTTTCTAGCAATTAAGTGGATATTAACCTGAGCCTATTGTTTCTTTTCCACATTTCCTATTCGACATCATGAATTCGCTCCTTTTGATCTGCAAACGTCAACAAGGATTTCTAGAAATTCTGTATAAAAATAGAAGCATTGCTCAAACTTTCTTCATTTAGGCTGTCCCCCCCCTCTCTCTCTGCCTCTGTCTCTTTCCATTTAGCCCATGATTGATGAATAAGCTCCTAGGTAATTATTTTGATGTTTTGATGTCATTTTTTGTGTTCTGACACTCTTAAGTTCACATACTTAAATTTTCGTTCTTTCTTTTATTTATTTATTTATTTTAAATGTTCTGGGCACCACAGTTTGAGAAGGATATTGACAAGCTGAAAGGTGTGCAGAAGAAGGTGACTGAGATGATCAAGCCTTATGGGAAACAGTCGAGGGAAAATTGCGTAATGCTTTGTCGGAAGTGAGATTTGAAGGGATGGTTTTCTTGGCACATGTTTGCGGCCTCTATGCGACACCAGTTTATGCTAATTCATCTCCTCCAATGTCTGATTTGTACTCGGGACATTTCGCGTAACCCTGTTAATGTTTTTCTCTTGCTCAAATGTTTTTTCTGTCGAAGTTTGGTTCCCTATCTTGAATGTGCGTGGTTAAGCATGTTATCTCCCTATCTTGTATAAACTCTGTAAACGACAGATTTCATGACTCACAGACTGGGCTGTAGAGTGGGTGTCGCAGGAGGACAGTCCTGTGGTAGAGAAGCTTCATCCACCTGCTGCACTATGGTTAAGAGTTCAACCAAGGCTACCAACCAGTGTGGTTTTGGCTTTATTACTCCGGAAGTCTGGGGTAGCTCAGTTGATAAATCATGAGACTCTTACTCTCAGGGTTGTGGGTTCGAGCCCCAAGTTGGGCAAAAGATTCCTGCATTGCAGAGGGTTGGGTGACTCTTGCAGTCCTTTCCAACTCTATGATTCTAAGAAAGCCATAAACCAGGGATGGGGAAGGTTTACCATTCCCAAAGGCCACATTTGCATCTGGGTGACCTTTCAGGGCCACATGCCTGTGATGAGCAGGCTGCAAAGTGGACAGAGCAACGCATGGTACAGTTCACGAGTTTCTACAAACATTGGCATGCCCCTCCTCATTCTGCAGGCAAGAGCCGTTATCGGAGATCAAGGACTCATTTTGGACAGGCAAAAATGCACAAGGAGGGCTGGTGAGAGGTGCTGGGGGAAGTTCCAAGATAGAGAGGTCTGTGCATTTGCCCTCCCCACAGGTCTGAGCTTCCTTAGGGACCCCTGACCATTAGGTCCAGTCGCGGACGACTCTGGGGTTGCGGCGCTCATCTCACTTTACTGGCTGAGGGAGCCGGCATACAGCTTCCAGGTCATGTGGCCAGCATGACTAAGCAGCTTCTGGCGAACCAGAGCAGCGCACGGAAATGCTGTTTACTTTCCCGCCGGAGTGGTACCTATTTATCTACTTGCACTTCATGCTTTTGAATTGCTAGGTTGGCAGGAGCAGGGACCGAACAACGGAAGCTCATCCCGTCGCGGGGATTCGAACCGCTGACCTTCCGATCGGCAAGCCCTAGGCTTCCTTATCCCTGCGCAAAACCTTGGGCCGGGTTGCTGGGCTCCCCTTTCAGTGTAGTAGCAGGAGCAGTAACAGGCAACGGGTGTCAGCTGATGCATGCCACTTCCTGCTCCCCCACAATGCATTGCCAGTTGGGGGCGGCACTGCGTATGCGGAATGGCAGGCGCTAGCCAGCTAGGGGACCGTTAAGGATATAGCAAGAAGAGCTTGCTGCATCAGGCCAGTGGCTCATCTGGTCCAGCATCTTGTTCTCACAGTGGCCAATCTGTGGTAGACCCTCAAGCAGGAACCAAGCACAGCAGCACTCTCAGCAGCTGCTGTTTGGAAGCGCTTCTACCTGTGGAGGCTGACCATTGTCACTAGGGGTGATCAGGTACCTTACTTTAGAGAAGACAGACTTTGGTTTAAAGTAGAGCTGTGCTAAATAATAATAACCCCCCATGTGTTTCATTAGTATTGTCCATCAAGTTATGAGAAAAGGAATCACACCAGTAAATTATTAAAGGAGAAAGTAAATTTTGGTGAAAATTCCCATGGGTTTCAGTGCAGGGTTTTGTTGCCTTCGCCGTGCTTTCAAGGTAGTCAGGATTGAGTGTCTTTTCATTCCATAAATCAGTTCTTTGCCTGAACTCTGCAGCCTTGCTTTTCCTGAAGATCCCATGGTGCCCAGTGTTGGGCTCTTCTGTTAGCACAAGAAAGTGGGTGGGGATTATTATTTAATTGAATTTGTATACCGCCTTTCATCCGTAGATCTCATGGCAGCTCACAGCATAAAAATGCAATATAAAAGCACTAAATACTTAAGGAAAACAAGAGCAGAAACAAAACAAAGAAGTAATTAAATTCATCCAAGGATCACAGGGTGGTTTGCAATATAAAAAGACAAATATACATAGCGTGGTAACAAACACAACCAATACCCCTGCTGCCACCTGCTTTGTGCCTGACAGGTGCTGGCTTTAATTTGTTTAAGTGGAGCTTTTTTATTTTTAAAGATTTTTAAAAAGATGCATTGCAGGAGGTTGGACTAGATGATCCTCTGGGTCACTTCTAACACTACAATTCTGTGATTCCATGATTCTATGTGAGCTCCTATGGACCCTTTTCAGATTGGGAAGTGTAGGCAGCCTGGAGGCAGCAAGGGTTTGGAGAAATGTTTAATGGAAGGGGAGCAAGGAGACACACCACCTATGGCAACCAAAATTCTGAAGAAATTCTAAAGCACCTGGAGAATGAGGCAGAAAAAGAGAAGTATTTTTCAGGGAAAGGTAACTTTTTGAGAAACTGGGTGCCAGGTTTCAACATAGCACTAGTTTGAACGCTGTCTGGTCCAAGTCCAGTTTCTAGATAAATAATAAAAAGAGAGAGCAAGGGTCTTGCGCAGATAGCAGCTGGACAGAAGACTAAGCAGGCAACCAGGCCACCTGGTCACAATCTCTCTTGCTACGGTGAGATGCATTTATGTTTGAATTATGGAGGTTATTGTTACATTTGCAGCTATACATGTAAATACAGTTGTACCTAGGGTTACAAACGCTTTGGGTTACAAACTCCACTAACCCGGAAGTAGTTGCTCCAGGTTGTGAATTTTGCCCCAGGACGAGAATGGAAATTGCGCTGTCATGGCGGGGCGCCCCGTTAGCGAAAGCGCGCCTCAGGTTAAGAATGGACCTCCGGAACGAATTAAGTTTGTAACTCGAGGTACCACTGTAGACATATACTGTATGCAAGTTTTATGCAAGTCTGCCTTTAGAGTGATGTGTTTCCTCTATTTGAATTACAGCAATTTCTACATGCCTGTGGGTGATTAGCTTTCCCTGTTTCACAATGTGTAAGTAGCACCATAGCAAAACACAAATGAGCAGAAATGTCATTCTGCCAAGTTAGAGAGGTGGTCGTGCAGCTGTTGGCAGCGGGTTGATGGCAGGCCGAATTCTCCCTTGGGTTACATGGCAGGCATTGGGTCCCCAGTAGCTATCCAAAGACGTCTGTGATGCTGGCCCTGCCAAGAACATCTTGGTTTGCATTTCCCGTTCTGTATCCTTTTGTGGGGGACATCTATGGGTAGCACCTGTTCAGATCCCCCCTCTTTTTTAATGCTATGAGCCATGACAGGTAGACGAAGGCTCCATGTTCAGAGTCAGTATAGCGATGAAGATCAGATGTTCTGCTGGGACAAGCGGTGGTGGAAATCTGTTTGCTTTTGCGCTCTGCTTTTAAGCTTCCTGGAAGCATTTGGCTAGCCAGTTTTGAAAACAGAATGCTGGACCAGATGGCTCTTTGGTCCATCAGAGCTCTTCATATGTTGCTATTTTCTCTCTCTTGAGGTTGTGGATGAGCTAGCAGAGCTTGCCCTTATGGAGCAAACGGAACTGTGTGTGTGGGGGGGGGGGGATATACTCCCTGACCTTGAGACAACTGCTTTGCTGGCGATCTGAATCAAATTGTCAGCTGTCGACACAGTATTATCCATGTTGCATTCAATCGCAGTGCACTGCTTCCCTCCTTCTCTCCAGCCTTGGCCTAGTTCATGGGTGGCCTGTGATGTTGCCTCCAGATGTTGCTGGACTCCAACTCCCATCAGTCCCAGCCAGCATGGCCAATAGTTGGGGATGATAGGTATTGCAGTCCAGCTGCATCTGGAAGGCACCACTCTGGCCTAGTTAAAGTCCTTCTGCAGGCCTGTGTATAAAGCCTGGCCAGGGAGCTGTGGGTGACTCTGTTAACAGCCCAGTTAAACTACAGACAACAGATAACACAGCATCTAGCTCACAGGCCATCAAACTAGAGAAATGGTTGTGAACACCACCACCACCCTGGAGGGCCCTTAATGTAAGGGTTAACCTTTGCTCCCCACTTATAGACTCCAGATAGATTGTCCACTCATGACAATTAGGGTTTGGGGGGGGGAATTAACTCTCCCCAGGTGCAATGCACATCCCAGAATTGTCCCCACGTTGCAGTTAGACTCAGTGGGGGGAACTCTTCTGCTGTAGCCTTCTATCTGTCAAGACTAATTTCAGTGAGGAGATGAGGCCTTTCAGGTGATAACAGAGGCTGCTGCAGGTTAATGTGTGCCCGCAGGCACTGCGTTGGTGACCCTTGAATTAGCTACTCCCTTTCACATTCTGGTGGCACAATCCTGTACAGCTATGTGTTTGTGTTTTTCCCATTTGTTTCTATACAGCATACCCTTCACGTGTCCCTATTTTCCCAGGGCATCCCGCAATTGCAGAAGCCATACTGGCTTCTGATTTGATCCCGGAATGTCCCACTTCCCCCCTCCAGCACCACGGCCACCAAACTCAGGGAGGAGGATAAGCCGGTGCTTGCAGTGGAGCTGTGCTCTCGCTTCAGACCTCTGTCTCTTGCGAGAGTGCAGCACCAAAAGACACGTGTCCCAATTTCAGCAGAGGAGTGTTGGACAGTATGATACAGCTTGTGCAGAAAGTAAGAAATACTTCCAGTGGATTGTGTCCTGTAGTCCAATAAAGGGGGGGGAATCACAAAACATACAGAAGAAAGTCCCTCCAACCTGTGTAATTTCAAAGCCCTTAAAAAATAATAATACATGAACTAATTAGCAGTCCGCCCCTGTATGGAACAACTTGATGCTGAGAATATTCTTCTTTGTAGAATAAAGTTCAATTTTGCATCTGGGATTAGTTCTTTAAAGATAAGTCTGCTTTATTCTTATGACAATTATAATTAGCTCTTAATAAGGGTTATGAAGTTTTAAAAAACTGAAACAGGGACTGGGTTTTAACTTTTTTTGGCAGAAAAGTATTCCAATGTGAGGTCCTATTGTTACAAAGCCTCTTAAATGTCAATTTAGATACATCTATAGGTTTCTTTTATCTCTCCCCTACCATTCAACGCATAAGAGTGTAATATTTAGCATTCTAATTGCAGCTTGGTTAATTTTAAAAGGAGCGGATAATGGTTGTGTGTCCCCTTTTATGTATAACAATAAAGAGTATTTGATATGCATTCTGCATCTTAATTCTTTGCCATGTTTTTTTTCCTGTTAGGAAAAGACCCTTAGAAGCATTTCAAAGACTTCTAGATCCCAACGGTTCTTACTTGTCAGTTTACTTAAATAATAACACTGACACATTATTGAGAGAGGATTGAGAATGCAGAGGACATAACTGAATGTGAAGCGTTAAAACAAGAGGTTGCAAAGGAGAGACCGGCTGCCCTTACTCAACTTGATCTGAAATGTTTCTGGAGAAATAGATTACCCTCAAGAGTAGTACCACCTGGAACCTCGGCATGCCCCCCGCTTCTAAGACTCCATCCACCAGGGGGCAGAGCTTAGTAGAAAGGGTTTGAGCTATTCCACTTGTGGATGGAACCCATAGAAAAAGCTGTGTCAAGGTGCACTGCTTTCTCATGTGCTAAAAGTTGCCGGCCATCAAGCAATACATCCATACAGGATACTCACTAGACAGCATTGCTACATTCCATTGGTAGTCCTTTAAGTTGAACTAAAGTGAGTGTTGGTGTCTTCAGTTGTTCTCATTTCACTTTAAAGACTGCCACCCACAAACTGGCCTTACCTTTCTGCAACTTCACAACTTTCACTTCGCAACTTTCGCACGCTCCCAAACTGGAGCAGCCCTTGAACAGCTTTATGACTGACTGTTATCTCTCCCCCCCCCCTTCTCCCTCCTACAGATTGACCCATAAAATTTAGAGCGGAGAAAAATGAAGCTTCTGTATTTAATAGCTCTCATTTGCCTGCTTCCTCAAAGCGAAGAGAATCCGTTAAGCAGTGACAATGCTGGGCCCCGAAGATCATTCGAAGACATAAAGAGGGAAATAGCGGGCTATTCAGAGGTTGCTAAGAAGATTATCGACCTGGCCGTCCATGGCAAGGCTCAGAACAGATCCTATGAAAGGCTTGCATTCTTTGTGGACACTTTCGGGCCGAGAGTGAGTGGTTCCAGAAATCTAGAACTAGCTATCCAGTATATGCACAAAGTCTTGAAGGAAGATGGCCTGGAAAATGTCCACCTGGAGCCGGCCAAAATCCCCCACTGGGAAAGGGGGGAAGAGTCAGCAATGATGATTAAACCACGGAACTACAGCATTGCCCTTTTAGGGCTTGGCGGCAGCATTGGGACTCCTCCAGAAGGTAACGTAGTTTACTGAATTATTTTAGGGTATATGTACATTCCCCACCAAGCGAGATATAACAAATCAATAAAATGCAAAATTAAAATCCCAAGAGTTAAAATGCATTAAAACAGCATCCAAACAGCAACAGAATGTTGTGGGACACATCAGTTGTAACAAGCACCTTTGTTAGAGTCAAATAATTTTTTCTCTTTCCACAGCCAAAAATAAGTAATTGCCGTGAGACTTCTGTTTGCTGCATATCTCACTAATGAGCAATGGAGGAATCGATTTCAGTTTCCCATTTTTTCCAGTCTTAAGTTCAGTTTCCAATATTTCTGCATCATCTGCATCTTAGTGTATGTTTCTCCTAATCTACACATTTTTGTATACAACTTTGGCCAATATTGACATTTTCCCAAGCAGTTTCCTCGAAAGTTCATTTCCGTATGTTCTTTTCATTAATACAGCCGCTCTTATACACACTTTACTCCTAATGTACACATTTGTTGTGCACACAAAACTTGGAGAGAAGCGTGAATTTTGAAGGATGGGTGTGTTTCTGTTTTTTTTTTTTTTTTTAAATAATTTTTATTAAATTTTCCAATTTTTGTCCAGCCCCGATTCAGGCCAGATCACATACATTGTATACAATCTCTGATGACTTCCTCACACCCCCCCTCATTGTTTTCATTTTTCATGATATAGATTCTTACCAGGTTTCTATTTCCACATCTTTAACATTTCCATAATTTCTTAATTTCAAATCGTTTACCACCCACTCACATCTTTAACATTTCTTATCCTTTTCCTTAATCAGATCCCTGTTCCCCCCCCCCAATCCCAGGTGCAGACTATTTCAACATCAAAATTACTTATCATTTATATCAAATTATAATTCAATATCAAAATTACTTATCATTTATAATAACTATCCATCTTATGTCATTATTTTCCAAAAATCGTACTATAATCATTTCCTGCCATGTCCAAGTTCAAAAACCAGTAGGCCACAAAACAGTCACTTCTTATAGGTACTCATCCTATTCCTGCAGGATCCAACTTTGGAACCCATTGTCTTTGCTGCAAAGTAGCATCCAGAACAATATCCATTGTTGTCTTCAGCCTTTCCTTCCATGTTTGGTCCAGATTGTCTCGGCATTCCCTCTGCTGCTTGTCGTTGAGCTGTGGTTTGTTGACTGTTCTCTTAATATTTCTCTTTTTTCTGATGATGACAGCAGCTCTTGACTTGTAGTGGAAAATTCTTTTGCAGCTGGATCTCTTCTGAGTAAACTTTGTCTGTTTGTGCTCAGCAAGTGCAGTGTTCCCAGGGTTGAATTGTAAATCCTGACCAATCATGTCATTGTTTGTGCTTTGCTTTATCTCTGTCTTTAAGCTGTTCCCAGCAGCAGCCAGTTCAGTTCTCAATTCTTTCATTCCAGCATTGTAATCCATTCTGAGTTCTTTCAGTTTCTCCAACAGTGTTGACAAATCTACATCCTGTTTCATCGCCATTTTTAACCAACAGTTCTTTTCTAACTTTTCCAAACTTTTCCAAACTTTTTAAAAGTTCCAAAATTCCAAAATAATCCTCTTGCTCGTGCAAATTAAGTTAACTTCATCTGCCCTCTGGGTCCGGGGGAGACGCAGGGGTTAAATTTCCAAAACAAAGTATCAAATTCCAAGCATTACTTCTCAAACTGTGCAACAATGCCCTGTCGTTGTTACACAATGGCAAGGGGCAGACCTCCGTGTTTTTACCCTCAAGCCAGGTTCAAATTAGTTCCAAATTAAAGTCTTTTCATATGTATTACTCACGGTTCCAAATTGTAGATTTAGGAGGAATCGGCGTGCTCGGCTGTGGCGGTCTGGCAGCTTCGCCAGACGGAGCTGTCTGCGGACCCTGGAGCTCCGCCGCCCGATCGTCCGGGAGCTCCGCTAAGAGCTCCCTGAGACCGGGACCGGCATCCAAGCTCGTGCGGGTCCTCCGGACCCCGGGACGCCCTTCCCGGGGGTTTTGGGGGTCGCGGCGCTGGCGCGAGCTCCCCTTTGCCCGGTCTGGCGGGGGAATGTCAAGAGCGACATGTCCCCCCGACCGCCATCTCCGGCACGCCAACCGGAAGTGGGTGTGTTTCTGTTTGCATATTGTTTTAGGAGGTGTGAATTTGGTAGGTTTACATTAAAATGCAAACTGAAATAAACTCCCCTTCCTATCTCAAACTTATTGCTGCTCTTTGCCTGTTGTGTCAAAATGATCTTTTGCATAATCAATTGCATATTTGGAAGTCACTGTGAACACCTTGGTGTGGAAAACATGTAGTGGGTGTTTGTGTTTATTAGGGCTTTCTGTGAATGTACATTGGGCTATGAAATATTTGAGGCGTTTTTCTTACCAGTTGACCCTCAACATATCATATTCCCCAGCCCCCTGGTGGCTAACCATTCCCCCCACCCCTGCTTTGACCATCAAGAGAAATGGGGAGCACATCATGGAAAACCTAGTCCTGGAAAGAAATAAAAAGTTTGAAAAGAAAGCATTTTCCTTGATACGCATTGGCTTCCTCCCATCTTAGTGGAAACTTCTACAGGTATCGGAGCCAATTCCAACAAAATTATTTTCCTCTATGGAAGAATACTTGTGAAACTTTGTCAGGCTGCAAAATCCACATATTTTTCTGGCGAGATCCATGAGCAGTAGCAGACCTGAGTTAATTCCCTGCTCTCAGGTCCCTCTTGCAGAATCTGTTTGGACTCGGCATCCTGATGTAGAGTTGGAACCTTGCCTCAGCCATGACTGTTAATCTGCAACCCTAAGCAGATCCTGCAGGAAGTAAGTCCCCGCAAACCTACTGGGATGTTCTTCTGAGCAAACCTGCTTTGGATAGAGCTACCTGGAGCCTTCGCCACCACAGGGCACCAGAAAAAAAGTAGCTTGCCAAAGGGCCAAACTAGATGAGATGATAATTGTGTTCAACACGTCTTAGTTGTTATTTAAACAGCAGGGGAAGGAATAAGTGCCATGGTGCCTGGGAAGAGGGCTTTTATCCCACCCACCCCTTCCCCACTTCTGTAGTTAGTGATGTAAGAAGGCGTCATATACTGTAGTGTCCTGTATTCATCGCATGCACCACTGTTTCCATTTTACTGCAGTTCACCTTCGCAAAAAATGATGCTGTTTGTATCTGTCTATGCTATCCGCATGCCCATCATCGTAGGAGTGCTCTGGCAAACTCACTTGACTCTCCCTGTTTTTTAAAATGTATTTTTGTGGGGGGTTTTTTAAATAAAATAAAATAAAATAAGGGGACACGTTTCCTATGTTCTCTAGAAAACTCAGCATAGCATTTTTTATTTAAAAAAACAACCCAACTTTGGGCAATTCTGTAGGGCTTGCGCAGGCTGTGAAAGGGAGGCAGCATCTCGAGGCCTCCCTAGCAGGTGACATCTTTCATTAATGCAGCAAGGAGCTGTCAGGAATAGCTCCTGTTCTTCCTCGCCTTGATGAACAATCACGAGCACATGTTATTATGTTTTCATCGCTTGATGCGGCGTGTAAATGGAGCACTGGGATGAATTACCTGGTGCCAATTCTGCTCATCTGTTACTGAAGCTGATATGTCATGTAGATTGCGGTGCCAGCCAGCACAGACCTCTATTCCCCCCCACCCCCCTTTTTCCTTTCCTACTGGAAAATGAAAATCTGCAGATCCCTGGCTTCATTTCCGCCGGCTCTTTGGATGATCCTGTCACTGAAGACATTTCTTCGTTACACGGCTGCCCTCTTCATTAGAAGCGGCTGCAGCCTATCAGCTCACCTCACTTAGATGCCAAGCAAAACAGCAGTAGATTTCTCACTCAGTACTCAGATTTGGCATGCTTGGCACTTGGCGGGGGGCGGTTTGGGGAGGGGGAGTCTGGAAGCCCAGACGGCCTGCCAAGTTAGACTTTTCTCACCTTTCTTATCTATTCCTGGAAGCCAAACTTCAAGCTCTGCCCACAACCTTTCTTAATTTATTTTTCCCCTAGTTGTAGGCAGAAGCAGCATATTTTTTTTATGTGTAATGAATTTTCAATAGGAAACCAGTTTTGTGTGACCTGGTGTGGCATTTGCTCACTCTTTGGGAATATGTTTGTGCAGGTGGAGACGAAAGGGTTAATAGGCTGACCAATAGGAAGCCCAGGGGCGGAGCCTAACTGTGTTTAAGGCTCAGCACAGGGGTTTGGGCAGTTAGTTCAGTTGGGATTAGAGAGAGAGTTCAGTTGGGGAGTGGGAGAGTTCAGTTGATGTGGGCAGTTGGTGGTTGTGAGGGTACTGTGTGGAACTTAGAGTGAGCTTTAGACAGGAATGAGACTGAGAGGATAAAGTGTAAGAGTGTATTTAATATCGAAAGCTTGTTGGTGTATGAGAATAAACTCTTGATATTCTTTGTTTAACTTAAATCCTGACTGAGACTCAGTGTTTACCAGGGAGAACCTGGTTGGTGGCAGCGGTACAGTGGTGGCACAGGGTCAATAGTCCGTGGAACGACCGGGGGCCCTGTGTGATCACCGCACCTGGTATGAGCTGCAGTCCGGTGGGTGTCTGCACTGCTATTTTTCCTCGAAAAAGAGGTTCCGGAACTCGCCATGAACGCCTCCTTCTTTCTCTTAGCATGGCAATGGCGCCCACCTGAGAGCTGCTGGAACTGAGTTCCGGTGAGTTCCCCCTGAATAAAATGCCCTGGACATTTGGTGTGTCTTGCTGCCCACGTCACAGTATCTCCCCACCGTTATTATTTCAGTCCTGCCTGGATTGGATTTCAACCCTCTTGCCCACATGCAGTGCCCTTCCAGCACCTTCCTCTGTTTGGATTAAAAACAAAACAAAACTGAATAGAGAGCAACTGGACAGCATCAGCACACCAGCAGCACTGAACTTCCTGCTTCCTTGTTGTTTACAAGCTTGTCCTTTGGTCTTGCATCAGATCAAACGCAGTGGGAGCAACTAAAGGAGCTCTGAAGGATAGGGATGCTTGCGGATTTAATTCAGTCCGTGTTTCTATGTGAACCCAACCAGGTTCACGCTTCCTGTGCTGGTTCACTGAGAGCCAGTGTGGTGTAGTGGTTAAGAGTGGTGGACTTGTAATCTGGTGAACTGGGTTTGATTCCCCGCTCCTCCACATGCAGCTGCTGGGTAACCTTGGGCTAGTCACACTTCTCTGAAGTCTCTCAGCCCCACTCACCTCACAGAGTGTTTGTTGTGGGGGAAGAAGGGAAAGGAGAATGTTAGCCGCTTTGAGACTCCTTTGGGTAGTGATAAAGCGGGATATCAAATCCAAACTCTTCTTCTTCTTCTTCACAGAGTGGAATGCGAAGAGCTCCCAAAGGATCTTTGCCGACTGGGTGAACAGGCATTAAAATGACAAATGTGATTCAATGTGAGCAAATGTATAGTGGTCCACATATGGACAAATCTTTGCATAGAATTGTAGAGTTGGAAGGGACTCCAAGGGTCATCTAGTCCAACCCCCTGCAATCCAGGAATACCTTGATGATGTCAACCTAGTGTGTGTGGCAATTGTGGGATGTGGGGAGAAGGCAAATTCCATGTTAGGGGTCATTAGAAAAAGAATCCTGCAGGTTAACTCATCACATGTTGAGGGGGTGTTTCTATCAGAGCTTTGGATATTACGTCTTTATGTAGCAGCCAGGAAACGGGCAGTCGTTTGCTGTTGAAAACAAGCATTTAGATAAGACTACAGTGGAACCTCTACGTACAACCATAATCCGTTCCGGAGGTCCGGTCATAACTAGAAACGTACATAAGTAGAGGCACACTTTTCCATAGAAAGTAATGGAAAAGTGAATTGATCTATTCTAGACGATGAAAAACACCCCCTAAAACAGCAATTTAACACGGATTTTACTGTCTAACAAGACCATAGATCCATAAAATGAAGGCAATAATCAATGTACTGTACTATAAAATAAATAAGACAGTATTGTAGATGAAGGAAATTAACATTTTTTTTCCCTTACGTGCACTTAGGGTGGGTGGGCTTTCCTAGCTACAAGCTGGGGGTGGGGCAAGGGTCAGTAAAGAGCTGCTTCACTTCAGCCAGGGTCACTTTTTTTCTTGCCAGGCCAGGTTCTTCTCTGGACTTCCTCAGGTTAGTTCCTTGGTGGGGTTTGGGGCTGCAGTGCGCCCTGATGTGCCTCTTGCAGGCGGCACCTCTTCCACAGCTTCGGGGGTGGGATGGGGGCCCTCTCCCTGGCAGCAGAGGCCTCAGCACTGCTCTGCAGCCGGCAGGGTGAGCTCCAGCAAACTGGAGGCCTCTCCCCAGCGGCGGAGGTCCCAGCGCTGCCCAGCAACCCGCCGGGCAAGCTCCGGGCTGCTGGCAAGGCCTCTGTTCGTATCTAGAGGAAAGTTCATAAGTCGAAGCACCTACTGAAGGTCATAACTGGAATCGTACGTAAGTAGAGCCGTACGTAAGTTGAGGTTCCACTGTAATTACAATTTACAGTTACAAACTGAAGAGCAGAAAGGAGACTCTAGTGCTTTTTCATTCTTTCCATTGGCCTTGGCACAAACCAAGTGTGTGTGTGGGGGGGGTGACATTTGTTCCAGCATTTAGCTTTTACTGACGTGTTTTGCGGCTTCTAGGTGAAATGCACAGTGGTGGAATTCCAGGCATCCATTACGACTTCTATATTTAGCAGCCGAGCCTTGCTCTTGTCGTTGAACAGTTTCCACTTCTGTAACTCATCTGCAAGATTGGATCTTGAGCATTGTGGTCATCTTGCGAATGATTTTGTAAAAACCATGAAACGTGGTTCCCAAATGTACGCTCAGTGAAAATATATGTAGTATGAGCACACACAAAAAACCATCCCATCTGGTTACCACTGTTACCTATAAACATTTATTTGTTCTCTCAGGCAAGGCCACAGGGTAGGCAGAGAGGAAATGTTTATAGTGGGTGTTTTTTGTTTTGTTTTTACTTTTTGCTTAAGAGTTTATTTGTACTAGAAATTCAGAAACTGCAGATCTTTGGGGTTGTTTTTTTTTGAAAGAGAAGCAAAGCCTACTGAGAGGAATTACTGCAGGCCGGCCACTGATTTTGTGTTTTTGTAAATCACTTTCACATCCACCCTTGGGTTAAAAAATATCTGTATATGAAAAACATTGGTTTCATTTCAAAGAGGACTTTATGAAAGAGAATTTCCTGGAAGATTCTGCCCTTTATAATAATGTTTCATGTTACTCAGCAACCAAGCAAAACAATGGTCAGATCGTATCAATACTTTGAAGCTGTGTGGTGTGTTTAAAATGGAAATAATTGAAGCCCTGCAAATCTATATGCCTGACAGGAGACATAATGTCATTGTCCCTTTCTTGTCTTGTTTTATTGAATTCTAGCGTATTGAAGGAATGATAAAGGGCACACATGTGTTATCTTGGAAATATGGGAGTGTTACTTTGCTGGGAATTGCTATTCCCTAAGGCCTATGGGTCAGCTTCCCCTCTGTCATATGGCTGGCCATCCCAGGTTAAGACTCTTCTATTTCGGCCACCTTTCCTCTTCCTTAGAAATGTACAATGCAGGTTGTACACATTGCTGTCATCTTGCATATCCATGCACAGGACCGGTCCTACTATTAGGCAGGGTGAGGCAGTCATCTCAGGCAGCTTATAACTGTCCCAATTTTTCATTTTCAGGCATTACAGCTGAGGTCTTAGTGGTGACTTCCTTTGACGACCTGCACAAAAAAGCTCAGGAAGCCCATGGAAAGATCATTGTTTACAACCAGCAGTTTGTCAGTTATGGTGAAACAGTCCAGTACAGAGTTCAAGGAGCAGTGGAAGCAGCTAAAGTGGGAGCGAAGGCATCTCTTATCAAGTCTATTACTCCGTTTTCCATCCATAGGTAAGGGCTTGTTGCTTGGTGCGAATCAGACTTCACATCTTCTTTCATCTGAGGGGTGGGGGTGGGGCAATCCTGTGGCAAGATCTGCTGGGATGAGCAAAAGCTGGTGCGAGTTCCCAAAAGGGGGCATTCTGGGGGTGTAGAGGGGGCAGGACTAGAGAGTGTAGACTTAGACTGGATTCATGACCTGGAAACCTGGCATGGAACGCTATTTTAAAGGTTTGTTTCCCCTCTGCCAGGTGTTGGCAGAGCAGCAGCAGCTCCTCTCCTGAATGGTGTTTGGATCAGGTGTAACTTGATGCCTACTTAGCTTGCACTGGCCTGCTTTATGCCTGCTTCATGTACACAGGATCACTCCCTTAGTGTTTCAGATTGCCTCCATGCTCTGAGGCAGGCTTGCTCCCAATAAAGAAAGGGTATTTGGATTGGAACAATTTGCTGTATATTATATTGTTCTTCTACTGGTACGTAGTTCAGGTATGGAATTTGACCTCCAAAGGCTCTCGATAGCGGGAGCCCCAGGCGTTATTCGTTAAATTCCTGGCTATGTGATGAGAAGTTTGAACGTCATCCTTTTAAACATATTTAGCACAAGTTATGGCCGGTGCTTGCCAACCTAGCAGTTTGAAAGCACGCCAGAAAGTGCAAGTAGATAAATAGATACCACTCCGATGGGAAGGTAAACACCGTTTCCGTGCGCTGCTCTGGTTTCGCCGAAAGCAGCTTAGTCATGCTGGCCACATGACCCGGAAAAACTGTCTACAGACAAACGCCAGCTCCCTCGGCCAGTAAAGCGAGATGAGTGCCGCAACCCCACAGTGGTCTGCGACAGGACTTAACTGTCAGGGGTCCTTTACCTTTACCTTATGGCACATAGTTGAGACAGTAGAGCATGAGACTCTTAATCTCAGGGTCGTGGGTTTGAGCCCCACTTTGGGCAAAAGATTCCTTTTTAAAAATATTTTATTTTCAGTTTTCAAAATAACAACATTTTTACTTTTGTAAATACATATCCAATACATATCCAATCCAAACTGGAAATTCTCTTCTTTCCACTTCTGGGCAAGTAACATTCTAGCCACTGTAGTCGCCTACATAAACAGTCTCTTTTGCTTCCTTGGCACTACTTCTCCTATTACTCCTAGTAAAAAGGCCTCTGGTTGTTTTTAAACAAATGTACAGACTCCGCTAACCCAGAAATAGTACCTCGGGTTAAGAACTTTGCTTCAGGATGAGAACAGAAATCGTACTGTGGCGGCAGCGGGAGGCCCCATTAGCTAAAGTGGTACCTCAGGTTAAGAACAGTTTCAGGTTAAGAACGGACCTCCGGAACGAAATAGGTTCTTAACCAGAGGTACCACTGTAATTTTTTATTTTATTTTTTTGTAGAAATAGTGATAGTATTCCTTATTAGCTATTCCTGAGATTTTTTTTTATAATGTTTATTTCTTCTCAAAAAACATTTTTTATCACAAAGAAATGTTTGTTAAGGGACATTTCTGCTATCTCTGTTTTACAGAGTGGGGAGTTGAGAGGTAGTAATTTGTTCAAGGCCATCCCAGGGGCTGCAATTTGAATTCAAGTGTCCTAGTTTCAAGTAAAAGTCTGATGGTCAATGTGGGCCCCCCTGTTTGTTACTTGAAGAAGTTATTTTCATTGTTCCCATATTCAACATTGCCTAGAATCAAAATTCACAGCTTTTTGCATACAGGTTCTGTGATACTAGGATATTTCCAAACATCCACCAACATTTATCTTTATTGACTAAAACTAGGCATATGTGAAACCTCCTCTCAGAGGTTATTGGTAGCATTATTGACTCTCTTTTTGCTTCTCTCAAGAAATAACAAGCACATTCATTACAAATTTTGCTTTAGACCAAACATTAGTGCTAACTGAAACAAGGACACATTTTGCTTTGTTTGACTGTATGTTCTTTATATTTTTCCAACCCAGGGGAGTCCATTTTTTGAGGGCATCATCATGAAGACTGGCCCTATCATTAGGCAGTGGGGTGACTGCCTTAGGTAGAACATGCTAAAGGGTGTTGTTGTTGGAGCAGAGACAGAGATCTTTGTGCCAGGGGACTGGCCCTGCATTCCATAAGCTACTTAGTGGAGGATGTTGACCCATTACCAGTGTTCAAGATTCAGTTGCCACTCCAGTTGGCTTCTGTACGTGGAATTAGTAGGGAGGGCATCTTGTCTTTCACCTCAGGCAGCAGAACAACTTGGGTCTGATCACTTTGGCAAATGTAAGGTGTACTTTGGCCTTTTCACTGTAAAGTGAAGAAATGAAGCAGTTGCTTATTCTCACCCCATAGCATATGAAAATTGAATCATGGCATTTCAGAAATGAGCTCTATCTAACATTTATGATATGCAAGTGGATTGTAAAAACAGTAGAAAACTAGTGAGGGTCTTTTGAGACAGCCTGTCTGCAGTTCTGGCTATTAAAACGGGTTGAGCTTCAGACTATTGGTCCTGATTTCTGAAAACCAGAAAATTGTGTGTGGGGGGGGGGGGTTGCAGAGAAAGCGTAGACTTTACTAAAAAACCAACAGGACTAAAAGAAAAAGTCTGCTATTGTGAGTCTGCTATTATTGGTTTGTCTGTCTGTCCTGGTAGTGTCTACTATAACTGGCAGTGGCCCTCCAAGTTCTTTTGGCAGAATATGTGTGTGTGTGTGTGTGTGTGTGTGTGTGTGTGTGTGTGTGTGTGTTTCAAAAGTTTACAAATTTAATACACAATACTTATTTTCCAATTAATATTCATGTATCATTTAACTTCCCCTCCACCCTTCCATGGTTTCCCCATATTTTCTAATACTGCTGCACATTATAATTACTGTATACCCCATCCTTTCTGCTTGCTCCCAGATACTGTTTTACTGCAGTTCTTCATTTAAATCCTATTTGCATTTTTACATGTTTACAATAGCTCTTTAGATACTCTACAAAAGGTTACCAATCCTCCTGAACTATGGGATCTTATACATGCAAAGCCTGTGCTCTGTCTTCTATGGGACTTCTCAGAAAAGAGTAGCTGCGGTAGCCATCTTTACAAAGCAGCCATGCTTGACGGGTCTGTGGGTTTTTCTTCTAGAGCATTTGGTCATAGTAGAAAAAAGTTGCAAGACTAGTTCATACCACGGCTGCATTCACAAGGCCAATTAATTCCATCTCCCCAACATTACCCTGTTAATGTCACATTAAATTTGAGCTTTCACACAATGTAAAATCCAAAAATCTAGCAGAATATAGTGGACGTTTAGTGCTCATTTCCATGTTAATCACTTTCAGAAAAATGTGCATTTGCAACCCCATTAACCCAGAAAATTGCAGGAACAAAGTGGTGAAATTTAGGGTGGCATACTTTCATACAGTTCTTTCCTGCCATTCTCATGGGTCAATCATGAGGGAAAGGGTGGGGAAGTACAGAGCTGGCTCACCCATGAGGCAAGGTGAGGTGACCACCTCAGGTGGCAGAATCCACAGGGGCAGAGGATCTGGCCTTCAAAGAATGCATCTGCTGCTGCTGCTGCTGCTGCTGGGGCAACAACAGCTGTGGTGTGCTCCTTGGAGGCTGGATTTGCCTTCTTCTCAGCAGTCCCCCCAACCATGTCCCCTCTACAGCGGCCTCTTGGTGAATAGGAGACGCTGTTGTTTTCTTCCCAACCCAAGGGAGGAAATGGCTCTCTGGGATCTTCTGGGCTCTGTACTTGTCTGGCATGATTCAGAGCACACACATACCCATAAAGGCCTTTGAATTCTCTCCATGTTCCTAACGTCAGCAAGGAAGGACTGGAGGGAACTAATGTTGGTTGAACAGCCCTGGACTGTTCACATGTGGCACACATCAAGCATCCAAGCTGAATGCTTGGGAACCCTCAAACGTGGGCGTTGAGCATCACCTTAACCCTTGAAAGGTCCAACACCAGGCATCCTTCACTTGCAACTTCATCCTCTTTCTTCCCTCAAGCCCCTAGACTGATTTGGGATGGAGGTCCCAAGTGATAAAGCCACAGTTCTCAGCCTGGTTTTCTCGCCAGTCCTCTGTGTTATACATGATTTCCTAAGGAGAAAAGGGCAAATGCACTGCTTGAAGAAATACAGTGATGCTGTGTGAAAGAGCAGCTGGAACCAAATGAGCACATTGAGAGCTGTAAAGAGAATGATGAAACCCAAACCTTGTTCACAAAAAGTGGTTAAAGGATGTGTGCTGTTTAATAATGGATTGTGAATAATGAACACAAATGAAACGGAACTCTTGAATTAAAACAAAAACAAAGTCCTTTGGTTTATAAAAAGCAGTTAAGGCTCTTGCACATTTATTAATGCACCAAAAAGCAAGGACATTTTTCATGATGTAAGCAGTATTGTATTGTTACCATGTATAACCTAGGCTGCTTCCACACGAGAAATTTATTATGGAATAGACACACTTTGCTCACTCACTTTCTCTGGGGTATCTGCATGACCCTGTGAACACAGCAACCTGTTCCTATGTTTTCCTGTTCATTTTCCTCTCCCACACCCCAAGTTCAGAAAATTGACTTCAAAAGCATAATGGAACAGATTCATAATGACTTACTGCACAGCAGTTCAGTAGGTTTGGGGGCCAGTTATGGCTTGTATGGATTGGTCTAGCCATTTCATTCTCTATGGTCCATCACTTCTCTCTAGAAATAAGTTATATTAATTTAATTTTTAACCGTTCCAAGTAGCATTGACTTTATATGTGCTTCTTTTCTCTCTGCTGCCCCTTCCCCACATTGCAGTGGGGGGTTAGGAATCATGATCAAAAGAGCCGCGAGGGAGGATTTAACCCAGGCATAGGCAAACTCGGCCCTCCAGATGTTTTGGGACTACAGCTCCCATCATCCCTGACCACTGGTCCTGTTAGCTAGGGATGATGGGAGTTGTAGTCCCAAAACATCTGGAGGGCCGAGTTTGCCTATGCCTGATTTAGCCTTTTACCTCACACTTTGGTCCCAACGAAAACTGTCCATCTTGGGGCACTATGGACTAGAAGCCTGTCTGCAAAATGTCAGCCGGGAGCAGAGTTGCAATTCCCCTTGCAGCTTAGAGCAGAACAGCAATGGTTGGGTACTGCTAAGTTGCCCATGTCTGGAAATATCCGTATGCTGGCACACAGAGATCACCTAGAATTTATGAACTCTTTTTATTTGTGATTTATAAAATAGTTTGTGTTGGCAACCTTGGATCGAAGAAAGAAAAATACTTGTCTTTTGCATCCAGTTGCTTATGTGCTAAAGTCTGAGATTCATTGCCATGGCTTCTGATGTCATGCAGTGATTTTTAAAAGTTCCTGCTATGAAACATGGGCAGGATTTTTCCCCTTAAAACAAATAACTTTTAGTGCATTTGTACTCTACAAAAATGTATTCCCCCCACCCCACCCTACCCCATAACACACCACACAACATTTGGAGCCAGAGGTGGAAATGTATATTTCAGTGCCAGTTTTAAAAGTCAGTGAAAAGTCTGAAAATAAGGAATGTGGGTTGAATCTGCCAAAGCTTACTGCTCTGGTGTCCGTGGGTAATGGCAGTGGGGTTTTCTTATTTTTCTTTTTTAATAAATAAAAAATCAGTTGAAATGAATGGAGAGATTAAATGGGGTGCCAAGCATGCATTTCATCTTACTCTTAGGTGGAAAGAGTTGTGTGTCATTCTCAGATGCTATTGCAACATTAGAGGTCACCCAAAAACTATTTAATACAAAAGAACCAAGTTTGCGCTCTATCTCTCTCTCTCTCCTCCAAAAAAGTAACATGGATGACATACAAGCCTAATGTCACTGCTGCCACTCCACGGTGACAAAGCCTGTCCTTCATGTCTGCAGGCGACAAGGGACAATGTCCTAGCCAGCAGAGATTGTCTGCCTCGAACGCCTCCTCTCAACCACCTGTTGTGCCTTTCCTTCTCTGTCCGTCCTGACAAACGGCACTGAGTAGAGCTCAGCTGGACACAGAGCCCTTTGTCAGTCAGCATCAGGAGGCATTGTCAGCTCACGTTGCATGGCTTTCTGAACATTTTTATTTTAAGACGGCTGGACTGGAAGTGCTGCTTCCACCTGACCACTTCACTGGATGTATAGAGACTGCATCCAGAGGCCTGCTGGGCCACAGGAAGAAAAAGCTGACACCCAATTTCTCAGTAATGGAGCTGGAGCCAAAACCACATGTTTTCCCCTTCTATACTAAGGCCCTTTCTACAGCTATGAAGCTATATTGTGCCACTTTGAACAGCCGTGGCTTCCCCCAAAGAATTCTGGGAGCTGCTAAGGAAACTCCTGCTCCCCTTGCAGAGCTTCAGTTTCAAGAACGGTTAGCAAATAATCCCTTTTCACAGGGAACTCTGGCAATTGTACCCATGGCTTCCCTCAAAGAATTAAGGGAGCTATAGTTTAAGGGTGCTAAGAGTTGTTAGGAGACCCCTATTCCCCTCACAGAGCTACAATTGTCTGAGCTCCCAGTGTAGCTGGATCATCTTGAGGAAGCCACATATTAACCCCACACTTCTTTGTTGGAGCCAAATCTTGGTCCTACTGAACTGAAAGGAGTTTTGCAGTTGACTTTGACAAGGTTCCCACTTGGTCCTACCAGAGAGTCTCCACAGTTTATAGGAAATTATGCTGGTTGAAAAACAAACATCGAATCTCCCTGTTAAGCAATCCACATTTTCTCCCAGGAGCAGCTTTTGGCACCAAGTTGTCAACATTTCAGAAGACTCCGAAATGATGCCCTCTTGGGCCAAGAGCAACAGAATCTTGGCAAAAATAAAACCTTAAAAAGCAAACATTGACTTAAAAATCATTAAACAGAATTTCAAATATTTAGTCTTCTATCCAAGCATTTGAATGCATGGTATTGATTTGCTTTTGCCCCCCTTTTGAAGGTAGAATGTAATTATTACAATAAAGTTGGAAATAGGATTGCGCTGCCTTCCCAATTTATTATTACTATGTCTATTCAGAAGAAACTCCTACTGAGTTAAGTAGCACCTACCTGAGAGGAATTGTGCAGCATAAGTTATGTTTTGGTCACAGAAATTGATTAAAAAAGGAGGATGGATGTGTAGATGATCAGAATATTGGGCACTTAATCTATATATTAAGGGTAATGCTCTAGCTCAGGCTTTCTCAGCCTTGGGTCCCCATATGTTGTTTCACATCCCATCATCCATAGCTAGCAGGGGCAACAGTCACGGATGATGGGAGTTGTAGTCCAACAACATCTGAGGGCCCAAGGTTGAGAAAGGCTGCATTGGCTTAAATCAGAGTAGCCAATGTGATGCCTTCCAGATGTTTTGAACTTACAGCACCACTCTTCAGTCATGCAGATAGGGGTGTTTGTAGCAATGTGGAGTTCCTTCTAATATCAACTCCCATTTGCAGTGGTGGAGCTAGCCACTCGGGCACCCAGAACGGCGCACATGCCATGCACCCAGGGAGTGGGGCGATCCTTGGAAGCCCCATTGGACATTCAGCTTCCAAAAATAGTTCGCAAACCAGAATAGTCACTTCCGGGTTTGCAGCGTTCGGGAGCCAAAACATTCAAGAACTCAGCTGTTTGAAAACCAAGGTATGACTGTACCTACAACCTGAGCCTGCAATGGAGGGGGTCACAGCATCAGCACCCCAAAAGGGCCTTGTTTCTCCCATAGCCGCAGCCCTGAATTCAAACAGACGTCAAACATAATGCTCTGCTTCTCTCGCTTTACAGCTTGCTGCCTTTACCAGCCTGCAACTGGTTTTCTCTCCCTCACACCACACAAAACTCTGCCCTAAAAGCTCAGGCTTTTTGTCCTTCTAACCATCCAAGAGCTGGGGCAGGGGCCCTGCTTCTAGCACAGAGCTCCCTTTGCTCTGTTCTCATACTGACCCCATCACCTTTCCTTTGTTTGCCTTAATGGCTTATCGCCCAGGTAAAGCTAGCCTGGCTTATATTTTAACATTCGCTAGGAATCTAAGGATTAGAAATTTGGCACCCACAAACTCACAGCAGTGTGCTCTCCTAGCAGAAACACCCAAACCACAATAATAGCCAGGGGAGAAATAGCTAACATGGTAACATTGACAACCACTCTCATAAAACGCCCAGTAAATCCATTACTCACCATTCTCACAGTTGTTCCCAATGGTGCAGCCCTATTAGTCATGATGGAAAGGCACCAGTCAACATACGGGAGGGGTGGGAATGCCATGACGATGTCATGGAATTTGTTCCGTACTCCGGCTGCGTACACACTGTACACTTCTAAGCACATGACCTCTCCAAAAGAACCCTGAGAGATGTTAAGGTCTTGGGAATTGTAGCTCTGTGAGGGGTAAGCTACAGTTCTCTGAATTCTTTGGGGAAAGTCATGTGGTTTAAATGCACGGTGTGTACACAAACAAGGCATAAGCCCACTTCCAGGGAGACCACAGCACTTCCTCCAGCACAACCAGTATCACATTTCAGGGTTTTGGAGGAGCCATACCACAAGGATCCCTCAGGCAGGGGTTCAAATTCCTTGGCAGCTCAAACACAGGTCACAGAACAACCCTTTTGCATGAGAAGCAGGTTCAAAGGGAAGGAAAGGGACAGGTGTCATTACAGGCTCAACAACCGAGCTGCAGTAGAGCCCAGCAGCTGGGAGGAAGCCTTCAGATAGAACCTATAGGCAACAAGCCTCTTTGAGAGCAGTAATCCTACACAGGCAATGTTGCCAACAGTATTCCTGTGTGTACAGAGCATGCTATTTGTGAGGGAGAGGGGCAAGAGCCAATAGGAAGAATGGAACTCAATGGGAAACTCAATGGGAAAGAGCACTGCAATCAGAAATGGGGAGAGTGAGAGAGGAGATTGAGACAGTCCATACCAGAGAGAAGGAAATGCAACCTTCACAAGGCAAATGTGATTTTTGGGGACCTAGTGGGCAAGGACAGTTGGGCTTCCAAGTAAACTTGCATGGGATTCGACCACACATCCTGTTTCTTGCATCTATTCAGAAACCACCTGACTCCTGTGTTCCCCACGTACGGCTGCCAGCCTGTTGCAGTGTCTTATCTTAATGAGAACTGTATGCAATGAATTCCTGGTCAGACCTGTGAAACGCAAGACCCTGGAAGCAGTTTGCATTGAAAGGTCCTACTGGGAGCCAATCGTGTGCGAATATGGCAGTGCCTGCAAGTCATTTCCACATAAATGCATCCTAGGAGAGGCTCGTGGGAATTATCCTGTGTCTGAAGAACATAGTGTGAAAAATGAGTTCTCTTTGCTGTACATACTGATGCTGGTTAGCTCAAGCTTCCCTGAAATGTACAATTTGAAACTTAATCTTGTATGCAGATTTGTTTAGATTTATAATAATTAATGAAGAGGTAAATAAACCAGAATTTAGCAAGCCCAGAACGAGGCATCAATGCTGTCACTTTCTTCAGTAACTGCCATCTGTTATAGTGTACCATTTGTCATCCAAGCTGTTGTTCCACTGAATCATAGTTTTCCCAGGGCATTTAAATTTAACCAAGAGTTTGCTGTGTAGCTGACACCTGTTGGAAAGAATGGAAAAAAAGGATAAGCCTGAATCTAAAGCAAAAGAGAATATCAATTCATCCTCCAGCCCTTTTCCTTGAATGCCTGCTGCTCCCGGTATTAACACAAGCTGTTTACAATGCAAGAGGAATTTTAAGGCCCACAGGAAGGGATATGCAGACAAATGTTGAAAACGTCAGCTGAGAAGGTTTGTTCAGAAGTCAGTGGCAAAACAATGAATCCAATGTAGCAGACTCTCACAAATGATATTGGCTCAATATTCAATGGTCTCTTTGGGTTCTATAAATCCCCCATCTATTGCATACACTTGGGAATATGTTTGCTGCTGCTTTTCTATAAGATGGGTGCAAACCTTTCGTGAAACCAGGAAGCAAGTAAACCCTACTAAATTGGGAAGCACAAAGCAAACGGCGAAATCTCAAACACGTTAATCATCCCATGCCTTAATCCATCCTTGTGTGATTATTGAACGTTTTGGGTATGTGTGATGTGATATAGCCATATATAAAGTATACGGGTCACTACAGCTGAAATTTAGTCCATTTCAAATAGCAAACAAATGACTCTTCATGGTAGTACACCTGTCCCTAAGTCCCTGCCAACTGTTGCCATTTTTATGATTAATCTGTTTTGTTTTGCTGGGTTTCTATCTTGTTTTGTTCACATGGCAACAGTGGAAATCAGACAGTAGGGAAGTCATAAGGCTAATCATACCCAAGCACCACACAGTACATGCAACCTTAGCTACAATGTCCTTAGTCATATTTTATAACAAAATAGAAGCCAAAGCCATTTTCTAATTAATGTACTTTTGTTGTCGTTTAGCTTCAAACATTTGCAGATTAAATATTTAGCTTGATCTTCAAAGGCCTCTTCGGGCAAAGGGTTTGAGGAATGAAGGAGAATCATATTCTGAGTATGTGTAGCATGTCTTTGAGTTGCCTGCTAGTTCAAGGTCTCGGGTCCTTGTTACTGTTAATTGCGCTTCTTCAAAATCTGTGACTTTTAGATGCTTTGTTAAATTAACAAGTGCTGCAATGCAATTTAATATGGTTCCATGTGCAGATCCCACCTTTGCTAGAAGAAATATCAACAACCTCAGATATGCTGATGATATAACCTTGATGGCAGAAAGTGAGGAGGAATTAAAGAACCTTTTAATGAGGGTGAAAGAGGAGAGCGCAAAATATGGTCTGAAGCTCAACATCAAAAAAACTAAGATCATGGCCACTGGTCCCATCACCTCCTGGCAAATAGAAGAGGAAGAAATGGAGGCAGTGAGAGATTTCACTTTCTTGGGTTCCATGATCACTGCAGATGGTGACAGCAGTCACGAAATTAGAAGACGCCTGCTTCTTGGGAGAAAAGCAATGACAAACCTAGACAGCATCTTAAAAAGCAAAGACATCACCTTGCCAACAAAGGTCCGTATAGTTAAAGCTATGGTTTTCCCAGTAGTAATGTACGGAAGTGAGAGCTGGACCATAAAGAAGGCTGATCGCCGAAGAATTGATGCTTTTGAATTGTGGTGCTGGAGGAGACTCTTGAGAGTCCCATGGACTGCAAGAAGATCAAACCTATCCATTCTTAAAGAAATCAGCCCTGAGTGCTCACTAGAAGGACAGATCCTGAGGTTAAGGCTCCAGTACTTTGGCCACCTCATGAGAAGAGAAGACTCCCTAGAAAAGACCCTGATGTTGGGAAAGATTGAGGGCACAAGGAGAAGGGGACGGCAGAGGATGAGATGGTTGGACAGTGTTCTTGAAGCTACTAACATGAGTTTGGCCAAACTGCGAGAGGCAGTGAAGGATAGGCGTGCCTGGCGTGCTCTGGTCCATGGGGTCACGAAGAGTCGGACACGACTGAACGACTGAACAACAACAAAACAAGGGCAGCGTGGCAGACTGTGGAAGTGATGGGAGTGAATTGTGTCATTATTGAACACAAAGAAAAGGCCCACACAACCTCATTCAACACATGATGTTTGACTGTCACACAATATATTTCCAGCCTTCTAAAAGTACCAAATTGGGAGTCCCAAGAAGGTCCTATGTGGATCTGCAGCTATTTGTAGACAGGATCGTGGTAGTCAAAACACATTGGGTGCAATGGCAGGTGGGATTGATGAAGTCTTTTTCCCCAGACGCCCACCCACTTTTTACTTATTTCTTATTTCTGCCAAATTAAATGTGTGTAAGTTGCGGTCTTACGGTACTTACGCCACATCTTAACCTTTAATACAGATTTCTTCAACCTTAGGTCCCCAGATCAGAAAGGCCAAGCTGCTTCCTTTTCTGTTTGAAGAAATATTATTGTTACAGAACACTTGTTTCCCTTAGTGCACCCCTTTGCTTTTAAATATTTTTTGTCTACTTCTACAGAGAAAGTAGAGGAAATGATTTATTGCTAAGCTGATATCTGATGCATTTGAAACAGGCAAGTTCTTCCTTGGGGCAAAAAGGAAACAGCCTTCCAGTTTGATTTGTTCTCTTCCAAATTGCTCCAAAGTAGATAGGGCTTATTCGATAATAGAGCCTATATGAAAACAGCTTTCTCTTCCGATCAGCTGTTCATAGAGAAGCTATGTTACCTCCAAGCTTTGCTAAGGATGAACTATGATTGCTTCCTGCAGCATTAAAATTCTGTGAAAGGCTATCCTGCCTTATATAATCATGTAATTTTGCTCACTTTATCCAGGCGAGCTTTATATCCTGTTTCCAACTGGTATCATTGATTGACTCCAGACATGTCTTTCATTTGTTGAAGCATCACAATCTGAGTCAGGTTTTTGCAACAAGACATTCTAAGATCAGTATCCTGAGCTTCATTAAATTTTCTTATATATATATTGCAGTGGCTGCAAAATAAATGAAAAAGACAGAACTAGATAGACAACATTGCTGTAAATTGTTTTGGTGCCTCTGAAGTTTAATCTGAAGTTGAGTTAGCTGATGGCACTTCTGATTTTTCTCATTTCATATTGCTGATGGTGGTTATTACTATGTTTGTATATAGGTATATTTTAATGTAATTGTTGTGTCCTTTGGCTAGCACAATAAGCTTATTGAACGGGGCGTGCAGGAGGAATCATAAAAAAAAAGAAAGATAATACCCGACACCATATACTTGCTAAACTTGTTCTCTGAGCATGGCTTTTAAAAATCTGGATCTGTACCTTGACAATAGCAAAGTAGATTTTGAGAGGCTCTTGGAAGTGGTTGTAGGATTGAGGGCTCATCCTCAAGGACCGCCTCTTTCCATATGAACCTGTCTGGACCCTGAGATCATCTTCTGAGGCCCTTCTTCATGTGCCTCCACGAGAGGTCCAGAGGGTGGCAACACAAGAACTGCCTTTTGTAGAATGCTCTCCCCAGGGAGGTTCTCCTGGCACCTTCATTATACACCTTTAGGCGCCAGGCAAGAACGCCCCTCTTTAACCAGGCCTTTGGTTGATTGACATCCAATGCCCTTTTAAAATGTGCTGGAGAGGTGCTATTGGGTTGTTTTTGTTTTTTTATTACGTATATTGTGTTTTTATGTTGTGATTTTATGTTGTAACTGCCCTGAGACCTGTGGGAATAGGGCAGTATACAAATTTATTAAATAATAATTTAAAAAATGCACACTTACCTTTTGCCCCACACTTCTTGCATGGACTGCAAGAAGATCAAACCTATCCATTCTTAAAGAAATCAGCCCTGAGTGCTCATTAGAAGGACAGATCCTGAAGTTGAGGCTCCAGTACTTTGGCCACCTCATGAGAAGAGAAGACTCCCTAGAAAAGACCCTGATGTTGGGAAATATTGAGGGCACAAGGAGAAGGGGACGACAGAGGATGAGATGGTTGGACAGTGTTCTCGAAGCTACTAACATGAGTTTGGCCAAACTGCGAGAGGCAGTGAAGGATAGGCGTGCCTGGCGTGCTCTGGTCCATGGGGTCACGAAGAGTCGGACACGACTGAACGACTGAACAACAACAACATTCTAAGCACAGCTCTGCACTTTCCCAGTCCGTGTCAAAACACATCCCTCTCCCCCCCCCCCTTCACTTTCTCCCCCGGAAAACCTGATCTTTACCACTGAATCAGAGCAAAAGGCAATTTGGATTTTCAGTGGATTGCCATCTTCTCAGATTCAGCGATAAAGAGCTGGTTTTCATGGGGGAAGCGCAGGGCAAAACACACACTTAGCACTCAGACACAGACCTGGAAAGTCCCGCCCTGCGCCTAGAAATGTGGAACCCAAGTAAGTGTGGATGAGCCCTGACTTCCCCTCCTCCCCAGAAGATAGTGTTGGCCCAGGTAGGATGAGTTATGTAAACTCCTTTCATAGATTTAGGCTGTAACCCATTGAACAAAATTCTGATTTGATTTAATATTTGTATGCCGCTTTTCCAGCAATCAAAGCAGCTCCCAAGAATAAAAGAATCAACAAATAATAACAATGCTCCCTGGCTTTAAAAAATAAAGAAATATTCGAGGGAGGTACAACGAACACAATAAAGGAATCAAAGCAATAGAACATAAGAAAAGCATATTGAGTTGCCTTCTACTGTGTAAGGCCATTGGTCCATCAAGCGCAGTATTGTCTACACTGACTGGCAGCAGCTCCCCAGGGTTTCAGGCCGGGTTCTCTCCCAGAACTAGCTGGAGATTCTGGGGGGTTGCACCTGGGACCTTCAGCATGTAAGGCAGATGCCCCACTACTGAGATGCATCCCTTCCCCATATATTAAGCAACACAGAACAGTAGACTTGCAGTACATGCCTATGCATGTTGACTCATCATAAGCAAGTCCCGGCTTGCTGGGTAGCTGGCAGGTAGAGGGAAGCGGGGGCAGGGGGAGGTGATTTGGTATTTAAAACACCTGCACCCTCCCCCAGTTTCTAAATCTGGAATAAAAGAATAAATGAGCAAGCAAGAAAAGAAAGGAATGGGAAAAAAAATTGGGCTGCCATCGCATATCAAACTAAAACCAATGTTTTATCTAGATGTTGTTCGGTTTCCGTGGTTGGCCAGTGATAAAGCACAGCTGGGTAGCTATACTAACCTGTTCTGGCTTTGTTTTAAGTTGTAGTGTTACATTAACTATATCATGCTGAAAACATACTGTTTATCTCTTAATTATCACCCCCAAGATTTAAGTTTTGTTTTGTTCTGTGAACTATTTGATAAGCAGGCGGTAAGCAAATGATGAAATGGCACCTTTTATCGGTCCCTGCAGAATATGCTATTTGTTGGAATGAGGACGTAGATAGCCTTGCTGAGTTTCAGGTCACAAAGGGGTATGTTAGCTGGGAGCAGAGATATCACAGAGCACAGGTAGGAGTTGTAGATCCCTGGCACCTCTGTTTACGTAGCTCCCCTGGCCTGCCTTTGCCACGCATGGTTATTGCTAGCCTTCATCATGTTACCACATTTGCAGAGAGGGTTCCAGTCAGTTATTTCTCATAACACCCAACCTTCTTGCCAAGCCCACACATTTCTCTTTGTTTTTTCTTCCAGCTATAATTGCGCACATGCTTACCAAGGATTATGACCACGTTCACATTTTACCACTTGAAAGAGTCATTGGTTCCCCCAAAGAATTCTGGGAGCTGTAGTTTGTTAAAGGTGCCGATAACTGGTAAAGGTAAAGGTACCCCTGACTGTTAGGTCCAGTCGCGGACGACTCTGGGGTTGCGGCGCTCATCTCGCTTTCAGGCCGAGGGAGCCGGCGTTTGTCCCCAGACAGCTTCCGGGTCATGTGACCAGCATGACTAAGCCACTTCTGGCGAACCAGAGCAGCGCACAGAAACGCCATTTACCTTCCCGCCGGAGCAGTACCTATTTATCTACTTGCACTTTGACGTGCTTTTGAACTGCTAGGTGGGCAGGAGCTGGGACCGAACAACGGGAGCTCACCCCATCGCATGGATTCAAACCGCCAACCTTTCAATCGGCAAGCCCTAGGCTCTGTGGTTTAGACCACAGCGCCACCCGTGTCCCGATAACTGTTAGTAGACCTCTGTTTCCCTCACAGAACTACAGAACCCAGAGCCATAAATTAATCATAAATTCTTCTTCACAGGGAACTCTGGCAGCTGTAGCTTTGAGAGCACCCTTAACAAACTACAGCCCCCAGAATTATTTGAGGGACGCCCTGACTGTTTAAAGTGGTAAAATGTGAACGTGGCCATAACATATCACAGTGCTTTAAGTGTATGGTGTGATTGTGACTCAAGCCCTTTTGAACTCAGTGGGGCTTACCTTCTGAATCGACAAGTGTAGGGTCACACTGTTAGGGTCTGGGAATTGTTAATTTCCAGACAGGGCTGTTCCTTGCATTAGGCAGAATGAGGCAGCTGCCTCAGGCTGCAGCAAGGTGTACATGTGCCTCATGCCTCGGGCTACACTCCCTTAAGCTAGCCTGCTGCCACAGGTATAGTGGAGGGCGATGCCTTGTCACGAGTGTTGAAGTATTTTATTTTATTTATTTTTTGAATGTATATATTGCCCTATATTTGGAGGTCTCTGGGCGGTTCACAGAATAAAATCAAAACATAAAACCACAAAATACACAATAAAAACAAAACCTAACCCCCCCCAAAAAACCCACATTTTAAAAGGGCACAAGATTCAACAGCCAGTCCAGTCAGCTCTTGAATCTGGAATAGAGAGGGGGCACCATCTTGTGCTTTACCTCAGTTGTGTCCATAAGTATATAAACGTATTAAGAACAGCTAGTTCTTAGCTATCAAAGTTTTATTTAGCATATATATAATGAAAATCTTCTTCAAATAACACCCCCAAGTCCTGTCTTTAAGCACTGGGCTATGTTGTCTTGGTAGCTGAAGGGATGTTCTTCTCAGGAGCTGTTAAAAATAACAAGGCTGATAGTGATCTCGAAAAATCCATCAGGGTGGGTGGGCAGTGCTGGACAGATTTCAGAGCACTATTATTTGGATAGTGTCATTATGTACTGTATAACATGTTTAATTTTTGTACTTTCCGTATAGCCCACACACTGGGATACAAGAATACCAGTCTGATGTACCCAAGATTCCCACTGCCTGCATTTCAGTGGAAGATGCCGAAATGATGAGCCGGATGTCTTCCCGAGGCACCAAGATTGTTGTGACCCTGAAGATGGGAGCCAAAACCTACCCCGATGCTGATTCCTTTAACACGGTTGCAGAGATCGTTGGGAGCACATACCCCGAGCAGGTGGGTGCCACTTTGTTGGGGAACAAATTAAGCACACCACTGAGATTATCCTATCTCATGCTTTCAAATTCACCGTAAACACACAGAGGTCTGGTGTCAACATTTAAATTGGGGATTGCCAATCTTTTTGAGCCGGTGGGCACGTTAGAAAATTTGGGGAAGACCTGTGGGAGCCAGTCACAAAATGGCTGTTGTAGGGGTATGCCGTAACCAAAATGGCTTTGTTGGGGGCATGGTATTAAAGAGATGACCACAAGATGGTGCAGGCGCCATCATTAGAAGAAGAAGAAGAGTTTGGACTTGATATCCCGCCTTATCACTACCCGAAGGAGTCTCAAAGCGGCTAACATTCTCCTTTCCCTTCCTCCCCCACAACAAACACTCTGTGAGGTGAGTGGGGCTGAGAGACTTCAAAGAAGTGTGACTAGCCCAAGGTCACACCGCATGTGGAGGAGCGGAGACACAAACCTGGTTCACCAGATTACGAGTCTACCGCTCTTAACCACTACACCAAAATGTACCTACAACTACCAGCACCAGGCTCGCTTGCTCACAGAGACAAACTCATTCTATGTCTCCACATTTCTGTATTCCTTATAGACAGGGCCAGTCGTACCATTAGGCAAAAAGTGGTGACAAAGCATTGGAGGGCAGAGCCGTGAGTGCCACAGTCTTTCTGGGGGGAAGAGAAGGGTGCTATCCTATCACCAGTGCTGAAGGAAGACTTTTATATGTGAAATTCAGGCTACCATCTTGTCTTTCACCTCAGACAGCAAAATGCCCACAGAATAATTCTTTCTCGAAGTGATGTGGCAATTAGTTACTCTCATTTTCAGCAGAGTTTCTGTTAACAAAAGTAAAGGTTTCACACACACACCCTTTTAAAAATATGGCTGAAGTATGAATTCTCCCTTTTAAAAGAAAACAATGCTTTTAAAATGGAGTATTTTAATAAGATAACTTCATTACTTGTTGCTGCTAACTATGTTGTAACTCCTTTACAGTAAGATCAGAGCTAATAGGTTTTCCAAATGTGCATTTAATATGCAATGAAGATATATATTACAATGCATGACATGACATCATCTAATAAATATAGACCTGCTTTATTCCCTCAATACCCACCTGGCTCTCAGATCTGCTGAGGCTGGTGTTTCAGGGACCCCTGTTCCCTATTCAAGATGGATGGTTTAAGAGCTGTTAATAGATATGCCACCCACTTCGGATTTCTTGCCAAAGATTTAGAAGGCCAAATCTGCTATTATTGTGCTTCTGAATTTCAGGTTAGATTACTTTTCTCATAAAAAAGAAACAGCTGCTTTCTTTTCCCCCCGTTCAGGTTTGCAGGCTGTAGCACAAAGTGAGTCGCAGTGGCTGAATCTGGCATTGCTTTCTGTTGCAGCCCTGCCTCTGTAAAGTGCAAGAGTAGCACAGGGCTTAGTCTCAGCAAGGGCTCCACTCTGCCGCTTGTTTTCAATGCCAGAGCTCAGCCATGTACCTTAGGAGACACCCTGAGCATGTATACAGTTTCAGTTTCCTCAATTTGAATAACTGGAGCCAGTCTTCATCCAACTGGGATTAGGGAGTGGTGTTTCTGAAGGGGCGGCTTCCGGACAAGGTTTGTTTTTCACAGATGACACTGAAATAGAAATTGGAAAGTAAATCCTAAAGAGGAATGAATGCTAAAGAAGTTCCTCTCTCCTTTTCTTTTATATACGCTCAGCAACAGTGTCGAAACCCTAGCTACACAACTGTTCCTTAACCCTTACCTGATGAGCTGGACCTCTGTTTCTTTGCATTAAAATGTTAGAGGATTTGTCAAACATGGGCTACAACTGTTGCTATTTGCTTGCCTTAGGAGTGGAACCAGGAAGGCTATGATTTCAGACACTGTGAAGTGAGCATCGTTCCAAAAAGCAGCGTGCTGGTCCCCAACATGTAGCTAAAAAAAACCCCATCCAGCATAAGATGAGAGGTAGCTAAATAGTAATTGAAGGCAATTATTCCTCCGTGCCACTAGGTGGTTAAGTCCAACCAAATGAATGCATTAGCTCCTCCTTGACTGAGCTGATGGAGGTGGTCTTGGGTATGGTGCCACGAAGGAGGTTCACATGATCCTTCTCACACTCTGAAAGCATGCATGAGAACATGTTAATGTATTGTTTTTTAATATTTGCTGGAAGCCGCCCAGAGTGGCTGGGGAGACCCAAGCCAGATGGGCGGGGTACAAATAATAAATTATTATTATTATTATTATTATTATTATTATTATTATTATTATTAACATCGACCTGGGCAGCCCCACCCACCCCATCAACATGTGCACAGGCCATGTGTTTGGCAGCTATGCGAATGAGTTGTACATACCAACACATATGTGTAGCGTAATCCTGCTTGTGTAAAGGAGATCTACTGTATGTGCACACATTTCACAGCCACTGAATGTGGATCTGGCAGGGTGTGTGGCCACCACACACATTGGTGACAATGGGCAGGGATACCTGGCTTTCATTTATTTTTATTTGTTAGATCTTACTCACTTGTAGTTTCAGTGTATGCAAGCGCTTGCTTTAAACCCCATAAGGTCTCCCAGACTTAGTGTTCTTTCGACACTTGTTTGTGGGTGGGTTTGATGTTGCATCAAGTTTGGTTTTTATTGTATTCCATGTTGAAAACTTGCAACATTCAGATTTGATTTTTTTTTTTTAAAAAAGATGTTGCACCCAGTCCATGTTCCCCCACACTGCCAGTGTCTTTTCCCATCACTTTCCTTATCACAAAAATTACAATGTGTAGGAGAAACGGGTATGTGGCAAAAGAGCACCATTTAATTGCACAACCTGCATTTACTAGTGTGCAATTGAATCCCACCCCAAAACATCAACAGTCTGGGACAGCCTTTCTCAGCCTTGGGTCCCCAGATGTTGGTAGACTATAGCTCCCATCATTCCTAGATAGCATGGCCAGTGGTCAGGGATGATGGGATTTGTAGTTCAATAACCTCCGGGGACCCAAGGTTGAAAGAGGCTTGTCTGGAAGGACCCGGTGATGGAGAAAGGGAAAATGAGCAGCAGGGTGGTTTGCAAAGGTCTTGAGCAGCGAGTCTCTGCAGTCTCCACAGCTTGAAAGCCAGAACAGCTCAGGACCATCCCAGGCTGTGTGCAAGATTGTTCCCTTCACACTCCTGCTGCAAGATTGCCCCCTTCCAATACAAAGGCAATCCAGAGCACTAAATATGCAAAAAATAAAAAAATAAAAATGCAAGATGAGGTGGATAGAGGAACACAGCTAGCCAGGGGTTAGATGAATAGTGTACTCATGCACTGCACCAGTTTATGGGCTCAGACAGAAGGCTTTCCAGCAGTCCTCTTGGGGACAGGAGGAGGTCAGGGGTTGTATTTTCTGAAGCCCCCCTCCCCCAGTAGAGGGTTTATGACAGTCTTTTAAATTCCCCTTCAAAGTTAAATTGCACGTACATTTTCAACCATATATATAATTTGGAAATGATAAATAGCCTTTTAGCAGTATTTCTGCCACTGCTCAGATGACATCATTCCCTTTATAAACTTATATAACCCCCCAAAAAGGCACCGTTCCATGTGATTAGCTCAGCAGAAAAAGCCTTGTCCCATTTATTGCCAACCTTTCTACCACCACATGTATGTTTTGGATTGCTGAAAGACTGGGTAATGTTGTAAACGCTCACAAAAACACAGTAAAAGTGGAAAAAATGTTGAAATGGTAGGTTTCTGTTTTTTTAAAGCAAAATTTGAAACCATGCACCCCAATGCTTCACGGGACCCTAATATGCACATTGATCTTCAGCTTAGAGGTGGGCAGACTTTAGGGTTAGAGTTGGATCTACTTCTTGTTCTTTCTTTACCAGAACCCCAAGATCCACCCAACTGAGCCAGATGCAAAAGACATACATTCAGAATTAAAGAGCAGGGTGGTTCTGAGCACATTCCTAGCCTATCACCATCATCATTATTACTATTATTAAATTTGTTTTGTGCCCTTCACCAGGAGGTCCCAGGGCGGGTAAGAACAATTTTATAATTCAGAATTAAAAACAAGTAAAATATGAAAGTTATCTGATTTCAGTGCCAGAACTGAACTGAGATTCCAGCTTTTTCATGCAAACGCCCCCCCCCCCCGGATTTGTTTTCTTTATTTTGGAAGGCTAATTTAGGTGGGAAAAGGAGTTTTGCTGTTGCTGTTGCTAAACAACTGAGGTTCGGAAACTGTTGCTGATCCGCTTCAAATTAGCCAGCGATCTGCTAGGCTAAGAGATCCCAATCTACTTTGCCCATCCTTCTGCAAGCATACGCATCCTCTATACTTGTGTGTAATCCACAAAACTATCATTGGCACTGGTCAACAGAAAAGACTTTACACCTGTGGTAGTTTGTATGTGTGTGTTGCAACCCTTGTCGGAACAAGATGGGGCAGCAGTGCATAATACAGAGAATAGCTGGATGTTCCTGGGGGGAAATAGCGGGCAATTAATCTATGTGAACAAAATCTTTATTGGAAGACCTAATAAACTGAAAACCTGATTCACGGATCTGTCTATTTTCAGGTACCATCTCTTTCGTAATTCTGTATTGACCTATTTCTGCATTAATCTGGTGTTTTGTTTTTTAAAAATGCACATGAGTACTGATAGCTACATATTTGAATATGTATTTAAATATTTTATCTCCATGCACACATTTCTGGATGCATTTTATCCTAAAATACGCACCTTTAACACATTTTTTGTACATTATTTGAACAATCTTGCAAAAATTCAGAGAAGGGCGAACTCCAAAGGATCATTGCATTCCGATTCACATATTCGTCTGGTAGGTGTGGACAAGGTCAGTTTGCATCAGAACTGACAAAAACAAATTCCTGTGTGTGGCACAGATCTTACAATTCAGAAGGAAATGCCAGTATTGTGCTGTTGTGTCCTCTGTTATTTGGCCTTCTGGTTAAAGCAAATAGATCTGTAAAAGTTGAGCCAGAGGTAGTAGACCTTGCTGCCCCCTCTGTTCTGTTTTGAAATTTATTTTTTATTTTTATTCCTTCCTTCCTTTATTTCTTCTGCAAATAATGCATTGTCCAGGGCAGCAGTAAGTAGAAGTCAAACCTTCATCAGGATTTCTAACAGCTAGTCGGTTCCCAGTAGGTTTTCAATTTGCAGTAAGAGTTTTCACCTGCCAGATACCAGAGGACTGTAGGAATACAGCAGAGAAGTTAACCACACGTCTTCATAAAGTGAAGACTTGTGGGCATGTCTGCACTGCTAAGGGACTGCAGATTCAGTGCCAAGTTGAAGTTGCTGTAGCCGACCTGCTGCGTCTTCGTTGGTAGCCTCTCAAAACCATAAGAAGCACAGTAGGAATGTTACGCCAGTGCCCCTCAAATTACCTCAGGGAATGGTCTGAGCTATAACATTGTTAAAGCTAAGAAGACCTCAGCCTGGTCAGCACTGAAAATCCAATAATAATAATAATAATAATAATAATAATAATAATAATAATAATAATAATATTATTATTATTATTATTAATTATTTATTTGTACCCCGCCCATCTGGCTGGGTCTCCCCAGCCACTCTGGGCGGCTTCCAGCAAACATTAAAATACATTAACACATCACAGATTAAAAACTTCCCTGAACAGGCCTGCCTTCAGGTGTTTTCTAAATGTCATGTAATTGTTGATCCTTTTAACCTCTGATGGGAGGGCGTTCCACAGGGCGGGCGCCACTACCGAGAAGGCCCTCTGCCTGGTTCCCTGTAGCTTCGCTTCTCGCAGTGAGGGAACCGCCAGAAGGCCCTCGGCACTGGATCTCAGTGTCTGGGCTGAACGGTGGGGGTGGAGACGCTCCTTCAGGTATAAAGGACCGAGGAAAGTTTAGATCTAGGTTCCAGTGTAGTGGCAGATGTGTGTGTGGCAAAAATGAAGGAAAGAGCAGTCAAGTTTCCGGTGTGGCCTGAGATCTTACGTACCCCTGCATGGTCCAAAGTAATTAGAGCTGCACTCCAATACATACACACTGATCTGGCAGTAAGACCTGTAAGCCAATGAGGCTTATCTCTGGATGGAGGCTTCATCATCATCCTTTAATAACATTTATATATCTCTTGATTGTAGGAAACATCAAAGCGGTTTACAAAAAAATGTACATGGCATCACTTCCTTCATTCTATTTACTTCTCCCGACTAAGCAGCTCCACATCAAAAGGCAATGTGCCTCAGGTGATGGTCACCCAGTCCTGGCCACATGCTCCTGCCCCACCTTCCACCCTATTTCTTGGCCATCTATAAACTCCTTCCATTCCCTCTGGGAGCCCAATTGTTCACTTTTCTGCCGCTCTCATCCTTGGGGAATTCTACTCTTCCCAACGGGGTGCAAGGCTATGGTGGTCTTCAAAGGCTGGATCCAGAAGGGCACATGAAGTCAGGAATTTTCTATGCGATTTCTCTTTTCCATTCTCCTAGCACCGAAGATGACACACAAATGTGGGTGGCCGCATTGTGGCTGTGACCCTGCACTTTGCTGTTAGTTGGTACACATTCACAGAATGTTTCTACACAATTGTGCTATTTCAGTACAGCTCCTTTGCCCCGAGTGGTGAGCTGTACAGGTTCTAAACTGCCATTGCTGTGTCACGAGCTGATTTGTATTTCCTTAAGCGATGCAATTTGCTGCCCTTATAATGGAATTCCCTTAACATTTTACAACTGCATCAATAACATTTATGTGCTGTAAAGGGTGCGTTATGCATGTCTGAGTATAATGCACAGCTGCATATATGGTTGTAATAATACGAAACAGCATCCACTTTGGGGTGATTTGTCTCATGTTTCAGGAATCTGGCAGAGGAACATTATCAGAATGTTTGCTGTGGTGATGACCGCCCTGAGAAGTTGCTCTGTTCAGGCACTCGGCTCTGTGTGGGGCACACAGGGTGTCTACAGGCCTCTGTGTGTGTTTTATGCTGCCGAAGAGGAAATATGTATATGCTAAGCCAGCAGCTGTGTCTTATTTAGGCACAGCATTACTTTGGGAGCACTGTGAGCAAAGTGGGAAGCTGTCATAAGTCCCGGGGTTTCACTGGGGTCAAGAGTGGAGTGGCAGACTGAGACACATGAAGAGAGAGAACTGTCATGGATTGGTTGGATGCAGAGGAATAGGGGGAAGAACCAGCTGGGGAACCCCAAGGGAAGAAGGCTCAGAGCCCGGGGATTGGTGGCGGGACAATGATGAGTGGTCAGAGGGAAAAGTAGGAGAAGACTGGGAAGGGGAGGTGGTATAAGCTGAAGAAGTTCTGCTGTCTTTTATAGTGATGCACCCTGTTGGGAAGTGCAATTACTGGGTTATATCCATCTAAGTATTATTCAGAGTAGACCCATTCTATTAGCAGAATTAAGTTGCTCATGTTTGTTAATTTCAGGGGTTCTGCTCTGATTGACACTAACATTGGATACAACTCCTTGTTCCATTGTATAAAATACTCAATTTTTAGCTCTAAATCCTATCAAACATTATGATAAATCTCCTTTTATTCTGAGCCAAGTGTTTCAAATGAGTAGAGCTGCTTTTCCCAGCCTAGTGACTCCATGTGTTTTGTACTACACGCTGGCTGAGGCTGATGGGAATTGTAGTTCAAAGCATCTGAGGGAAATCTTGGAAGTGATGTGAATCGTAATGTTGCTAAGATCCTAGAACATGAAGTTCTTTTCCTCATCAGTGATTGATTTAGCAGGTTCTTTGTGACAAAGGAAATGGGAGCGTACTTGCTTATCCTTTACAATTCTCATTTCTTCTGAGGGGGAAAGAATCCTCTTTTGGAATTTGTGTTTGGCAGAAGCTCTGTTGAATAACAAAAACATGGAAATTCTAGATCCTGGTTGTCATTAATGGATAGGAAACACCCATAAATGGACAGGGAAGATAATTCGATATGTGCATTATATTTATTTGTTTAATTTGTTCATCCAAAGATCCCAGGACAGTTTACAACATAAAAATACAAAATGAGAACACAAAATACATAATAAAACAAAAACAAACCAATAACCCTCTCCCACAAACACATTTAAAAGGCCATAGGATGTTAATCAGCCAAAGATCCAGCGCCGAGGGCCTTCTGGCGGTTCCCTCACTGCGAGAAGCAAAGCTACAGGGAACCAGGCAGAGGGCCTTCTTGGTGGTGGCGCCCGCCCTGTGGAACGCCCTCCCAGCAGAGGTCAAAGAGATAAACAACTATCTGACATTCAGAAAATACCTCAAGGCAGCCCTGTTTAGGGAAGTTTTTAACCTGTGGTATTTTAATGTATTTTAATATCTGTTGGAGGCCGCCCAGAGTGGCTGGGGGGACCCGGCCAGATGGGCGGGGTACAAATAATAAATTATTATTATTATTATTATAAAGGTTTGGTTATAGAGGAATGTTTTCGCCTGGCACCTAAATATATGTAATGAAGGTGCCAGGTGGGCCTCCCTGAGGAGAGCATTCCATAAATGGGGAGCCACCACAGAAAAGGCCTGTTCTCATGTTACCACCCTCTGGACCTTTAGTGGAGGGGGCACAAGAAGAAGGGCCTTAGATGATGAGTGCAGGGTCTGGGTCGGTTCTTATGGGGAGATCTGGTCCTCAAGGTTTGGTGGTGCTGAGCCATTTAAGGCTTTGTAGATCAAAACCAATTTTATTGGTCAAAACCCCATTTTTTTAAAACAAAAACGAAAAAAGAAAGTTCAGGGTTGCCATATTTCAAACAGTCAAAATCTGGACAAAAAAGTTGCTGCATTTTCCTGAACGTTTTGCCAATTTCCGCCCGGACACTGCTACTAAATGTAGTACAGTGGTACCTCGAGTTACAAACGCCTCAGGTTACAACGCTTCAGGTTACAAATGCCACTAACCTGGAAGAGTTACCTTCCTTTGCTGAGTTCGCATCCTGAAGTTTACGTAACCAGAGGGTTACGTAACGCGAGGTACTACTATATATGCTCTTGCCTCCACAGACGACAACGCTTTCAAAACTCTCACTGCAGCCTTAAAATCAGCAAGGGTTGCTGAGAACGGGCAGCCAGTCTGATTGAAAGGAGCCGAGATTTAAATTAGGTAGCATTGTCACAAACTATTATTATGATATTTGCATATGTGTGCGATTTTATGGAAATAACCAGAAACACTGTATTTTGTTTCTGCGGGAATGTGTGTGTGTTATAATTAAAGCAATAATTATGGTTCTTTGGGGTGGGGGGAACACATCTTAATTACCACAGTGAGAGTGGCTGCTTTTAGATATCATATTTTCCCTGTGGGAAATAAGCAGTAAAGAACCTTGTGGTGCTCTAACAACTGTTCAGATGTTTCTTTAATTTAGTGGTAATAATGTGGTCTTTTGCCACTGAGGATGTTTCCACCCACATATACATTCCCAGATGATGCTTCAGAAGAGGCGCCACATTTCCCTAGGATTATAAAAGGAAGAACTGGAACCAGCTACGCACTGTTAGGTTTTGTCCGCTTCTTAGCTGTACTGAATCAAGCTATGGTTGCAAGCAAGGAATCCTGAACTCCTAGGATGTGATATAACATGCAGTTAAATGTTCTTAACCTTATTGCTTTCAGGAGACTTAACTGCAGTTCCTGTGTAATCCTAAAAACATAAGAAGAGCCTGCTGGATTAGGCCAGTGGCCTATCTAATCTAGCATCCTGTTCTCACAGAGGCCAGCCAGATGCCTGTGGCAAACCCACAAGCAGGGTTTGAGCAGAGGAGCATACTCCCCTTTGTGGTTTCTAGCAACTGGCATTCCAAAGCATTACTGCCTCCAACTGCAGAGGGAGAGCTTAGCGGCCATACCGTAGCTAGTAGCTGTCAATAGCCCCCTCATCCGTTAATTTGTCCCTTTCAGAGTTAACGGATTTCCAGAGGGGTAGCCATGTTAGACTTTTGCAGCAAAAGAGCCTTGTACAGACAAAGTCTATGAAGTGACTAATGCCCATCACAATAACATCTATGACTGTAAACCTAACCGTGTCCTCTCAAAAGTGAGTCCCATTGATTTAATTGGGGCTTACTCACAGGTAAGTGGGATCACAGCCATTCCTGCAACCTTGATTTCACAATGAAATTAAAATTTAATTGTACTTTTAAAATGAAGGTTTAGGGTGGTCAAAAATGAGCAGTCAAATCCACGTGGTTCTCCTCACCTAATTAATGGGGAAGCACCGATAACAAGAAACAAGTAACAAGAATGATCACTTCTTTACGCATGAAAACAATAATAATGAGCACTGCATTACGTTAGTGTGAGGGGGATGTGTGTGTCCTCCTCAAGAGTAAGCGACTCGACAGTCTGTTTAACTTATGTACAAGTTTATTTCACCGACAAGCTTTACAGTTCATCATCCTCCTCCGAGGAACCAGATTCTCCAAGTAAGGGTTTCCGCTTTTCCCCCCAGCATAAAAGCCTCTTAAAACTCCAACGCCTCCTCTCACTCCTCCTTTTCCGCTTCTTGACTCTGCCGGCCCCTGCGTTGCCCTCATCCCTTTCACTTTCATCCTCCCTGGAAGTTGTTGCAGAGGCTCCGGCTACATCCTCGACCCCTTGCTCTCCCTCCGTCTCCATGTTCTCCTCTCCTCCCATAGGCTCCCACGCCACCCGCTCTTCCTCCATCAGCACAGGTGGCGACACCTCTTCACTCCCACTTCTCCACACCTCCTTCCCTGTCTCTGGCGACAGCCTAGGTGCTGCCTCTTCCTGCTCCCATGCTCGCAATACCTCCTCTGGCGTCCATGGGTGACCTCCGGATGCCTCTGTCCCTTGCGCCACCCCTCCTGGCTCGGGCCAGTCCCTGACATCCATCCCCCCTCCCAAGCCCCCCTTCCCCTCCTGAGGCGGCTCGGTGGGTGTTACCCCAGGGTAGCCAAGATCCCCGGCTGGATCCCATTCCCCTCCTTCACTCTCTCCTGCCGTTCCTGGTGAAGAGGGGAATCCCAAGAAGATGGTGGTGTCTGCACTGGATGATGACGACGAGGACTGGAACACCTCCTCCCAATCCTTCCTGCCCCAGGGAGGAGGGAGACATCGCGACCCCCATTCTTCTGCTGCCGCGATATCCCCTTCCACCTCCATTCCTTCCGTTGGTGAATGAGGGCTACTCTGCAACTCGTTGCCACCCCCACCACTGTCTGCACCCGAGGATGGGAACCCCCAGAAGTCCCCCTCCTCTGAATCTGTGGGTTGAAACACCTCTCTCATTTGCCATCTGTACGGCTTCGGTTTGTCGGGATACAGTGCATGGAATTCCAACACTAAATACTCCTTGGTGACATCTTCCGCCGGAATCCACGTGTTCTCCGACTCTGGCTCCCCCTCCCATGCTACTAAGTACTGCAATTCATCCCCTCTCCACCTGGAATCCAGGATGGCCGTGGCTTCATTGAAGTGCTCCATGTCTACCAACGGCAATTCCTGCGACCCCCTCTGGTCCCCTTGTTGATACCTGTGCGGTTCTCTGAACTTGGATAGGAGCGACCTGTGGAAGACCGGGTGAATTCTCATGGTCTCCGGCAATTGCAACCTGAACGCCACTGGGTTGATCTGCTCCACCACTTCGAAAGGCCCAATTTTACATTGCCTCAGCTTTTTGCCCCTGCCTGGCATGGGCAATCCCTGGGTGGACAACCAAACTTTGTCTCCCACTTTGATGCTCTCCCCTTCCCTTCGGTGCTGGTCTGCTGCTCTTTTGTAAGCACTTTTCGCCCTTTCTAGATTGTCTCTGAGCAATTGGTGCAAAGCCTGTAGCTCCTCAGCAAATTGCTCCGCTGCTGGCACGTCTCCCGCCTTCCCTTCACCTCCCCCCGTTGGAAAGGCTCTCGGGTGATTGCCGTAGACTGCCTGGAAAGGAGACATGCCTGCGGACACCTGTTGAGCGTTATTGTACGCAAACTCCGCAAGCGAGAGCCTGTCACTCCAATCACTGTGTTGCTGAGATGCGTAGCAGCGCAAATACTGCTGCAAAATCGAATTTACCCGCTCCGATTGCCCGTTGGACTGAGGATGGCGAGCAGAGGACAAGTTCACCTGCACCTGCAAGATTTGCATGAGCTTACGCCAGAACCGTGAGGTGAACTGAACTCCACGATCTGAAATTACTCTTTCTGGCATGCCATGGTGCTTGAAAACATGCTGTACAAACAGCTTGGCCGTTTCCTCAGCTGAGACTACCTTAGGGCATGCAATGAAGTGTGCCATCTTGGTCAAAAGGTCAACTACCACCAACACTGCAGTTTTGCCTTTGGATGGGGGTAGGTCGGTGATGAAATCTAAGGAAACCGCTTCCCACGGTTTACTGGGGATGGGGAGAGGTTCTAGCAACCCAGCCGGCCTTTCTCGCTCCCCTTTGGCTCTTTGGCACACCTCACACCCCCTGACGTATTCCTTGACTTCCTGCCTGACTCTGGGCCACCAAAACTCTCTCGTGACCAACACCGTGGTTTTGAACTGCCCAAAATGCCCTGCTGTGGGGTTGTCATGGAGCTGTCTGAGAACTCTAGCACGCATCTCCTCCCCAGGAACATACAGTGCCCCTTTGAACAACAGCAGCCCCTCCTTTTCCTCAAACCCTTTCGCCTTGGGATCCCCCTCCCTCAGTTCCTTCAGTTTGCGCCGTGCAAAGTCATCGGCTAGGGTGAGGCGCACCAGTTCTTCCCGCCCCCCTAGAGTTGCGCCACACCTCCATTGTTCAGGTTGGAAGATCGCTCTTGCCACTGGAGGCCCTTGCTCCTCCAGGTACTCAGGCTTTCTGGATAGGGCGTCCGCTCTGACGTTCTGGTCACCTGGAACATACTGGATATGAAAATTAAAGTTAGCAAAGAACTCTGCCCATCTCATTTGTCTCTGGTTGAGAATTCTGGCCGTGCGCCAGTACTCCAGGTTCTTGTGGTCCGTGTACACCTGGATTTGATGCTGCGCCCCCACCAAAAAATGGCGCCAATGCTTGAAAGCCGCTACCACTGCTAACAACTCCTTGTCCCAAATTGCGTAGTTGGCCTCCGACTTGTTCAGCTGTCTGGAATAAAACGCACATGGCCTCCATTCCTGCGTCGGATCTTGTTGTAGTAGAACCGCTGCGATTGCTCTATTTGAGGCATCTGTCTCTATCCTGATGGGCTTGGTGGAGTCGACATGCAGCAATTGCGCCTCTGAAGCGAAGGCCCCTTTGAGGGCTTCAAAAGCCTTCTGCGCCTCCTCCGTCCATCGGAATTTCTTCTTGCCTTTCAAACAGTCCGTGATTGGCGCTGTCATGTCTGCAAATGCCGGTAGGAACTTGCGATAGAAATTTGCGAAACCGACGAAACGCTGCACATCTTTCTTGGTTTTGGGGCTCTTCCATTGCAGGATTGCCTCTACTTTATCAGTGTCCATGGCAATCCCCTTGTCAGAAAGACGATAGCCCAAAAAGTCCACTTCCGTCGCGTGAAACTGACATTTCTCCAGCTTGACACATAGATGATTTTCCTGGAGTCGTCTTAACACCTCCTTGACGTGTGTCACGTGTTCTTCCGGGTTTTGGGAGTATACTAAGATGTCATCAAGATACACGACTGCATGCTTGAACAACAGAGGACCCAGGACATGATGCATGAACGCCTGGAAGCATTGGCTGCCTGCCTGTAACCCGAAAGGCATTACCAAATATTCATAAGCTCCTAGAGGCGTGTACATGGTTGTTTTCCATTCATCACCCTCCCTGATTCTTATGAGATTGTATGCTCCCCTTAAATCCAGCTTGGTGAACATCTTGCCCTTGCGTACTGCCGCCAGCAGGTCGTCAATTCTGGGCATGGGATAAGAGATTGGTTGGCTGATGGAATTTAGGACCCTGAAATCACAAATCAAGCGTTTCTCTGTCGTATTCCTTTTGTCCACCCAGAACACTGGGCTGCCCCCTACTGCCTTGCTTTCCCGAATGAAACCCCTGGCCAGGTTCTTGGCAATAAAGTCCTTCAAGTTTGCCAACTCCTGCTCTGACATCGTGTAGAGCTTGCCTGGTGGCAACTGCGCTCCTGGCAACAGGTTAATCTGACAGTCATAGGGGCGGTGGGGTGGCAGTTTGTCCGCCTCTCTCTTGCTGAACACTTGCTGGAACTCTGCATACTCCTCTGGAAGCGTCACTTCCCCCGCCTGCAGTACTGCTGCTGCCATCTGGCTTTGGGGGTATAACTGCTGCAAACAGTTCTCCATGCAATGTGCCGATCCAAACGTTAGAGAGCGCTGGCTCCAGCTGATGACAGGGTCGTGCTGAGTGAGCCATCCCATTCCCAAGATGATGGGGGGACCTGCCAAAGAGGTGACATGAAACGCCAGCACCTCTGAATGCCTGCCTATTTGCATCTTCATGGGGGGTGTACTGTGCGTGACCGCCCCCCCTTTTAGCTCTCTTCCATCTATGGTGGTAACTTGGAGCGGAAAATCCACCTCCAGTAGATGGATCTGATGCTGCAGGGCAAAGTCTCTATCAAAAAAATCCGTACTCGCTCCTGAATCGACCAGCGCCGGGATTTGCAGTGTGCAGCCATTGGGTAGCTGCAACGCTATCTCTAACACAATCCCTGGCTTCGGAGCGTTGGGTGGGTGGGCTTGGGAAGGCTGAGCGGGGGAGGGCTGTGGGGGTGTGCTGCTTTGAAGCTGAACGGGTGAGGGCTGTGGGGGTGTGCTGCTTTGAGGACTCTTTACTGTAACTGCGCCTGGCTGCTGGTCCCCTCGTCTTGCCGCCAGGCATTTCCGTTTCCCGCCACCGCCGTTTCTTCCACCCCCTCCTTTACAGCCATTCCTGCCATTCCCTGCCACATTTTCCTTTGATCGCAGTGCTTTGCTAGGTGGCCACTCCTTAAACATACGTAACATTTCTTAGGGACTTTCCCGCCCTGCGCATCACTGCCCTTGCCCACGGTTTGATTTGAAAAAGGGCGCGCGCGGGCTCCTCCCAACTCCATGGGCACTTCCTGCCGGGTTTGGGGCTGCGCGCCGAAGGTTTTCTCTCCCGGGGGAGGGGCCCGGATGTTGAACCACCTCCCAGGCTTCCCCTCCCGTCTCACCTTGTCTCGGCACTCCAAACGCACTCCAATCGCTAAAGCGGCTTGCATGAGGCTGTCGAGATCCTCCAACGGTCCTGATTTCGCTAACGCATCCTGGACCTCTTCTGACAGCCCCATTTTAAACATGGCCAGCATGGGTGGTGATTTCAAATCCCAATTTAGACGGTGTGCCAGAAGAGAGAATTTGGATTGGTACTGTCTGACCGTCATGCTGCCTTGCCTCAGTGACAAGAGCTCTCTTGCTTCCACGTCCTGCGCGCTCCGGCTAGAATAAACAATATCCATGCCCTCAAAGAAATCCTTAATTCTCTTTAACGCAGGGTTCCCGGCTAAAATCAAAGGACGCACCCAATCTCTCGCAGCGCCATCAAAATGCGCAATCACGAAACCGACTTGCTCCGCTTCGTCTCGGAACTCCTCTTTGTGCAGCCCCAGAATGTAAAGCATGTCCGTTTTGAAACCCAAATAATTTTCCGGCTGCCCATCGAATCTGCTGCCGTGGGAAGGCATCCTCCTTCCTCCCATTGCCCTTCTCCCTGCATCGGCATGCCGCCTCGCCTCCTCGAGTTGAGCTTGAGCTACTTCGTACCTTATCGTTAGGTCCCTAGCTCGCTCTTCCCAGTCGACGTACAGCCCTGTGCCATCCGCTTCTTCCTTGCGTTCAGTCATCCCGGCAGCCTTTTACTCCTTGAGGAGGTTGCGATGACTTGGAGAATGCTGTGAGGGGGATGTGTGTGTCCTCCTCAAGAGTAAGCGACTCGACAGTCTGTTTAACTTATGTACAAGTTTATTTCACCGACAAGCTTTACAGTTCATCATCCTCCTCCGAGGAACCAGATTCTCCAAGTAAGGGTTTCCGCTTTTCCCCCCAGCATAAAAGCCTCTTAAAACTCCAACGCCTCCTCTCACTCCTCCTTTTCCGCTTCTTGACTCTGCCGGCCCCTGCGTTGCCCTCATCCCTTTCACTTTCATCCTCCCTGGAAGTTGTTGCAGAGGCTCCGGCTACATCCTCGACCCCTTGCTCTCCCTCCGTCTCCATGTTCTCCTCTCCTCCCATAGGCTCCCACGCCACCCGCTCTTCCTCCATCAGCACAGGTGGCGACACCTCTTCACTCCCACTTCTCCACACCTCCTTCCCTGTCTCTGGCGACAGCCTAGGTGCTGCCTCTTCCTGCTCCCATGCTCGCAATACCTCCTCTGGCGTCCATGGGTGACCTCCGGATGCCTCTGTCCCTTGCGCCACCCCTCCAGGCTCGGGCCAGTCCCTGACAGTTAGTTTCTTAAATTCAGAAAAAAAGGCAGATTAATGCTGAAATTCTAACTCCACTTACCTTGGAGTACATTTCAGTAAAGTTAGTGGGATTTACTCCTGAGTAAACATTGTTAGAATTGCAGTCTTAGTGCATATAGGTTGCCTTTGATACAAACAATAAGAAACAATAAGAAAAACAAAATAAAATCTTTATACATAAATTTATTTTATTTCATAAATTTTATATGTTGCTTGGTTGTAGGGGGGGACTTTAAAGCAATTTACAAAAAATAGAAAATTACAAGCAAAATTTAAAACATACAGAAGGTTAAAACCACAATAAAATAGACTTAAACAAATTAAAACTCACACAATCTTTCTAAATATCTGGGTAGAATTGTCTAGATAATGTCTTCAGCACTGAAAAGAATGCAGTGAAGGTGTTTGGATGCCATCAATAGGCAGGGAGTTCCAATGTGTCATTTCTGCCACACTAAACAATCGAGTTCTTACAGATGCAGTGCAAGTATTATGTGGCACTTGTAACAGTGACCATTCCACCAATAAGAGAGGTCAAGTGGGCACATATGGGGTAAGGCAATCTCATAGGTAAGCTGGTCCAAAGATGTTCAGGGCTTTATATACTAATAGTTAACCCCTTGAACTTGGCCTAGTTGCAGATCAGTAACCAGTGTGACTTTCTCACACCTTGGCAGCCCCTCCCTCAACTGAAAACAAATACTTTGCATTATTCTCTTCCCTGTGTTTTGTCTTTCAAAGTAAATGAAGCTAATGTGCCCATCAATCAGCCATCTCTCCACAGGGTTCTAAACCTCTGTTGAGCTTCAGGATAACAGCATTGGGAAATGTCAAACAAAGCGACATGTCAAAAAATTATATATAATATGCAGACTTAAATTCATTCCTGAACACTACCGTAAGCAAACATGCAAATGGAGGGAATTTCTGTATTTGGGCCTGTTTAGAGTTTAATTACCCAACATCCCTATCTCCTAATGCTTTCTCCCCTCCATGACATGGGAATTTGGCGAATATCCAGAGACATAAAAATGTTTTATTTTATTTTTAAAAGGAGTAGGATTTTAAAGCAGTAATTAAAAACTAAGGAGACTACAATTACTAACTTATGCAGAGCCAAACGCTTGCTGGGATAGGCAGATTTTGTCGTTCTCCATCACTGGAGTTCTTCAAGCAGAGACTCGACAGGAAGGTTGAGCTCTGAATTTCCTCCTTCCATTAAGCTGGGGACAGGACTAGATTGGCTGCAAGGCCTCCTCTAACTCTATGATTCTGAGGCAAGAAGTGAAACAAACTTGAAACAGTAGAACATACTGGAATGATTGGGGTGGGGAATGAGTTAACTTTATATAAAGCAAGCTTTTTTTATTTTTATGGGCACAAAAATCCTTAGACTAGACATTTGCGATGGAAATGTCAGATCGGTCCAAGTTATTATACATTAAAATATTCCAGGCGCTGCTGCTCTCCAACTTCAGTTAATCCACAGTTCACTCTTATATGTGTCTACTCAGAAGCAACTTCTATTGAGTTTAATGAGTTTTACGTCTAGGTAAGAGTACATTTGGATTGCTGCCTTAGAGTAGCTTGCTTGTGCAAAAGGGCCACACGTATGTGTGGCTTGTTGTTTGTTGTTGTTGTTGGCACAATCTTCTACACAGACTTTGATGGGCCCAGGTCACAATGGATTCATGCCATGAAATATCTTCAATCATGAAGCATTATGCTTACCTAGTTAAACAAGATCAGCAGATGTTTGTGCATCTAACTATCACTGCAAAAAAAATCAGCAGTGGTTAGTTGCAACAGCAGCTGTTCAAACTGAGCAACCCTTGAATGTCACTTTATGTTGGAAAGGAGGGAAAACTTGGTCACCCAAATATGGAAGATCCTAGCTTTTCCTTGTGCATTATCTGTCTAATCATGGAAGATCAGAGTGAGAATTCTAGCAGCCAAATGTGTAGCGTTTTAAGAAAGACTATCCCTTCCCCATAGATTCCGTTATAGGATTTGCAGTACAAATAAAGAATGTATTTTCCCAGGATGTCTTGTAAATATAAAAATAGCTCCGATCTTGTAGCTGTGCAGCAACAATCCTTTCCTCTTGCTTTAACAGGATTATAAAGAATCCTGTGGTCGGGATTGTTGGCAGTTCACGTGCCCCATAGCTACTGGTCTTAATGCATCCAGTTTCCGTGGAAGGGAGCAACTTTAGAATCGAAACTTTGAGAAAACTGAGCTTTACCATCTTAACACCCCCTGAGTCAGACATTGTAGCTAATATATAATTAAAACTGCTGTTCTGTGCACACCTACCTGACAGAACACCCCATTGAACACAATGGGTCCCACTTCTGAGTGGGAATGGGTGAATAAGTCAATTTTGGTTTCTTTCATTTTTCCAATCTTAAGTTCAGTTCTCCACATTTCCACATCTGTTTGCAATTTTTTAAAAAAATATAAAAGGTCCTTGTTCATCAGCATTTTGGTGCAAATTTCTCCTAATATATACATTTGTGTATGCAATCTTGCCTAACATACGCGTTTTGACAACACAATTTCCCGTAACATAATGCATTTTTTTTACATAATTTTCATTAAAGTATGTATTTATATGTACATTTTACACTGGTATGTGCATTTTCCAAAGGATGCAAATTCTGAAGGACAAATGTGTTTTGGTTTGCATATATTTTCAGAAAGTGTGAATCAGGTAGATTTGCCTTTCAATGCAAACTGAATTGAATTTTGCGAGGGAGGGGCATCCCTATTTCTCCGTAAATACACATAGTGTTTTGTTGTAAGTGTGGAACTGACAACAATTACAAGTGTTTCCTTTAATTAAGACAGCTTGGTGATTGATTATATTGCAGGGCACCACACACATGCTATAGGTCCTGTTGTTGCTTTCCATAATTCATGGATATTTTTTGTTATGCAAGTAGCTTTAGCATTCCAAATTATATTTGGCCTCACAAGAGCACTGTCAGCTAAGTCAGCTAGGTCACTATTATTTACATTTTGTAGTGGAGGAATTGAAGCTGAAACATGAGGAGTTGCCCCATGGCTACATCATGGAAGAGATGGGACTGGAACCCATATCTCCCATTTCAAGGCCATCTAACTCTCCTCTGGACTACTTATCATAAGGCTTTCTCTTTGTAGCCACCCATATGCCAGTGATTGGGTCCTTTCTACCACTCCATTCCTAGAGTAGTATATATGTTGGTTAGGTCAGCATTCTGGCTCTTTCAATTTGCTTTCTGCTTCAGAGGCATGATGTAGTGAGCATCTTTGTGGTCCTGAGAAGTGAGAAAGAAACTTGATTCATAGTCTCTCCTCTCTTTTCTCTTCTCTTCTTGTTCCCATTTGTTAGGCTGATCTTTACAGCTCATTCGTGGGGACTGCACGGTCAGAACTCCTGCAATTTTCTTGATAGGCAGCCTGTGGTGGAAATCCTGTGATATATCTTGATGCATATTGCAAAGATTAGCTGCAAAGCTGGTCTGGAATGCTGGGTTCCATTCCTCAGCTCAGGTGTGAGATAAATATATATATATATTTAGATAGTTGTCACAGCCCTATTCAGGTGTTCAGCCAGAAGTATAAAAGGGAGTACAAACTATAAGAGAGTGCAGAGCTTTCTGGATTCAAAGCACAAATTAGGCTATAATAAACAGATTCCTTTGAATCTTATAAGTCTCCTCACCTTTCCTTCCTTCCTTTCTTATCTAAGCTGTAGTCACCTCTCAAGGTTGTGCCTTTGTCCCGTCCATTTGCCCTCACACCATCTATTTCTACACACCATGTTGCAAGATTGTTTTAGCAACTCTTCAAAGACACAAACGGGCCCTGCAAGATCATTATCTTTACTGTTTTCCTGTTTCTGTTTATTTTGCAAAATTATACAATCTTGTTTTTTGGGGGGGGGTCATTCCAACTTTGAGGGCGTCTAAGGATTTGTCAGTAGCACTGCAGACATAAAAGCATCACATTAAATTATGGTGGCTTTAAAACAGCCTGAAATATTTGTCCTGAATCAATAAGCAGTAGACATGAATGCAATGTGTTTGTGTGTGTGTGTTTGTTTTACAAATATTGCCTGAAAGCTGTCAGAGAGTATAGACACATTTGAATTCCTCTATTATTAGTGCTAGTCAAATGGCAGATTATTATGAACATAGATGCTTACAGATGGGCAAAGCACTCCAAAGGTTTTCTGATTACGCAATAATAAATGTTCAGAAAAGGGTCCAGAATAAGTGTGGCTCTGCTTAACTTCTAACCAATTTATGTCAATGTATTTGTATTTAAGCTAGCTTTGACGGGATGGGCTGCGGATTAGGCAGGGTGCTAGTGATTACTGGTTTGCTTTCCAGCTAGGATTAATATAAAATATCAAAGGAAATAGAATTCAAGGTCCAAATGCAGAGAGTCCAGCTTGAACCATGAAGCTTCCTGAACAGCCTTAGGCAAGTTAAGTCACTGTTTCTCAACTTAATTATATTATAGGCAGGGACTGGCTGGATGATGAGGAGTGGTGGGAGGCTGCAGCCTGAGAACCCCCTAGGGAATCTCCAGAGGAGGAAGGATCAGAGCCAGGGAAGTGGTGGTGGGAAAGTGAAGACAGGTCAGAGGCTGAAGGTGGGAAAATGGTTGGATGCTGAACAAGCAACAGGCTTGAGTGAGAGAGATGAACCAGAGACAGAAAGCACTGCAGATGCAGGACAGGCAGCTGAGGAAAGAACAGAGGCTGCAGCAACTTCACAGGAGCCTGCCAGTCCTACTGTATTATGCTTGCCCTCCTCCCTTGTCTCCAAGGGCACAGAGAACACAGGGGTCCCCTCCTCAATGAAGTTTAAAGATGCTTGGAAAACATCCAGCCGAGGAGGAGATGTAGAGGGAAGTTGGAGGGACAGATCATCCATTTTGCTAACTGCTTTACCGGGAGCCAGTCTTGCCCATAGGTTTCTCCGTTTGTATTCTGTTTCCCTGAGTAAAGAATTACATTTACTGCCTGTCTCTGAGTCTCCATGCCAACTTGCAGCTGAACCAACCCTGACACGGTCTTATTATGAGTCAGGCCATTGGCCCATTTCGCTCAGGGTTGTCTGCCCTGACCACCAGTGGCTCTCCAGCGTTCTAGACAGGGGACATTCCCAGCCTTACTTAGAGATGTCAGGGGTTGCCCTTGGGGCCTTCTGCTTGCAAAACAGATGCTGTGCTGCTGACCTACCACCCTTCTCCAATCTCACAGGATTGTTGTGAAAATATTATTGGATCTGTCCCATATAAAAACGTAATCTCAGTATTGGTAATGGAGATAGTGCTTCCCATAACCCCCACCTATGCATGCACCTAACCATCCACACTCCAAACTTAACCTTGAGGTATATGGTGCAATACTCAATTTGTTTTTCTGGGTTTAGTAAAGTGAGGAGGACTTGGTTGGAGTCATCTCCCTTAATTGTAGATATGTGGGAACTTTGCAGGAGTTTCTCTGGAATACACTCCTGAATGTTGAAAGTGGAGAAGCTAAACCTTACCCTGGAAGTCACTGGCTCAGGTTTAAATTATTCTGTTGCATTATTTAATTGTGTGCATTTTGTAGCGGAGGACAAATAGCCCTTGAGGGATTTTCAGTCAGCTCCACTGCCTGTCAGGTTGAAACCCTCATGGATAATTCAATTAAGGGTTGACTCAAGCAATGTCACGATACCTCCTGAGCAAAGTTCTGGCTTTGAACTGAAGATGAAGCAGCAGGAGCATGGCTGGAGTGACCTTGGTGGAAGACCAATCTAGAGCCCATTTGAAGGCCTACTTTCTGGCAGTGAGGACAGCAAAGGAATGATACAAAGAGAAGGGCTGTACCCTGGAGAGCGACTTCTAGTCAGAAAAGACTAGGAGTGGGGGGATTGACCTCAAAAGCCGCATTTCCTCATGGACCATATGTGAGTGGTGGGTTGGGTCAGAGGCAGAGGTGGGTGGACAAGGCAGGTATAGTTGCCTTCCCTTCATACAGTAAAAACCAGAGGTTTTATACATACACCAACTCCACTTACTTCTCGCCATCCAGGAATTATTATCCAAGAGGCATTATTATCAGAGTTCATGAAAACATTTCAGTCAAGCAAAAGCCATCAAGAAGCATGGGAAGTGTCTTGAGCACCAGGGAGAAAGACCTGGAAGGCCTCATCCGGCCCTCAGGGCTGAGGTTCCCACCCATGGAGTAGACAACATTGTGCAGGGTGGACCCATAGGAACAAGGCAGCTTCCTGTGTTCCTATTATTGCCTTAGTTCTTGGCAGCAGAATAACCTCTGAAATCTGAGAAACCTAATTTCTTGGAAAAGCTGGTTTGTTGTGACATGTGGAACATGAGGTATTCTCCTCCTCTGCCTCGCCAGCCTTTAAATAATTGACAATAGGATTCCCAGTGCAGCTCTTTTGTGAGTGAAGGTAGTCAGAAATGCTTGAAACGTACACTTGCATCTTGCCGTGCTTTTCGGAAGCATCTTATGATGGGTGGCCAATTCTGCTTGTGCCCTTTCAGTTCACATGCATCACAGATTTTCATTCAGTAAACTTCTTGCTTTTTTTGGTGAATTTCCCCATGCCCTTTTCTTATATGCTGCTTGATGTTCTTTGAGCGCATTTTATATGCCAAAGCGCTGCAAGGAGCTTCTCATTGTAACTGACACTGTATTTGGAAGATGTGTTTCTTTATAGTTTCCTTTGCATGCGCTCGTGTGTGTGTGTGTGTCTTTCTCCCCTTCTCCCCATGTCTGCAACAATAAATGTGCACATAAATATAGGCTGCAGTTTCTAACAAGGTCTTGGAAGGAATCCAGAGATGGAATATTGTTCTGTGCATTGGGTCAGGGTTTTTTTTACGGTTTTTTATACATAGAAATAATTGGGTATGTTCACACACAACAGCAAGTGTGGTCCATTATATATATATAATATGGTGCGGTATAGAATTTCTTTATGTTGAATGTAACACCTTATGGAAGATAAATGTGCATTCTCAATGGCATGCGCACACACATGGCAGGAAACCTAACCAATTTATGTGTCTTTGGTGCATGTATGAGCAGTATGCCTGTCTTTCAAAACATGCTTTATTTTCTCCCTCACACATTGCATTTGTTTGGCATACACTGCATTTGCACCCAAAATATGTACATGAGACTCAGCGAGTGCTTCCCCTCTTTTAGCAAATTTGTGAGGCAGAACTGAAAGCATCTGCTTTTCCTTTTAAGCTGACTGTCGTTACCCATTCCATAGCATCTTGGAGAACTAAGGTTAATGCAAACCATGTCCTGTTCAAACATGCCAGAATCAAGCCATGGTTTATGATCCTGATTAGTTCAGTAACCATAATTTAAACAGACCATAGTTCCTTATGAATGTAATGGAAAAGCAAAAGAAAAGGAAGTTTAAAAAAAATACCCCAGATACTTCCAATCTCCTCCTCACAGCCATGTCTGAGGAGTAGAAATAAGTTTGTGAGTCTATGGTTTGTGCACACAACTCTAAACTGTGGTTTAAACATTATATCTGAACAGATCCAATGTATGAAGCAGCCTTAAAATGGTTTTTGTTTGTTCTTCTACACAAGGACTTCTAGAGTCACTGTGTCATAGGATTCTTGTCGTTCAGAGCTTTTTGAAGAGGCCCAGCACACATAGGGTTCTGCAACCACTTTACTATCCACATGGCAGTATACTTTAACTTGCTGAATGGACGGTGTCCGCAGGGGCTTAGTATGCAGGCCAATCCATTCATCATGTTTACAGCTGCTCATACATTGTATTTCTGGAGCTGTGGCCATGATAATAAGAGAGCCTAACATGTACAGTATTTATCCATCTAGTCTGCGATGTCAGAATCGAGTGTTCACCAAATCTCGATCAGCCCTGCCTCGAGCTTTAACAGTATGGTTGGAGGAGCCGCGGTCCTAGGGCTGTGGTCCAGAGGCCCTCAATGGGTACTTGGTGACCAGGCTACCAAGTTATTTCCTTGATTCCTTAGACAGTTTCAAAGTGTGCTGCTATGCTTTTGGTTTTGGGGTGATGTTGTTTCACGTGGTATACCGGTAGTAGTTTGTTTCATTTCGTTGATATACGTACACACACACACACACACACACACACACACAATGATGAATAGCCTGGCTGTCTTTAATTTGCCAGGTTAAATGGTTGGCACTCCTATTCATGTGTTGGAGCCTTTCAGATAACGCAGATATTTCCACATGCATACTATGGCGAATGCAAAAACAGAGGTGGTGGGAATAGATACCTGAACCTGTGCTATGTTACAGAAAGGCATGCCTCCCACAGAGCATATTCCACATCTTAACTTTGAGTCCATTTGCTATTTTTTGTTATAAAGTTCCATTTACGCCTGACAACTGAAGGGCCATTATCCTAAATTGCAGCTGACTTTGCAATACGCAGCCATAGGGGGAAGTTGGGTGCCATCAGTTGACATGGGGTAATTGACAGGCCCAACCCACACTATGCATGAACTGAGATCGGGGGGGGGGTGTCCTAAGGTGGTCTCTGTATTGCACAAGGGTTCTACAGCAGATAATTTGATGTAGAAAAAGGGGATTCCTGAAGATGAAAATGGAAATTTTGAAAACCACGGAATATGAATGCAACTAACGTGATTGCAATCATGGTTTTGCACTAGGGGCATAAGAGAAGCGAGTGTAGTGGTTCTTCACCCATTTTTGAAAAGTGTAGCAGAAAATGTTCCCGGGACTTACTGACTTATAATGTTCATTTACATTACTGTAATCTCCAAGTGACACCACTAAAGTCAATGCAGTTCGACTACTGTCACTTTGCATTACCTGCAGAAAGAATTATCTTTCTTCTTGCACTTCACCTGCTGTAATCCTGCAGGCACTTGGAAGTAATTATCTAAAGAAGACACAACTTGTTCACTCTTCTTTTGTTTGTATGTTTTTTGGTAGCAACTGTGAATGTGGAATCATTTAAAATGATGTGTTTTTATTTTCTTTTTTTTTAAATGCAGGCACCCATTCTGTTCCAAAAGACATAGATATCCGGATAGAATCAGTATTGTAATAATTTTCAGAGAACCAACTATAAAGAAGAAAATAGAGTTCTAGCTTTCAGGTTAACAGAACTGTTCATATTAAATAAAGGAGGAGAGGAAAGGAAAAGGAAAAGGATTGTCTTTTATATTGTATTGCTTGCAGAATCTTAGGGACAGGATTCAATATGGAAAAGAGGATTACTGAAGATGAAAATGGAGAGTTTGAAAATCACTTTTTTTAGGTGGAATAACAGTGCAACCATGATTTTGCACAGGGGACTTAAAAGAAGTGAGTGTTGTGTGGTTTTCCCCCCATGTTGAAAAGTGTGGAGGAATTTTTCCCCAGGAACAGTTTATACAAACTGGTGGCTAGGGATGAGCACTTGTATCCATTTTGTTTTGTCTCGGTTTCATATTCTTCTGATTTTGTTTAGTTCTCCACATTTCAACATTGGTTTCAGTCACCATGAAAATCCATTAGCATTTTAGTACAAATTCCTCTTGCTATATGCGTTTTTGCATGTAAGTTTGCCTAACAGACACATTTAAATTCTATTTTCTCTTAACAGCATGCATTCTGAATGTTATTTTCTCTAATATATGCCAATATAGATCTTTTAGGACCGGTGTTATATGGTCCCAGTGGCTGCTCCCAGTCACCAGTCTTGACTACCGTATTAGCTATATTGGCTGGAGCTGTGAGCCTCAACACCATATGGCTGGAGCTTTTGAGAGCTGAGAACCTCAGCATCATATAGAGGACCACATGTTCCCCACCCCTGCAATACACTCTTATCTGAAATTAAGTCTTATTAAACTCATTGGACCTTAATTCTGAATAGACATGTATAGGATGCTGCTGAGAGTGACAAAGCATTGCCAATGCTGTAGATGGATTGGTTGCACCCCACCTGCCATAGTGGGATGTCACTACAACCTCTTCCAAGGTTATCATGGGTCTGTGAACTGGATTTGATGTTGTTCCCTTTTAATCCACATTCAAGTGAGAGGAACATGTTGGAACAGGCTGCATGGGTGAACTATTTTTCATAGCTATTTTCACACATGCATTCATAAGGATACATTAAACAGCCATCCTGTGAATGGAAAATGCACACTTCTGAAAATACGGTTTGCCTTTTTTAAATTGCATTTTTAAAGGGCCATATATACATGTCTTAAAAATGGATCTAAGGCAATTGAAGCACCATCCAATAGCTATTTACTTCATCCCTTGAAACACAAGAGTAAGGATATTCAGGGTAATTGTGCATATAATTGCATCCTTAATCTGACTTTTTAAATGCTCAGGTAAGAAAAGGCACTGCTGATTTCTTTCTTGAATTAAAAGACAGAATCTTCAACCTGTAAGTGTTTGAAGGGCATTAAAAAAAACAACCTACTTGTATTTCTCCACTCACATGACCATGCCTGGCAATTCCTTTGACTCAACCACTTTATGCAGAAGATTTAAATTGCAAGCATTTCTCAAGCTTCCAACTCTGGGCGATGCTTTGGGGATGTCCTCTTGACCTGCCCAATTTTGGTTTCATTAAATTAAATGGGTTCTCTGGCAAACTCCCCAACTTCAAAGAGGATCAACAGTTCTTGAAGCCAGTTATCAATTTTAATCTACTCTGATAGAATTGGAGGAGAACCTTAAAGGATGAAAGAGAATAGCTTGCAGGTGACGTGCGGAACACATTTCGTGTTTAAAAAGAGATAGTCAAGTTTGAGTTTATAGCAGGTAGGATATTTTCGAGAAGGGAAAGAGCTCAGCTTTTTTAAAAAATCTGCCTTAAGTGAATTCCTGAATGTTGCAGCCAAAGCAGATTTATGACGAACATTAATCACATTCATTCGATTTATTGTATATCATTTGCAAAGGATATTGCATAACATATGGGAGAGGCGAGCAAGAAGTGATTATACCCACATGCTGTAAGGCCTTTAAAATCTATGAACTCAGCACACCATCCCAATGTTTGCAGATAATTCTGCGTGGTATAATCAGATGCACAGGACCCTTGAGGGGAAAGGATTTAAAATGTTATTCAATGCAATTTCTGTGACTAATGTACTCGCTGAGCTGTAAAGAATGATGAATTGCAGGTATAGTGACACATTGATAATTTTCTCTCTCTCTGTAAATGATGCAGTGCATTCTGGTTTTCCCAAGTATTAACAATTAGTAAGGCAGGTTTTATGGCTTTATTAATCTCATAAGCGTTTGTTGTTGTTGTTGTTGTTGTTTAATAGGATGCTGTTTGCATAGGCATTTTATAAAACAAACAATGACTTTAGCTGAAACAGCATTAACTACAAATTGAGAGTGATCGATTGTCTATCAAGTGTTGTAGGACCAGCCAGCTTGCCATCAGCGCCAAAACCCAAAGTCTTATTATTAATACACACATCTCTGCCACATTTATTTGTTTTTCCATACACAACCACACCAATTGCATATTTCTAAAGTAGCATAGTTGCCGATACAGAGCAGCAGCTTATACAGAAGTGTACATGATAGTTTGGTCACATATGAACCTGCTCACATACTTGAGTCATCATAATTTCCTTTGAATCTTCTTTGATTTCTGTCTTTTTTCAATTGTGCTGTCTGAATTGTAAAAGGTTCTCTTCTTCCAAAAGACTACAGTTTAGAGAGAGCAATTTTCATAATAGGGGAAAGTGCTCCAGCACTTCAATATCATTTCCACCATTCTTACAGGTTCTTCTTTGTCCAAATCTCAGTTTTTAACAATTGAAACCACTGTGCTGGAAGAGATCCTTGAGAGGTCTTCTTGACCAACCCCCCCCCCCATCTTAAAGCTGCAATCCTAGTCCAGTTTGCACATCAGTTTTGGGGATCAGGTGACAAGGAAAAGTACCATACCCTCCACCATCCCGCTAATCAAAACCGGGATGTTTGTTTTTTGGTCCCACGCTCTCCTGGGGGTCTGCTGATTCATACAAGAGGGAAAGACCAAAAAGAGAGAGCGTCTTTTAGTCTGGCGCGAGCCAGCTGACTCACACCAGAACACCAGACAAAAAAAGGGACATTCCAGTATCCAATCAGTAGCTGAGATGACTTCTGTAATTCCAGGATGTCCTGCTGAAATCGGGGTGGTTGTGGGATATGAAGTACCATAGCGACCTTTGCACTTGTTAGGGGCAAGCATCACATTAACTTGAGTGGCTTAGCTCATCCCTTCCAACTGTATACAAAGGGTGTATATAAAGGGATTTGATTCACAGCATCAATATATTCTTGGAGAACTTCTGTGTGATTAAAAACCTCAAGTAAAACCTAATAAACATATGGTCAGCTTTTGGTATTTAAGAATCTATTCTACTGTTTCTTTTTTACCTGTACACATCATCTCACCTTTTAGACAGTTCAGTATAACAGATCCTCAGCCCATTCCACCTATAGGCTGACAGTCTTCCTTTCTTTGTCCTTTGCATCATCACACCGGGTCCCTTCAGACATCACCTTTATTGTGCATGAGAATTTGTGCTCATGATGGTATTGTGGTTGTTATACATGATCCCACAGAGGTTTTCTGTGCATGTCCCTGTGCATAGCTTCCAGTTGAAATCCTGTAACTTTTCGTACCACAAATGTTCAAGGTTTGCGGGGGGGGGGGGTTGTCCCACTTTTGTTCTCTTATGGCACCTGAGTGACCTCCCAGTGACAGCAATAATGGGGTAAAGCTGTGGAAGCATCAGAGAACAAATAATAATGAGGAATGATGTGTGAATGATCCAGTATAAACCCCCGACCAATGTTTTATCGAAAATGTGTAGGTTTTCAGCAGACAGGTAGCAAACGCTTCTTCATCAGCTCTGGCAAGCCGCAAATTCAGGAATGCAGCCTAGCAGGTCTTTTGAGGTAATAGACCTCAATAAGCAAGAAAAGGAGAAAGCCGGAGAAGTTAAATCAGAGAATGCAAGCTGTGCAACTGTTGCTTTAGATGGAATATAGAGAATATTTCGTGCACCTAAATCAGTGGGTTATAAGCGTTTTACTGTTGGCTGAAATCCCATTGATTTAGCAAGCAAATCAACATGGCAGTAGATTTAAGGAACAGCGTTAACCAATTAGATGAGGATACAACCCGATAATTTATTGTACTCCTTTTATAAAAAAAAAAAATGTTCACCATCTTTTCATTGATCCAAGTACAAGATAGAGGGCAATGTGCACTTGAGAATTAGAATAGACAGCAAACTGAATCGTAATGTTAAGATCCAGAACATGAACATGAAACACAGTGTGGTTTGAGTGTTGGACTAGCACTTGGAAGATCCAGGTTGAAATTTCCCTTGAGTACTAGTTGCTGGGAATCACAGGCGGGCAGAGTGCTTTTGTGCTTATGCAGGCTTCCCTCAGGAATCTGGTCAGCCACAATGAGAACAGGATCCTGGACTAGATGGGCCATTGGCCTGATCCAGCAGCCTCATCTTACAGTAGTTCAAAGCAAGGTGATGTGCTGAACTCTGCCTGAGAAAAATCTCAGGGCTTGTCAAAATGGTTTAATATACCTCATTCTGGCCTGCTAAGAAAAACCTCCGTTTTGCTTTAGTAGAAATCCATCAACAGCCCAGGGACATTCAGGCCACCAGCACCACCCCAAATGAAAAACAATAGTTTTAATAAAATAAAAAATAAAAAAATTCCTTCCAGTAGCACCTTAGAGACCAACTAAGTTTGTTCTTGGTATGAGCTTTCGTGTGCATGCACACTTCTTCAGATACAAATCCTATATAATAATGTTGAAGTGTCCCTGCGTCCAACTTCAACTTTCCGTGTGTCACGGAAGTGCGCTACTGCGCATGTCAGACACGGACACAGGGATTGGACAGCTCTACTGCCCCCCCCAACAGGGACGCAGGCCGGAAGTCAGCGGCGGCGCACGCGCGGTGTCACTTGGGGCAACGCCGCCGTCTTGCACGGAGCCTCCTCCACCTCCTCCTCCGCCCGCCACCGCCGAGGAGCGCAGCCTGGCCGCCCTGAGGTTTCTGCTGGGCGGGGGGCGGCGTCGGGGCCGGAGAGCGGGGGGGAAGCGGCGCGAAGCGCCGCTCCCGCCGCCGCCTTTACTGGAGGCTCCCGCCGCCGCCTCTACTGCCTGGAAAGCGCGGGGGAAGCGGCGGATCCCCGAGTGTGTCGGTACACTTTGACTATGAAACTAAGAAACTAGAGCTGATGAAGAATAAACGAAACAGGGCCTTGTCCTGGAGTTAAAAATCATTGCAACTGGAATTTGTGTCATACTTGAAACAACAAAAATAGAAGAAATTATTGTTTATTGCCGTCCTGGCCTGAGTCCTTGCAACCTTGCTATTTGATTTTTTGAATACTCCGGCATAAATGGCAGGAGCTGAAACAAGTGTGTGAATTCCGAATTTCCTGCTGTTGGATTGTGGATGTGTCAAAGACCAATTTCTCCTTAAGCTGTTGTGTGCAGTTGTAGCAAATGTACTTTTGAAAGCATACAACATTAAAAAAACACCAGTTATACTGAGACAACTTCCTGGGCTACTCCCCCCTCCCCCTTTTCTTTTTTCCCTTTTCGTTTTTGGTCAGATGAAAGAAAAGGGGCCCCCTTAATCAAGCCTTAGCTATTTGGGATATTCAGAGCAAGCAAACATGGTCTGTGCAGTTTACTTCTGTGCTCAGCAGTTCCGGAACAGAAACCAAACAGCCATATCTGTTTAGACTGCACCCATTCTGCTTGCCCTTTGTAGCGGTGCCAGAGCTCTCCACATCACTGACTTGAGGCTTGCCGTTAAAAACAGAGCCCGCTTCACTTTGTTCATGCGCCTGAAAGCTGTTCACAAGATGGGATGCCAGCTCCGAAATTCTTTCAAGATTGGGCATGGGGGTGGGGGAAGGGAGAGAGGGAATTATAGTCCGTCAGTGAAAGCTGTCAAGAAAATGAATCGAAGGAAAGTATTTGTTTTGACTTCTCTGTGATTTGTTTGTTTCAGCATTATGTTCCCCGTCAGTAAGCCTTGGGGGGGGGGGAGTGTAATGAAACTGTAATTTTAAAATACCGGCTCACAAAGCAGATGCTTTGCTTCTTCAGTTGTGTTGGCTTTCTAAGCAACTAATGGAAGATCAGTAAACTATGAAAAAATAATGAGGATGCAAAGGGTAAACTGGCTTTGTTCTGAAGCCGAAATGCGAAGGAAAAGAAAAGTTGGGGAGAGAAGAGTCCAGATAAAGCCAAATATTTTTTGGAAATTGGGGACCAAGGCTTAATTTGAGCCAAAGTTAACTCAGGCTTAGCTTCTAGAGCTCCTTTCAATGACAAGCAAATTCAGTGCCAAAAACCAACCAAGGCTCTTATTTTTGGTTGCTTCAGTTTTAGCTGTTGGCTGCTGCTGCTGTGTTGCGCATTCTGTCCCCAAGTCCAGGGAGAGGAGGACCTATATCGATTGCTACCAGGACACTGGCTTCATCCCAGATGTGAGGAGCATCACATGGTGTTGGAGATTTTTGTTTGTAAGCTACTTTGAGAATATTCCATATAAGTGGAACTTGCAACAACGGTGCCAGGCAGCCATGCCCTCTCTTAGAATATGCCATTCCATTCCACCTGCAACGGCAACTGGCATTTCAGTCTCACTGAGAATATTCACAGAATCACAGAATCACAGAATCACAGAATCATAGAGTTGGAAGAGACCACAAGGGCCATCCAGTCCAACCCCCTGCCAAGCAGGAAACACCATCAAAGCATTCCTGACAGGTGGCTGTCAAGCCTCTGCTTAAAGACCTCCAAAGAAGGAGACTCCACCACACTCCTTGGCAGCAAATTCCATTGTCGAACAGCTCTTACTGTCAAGAAATTCTTCCTAATGTTTAGGTGGAATTCAGTCCTTATTGGACTGTTTTTCATTACCTTCACCCCTTAAAAAAAAAATTGTGCAAACCTTGGGGTTCCCCCCCACCCTAGCCTTTTGATACCTCCCTTTTGTGTGCAGATGGTCTTGCCTTGGTTACTTAAGGATCTGCACTCAGAAGTCTGAGAATTGATTGCAATTTTATCTATCTATATCTGCCTCTGTGCATGCCCGTACGTACGTGCACACACACACATAAAGAAAGAAAGAAAGAAAGAAAGAAAGAAAGAAAGAAAGAAAGAAAGAAAGAAAAATAAATTGCCACTACTGGATATCAGAGGTACATTACTTGAGATCAATGACAGTGACCATTCTTTGTCCTGTAAGGAAGTCTCTTAAGACCCAGGATTGAGCTCCACCCTGATCCTCCTGTTGTGCATATGTGCTGAGCAGGATTGACAGTATGCCCTCATTGGCCATTTGAGGTATTCCCATAGCTCAGTGGGAGAGAACATGCAGAAGGTGGCTCCAATTTCAGCGCAGTTATAAGAAGTCTCAAGGTTTGGGAGAGATCTCCACACCAGAGACCTTGGAGAGCTATCACTAGGCCGATCTCATACCCTCCATATATTTTGGCTGGGTTAGAGAGCGGTTGGGAGTTGTTTTGCGAAACATTTGAAAGGTGCCAGGTTGGGGGAGTCTGGAACAGACAATATTGGGCTGTATAGACCACAAGAAGCACAGGACAATTCAGTGGCTCTTTATCCAGGTCATGGCTAGCCAGAAAGGCAGACTAAATTATGAAAACTGAGTAAATGTATGCACACCTGGATAATAAATAAAAGTCATACTCCCAACATCAGTGGTATAATGACTGAAAATTTAGAATCATAGAATTGTGGAGTTGGAAGAAATCCCAACGATCATCTAGTCCAATCCGATGAAATGTAGGAATCATGGCTAAAGAATCTCTGACAGATGGCCATCCAACCTCTGTTTAAAAACATGAAGGAGAGTACACCATCTTCCAAGGTAGTCCATTCCACTGCTGGAACAGCCCTTACCATCAGAAAGTTCTGTCTAATGTTTAGTTGGAGCAACAAAAAAAAGCTTGTTCCATTTTCCATGTGACAGCCCTTCAGATATTTGAAGATGGCTATCGTATCACCTCTGTCTCCTCTTCTGCAGGCTAAACATACACAACTCCCTCAACTGTTCCTCACAAGGCTTCATTTCCAGACCCTTGATCATCTTGGTGGCGTCCTCTGCATAAGTTCCAGCTTGTCAGTATCGAATTGCTTCCTAGGCAGTTGTGAAGCCTTTGGATACACATGCACACACTTCTGTATTTCAATCCATGCAGATCTGCAGTACATTTTTTTCAGCCCTGGTTTACGTCTTCGTGAATTACGAGGAACGACTTGTCATGGGGACTCACAAGAGCTATCCATGAGCTGCTGTATGTGTTCCCCTGGTGTGTTCTTCAGTGGCAAGTTCCTTAAAGCAGGCTTTGTGTGGCCATTCAGTCTTCTCTGCTTCGCATTTTGTCTGCCGGCAGGGTGATCCAGGATTCAGTCTTTTAACAGAGGCAGCCAGGGTGTGGGAGGGAGCATCTATTTTGCTTTTTTATGTCTTGGAAGTAAAGTGTCTGGTTTCCTTGTGACCTCTCAGAGGCTGAAAGGAAGAGCACTAATGGGATATAAAGGCACATCCTCTTTGTCGCTCCCCGCCACTAGTCAGAGAATACCCTCATGCCTGCTAATTGGCCACATGGAATGTAGATAATGAAAGAGACTTCGGAGAGCATAGCGCTCTTAACTTTAGTGTGGCGAAGAAAACACAATGAAGTCTGTTTCTACACACCACCTGAATTGGCTGACCCAGGCTGTACGCTTGCTCTGCTCTACCTCCCAGATGTCTTTTGTTTCTCAAGGAACTAATTGCTCCCCATCCCCAGTTAGCCTGTTTGCTGTTGGTCATCGATTTCGTTCTTCATTAGTCCTGTAGTAGTATCAAAACCAGACTTAATGAAGCTTTTTAAAAAGATGTGCCCTCCTCCTCCTGAGAAATCTCATTCCACACACACACACACACACACACACACACACACACACACACACACAGTTTAGGAAACCAACAGACACCACTTTAACTACACATTCTATCACACTTATACACCTGATAAATATTCCACGATCAGCTTCTCTTTACAGAATTCTGACCACTAAGCTACTGTGAGATAAGGGCACGGGCAGCTCCATCCCTAGGCAGTGTGAGGCAGTTGCCTCAGGTGACTGATGCTGGAAGCAGCAGCCTCCCGCCTGTTCCTCCTGAACCTTCTCTTGGCTGGAGGACAAAGCTGGGAATTCTGTATGACCAGCTCAGGGACCCTCAAAGTAGCCTGCTACCTCAGTCGTGGTGGACTGCGCTATCCTATTGTCAGTGTTGAAGTAAGATTCGTAGAATCATAGAGCTGGCAAACAGCACGTGAACAACATTCTACATAAGAAGCAGAGGAAATTCCATCTACTCAGTGGGATAGCATATGCAGGGTGAAGGCGTCACAGTCTGCTTCTGTGTATATCAGTGAGAATACATTAAAAACAATCCACAGTTGGTATTATACCCCAGTGAGATTGGCACACAAGCTGGTTGCAATGCCCCCAGACTTTTGTGGGACTGTAGTCAGCAGTGCCCATAGGTAGTGAGATTTTGGGATGGGCTACTCAAGGAGACCAACACCGCAACTGGGCAAGCAGCTGTTATAACACCAAAAAAATGAATGCAATTTTCACTCTTTGACTCAGAAGCTTGCATTTAAGGGCTTGTTTTGAGTCATATTAGTTGCAGCCAGACCTGAGATAACAGAACTATGGAAGAGCAATGGGACTCTTGCCATAGATCTCTGGTACAGTAAACTGTGGGGAATGGTCATTTTGGAGAAGCTTTGACATTAAATCCATGTCTTGAAAGGGCAATCATAGCAGGATGCCTTTTTTGAAGAGTGGAGTCATTTTATTTGGGCTGGACGTATCCTTGTACTGACATTACGAGGATGCTTCCAGTACAATATGCAACAATTAATGATTCAAGTGTCTGGGGAATTATAATCAGCTCCTGTGGTTTATGACGCCTTAAGTTCTTCTGTGTGACGAATCTGAGAACAATCGTCTTCTTCTACAGTAGATATTCTGTTTGCTCAGCTGTCAGGCCATTGTAGCTGTCGAGCCTTTTCTCTGTCCCAGAATTTTTTTTTTCTACATTGGTGTTTCTGTTTGATATTTGTATCAAATAAAGGAAAAACGAAAGGGAAAGAAAACTGGGGTAAGCAGCACATGAACAACATTCAGCATAAGAAGAGCCCTTTTGTGGTGCTTTATCAAAATTTGTGGGTTGTTTTTTTTTAGAATTGTAGAGTTGGAAGGAACCTCAAGGGTCATCTAGTCCAAACCATTGCAATGCAGGAATTTTTTTGCCCAAGGTGGGGCTTGAACCCATGACCCTGAGATTAAGAGTCCCATGCTCTACCAACAGCTATGTCTGCATTAACTTTGTTTGTGAAAAATCCTTGATATTTGCAGAAATTCATGCAATTTTAAGTTATATTCATGCTCAGGAATGATGGGAGTTGTATTCTGTTCTAGGAACTTATGTCCATTGTAGGAAGCATGCTAATATCTATTCACTTCCTTGGGTACAGTAAAAGACAAAAATCCAGCCTACACAGATTACTTCATTTTAAATTGATAAACCATTTTCTTCCCACTGAGAAGAAGCTAGAAAGAGAGAATCATCCTTGAGAGATGCTAATCACATCACTTAATGATCTACTGGAAGGTGCGTCACTCACTGAGTGACACACGAAGGACAGGAAAGGGAAGATGAATATGGCAAGTTGTGAAATAATATTGCATGAGGTGCGTTTGGGAAGATGTGAGGGCCACTTGATTACAAAGCTGAGCAAAATAACTTCAGCTCTCAAAGTTCTGGGCTCCACATACCTTGGAGTCAGGATGAGGGAGAAATTTGGTTCACTTCCTGTTTTAACACTTAATTCACACAGTTCCCGAAACGATGAACGAGGTCAAAGTTATCATTTGAAAGCCATGCTTTCCAAATTATTAAGTGCAGTTCTCCAACCCAAAACTGTATACAAGGATGCACACACTGGAGGAAAATATTTAAATATTAATGAAAATAACATTCAGAAAAGTATTATATTAGTGGAAATTGTTTATTAAAAATGTGTATATTAGGCTAAAATTGAAAAGCTCGCTGCCTTGGAGTTTTACCAACACATTTCCATCCCTGTCGCACCTATTCAGTTTGCTTGTCAGGGCTGGTTGGGTCTTCTTCCACTTGCTGCACTTGGGACTGTAGCTGAAAATTACATTTTGTGCTTTACACTTCACCTTTGCTACTGCCCAGTAGAAATAGAGAATTCAGAACTTTGGAGCGGGAAAGAAACTTAAGAAACTTAGAGCCAGGGTATCTTAGGACTGTCCTGTTTTGTAAGACTCCTTTGCCTGCTGAGATATTCAGTGGAAGCCCTCCTAGGTGCCTCAATGTCCCTAGAAGTATCATTAGTTGGGACAAGGCATTCTCAGTGGCTGCCCCCAAACTCTAGAAATTCCATCCTCAAGAAAGGGCTTGCCTTGCCCTGACCCCTCTTTTAATGCCGCTATACCCTACAATGAAAGCATCACTTTTTAGCCCTGTATTACAGCACTAAAAATAAAATGTTTCAATCCTGGTAGGAAAAGTCTTCAGGTACAATCTGAAACACACCTGGGAGTAGGTTTCCACGGATGTCCTTGGGGTTAGTTCTGAGTTGACATACATAGGATTGCACAATGGGCCCTTTCTTAAGTGATGCACACATTGGCATTGAATGATGTACAGAGCATCTTTTCTGGCTGGGGATTGTGAGATAATAATAATAATAATAATAATAATAATAATAATAATAATATGCTGCCCATCTAACTGGCTTGCCCCAGCCACTTTGAACAGCTCCCAACAAAATATTAAAACACAATAAAACATCAGCCATTAAAAACTTCCCTGTACAGGGCTGCCTTCAGATGTCTTCTAAAAGCCATCTAGTTATTTATCTGTTTGACATCTCGTGGAAGGGCATTCCACAGGGAGGGTGCCACTGCTGAGAAGGCCCTCTGCCTGGTTCTGTGTAACCTCACTTCTCACAGTGAGGGAACTGCCAGAAGGCCCTCGGAGCTGGACCTCAGTGTCCGGGCTGAATGATAGTGGTGGAGTCCTTCAAGGGCTTGCGTCATTTAGGGCTTTAAAGGTCAGCACCATCACTTTGAATGGTGCTCAGAAACATACTGGGAGCCAATGTAGGTCTTTCAGAACCAGTGTTATATGGTCCTGGTGGCCATTCCTAGTCACCAGTCTAGCTGTCGCATTCTGGATTAGTTGTAGTTTCCGAGTCACCTTCAAAGGTAGATCCATGAAGAGTGTGTTGCAGTAGTCCAAGCAGGAGATAACCAGGGCATGTACCACTCTGGTGAAGCAGTCCACAGGCAGGTAGGGTCTCAGCCGTCGTACCTGATGGAGCTGTACCGAATTGTGTCGGCCCCCCCTCCAATTCTCTGGAGAAACTGGAGCCTCTGCCCTAACATACTGCAGCAATGGGGCAAGCTAAAAATGATACTAGGGTGTTATTTGGCAAGCCACCATGAAGATGTTCATGACAAAGTAAGAACAATAGCTGAAAATTATCACTGTGAACAGAAATCAGATGCTGGCAGTTCTCGTAATGGCAGCAGCTGACAGAAAGCCCCAAAACAGGGTATTTCAGTGCCAGGGCACTGGTGACTTTGGATCTGCTGGATCCAAAAGACCCACAGATCTCTTGACAGGCCCAATGTCCTGCCCTTATTTTAGTTTAGGTCTTTCCCTATCCCCCATTTTTAATGAGGTTAACTGGAGAGGAAAAGGTATATTAGTGACAGGCGGTGCAGAATCATAATATTTCTACACTTAGTTTTAGGTTTGCTGTTAGCTAGGGAGGAAAAAGATATCTTCTCTAACTTCCTGTAAAAACAGGAATATTGTTAGCAAGAAATTAATGATAAATGTCACTAATTAGGAGCTGTTAAATGATAAGCAACTTGCAATAAAGAAACAACAACAACAACAACAACATGGTGAGAAAACTGAAAGATTCAACTTTTCAATCTTTCTTTTGTGTGTGTGTGCATGTAGCTTTACAACCTCTTTGCAAAGCATATGTCCATATTTTCTAGATTTTAAAGTTTTATGGTACTAGGTCCCAGCTTAGCAATTATTGAAACCATGAAGCTTATTAAACAGGAGAAAAGGAGAGTCCTGTTGTCATGCTCTCACATCTTGCCACAGGAAAAAAGAAAACTGGAGAGCATTTAAAAAAAAAAAAAAAAAAAACCAAAAATCAAATGCCAAAGTTAATGGGTGGAATTAAACACCACATTCTTCCAGTCCTTTACACTGTGTGTGTTTTTAAAGTACACAGCAGCCATGAGGTGGGGGGAGGATGGGGAACCCACCCCCCAACAGCTGCTGTTTGCATTGGGAGAAAAGTTCCCATTGATGCCAGTGCAAATACCGGTAGCAGCCATGGAAGGGGGCAATCTAGATCAGGACTGTAGCAGGTACAAAGAGTTAAATCCTCTCTCCACATGTCCTTGATCCAGATTGAGACACCCTAGGGATGCCATTTACCGGTACTTTAAAACAGACAAGGAGCTCATCACATCTAGTTTCCTTCTTTGTTAGTGACACTTTCATTTTGGGTCCTCACCCTCTCAGGCAGTTCAGCATCATGAAACCAGATTTTTACAATCAAGAGGAGACCACAGTAAACCTATAGTTCTCCACTCCCTCTGCAAGATGCCCCGTCATGGAGAGGATAGCACAATGAGTTGTGTCACCCTGTCATGCACTACTGCTAGCTTCCCCAACCTGGTGCCCTCCAGCTGTTGCTGGATGCAACTCCCATCATCCCTGATCATTGGCTATGCTAGCTTGGGCTGATGGGAGTTGGTCCAACAGCATCTATCCTCACAGACAGGATAGCACAGTGAAATGTTACTGTGCAGGAGTGTTGCACGAAGGGGGAAATGCATTGACTGCCATGCATCAGCTGCCTTTAAGGGAAGACTCCTTTGAAAATGTGAATTTTAGGCCAGGAAATCTGATGGGCCACACAACAGACCTGTTTGCTGAAAGGTCAGCATGCAAGAGCCATAAGGAACCTATTGTACTGGATTCAGAACCCATTGAAAGAAAGCATAAGGGCTGCTACACAAGCAGATTGCCATGTACTAGAATACTATGATGTTTTACACACTTTTGTAATAGACTTGAGAATCAGAATAAACGTGGAGTGGGAGGTTGCTTTGGGAGAAGTTAGGGCATCCTGACTTTTTTTAAAAAAAGAAGCAGCTCCCTAATATGGCTGTGCATATGTGAGTGGGAGGACAAAGAACCCCCTCTGCCTGGTTTCCTCGTTTTTATTAAAAACAGCTTGTCCTGGTGAGAACACAGCACATGACTGACAAGTGCTGGATAATCGTCATAGTGCTGGCCTGCCAGGAAACTGAATTAGTCATCGTGCATCTGAAATGTACCCAGCATTTAATTTCTCTTCTGCTATTATCCTTGATAAGGATTCAGGGGGGGGGGGGCAATGAGGCAATGATTTAGCTGTGAAACTGTAGTAAACCCCAGGCTCACATGGACAGGTTGCTTAGAAATAGTCCTAATCCTTAAATACCTTTCTGAAACAGGCAAAACATGACCCTGAATGCACATGTTGATGCTTCCTCAGTATATTAAACATAAAGAAAATGTATGCCTGTATTGGGGAAGCTGCATTGCTCTTGCAAATCACATCGGAGAGCATGGGATATTGTTGTGGGATATGTTGGGAGGGCATGGGATATGTTGTTGTTGCTCTTGGTTGTGAACTAGCAAGCAAGAAAGTGAGGGATATACCTGTGTTTGTGCCATGCCTGTTCAAGGGAGATGTGGTCAACCTCTCTAACTCTGAATTAGAAACAAATGTTGTGGAAGATTAACTCTTACGATGTGAGCTTATAAATATATAATAGTGTGGTGTAGTGGTTAAGAGTGGTAGACTTGTAATCTGGTGAACCAGGTTCGCGTCTCCACTCCTCCACATGCAGCTGCTGGGTGACCTTGGGCTAGTCACACTTCTTTGAGGTCTCTCAGCCCCACTCACCTCACAGAGTGTTTGTTGTGGGGGAGGAAGGGAAAAGGAGAATGTTAGCCGCTTTGAGACTCCTTCGGGTAGTGATAAAGCAGGATATCAAATCCAAACTCTTCTTTTTCCACAGAATATATGTTGGCCGTTTTGCCTTGGAAAGAATCCAATGCTTTGTCTCCTAGGTAGTGGTGCCATCAGGATGGGACTTTGGGGCAGAAGTCCAAGGCCCCACTCAGCAGAGCAGGAGGCCCCCCTAAAGCAGCAGGATGGACTTACCACAATATACTTTGCCATTTAAAGAGACCGCCAGCCCCATTAAAACCTTTGGAGGCTTCTCCAGATATCTTTTTTTTATTATACACATTCATGATGGTTTGTGCTCATGATTCTATCAGGGTGGTCACACACAATCCTGTTTTTAATACTATTTGGTCCTGCAAAGATTTTGGTGCAGTCTTATTACTGCTTTACTTTTGATCCATGAATATGCTGTAACTTCTTGCTGAAATCCCATAACTTTTCATACCACAGATGTTCTGAGGAGAAATACCCCAGGAGCGTTGAGTTAGTGGTACACTATATATTTGGCATAATGAAGGTTCCAGGTTAAATCACTGCAATCTCCAGGTTAATGTAAAAGTCTGAGACTCTGAAGGGCCACTGCCAGTCAGAGTACACGTTACTGGCCAGATGGCCAAAGAGTCTGACCTGATAAAAGGCTGCTTCCTCTGCTCTTTCTGAACCTACTTGAATAGCAGCCTCTCTTTATCTAACATTCTGAAATTTACTCGTACACTTTTATGCCACCAATTTCTGCTCCCATGACAGATTACACCACTTTCTGATTCAAAGATGCCTGCTGTTGTAATGCAAGTTCTTTCACAGGAACAAAAAGTAATTTTCCATCAGGTCTTTTCGCAAATCTATGGTTGCCAGGGAACTTCTCACCATATTAGCTGGTAGTCCTTCACTGCTACGGGAAAGGCATCGCTTCTGGTGTAAATTCAGGTTTTCAATTCACTTATAAACTACCGGTAGGCCATAATTCACTTCCAGGCATAGGTGCATTTTCGTCGTCCAGTGTTTGATGAAAACAGCTTACCCAATTGACAGTCATGCCAGCATACACCTTTTGATGGTTAACATCTCCTTCTGTTCCCATGCCAGCTATTTAAAAGCTTGTCTTGGTGGATCTGCGATATTCTGTTGTGTACAGTATCCCATTTATTGTTTTTGCTTTTCTTCCTTTCCTGTCACCTTGTGCCAAATATGAGAGGGCCTGCTGAAATATTTACTGCGTGAGCCAATATCTATGTCTAGGTATCTTAAAGTGCATTTACTTGCTTGCTTACAAATCATTGGTTACTTTTATTAGGAACATAGGAAACTGTCCAAACAATGGTCCATCCAGCTCTGACTGGCAGCGGCTCCCCAGGGTTTCACACCCGGTATCCCTCTCAGCCCTACCTGGAGATTGCACCTGGCACCTTCTGCACTCCAAACAGTTGCTCTACCACTGAGCTACAGCACTTACTGGAATACTCAAGGCAATGCGTAAACAGTTCACTTGAGGGATCACCTTACCCCCCCCCCAGTATATACTCACTCGGACGCTTCATAAGAACATAAGTCCAGCATCCTATTCTCACAAGCAGGCCCTGAGTGCAGCAGCACACACCCCACTTGTGATTCCCAGCAACTAAGTTTCCCAGCAAACTTGTGGCGGTGAGATTCCGTGGCAGAGCTACCACGACTTCCTAAGTCTTGCCAGTTCCCACTGGGAACTAACTATGTCAGCTCCAGGCAAAAGGGCTTGTGGTGGGCACAAGGGAGCTTGCTTTTGTTTCAAAAAGCAAAAAAGTTATTGTTAAAGAATGGGTTTTACATTAATTTTAACAGCTGTAAACAAATCTAAGTTTAGCTGGGGAATGAATAGTTGGGCTTTTGACAAGGGCAAATATGCATCTGAGGAACCCCTGGGGACACTTGGGGATACTTGAGTGGGAAAACAGCTGACAGGCAAGGGGTCTTTCTCCCAAACTGCTCTTCCAATCAAAATTGCAGGCTCTTGATGCTGCTTTTCATTTTAAACAATTTTGGCTTTGTTACAAGGATTTGTGTATAGCATGCAGTTTAGCCCCTCAATGACTCCTAATGCAATGATATTAGTGCATCATATTATACCAGTCTAAGGCAGCATTCCCTAACCTGGTGCTCTCTGGATGCTTTGGACTACAACTCCCATCATCCTAGGCTAGCATGGTTAATGGGCAAGAGTAATGGGATCTGTATTCCAAAACATCTGGATGGGAGCCAGGTTGGGAAGAGGTTGATCTATGACAGTATTTCCCAAACTTGGGTCTCCAGCTGTTTTTGGACTACAATTCTCATCATCCCTGACCACTGGTCCCGCTAGCTAGGGATGATGAGAGTTGCAGTCCAAAAACAGCTGGAGGGCCAAGTTTGGGAAACCCTGATCTATGGCATTTAAAGCCTAGCAACAAAGATTACTGACATACGCTTGCAGTTGCATGTTGGAATGATCAGCCCAGCAACTTGACCATTTAAACAAATACAAAGTCATCTTTTATCACTTCCCATTGGGACAAAACTAATTGCAATGCCATCATTAGACTCAAGAACATATTTGTGCAGTCATGGTTCAAGCTACAGGAATTAAATCCTCTGAACGGGTAAAACGATTGAAGGGTCACTGGAGAGTATGATTGTCCCAGTACAGAACTTTTGTGTAATTATCCTTTCTGTGTTATATTTTTAGGTTGTCCTGGTCAGTGGACATCTGGACAGCTGGGATGTAGGGCAAGGAGCCATGGATGACGGCGGTGGAGCATTTATATCATGGGAAGCATTATCGCTCATTAAAGATCTTGGTAAATATTTACCTTTTAAAAAATTATCTAACGAGTTAAGAATGACAATGCTGCTTAAACTTTTTAAAATAAGCGATAGCAAGTGCATTTTACCGAATCCCTGGCCATTTGCAATGCAATTATTTCTCAGAGTTTCCTCTCTTAATAGTAGCAACATTGTGGCAAGACTTTCATATTTTTCAGATCTGTGATCTTACAGAAACTGAAGTCTCTTTGTGTCTTGAAAGCCAAAATAAGGAAACAGCTGTATTGACCGTAGTGTTGCTGTATTCATGAAAACACTACATGAGCCATATCGTATACACCTGGGATCTCTTTTATCTGGATCCATTATGCGGTCCATGGTGATGTCCGTCACGGCACTCTACCCTGCTTTTATAGGATATATCTATTTGTTTGTTATGTGCCACAGTTATATTCCTTGACGGAACTTGGGGCCATGTGCAGATGGTTGGCCAATTTTATCATTACTGTGTGAGGTAGAATTGGCTGAGAGAGTGCGCACTTTGTCCAAGACCACCCAACAATATCTATGGTTAAGCAGGGATGTCAATCCAGATATCCTCAACGCCAGCCCAACATTCTGTCCACTACATACTGGCTTCCATGCTTAGCATCAATAGGTATTCAAAGTTCAAAATAATCCTTATAAAGGCCCTATAAGGCAGATCTGTATGATCCCAATTTTGCAGGGGCTGGAAAAAATGACTTGCCTTTGGCTTGCAACTCCCACTCTTATTCCCTAGGATTAAATAGAGCGAGGGGGTGTTTTGTATGTAAATTAAAGCATCCATCCCATGCTTCCAGGTTTTTGTGGCCTCCCCAATTCACCCAACCCCAGTTGAAAGTGGCTGATCTTGACAAGTACCGACCATCGAGTGAGTTCACCTGCTTGGCCCTCTCCCCAGCACTAAATGAAAGAGGCCCCCAGATGAAACAACCACTTGCACATTGCCCCTGAAAAGAGGGATTGCATCACCCGAAAGAGAGTACAGAAAAGGAACACAGATTTGCATAAAATTAGCATGTGCTAATTCAGATACATAAATTCCAAATTTAGACATAGTTGCTATAATTTAAATATATACAGTACAGTCATACCTCAGGTTGCGAACGCTCCGTGTTGAGTACGTTCGGGTTGCGTACTCCGCAAACCCAGAAGTGCAACATGTTGCACGGACGCTTCTGCGCATGTCCGCACGGTCCACGCATGCGCAGAAGCATTCTGCGCAGTTCGCACATGCGTGAAAGCACCGCCCGGGTTGCGCACTGTTCGGGGTGCAAACGGCACCCCGGAACGAATTGAGTTCGCAACCCGGGGTACCACTGTTCATCTCACCATAGTGGGAAAGAGTGTAACTGAGTGACTTGTGTGCCTCCTCAGATTGCTGTCCAAGTGGTAACCTTTTACAGTTCTTTGTGCTAGACTTGGCCTAGACAACCCTTCTCTGATAGCCTTCCAAACTGAGAATCTTGAGCATCTTTTAATCCTGCATGGGGGGCCTGCGAAGTCAGAAGTGTCATTTGATGTGGTGCATGGTAGCACACGAGGTTCCGTCTCTCGCTTATTAGGTCCCCCAAGCAAAGTATCAAGTGGCCTAGAAGTCTCTTGGGCATCTTGTGGGGACACGTACAGAGTCAAAGCATTGCTTTGAACGATGTGAGCTGCCTTTCCTGGCAAAGCAGGCTTCCTATGAAAAATGGGAAGGTGCTTTAGAGACCTCTGTGATATCACAGAGTCATCCTTTCATTTACTTCTGGTAAGAAAATCTGTGGCAAAATCGATTCAGTTAAAGGTAGCCCCGCTTTCAGGCTCCCCTCCCCTTCCCTTCCCTTCCCTTTCCTTCCCATCCCATCCCATCCCATCCCATCCCATTAGTTATCCCCTCTCTCAGTGCTGAGAAGAAAGCAGAGTCTTTTGCTCAGTTGCTAGAGCTTCTGCAATATCCACTCTTCTGCCTGGGTGGCTGGACCCTTCCTTGCCAATGAGCATGAAGGCAATGAGTGGTGATCATCCCTCACCCCCTTGAGCAGCTCAGTTGAGGTACATCCCCTAAGGATGAAGAGACTGACCGTTCCTGAAGTGAAATATTGTTTGAAAATAACCCTATAGAAGATACTATGCTACAATGAGTTAAGCACCATATGGAATCTTGGGGACTCAGCTGTTTCCCTTCAGTCTCAAGGGAAACGTATCCGCAGTTCAGTCTAGTCTGTTGCTTATTTTTTCCGTACCATAAAAGGACTCCATAACAATTTATCTGAACGAATTTGTGAAGTTAGTCATCTCATTTTTAAGGAGCTCAGCCACAAGTCTCTTCCTTCCTCCTGATTTTGGTCACATCACAGCTTCTTTATATAGTAAGTCGTGCTCATCAGGACCACTTTGCATAATGTCATACATTCCATAAGCCAAATATATATACAGTGTGGGGTCCCTTACCCGGGAAACTTAAGAAGCTGACTTACCCCAGACCACACTGTTTCTCCATCCATTGGCAGGGACTCTTCTCGAGGGTCTTTCCTTTCACCCCACACCTGATTCTTTAGCTGGAGATGCTGGGGTTTTTATTTACTTATTCATCAAAGGATTTGTGTACTACTAGGGCTCATCCACACTTCCACTGATCTCATGCCTAGACAGCATGAGTTTCTGCTTCTCCCGCACTTTCTAGGCTCAGGTCTATGTAGTTTTGCCTTTGGCACACCGCTTTATCCCGGAAAACCCACTCTTTAACGATAAATCGGAACAAACTGCAATCCGTAGAAAACCTGAATGCCATTTGTTCCAATTCAGCGCAAAAGATTGGGTTTCCCTGGGGGAAAGCGATGAGGCAAACAGAGGTGTGGATAAAGCCGTACTGAAATATGTTTTCTAGGTGTTTAGATGTTAAAACAAAAGGTGCCTGCTGAATCACTATTAGCAGAGCACTCCACCGTACTGGGCCAACAACACTACAGGCTCAGTTTCTTGAGCCTATCAGATGAGCCTCACCAACTTGGAGAATGACCAGTGATTGAGCTGGGACATAAGGGCTTAGGTGGTCCCTAAGGAGTGGATCTGAAATATGAGAGGCCACATCAGCATTTGGCATTCTGTTGGCTCTTGAGGACACAGCTGTTTAGGCAAGCATTTCCCTGAATTTGAATTTAACTGATCTAATTGTTTTGATTGCTTTTTAAACTGTTTTAATTGCTATGCTTTTTAACTGGCTTGTTTTATTGTCTTATTTTAATTATGGATATTTTAATGCTTTTATGGAATTATTTTATTGTGTACTTTAGCTGTGTAAGGATTGTATAATTGATTGTATACTTGTAAACCTCTTAGAAGTTGTTTTGGCATGTAGGCAGTATATAAATTAATTGATGGTGCTGATAATGATAATTTTCATACCATATCAGTAAGATCACAAAAACTGTCATGGCAGCATAGATGCTAAGAAAATAATCCACTGGAAGTTCTTTTGCACAGTAACCATAGCAGAGGTGCCAACTTGGGAGGGAGGCAATGTTGCATGTGTGATGTTGAGCACGAGATTGGGTGTGTGATGTCAGGACATCAGGAAGAGCCATGTGGCGGAATTAAACACTGTGGCAGCATGGCTTCAGTGGCCAGCAGCTCCTCCTCCTTTTGCCACCACCGCCACTGGCTGGGGGCTGCTGCCTCGCTCCTTCCCCTCTGTGGCAGGAAGAAGAGGAGAAAGAGCCAGCCATTGAAGCCATGCCATGCTGGGCTCCATGCTTGGCCTCCTCTGCCCCCTTTGAATATTGGGGGGCTCCCCACTCCCAAAAATATTGGGGGGCAAAAGAAAAGGGCTTGGCCTCTAGGAGTTGACACCCTAGTCAAGTAGAAATGATTGGCTAGTGGGTTGTTTCAATGGGTGCAAAAAGTTGTCTAAAAAAGAGGGTAGTTGTGTATTCTGGGATTACGGCGATCCACAGGATAAATAGTTAGATTTTGAAAGCTAAAGTTAATGAACACACAAACTAAATTCTCTTTGCTGAGGTATGAATACAATGCCTAATCTGAATATGTACTGGAGCATTAAATGTCAAAGCTAATGAATCGATGGAGGACGGCATGTGAATTCAATGAATATCCCAAAAGGAGACAATTGAATTTGACAATCAAAAGAATTGCTGGAGAAATGCAGTCAAATTTGTTAATGATTTCCAATTCTGCACCCACCGACTCTCACTGTATCCCAACTGCCGAAAAGTGTTCCAGCCGTAGATATGTGTCCAAGAAGATTGAACTGCTCTTCTTCTAATTTTCACTAGTTGCAATATTAGCGATATCTGCTAAAGCAGATGAAGAGTGGGTGTGTTTAAAAAACACACACACGTCTTAGTTCATACAAAAAATGAATACCTTTTAACAGCTTTACATTAGCAAAACCTGACTTTGAATTATATGCCATATTTTAAACATGCATATTATATTATTTTATTTTATGCATTTTGCTGGCTATTTTGACTAACATATTCATTTTTACACATGTGTTTGCCTAATGCATGCATTTTGGCCAACATTGCTTGGTTGGAGGACTGCATTGCAAAATTCAGATGCATGCACATTTCAAAAGATGGGTGTGTTTCGGTTCTCTATTTTTTTTATTTATTTTTTGGAAAGTGTGACTTCAATAAATTTGGCTTTAAGCGTGAACTGAAGCGAATTTCTTCCCGGCCCTTGTGGCAACTACATTATAGCTTTCTTGCTATTTTAAAAGTTTCCCAGATAGTGCTAACTATTTAGACTTGAAAACTCCTTATGACAGGACATGATTGTTTCTAGGTCAGGCTCTGCTGTACAGCAAGCTCTCACTGTTTTCTCTCTCTCTCTCTCTCTCTCTCTCTCTCTCTCTCTCTCTTGCCTTCCTGCTGTGTTTGCCCTATTCTTGTTCCTAAATCTATTTGCTTTGACTACTCCTTGTAAGAGGGACCCAGGTGGCGCTGTGGGTTAAACCACAGAGTCTAGGGCTTGCTGATCAGAAGGTCGGCGGTTCGAATCCCTGCGACGGGGTGAGCTCCCGTTGCTCGGTCCCAGCTCCTGCCCATCTAGCAGTTCAAAAGCACGTCAAAGTGCAAGTAGATAAATAGGAACCGCTCTGGCAGGAAGGTAAACGGCATTTCCGTGCACTGCTCTGGTTCGCCAGAAGCAGCTTTGTCATGCTGGTCACATGACCTGGAAGCTGTACGCCGGCTCTCGGCCAATAAAGCAAGATGAGCGCCGCAACCCCAGAGTTGGACACAACTGGACCTAATGGTCAGGGGTCCCTTTACCCTTTACCTTTACTCCTTGTAAGTGATTCAAGGCAGGCACCTATACTTAGCACCATTTCTCCTCTCTGCTATTGCATCCTCTTTTCTGTAGCCTATTTTCCCCCTGTGGACCATGGGGACCACCCTGTGCTTTCTGGTATATAATCCAGAAATTAACCAATGGGCAGAAAACGAACCACTACTTTATTCTAGCCAAAAGCTGCCTCAGCTATAATTGCTAGAAAAATCTTCAGTGCTTTACTGATTATTTACATTGTGAGATCAGAAAGCACCCCAAGTCTGCTTTTTGGAACACTGTGCCCTGAATTTGATTGCAGCAGAATTTGAGCATGTAACATCTTAAAACCAAATATCTACTGGCATTCAGAGTACATTCCCTTCTGCCACTGGTATTATTTTTTGCCTAAATTCTTAAATCAACGAGGCTTTATGTTAATTATTTGCAGAGAAGGAGTGGCCAGGGGGAGGGAGGGGAGACAAACCTTATGGAATAGGGAATGTAGATATGTTTTGTCTTTCAATATACACTATGTAGTCCTCTGATGTTATGGTAAAATCCCTGCTTCTAGTTCTGCCAGATGCGTTATTCTGCCGGATGGGTCATTTAATTAAATTTATTTTTTAATTGATAGTGTTATGAGTTGGTGGGTGCAAGACGCCCTAAATTCTGGATCAAGCTAGTGTTAGAATTTAATTAAGGCTTGTGTGTTAAAACTGGTTGCTAGACCCATGTGTGTATTTGAGCCCATGTGTGGCACTTCTAGCCCTCTGGAATTATGTGTCAAAAGCTAATTAAGCCAAGCTGGTGCTTCCTGCGATGGGTCCAAAGCTAATTAAGACAGGACTAGCCTCTTGCATAAGCCGATAGCCTGGGAGTAATGAGTGATTAGGACAACAAAGAATCAAGGGCAAATGCAAAAGAGTGGGCTCCCTCCCTCAACTGAGAGTTACTTTGAAAGACAATGCCAGTTGTTAGGTTAGGGTTTAGGATTACAGTTAGGCATTATACATCAGAAACAGTAAGCAGTGGGCTGGAGAGAAAATGAGAGCAATGTTTAGAACAATGGTTGGGGTTTGCTTAAGTCTGAGGCTGCTGTGGCTATGGGAAAAGTCAGAACCTCTTGAGATGTTAACGCTGTGAACCATTCCACCATAGGCTCAGGCTGTATAGATGTGTAAATAAACCACACATCATAAAGACACCACAGTCTCCGCTGTGCCTCATTCCAAAGGAAACATGAACCCAGGGTCAGCACCTGAAATCTCACCCTGCTCAGAGATTGGGGTGGCATGTATTTCCACAGAAACAACAAAACATACAACAGAAACCTTATTGTTGCCACCTTAGAACAATCCAAAATAAAACTAAAGACAAACCATTAACAAGTTTCAAGAATCCCTCTGAGATGTAATACTAAGATACTATATCAAGATGATAACAGTGAACAGCAACAAATCAGAGTGACATTGCCCTAAGTTGCAATGTGTCATTAAATTTATTTATTTGTTGTTGTTAATTGCTCAACGATTGTAATATTTTTGGTAAGCTCACTAGCTAATCTGTGCCGTATGTTGAACGCTTGTAGTACAGAAAAAGCCTCCAGGAACTATTCAAGAATTGCAAGATGCCAGCAAACAAAGGAAAGGAAGAAATGAAATTTATAGGCAATGGAGCAGCATGGACACCGTTATCAAACGTGGAATAGCCAGCTCATTTTAGCATTAATGAAAATAACTTGTTTATCACCACCCACTGGCGGAGGAAGAGGAGTGCGGGGGGAGCGCACCGCCCCTGGCAGCATGATCCCGGTAGGGTGCCCTCCCTGCCCGCGCTGGGCTCCACGCCCCTGCAGGCGGCGTGCCCCACCCCAGGATGCACATCAGCCCCGCCCCCGCCTGCTCTCCACCCCCTGGTGCTGGAGCATGAAGCTCCACCACTGTCACCACCCCACTGGCACTGTTGCTTCCTCACCCAAAAGGTCACCTGTGTGGTGAGCGAGTCCTTTTAGAAAAGCCAAGGCAGTGCTGAATGCCGCCTGTGCAAAAGTCAGCAGCCTAGGGGTTTTATTTTATTTCTTATTCAAACTACATTCCTCGTGCTGCCTGCAGCCAGGTGGGTGTTCCCTTTCCCTTTACCACCCTTGCTTTGGGAAGAGGTCAGAAGAAACCATGCTTTGAATCTGGGCTGCGCTTCCAATTCTTTAATTACAGAGATGGGATATTTACTTCCAAGGGTGGCTGTGAAAGAGATTAATAGCTACTGGACAGATAGTATCTTTAGAGGCCTATTTCTTGGCGACTAGGTCAATGGAGACCATCCAAACATATCACAGTAGTTTTAGCATATACGGAATAGTTATAGGATGAGTTCTTAAGAATGCAGTTTGTCATTGATTCGGGCCTCTAGAATTTCTTTTGCTTCTCTTCAGATGTCAATGTTTTGTACTCTACTGTTTTGATTCAGCTAGTGGCAGACTGGAGACACTTTTTTGCATCAGAGGAGGGCCCTGCTGGGCTAGGCCAAAGGCCCATCTGGTCCAGGAACCTGTTGTCACAGTGGCAACCATGTGCCTATGGGAAACCCGCAAGCTGGACCTGGGCACAGCAGCTCTCTCCTCACCTCTGATTGCCAGCAATTGGTATTCAGAGACACACTGCTTCTGACCGAGATCCCTGAGTTCCCCAGTCATAATTTGGATGGGAACAAAATTTCTTAAATGTTAGACTTGGGACTATATGGTTTGTGTCTTTTGTGGCCACAAGTTATAGGAAGGGTACTAAGAGGCAAGATAGTTGAGATGATGGATTCCTGATTGGAAGGGAAGCACAGAGCATTGGAGATAGGGATATTGGACGGTGGATCAGATCAGGGGAACCTTGCACAGTCCTATTTTGAACCACAACTCCCACCAGCCCAAGCAATCCGGTGGGCTGATGGGAAGTGTGATCCAAAACATCTGGAAGGTCCCAGGTTGGGGGATGTTTCTCTACTCACAATTGCATCCTCCTATTTCTGCTTTTGGTTTAAAGGTGGGTGAAGCAAAGGAAAGCATGTCAGTACATCTCAGCTAGTTTTGTTCCAGATCCTATTTGGAGTTATTTCCATGAAAATGTAGTCTCTTGCAGTTCTTGGGAAATGGTTACATTGGCATTAATGCTTCCAGTGGACAAAGATCAGAGATAACAGTTTTCCCCTTGAAAACAGAGAACCCAGATGCACCCAAACAGGCCATGGAATATGCTCTTTCTGCTGTTTCCATAGTAACTGAAATGAAAGATGGCTCCTGTGACCGAGAAGTGTCTGTTCAGACTGTTGTCCCATTTTTTCCTCATCCAACTGGTATATATCCACAAACCTGTCAAAGCAGTCATGCAATCAAACATGAAGAACTTTAGTAACTAGTTCCCTGTAGGGTATAAAGAAGTAATGTCTGTACAGTGGTATCCAGTTTTTCAATTATTGGAACTGTAAAGGGATTGTAAGAGGATGCCCCTGTAAACAATTTCAGAGCTAATTCTGCTAGCGAACCTCATTTGTAAATGAAGACTTTGTCAAATTAAATTGAAAGCAGGTAGTAACTATGAAGTGCTCTCTGTACTCTAATAATTTAGAAGTTTAGGATAGTGTAACTATCCAGCTTCCTTTTAAAACAAGTTTAGAGAGAGAGAAACCCTTCCCATTAAGTGACGTTGAGTCAGAAAATTGAAAGTCACCTGTTATACCAAATGAGCCCCGAACAAGTTGTAACCTACTGAGCAAAACTCCATTCACAATTCCACCACACCGCTTGCAGTCACAAAGAGATCAATTGCATCTTGCAGTTGTAGCCATATAGACTAGATAAGAACAGAAGATTACATTGTCTATTTTGCCATGTGTATATGCTGTGGGAAGCTTCACAACAATCTAATCCACGGCCAAACAGATTTCATTGCATGGAAAGTACATGCAGATTTCCTATAGGATGTAATATCCATACCAGAAATTGTTGCATATACAGGAGCCCTAAGAAGGTCCCAAGACTTTGGCCAATTATATGGCTTGGACTCACATCTTAGGATCTTGGCTATTAGGGGAACAGGATGCACAAATGACTTATTTTCCTGTTTTGGTGCTTCCATGCAGTCACTTAATTGGAAAGATAGTCAAGACCTCCATTTTGGATGTTATGAAGGACAGGAAATAGGAAGTATGAATCACGTGTGCTTCCTATCGTCTCCCCTCTTGAAGCTCGAAAACATATGCATTTGTAGCCACTGCACATGCTTAGTTGGGAAATGTCCAACACTGAAATTGGGCCTAGGTTTACCACCATCAAAATAAAGATTATCAGTTATGGCTTGGTGCTGTTGAACTTCAAGTTCTTCATAAAGCTGTGCACCACCAGAATGCATGGGTCTATTGAGAATGAGTCCTTGTAGCAGTTATATAAGGGATTATTATATCTGAATGGAATGGGATGGAAATTACTAAGATTTTGAATGCAGAAAAAATGTAGAAGAACGAAGACATCAAATCTAGCATGTGGGGAGGCCAGTTTGATTAAATCATATAATTTGACATGAATAATTGGCATTAATAATTGTATTAATTGGATAAAATTGGTATTTTAGCCAATTAATGAGGCTGATATTAGAACAGTATTGGGAAATCAATAAAAACATATTAAAAGAGGGAGAGAGAGAGAGAGTCCTCTGCCTTCTTCTCTTTGCAGACAATTTATTTTAAATTAATATTATATTGTTAGAATGTGCCATGCATCCTGGGGACAGACAAGTCCCATGTCATTGAGATGGGAAGAAAATGACAAGGGTTATAAACTGAGTATTCAATCTCTATACTTCACTTGGAAAAGCACGGAAGCAAAACGTCAATGGCATGGCTTGGTTGAGTTCAAAGGCCAAAACAAATTTTATGATTCTCTGTCAATGAGATTGAGGGGACATGACGTCTTTCTGGTCTGGAACACTCTCCTTTTGCATCTATGGACTCTAAATAACCCAGTGCTGGGAATGAGTAGGAGAGCAATCAATCTGTTTTTATAAAGGAAGGAATTATATAGAACAGCAGTGGTCAACTCTTAAAGGCTAGGGGTGGGCATAATGCACAGTGTCAGAAGCTTCAGAGAAGGGAACTTACTTAGTGGTAAAGCATATGCCTTGCATGTAGAAGGTCCCAGGCTCAAAACCAGACATCTCTAGTCATCTTTTTTTTTAACAGATTAGGTGGCACCCGATTGGAAAGACTTCTGCCTGAGATCTTGAAGAACTGCTGTCAGTTGTAAGATGAAGCCAAGGTCTGCCCACTGTGACGTTGTTCCCTTTTTCTTCCAGAATAGTCTCCTAGGGCCAGATCCAGTTTGAGACCCTCTGGAAGATCTCATTGTCCTAGTGGGCTTACCTGGCAGTGGGTTGCAGTCCTCAGACCAAGAAGGAGCTTCTGGCTGCCATTTTAAGCTCCTACACAATGTATCGTCGCTCTAGGGCATTGTGGGAAATCAAAATGGCATCTAGACCTAGTCACTCACACAATGGGGAGCCCAGGGCAGGCATTAGTGGTGAACTCTGATAGGATTGCAGCAGCTGTCCAAGGATGCCAAGCCCTGCATTCTCCCCAAGGGTCCAGTGGCAGGGGGAAAATCTTGTCAGGGTCTGAATGCTGCCTGTGAGCTGCCACTGCTATAGAAGGATGATGACAGCAGACAGAAAAGAATAATTACTGCTGAAAAGGCCTGGGACATATGATTTGCAATATATATTTTTAGCTGATTCCCTCCCCCATCCACCCACCCACACTTGTGGCAGCACTCTCACAATGTTGGGTGTGACTTTCTGGCCTTTTCACCACATTAAAACGTTCCACAAGCACAGCTGGGAGCAACCTCAGCACACACCGAAGAGGGGGAAATGGCTGACAATAGCACAGTAGTCATGTGTCTTAGCCTTGAGGTGGTTGCACTAGAGATTTTGTGTGTGTGTTTTAGCTGACTTGGAAACCAAGCAAACAACGTTCAGGAAACTGACATAAGTTTGCTTTTTTTGCAATCTAAACCTTAGGTTAGTTTTACTGGAAAAGAGGCACATCCTGGAAAAAAACCGGGATGTCATGCTATCAAAGAAAGGATGTTGTCTAGATAGTGGAGGAAGTTTCTCTTAGGGTGCTTAGCATTGGGAGTTCAGCAAATGATATGATTCGTATTTGCACTCATACATTTTGACGGGCCATCATTGAGTTTCATCACACCTTAGGTCGGAATGGAAGCTTCAGTAACTTGGGGTGCATGTCTTAAATATAAGGTGAGCATTATGATCACTGAGTTCTTCTCCACTTCGGGTTTTGTTGTGGGGTATAGAAGGTCTTGAATGCCACACCGCTTCTTTTGCGTGTGCTTTTTCTGGAGTCATTGGAGCTTTTCCTCATCAGAGTTTTGTGTACCAGCCCAGATTCTGTAATGTGAATAGTTTCTGTTTCTGCTCCATTCACTACTTGTCCACTAACTCAGTCATGGTGGATCATGAAAAGTACTGGATGACATCAGAATGCTGCATCTCCAATCAGAATAGAACATGTGTTGATGTCACATGTAAATAAATCAGCAAACGTTTTTCTTGAGAAGTGCTGCAACATTTCTGAAAAGGGGAAAACTGTGAAAAATTTTAGTCTGGCTCCAATGCTATTTTAGATCCATTTTTTAAAAAATTGCATTACCAGCTCTGCAGATCCTACAACCTTAGGTGAAAATACAGTGACCTGGTTGCTCATCAGTATGCAGCTAATGTGAATCTGATCCTTTCAAAAGTACCTATGCAACCTTCAGTTTTGGACATCCTTCTCTAAAGAGAGTTCTCCCTAGAACATTATCATTTTGACATTTGTTCCTTCTTTTCTCCACTTCATAGCTCAGCTATTACCTCAGCTCAGATTACTCACAGATGCACTTCTAATCCTTGTCCAGCCTTGTGTCTGTTACTGTATATTTCATCTTTAATTGGCCTCTTACTTCACTAAAGGGAAGATGTCCAACACTGAACTTTTTTGTGCTTGTTGCCTCTTAGCGCACCTCCTTCCCCCTTTATCTGTTATGTTCTCTGTCGGATTTATCTTTGAAATTGTAGCCAGAATCCATTTCTTATCACCTGAGCCCTCTGCCTTTTGAGATCTCTCCATCTTCTCAGTGCCCTTTCCCCTCCACATAATGCAGAATTTCTTCTTCATCCCTAATAGTAAATTCTTTTCTTTCTGTGGGTTCCTGCTCCTGAAAATCAAAGTACATCTCATGCCATACCACCTTTCTTGTGGCCTCCACTGACAAGCCAGTTCAAGACTCTATGTCCTGACACAAAAGCCCTGCCAGAACCTAATGATGACTTGGGAGCCCTGTTGTTGTTGATGCTACTCCTAGTTATGAGCTCCTACCTGTTCATTTGTCCTTCTTCTTTCTCTGGGACAAATCCCAACCATCAGACAGAGAGGGCTGCTGAGCCGCTCTTGTGCCTCCTCGTTCATTTACCCGCTACCTCAGTGTGGGATGGCAGTAGGGACAGACAGATCAGTCTATGTCAAGTCAGCTTCACATGTGTTAGGAGGTCCCAGATTCAATTTCTGGCATCTCCAGGTAGTGATAGGCATGTCCCTAGTCTGAAATTATGCCAGTCAGTGTTGAAAGCAGCAAAGCAAGCTGAAGTCTGGGTGAGCCCTTAGTGTAAGAAAATTTCCTGTTGATTCATAAGTCTATTCCATCCTGTTTCTGCACCAACCAGTACAGCTTTTAAAACAGCATGCAATGATTCACATTATTTGTGTATCTATTTTTTCCACAAAGTATACACTATTGTATGCAATTTTCCCTAAAAATGTGATTTTTTTAAAACCCATTTTAGCTCAAAATGCACATTTTTTTAAAAAAATGCCTTTAACCTAAAATGCACATTTTTTACACACATGTGTTATATTTTTGAGCCAAAACCTGAATTACAAAATTCAGAAAATGTGAAAAGTGAGGAATAACTGCATTCTGATTAGCATGTTTGTCTAGGAAGTGCAGGCTAATGTGGACTGAATGAAATCCTCAGACAATTGGAACACTTCCCATACTGCTGCAGTGCAGCAGATCTTCTTTTTTCTCCCTGACTGTGGATAGTCTGCTTAGCCACGCCACACCTTCCAGTTTCCCAGAGCTCTGCTCCCACAGTCCACCTCCTTACCACCCATGTTTCTAGGGAGAGAGTGTGGGAAACAGGCAGCCAATGCTAGTGAATAGTAGTAGCTGCCACCCACTTATCATGTGGGAGGAGTCAGTGTGCGGTGGGAGTGACCAGCTAAGCCCCTGCCTCTAACCTGGAGTTGGCACTAAGCTGCTGTTAAGACACTAGTTTTTATTTCAGCTCATTGGTCTTATACCAAGTAAACCCATTGGTCTATCTAGCTCACTATTGTCTACACCAATGTCTGCCAACTTGGTGCTCAGTTGTCATGGCTAGGGATGATGGAATTAGTAGTCTAAACTATCGTAAAGGGGCATCAAATCTACACTAACCAACAGCAGTGCCTCAGGCTTTCAGCCAGAGGTCTTTTTTTTTTTACCTAGAGATGCCAGAGATTGAGATCTTCTGCATGCAAAGTAAGTCCCCCCCCCCTGAGCTACAGCCCTTCAAAATTCATTGTTTTATACCAGGGTAGGCAATCTACATGACATAGATCGCAAAGGCTCAGATATTTCTGTTTACTCGCTCATCCATAGACTGGTTGTTTTGGAGAAGAAGATAATTTTATGAAGAGAGAACCTGTCATGGTTCTGAATCCAATAGATGGTTCTGGGCACTCTGGTGTGGTTATTGTTTTGAAATCGTTTCACACATTGGATCTAAGCCCCACCCCCACCCCCTATTTCAAGGATTTAGCTTTCTAGTACATGAAACAATGGGACGCGGGTGGCGCTGTGGGCACAGAGCCTAGGGCTTGCCAATCAGAAGGTCGGTGGTTCAAATCCCCACGACGGGGTGAGCTCCCATTGCTTGGTCCCTGCTCCTGCCCACCTAGTAGTTCGAAAGCACGTCAAAGTGCAAGTAGATAAATAGGTACTGCTCCGGTGGGAAGGTAAATGGCGTTTCCGTGCGCTGCTCTGGTTCGCCAGAAGCGGCTTAGTCATGCTGGCCACATGACCTGGAAGCTGTACGCCGGCTCCCTCAGCCAATAATGCGAGATGAGCACTGCAACCCCAGAGTCGGTCACGACTGGACTCCATTGAACTTGATGGATCAGGGCTGGGGAATCTGTGGCCCGTTGCATGCTGTTGGCCTGCAACTCCCATCAGCCCCAGATAACAGCCCCAATGGTCAGCAACATCTGGAGGCCACGGGTTTCCCTCTCTTGCCCTAGACTAGAAAAAATGGACTAAAATGCTTTAAGGAACTAAACCATTGTTGCTCAATTGATTTGAATGGAGTGATTCCTCACTAGGTGAAATTACACAATGAATTGAAACACCATTGTATACTTTTTTAAAAAACGCAGACCATGGTGGCAAAGCAAATTCAGTACCTTGTTTTATTTATAGAAAACGACGCTGAGCCATGCTTGGGATTGTATCTTAGTCATGCATTTGACACATGAGTCTACGGCTGCTGTAATGAAATATGCAGCTAAATCTGTAGCCATTGTGCATGTTTTCTATATCCAAGTTATAGATAGTCTGTTGTATTGTCATCGGGTGCTGTTTAAAAGGTGTTGAGTAAGTTTCCACTCAGACTGTTAAATACCGGTGGCATTCAGGGAATCTCTTATGCCTCGTGAAATCAGATCATCCCCCTTCCCTTCCCCTGGAATGGAAAAGCTGGGAGGCGCTGCCAAAAATGAATAAGCAACCATAATGAAACATGTCATACACATCCTGCTTGTATTATATTTCAGCTGCGCAAAAAGAAAGTAATATATTATTTTAAAATCTAAAGTAATTCATTTTGCTAAACCTCTCAATCCAATATCAATGCAACAGTTACTTTCATGACATATGTAACTTGCACCTCCATTTAAAAACCCAGCCAGCTAAAGAGGAAGTCGTGTGGATTTTGAAAGACCTTGTTCAATACACTGCTTGCTTATTATAGCTTACAAATTTAAAGCTACAACTATTCAGGCAGGAGTTTTGTTTTTAATTTTACTTTCCTTTTTGCATGAAAAGTGGGTTCATGAAGGAGGGCTGGTGTTTCTCCTCTCAAGTAGATTTATGCAGAAGGAGACGATCCACAATACCCAATGAAAGATTCAAATTGCCGTGCCCAAATTTATCAATGGGTGCCACTGGCTACAGAGTGTGAGCTGAAGCTAGAAGGTTTCTAATAGACTGCAATTCATTTTAAGACTCCACCTTCACAACCCCTTTTTAAGCAGAAGGCGGAATGCCTTATTCTTCTTAAAGTGCCACTTTTGCAAGCAAAGAAAGCTACACGCCATAGGGATCCTCTAGTATGGCGGGTGGACAGACATCACGCTTCCAGGATCGGGTTTGTTTACCACTAGAACACCAAGGTTCGCTAACCAAAGCCTGGTTCAAGTCATGGCTATGGGGGTGGAGCCAGTTGTGAGGGATGGTTTGGGGGCACAGCCAGATACATCTTGCACACCATGCAACTTGGGTTAACCTGCATAAAAGGTAAAGGGACCCCTGACCATTAGGTCCAGTCGTGGACGACTCTGGGGTTGCGGTGCTCATCTCACTTTACTGGTCGAGGGAGCCGGCGTACAGCTTCCGGGTCATGTGGCCAGCATGACTAAGCCGTTTCTGGCGAACCAGAGCAGTGCACAGAAACGCCGTTTACCTTCGCGCTGCAGCGGTACCTATTTATCTACTTGCACTTTGACATGCTTTCGAACTGCTAGGTTGGCAGGAGCAGGGACCGAGCAACGGGAGCTCACCCCGTAGTGGGGATTCAAACCGCCGACCTTCTAATCGGCAAGCCCTAGGCTCTGTGGTTTAACCCACAGCGCCACCCGCGTCCCTGTTAACCTGCATATTCTAAAGCAAATCTGCACCTGAGTTACTGCAGACCAGGCATTCCAACACAAAACTCTGCAAGTGACCAGTCCAAGGCAACTGATCAATATTCCTATATTGAGGCACAGAATAGAGGAGCTTGAGAACTAAGAAATTAGCAGAGCAAGCAGTCTAGACATCCCTGAGAATGCCTTGCCTCAGACATGACATGGGCAGCACAGCATGCTTCCCGCTAGGGTTCCTCAGCAACTGGCATTCAGAAGCACACCACCTCTGATCCGGGAGATAACATATAGCCACTGTGATGGGAAGCTATTGATAGCCTTCTTCCCCATAAATATGTCTAACCTCCTTCTAAAGACACCCAAGTTGGGGGCCACCAACATATCTTGTGGCAGCAAATTCCTTTGGTTAACGCATGGTGTAAAAAAGTACTTTCAGAACAGACAACAGCATTCAGCTTCATTGGTGACTCTGATTCTAGTAGCATGAGAAAGGGATAAAAACGTCTTTCTTCACACCATGCATTATTTCCTACATCTCTAGTGCCCCCTTACTCAAAAACCCCACCTTGCAGTGCATTATGCAGAGCATCATTTAGTACCAGATGCCCAAGAAGGTGGAAAATCATTTTCCAGCCCTGTCATATATTTTTTGCACCCATTTATATATACTCACACATATTATACAATCTAATCCCTCCATGGCATTTAGTGCCTATTATCAGTAATCCCCCTAGTTCTTCTGAAACATGCTGCCCCCATTTGCTGAGCCAAACTTGCATTATTTTGCATCTGAAATGTTATCAGCATCCGGTGCATCTTATGGCCAGTAACCTAAAAAGCACAGAATTTTAGGCTCTCTGCGGACTTTTAAAAGATCACCCAAAAACTAAACACCTGACCTGATGCTGACCAGAGACCACATGTGATGGCTTTAATGTGACTACTGTTTTTATTATCTTAATATGACATCATTGGCCATCTGGCTGGTTTGAAAGGGAAAGGAAGCTCTAATCCTGTGCTGTAATAGTAACTAAGAAGCGCACGAGTAAATCTCTTGGATTTATTTTTTTAGGTTTTGCTCTTGAAACTAACAGACCCATTTTGCTTGTAGTCATAAAATGCTCTTTTTGTAGCTCTGTGCCTCCCCCTTTATTTTGCTACAATATACACACATTGTAGTATTTTGCATGATTTTGGTTCAGTTTATCCACTTATTTTTGGTTTGCACCTTTTATGCACAACACATACAAAGTAGCCTTCACTAACCAGGTACCTTCCAGATGTTTTGAACTACAGTTCCCATCAGTCCCAGCAAGCATGGCCGGTGGTCAAGGATGATGGGAAATGTAGTCCAAAGCATCTAGAGGGCACTGGGTTAGTGCATAAAGGCTATACTCACTTACCTGGAAGTAATTCCCATTGAATTCTTTAACTTAAATTGAACAGAATATGTAGGATACAAATGCCTATTTGTATATAGTTTTTAAATGGACTTTCCTAGTTAATGTTAATGATCATAATAGTGGGTTGATTCAAACCACAGTTTACCATTATGTGGATGAACTTCAGGATAATGGAGCTGGGAGTGCAGGGAGAGGTATAAACAAACAAACAAACATAGGAAACAGCCTCATACCATATGAGACCCTTTGGTCCATCTAGCTCAGTATTGTCTACACTGACTGGGCTCCAAGTTCACCAGGGCTCCAAGCAGGGTTCTCTCCCAGTCCTACCTGGAGGTACCAGTGATAGAATCATTGAAACCTGGACCTTCTCATGCCAATCAGAGCTGCCCAACCTTGGTTCTGTAGATGCTCTACCCTTGAGCTACAGCCCTTCTCTGTGCACTATCAAAAAGGAAAGAGAAAAGGGCGGTAACTGAAAGACATGTGGCAGTGATGGGTCGCAGATATGAAGATGTTGACCTGTGCTGATGTGGACACAGGAACGTAGAGCATATGATACATCTAGGAAGCTGGAACGCTGCCTTACACCAAGTCCATCTAGGACTGACTGAGAATGGCTCTCTAGGGTTTCATGCAGGCTTCTCTCCCAGCCCTACCTAGAGATGAACCAGGGACTTCCTGCATACACAACATGTGCTGCAGCCCCTCCCCTGTGGAGAAGAGAGGTTCAGAGAGACCTGTGGAGGTGCAGACAGAGGGAAGCGGGATGCAGAAGGGAAAGGGTGGTTAACAGGAAATGCATTTGAAAGAAAACATTTACAATAATGACCAAAGTGCTTCTCTTCTCCTCACATACACATGCAGCCCTCTTGTGGTAATAAAAATGCAAAAGTGGCCCTCATCTCAGATGTGATGTAAGTGGTCCACTCCTAGTTTAGGGTTACTCCATAAACGCTTAGAAGAAGAAGCTCATTCAAATTCAAATGGAGGTTGTTGTTGTTTTTAATTGCTCACTTATTCCCCCTCTTTTTCTTTTTAAAAATAACTTAGGGCTCCGTCCCAAAAGAACTCTGCGTCTACTGCTTTGGACTGGAGAAGAACAAGGTGGAATAGGAGCTGAACAATACTACAAGATGCATAAAGTAAGCAGTCTGGTGGAGCAATATGTATTTCATGACAGTAGCCATTCCTTTTGTAGTTTGATTTATTTAATTTCTTACTTCAAATGTATGGGATGAAGGGAAGCAATGAAGCTATGAAATGGTTTTGGCCCAGTTTTTATGAGGGAAAATTAGGATTCCCATTAGGATGTAGGAAACAAACACGGCTTATCATCCAGATAAGTATCAGAAACAAACACCATAATCCAAGAAGCTATTGGCAAAGAGAGGGTTAGTTCAAGTGTTTGCACTAAGCAAAACTTAGATTCCAAACCGTTGCTTTGTTTCAGACATATAGGCAAACCATGATTTGAGAAGTTTTTTCCTCGCCTCCCCCAAGAATCCCTCCAGCAGCCTCCAAGGGTGGAGCAACACCCCAAACCATAGTTTGGCCTTGCTGAATGGGGACTAATGGAGGTAATGGCCCAGAAATACCCAGAGGGCACCAGCTTGGGGATGGCTGCCCTACATATTGCCAAGCTGCTAACTTGATTTTGCGCAAAGCAAAATTCAAAGCGAATTTAGAGTTTCCTCCACAAGATGAAACTGAATTGCAACACCAGGGGAGGGGGGGTGTTCATTGAGACTGCAGTGGGGAGGAAAGGGTTAAAACACCCCTCATTGTGCACTGCATTCATGATATTAAAAAAAATCCCCCTCTCTGGCTGCCTGCAATTAAATAAAGTAAAACCAATGATGTGGCTGCAAGTCATACAGGTAGAGTCAAATGTAGTTAGGCCCTTAGGCACTGGCAGAGGAACAGGGGTGCAGGGGGCGCGCAGCGCCCCCGGTGGCATGATCCCGGTGGGGTGCCATCGCGGCTGGCCTCCCCCCGTGCTGGGCACCATGCCCCCGCAGGCGGCGCGCCACACCCCCAGGATGCGCACCAGCCACGCCCCCGCTTGCTCTCTGCCTCCGCCCCGCCGGAGCTTGAAGCTCCGCCACTGCCCTTAGGATCATGATTTGTGAGGCTTTCCTACAAACTGCGGTACAGTGCCTGCAGTTCTTTCAATTTAGGTTGCTGACTCTGATATCTTTGTGCCTTGCAAGCTGGAGGTGACAATGTTTTCCTTTCACGGCTTACTGCATGCCGAGTTGCGCATATGCTCTGCATTTGTCCCGCCTTGCAAAATCATTAAAAAAATATTCCGCAGTGACTAGATCTTATGGATATATCATCAGTGGTTTTCGGAAATAATTGACTGTTTGTGATTTGGGCTGGAAGAAAAGAGGAGCAAAAGAGGTTACGGTATGTGCCTCGTTTATTTTAACGGTGCACTTATGACAAGAAGTTGGACTCAAGTCAAGAAGGATGCTTCTGCGACAGCTTCAGAATGTGATTTTTGCCAGTTAGTGTGTTAGCCATATAGAATGAAACATGTTCAGAACATCGCCGATTTTTTTGTGGTGTTTTATAAATTTTTAAACAATCCTTTTAAAATTAAAAATTAGGCTGAATGTAACATGCAACAGCATTTCCATGTTTTTTGTGGAATTTGTTTGCAATTGTCTCTTCAAAGGATGGTATGAAATGAGGGATAACTTGATAAAATTGTCTCTGAGCCAATGTGATCATTGTATAAACATGTCATTGCTAACCTAGTTATGACTTCTTATAATTACTTCCTCAAAAATTAAGAAGTAAACTTTATGTAGAAGCCACCAATTGCAAACTGGACTGGATAGGTATATGTGTATGTATATATATGTTCATATACATATCTGTGTTTACACACACACACACACACACACACACACACACACACACACATGGACATACGCATGGAGGGTGGAGTTGCCAGGTTCATCAATGGAAGAAGTGTGGCTGAGCCATGAGGCCCCAGCAACCCCTCTGAATACTTTAACTATGGGGGAGAGGACTTACTTGAGCCCCCATAGTGGTTAGAAGTCTAGTAATGGGTCTACATGTGTAAATCAACCCATAGCAGTGGTTCACTAGCAACTTTCTCTTATGTGGTCCTGCTGAAATAAATACAGCTGTGTTCACCTAGGGCAGAACTGAACACTGCAAACAAATTATTTGTATACAAGATTTTCTTCCCTTCCCTTCACCATAATGTCCTAGAGTAGCAATACTCTATACAATTATGAAAACATAAAATCGATACAATTATAAGACAGGTAAAACCATTCCGAATGGAACCCGTTGTTGTTTTTTTACATGTGGAATCCATTTTTATTAGAGGGATGTGGCATTTTGAAGAAATGGCAAGGAGGAGAATAAACCTTTTCCCCTTTTCTGTGCAACTCCCATCCCTGTGGAGCTCTAAATTTACTGTAAGTTTATGAGTTAAATGAGTTTATTGGGGGAGGGGGGAGAACCGCGGGGAAAGTGGTAGGTCTGTGAAACATACTCAGAGTCGAGTGTGAATTTCATGCTCTTTATTCAGCTCATAGTAGCAAGGAATGAATCTTTCCCCAAAACGTCTGCTATATATACATTATTTACACAAAGGGCCCCACGTGATTGGCTAATGTAGGCCAATCAGGTTGCGGATTCACTTCATCCAGGAGCCTGATTGGCTGCTCTTGCAGGCCAATCAGATCGCTGATTCACTTCCACCTGGAGCTGGATTGGGTGGCTCCTGCGGACCAATCAGACTGCTGCATTTTGGATCCTAGTATTAGGATTCAGCTCAGTACATAACAGTCTGTGAAGGCGAAATATACACACACAACTTCAAACTGCCGTTCTCGAAGCAGCTTTTCTTTAACAAGAAGATGACAGAGTTTTATCACATCCATGCATGTATAATGCTTATTCTACCCTAGGTTTTCTCCCTCAGCATCACTTTCCGATAGACTCATGCTCCCTTGCTTTGCCAAGGAGTTTGCTGCTGCTAATCTTATTTATTGAAAATCTTGACAGGGAAATGTTATAAATAATTCCATTTAATATTCTAAGCATGAAAGAATTATCTAAATAATAGAGGGGGGATAGAAAAGAGACCTTGAGCATTACTAAATTATACCCAACTATTGTATACCATCTAGATGGGGGAAATTGCTTTTTGTGAGGATGGGAAGAAATCAGCAAGATAAAATTTGCTTTTGAAGGCTTTCCCCCACCCATCCCTTTTCTATGCAACCTGTTCTGTCTGCTGTAATTGTATGTTTGGTATGTATCTATCGACAGGGAAGTCTAATTAGCATGAGGTGGCAAATATAAACTGATTAATACTGTAAATAATGCCTTTTTTTGCACGAAAAACATCTTAACCTTTTGCAGAGTTGCCGCACACATTTTCAAGAAATGGATTATGAAAACATGAACATCTCTTGTCGATAGTAATTATTCACAGACAAATATGATCCATCGTTTAAACTTTCCATCTTTTAAGTTTTAAAGGTTACTTTTTAAAAGATGATTGGATAATTCATTTAAGAGGATGGATTTATTATGAGACTGGCTGATTGCAAAGGAGAACATAATTAAACCTTTTCAATTAAGAGAATAATTATTAGCAAGAGGCAAATACGGTGACAAAACAGTAGTATTAATTTATACCACATGCATTCATAATCATAGAGCGCTGCTTCAGAGCACAACAGAATAGTAATAGAATACATCCTTTGGTAACTGTCAGAAACGCCATCAATATTGGAGACCCTTTGGAAACATTGTAAGCGTCTGACATTTACAAAGTTCCATTGTCAAATAATCAATTTTATCCCTATTTTCCAAGGCAGGCTCATAACTGTCCAAAATAAGCCTCTTTATACAACCATGTTACTTACCAAGACATCTCAAGAGCCACCAACTGCTCTTTTCAACAAATGTCCCCACATTAAATCTGATTTGTGTCAGCTTTTGACAAGCAAGGCTAGGACACATCTAAGACTGAGATAAAATGAATGCTTTCCTTGATATTTTCTTTAGGAACTATACTAACAAATCAGTTCATTCAAATGCACCAATCAGCAGCAACAACAACAATCATTGCAACAGATGTTTTCATACCCCATCTCCATCTATAGCAATATAGAATACTGTAAAATGTAAGATGCAGTAAAGACCATCATAATAATAGATTAAAATATAACAAAACACAGAGCAGTACACTGATCACTGTGCAGGCCAGATAGATAGATAGATAGATAGATAGATAGATAGATAGATAGATAGATAGATAGATTCATACATGCATACATATGTACATACATACATACATACATACATACTCAGATATGTTGACATTAAAAGGTGGAAACAAACCAAATGCCTACCCCACTCCTATGTGCAGTCTTAAAGGGCTAGTTGTGTTGTGCACCACTTTGCCATGTAGACATTCAGAAATACATGCTGCTATATGCCAAGGGACGCATGTGGCTCTGTGGTCTGAACCACTTAGCCTCTTGGACTTGCCGATCAGAAGGTCAGCGGTTCAAATCCCCACGATGGAGTGAGCTCCCGTTGCTCTATCCCAGCTCCTGCCAACCTAGCAGTTTGAAAGCATGCCAGTGCAAGTAGATAAATAGGTGCCGCTCTTGCGGGAAGGTAAAAGGCATTTCTGTGCGCTCTAGTTTCCGTCATGGTGTTCTGTTGCGCCAGAAGCAGTTCAGTCATGCTGGCCACATGACCCAGAAAAACTGTCTTCGAACAAATGCCAGCCCCCTCGGCCTGAAAGTGAGATGAAGGCCGCACCCCACAGTCAAATTTGGCTGGACTTAACCTTCCAGGGGCCCTTTAACTTTACCTTTATGCCAAGGTGAGCAGACAAACAGCAATTTGCAAACTGATACATGGGCCAGTTCATCACAAGGAGTCCACTTTGCTTCATTTAGCAAACAAATATGATTTTCAGCTTGAGGGGGACTAGTAAAAGGTAAAGGTAAAGGACCCCTGGACAGTTAAGTCCAGTCAAAGGCTACTATGTGGTGTGAATGAGTTTATTGCAGTGTCTTACTGCAAATTAGTGATGCGGGTGGTGCTGTCAGAGCCTAGGGCTTGCCGATCGGAAGGTCGGCGGTTCGAATCCCTGTGACAGCGTGAGCTCCCATTGCTCAGTCCCTGCTCCTGCCAACCTAGCAGTTCGAAAGCACGTCAAAGTGCAAGTAGATAAATAGGAACCGCTCTGGCGGGAAGGTAAACAGCGTTTCCGTGCACTGCTCTGGTTCGCCAGAAGCGGCTTAGACATGCTGGCCACATGACCTGGAAGCTGTACGCCAGCTCCCTCAACCAGTAAAGCGAGATGAGCGCCGCAACCCCAGAGTCGTTCGTGACTGGACCTAACAATGAGGGGTCCCTTTACCTTACTGCGAATTAAGACTATAGAACGGAGACTTAATATTGAACCTGTTATGTTGCAGCTTCTCATAAAGCTTGTTTGTATGCATGGACAATTGTTGGTATGTGTGTGTTTTAAGCGAAGATAGCGGGGATTTTTCATCACAGAAAAGTAAGTGGTGTTTCCACCCCCTTCATGTCAGCACTGTTATATGTTTTTAAGAGTAGTGCAGTCAGGGAGAAGGAAATAGTGCAGAGGGTCATGAAAAGGAGGGGAGATCAGAATAGATGCAGGCAGTGGACGCCTGGGGGCAGAGAATTTATTTGCTTTCTCAGAGTTTCTTCTGGAGATGCTTTGGCCTCTATACTACTTGCATTGGCCTAATTCTTCAGGCAGTAACATCAGCTGGAGGTGTGTGGGGGGTCTAGGGAGAGAACAGCCTGATAACCCCATTCTTGTGGTATTTGTCCACCAGTGCTAAAATGGGTGGAGGCACAGCATTTAAGAAGTCATAGCAAGTGTAATCTTAATAAAGCTTTCTGTTTCTACAGCATTTTTTCCAGCCCTTTCAAAGCCCTTTCACATGCACTCTTTACACACTTATCGACATTGTAAGTCAAATATGGAGAACCTATGCCCCCTCTTCTTCTATTCAGTTTCTCTGGGCTATTTTTATATATTGCGTTCTTGTGTACCACTTTTTTTAATCCACAATGTGGTTTATATCAAAACAACATGTACCGACAGGAGTCATACAGAAAAATATAAGAATACAATTAGAAACTCAAAATCATTTTAATCCTATAAGAATATCTAGATTGCATTTCTTCCTCGTTTCTTTTCAAGATACAAAACTGGCAGTTCTGCATATTTTATTAGAAACCTGAGCAAGGTGATTATCATTTCACTACACACGAACGGAGGGAGAGGTGAGAAAAGCTACTGCAATGCTATAATTAGTTGCAGAACTTCTAGACTTCCATGGTGACACAAATGTAGGTATTACTGCTGGCATACTAGTAGAAAACTTAACAAAGGTGGTCAGAATTTTTTTTGTATTATGTACTGAGGAGACTAGCAAACAAACCAATTGCAGTATTTAGCCCACACATCTTGAAGGTAGGATGGAAATGCATCAACAAAAAAAGGGTACAAGAAAAAGGGCAAAGGTTTTCTTAAAATTATATATGCTAATTTATACATATAAATGAAATTTAGAAATAACTACTATGATTTATGTGGAAAAGTAGTACATCTCTCCACGGTGGGGAAATCTGTGACTAGATTATGTTGGTGCCAGCTCCACCTACTGCCTAGGTGCAAACTGTCAATGGGTAACACCAAGACCTCTAATTTTCCTTCTTAGGTTCCCCCCCCCATATATATTTAACAGAGTTAGAACAGATACCATTTAAGGCAGGGGTGGGCAATCTTTGCCCCCAGCCAGATGCCACTGAATTACAAGTCGCATCAGCCCCAGCAAGCATGGTCAGTGTCCAGGGATGATGGAAGTCATACTTCAGCAACATCAGGGGCAGAGATTCTCCAACTCTGCTTTAAAGAGAGGTTGCCTTCAAACAAAGGACGCAGGTGGCACTGTGGGTTAAACCACAGAGCCTAGGGCTTGCCGATCAGAAAGTCAGCGGTTTGAATCCCCACGACAGGGTGAGCTCCCATTACTCGGTCCCTGCTCCTGCCAACCTAGCAGTTTGAAAGCATGAAGTGCAAGTAGATAAATAGGTACCGCTGAGCTAATGGTCAGGGGTCACTTTAATTTACTTTACCTGCCTTCGAACAGAGGACTATTCTCTGACAGCCCATTAAACATGGCTAACCCAAATAGCATGATGAAGAGCACATCCCCAAATGATGGAGATATTCTGGTTGAAGGTAATATTCTCCATATATTTGCATGGGAAACCATGTCCATGTGACTTGTTCATGTTCAGCTTGGCCTCGATTTCTGTGGCTAGCCCGGTTATGACACTTCCTTGAGTTTTAAAGGCTACAGCCGGGGTGGCAGTTGGCGAAACAGGAAGATGCCAACCTGCACACGCATCATATACTGCCACCCCCTTGCCACCCCTGTACTGGAGTCACATGGCTTCGGCTTCTGAGTCCTGGAGAGATCTTGCGAGAGGCCTGCAAGATCCCACGGAGGTCCGTGGGGCTCTTGCAAAATTTCACTGGAACCCAGAAGCCACTGTATCACTTCTCCGGCAGCTACACCCGCAGAGGCACCCCTTGGATTCTGCTCACGGATGGGTCGACTCTGCCTACCAGATAGATGTCGAAAGCATGAGAGAGCTGCTTACCTTCAGTGCCAAATCTAAACCATTAAAGTTTCATGAGTTGTAAATGAGTTGTGTTACTGAGGGCTTTTTGTATGCTGATCTTAGACTTGCAGTACTACTGTCAGTAGTAATGACAGTATTGATCAAGCATTGTATTTCAGGCAGAGGGAGTCAAAGGTGATTTAAGATATACAGCAAATCGGTCCAGATGCTTCTGCTTGGATAAACCCAAGATGTAAAAATACAGTACAGTGGTACCTCGACTTACAAAGTACTCGACATCCGTATTTTTCGACTTACGAATGAAAAAAAGTGGCCGCACGCCTACGAATTTTTCGACATCCGAATGGAAATCGTTGCTGGTTTAGATGCGGTTTCCTCGACTTACGAATTTCAGATGCGGGTTTTTTCGACTTACGAATTTTTCCGAATATTTTTCTCCCAATGCATTCCTATGGGAAATCGACTTACGATTTTTTTTGACCTACGAATGTCCATTCGGAACGGATTAAATTCGTAAGTCGAGGGACACTGTAGTTAAAATGCAAGCACTGTAATTATGTGTTGTGTTTTGTTAATACTTAATAATAACAACAGCATTTAGCACAAATTGCTTTCAGGGCCAGATCCAGTCCATGAGCTGCCTGTTAGCCACCCCCATATTAGACTAATAAAAATTCACTCATATGGATGAGGTTTTGGGTAGAGAGAGAAGTGAGCAGCCAGAATTGGTATTGTACATGGACACATTTCCACTTTGAATTCTTAGGATGCTTTCAAATGACCTGTTTAAAATGCATGTCAAGTTCTAATATTAACAAAAACTCACTTCAGATCTGAGCAAAAAAAAGGCCAAAAGTCGAATTCAACCATATCGAAGAAATGGAGGTTCATGGCTTCCTGGGAGCTGAGAAATCACAGTGGAAGTAATAATGCATAACAAAAGTGCCAGTTCATGAATTTTAACGACCTATTAATTACCCTTTTTCTATACCTTGCTTCATGGCTTCCTGTGGCTAGGAGAGAGCTGTTCTCTACATTTGCAACACAGGAAGACCACACCTTGTTGCTTTCCAATCTACAGAACTTATTGAAAGCATCATAATAATATTACAGTTCTTTTACAGGGCACACATGTACCACCAGATTCCACCATTAGCACTTGTATGTTCCTGCATTTATTTTGTACATTTATATCCCGGTGTTCTTTCATCATGTAACTCAAGGAGGCATCCATAGGCGGACTTCCATTTATGTAGACCCAGACTTGCTTAAATTCAGGAGGGCAACTCTTGTCAGGAATGCTTTGATGGTGTTTCCTGCTTGGCAGGGGGTTGGACTGGATGGCCCTTGTGGTCTCTTCCAACTCTATGATTCTATGATTTGTCCTAGATGATCCTTGTCCTAGATGACCCTTCCAACTCTACAATCCTATGATTCTATGGTTATGTTCTACCTTCGTTGTCGGAGGCAATATGCTTCTGAATACCAGTTGCTGGGAATCAGACATGAGGAGAGTGTTGTTAATCTCATGCCTGCTTGCAAGCTTCCCGTAGACATCTGATTGGCCACTGTGAGAACAGGATACTGGACTAGATAGGCCTTGGAACCGTCTTTGAGCATAAAAAGTACTACAGGTATGCAACATCAGCACCAGTAAAAAGCCTCTGTGTTGGCCACAACTGGTGAACTATCCCTTTGAGGAAGGGCCATAGCTCAGCCATTGAGCATCTGCTTTGCAAGCAGAAGTTCCCAATATCATGCCCCATCATCTCCAGGTAGGGCTGGGAGAGACTTCTGCCTGAAGCCTTGGACAGCTTCTGCCAGTCAGTGAGGACAGAATGGAGCTAGATGAATCAGTGGTCTGTAAGGCAGCTTCCTATGTCCTGCCTTTGTATGGTCGACAGAATTGTAGCTTCAGCTTGCTGTCCTCCATTTTACCAGCTGATGCTGCCAATCTTGGGGCCTTGGAGTGGAGAATGTGCCCTCCAGATTTGGATGTATGTAGCTACGATGCCCACAACCCCAGCCTGGCCCTGTCAGTAGGCATGCAGAGAGTTAAGTAAGCTATACCCTTTGACAAAATGTGTTGACTTATTTCCCCCACCCTGCTGTCATGTACTGTGGTGAGAGTGTCACATTGTACAGTCAGAGGCAGGAGCTCAGATCGTTGCCTGACGAAAGTGATTATCTCAGTGGACTGATATTTTAATGAGCTTGCATATTTGAATGAGTCCTCCAATATGAGGAGAGACGGAGGAAACAGCTGAGCCCACAGTTAATCTTTGGCTCATACAGTCACTCTTGACTTAAATTACCTAGGAGAATATAGCCTGATCGGAGCTTGTTTTGACAAACAGCAGTTATTTTTTCGCCATCTGATAGGAAACGAAGGGCAGCACAATTCATACAAATATACACTCTTCATACATTTCTGGGACGCGGGTGGCACTGTGGGTTAAACCACAGAGCCTAGGGCTTGCCGACCGGAAGGTCGGTGGTTCGAATCCCCACGACGGGGTGAGCTCCCGTTGCTCAGTCCCTGCTCCTGCCAAGCTAGCAGTTCGAAAGCACGTCAAAATGCAAGTAGATAAATAGGTACCGCTGCAGCGGGAAGGTAAACGGTGTTTCCGTGCGCTGCTCTGGTTCGCCAGAAGCGGCTTAGTCATGCTGGCCACATGACCCAGAAGCTGTATGCCGGCTCCCTCGGCCAATAAAGCGAGATGAGCGCCGCAACCCCAGAGTCATTCGCGACTGGACCTAACGGTCAGGGGTCCCTTTACCTTTTAATACATTTCTAAAGCGTTTGCAGCCTCTGAGCCAGCAGAAGCAAAAATGCTTTCTGAAGGGCTTTGCATTGCCTCCCCCGCACCCCGAGGCAGACTTCTTATAACTCACAATTATTCATTCTGTTGAAATAAAGTCTTAAAGGATGGTCTTCAGGAGGCAATGAACCCAATATTCACATCTGAGATCTGTTTTGCCTTGTGTGTGTTTTCCCCCCATACTGGTTTCTCTCTGCAGAAAAGTTCTGTTTTTAAGGCATCTCCCAACATATGCTCAAAATTAACGGTTACAGTAATACATGAGGAATGATGGAGGGATGGGGTGGGTGAGGGGTGTAGCCAGATCATGTGCTAAGGGTGGTTCATGTTCTTGGTTTCATATTAGAAACATATGCAAAGCATTACAAAAATGGATAACAATGAACTGATGCCATGTTGCCAATAGCTTTCAAAAATCTACCATAATAAAACATTCTCTCTCTCTCTCTTTCTCATAATCTGTCCTGCTAAGTTAATATTAGCACTGTGAGATCCTTGGTTGCTTCTCCCACCATTGTGAGATGGAAACATATTTGTTTCATGCAACTCTCCTCACCCAGGCTCAAATTGGCCCCTAAAAGACATCTAGCTGCCCTTATTCAGTTCCTGTTTTCATGATTTACATGCAGAGATAATGTTTTAAAGCTGTGCTTTACAAGCACCCATAATAGCAACAACATGAGCCAGATCCTCAGACTCTCATGACAGTGAGTAACTTTGCAAGCCATGTGTGGTGCTGTATACACCATTAAAAAGCAGGCTTTTCCTGACAGCACTCACCAAATGGTAGCAGGGTTCTTTTTTTTGCTAAACCCACAGATACATTACTGTAGCACATAAGATTGCTTTTTTAAAAAATCAAAAATCAGAGTAGTTGCTCAATGTTGTGTGCGTAAAAGCCTGAATTTTGGGACTGGTTGCCAGATTTATCACTTCAGTAAAACTGGTAAGGGGAATTGTAATAGATGCCGGTAGCATAATTTTCACATGCTTGAAGCGTGTAACCCCTACAGCACACACGCACACGCACACACACACACACACACACACACACACACTAAGAAGTCAGGTTGTTCAGGTCAATTTCCCAAATATTTATATTATCCAGCATTCATAGAGAGCTACAGTTTCTTCAGTTGCCATTCCACACACTGAGGTTCAGCTCCGAAGACCTTCTGGCGGTTCCCTCACTACGAGAAGTGAGGTTAAGGGAACCAGGCAGAGGGACTTCTCGGTAGTGGCGCCCGCCCTGTGGAATGCCCTCCCATCAGATGTCAAGGAAATAAACAACTATCTGGCTTTTAGAAGACATCTGAAGACAGCCCTGTTTAGGGAAGTTTTTCATGTTTGATGTTTTATTGTGTTTCTAATATTCTGTTGGGAGCTGGCCAGAGTGGCTGGGGAAACCAATAATAAATTGTTGTTGTTGTTGTTGTTGTTGTTGTTGTTGTATAATGAAGGCATGTGTCGGAGGGCCAGGATCAAGGCCAGCTAAGTCATGAGTTGAACTGAGTCATTCATCTCAGGTGGCATGCATGCTACTGCTGGCCTTGACCAACAGAAGCCTCATAGGGAGAGCAACATCCTGCTGCAACCATGTGACGCTCCTTCTCCTCCATTCTGCCACAAGGTGGGCCCTTCTTCAGAGCAGTGCATTCTGGGTGAAGCAACTGAGAGACTGCCTGTGCTGCCACTGCTTTGCCGCAGCGGCTAGAAATTTTGTTTAAGCATAGGCAAAAATGAAGTTTAAACAAAACATCTAGCCGCTGTGGCAGCACAGGCGGTCTCTCAGCTGCCTGGCCCAGAATGCAACACTCTTGAGGAAGGACTTTACCTTGCCTATTTCTTAGAGCATGGCATGGAGGAGGAGGAAAGATGGCTTCTGCCCTTGCAGTGGCAAAAAGAGGGGGGGGACGAGGCAGGATGTGCGGCAGCACTACTAACCACTAACGTCCAGGGAGGGAGGAAGATGAGGCAAAAACAACAGGAGAAGAGATAAGGAGGAAGAAGGGGTGGTGAGGGCAGCCGCCAACACCTCACCTAGCACAGATTCCCACCACAAGATTGGCGGGGTATAAATAATAAATTATTATTATAACAGATATCCATGGGAACATCTGTATGAGGTCCCTTTGCATGTAACTTCTTACAGTCATTCTCACAAACATGTATAGGCAGAGATTGTGCCACCTCTCATTGTCGTCACACAGTAAATGGACAACGGAGCAGGACTCTGATGTAGCAAAGTTGCTAAGGGACTGAGCTATGAACTAGGAAGTCCCCACTTCAGTTTCATTTCAGCCATGAACAATGAATGTGGGCAAGCAGGGAGGTAGTATGCAGTCCCTAAATTAACAAGTGGGTCCCACGTGAAGAAGAAGAAAAAAGGTTGAAAACTACTGATTTATTGGCATGCTTGTAGTGAATACAGCAACTCCCTTTTAAAAGTTTTTAAAGAGCAATTTCAACATTTTGAAGAGAGGACAGATCAAACTTGACGAAAGTAAGGAAATGCTTTTCTTTCCAATATGAAACTCTTTCTTTGTGTGTATAGGTTTCTATTGCCATATTTTGTATATATGCATTATCTTTGTTTGTATATCCTTCACCCCGCAATCACTTAGCAAAATTCCTGTGAATGCCCATGACCAAGAATTCTCTTGGTACATGGCCTTAAGCAAGCTTTTCTCATCCTCCGCTCCACCCCTCCCTGTATGTAATATGAAGGTAACAGCACCAGTCTACCTTAAATCGTACAAGTTTGCATTCTGTCTTGATTATTGGGGTAAAGCACATAAACTGCTCTGAAGTCTCTAATGCACATACAGATGCTAAGTATGACTGTCATCTGCCAATCAGAGGTTACACCCACACCCAGTGCTTTTCTTCTAGAAGAGAAGGTGCCGGTACTGCGTACCCTTCAGAAGCATTGCCCACACCTCACATTTAAAGCACGCTTATGCCACTTTAAGAGCCATGGCTTCTCCCCAAAGCATCACAGGAACTGTAAGGGTGCTGATCTTAAAGACCTTCAATTCCCAGCACCCTTCACAAACTGCAGTTCCCAGGATTCTCCATGACTGTTAAAGTTGTGCGAGTGCTTTGAATGTATGATGTGGATGTAGCCAGAGTAGTTGCAGCGTAGTTCTCTCTATATATGGCACTCTGGTTTATATGAATTTCAGATTTATCGTGATGTTTGGAATGCACCCCAAGCGTTTAGAGAAAAAGAGATTATGCTACACAGTTGAAACCTAGATTCTTAAGATTCCACGCTTCTTGGAAGGGGATCATTGCTAATTCTGTGGCGTTCCTGTAGAATGGCACTTATTTCCTGACCACTAGGCAAAAAGAAGAAGAAGTAGTATTATAGCTTTGGGACTGTATATGACTTCCTCTGTCATCGATGAACAATAGCGTTTTTGCAGCACACTGATGGAACAAAAGCTAGATTTAGCAAGTGACATGCCCATAACACTTTGAAATTGGGTGGCCTACTTCACAAAGGATGGTCTTCTGTTTGGAGGAATCCTCTGTTTGAAGGGCTGTCTGGTCCTTTAAAGATAAAGAACCATAGGAACAGATAACAGGTCCTTGAAATTGCCCATCTACAATTAGCACCTGGGTATCAGACTGTTCACAGTCGTCCCCCCACTATGGTGAGATGCATTGTATTTCTATTAAAATTATAGTAGTTATTTCTAAATTTGCACCCCTACATATCAATCAGCACTTTATGCAAATGTGAGCCGCCTCTTTTGGTGATGCGTTTCCTCTTTTTCAGTGATATGTAAGAGTGGCCACCATACCTTGGAAGGCTGTAAGCTGCACAGCCATATGGTGGGATCCAGCTAAGGCTTATGCCATTGCCTAAGGGCTGTGATCTACTAGGTGAATGGAACAGAGCTCACTTGCCAGGAGCACTCTTCAAGAAGCACACATGCACCCCGTCTCCTTGTTGGAAATAATAATTGAGGAAACTTGCCTCATTGCCATAGAGGCATCAGCAACCCACTTTCACTCTGACCCAGCCAGACTTCATCCCTACCTTCCAAAGGATCTTAACCAATGGCTGCTGAAATGCCAGTTTGGAGGTGACAAATTTGGGTGCTTGTGCCATAGTAAATGGTGGTGTAAAAAAACAACAACAATGTTTCTGTCTTGGGCCCAGTCTTATTCAACATCTTTATCAATGACTTGGATGATGGGCTTGAGGGCATCCTGATCAAGTTTGCAGATGACACCAAATTGGGAGGGGTGGCTAATACCCCAGAGGACAGGATCACACTTCAAAATGACCTTAACAGATTAGAGAACTGGGCCAAGGCAAACAGGATGAATTTTAACAGGGAGAAATGTAAAGTACTACACTTGGGCAAAAAAAATGAAAGGCACAAATACAGGATGGGTGATACCTGGCTTGAGAGCAGTACAAGTGAAAAGGATCTAGGAGTCTTGGTAGACCACAAACTTGACATGAGTCAACAGTGTGATGCAGCAGCTAAAAAAGCCAATGCAATTCTGGGCTGCATCAATAGGAGTATAGCATCTAGATCAAGGGAAGTAATAGTACCACTGTATTCCGCTCTGGTCAGACCTCACCTGGAATACTGTGTCCAGTTCTGGGCACCACAGTTCAAGAAGGATATTGACAAGCTGGAACGTGTCCAGAGGAGGGCAACCAAAATGGTCAAAGGCCTGGAAACGATGCCTTATGAGGAACGGCTTAGGGAGCTAGGTATGTTTAGCCTGGAGAAGAGAAGGTTAAGGGGTGATATGATAGCCATGTTCAAATATATAAAAGGATGTCATATAGAGGAGGGAGAAAGGTTGTTTTCTGCTGCTCCAGAGAAGCGGACACGGAGCAATGGATTCAAACTACAAGAAAGAAGATTCCACCTAAACATTAGGAAGAATTTCTTGACAGTAAGAGCTGTTCAACAGTGGAATTTGCTGCCAAGGAGTGTGGTGGAGTCTCCTTCTTTGGAGGTCTTTAAGCAGAGGCTTGACAGCCACCTGTCAGGAATGCTTTGATGGTGTTTCCTGCTTGGCAGGGGGTTGGACTGGATGGCCCTTGTGGTCTCTTCCAACTCTATGATTCTATGATTCTATGATTCAATCCCACACACCTCCTTATGCCGTTAAGAGGGAGAAGTTCTATGTCTCCTTAACCATGTCTGATTTATGGCTACTACAGTGCAGGGGAGCACAGAACGGCTAATTGCCTACCTTCCTTTTCGAAACTGAATATACCTGCTTGGGTGGTCAGAAAGGAAAGAATGAAAGAAAATGAAACACCTAAAGCCAGTCTTCAAATTAACCTCTCAAGGGGTCCGCAGATTTCAGCAGAGTATATTCTTCCGTGATGAAGTCACTTGATTTGGTAATAACTGCTTGCCTCAGAATATTATTGCAAGGCTGATTTTAATGAATGTTTGTGTAGAAGTTGGAGGAGATATGTGTGAAGTACTTAATTATATCTCAGTGATTGTTTAATAAGTGATGCCAGAAATATTGTGCATGGCCCAGAAAAGCAAAGGGGTGCTCATTGTTTATTTTACCCGGTGCAATCTTCAAACTGCTTCACAATCTCTTTCCCTCTGCCCTTTTCTAGGTTACAGCCTTCCTGTCTGATCCGAAGGCACACACGTGCAACTTGTGAATGTTGTTTAGAGACATTCCCTATCAGTAGCTCCCCACAGTCAGCCTGACAGTGACTTTCAGATTACCCTAAATTAAGAAAGGGAAAAAGAAATTGGAGATTTGTCAATGGTGCAAGAAAGCAAAGCTGCCTCCAGAAGTAGGAACATGTTTTTTAAACACAAAGAGGGCATTTTTGGTGTTGGCACCTTGGCTGTGAAATTCTCTCCCTAGAGATGCTCACTTGGTGCCTGCTTGGGGGTCATTTCAGTGCCAGGCAAATGCTTCTTTATATTGTCTTAAGGATTTTTAAGACTACCTCAACCTTATACCCTCCAGATGTTGGGCTATAACTTCCATCAGCCTCAACCAGCACAGGCACCAGATTGTGGGAGGCTGTTTTAAATATTATCACACACCACCGCAATCTCTGAGCAGTGCAAGATTCCAGGCACTTACCCTAGATTTGGTTTCCTCGAAAGGAGAAATAGCAGAGACAGTGTTGTCTTTATGATATATGGTTTATTTACATATATATACAACCTGTCCCTATGGTGCAGGGGCTCACAGCATTAACACCCCAAAGGGAGTCTTGCTTTTCCCACAGCAACAGCTTTGGATTTCACCCAAAATCAGGCATGGCTCTGTCTCTCAGCTGCCCAGCCTGCAGCCCGCAGCCTCTACCATCAAAGCTTGCATATACAACTCTGGCCTTTGTGTTTCTAACTAATAGAGAGTTCAATGGGAGGAGCACGCATTTGTCCTCTGGCACCAAACCATTTCCTTTGTTACCTTAACAGCCCATACTTAGGTCATTACCGCACCAGGAAGCTAGCCTGGCTATTCCAAGAATTGAATCCATTCCAGAAATTGAATCCATGCTGGATCCAGGAATTGGAAGGGACTCAAGCATGTAGTCTACCCCTCCCAACTCACAACAATATTTTACATTATTCTCCAGATCTGTCCTTGTATTGTTTTACAGTTGAGTTTTGCATCATGAAATTTTATTGATGCTGCAAGGCTTTTACAGTACAAGCCTGCCAGAGAATGTTCTCTGTATATAAGTATGCAAGTAAATAATAAAGCAAGTTTCTCTTTTTGCAGCTCTTATGCCAGAACCTCACACTGCTGTTTAAACTCGGAGGCTTTTCAAAAGCCATTTTGCAAATTCAATAATGCTGCTTAATAGGCTGATCTCTCATAACAACTATGTGACACTGGCTGAGCTCTTCTGCATTGCATCCATTGTGCTCTCTTGCTCGTAACACCTTATTCAAAGCACCTCACATTGTAATCCACACATAAACCCAATAAAATAGGTTGTTTATTATCCCTGTATGGCAGATGCAGGGTGGACACGATGAAACATGGGTTGCCCAATGAGTTCACAGCTATGGGAAGCAGCCAGTCAGGACACAGGTTTAAAGGAGCAACAGGCAGTTTGCCAGGACACTGTCTCCCCATAGGCAACCAAAATGATTAAGGGGTTGGAGCAACTCCATTGTGAGGAAAGGTCTGGCGAGTAGCAGACATGATCAATGTGTATAAAATGATGCATTGTATGAAGAGAGCTTTTCCCCTCCCTCTCTCTTAAAATATGAGCACTAGGGACATGCAATGAAGCTGAATGATTAAAGATTCAGAAGTTTTTCCTTCACACAGTGCATAGATAAACTATGGCATTCGCTCCCACAAGGAGGTAGCGATGGCCACCAATTTGGATGGTCTTCCTTGAAGACAGATGGGTAAGATGCAGAGGGGATGAGAAAGGGGGGAGCACTTCAGTTAGTCTCTCGTCCATGTTCCAACAAGGCGCAATTCATTGGAGCAGCAGTGCTGCATCTGAACCAAGCCTTAGCCGTTACAATGCCATCATTCTCCACTCAAAATTTCTGGTTCTCACACATTTCCTGTCTAACTGCATGGCAGGTAGCGCAGGAAGTGAAATAGTTACCAAAACAATGTCCTCCTTAAAATTGGCCTTTGCAGACCCAAGGTGCTCGCTTTATGTCTTTCAGGAGAACATCTCCAACTTTGACATGGTGATGGAGTCTGATGAGGGAACATTCATGCCCACCGGCCTGGCTTTCACAGGCAGTGATAAAGCTCGTAACATCATGAAGGAGATCATGAAGTTGCTGAAGCCCATCAATGTTACTGATGTCTTTGAAAACGGTGAAGGAACAGACATTAATTACTGGATACATGATGGAGTACCAGGTGAGATTCCTGAATGAGTTGTGAAAATTGCTCAGTTGTTCCTACTGATTTCCTCTCTTTTTCATTTGTCTTGCTTTGTGGCAGCCCCAGGGTTTGACAATGACTTTTCTTGAACAGCTCCGTACCAGAAATGAAACATGTATACACATCCCAGAGCTAACCTACAGAAGCTTGGGTATAACGTGTGCTTGATCTTCTCTTTGGAAAAGTTATAGATGATGTGTGGGCAGTGTGCCTACAATCTTCTTTTAGGCTTTAGGCTTTATAATAATCTTTCCTAGAGCAGTGGTCTAAAAATAGCAGAGCATTCCCTCTGCTTAAATGTAAGTGGGGGCAGACACACAAACCAAAAATAATGCATTGACATACAGTCTGTGTTTCCTCCTTTATTTGCATTAGTTGGCTGAAGGGAGGGCGCACACTCCCAATAGACACAATCCACTCCTGTACTTGCAGTTATAATCATAAGCTTTATTTACAAACATACAACAGAGCACGAATGGAGGGAAGGAGGCATTCCTTCAGAAGAGGAGCTCCTCCAGAGAGTCATGGGACAATCCCTGAATGCATCCCAATTTCAGCTAACTCAATTTAGACGTTCTCGGCATTCTTTTCCCCTCAAACCACCAACCACTGTTTCTAACATCTACACCCATCTACCCTCTCCCAAAAGCCCCTCTTCAGATGTTTAACCTCATTGAATGAAGCGAGAGCAGGAACGAGCCATTGGCTCACCCGCTCCATCACATCCCCACCGTTGACCATCACCTTCCACATGTTGAGGAGATGAACTTCTGCAACAAGGAGCTTTCCCTACTCTTGGAGGTTTGCTGCTTGGTTTAGAATTTCAGAAGATCGGGGTTCTAAGTTGCACATGAGTCTCCATGTGTATAGAAGACTTCCCACTGCAAACATTCGGCCCTCCAAGTAATGGAAGGCAGCAGGGCCAGACACAGGGGTGAGCAGGACTAGCGTTCCCACTCTCCCTTATGAAAGTCTAATCACATGGAGGTTGTGAATGCCTGAACAGGGCTTGGGAGTCTCATTACAAAACCAAACCAGAGCTATCAGAAGGCCAGCTCCAAAAATTCAGCTCCTGTTGATAAAACACTATTTGATCATCCCACCCTCACCTACTCAGTGGTTTTACGCAAACCTTTTCTACTGCATTATAACTTTACCTATTACAAAAGGTTTCTCTATTACAATTATTTTGTCATTTTTCCTCTGCTGCTTTTATCTCGAATCCTGCCCACAATTTCATTTGACTGTAATATTTTTTTTAGATACTGGTAGTCCACAAAAGGCCTCTGTTCTCCATAAAAAAGTTCATCATTTTGATCTCTTAATTTCGCTTTCAGCTTTGCCATTTCTGCATAGTCCATTACTTTCAAATGCCATTCCTCCTTCGTTGGAACCTTCTTTTCTTTCCATTTCTGTGCATATGATATTCTAGCCGCTGTTGTCACATACATAAATGACCATCCTGAACTATTTACCTGCCATCTGAAGATGAAAGATTACCAGCCAGCAATTTTAACAGCCTTTTTCCTTCTCCCACTAGCCCTGAAGCCTTTCCATGCGAGCTCAGCTGCACCAAGCAGCATGGTTGGGCAGCTGCCATGGTCCCTTCTCCTCCTGTTCAACTTTGCTGCTACTTTTGCCATACTTGTTCAGGGTATCACCACTGCCTTCTCCTCTCCATGCCCAGTGTGTGCAGGGAGGTCCCACTTGTCTGCTGGTCCACTGGTAGTGTAGATTTATAAGATGCAGTTTGGGAAGATGAAAGAAGAGCCACAGCCTCCCAACACAATGGGGAACCCCACAGGCAGGATAGGGGTGGGGGCATGCCAAGGGCGCACACCAAACTTAGAGCCACCTCAATTAGAGCCGCCTCTTCCCTCTCTAATGCTACAGTACACAGTAAGTGTCGGAACAATGCATAGAGTAGCTGCTTTGTTTGTCTGGCAGACCCTCCTCAAAGGGCTCATGTTGCTTCAAATTGCACCATGCATATTCCGTCCAAGAGAAAAAGCTTTGAACATCTTGGCACAGTTCACATGCCGCTCAGCTGCGAACAGGCCAGGGGAATACTTATGGTATGTAATACCACGGCAGCTAATTGTACATATTCTAACAGCTTGCAGGATTGCATCCAATTTAAGCATGCCGTGAAATGTCGACACTTCATCATTTCCATTTAAATATATTCCTGAAAATTCACTCTGCTACTTCAATTAAAGTCCTTTTTTTTCCTTCCCTGTTCTTCTTTTTAATTTTATGGAATAGTCTTGTTATCAACAAGAGCTATTTTGGTCACAAATTCAATCACAGGAATTTAGTTCTCTTATAATTGACTAATTAGCTGTGTTAGGGTCATGCAGCTTCTGCTCCCAGTTTTGAAATCTACCTCCTCCTCTTTTGGCACAGGCAATTCGTCTTTCCCTCTTTTCACAGTTATCAAAGCTGCAAACCAAATATATATATTAGCCATGGTTCTCTTTTGCCTATTTTCCTAAGCCTTGGACACTATTTTGCATCATGCATTACTCAATATTTCGTGTGAATTGATATAGGATGGATTATACAGGTTTCACAAAAAGCCCAGAGCAGCTGGGGTAACCCAGTCAGATGGGCAGCATATAAATAATAATTTATTATTATTATTCAAATAATAATATAGGTGCACAAATATAATCAATGTTTAAATTTGTTGGTTGTTGTTGATTAAATTTCTGTGCTGCCCTTCATCTGAGGATCACAGGGTGGTTTACAATATAAAAACACAAAAATGCATAGCATAGTAACAAACAAAAACAAGACCCCCTCACGCAGTTTAAAAAAGTTATATTGCATTTATAATCCATCTTTCCTGCAAGGAGCTCAAGTTGGTATGCATCATAGGTGCCAACTCTAGGGGGCTGGGGTCCCTTGCTTGTGGTGCAGTGAGGGGGCTTCATTGGAGGGCGGATTAGGTCGAGCCCACCCTCAATGTTTTGTTCAAGATGGCACCACTTGTATGCATGTTTCTACCCCTCCACATTTTATCCACAGCACAACGCCCTGTGAGGGAGCTTAGGCTGACAGACTGTGATTGGCCCTAGTGAGCTACATGCCTAAGTGGGGATTTGGACCCCAGTCTCCCAGATCCTAGTCCAGCACTCTGACTACAACACCACTGTCATCCTTGCATCTTACTCATGGGCAGCATTTCAGTCCTCAACCCACTTAATCTGGGATGTCTGACCTAACAATGCACTAGAGATATATGCAGCTATTTTGCTCCGTAAACAAACATCTTCAGGCTAGACTGTTCAGCCACATTATGAATCAAGTGTCATTCTCCAGTGAAGAAAAGAAATCAATATTTTGAACATGGGTGGGTCAACAACAATACAGAAATGTAGAAATGTTTTTTATTATTATTAAACACACACACACACACACACACACACACACACACACACACACACATTCTTTCCAGGGTGCTTGAAGTTTCAAGACATCAGGTGCCCTGGGAACTGCATATCTCATAGTTTGTTGCTCCATGAATCCTCACAACAACATTAAAGGTGCACTGAGTCCTGGAATATGTAGCTTCCAGAGCAGTGGTATCCCTACTAAGTCCTCAAATGCCTTGGAAAACCATATCATCCTCAGAACTGGGATGCTGCAGTTGCAATGTCCTGGGTACCAGGGATGAATGGAAGATTTGCAGAGAGACCTCTTGGTCATTGTTGCTGTCCATGAGATAATGTTTCAGTGGAAGGAAGAGGCTTTAGGGCTTGAGAGTGGTTGGCATATTCATGGGGACTGAAGATGGATTCAGGCCATGTTGTACTCTCAGTGTAGTCAGCGGGGGTTCAACAGGACCCCCAGATTGGTCGGAGGGGGATGCTATTTTTAGATATTTTGGAGAAACAGCTTGGTATACCAAACCCAGCTCCAAATTGAACCCAGGCACATATGCCCATCAAGAGAATTCACTCAAACCTAAATAAGACTGTTCAACAGTAAACGCCATTTTCAGTGGACCAGATTTTTTTGGATTGCTGAAGACGGCCTCATTATAAATCAAACGCTCTTTCTGTAAAAGTACAAAAAAATATATTCTGTTCTCAATTTTAAGTGCTTTGTAATACGTGTATATGGGTGGTCTTTTCCTTTCCAGCAAATGCAAACCAAATGCCATTGCATTAAATAAAATCATTTAAAACTGATGGCCTTTTGATTTGTGCAGAACATCAGCCCCATGAGATGTAGCTTCATTATAGGGAAATCTTCCTCAATCAATGTCCTTCGATTTGTTTTTTATTTCTGAACTTTGGTTGGGTCTGTGGGGAAAGTTATTACTTTCCCCGCGGACCCAAACGAAGTTCAGAAAAAGATAGAACTCCATATATGTTCTAACCAACCGGCACAGCTCATCACTTGCAATGAGAATGTGATGTTGTGCATGTGGTTGTAAAACAATCTTGCTTGCTCAGTGTTCTTTGTAGGAAAAGCATGCTGGGACCCCAGCTAGACAAATAGTCTAATATTTACAGCAAGCAAACAAGGCATTAGATGTGAGAAAAGGAAGCCTGTTCCCTTTAATATGATCAAAAGAGTCCTGAAGCAAGGTGTAACTTGATGAACCAAGAAGATTACAGGCTATTGACTACAACTTCCAGATCTTGGTCGGATAGGTAATGACTCAAAATGCTGCAGGGAAGCTAGTAATGTTAAAGGTGAGCAGTTCACTGTGTTATGAACAAGGCTATTAATGTTGAACATCTCCTTCCACAAGGAAACTTCTCCAGCAGAAAGGCACAATAACTTCGTGACCTTTGAGTCATCCGATAGACCTTTCTGCTGAGACCACAGTCTAGTGCTGTTGAAATGGTTACATCCCTCCTCAGAGGAAAGAAGAGATAAAGCAGCTGTTAAGCATAATTTCCTGTCTCTTAAGTGACAGGTACTGCTAACAGATAAAAGGGAATTAGGGAATTACTATGACTTCTCACAGTGATGTTTATTTACATATTGCATTTTTATCCCATCCTTCCTCCAAGGGCAGGAGTGGGGAACCTTTGGCCTCCAAGGTATTGCTGAACTACAACTCCCATCAGCCACAGCAAGCTGATTGGCCAATCCCATAACATCTTATTGGACAAGGATGATGGGAGCTGGAGTTCAGCAGCATTTGGAAGGCCACAGATTCCCGCAGCTGAGATAAGAGTTGCGTCCTAACCTTGAGTACTATGTTTGCCAATGGTGGTCTTTCCAATAGGCTAACTTGTGGGTAACACAAGAAGTGCTCCACCAGCCTCAAAGCTTTATCTGGGAGATAAACGACTGTGCCTGCTCTTTAGCTATCTTCTCTAAAGAGCAGGCACAGGGATCTTCTATATTCAAGCCTAGTGCTGAGATCAGGGATAAAGTCCCCTGCCTGCTCTTTGAGAGTAGCTATCTCATCCCATCACCACAGTGCAAGAGGCTGGACATGCTGGTGGGTGGGTGGGTGGGTGCTTCTGTATGTGTGCATGAGTATGTGTGTAGTGTTGGTGTACTCCTCTGTTGTGACAAGGGGGGCTTTTGCTCTCCATCTCTGGGTTCCAGAGCCCGTCCTTCAGTAGCGTAATGGAACTTTGCAACCTGTTTCAGAAGCTCAGCCAGCAGGCAGGTTCTTTTCCAGAGAAGACGGTGTTCCAGTTTAGGAAAACACTGTTTTGTCAACTCTTGAAAGACACAATCCGTACCTCTCTCTCTCTTCTCACAGGCTTGACCTCAGAATAAAGCCCACCATACAATGGTGTGTGATCATTAGACTAGGGGTTCTAGGCTAGCCTCCTACATGTTCCTTGTAAATTAGAGGGAAGCTTCTGACCGGCTTAGAGAAGGGAGGCATGATGGTCACACGCAACGGCGGCACACACACCCTACAATTGCACTTGCAAGCTTGAGCCTCTGACCCTAATTGTTCTACAAAAAAAATTCACCGCATACCACTGCCACAGAAGCCTTTAGGCTTCCAGAACTCTCCCTGGCATTCAGGGCTCATCTCTTGGTGCACACCTGTTCCACCAGCAGCTGCCTTTGAAGGCATGCACTGACTTTACATTACCTTAGTACGAAGAGACCTGCTCCCTTTGCTGAGTGATCCAGCCCCTCTGTGCAACGTGGCATTGCACCTCTTCACTCTTGTTTGGGGTGTAGGTGGGGACAGTGGCCACTGGGTTTTAATCCCAGGGGGCAGAGTGCAGTGAATGTCAGCAAAAAGAACCCTCAAGTCTATAATGCTGTGCTTAAACACAATGCCCCAGCAATATGCCGAAGTTGCATCATTCACAGAAGGATCGACATGCTCTTTGCAAGTACTTGACGAGCAGCAAGTGAAGTCCAAGGCCAGTTTATTTAAACTAGGACATCAAATAGTTGTTGAAAAAACATGAATGTTCCACATGCAATTTCTTGCCCATGACTGAGGGTAAAATGTTCCAGGGCAGATAATCAAAGCCTGGCTCAGCCATGACATTTTAAGTTCTTTTTCTATAGATAAAATACAACCCTTTCTCCTTCGCTTTTATAGAACTAAATTATTATTATTATTTTAAAAAACCCCAGAAAGATCCATACAATGGCAAGGCATGCCAACATGTCTGTGTTGCTGGTGTTCTCCATTTTTTTAAAAAAGGTCAGCTTGAACTTCAGGTCAGCATTTTAGTGACACAGCGCTTTTAAGGATGAAAAAAATAACAGGCAAGTTTTGAAAAGTTCCCCTAAATAGCACTCATTTCCCCACAACACTCATCATCACAATGGGTTTGCTAGCTAGGGGGGGGTCAAAATGTTCTGGCATGTGTGCCTCTTAAAAATGTAAAAAGTGTCTGATGAAAGGGGTTGCATTCTGCACAACCAATGAGCAGCTGGATTTTCTTGGGGGAAAAACGGGTCATTGGGAAAGGCCAAGATAATTCTTATTTATTATAGCAGCTTTCTAAATCAGGCCCAAATCAAGAGCTGCTCACAACCACTTAGTTATCAGTGCTGAGCAGCATTTGAACCAGGGCCCCATCTGAGTTGGACTGACCCTCATTTCGTCTGCATCTTAAGCCAGGCATTGCTAGTATGACTAGCAAACATGCCTAAGTTTTTAAAATATAAATAAATACCAATCATTGGGGTGGGGTGGGGGCAATTTTAATCAGGACTGCAGAACATGAGGAGGAGAAGTTTAACCCTTCTCTCCCCAGCTGCACTGGAAAACCTCTATGCACAACACTTAGCCTTAAAAGCTGTCTTTGGTGCCAATGTGATTTCCTCCCTCTCGGGCTAATTGCCTTGCGGTGATGGGGTTTGTGAGTGCAAACAAAATTGTGATGGTGAAGACAGGGCCAGTCACTGTGACCCCCACTTTTCGCCCATATGATTGTTAATTGCAGGAGGGGGGAGCGCCTAGGGGGCTTTAGATGTACTTCAATTAGGCCTGACTGTGGCATTCATATAACTATTGTTGTTGTTTAGTCATGTCCGACTCTTCGTGACTCCATGGACCAGAGCACGCCAGGCACTCCTGTCTTCCACTGCCTCCCGCAGTTTGGTCAGACTCATGTTGGTAGCTTCGAGAACACTGTCCAACCATCTCATCCTCTGTCGTCCCCTTCTCCTTGTGCCCTCAATCTTTCCCAATATCAGGATCTTTTCCAGGGAGTCTTCTCTTCTCATGAGGTGGCCAAAGTATTGGAGCCTCAGCTTCAGGATCTGTCCTTCCACTGAGCACTAAGGGCTGGTTTCCTTAAGAATGGATAGGTTTGATCTTCTTGCAGTCCATGGGACTCTCAAGAGTCTCCTCCAGCACCATAATTCAAAAGCATCAATTCTTTGGCGATCAACCTTCTTTATGGTCCAGCTCTCACTTCCATACATCACTACTGGGAAAACCATAGCTTTAACTATATGGACCTTTGTCGGCAAGGTGATGTCTCTGCTTTTTAAGATGCTGTCTAGGTTTGACATTGCTTTTCTCCCAAGAAGCAGGTGTCTTTTAATTTCGTGACTGCTGTCACCATCTGCAGTGATCATGGAACCCAAGAAAGTAAAATCTCTCACTGCCTCCATTTCTTCCCCTTCTATTTGCCAGGAGGTGATGGGACCAGTGGCCATGATCTTACTTATATAACTATAAGTAATATAATTAACGATACAGGGGTTCTCAACTTCTTTTGTTAGATGGCGACATGATCCAGAAGTATTCATGATGTTTATGTTTCCTTTGAAAGACAAAAAATATTTACCTAGAAAACCTCACCTTAATAGGACGGTTCTAATTTTAAGAATCAGATTTCCACATTGCATTTCACAGCTATTAATTTGGTTTTGGGTTTCTAACTTGGAAAGAAAGCTACATTTTTCTAGTATCTTGAAAGTGAAGGATTTTGCGGTGAGGTGATGTCTGTTCCAGCAGACTGCAGGTCTGTATCGTTCTCCAAAGCAGCTTCCTCAAGAATTTGTGTATGTATGTGTAATGAGCCTATGTTAACCTCGGAGATTATAAATTCAACCTTTCATCTAGTACAGCTGTCCAATATAGTTTTCTGCAGTGCTGATAGAACCTCACCTCCCGTTCTCTAAACAAACTCAGTCACATGGGTTACGGGAAGAGCAGTTTTATTTCCAGACACTGTTTACTGAAAAAACTTGGTCGTTTTTTGGACTTTGTTGTCTTACGGACAAAATAAACTAGCCTGTACCAAATGGTTTTGTAAAAGTTTAAACAAGAATCTTGTGTGACTTATGGCCATCCTTTGAAAAAATGTGTTATAATTCCAATAGCAGCAACATAAATAGCACTGAACGAATCAATCATTACCATTTATGAATGGAAATGCTCACAACCACATAGGTTTTGAAATTATTCTGTAAGGAATTAGTTTTGAAAGTAGCAAGCATGCAACTTTGGACCATCATTATAGTCTAAGGAGTCTAGCTAAGGTCTAATGAACAATAAATCTGCAATCTTCACACTTCCATATCAGTTTGCATTTAATTTAGTAAAAAAGTTAATTGGCATTTTATCATGAATTTTTCCTGTTGTACCCAATTTTGTATGCTATTTGGCCTAATACACACATTTTTGCAAAACGTATTTTCCCTAACATTTACCGGTATATCTTCTCCACTATAATGCATTTTTATTTATCATGCAACATACCTTTCTATATGCATTTTTGTACACAGTACTTGGCTGGAAAAAAATGTATCACACCATTCAGAGAAGGGAGAATTTCAAAGGATGGCTATGTTTTGGTTCACGTATTGTTTCATAAAGTGTTAAGCTGCTTAGGTGTCATGGACTGGTTGGATGCAGAGCAATGGTGGGAGGAACCTGCTGGGGAATACCCAAAGGAAGGAGGTTCAGAGCCAGGGGACTGGTGCTGGGATGATAGTGACTGGTCAGAGGGAGAAGACTGGGAGGAGGAGGTGTCGAAACCTGAACAGGGCTTGGTGAGAAGGGAGAGTCTGTGGCAGAGAGAAGTCCAGAGTCATAAGTGGAAGCCAGAGAGTGGGATGAGGGAGGCCAATAGGCAGAGATGAAGAGGCACGGGTGTCCTCCTCCTGCTGCTGCTGCGACTAGCTCACCCCTGGTCTCCCAGAATGCAAAGATGCATGAAGTGGGAGGAGCAAAGGCAGTCAAGCAGACGCAGTCTCAGATTGCTTGAGAAAACCCCAGGAGAGGAGGGTACTTAGGCAGCTGTGGGAAGGCAGGGACTTTCAGTCTCCGCAATTGCCTCTTGCAGGCCCATTCCCCCCTCCTCCGCTCAGGTGAGCAATCAGTTAAAGAGACCACACAGTTGAATGGGATCAGAATAGGCCACAACATTATTGACTACAGATGAAGTGGTTTGGCATAGGCATTGGGTAAGAGTTTATTTCCGGGCTGCCTACCGGAAATGACATCAGGGTCCACCCGGCAGCGGGGGTTCCTATGACATACATGAAATAGGGGGATCGCTGCAGGAATCGCTGCCTCTAGGAGCGCTGAGGCCCAAGCCCCCAGCCTGGACAAATGGACAGAAGCAACTCCATCACAGATCCCTTTAATGAGATACCCTGTTTCTGGAGGGGAAAGCGGGGGTGCAACCCCAGCCCCCAACCAAGGCTAAGGTTACCCAATGCCTAAACCGCCAAAGTTGTGATGATTGCTATGAGGTAGGCAAAACCTCTAGGTCATAGCCAATTCGCCTGTTAGGCAAGTTCCTACCCGGCCGCAAAAATACAGTGAGCCATAGCAAGGTCAATTAAATGAGTAAATGCCCAAATACTGGAGTGGGTGGGTTGATCCGATGAAGAAGAGCTGGGTGTCGGAGGCTGGGCGGGCTGCTTTAAATCCCCTGGGAGTGGACCGGAGGGTAGCTTGATTGTTCCCTCAGACCAGACCAGCCCTCCGCACCAGCCTACCATTGGCCAAATTGGCAGGCTGATGCAGAGCAGAATTTCAAGCTGGGAGCATGAGCCTAAGCTCGCGCTCTGACAAGGAGAGACCTCAAAACACAAGCCCGCACCATTGGCAGGGCCGTCCCGCAAAGCTGCCACACCCCTAAAAGGGGGCAAGCAGACATGTGAGCAAGACCTACCCCAAAGGAGTTGCTGTGCTCATTAAACCTGCCCCCCCCCCGTGCAGATCCTGTGGCTGTTTTGTTTTTTCTTTAAAAAAAAAGAGTTTAACTTCACCTCCTCCCTGTGATTTACTGCTGGCTTGCTCCTGACAGTAGTTTCATCTGTAAAGGTGAACTGCTTCTAATTAATCTCCCATCCCAAGTGAAAGGACGGACTAGCAGAATTCCGCCTGTGTTGCCTTTGATTCAAACCAGTGTTTACAGCCAGCACATTTGGTTAGCAGAAGCTAAATAGGTAAATACCTATTTGAGTGAACTGTACTATGATAAGTAGGGTTGTCATATGTCTGGAATGCTGATGTTGGCAGCAGCGTCTGGGTGGAAATCGGGAAAGTGTCCGGGAAAATCCGATCATATGGTAGCCCATGTTGGCAGTGTCGTTTCTGCTGTTTTCTCATAAAAATAGCTCAAAAACAGCTTTTCTTTTGAGATTTTGCCCAAAAAGCTCAACACCTTTGGGCGGGGGGAACCTCAACAACCTTTCTGTCCAGATTTTCACTGTTTGAAATATGGCAACCCTAGAATAAGTGTGCTTCTTTGAAGTCACACCAACCGCTGCCTTATAGTGCTCATTTATATAATTAGTCTTGTCTGAGCAGCTGACAAGTTTGCGCTGTGCTGCCCATCGGCTTCTCGTTTTAGAAACAGCAATTCAGTAAACACAGCAATCCCACCACTTTCTACCTCAGCCCATTCTCTTCATATCTCCCTAAAAGTGTAACATAAGCACCTTCTGTTAAACTAAGGAGCAGACGCTAAAAATACGGCTTGATTCTTTTATATTTGAAAGGAACTGTTTACACGTGAAGGAACTTCCCTGAAATTCATTGGGCAAGTAAATCCCATAAGCAATCTTTCTTTTTTAATGACCTACCCAATCTAGGTTATGAATTGGCCAGTTGAATTCTGAATGATTGAAAGCTTTACATGGACTTAGTAAATCATCGGAAAGCCAAGATCTGCTACAAAGTGCATATTGAGTGTAGAAGCTGCCTGTGTACTGTGGCAAATATGCCTGGAAAGGACTGGAGCCTTCCTGGAAAGGCTGAGCCTTGTTGGATTGCTGTCATTAGCGGCCAACTGAGGGCTACTCTACACATCATGCTATCCCAGACAGATTCAACGAGCATCATCTTCTCCACAGTGCTACCACTGTAGCATGCGGCACTGTGCATAACAGTCTTCAGAACCACAAGTAATGTGCTTTTTTAATTGTTTCTTTGCAGCAGCATCCAAGACTCGCAGGAGTCGCAACAGATTTTGGCCTTTCTCAGCTGAGCTGAGGCGGGGGGCGGGGGGCTACATCAGCAAGTGTAGCTCTCATCCCTTTTGAGCCAGAGATACACCAGCACAACTCTTTCCCCCAGCTCAGCTGGCATAATTTAAAATGGCAGAAGAAGAAGAAGAAGAAGAAGAAGAAGAAGAAGAAGAAGAAGAAGAAGAAGAAGAAGAAGAAGAAGAGGAGGAGGAGGAGGAGGAGGAGGAGTTTGGATTTGATATCCCACTTTATCACTACCCGAAGGAGTCTCAAAGCGGCTAACATTCTCCTTTCCCTTCCTCCCCCACAACAAACACTCTGGGAGGTGAGTGGGGCTGAGAGACCTCAAAGAAGTGTGACTAGCCCAAGGTCACCCAGCAGCTGCATGTGGAAGAGTGGAGATGCGAACCCGGTTCCCCAGATTACGAGTCTACTGCTCTTAATCACTACACCACACTGGCTCTCATAATTTAGGCTAGCATATATTTCCAAAAAGTGGTGTTCCAGGGAAGTGTTCTTTCTCCTTCTTTGGCAATCACTTGTAGCCGAGCAAGATTGTCTTCCATGAACATGTCTTAACAATGAGTCCGTAAGTGACTGTGGAGGCCAATTCTGGATCCACATGTCCTTCCACAGTGGGGATGTAGGTTTCCGGGCGGGAGTTGATCATGGTGAGGGTTTGCCAAGTGTGCCTTCCTCTTAGCACGTTTCTCCCTTTCGTCCTGAGTTCGAGCATCTTCAAAGTCCACGACACCTTTGGTAAAGGCTGTTCTCCAATTGGAGTGCTCGCAGGCCAGTGTTTCCCAGTGGTCGGTGTATATACTACATTTTTTAAGATTTGCATTGAGAGATTCTTTAAACCTCTTTTCTTGACCACCAGCTTTCCATTTTTAAGATCGGAATAGAGTAGTTGCTTTGGAAGATGATAATCAGGCATCTGCACAATATGACCAGTCCAGGGGAGTTGTGGTGGTGTAGCAGGGATGGGACAGAGAAAGGAGAGACTTACACCTGTTGCAAACTATGTTCAGCTCAGTCATGTGACCTCGGACCCAATCCTGAAAACTCTGGCCCACACTCCCCAGCCAGCTTGGCTGGCAATAGCTCATCCCAGAGGCTCCTGAGCAGAGTTTGGAATAAGGGTAATGAACACCTGTGAATGTTATGCTATGGCTAGGATGGCTCTGTTTTACTACATTTCATTCTGCTTTTTAGACAGCTAGTGCCTCCCCAAGTGGCTTACAATAATCACTAAACGACACAAAATAAAATAAAAAAAATTCCTTCCAGTAGCACCTTAGAGACCAACTAAGTTTGTTCTTGGTATGAGCTTTCGTGTGCATGCACACTTCTTCAGATACACTGAAACAGAAGTCACCAGACCCTGATATATAGTGAGAGGGTGGGGAGGGGTATTACTCAGAGGGGTGGTGGAAATGGGTGAAAGGTTGATAGCTGTGGTAAACCTGTTGACGACTGTTAATGGCTGCAATTAGTCTTACAGGAAAAAGCAAGGGGTGAGAAGGTTAAAAAAGCTTTGTCATGTATAATGAGATAAGAATCCAATGTCTTTGTTCAGACCAGGTCTCTCCATGGTTTTAAGCTTGGTAATGAGTTGCAATTCAGCAACTTCTCTTTCCAGTCTATTTCTGAAATTCCTTTGCAATAAGACAGCTACTTTGAGATCTTGTATAGAGTGTCCTGGGAGATTGAAGTGCTCTCCTACAGGTTTCTCTGTCTTGTGATTCCTGATGTCAGATTTATGTCCATTTATCCTTTGGCGTATATTGGCCTGTTTGTCCAATATAGAGAGCTGAAGGGCACTGTTGGCATTTGATGGCATACACAATGTTAGATGATGAGCAATTAAATAGTCCTGAGATGGTATGTTTGATGTTGTTGGGGCCAGTAATGGTGTTGTCCGGGTGTATGTGGCAGCAAAGTTGGCATCTGGGTTTATTGCAGGCTCTGGTGCCAGTGTCTGTGTTTAGTCTGGTTGTAGTATTGTTGTGGGTGAGGAGTTGTTTAAGATTGGGTGGCTGTCTGTAGGCGATGAAAGGTCTTCCTCCCAGAGCTTGAGAAAGAGAACTGTCATGGTCTAGGAGAGGTTGTAAATCTCTGATGATCCGTTGTACTGTTTTAACTTGGGAGCTGTATGTGATTACTAGTGGTGTTCTGCTGTTTTCTTTTTTGGGTCTGTCTTGCAGCAAGTTCTCTCTGGGTATCAGTCTGGCTCTGTTGATCTGTTGTTTAACTTCATCCGGTGGGTATTTTAGTTCTAAAAAGGTTTGCTGTAGATCTCTTAGGTGAGAGTCTCTGTCTGTAGAGTTGGAACAGATGCGGCTGTAACGTAGGGCCTGGCTATATACAATGGATTGTTTGGTATGTTTGGGATGGTAGCTAGAAGCATGTAGATATGTCTGTCGGTCAGTAGGTTTACGGTATAAGGTGGTGTCTATGCGCCCATCCTGTATTTTTATAGTAGTGTCCAAAAAATGTATTTCTTGCATAGATTGGTTGATAGTTAGGTTGATGGTGGGGTGAAAGTCATTGAATTTCTGGTGGAAGGTGTCCAGGGTCTGTTGACCATGTGTCCAGATAATAAAAATATCATCAATGAATCGCAGGTACAAGAGAGGTTTGAGTGGATAGGAGTTTAGGAAGCATTGTTCTAAATCTGCCATGAAGATGTTGGCATACTGTGGGGCCATGCCAAGGACTAAACGACACAGTCCTTGTTATCAGACTAAAAATATGGGTAGGGGGGTGGAGGGGGAAAGTGGCCTTTCCAAAACAAATGCATGAAAAATCTGCCTGCAAATTGTATGCATTTGGGACACATTTTGTGTGCCCTCTTTCCAGAAATAACGGCATCATCATCAACAACAACAACAACAGCAACAACGTATTACCCACCCTATTTCCTAAGGTGCCAGGGTGGATTACAACAATTAAAACAAAATGTGAACATTAAAACACAATATTAAGCAATGTTGAAAACAACTTAACATTACAGAAATAAGTTGAATATACATCTCAAGTGTCGAAAGCCGCCGTAAAGAGCTTTTGCAGTGCATTCCACCCAAAAAAGTTGCATTATTTAATGTAAACTGTGTCTATGTTTGTGCACACTTGGGGGACTGAAACTGCACTGCAACATCCTGAGGAATGTGTATTCCAGTTGTTAGCTGCTTTCCAATCCTCTGCAAAAAGCAGGCTGAACAAGTTCCACCTCCATCCCTAGCTTCACAGCTGAGTGAGGATTTGAACCCAGGTCTTCCTGATTCCATGTACAGAACTAAATCACTTCGCACCATATTATTCTGAGCCCTGCAGCACAGATTGCCAAGCCAAAGCTGAGAAAACATACCTAGATGTGTGGATACGGTGTTAGGAACCTAGCTGTTTTCATTCTGCTTTGTTTTTTGCAAACACAAGTGACAGGTATGTGTATTTTCTTTAGCACTCCATCAGCTTCTATGAGCCATCCAGTCTCCCATAAAATTATCTTGTCCTAGCGGAAAACAAGGATGAAAGGAGTGTGCTTTTGACCAGCTATGAGCTATTAAGTTGAAGCACCATGCCAAGAGAACAATTTTAATTGCTTGGCACTTGGAGAACCAACCGCAAATGTTAAATCCATTACTCCTTAAAGAAAAAACAACAACTATTGGCTGCATTACAAGAGAGAGTGTTAACCTGTAACACCATCTTTTGTGAGCACTTAATTTAATGCTATTAGGCTTTGAAAAAAATGAAATTGCTCCTTAAAGAGAGTCTTGTCAGTTCTCCCCGTGCAGAACTGAGAAAATACAGCACTTCCTTTCTGCCCGTTCAGTGAAAACTGCATCACATTCTCATTGATTCCCTCTTTTACTTCTCTTCCCTGGGGTCCAAAAACTGCAGCCCTCACTGCCCCACAACTGCCACCAAGAAATATTTGTCAGTCTTGTTATCCAGACTATGTGACACCCCTTATATCCATGCATTGTGTCTGCTCCTGCATCCAGCACACAATGCTCAGTCATTCCTTCAAAGTCCTCCATCGCCCCCCCTCTCTCATATATATATATATATATATATATATATATATATATATATATATATATATACACTGTATATCCCTGCCTCTGCCTGTGACCATTACTCTTTCAGCTCCTTCTCAGCTATCTGAAGAAAGGCTGAGGGAAAACCTCTTTCTCTGGCACTCTATCTCTGTTATGACCATGATGGCTACTAGTCACAATGGCTATGCTGTTGCCTCCACAGGTAGGGAGTGGGTGGCGCTGTGGTCTAAACCACTGAGCCTCTTGGGCTTGCTGATCAGAAGGTCGGCAGTTTGAATCCGCACGACTGGTGAGTTCCCGTTGCTCTGTCCCAGCTTCTGCCAATCTAGCAGTTCGAAAGCACACCAGTGCAAGTAGATAAATAGGTACTGCTGTGGCAAGAAGGTAAACTGTGTTTCCGTGTGTCCTGGCTTCCGTCACGGTGTCCTGTTGCGCCAGAAGCAGTTTAGTCATGCTGGCCACATGACCCAGAAATCTGTCTGTGGACAAACGCCGGCTCTCTCAGCCTGAAGCGAGATGACCCACACCACATAGTCGCCTTTGACTAGACTTAACCATCCAGGTTCTCTGCTCTGGTTCGCCAGAAGCAGCTTAGTCATGCTGGCCACATGACCTGGAAGCTGTACGACGGCTCCCTCGGCCAGTAAAGCGAGATAAGCGTCGCAACCCCAGAGTCGGTCACGACTGGACCTAATGGTCAGGGGTCCCTTTACCTTTAACCATCCAGGGGTTCTTTAACTTTTTTACCTCACACCCCCCCCCCCCGGCCTCCACAGAAGGGGGCAGTAATGTTTCTGAATACCAGCTACTGGAAGTCACAGGAAGAGAGAGTGCGCTCCCATGCTTGGGTCTTCTTGAGGGTTTCCCACAGGCATCTGGTTAGCAACTGTGAGAACAGGGTGCTGGACTAGATTGGCCATAGGAGTCAGCTCCCAGGGGCCAAGGTCCCTTTGGCCCCTCCGATGAAATATTTGAGAGGGCCAGGCCTCCCCCAAAGTTGATGGGCATTGCCATTCAATGGTCTGTGTGTGCTGTGTATGGCAATTGCCTATGGGGCTTTCCTGGGCCCCCACAATATTTTATTCAAGTTGCCACCACTGAGATGGGCCATTGTTCTCTGTCTGTCTGTTGGTCTCTCTCTCTCTCTCTCTCTCTCTCTCACACACACACACACACACACACACAGAGAGAGAGAGAGAGAGAGAGAGAGAGAACACCCCACACAGAGGACCATTGATTTCACCACAAAGATGGAGGGGAAATTGGCAATTTTTGAATGTGTGTGTGAATTCTCTGAACTATGGTGAGTGGCCAGGCTTAAAGACAAAGTGGTTAAGCATTTTTTTAAATAGGAAAAAAACTGCTGCCATTTCCAGTAGAGCTAGCCTGCCCTCAGCAACCCAGCAGCATTCCTTTTTCAATTGGGGGACAATGTCCTCTGGGAACTTTTTCTCTCTGAAGAAGTCAGTTAAAAAATAATGATTTAAAACTGATATTTTGTGCTAGGGTGGCACAGTGCATTAATCCACTTTAATTGGGCAGGCCTAAATTTCCAGCAGGTGCTTGACAGCCTGGAGTCAACTATGGTTAACATCTTCTTATGACTTTTTATCATGGTCAGTGTACTAGATTTCGCGTGCTCACCTTACCGCTTGAGTACACAAGTGTGTCTGTCCTGATTTCAGCATCTTGCTATTCTCAAAAATGATGTCCAAGTGTACTTTTAATCACAGGGGTGCGGACAACTTTTCCTTTTGGAAATACAAACTTCAGCGTGTGGTGAGACCAGGTGGGAGAATGAAATTTGCAAATGATTGACTTTATTGTTTTGTTGCTCTTAAGCTGTGAAACCATTGGTGACCTCATTTAACTCAAGTCTGAATTCATTCAAGTAGAATTATGTAAAAGAAGGTGGAGAGAATGCATTGACAGGCATGCATAAATTTCTACACTCGGCATTGGAGGCTTTTGCTACAAAATACTGAGGAAACAAACAAAGTCCCCAAAGGCAACAACACCAAACAGATCCAAGGAGGTTCTGTATCTTCCCAGTTCTCACAAGAAGGCACCAATAAATTAGATTCTGAAGTGTTTTCATGTAGTGCTGCTGTCTTCAAACACTGCAGTGCCTGTGACAAACGCCTTTATTAATTACTTCATAGGCTTTCAAACATTCATGGATGTGGGGACATTTCTGTGCTGATGAACTGGCTTGTCCAGTCTCCTGAAAGGGAGCCTAGCTTTTTATTCTGCTAAACAGAACTTTTATTCCTTTGTATTACAGAACATACAAATTGCCTTGGGATATATATATGTGGAAGGAGAGTCACAACTTATTAATAATACATTTCTGAAAATATGGATTCACTGCTTTACTCCACCACCACCAAAAAGAAAGAAAGAGAATGTTTTATAATACAGAAATAACTTTAAGATATTGTTTTGTAACTCTTGGAACGGAACCCTGATTGTGAAAGGAAAGGAACATCTAATTTAGATATCCAGAGGAAAATTTTCATGTACTCCAGCCCCTCATAAAACTCATCAGCATATTAAGTACAATTTTTTCCTAAGATACACATGTTCCTAAGCAGTTTTGCCTAGTATAATGCACTTTATATGTTATTATTGCTAATGTATGCATTTATATGCACATTTTACCCTAGTATATGCATTTTGGTATGCATTACTTGGCTGGAGAAGTGCATTGCAAAATTCAGAGAAGTGTGAATTTTGAAGGCAGGCTGTGTTTTGGTTTGGGTACTGTTTCAGAAAGTGTAGATTCTCCCACAAATGAGAATGGAATTTGATTTCTTCCCCCATTCCTAGTCCCAGCCTTAGAAGTGGGAAGGAAGCAAGCTTGGGAGGAATGATGGGAGCTGCCACACTCATGCACATCCATATCTGAAAACACATCCGGGCATTTGTGCATGTCTTAGGAGCAGGTTATTGCAAACGGTTTCCATTGTAAACTTGAGAATATCGCCAATATCACTATTGGCAGTAGTAGTAATAGGCAGGATTGAGCAATTGTGTCACATACAGTTTTGATGTTGCAGTAGAAAATGTGGGCTGACCAAAGATGTTGCACTTCAATTGATGCAACCACAGCATCCACCATGGAGAGATGCAAAGTACAGGAATTAAATGGTGGCAGAACATGTTGTTTGCAAACCGTGAAAAGGGATTTTTATGTACCTCTTTACAAGGAGACCCAGGTGACTCCTGTGGGGGATGGGCTCTAGATATCCAGATGTGCTGTGATATTATGAGGCTCTCACTGTAACGCAGGATCAATTTGTCACTCTAAGGACCTAGCTTTAATGATGTGATTAGCCACCAGATTGCGGTATTTTGAAAAATAAAAGAACAAGGTGGGGGTTGCCATCAGCACCGTAGCATGTTGACAGGGGGGTGGTTTAAGCCTCTCCCCACCCTCCAGTCGTGATCTTGGGGAGCACCGTGCTGCAATTACCGGTAGCAGTAATAAAAACCTTACCTAACTCTTATGTGAGGGGGAGATTTTTATCAAGACTTTTGTTGAAGTGGGAAAGTTTAAACCTCCCCTCCCTGTACACTGTGGCGCTGATAATCACCTCTCACCTGTCCCTGGCATTTTATTTTCATATACACCACAACAGGATTGCTAATCACATGATTAACATATTGTGCAGGCAGGCCCTCAGCTTCAGGAGAAAGATGCAAGTTTGGCATGGAATATACTTCTCTGCGCAATTGGCAGAGTACAGGCTGGGCTGAACGGCTCTACGTATTTCATCCACCTTGCACATGATTTATACTAATCCTTTAAGGTGGGGTGCAGCCTGCAGGTCTAATTAAACCCGGCGTAGGTCATACACTCATAGAATCATAGAATTGTAGAGTTGGAAGGAAGAGCTCTCTAGGGTAGTCTAGTCCAACCCCCTGCAATGCAGGGATCTTTTTGCCCAAAGTGGGGCCCGAACCCACAACCTTGGGATTAAGAGACTCCTGCTCTACCGACTGAGCTATCCTCCGGTTCCCCCCGAAACCAAGTGTCACAAGTGAAGTGAAGTGCAGGGCATGTAGAGATGTGGCAGCCCATGTGCAGTTGGTAGCCTTAAAGTGTGCTCCTGGTTGTGCAGTGGCAAGAGAGGCAGGCTGTTACCAGTGATGATTGACAGTTAGAACGAGCCTGTTGGGATTGACTGTGCTACTGAGTACTCCCACGGGGGACTCAGCCAACACCTGTCCAAAGCAGGACATGAGGACCTCCGGCAGGCTTGAATTCACCACCACAACTCCAGGACTCACTTGCCTTGGGTTTTCTTTTGCAATGTGGTTTGTCATGCTATCTTTAAAAAAAAATGATCACCTGGTGTCATATTGAAGCCAGGTGATTGACAGGTGGCCAACACCCCACAATCCTGTCAAAGTGGCCACAGGGGTTGTCAGAACTCAGGATGCTGTCTACCTGTTGGATCCAGCTCACACACTCACACACACTGATTTAACGGGTATTTATTTTCTTTTTTGCTTAATTATCATTTTGCTTTCTGTCCAGGTGTCATTGCTACTTCTCATAATTTAGAAATCTAGAAAATGCTTTTTTAGAAAAGGTGCATGTTTCTTCAATTTCTCTTGCATATTCTCTTAAATTCTCTTCATATATCAATTTACTGGAGATACAACATAGTTACTATAACTTGCCATATTAAGTGCTTGGTTGGCAGTTGCAGTTTTATTTAATCTGAATTCTCCTTCCTCACTTGTTCCTATGCTGCACATGGCAGTATAAATCCAGTAATAAAATAAGAATATAGTTTTGCTTTCAATCACTGGTGTATCAACTTTCAGCATCAGTTGTGCATTTCCAGATTTATACTGTGACAACATGAAAACACAACAAGCCTAATCCGGTGGGAGAATTGGAATTTTAATTGCATATAAATTCTTCTTCTAGTGCAATGTGTTTTTTCTTATTTGAAGCCTGATGAAAGAAAAATAAGCACTTTACAATCTAGGGATATTTGGAGATTCCATTCTTTACAGCCTAGCTGAGGGGGGGGGGTTTTCCAGCTGATGAGCGGAAGGCAAAATTGATTGATTGATTGATTGATTGATTGTATTTTTACCCCTCTCTTCAGTTGGAAAAAAAGTTCCCATAGCATAGTGACTTAGAAACATCTGTAATATGACCGTCCCTGTCCTCAGACTCACAGTCTAAAAGACACAACACAAGAAGAGAATAGATCAGGGGCGGGGGGAGTCAGACATATGTACATAAGAAGAGTCTGCTAGATCAGGGCAGTGATCACTGGACATCTAGTCCAGTGAAAAACCAGCAAGCGTGTTTCGACCACAAGGGCATTCTCCTCTCCTTTCGTTTCCAGCAACTGATAGAAGCATTGCTGCTTCCAGCTGTGTAGGCAGAGCACAGCCATTGTTGTCAGTAGCCTTTGGTAGTCTTCCTCTCCTCCTAATGAGGAAACATGTTTGAAGTGCTATGATCCTGCTACAGTGCAGTAAAGGTAAAGGCACCCCTGACCATTAGGTCCAGTCGTGTCCGACTCTGGGGTTGCGGCGCTCATCTCGCTTTATTGGCCGAGAGCCGGCGTACAGCTTCCGGGTCATGTGGCCAGCATGACAAAGCCGCTTCTGGCGAACCAGAGCAGCGCACGGAAACGCCGTTTACCTTCCCGCCGGAGCGGTTCCTATTTATCTACTTGCACTCTGACGTGCTTTCGAACTGCTAGGTGGGCAGGAGCTGGGACCGAGCAACGGGAGCTCACCCCGTCGCAGGGATTCGAACCGCCGACCTTTTGATCAGCAAGCCCTAGGTTCTGTGGTTTAACCCACAGCACCACCTGGGTCCCTGCTACAGTGCAGATGGGGCCTTAATTGCTTAGGTATTATATATCTGGTTCTTCCCCAACAAAGATATACCCCGACTATAAATTTGAGAGTTTTTTTTTTACCTTTATGGGCCAACATGATTATCTTTCCTATGAGAACTTTTTCTGGGCTCTACTGTAAAAAATAATAAATAAAAGGCTGAAAAATACTGATTATGGGATGTTGCGGGTGGTGAGTGGGTGGGTAGGTGGAATCCTAACAGTCCTGTCAATCTGTGTATGCCAGTTATCGGTTGTTGGTAATGCTTAAAAGTAGAAATCTGCTTGTGTAACGCTTGGGAGCAGCTGGGTGGGAGTGTTTTTACGAAAGCCACCAGAGTGTTTTCACAAAACAAAGGCTATATCTGTTTTGGTTTAACTTGGGAGCACTTTAGGAGAAGTTATTTTTGATTCCCGGCAGCTTCTGTGCCGCAGAGTGGAACCCCGACCTGATTTCGCGCCGCCTTTATGCAAGGCTCGTTTCCATCTCCAGCTGCCACTAATGCTCTGCGGCGATGAGTGAAAGGTTAATGTGCTGCAAAAGTAACTGTGATAATCCTGGGCTGTAATTTACCCTATTTACTGTATCAATACGAATTAATACTCAGATGAATTAAACAGAACAGGAAATGACTGGATGAGCAGCATATATTTCTCTCTCTCTCTGTCTCTCGTCTCTCCTTCCATCAGCAGACCCTCATTTAATTAGGCACCACAGCAGCTGTAGGAGGTGCTTCCCTTTTGCCATTTTGTGCAAACCTTGATTTTTTTATTATTTTTTAAAGCTTTAGAGAGCAGTGATTCAGGAGGTAAAAACAGCAGGACTTCGGGTGTTATTTATAAACTCTGTGCCGGAAACTATTTCAAGGTCTGCAGCAGGGTAACTCAAGCACCATTTACTTTACCCAGTAATTTCAAGCGCAGAGGCTCAGTGACAGAGCTAATGGCACCGTTGCCCCACTGGAACCACATTAACTTCTTGATCATTTTGGCTCAAATTGACAAAAAAACCAAAATGAAACAAAAATTCTCGAAGTAATGTCTGCCACCAAAGGCACCAATTGGCTCACTTAATCCTGCGGAATGGTGATAGCTTTAGATGTTACGGCATCTGAAGCGAAAAATTGAAATGACACACACACTCCACACACATTTGGCCTTAAAAAAAAAAAAATTGGTGGTGAGCCATAACTCTTCCTATAAATAAATAAATAAGCCACTTTTCCAGGTCTCTGTCCAACTAAGGCATAGTCTAAGGAGATCTGCCAAAATTAAGTTGATTAGGTGGTATTCAATTCAGTCCTACTCAGAGTAGACCCATTGAAATTAATGACTCTAAGTTAGGATATGGCCACACTCTTGTTTTCTGAGCACCAATTGCATTTCTAGTGCTGAGCTTTTACTCCCTGTTCGCGTGATGTCATCCAAAAGGCATTTGTATCCTGTACTTTGTTATGAAATACTACTACAATCAAACCTCGGTTGTCAAACATAATCCATTCCGGAAGACCGTTCGACTTCCGAAATGTTCGACAACCAAAAACTGAAAGCGGAAGCCTCAATACAATAGGGAAACTCAAAACGGAAGCCGTGTAGCACGTTCAGCTTCCGAAAATTGTTCGGAAACTGGAGCAGTTACTTCCGGGTTTTTGGCATTTGGGAGCCGAAACGTTCCAAAACGGAGGTGTTCGGGAACCGAGGTTTGACTGTATTTGATGCCTTGTTTCTCCAACCAGCTTCACATCTGTTGGAGTCCTTAAACCATTCCTAATTCATCTCTAGCCAAGGTGTGAACACCTTCGCACAGAGTAAAGGCATCCCAGCCAGTGGAAGTTGGGCAGCTGCTGACAAGACTGGGCTATGATTTCCTTGCTATCTTGTGGCCCCAACTCCTTGGAACCCCTTATTGCAAAGAGTTAAAAGGAATTTGAGAGAGGGAGGCAGATAGAGGGACGGGTGGGAGTGAGGTTCACAAAATGGCCCATTGGTCCAATTATTCTTGGCCTTTCTCTAATTAGTATGGTAGTTTAGCTAGATGTGCTCGAAGATAAATGCCAAGCACTTTATAGCTCCCTGCCCTGTTGGAATGCTATTGATGGAGATGGAGTATAAGGAGTTCAGAGTAAGCCAAGTGGGGAATACTCTGTACAACCTGTGGGTCTCATGAAGCAATGGCTTTTTTTTTAATACAAGCAATTTACTACTTCATTAGGAGTGCAAGAGAAATTCAATTGAGTGTGTGTTTAATCTGTCAAATTCACCTTATCCGAAACAACATGAGAACATGATTTGGTTGGAGAACTGCCTTACAAAATTCTGATAAGTGAAAATAAATACAGATACTGAACATGCCATAGAATCGTGAAATTGGAGAATTGTAGAGTCGGAAGGGACCCTGAGGATCATCCAGTCCAACCCCCTGCAATGGAGGAATATGCAGCTGTCCCATACGGAGATCGAACCTGCAACCTTGGCATTGTCAGCACAACACACTAACCAACACAGCTATCCTAGAAGGATATGAATATGTACTTCCCTGGAGATCCAGAATGCACTTGTTTGTTATACTTAAAACTTGTTCTTCATTGCAGATGCCCTTTGCTTCATTGAGATGATGAAGCTTTGATTTATTAATGGATGCTCTGTATCTCTCCTCTCTAGGGGTGTGTGTGTGTGTGTGTGTGTGTGTGTGTGTGTGTCATTCCATGCCTAGCCTACTAATCCTGTGCTTGTAGTGCTGCCTTAAAATGTAAGTACAAAACAATGATGAGAAAGGGCAAGCCAGTTCTTTTGCACTTTAAAAGGGGCTCCTAAATATATCCTTTTAGAATACAGTTGTCAATGACTGTTCCCTTTAAAGTGGAAGAGGCGTATTGTATACCTTGCTTTGTAACTAAAAAAGAAAGAGCACTCTCCTCCAACTTCACAAACCTAGTGGGCACACTCTGGCCTCTGCCATCAGTGGTGGGAACAAGGGCCTCTGGAAAGCTGTTCCCTTGCCTACGGCAATTAATATCAGGGCAGCCTATTGCCATCCATTGGCTAGTCAGGGGTCAGCAAACTTACCAGGCCTCGGGCCGGTGTCTGCAGAGCTGATCGCGCAGCGGGCCGGAGGGCGGGGGAGCGCGCACCCATACGCATGCGCACAAGCTATTTCCGGTGCTCCTCCAACCCAGAAGTGGGCAGCCGCGCTGTGCCGCGCTGATAAGAGTGGGCGGTGGCAGCAGGCGGCAGGGGTCGCCGGGGGCCAGATAAATGAGCCCCTCGGGCCGTATCCGGCCCCCGGGCCATAGTTTGGAGACCCCTGGGCTAGATTAAGAGCAGCAGCGTCAATGTTTGCTTTCCTCTACCCTCCCCAATCATTTTCCTTGTGTCTGTTCAATTGTGAGCCTCGGGGCAGGGACTGTCTTCTGTTTTCAATATCTGTAAAGTACTTATAATGTAATCTCCAACATGGGAATGAGTGGGCTGCAAAGGCACAGATCCACTCAGTCCCTTCACCACCAGCTCAATGGGCAGGAGGTTTGGTTATACTAGGAACACAGCAATCTGATGGTGAGTGGGTGAAGCCCTCATTTCCTTTACTGCCAGTCTTCTTGGTTTCTGTGCCAGCTGAACAGGAGGGAGCTCCAGCTCCTGTTCTGTCCAGTTTCAGAATACAGTGGGCTGCTAGAGAAGGAATAGGGGATTCTGAGTTTATAACAATAATGTCTCCACTGGAAGCCTGCTTGATTTCTGCACTGGACAGAAAGAGGAGTCTTCCCCCTCCTTCCCATGCAGCAGAAACCCGAGCACTCCATCCATTCCACCAGAAGCCTGCTTTGTTTCTGTGCCAGGCAGGAAGCAGTCGAAGCATTGCACTCCCATCAGCAACACCCAGTGCTAGCTGGGGCTGATGGGAGCTGTACTCCAAAACATTTCTTGTGAAGGCTATACTAGGTACTGAACATAAGAGCCTGCTGGATCAGGCCAATGGCCCCTCTAGCTCAGCATCCTGTTCTCACAGTGGCCAACCAGATGCCTATAGGAAACAGACAAGCAGGACCAGAGCACAAGAGCACTCTCCTCTCCTGTGGCTTCCAGCAACGGCTCTTCAGAAGCATTGCTGCCTCCGACCAGAGCATAGCCATCAAGGCTTACAGCCATTGACGGCCTTATCTTCCAGGATTTTGTCCAATCTTCTTTTCAAGCCATCCAAGTTGCTGTCCATCCCTGCCTCCTGCGGGAGTGAGTTCTGTCAGGAGGTCCTACACATGAGTAGGAGTCTGGCAGAGACACATGCCCGACTGGCATCTTCTCTCCCTCCTGGTTGGTCTGGAGATTCAAAATCTTTCTCCAGCCCGAACATCACAGCGACTGATACCAAGAGGCATCTGCACACCTCAGGATCAGCAGAGTATAGGCAGTCAGCGTACAGACTCAGTGGCGCAGCATTTGGCTAAACTACGTTTATTTACATAAACACACGGAGCATCGTAACTCGGCTCCTTCCTCTTCAGCATCAGACAGCAAAGAGAAGAACAAAGGACAAACGTCCTACATCACGGAAACACAGTAATACAAACATCCTGTCTCCGTCACTTCCCACAATGTGGAATGAAAACATACACCGTCATGTGATAAAAACAATCCCATGACTGCAGCACGGAAAAAGAATCCTAACAGGTTGATGTCCTCCAAGTTGGTGTCCATCCCTGCCTCCTGCGGGAGTGAGTTCCATAGTTAAAGTCCTGTGCAAAGAACTGCTTACTTTTACCCCTCCTGAATCTTCCAGCATGAGCTTCCTGGAGAGCTTCTGTCAGTCAGTGTAGTAGACTTTGCTGAGCTAGAGGGACCAGGAGTCTGAGAGCACTTCCAGTCTGTTACCATTATTGTCGGGTATGCAAGCACATCCTGGCAAAATGAGTTTGTACAGTTACAGGTAGGTAGCCGTGCTGGTCTGCCGTAGTCAAAACAAGATAAAAAATAAAATAAAACAATTCCTTCCAGTAGCACCTTAGAGACATGCACACGAAAGCTCATACCAAGAACAAACTTAGTTGGTCTCTAAGGTGCTACTGGAAGGAATTGTTTTGTTTTTTATCTTGTTTTGAGTTTGTACAATTAGACTTCATTTGGAGTTCTTGCATAACAAGCCTTGACAGCCATCTGTCAGGAATGCTTTGATGGTGTTCCTGCTTGGCAGGGGGTTGGACTGGATGGCCCTTGTGGTCTCTTCCAACTCTATGATTCTATGATTCTAAGCCCTGCTTCCTCAAAATACCAGACTTTTCGCAATAAGCAATGCAATGGAAAAACACAGTAGAAAGTGTGGAATAACACTTGCCTTGATGCGCATCATCTAGCTTCTCCCAAGCAGATCAGGACAGATGCTCATTAAACAGCCAACGTAGTCTGATCTCCCTGCAAACAAATCGGGACAAATGCTCAATAAACAGGTTGTTTGGAAGTGCCCTGCCTTAGTATAAGGCAGCTTCCTGTATTTTGATGTCCCTATGTTTCCCCAGCACCTAGGTGCTATAAATGCTTAATAAACAATACATATTATTGTTATAAAGTATGAGGCTTGACCCTGTTTCATTCCCATGTTTGCACTTCAAGATGACTCTGACTGCTTTCCATCTGTTTGAAACTCATCTTCTGATTAAAGAGGCACTTTAAAGAGAGTCTCTCTTAATTCCCTCCCTGGCATTTCCTCCTCCTTTGAAGTTGATAAATGTCTAATTTCCCAGTCTTTCAGATGCGCTTAAGCTATGGAACCTTTAAGCTCCCATAAGGCTGTGGGGAGCTTATGCAACCTTTGGTCCTGACCACAATGTCATCCGTGAGACATGCCAAGTATTTCTTGGGTAGAAGCAAATTACGAACTGTTCTGTTTACTTATAGTAAGGAATGAATGCCTTCCCCTGCATCGTTTGGGTTCCATGAATTGAAACATTTATTTTCCATAGATGGAAGTATTTTGACCAGCAACACAATAAAGCCACAACATCCCCATCACAAGAATGTATGTTGGTATATGAGCCATAAGTAGGGACCCAGGTGGCGCTGTGGGTTAAACCACAGAGCCTAGGGCTTGCTGATCAGAAGGTCGGCGGTTTGAATCCCTGCGACGGGGTGAGCTCCCGTTGCTCGTCCCAGCTCCTGCCCACCTAGCAGTTCGAAAGCACGTCAAAGTGCAAGTAGATAAATAGGAACCGCTTCGGCGGGAAGGTAAACGGCGTTTCCGTGAGCTGCTCTGGTTCACCAGAAGCAGCTTAGACATGCCACATGACCCGGAAGCTGTACGCCAGCTCTCACCCAATAAAGCGACTCCAGAGTCGGACACGACTGGACCTAATGGTCAGGGGTCCCTTTACCTTTACCTTTATATGAGCCATATACTCCATTTTAGTCATAATTGTGAGAGAGACAGGGAGAGTAATTTACACTATGAAAACCACATCCTTGGAAATGATTTCATTTACTCAAGTGGGACAATCGTGAGTCGCTAGCTCTCGCTTCAGGTTAGACTGTGTATCTGTTGCCCAAATGTTTAGGGAAGAAAATTGAAGTACTTCGAACCCAATCCACCACAGAACAGAGTGCTTCCATGCATGAAGTGAGGAGAGATCTGGTGGCAGCCCCTTGTACCTCACGGGATATGACTCTGGAAGATGCCCTGTCCAAGGGGGGAGGGCGGCTTTGTGGAGAGTGTAGCTGCTACATGGAGGAAGAGCTGAAAATCTTCTGTACCCAAGCAGAAGACCACCCACAGTGTTTTGCAACCCACTTCTTAATTTTTTCAGGGTATAGTTTAAATCTATTAACCTATTACAGCACATAAGCTTTTAATGGAGTGATCCATTACAAGAAAAAAAAAGTTGAGCGCATTCTTTGAATTAATTAAATGTTATTTTATACAAAAACATAATTATTCTTATGAGGAGAACACCTGGCCCGCAGTTTGTTTGTGTAATTAAGCTGTGCCGTGGGTTTTCATAAAAGATGGACTTAAAGATTTTCTGCAACTGCTTGACTGAACATGTATGTGCGGAATAGCACTTCAAGCAACGAATTCAGGAGAACTTGTATGATTGATTTGAAGCTTTATTTTGGAAGGAAACCCATGTAATCAGCATCAGCATTCAGAAAACTCTGTAGCTGGTTCCAGTGCTGATACCCGGGGCCTATGCTGCTCAACAGAGTCCAATTAAGCCCATGGATTGTATGTTGCCAACATGTGGGAGAAAATCTCCCTGCACAGATGCAAACAGGAGATGCAAGTTCATTAATCAGAAATGTGCTGAGCAACAAAATATGGCTGTATCCCATAATCATTGGGCTCCTCTTCCCTTCCGTGTGCAGTCAATTGGAATAGTTAGTTTAGTTCATTGGATTTACGAATGACTCCCCACAACAGAATGCCCCAAAGCAATTTGTAAGACTAAAATACAGTGATACAGTAGATATGTATACACTAGGGGCTGCCCCCCCAATGCCTGCACTGCTTGCCACCCCTATCCACTCCTTTGCCAACCACCCTTTCCCCACCCTTAACCCCACCGCTCCCCCTCCTCACCCCACAGCTGTTCCCTCGCTTCCCCGATTGCCTGCCATTTGTCACGCTGCAGCTGGGGTGGCCGCTGCACTACAAAGCGCGATTACAGCCTTATAAAGGTAAAGGTAAAGGGACCCCTGACCATTAGGTCCAGTCGTGTCCGACTCTGGGGTTGCGGCGCTCATCTCGCTCTATAGGCCAAGAGCCAGCGTACAGCTTCCGGGTCATGTGGCCAGCATGACTAAGCCGCTTCTGGCGAACCAGAGCAGCGCACGGAAACGCCATTTACCGTACCTTCCCGCCAGAACGGTTCCTATTTATCTACTTGCACTTTGACGTGCTTTCGAACTGCTAGGTGGGCAGGAGCAGGGACTGAGCAATGGGAGCTCACCCCGTCGCAGGGATTCGAACCGCCGACCTTTTGATCAGCAAGCCCTAGGATCTGTGGTTTAACCCACAGCGCCACCTGGGTCCCCTTATACAGCCTTATAGTTTTATGTATATAGGAAGATAGACATAATGGGAAACAAAATAAGAGTCAAAACATCCAATCATCGGTGCTGCCCAGAGGCCTAGGAAAACAAAACAAAACAAAAAATTGCCTGGCATTAGAACAAGAAAACGCTGGTGCCAGGTGGGCCTTCTTGTGGCCTCCATAGGCAAGGAACAACAGCAGAATTCTCTCATCATTCATTAATTCTCATTCTCAGACTGTTGAACGAAAAACGATGAATGGATGGAGAATATAATACTGGGGAATTTTAAGCTTTCAGGCAGGGGTGGTTAACCTTTTCACAGCCCAATGGCAACAGTGGTGGCCACCCTTATCAAGGCCACATGCTAGTAGTGGATGTGGTCAGCTGTGCGCACGCATACTTCCCTCATGCAGACCACATACACTCACCACATGTACAATGCAAAAATGCACACATACAGCACATACACAGCATGCAGGCACATACTATCTCTCTCATGCAAATGCATGCACACACATGCACGCACAAGCATGCAAAATGGCAGCAAGTAAAACAATTTAAAACAGGAGGTTGGCGTTAGGAGAACAAATTGCCCCTCCTACATTGGTCCCCTGTACCGTACTCCACATTCTTCAGGAGGGTCCCTGAGACTCTAGACAGGCTTTTCAGGGGCCACAGGGGGCTACAGGGGGAATTAAGAAAATTTCCTTAATTTGTCTTGGTATCCGAGCCATTAATTTGAATATACGCATATGAAACAAAAGCAGAACCAGCCCACCTTCTTTGCCGAAGAACCACCTCACTGATCAGAATGTAAGTAAGCATTCTGTAAGAAGCAGAATATAAAGTGTCAAGCTTTTACTGATTTTGATAGAAATGCAATAAAAAGGACAGAAATTCAGTGGGGTGTTTGTTTTTTGCAATCTAATGTTTGTTGTACGACGTTTCATTTGTGCTACAAATAACTGAAAAACAGAAGCCTTCATTTTTGCTGTCTCGTTTAATCCTACGAGTTTGAGAAAACTATGGGAAGTGTATTTAATAGGGAAGCCATGAAAAACCCAGACACTTTGGCTTAAAAGTGGTTTCATGCACCATACATTGTTTGTTAGTAGTTCACCTGGATTCAGTCAAAGCCAAGGTACAAGAAAATGTCAAAATGATAAAATTCTCATAATAACAAAGTGACTTTTTCCCCCTTCACAGCTGCCAGCTTGCGTGATGATCTCACTAGATACTTTTGGTTTCATCATTCCCAAGGGGACACAATGACAGTTCAGGATCCTATCCAGATGAATCTCTGTGCTGCTCTTTGGACTGTGGTGTCCTATGTAATTGCTGACATGGATGAGAAGATACCAGTGTAATTAAAAAAAGAAAAGGAGGGGAAAGATTGATCTTTTCCAGAGAAGACAAGGAATGCACGTGGCCTGTTGCTGTGATTAAATCCTGTTTTTTCCTTTAAAAGCTTATGTCAAAGATGTTCCTTTAATTATGCAGGCCTGCTTCGATTTCCTGATGACTGTTTCCTGCTACCTATATTAAATTCTGTGATTTTTCTAGAGCTGATCTTCTGTGCCACTCACAGCAGCTTTCAGTAAAACAGGTGAACCCATTACCTCCTGAGTACTTTAAATAAATGTGTTGCATTGTACAATTCCGACACACTCTCTGCTTATTATGCACTTTGTGGGGACTGAGAGAGAAGGAAGAAAAATAAAGATGTTCAAACAATCTTGAAGAGTTCTCGGACTTGGATCTAGTTATGGGGAGAGAGGCAAAAGTGGGTTCAAATGTACTGTAGGCTAATTCCTACATGCACACCTTTCTGCCCTCCATTCAGGCCAGCAAGAGGCACGGTCAGAGTTCAAGGCCACATTCCAGCTAGGCAAGAATACTTGGGGTGTGAAGCAGGAATTCTCCTGGGGAGAAACCCAAGGGCCAGAGAGAGGGGGCTGGGGGCCACATACGGCTGTAAAGACTTTCATTCAGGACTTGACACTCTGTAGATATCCAGAAAGTCCCCTTGAGGCATTCTCAGTGGAGATGAGCATGCTAGCTCCCTTGCCATTTCCGTTGTCCTTTGTGAGTTGGTGGGCAGCCGTCCAAAGTAGAGAGCCTTCTGTACTCATGGAGGTTCCTTGCAGATTTGAGGACCCTGGTTTTCAGAGTGGAACGCTGACGGGGTGGAACTAGTGCACTTGTCCCCAGTAGCAGTGGGCATGGCGGGGCAGCAGTACTCACCTGACCTCCTAACACCAGAGTCACAGTTACATAAAGGGAAGGAGAAAAGGAGGGATGGAGCAGTCAGTGCAGTGCGAGCCATCAGAGGAGCCAATCCTCCTACCTGCATCCTTGCATTGCTCAGACCTCCCCACCACCTCGCCTCTCTCCTTCCTGTAAGAAGCAGCAGCTAAGCTCTCTATAGGGCAGGTGAGCACCGCCGCCCCACCCAGTGGCGTAGCGTGGGTTGCCAGTGCCCAGGGACACACAGAGGGGGTGGGAGGGAAACGGGTGAAGTACGCATGTTCATTCAACTGCCTGACAGCATCCACATCACCCAGGAGATCGCAGCCACAGAGATAAGAAAAGAAGAGTCATTCCGTTCTCTGAAGAGGTCACTTCTTGGTTCACATGGAGAAGCTGTTTTCAAAAGAGTCCAGCGATGAAAGCACACAACTATATTGAAGCAGTGTTGAATTTTTGTGCCCCTAACCAATTTTGCACCCGGCGCAACTGTCCCACACACACACTTTCCGAAACTGTTTGTCCCACTCATTTGCTCACTTCACTCACATTGAGAATGCTCGACGAGGGCTTAAGCATCAGGGCAAAACTTGACCCACCCACCTGTCAGCCAGTCAACAAAAGCCCAATTATTTTCCTGAAGCAACTTCAGCTTATTGAAACAGGCGCAGCTAAGTCCTGAGCGTTCCCACTTGAAGCAAATCTGCAGTGTTCCAAGATGAGGGAACAGGTGAGGCGGGGGGGGGGGAGCATGCTGGTAACTAAAAGTGGTAATTGGCTTCCCTCAGGAGCAGGTGACAATAGCAAACCCCTAAGAGAAGGAGAAGCACTCGGGTCATGCTGGAGAGAAAAGCACTCTGCCCAGTCCATTATCAACCACTCACCCCTGCAACGCAAATGACTGGAAAATACAGTAGGAAGAATGCATTAAGGTTTCAAGTTTAACTGCTAAGCAGGCTTGGGATTTGCAGCATCGAACGCCAGCCTGGCACACAGTTATACGATCATCTCAGCTCAACAGTTAGCCTTGTTTTATGCTAACCAAACCAAGGTTTCCTGAAGAATTTGCTAAGGTACCCCTTGCCACTATATTGGTGGCTTTGGGTCTTGCTTATGCAGAGTGCAGGCTTTGGATATAGCATGCTAGCTACCCTAAATAAACTGAGTTTCCTATGGCAGAGAGAGAACACTAGAAAATGATGGGATCTATTTAACAGCCCGTTTACAAATGCACAGGACAGACAAGCACAGAGCCAGTCAATTACAGCTCTCTGCACTGACTATGGCCATTTGCTCCAAAGGGTCTTGGAACTGCTGCCAGTTCTAGGGTTGAGAGGGCCCTCTGACAGGCCCCATCCTTCACTGATAGGCTCAGCTGATAGGGGTGAGAGGCAGTGGTGCGGCAGCAGAAGCCCAAACAATGCCTGGCAATTGGATCTAGCCTTCATTAAGCTCCCCACGATGCTCCTGGGCATTATGGGAAATTTAAATGGCAGATAAGCCTAGTTGCTCATGGGCACTTGGAACATCAGGTTGGAGTATTTTGGAAGGGAGAACCAAAGCAGGTGTCAACAGTGGCCCCTGCCAACATGTTGAGGGCCCTGGCCAGTTCCCAGGAATGCCAGCTCACTTGGAATACAGAGATTATAGACTCAGAGAAAACTGGCTTCAGAGCCACACTGTCAAGGGATGATCTTCATTTCAGCCAACTGGAACAACTAACTGCCCATGGTCCACCATCAATGGCAAGGCTATAACTAAACCCTGAAGGGAGTTTCAGTTTGCACAACTACCGTAAAAGGCATGTTTCACAAAAGTATACATCCGATCGGGTCATATAACAAAAGTGATCTTCTACATCAGTTTCTTGCCTGCATATTAAACTGTGCCTAAGGAGAAATGGGTCGAATCAGTTCAACTTGTACACGTGCAACCAATTACATTTGTCTAAGGCACCATACTGGATTGTGGTCTGTGACTACCTTTAGTTCAAAGGCTCTTTACTTATTGTATTCTCTCTCTCCTTCTCCCCATAAAAGAATATCATTCTGTATTAGAGCTATCTGAATTTGAAACCATTTGAACACTGGCCATTTTGCATAATGATGAAATTGCATAATGGCAGGATGAGCTGTGGCCCAGGGCTGAGGGCTGAAAGAGTGAATCACATGCATCAACGGGGCAGGCACTTACACAGCAGAAATCCCGGGCCATGTATTTATTTATGCTTCATTCATAAAGATCTGAACCGCTTCCATTTACTGCCAGTGAATATCAAAGTGGATCTCAACATCTATATTCGCCTCATGAAATATACATCCCCTTCAACAGTACCCAAATGACTAATTTTCTGCTCTTTATTGATTAGCATAATAAAAATCTCATGACAACACAAGATAGAAATGTTACCATTAATCGCTGGTTGAAGTGAGCAGAGTTTCCCGCATAGAAATTAACGAAGCGCACGTCTCAATTTTCCCCGATGCATTGGAGGCATTCAAGACGTTTCTTGAATCAGAAAGTGTTCCTGATGTGTTTGCAATCATTCCCTTCTAGAAGAATGAAATAAATTCCATTAAGATCGGTCGGGAACGGCTGCTGGCGAGTGAGGGGCAGCCCTTGAGTTGAACGCAAATTGAACCCAGCCAGTGTCTCACTCCCAGGTTATTAAATATACATCAGCCCAGTGGAAATATTTCCCCCTATCATTAAGAACAGGAAAAAGTGCTTAAAGCAGGAGCGCTGTTAAGAGGGCACCCAGGGGAGCCGAGTCTGAGTCTTCGTGATGGGCCCTCAATCTCCGGCCACTTCTCCCACTTTTAAAAAACTTAAGCAAGTATATATATTGTTTTTTCACTTTGTTTACAGGCTGGCTGAGCACACCAGAAAGTGCTGGTGGGCAAATTAAAACATCAGATGGTTGAGGTCTCACTGCACTGTGCTTTGGAGTTTCACCCCACCTAGCAAGTGCGGTCTTAACGGTGCCCAGCCCCCCTGTAAGACAAGTAATGGGGTCATTTGATTCAGTTCACATTGGAAGGCAAACTTACTGAATTCCCACTTTCTGAATGTGGGAAATACATTCGTACTCCAAACATTGCCTTTCTTTGAATTTTAAATGCAGTTCTTCAGCTAAGTAATGTCTAAGCAAAGGCATATACCAGTATACTCGGGTAAAGTGTTCATATGAAAGTACATTAGTGCAGACCAGAGAGGAATGGCAGACCAAGTTGGTGGAATACACAGAAATGGCGAAACTGACGGGATCGATCAGAAACCAGGAAAATCAAGTATTTTTAAAAGATTGGAACAATTTCTTAATTTATTTAAAAGACCACTGTAGACAGTTAAAATCACTGGCAGGGATACAATGACAATTCTAAAGTGAAATGAACTTTGGTTACTATGATTATATAATAGATGGATAATGGTAAAAGATGCAGGAAAAATGAAAAAAGAATTATTGTTATTTCTAAATGGAACCCATGGAGGGAGTAGAGGAGGTCCGGAGGTTTGAAAGAACCTTTTTATTGTTATGTTTTGGGATGGTTAAAGTTATTGTGTATAAATTTATGTAAAACCAATAAAAAAATTAGAAAGAAAGAATGTACATTATTGAAAACAACATACAAAAACACTTTATATTAGGGGAGCTGCTTTGCAAAAATGTGTAGATTCAGCAAAATGGCATATAATTAAGGAGGGGAGTCAGCCCTGTGCTAAGCAGATCACTCAATCAACACAAGCATTCTGCTTGCCTCATGGAGCAATCTGCCCTCTCCCTCCCATGATGTTCCAAGGATTCTCTTGAAACTGCCCTCCAGAGCCAATTGGGGGGTTCTAGGGCACATGGGGCAGGAGGGGGGGGAAGCCCCATTGTCCTAGCAGAAGACCTTGTGTGGGCTTCCGCTGGTTGGATTCATTAGTTGAAACCCACTATCTGTGTATATTAGAAGAAATTCACAGTGAAATGCTGGTGAATTTTCATGGCCAATTCTCAAACTGTTGTGGAAATGTGAAGAACCAAACTCAAGAATGGAAAATTGAGAAACTGATTCACCCATCCTCATCTGAAAGCAAAGCCAATGCTTGGTAGGATAAAAGGGGGTGGGGAAAGTGTAGGGGGCAAAAGGAAAAGGAGTGACCATGGGGTTGAGGAAAGGAGCACAGAAATGGGGCAGGAGTATTCACAGTGGGGAAGCATGCTGGGACAGGTGAGAGTGGACTGGTCACTCCCTTGCAGTCCAGTCTACCTCATAGACTTGTTTTGAGGATAGACTGGGCACAAGGGAAAGTCATGAGCCACCCTGAACTCCAGAAAGGGTCAGGACAAGAATGCAAGAAACCAAATAAATAATTTGGCTCTGGAAAGTTAACGTGGGTTTCCTTTCCCTGTCGTTTGTCCCCACCATCCAAAACTTGGAAACAGAGGAGCCAGTTAATGACATGATCTCTGAGTCTTCCTTTCCCCCCCTCAAATCTTTATATCTTTAAGTGGCATGTGCCCGTCTCTCAACACTGGCAGATGTTTTCTGGAAAGTAATTAATACGCCTAATTCCTTGGTGACATAATGCACATTGTGTGCATAACTTTCTTATTTGCTCTGCGCATTGGGCCTTTCCAGCCTCCATGGGTGTGGTCATGCAACCACTCCTCACTCAGGACTGTGAAATAAACAACCATTTTATTAGCCCTTGCAAACTAGCCCAAATCACACGTCACACTGAAGGCTTCCCCCGCCCAATGAATTACCTGAGCTGGTTTTGTAGAAGAGAACCGACTCGTATTACAGAGGCTTCAACTCTCAGTTTTTAGTCCTGAAACTAATACCTTAACTTGGATAAATTGCAGAGAGACTTGGGTAAAAGTCAAATGCTGTGGGGAACTATGGTATTATACTACTTTTGCCATAACTTGGGGTGAAATGTGTATCTGTAGCCTGAATTTGTGGAGAAGCGTTCAAGTGGCTTTGTCTTCACAGTGTATTTTGCATTTTCTTCCAGGGAATATTTTAAACTTGTTTATCTTCATGGTGATTTCTTTCTTCTTTTGGCAGGGATGAGGAGTGGAGAATTTCCATAGGCAGGCATCTTATTTTGGTCAGATTCCAACTACATAACATCACAGTGTGTGTGGAGTTTTACTAGTTGCAGTAGTGTGTGACCATTATCAGTCAGACCTCAGTTGAAGTGTCTGGTTTGGAAAGCAGTTCTGAGAGTAATGCTAAGAATAACAACTTTTGTAGAACTTTGGATGTGTGACATTCATCTCTGCAACAGTCCTGTGAGATAGGTTACTGTTACACTCATTCTGCAGCTGCAGAACTGAAAGTGAGAAATAGCTGCATTATGTGAGCAAAGGTGCCCAGGGAGTCCTTGCCAGAGGTGAGACTTGGACGCAGGTTAATGTCAAATGCCCTAAGTCATCAAGGCAGAGCTTCCTGCAGATGCAAATTTCTGCATGATTGGAATGTGCATCTGGATAAACGTTTGCATCATCTGGGACCCACTGAAGGATGCATCTTTTGATACAGGTGAGGATATACAGCCCCAGTGGAGTTCATTAGATGGATGCACAATAAATTGACCGGAGATGGGTCTCTTTCAGCCTTATAGAGCTGCTTTTGGGGAAAGAAACAGACATCACACAAAGCACAGGGTTAGCTTGCAAGTTTGCTGTCCAAGTTACAAATCCAACCTTATAAAATCAGCAGAAAGCTCTTTGTTATTGCAAGGTTTCCAAATATCTTCAAATCTAAACTTACAGTAGTGCAAGGTGGTCTTTTAAGTAGATTTCTTCTTTATTTTCTTTGACTTCCTTAGAGATAATAGCCTCACCGAAAGGCTAGAGAGCATGTCTCCTGCAGCATGACTTCAAACTTAGTCTGGCAATGTCCCCGTAAATGGTGCCCCATGATTATTCAATGTTCCCAAGGGCTGTAAGGGGCGGGGGAGATTATAGCCTCCACATCATCACATCGAGGAGGCATCTTTCTTCCCATTCAGCCCTTAGAAACACCATCCAGACAAACAAGAAGTAGAGTTCAAGGCGCTCTTCCAGCTAGGGGTAAACACTTAGGGAGCAGGAGAAACCAGGCCAGTTAGGGGAATGGCCTGGGGAAATGTTCTGTGGGGCAGATACAGAAACCTGGACGGCCACATTTGAGCCCTCCCTGCAGACTGAGGTTGCTCATCCCTGAGCAACACATTCATGGCAGCCATTTTCATTGGTGGGCATGTGACTTACTGGTTTGGGCCTGAGTTTGAAGGCAGAGTGAATTTTCCAGAACTTTTTTTTTTAAGAGGTTTCTGCTGTTTCTTAAAGGAAGGTTTTTAACTGGGCTGACAGCTTGTAAGCAGCTTTGCTCAGATGTGTAAGATTTGCCAGCCCTTGAGGACGGGCACAGCTTGTCTCACAACACCTGGCAGCTGGAATCGCATGCCATTAATAATTACCCCACTTGGATACCTTTCAAACTTGGAGATGCCGTCAGGATTCAATTTACGATGTTGTCACCACATTGTGAAACCACCGAAATCAAATGCTTTTCATGTTTCATATCGCGGCATTTCAGAACTGCATCCAAAGCAGGCTGGAGCAGCGGTGGATTTTACCAGAGCTCTTGACAATGGCTTCAAAGTGAGGGAGCTGCTTAAACATTTACTTTATGGTCTGTATTGGGTGTCAATGAAAGTTTTCTTCATATCTGCCACTAATCTTTCACAATGCTTCTGAATCTGTTTAAGATTAAATAGTTGGCAAACTTTGCAGAGGGTGCTTCAATTGCACAGTAACGTCCCCCCACCCCACCCTGGTATTTTATAGCCTTAGCATTGTTTACTGGCATCTAAGGGAAGAATATTTTCCACCGACAGGCATAAAGCTCTTATATCCATTTCTGAAGTTCTTTCAACTGACTTTTCAAAGGTCTTTCTTCAGGTGAATGCAGGCGACTGCTTATTGTATGACAACCACTTCAGCACAATGCACAAACCATGTGGGAATCCAGTGGTCCGTAGGCCTTGATCCACACAATAATGGCTGGGGATACATATTCCTGTCTGCATGGCAATGCATATGAAACTGTTACTGCAATCTCCCATCAGTACCACATAGGCCAGGGATGTATACGGGACATCTCGGAATTATACCTATAGTGGTACCTATAGTCCAAGGGCTCGATTCTAAGCCCTGGAGGGCAGCAGCAGGGGCCCTCAAGCTCATACCAGTCATGGTAGAAGTGCGATGAGCAGGGGTAGGAAAAAACTTACGTTTGTGCCAGCTCCAGGCTGGTGGAGCGGATAGGCCTGGATTTGGCCACTTGTCGGTAGCTGAACCAGCTTAAAATCCAGCAGATCTTTGGCCAACTGAGCGTTTTCTCTCTCCCTGAAATGGCCCATTTGTGCTTCTGCCCACAAAGGCTTTCAGAAGACAGAGCAAAGTTTTCCGCAGCAGTGGGGTCTCCTCACTGGCAGACTTGCATAGCTGGGCAGAGACAGAACTCCTCTGCCTCATCCAACCCCTACAGCAGAGAGAGTTGGGAGTTCGGGTTACTCTGCCCACTGGTAATATTTAAGGATTTTTTTAAGGTTCATGGCCCTTATTTATTTTCTCTCATTTTCTCTCTCTCTCTCTCTGGGGAAAAAAAAACACCCCATAATCTTTCTTTTTAAAGACTCATGGGATGAAAACTAAAATTTAAGATAAAGAAAGTATAATTTAGGATTCACTTAACTGTGAGAAACCAGTATGTCATCTCAAGATAAGCATCAGTCAGATTTATTGCAAAGTTTTGTTTAAGAACCAAAACAAAAGCAAAGTGACAGTGTTCAATACGTATTGTTGCATTTTATTTTCATCTTAAATTCTTACTCTTTTTTCTATTTAAGGGGAGGAATGCAAAGCAAACAAGGAGGGAAAACAGAATGAATGCTAAAAGGGTAAAAAAAAAAGTGGCATTTTTGACAACTGTGAGTGAATATTTTCTTGTTCAAGTCAGAAGGCATGATCTGCTCTTGACATTTTCATAAAAATAAAAGACCACATTCAAAGAAAATAAACAATTGTTCAAATCTTTGGGCATATTTCTTTTATAAGTAGTCTTTAGTTCTGTTTGGTTTCTTTGATCCAAATCAAAAGTAAAAGAACAACAGGGCAATCCTAAGGTTTGTTGCAGAAGACCTGAGGGGGGATCACCCTAGTATGCCTACAGAAAGCTCTATGGGTGTAGAACTGGGGGGGAAATTCCCACTGGCTATAGTATCTGAATTAGGGCATTTCAGGGATTCAAAACCACACACACACACACACACACACACACACACACACACTTCCCAGCAGAGTACTGGGTTAGGTCCCATACCTATGTAGCCTTGAGGTGACATGAGTATTTTACTCCCATTGAAACCAAAAAGGAAAACCATCACGGTATTCAAATGTCTCTCTTTCTCTCTCACACAGACACCCCGTCTCCTGTCTAAACAATTGACAGTACAGTCCTAGGTAATGTCTTCCTCTGGCTGAATACACATAGGACTGCGGCCTAAACCATTTTATGTACAATGCAACACTCAAGTACTTACCAAGGACACCACGACTCTATCACAACAAGGTATAGCCTTTCTGCAAGGAATAGATACACTCTTTATAATGGGGGCGGGAATCCTGCATATATAACACACAAAGGCATGGGAAATGTACAACTACGAAAAGGAGGGAAGTAATTCATGCCACAGATGAAGAGCATTGTTCACCATGCATGTGTGTGTGTATACAGGATCTATTTAAAAGGAATTCATGGGGTCCTTTTCACATCTCTTACTGGTAAAGCAGGTATCCCCCATCTTATATTTCTGCGTAAGTTCTGCTTACATTTGTCCCTATTGAAATTCATTTTGTTAGTTTTGGCCCAGTTCTCCAATCTGTTATGGCCATTTTGAGCGTCTGTCTTCAGCAGCATTGCATACCCCTTCCCAGTTTGGTGCCATCTTCAATTTGATGAGCATCCCCCCAATACCTCCATCCAAGCTGTTTATAAAAATGTTGAACAACAATGGGCCCAGGATAGAACCCTGCAAAACTTTCCACTTTTTTCTAGGCTGACAAGGAACTGTTAGTGAGCACTCGCTCAGTTCCGCCAGTCAACCAGCTATAAATCCACTTAACAGTTACCGGTACTTCATCCAGTCCACATTTTACCAGCTTCTCCACAATAATACCATGGGAGACTTTGTCAAAAGCCTACCCCACTCCCAACAAATGAGTAAAAAAACTGTACATGGCATTATAAACATTATCTGGGAAAGCCTGGATTCAACCATTCCTAGTTTTTCTTTCTTTTGATTTCAGAGTCTTACACACACTTATTTGAGGGTTTCCTCTTATATCCTATTCTTATCACAAACATGTCCCTTTTAACATCATTTTTAACTGTGCAAAATTCCTGTCAGTGAGGTCTCTTTTTGCAGAGTTCTAAATTAACGCTGAAAAGTTTGAAGCGCTATGTAACGATTTTTCCGATAACTAGCAATTCAGTCTTCCAAATCCATCAGTTACCTGCCTTCGCACATGTCAACTCCCAGCCTTAGATTTGATAAATGGTTTTAATTGTATCCTGTCACTAAGCGGAATCCCATCAGAACCTGGCAACAGGAAATTGTACGTATTTGCAGTTAGAGATGAAGCTCATGCTACACCTTTAAAATGAACCATCACCCTCCGTGATTGTTTTCTCAAATGTGTTTTTAGGAATCGGTCTTTGTCAAGACTGCAGGAAAGTAGGAATCAGCATACTTATCTCCCCAAGGTGAGCTTTCACACCTTTCAATTTTAAAACAACGGATTGAATCATAAAGTAGCTTGCTTCCAGGGAAAAAACAACAACCAGATTGCCTCCTTGAAACAAATACAGCCACTGTAATTTCGAGCCCCACATGTGCTCCAGAGTATCAGGGGTGTACCCAGGATCAAAACTGGGGGGGGGGGGCAAGCCATGGTCGTTCAGGTTTGCTTTGAACGGACGCTGATCATTTTTGCTTCTAGGGGGAGGGGGCAGCTGCCTTCTGGGGGGGGGCAGCTGCCCCCCTGCCCCCCCAGGTACGCCCATGCAGAGTATGGTTACCAGATTTTTTCCAATGAATCCGGGGACACTTTTTTTTTTATTTTTTTTTTATTTTTTATTTTTTTTTTTGAAGCTGAGTAGCAACTGGGAGTCAGTAGTGGGGATGGTGAGGCAAAAGACCCTGGGCCCAAACACACATGCATATTGTATAAAGGTGCAAAGTTCTTCTTTTGCACCCTGTGAAACATAAATGCGCAGAGTTAAAAAAACAAAACTGGGCAATGGCGCGCTGCCTGCCCGTGACTCCCGAGCCTTCCCCGATCTCCTGCCCCCTTCCCCCTTCGTTTGGGGGAGGCTTGGGAGTCAGGGGTGGGTGGCTGTTGCCCAGGAGGGGCGTAAGGCGCGCAGTTTCTCTGCCAGGCAAGGTGCAAAGCCCTTTCGCACCCTGTGAAACATAAATGCGCAGAGTTTTTTTTAAAAAACTGGGCAATAGCCAGCCAGCCGGCCGTGCCTCCCGTGCCTCCTCCGATCAGTCAAAACAAAGGGGGAAGGGGGCAGAAGGTCTGTACCGCCGGATGTCCCCAGTTCCCCTTTGGCAGTGGTGGCGGCAGCCTCAGCAGCCCAGAGACAGCCTGGTAGCGCAGTTGACTCTGGCTGACTTCAGGAGCTGCTCGTTGCCCACTGTCATGGCGCCCTCCATTTTTCCTCTCCGGAAGTCCCCATATGATGTGTTGTGCACAATACACATCATATGGGGACATCCAGGGAGGAAAAATGGCGGGCGTCACAGCAGCGAGCAGCTCCTGAAGCCAGCCAGAGCCAACTGCGCTACCAGGCTGGCTCCGGGCTGCTGAGGCTGCCGCTGCCACGTTTTCCGGGGACAGATTTGCAAATCTGGGGACATTCCAGGGACGGAATTTGTCCGGGGACAGATTTGCAAATCCGGGGACTGTCCCCGGGAACCGAGGACGTCTGGTAACCCTACTCCAGAGCACGCACAAAACTCTTGTATGACTGAATTTTCCCATTCACTTCCATGGAAGAGGCAACTGTGCATGCACAGCACTGAAAGGAAAGGATGGCCAGCCCTAACCATCAAACAACAGATTGTTATTTTAATTTAGGGGTGGGCACATGTGATCCTCCAGATGTTTCTGGATTTCAGCTTGCATCAGCACCAGCCAGCAATGTCAAAGGTAGAGGTGTTCACAGTCCAACAGCGTCTGGAGAACCACAGATTCCCCATCCCTAAATTAAAACAATGATTTATTCCCTAATGGCTGTACCAGCTATTCCCATTCAATGTTTTACATGCACAGTTCCCTCTTTTATGAACTCCACTCAGGGCAGGTGCGTCTTACCCTTAGCTTATGCTTGCTCTTACTCCAAGAGGAAACATTTCTGCAAATAAGTTAGAATGCAAACAGAAATTCATGGTGGGCAGAGACATATTGTGACGCTAATTCCAAACTTTTGGCCGCTGTTGTTGAAAGCTTGTTTTGCAGCATTGGGGGGTCCTGTATTGCTTCTAGAGCCACGATCCTCTTTTTTCAGTGCAAGCACTGCTGGCAGCATCTGCCTCGATTCCATGGGAAAGTATTTGGCCAATCACATGCTGACATGTTTATCTTTCTAGCTGTCAGGATGAGTAAGTATGCAAGCTGAATACTATCATTCAGCTTGAATGGAGAAATAGCTACCACTCGTGAAATCTGACAGAATAAATATACTTTCAAACAAGATCTGTCAGATTCCTATTAATCTTTTGGCTTAGATCCCATTGCAATTGATCTTAAATGGGGTCATGCTGATGAACAACTAACACTGTGGTGTTTTCCGTTCCTTCGCTGAGTCTAGGCAGCCGTACGAGACAGTCGTTGCCCGTCAATCGGTGCAGGCATTCCTCCGCTGTCTTTGCACTTGCCTGCGCATTTGTGTGCCTTTCAACATCTAATTACAATGATGCGCCCCAAAGACAGCTTATTGTTGGGGCTTCAACGCTAATCCAATGAAAAAAAGCGGCGCAACCTCTTCAAGGCAATGACAGCATCCGCCCTTCCCCAGCTACCTTTCAAGCAGTCAGTTTGTGAGCAGCCTCGAAGCCAAGTGAGAAAAATAGCAAACACATTCAGCCTCATTCCTCCGGGTACAAACTGTGCTCAAAAGAACTCGGAGTTTCAGAGCTGCCCAGAATGTCAGCACTTCACTTCCTGCTTGATATAAGCCGGACTGACCCTAGGCAGAGTTTGATAGCATACTGATCCGTTGTTTTCCCATGATCAAGAGCGGAGCTCGTCTCGCCCACTCGGACCACATACACATTTCCATCTGCACCGATGTCAAAGCATCTCGTCCACATCAGAAAGCATCCAAGTCTGGCTCACTTCCCTTCTGGTATTTACATAGGACGGTGCGGGGGGTGGGGACTGAATTGAAGACCTTTTTGCAGTCCTTTTGGCTCCCCCTCCCTTGAGTTTGCTTAAGTGTTGGCATCTTGTTTATGCGGCGGAGGCTTGTTAAACTCCCGAGATGGAGAGATAGAGAGAAGGGTTTTTGCCAGAGTTTGGTTTTTATGGATTTCTGGGCAAGATGTGTGCAGGTCTAAGCCAGGCCCTTGGCACCTGGGTGGCCACCTAGGCATTGCCAACACAGAAGAAGAGGGCACAGATTTGCGTTAAAATTGCAATGTGCTAATATATATATGAATATGGAGATGTGCCAATGTAGAAATCATGACTGTGAAATGAAAATGTGGCACATCTTTCCACAGTGTGGATGACTGTGACCAGGTGACCTGTATCAATCTTGCTGTCCAGGTGTTTTCAAGACAATTTCAAGGCCCTTGCTGCTCTCTCTCTCTTCTTGGGGTTCTTTGCCTTTAGATTGGGCTTGGACCAGTCAACCCTGTAAAAGCAGAGGATGCTCTCAAACAGAGGGCTGGCAGCCCTTCAAACAGAAGATTGCCCTCTGTAAAATAGGACAGGGGACCACCCTATTTAAATGCCAGGCTTCACTTCCAGGCCGATACAATGGGAATACGAATTAGAGAGCTCACTAGTGGTAAAGAATCAAAACATCAGAAATCTGAGACTATTGTAGATCCCTGAAGAAATGAGTGATCTTAGGTAAAGGTAAAGGGACCCCTGACCATTAGGTCCAGTCGTGTCCGACTCTGGGGTTGCGGCGCTCATCTCGCTTTATTGGCCGAGAGCCGGCGTACAGCTTCCAGGTCATGTGGCCAGCATGACAAAGCCGCTTCTGGCGAACCAGAGCAGCACACGGAAACGCCGTTTACCTTCCCGCCAGAGCGGTTCCTATTTATGTACTTGCATTGGCATGCTTTCGAACTGCTAAGTTGGCAGGAGCAGGGACCGAGCAACGGGAGCTCACCCCGTCGCAGGGATTCGAACCGCCGACCTTCTGATCAGCAAGCCCTAGGCTCTGTGGTTTAACCCACAGCGCCACCTGGGTCCTTGAAGAAATGAGCGATCTTACTACTATGTTTATCTAGGGAAGGCTAAGTGGAGAGAACAAAATCAGTCATGTACTAGGGGACATCATTTCAGTTTTAGGTAAAGAGGGACAAAGAGATTTTAGTGGTTTCACTGCAAAGTCTGAAAGCCAACCCTTGGCTATATTCAAGATTGAATCACTAAGCCCCTAGTTAAGAGGATTCGTTTTAGTTATTTTATTGTTTATATCACATATACATCCCCGCCGCCCCAGCTTTTATGAAAGAGGTTCATGCCTTTAGCACACAGGTTTGGCAAAAAGGAGGCTTCCCACAGGCATCTGGGGAAATGTTGGACTAGATAGGCCTTTGGTCTGATCATGCAGGGTTCTTATGTAGCAAAATCTCAAAATGGTGCTCAAATATTGAAACATTATTGTAGAGTGTAATATGTATGTTGCAAGGTTGTTGCTGTTTATAAGCCTTTTTTGTGTTTGTCAAGAGCTGTGCTCAAATTTTTCTGAATACACTTTTTGAGAAAGGAGCAATCTGAGGTTTTTCTTCTCCTTGCCCCAGAAAAGAAGGCAACCTTGCAGAATCTCCAGTTTTTTGTATACTATCATTTCCACACACACACCATGCCCTGAAATGATGGTAGGTCCAGGGCAATCTGGAGGACACAGCTGTTGCTGCTGCTGCTGCTGCTGCTTTTACTGGCAGCAGAAAAAACAGAAAAGAACATAGGAGCATAGGAACAGTGAAAAACAAAGCTGGCAGCATGGTTCAGAGGAGAACATGAGCAACCATTTGTGGAGGTGTGCTATGAATCTTTCCCAAGTATTATGTCCACATAGTTTAACCACAAGATGTTAGGCAAAGCCTTTCAACTTCCTTTCTCTTTCAATATGTCAATATTGCGTGGCAAACATATTCCTACATTAGCCTATATTCTGGAATTACAATATGTTATGCTTTGTCACATTGCTGACAAATGTCCGTATAGTTAAAGCTATGGTTTTCCCAGTAGTAATGTACGGAACTGAGAGCTGGACAATAAAGAAGGCTGATCGCCGAAGAATTTATGCTTTTGAATTATGGTGCTGGAGGAGACTCTTGAGAGTCCCATGGATTGCAAGAAGATCAAACCTATCAATTCTTAAGGAAACCAGCCCTGAGTGCTCACTGGAAGGACAGATCCTGAAGCTGAGGCTCCAATACTTTGGCCACCTCGTGAGAAGAGAAGACTCCCTGGAAAAGACCCTGATGCTGGGAAAGATTGCGGGCACAAGGAGAAGGGGATGACAGAGGACGAGATGGGTTGGACAGTGTTATAGAAGCTACCAACATGAGTCTGACCAAACTGCGGGAGGCAGTGGAAGACAGGAGTGCCTGGTGTGCTCTGGTCCATGGGGTCACGAAGAGTCGGACACGACTAAACGACTAAACAACAACAACATGCTGTAAACACCATGCAAGAGTGTCATTTTCTACAAGTGCTTCCAAATGGGGACTTAATATTGTAAACAGGTCATTAAGATATCACAAATGGGCCAGTGACAGGAAATTTCAATTCATCAGATTTCCCCTGGAAAGTAAGTTACTCGTTTGTTTTATTTTATTTCACATCCTGTGCTTTTGATCCCAAAAAAGACAGCTGGGACAACTAAAGATATGCCTTTGTCAATTGCTTCTGTATGTTCAAAACAGTCCAAGTGGAACTGCTGCCGCTGGTTCCTTCCGGGCCAGTTTGGCAATATCTGAAAGTATTCAATCACTCACTGAACAAATAATCTTTCCAGCATTAAGACAGAGTAGGGGGGAATAGACACATCCTTTCTTTAGTAGGGTATACAATGATGCATCCAACTTCCTCCTCTTTGCAGTCTCCCAGTAGTTTGTTCAGGTAATGATGTTTAAGGCTCATCACAACCTGTAATTCTCCATCACTCCAGCCACTTTTCATTTTGTATGACATCAATACCAGGCACACTGTGTACGGCACTTAATGGACTGGTGGTGGGAGATAGGTGGCCTGAATTATGTTAGTCATCCTAGGGCTTGTCAGTCAGAAGGGAACTTGAATGAAAGAACATGGTGTGCTAGAGTCAGGACAGAAGAATAGAGACGACTGACGTCTGCACCCATCTGCAGGGAAATGCAAAGCTTGAAGCCTTTCATGAAGAACTTCAGAGCCAAGATGTTCTTCTCAAGTAAGTTGAATGTTCCATTTCTTTGAAGGAAAATCAAAACTTTAAACTCCCATTTGGTTGCAATAGGTAGAAGCGCAAATGTTTAAGAGATAAACTTTACACAAGTTGATGTAGAAGTAAATAGCACCAAGTTTGATGAGGCTGTTTGTTGAGGGAGTGTGGAGCAGCTACATAGGAAGGGCTGTAGCATTCTGCTTTGTGATCAGAAAGTTCCAGGCTCAATCCCAGGCATCTCCAAGTAGGACTGGGAATGCCAGGAATCCTGGAGAACCACTGCTACTCAGTGTAGATGATAAAGAGCCACACAGACCATTGGTGTGACTCAGTATGAGATAGCTTCCTATGTACATGGGCAGTTTCCAGCTAGCATGATGGAGGATGTCTGGTGGAAAAAGTATTGTCTCACCAGCATACCTCCATCTTTGCTACCAGACTGGCACCTACATCACATCCTGAAGCCCCTCAATTGGATTTACAGTAAGTATAGGATTGCACAGAAATTGTAGGGCCAGAAATTTTCAGAAAACAAAGACTAGGCATTTCTCTCTTTAAATTGGCTACCAAACTAAGGGTTCACTGCAAAAAGCTCTATAACATATTCAAATTATGCAAGTGTGCAGAAATCAAGACTGCTGGTTTTTGTTTTACCTTGCAGGAAAAATTATGACTCCTAATGGAGTAATTTGGGGTTGGTACATGACACTTGCTTAGTAAGCTGTATTTGGCCTTAGAAGTGAAGGTAAACCAATCAGAAGATCCTATTCCATCGGCAGCTATGAAATTACATCTCCACATTGTCAACAAAAATCTCCCAGCAGACCAAAAAAGGAAAAAAGAAGAAACTGTTTGTGGTTTTTCCCGTTCCAAGTTGCATAGACACCATAATTTTTAAGCATAGTTGCAAGTTTTATAGTTTTCTTTGTAGAAAGCTATAACAAACACAGATTGTGGCAGCTTGTATGTGATAGTCAGAGAAACCTCCCATTTTATTTTTAGAAAAGACAAGCGCATTACGTGAGAAAACGTCCTTCTAGAGAAATTATGCATAGGAAAAATTCTAAAATACTCTGATGGATTGTAGCCCCTTTCTTAGAAGCAGGCATTGATGCCACCTTTTTCATACCTTAAGGCACGTGGCTTTTGAACTTTTCAAGCTGACATGCTGTGTCAGATCATCAGAGTTGAGCAGCTCCATGTTCTGAGGGGTCCACGGGCAAGGTCACACATAGGGAAACTCGGCCCTCCAGATGTTTTGGGACTACAACTCCCATGATCCCTTGCTAACAGGACCAGTGGTCAGAGATTGTGGGAATTGTAGTCCCAAAACATCTGGAGGGCCAAGTTTGCCTATACCTGGGCAAGATGCATTCAGTGGCGCCCCTTCCTGAGCGGGTCCACCTTCTCCTCGCCCACTAACACAGCTATCCATTCTGAGCGGCAATCGTTCAGGTGCCCACAGAGCCAGCGGCAAAAGTGGACAAAGCAATGGATATAATGCTTAACTGCAGGTTATATTCAAGCTGCACAAAGGGCCAGCGGTTTTGACCTACACCTACCCACCCACATGTCTCCACCCTGGCAAGTAAGAGGCATTAGCACAGTCCAATGACGCTGTCCTGAACCCCTGGCCTACCTGGCAGCAAGTCCGTATGCCAAGTCCAAAGTTCTAAGTCTGAGGGTCAAGCCACAGAAGCCAAGTCCAAAGGTCAGGAAACGAGGCCCAGTGTGAAGCCAAGTCCAAAGTCCAGCAGTCAGGATACAGCCCAGAGTCAAACCCAAAGCACAGTCCAGGAGTATCCATGCTGAGGTCCACCAACATGGGCAGTTGAGCAGACCCAGCACCTCAGCTCTGCTTCCCTTTTGCACTTTGCATGCTGATTGCAGCATCTGGGCTTGATGAGGCATGTGGCCCTCACCTGTTCTAAGCCTACTGCAGCTGAGGAATCACACACCTCCTTCGAGCTAGCGAGCCCCACCTGGCTAACTAGGGAGTTGAGCTGTGGATCTTTGCCTGCCTCAGCCTCCTGAGAGCCAGTGTGGTGTAGTGGTTAAAAGTGGTGAACTCATAATCTGGTGAACCGGGTTTGCGTCTCCGCTCCTCCACATGCAGCTGCTGGGTGACCTTGGGCTAGTCACACTTCTTTGAAGTCTCTCAGCCCCACTCACCTCACAGAGTGTTTGTTGTGGGGGAGGAAGGGAAAGGAGAACGTTAGCCGCTATGAGACTCCTTCGGGTAGTGATAAAGTGGGATATCAAACCCAAACTCCTCCTCCTCCTCCTCCTCCTCCTAGCACGCAGCTCATTCTGCTCTCTACACCTCAGAGCCCACTGTGTTCATGGAGACAGAGGCCCCACTAGCTCTGGGTCCTGCTGCTCTGATTCCCCTTGTGTGTACTTCCTTCCCCATCCCCTGCTTGCCCCGGTGTGTCCCAGTCCCAGCTACACCCCTCGCTGGGATACTTTCCCTCCTCTTACTCCTCCCCATCGTCCTGCCAGTTCATGGCAGACACATTCCAACCAGGCAAAAGTGCTTGAGGGGAGCAGGGTGGTGGAGACAGGGCGTGGTCTGGGGAATAGTCCTGAGGCCAAAATAGAGGCCTGGTGAGCTGCATTCAGCCCCTTGGCTCTGATGTTCCCACCCTCTGGCTTATCTAAACATGGCTTCCCACAAACCCGATTCAATCAGCACCATATTGCTGAATCAAGAGCATGGGAACTGGGCATGAGGGAAGCCATTCCTGTGGATTGTGCAGCCCATGCCAGCCACACCACAGTCTCCAAATCAGGAATTAGTGTCTGCTGATAACTGAGACTATGTGGGAGGAATGCAAGATTTTTAATGTCCTCAAGCCCTACGATGAGCGCAAATTTAAAATTAATAAGCGTTTATCAGCCATTAAGCTTTCAGAAAACAAGCTCTTCCTTTGACTTCCTCACAGTGGGATTTTTCTTACAAAGCAACTGCAAAACATCACACTCCGTAAAAGCTTTCACAATTCCTCTGCTGATTACACACAGTTCAAAATCCCTCACAGTGTCAAAACTAAAATGTTACACCTACTGTCCTCAATAAACTTTAAAAATAAAAATAAAAATCTTGTTTTTTAGGGTTCACTTGCTTTGCCAGATATACTCATTCCAGATAACAAGAAACATATGGGCATTTTTAAGAGGGCCGAAAAGGCAAGGCACCTTCCCACCAAAGGTAAACCGAAAAGGCAAGCCACATTTTAAATGGAAGAGCAGCTCATGATTTGAATAAACCTTCTCTAACAATTTCAAAAAGTGTTTTCTACTTTACCTATAATTGTCAAATCCTTAGGCCCAGAATTATTAAACTGCGGTTAAAATGTACAGACAAAAGCTTTCAATTTGTTTTTGTTTTTTTTAGTTATTACATAAGCCACCGAAAATGTCACATTCCCCCACCCTGGCTTTTTCAAACATTTTATTGTAGAAAGAAGCAAACTTTAAAAAAAAACACCAGTTTAGGATGAGAAAAAAATGAAAGCCAAGTCCTGGGGAAGAGGAAGAGGGATTTTGGTTAAGTTGCTTTGTCTGTTTTTCTTTCCATGATGTTGGGCCCTGGAGGCAAAAAAACTCTCAGACAATACATTTAAGGGAAGAAAAGGTGGGGATGGCTTGAAAAGAGACTCACTTGTTTTGTTTCAGACTGAGCAAGGACCAAATAAAGGCAAAATCACCACAGGTCAGATCTGCAAAGCCCTCTGGAATAAAATAAAAAAGAGTGACAGAAAAGACACATTTATTTCTTGCAGACGTTTCTCCTTTAATTTTACCAACTTCATGCTATGTCCATTAACCGGAAGATATTAAAACCAAACAAAACTTATTCCCAACAGAAAGGGAAACATCTCCTGGTCCCATGATGGACCTTGATGAACAATATCACTATCCCCCAAAGGCAGAACACATCCCTGGAAATATTTGACATGACACCTGAGCTGAAAAACAAGAAATAATGGTCACTCTTAAGAAAAAACATGTAACAATTCCTCTCTCTAAAGAACCATCAGACTGTTGTGAACCAGGGAAGAAATGTCCCAAGTAAGAAAGAACAGAAGCATTAGCTTGAGATGCCTGGAGAAAGTTGCGTGTCGAGGTCCCAAACCACCCCTCAAATGAAACACACTTCAGACAGAAATTTAAGTTTAAGGTTTTTGGCATGATTTTGGCCACAACTTTATTAAAATACAAGATATGTGAGTGGTTGCTTAGGCATTGGTTCAGACTATCTGTCCCGCTGGGGACAGAACTGACATTTGTCAGTAAAAGGGAAAACACTTTGGGGAGGGAATGGGAGCCGGGGGTCTGACCCTCGCCTCTCCCCAAATGCTCCCAGGGGCTCTTACGTGGCCCTGGCCCCCGACCGGGGGGTTACAGACAAAAGCATGGTGAGCCCCTGGATTCCTTTAATGGAATTCCCCGCACAGCAGCAGCATTGGAGGGGCAGCCACAGTCAATCCTGACCCCTCCACCAACCAAATTAATAACCAATGCCTAACCGCCAACCTTACAAGTTGTGACTAATTGCTACGCAGTAGGCGAAAACCAGATGGCACCAGCCAATCAGCCAAATGGAAAAATTCCTACCAGGCTCCTGCCCCAAAAGCAGACGACCCCATGACAGGCATAGCAAGGTCATACACAGAGGCCTAATAAAGGGAAGGGGGGGCGGGAGATCCGATGCACGCAGCAAAGGGGAACATTGCTGCAAACCAAGCAATATACCATCAACAATTGCAACATAGAAATCTCCCCATCGACACCCAGGGCCCAATCACAGCAGTGGCCATCTATACAATCCCGCCCAGCAACAGAGGGGTGACTTGCTGGCCCCCACCGCAACACATGCTCTCCATGAAGGAGAACCCGCTTTATCTGATAATGTACAGTTTTAGGAAGGGTGGGTGGCGAAGGTCTCTTTTTTATAATGTAAGGGAAAGAAAGAACTATCATCTTACCCTAAGGGCATATTATTTGCATCACCAGACTTAGCCTAGTTTAATAGTGATCTCTTTACACAAATCCCAGGACTATCATGGAAAGGCTTAGAGGACACATCAACCAGGAGGCTAAACAAAAACTTTGCTTCTCTCCAACAATGGACCAAAGTAGACACAGAGGGCGCAGGGGAAGGAGTTATTGGTTTGGGGTTTCGTTTTGTTTTTGGTTCCTGTTTTTATCATGTATTTTGTGTTTTACATAGTATTTTTATGTTGTTAACTGCCCTCAGATCTGCGGATAAAGGATGGTATACAAATTTAATAAATAAAATAAGAATAATACCCAAATGTAAATACAGTGCCACCTAGTGACTAAACTGTATAACAGCATTATCCAGACAGAACTGTAGTTCTGGAGATCTGGAGATCTCTTACAGACTGTTCAGCACCCTAAATAAACTACAGTTTCTGGAATGGTTGTGAGAAGGCCATGAAAGTTAAAGGGCTATAAAACGGATATAAGCCTGTAGACTAGATATGCCCTTTGTTATATTTCATGAGAAGATTTCCCCCCCCTTCGGAATATCCAAAATATCCCCTCGCAGAGCCACAATTTTCAGAATTCTCTGGGAAGAGAGATCAACCATTAAACCACTCTGAGAACGGTAGCTTCAGGAAAGGAATAGGGGTCTCTTAACAACTCTTCTCACCCTTAATGAACTATAGTTCCGATGAGTTGTGGGAGAAGCCATGGCTGTTTAAAGTGGTGTGATACTGCTTCAAATGTATAGTGCAGATGGGGCCCAGAGGTCACTGGACCACAACTGCCATAAGCCCCAGCCAGCATGGGCAATGGTGAGGGATGATGGGAATTGTAGTCCAACAAACATATTGAGGGCTATAGGGCTCTCTTAGGCCACACAAAAAAAACAGGTGGCTATGGCTTGGAACCAGCAAGGGTCTCCAGATGTAATCTCACCTCACTTTTAAGTGAAGGGACCATAGCTCTGTCACAGCACATGCTTTGGATTTGGAAGGTCAAAGGTTCAATACCTGGCATTGTAGTGCTCAACAGCATCTCCAGTTTTAAAAAGCATCATGCTGCAGGTGATGGAAAAGACCTCGGTCTGAGATCAGGGAAAGCTGCTGCCAGTCAGTGTAGTCAGCACTGGCCTAGAGGGAGAAATAGCTCTGATCTACTGTAAGACAGCTTCCACTGATCCAATTAATGAACCATACTGGCTCACAGGGCCGAACTAACCAATGTTTTGGTGTTTTTTGGGGGGGGGTTAAAATGTATTTTTATTAAAGATTTTCTTGATTCACAAAAGTATGTGCAATGTCTCTCTCATATTTCCCCCCCATGTAACATTTTTACAAGTCAGTTTCATTTGTGGAGACAATAGGAAGAAAGGGGGGGAAGAGGTGGAGGGGGGAGAGACGGACGGGGGTGGGGTCGGGTGATGATGTTTCTATTTTACTTAATATATTTAGGGTTTGGTGTCAGCGTTGTTTGTGCAGGTTCTCTGCTGTTCACTTGTGTTCCTTTGGTGGTGAGAGAGGCTGGGGTTGGCCTAGGGTATGGATGAAAACGAAAACGAAGACCACCACAGCCAACTAACCAATGTTCAGGAGCCATGTTAAAAGGCTCCTGGTGGGCTTTGTTTTCCCTCTGCTGGTTTTTAAACTGAAAAGCAGCATCAGAGGCTGCACCCAAGAGCAAAAAACAAAAAAGTGGGATGGAAGATCTTCTTAATTATTGCTCTTCACACTATTTTCACACAGCAGCACCCCCAAGCTACTTTCCCAGCCATAAGGGACTGGGACATATTATGGGACTTGTCTTCTGGTAGAAGAAAAGCAGCTAGAGGGTAGAAAACAAGTATCAAGTGAGGGAAAGGGTTAAGCCACTCCCCCCCACCCCCGCTCCTCTGCTGAATACTCCTCCTGCCGCCTGCATATTAGCTGGTATGGGCCCAAGAACTTTGCTTATCTCAAAGAGTCCAGGCAACAATTAGCCACACTCATGCAGACTTTAATATAATGTTAGAAATGGATAGGGAGGCTGTTGCCCAGTGGGAAAGGTTTTAAAGGAGTGCATTTGGGAACAAGACTTTTCCTGTATTTATGGATAAGATATAAGCATTGATCAATCATCCCTTGGACTCTCTGCTCTGTTTCCTTTTCCAGTTGAAAGAAAGATGGTTGATGAGAAGACCTACATCATGTGCGGAATGAGATAAAATATTAAAAGAATTCCCAATCAGCCACGTAGTATGGTTCGACGTTCACAAGTCTATTTGGATATGTGGTTTCTTCTCACAGTCTTCCATTATGTGACAACAATCCATCAGAATCATTCATAGTGTCTGTTTTTCAAGTATAAAAAGCATAAAAGCAGTCCTATAAACACAGCTTCCAATTTTTTAATTTTTTTATTTGCATTATGCAGCCTGGTAAATTATTGCATTTCTCTCTCTCTTCGGCCCCTTGAGAAGTCATTTGCTCCCCTACTCTCTATACAAGTGGTGCTCTACAAGAGGCTACCTTCAGAAAAATCATTTGGTCCAGAATGCAGCTGCAAGGATGTTGGTGGGTGCTTGATGATGTCACACCAATCCTGGTTACCAATCTTCCAGGCACAATTGAAAGTGGTGATGATTGGGAACTTCTGAGAGGAAAGCTGGCCGACTAGTCATCTACGGCTGACACTCTACCAACGAAGAGAATTATGTGGTGATTAATTGTCTTTCCCCAGTCTTAAAGTCAACTCTCCACATTTCTTCACCAGCATTCAAATTTTCTTTTGAAAAGTCCCCATGAAAATTTGTCAGCATTCTAATGTGTGCTTCCCCTGATATAACCCATTATGTATGCAATTTTGCTTTTGCAAGCAATTTTCTTCTAATATAATAATTTTTGAATTGGATCATTTTGGTTGGAGAACTGCAATGGGTGTGGAGAAGTGAAAATTTCTTGGAGTTGACTGCCTTTCAGTTCCTGAATTTCTACCAGGAAAGGCATTTTTATACTGAGATACAGCAAACCTTGTTGGTTGGTTTTTGTTTGTTTGTTTTTGTTTCTACATTTTCTCTATAGATCTGATTCCCAGCACTTCAAAACTCAATATAGATATAAATAGAAGCTGGTATATGCTGTCCAGCCCAAGATGTATGCCTGTTCCATGCTTTTAAACTGCACAATCTGACATTTGCAAACTCCAGGATCTCTGGTGATATTACAATTGATAGGGCACAGCTCCCAGAACATATTCAGTTTGGCAGGTCCTGAAAGTTAAACCTTAGGTTTTACTGCAGTGCTACAAGGGATACCTTGACTGACGGAATCCCCAAGTTGTTCCTTCTGCAGTCAGGGCAGCGCTTCAGCGCAAACATAGTTATTCGACAAGGAACCAAAGAACTAAAAGCTAATAAATATATCCATCTATAAGGCACAGACAGTTGAAATCTGATTGCAGAAAAGCAGCCATGACAGAATCACTTTGCATGCTGCCTCAATGGGAAGGGGAGGGAAGAAGCTGCACAAGCAATTTGGTGTTTCTCACTACCCACCTTTACAATTTTCACAACATATGCAAAGCTATCATTCGGGCCACAGCTCAGTTTAACAGTACCAATAGTGTTTGGTGAAATTTTTCATAGGGGAGCAGTTAGGGCCAGAATTGCCTCCTTTTTAGCCACCCTACTAAAATCGAAGCTGTGTACACACATAGTCTCTGAAATGCACAGGGATCATTTTTCCCCCACAATGCACTTTTGTGCATAACCATTCTACACACCTTCCCGCAATGAAGCCATCTAAACTGGCAGCTACTGTCTGTGTTGTCTGCACACACAGGTGGGCATGTAATCAAACTAGTACACAATGGTGTTCTCTATTCCTCTCCCCTCAGTATTCCTACAGATATACAGAGATAGAGATAGATAGAGATATATTTGCAGGATAAGGACACCATGAGGTTGATATCTTCTCAATACCTGAGCCGAATTCCACCTACATCTGTAATCAATAAAGTTGTGGCCATTTTTAATCCAGAGCATTCTCTGTTTGAGTTTATTTCATCTCTCCTTACTTTAGCCACTGCCTAGGGGTGGGTGGAGTTGCAACTTGGACTACAACTTTTGTACAGCACCCCAAAAAGGGCACCTGGATCCAGCACTGAATGAACATTATCGCACCATGCGTACACATCCTGATTTATCTGGGGCATAAATGATGGACACTTGGCTTGAGCATTGTAGAACCTGAAACTACTGTAACTAGTTGTGCTTTAAATTTGGGAAAACAACTTTTAAACTGAAGTCAGATTATATAAGGTATTTCAGTTTTACAGAATATCTTGTTTCTGGGGTGATGGCCTTAATAAAGTTTTGACTTTTGGCCTTCCACATCTGAAACTTCAATTCCATTTTTTTTAACAACTGTGACATCTGTTTAAACATGTGTCTCGAGGGCCAAATAAAATGGAACCTTAAGCCCTGGTGCCATTGTAAAAATCATCATTATCATCTTGGTTCAAAATGTGTGAGCCAAAATTTCAAACATTGGTACTGTTGTTGTCCTGACATTTTCTGAGGAAGTTTCTATCAGTGTTTAATTCTTAGCATCCTATAATAAAACTAGAATATTTATTAGAGGCATGTGCCCTGAGTGTCACTTTTCAAATATCCCCCCTTGCCTTGCCTGCCCCAGGATACAGCAAGGAAACACCAAAACAGAGTTTCACAAAGTCAACATGGAAGAGTCACAGTTCATTATATTCAGAACCAGAAGGTCTAGTTTGTTTCCCACATTACATGGTAGGAAATGTTCGTGCGCCATCCTGTGTGCCATAACACCCAGAACAAAAACAGGAGAAAGGGGTGAACTGCAAGAATAAGAATAACCTGAAATGGATTGATGGACCAGTCATATTTAGTCAAGAGAGATTGATTCAGAATACTAAGGAATGTCAGCATGGATGGATTTTAGAACATCTTCAGATGTGGACTGTAGACCTTGATTAGCATAATTGCATTCACCATTCAGCTTTTGTTCTTGTTTGTTGTATATTCACAACATTATAATGTGCTTTTGGATAACTTTTGTGAAAATATAACACTATTGGTTATTGCTATTTCATGGTTGGTTTTGCCATTGCAGGTCTTTTTTCCCCCTTTCCTTTCTTTTCTTTTCTTTTCTTTTCTTTTCTTTTCTTTTCTTTTCTTTTCTTTTCTTTTCTTTTCTTTTCACCTTCTGTTTTCCATCTTAGAGGGAGTAATGGCCAAACTTGACTGCCTGCTATAGCCAACCTGCTTTTCCAAGCAGGTGTTTGTTGTCATCATACTTTCACATTTCTAGGGAATATTGTGCACATGCACCAAAAAAGAAGTGAGAAATACTTAAACTCTTATAGACTTATAGTTCAGCTGTAGAGCCTATGCTTAGCATGCAGGAGATCCCAGGTTCAGTCCTGGGCATCGCCACTTAAAAGAATTAGGAAGTTGGTAATGTGAAAGAAACATCCTGAGATCTTGGAAAGTCACTACCTGTCAGAGTAGACAATCCTGGACAAAAAAAATATCTAGCCTTCCTACAGTTAGCATGGATCAAGTCCCACCACTGTCATTATCTTACTACCCATAGCCAGACATTCAATCTATTTGCATCAAAAGAAATAGATGAGGCAGAGTAGAGGTGTACTGCCAATCCCTACACCTTCTGCCATGTTGCCTGGAGGGCAAAATAAAGGCTCTAAATTGAATAAGGGGTCTCCAAGAATAGAGGAGACTCCCTACTTCACACCTTTGTCCTCAAACTCATTGAGGGCTCTAAAGGATAGAGATATGCTGCAGGAAAGGGCAGGGGCGTAGCAAGGGGGTGGGGGGTGGGCCGCCCCGGGTGCCACCCTGGGGAGGGTGACAAATTGGGTGCTTTAAAAAAAAAATTTTATTTTTTATTTTTTAAAAATTTTTTAATTTTTTTTAAGGCTATTTTCGGCAATGCCGGGGTGGAGCCACAGGGGCAGCCAGCGAGGAGCGGTGTCACCCCCCCGCTGGCTGCCCCTGTGGCTTCACCCCGACAACGCCGAAAATAGCCGCCCCCTTCCAGCGGCTTTTCCCGCCGCTGGCTGGCTTGCGGAGCCGGGGCAGGGAGAGGGGCGGGGCGGGCCAGCGTGGAGGGGTGACACCCCTCCTCGCTGGCCCGCCCCTCTCCCTGCCCCGACTTGCACTCCTCCGAAGGGGTGCAGGCAGCGAGGAGGAGGTGGCGGAGGGGTGTCACCCCATCACTGCTCGCCTCGGCTCTTCCCTCGCCCCTGCAGGTGGCGGGAGAGGCGAGCAGCGATGTGGTGACACCCCGGCACCGGCGCCTCCTCGCTCCCCGCCCCGGCAGCGGGGAGAAAAGCCCTTTTAAAAAGAGCAGAGCCAGGGCAAGCTTGCCTTGGCTTTTTCTCTTTTTTAAAGTGCTTCCCCCCCCCCCGCTGCAGGGGCGGAGCCGCAGGGGGGTGCCTCCTCCGCTCACCGCCCCGGGTAGCGAGGAGGCTTCCTACGCCCCTGGGAAAGGGATGTGACTTGCTAGCCTGCCCCTGCTCCCACTCACCTATTTGCTTTAATGAAAGTAGAAGGAACGCCCAAATACAGCTGTAATGTGGCTATTAACTATCACTTAGTCTGAACTATCCTGAGCTAGCAAGAGAAGCCTGAATGCAAGCATAGCTGGCTTATCTGCTGCCAAGGTGCTTTTACTGCGCGCACACACCCACACCCACACCCACACCATATATTTAAAGCACTTCCCGCAAAGAATTCTGGGGGCTGTATTTTACCACATGCAAAGCTGCAATTCCCAGCACCCTTAACAAACTACAGTTCCCAGGATTCTTTGGGGGAAGTCATGTGCTTTAAATCCAGTGCTTTTTTCTGGAGGTACGCATACCCCCTAAACATTTTGTGAATCTAAGTCTGGGGCAGTATTTCAACATGAGTAGGAAAATGAGAGTACCCCTAAACATTTTTTTAGTGGGGAAAGCACTGTTTAAATCTATGTCATGTGTGCAGCCAGGGGATTTGTGGGGCTCTGGCTCACTTTCCAGTTTTCACTTGCCTATATTGCAATAGATTGCATGAAGGTGCCATTTATGAGTCTGGACCAGGGAATAGTTAGTAATGAGATGCTTGCCTTGGCAGTGGGTAGATGCATCCTTCTTCCTATAGACTTTATTGGGTTTCCAGCACCCTCTTCAAAAAGAGCAAAATCCCCGGCTTCCAACGTTAATGTCACTACTAGTCATCTGTAACCTTGTAAAACATGGTACAGAAAAAACATTGTCTATTTCTTCCTGATTTCCATCATTCCCTCCCTCCTTTCCTCTACACACACACACACACACACACACACACACACACACCCTTTCCTGGCTTTTAACTTTCTCCTTTGAAATGTTCTCACAGGGTAATGCAGCTTGTTAACTGGCTGCCAGTCTGATTTTTCACAAGTTTGCCACGTTGCAGTGACAGGACCGTAGCGAGACCCAGATGCTGCAGAGTAAATAAATAGCACATCTGGGATTTGGAAGTGGGCTGGCTCCACATTATGGAAAAAGCCGATGCAGGGACATATCCAAAGAACACACAGCTGGAAACCATTAATGTTGGAAGGAGAAAGAGAGAAGGGGGCAGAGGACTGGAATGGGGGGGGGAATTACTGGCGGTTGAAAGCCTGAGAGCTGTGAGCGTCGATAGAAACTCCATTTATACAGCCGCTGAATTTACTGCATTCCTGAGAAGCGAATGGTGGTTTATAATAACTGACCTCAAGTAACACAAATACGGATCAGGCAGGGGTGGGAAAACTGGCTCGGAGGCTGAAAACATTTGGAGGGAAATGGTGAGAGGATCCTGATGGCCGTGGATTTGTAGCAGCAGGAATCACCCTTCCGAAACTTGCTTTGGAAAGAGGCACAGCCATTTCCTAAGCCTAGAGTGCCACATGCAGATTCAAGCCTGTGCCGACTGAGACAAAATGCACAGTTCGTCATTCATAATAGGAGAAGCTGGTAGATTATTCATGTGTGTGATTCAGTGACGACTGCCAAGTGGGTTGTGGTGGATTGTAGAGACTTCTAGGTTTACTTTTGTTGTGAGTGGTGAGAGACAGGATATGGGGGAACTGGAACAGAGGAGAGGAAACTAAGACCCAGATGAAATTTCTCAGAATTTTCAGACAATGTTTGGCTGAGTATGCAGACCCAATGAATGAAGAGAAGCAATGAAATAGAGGAGAAATGGGCAGGGACAATGAGGGAAGCAAGAGCCCAGGCAGGAGATGTGTAGTTAAATAGAAGAGCCAGGGGCTGGGCTCCACTGGACCAGTTTACAGGGGTTTTGTATGCTGGTTACACATAATTCTTCTGTCTGAGCCTTAAGGGTTTCTGCACCAGCTCATAAATGATTAGGCTATCAGAACTAGTGATGGATGAATCATTTCTCTTTTTTCCGGTTCTTGGTTCAGTTCTCCACATTCCACATCAATTTGCAATTTTTAAAAAAGTTCTCATGAAAATACATAAGCTTTTTAGTGTGAATTTCTCCTAATTTACACATTTTTTGCAAAGCAATTTCACCTAATATATTGCATATTTGCAAGTTACGGTCACAAATATGTGCATTTTTGTGCACACTACTAGGCTCGAGAGCTGCATTGCAAAATTCAGAGAATTTGAAAAAATGTTTGTGTTTTGGTTTGCCAATTGTCCACAAAGTGCAAATTTGGTAGGTTCACCTTTAAATGTGAACTGAATCTAATCTGATACGGCAAATGGAGATTTTATCATCCTTGCATGACCTGCTGAAATTCTATTTTACACTACAGTATAGATCAACCCCATCCTCTTTAGCAACTGGGTTGAACTAAATACAGATGGACAGAAAACTCATATACTCAGTTCCACAGTAACCTTTAATTGGGATTCCATTTGCAGTCCACTTCTTCTGGGCTGTGGTTTGTAATAAAAACCACTCATTCATACTGCAACCTACCGTAGCCTAGGAATTTGTTACCTGAACCCTAGTCAGACGACCTGTTTCCATGGATCACTCTTCAAGATTCGTAATTCATCTCTCTCCCTTTCTTATGAAGGCTTTTGTTAGCACAGACCTCCTGAGCAGCCCCTTCAGTCATTGCTCCTCATAGTCCATTCTCTCTGCCAATGTACTAACAGGTGGTTGAAAAGATTCCAAGAGTGGGGTCAGCTGAGGCCTCTGACAATAGCTTCACAGTTTCCTTCGCGGGAGTGTGCTCCAGCAGACTTCCTGGCTGATGGAGAACATGCCTGATATTTTACAGTCTTTCTCACATAATCCTTTAAATTGCAAAAACCGGCTGCACATCAGGCTTGATGGTTGGTGAGTCAGTACCTAGAAAGCACAGAGAAGCTGTTTTGCTTTCAGAAGGACCACACCAAACCATCAGAACTGTGCAATAAGCAAAAATAAATAAATAAATCTATGCTTCTCCCCAGAGCTTAACCCAACAACCTTTCGGCTAAAGAAACTGGTTCTGAACCAGTAAAGCTGTCTTATACGGAGTCAGATCACTGATGGAGCCAGTCAAAAGAACACAGGAAGCTATTTTATACTGAGTCAGGCCACTGGTACATCTCATTCAATATTGTCTATACAAGGAGTAGGGAACTGGATCCAGCCAGTGGGTCAGATCCTTATCTCCCCTGCTCCCCTGTCCGTGGGCCAGATTTGGCAGTTGGGTGGGGTTCACCCTCCTTTTAATCACCGGGTGTCACAATGATGTCAAGTGACATGGGGCTTTGAAGTCCCAACAATCAGCTGATCATAGGGACTCCAAATTGCCACCCTGGGGCTCACAAAGAGACTAGTGTGGTGCTTCTGAAGGCCTATCTGTAAGGCAGCCTTCCCCAATGTAATGCCCCTCTGGGTTTGAGGGGGGTTGTGGGGGGGAGACTACAACTCCCATCACCCCCAATGAGCATGGCTATTGGTCAAGGATGATGGGAGTTGGAGTTCAACATGTGGAGTGCACTAGGCTGGGGCATGCTGCTGTATGATTTTGATAGATGGCTCATCTTGCCGTTCCCATTATTCCTTGCATTGCTGTTCTACTGGAATCACTGTGCCATATGTGGTTCTATTTTAATAATTTTAATTATTAAAGCTCCCTGGTTGTTTTTGTGATGTTTGTCTTGTTTTGATTTGATGTTAGTATTTTAACTAACTGTTCATTTCTTGTGAGACACTCTAGGGTCCCAAGGGGTCAAAGGATGTCAGATAATCTCATGATAAACATGTGTATATTTTTCTGTTCCTAAGTGTCAATTTGCCAATTTCACCAAGTACTGAGATGCAAATTGACAGTGGTATTTTGCCCTGGTCTATTTCAGTGGAGATTAATGCTGTTCCACTGTCCAATTTGTAAAAAAAAAATTTCCAACCAATACCTGGCAGCATTTTAGCCTTGCAACAGGCCTGTAAATTAAGTTAATGAGTGGTCCAGATGCAGAAATATAGGAAACTGTCTTTTACCAGGAAAGGCTATTAGTCTGCTTAGTTCAGTACTACTCTGTGTTGAGTACATACTACCGGTACTTAGTTCGGTACATACTCAGAGTATGTCTACTCTGACTGGTAGAGATTCTCCAGGGTCTTCAGAAGAGGCTTCTCCCCCTTCTAACTGAGCCTTTAACTGAAGGTGTCGAGGATTGGACCTGGAAACGTTTACATACAAAGCATGTAATCTACTACCAAAATGGGGCTTTAAATCAAGGATTCCCCAAGAAGGAAATGTGGCAGTACTTTGTGACAATTCCCTTCACACGGACGGGATAAATGCAAGCTTAAGTTATTTAGGGTATTTCTAGATACCCTAAATTCTGTGCTGCAGAATAGTTGGTTGTGAAACCAACCAGAGGAGAGAAGACTCTTAATTTTAAGTGGCACTCAGGACGTGCTGTTGAACTTACTTGGAAAAGTGACCACAGTGCTACTAGTTTTAATATATATGCAAGTGGGCGTTTACCAATAAAGTTCAACATACTCACATTTGAATTCAGAAGACGAAGCTTTTCAAAAATGAGGAGATTGTTGTCAAGGAAGTTGAAAGAGAAAGTCAAGAGGGTCAAGATCTCTCCAGAATGCTTCAAGGTTATTCAAAACCACAATAATAGCTCAGCTAAAACAAAGAGAGTCTTCTTCTTATTTGGCGATCACTCATAGCTGAGTACGATTGTCTTCCATAAACACGGTTTTAACAATGAGTCCGTAAGTGACTGTGGAGGCCAATTCTGGATCCACACGTCCTTCCACAGTTTCCGGGTGGGAGTTGATCACAGTGTGGATTTGCCAAGTGTGCCTTCCTCTTAGCATGTTTCTCCCTTGCGGCCTGAGTTCGAGCGTCTTCAAAGCCCATGACACCTTTGGTAAAAGCTGTTCTCCAATTGGAGCGCTCGCAGGCAAGTATTATAAGGCAAGTAGGCCTTATTGACAAATTACAGTCTAATTGGTTTAATATATGTTCCAGTAAAACTGCTGGAAAGTGTTATTAAAGATAAAATTATTAAGCATATAGAAGAACAAGTCTTGCTGAAAAAGAACGAGCATGGCTTCCATAAGCGTAAGACCCATCAGATGTTTGGCAGCGTAGTCCTATGAAGGACCGTAGTTCAGTGGTCAACAATCTCCTTTGCATGCAGAAGGTCCCAGGTTCTATCCCCATCATCTCCAGGTACTGCTGAGAAAGACTCCTGCCAGAACCCAGGAGAGACACTGCCAGTTGATGTAGGCAACTGTGTGCTAGATGAACCGATGGTCATCTGTTTATGCAGAGGTAAGTCAGTGAGCCATACTCCCTACTGTGTGTACTCAAGGTTACAGCCCACGAGCCTTTGGGAAGAACTAAATGTTATTAAAGCAACAAGAACAGAAAATAGAATGTCTCACATGACTTAGACTATGTCCTGCCACCCTCAAGTTATGGACTTCCCAGCACCAGCAATTGCTGCCCAAAGCACCGTTGTGGGTGCAAGAAAGCACAAAAGAGCAGTGACGTAAAGATTTGGGATAACAAAATATGCTATTGTCTTTTCTGAGGCCTATGCAACATCTTTCTTTTACAACAAGCCTTTTAAGTGGAGATTTTTATACCAGTCTGTGCCTGTATTGGATTTGAAATTGTTTTTATGTAAGAAATTGCTTTGTACTTGTTTGTTACTATTGAAGTTTTTGTTGTTAAATCACTACAAGGTGTTTCAAAGGAAGCAATTCATTTTTTAAAAAAATGTTACATGTTATTGGGAGAAGGTGGTTTCCGGCACCATTGACAGCTGTCCTTTCTCACAGCACAAAAAGAATTAGCTAGTTTTGAATGCTGAGATAAAAGGGTTCAGGAAACAACTGGTGAACTCAGGCTTAGCTGTCAACATTTAAGCTTAATATTTGCAAACTGCTAACATTTTTTGAAAAATAAATGCTGCACTCCAGCTATGCCAGCCTCTGAATTCCTTGTTGCCTTTCCTTTTCACCTAATCTTTCATAATTGTTACTGGTTTCCATGATCATATTCCCTACCGGCAACCTGACCCCTTTGCTTATGGGTGACATTCACCATATTGATTCAGCTTGGTCTCATCAAGCAGCAATTTGTACTAATGGGATAACACTTGGTGACAGCACGCAACAGCAAGCATCTGGAGCAAAATATCCTTTTCTTTTGGCCCATTTCTGCAACAGTTGTTAACTCGTTAATCACCATTTCCTTAAAAACACATTTCCCTGCATAGCAAAATATTCTGTGGGCGTTTAGGAGCCAATTCATATCCTCTCTCTTTTTTTTAATCCCCCAGCCCAGAAGTCAACACAAAAAAATTAAAAATAAATAAATAAATCTGAATATAAGCAGTCGTGTGTGTGTGTGTGAGAGAGAGAGAGAGTCTCTAAGCGGCATACAAAAATATAGTATAAACACAATAGAAGAGTCTCATAAAACAGATTCAAATATTAAAAACCCCTACACTATGGTTCAATTAGCGCTGTGTAATTTACCAGACACTTTTAGCATGCTGCCATTTTTATTTCCTTTTTTGATAGGGGACCCAGGTGGCACTGTGGGTTAAACCACAGAGCCTAGGGCTTGCCAATCAGAAGGTCGGCGGTTCGAATCCCTGTGACGGGGTGAGCTCCCATTGCTCAGTCCCGGCTCCTGCCCACCTAGCAGTTCGAAAGCATGTCAAAGTGCAAGTAGATAAATAGGTATCACTCCGGCGGGAAGGTAAATGGCGTTTCCGTGTGCTGCTCTGGTTCACCAGAAGCAGCTTTGTCATGCTGGCCACATGACCCGGAAGCTGTACGCCGGTTCTCGGCCAATAAAGCGAGATAAGCGCCGCAACCCCAGAGTCGGACATGACTGGACCTAATGGTCAGGGGTCCCTTTACCTTTACCCAATAAATAAATGCCAGGAGAGAGAAAAATGATACCCTCCCACTGCACTCCCAGCACTAGCTTCCTAAATATAGCTAGGAAATTAAAGCAGCCATGGACAAGTAGAGCAAAATGGCTTCTATAACTTACATGTAAGGGGAAAAACAAACTCACACTCTCATCTTCTTCATTGATAAATGCATGTTGTGAAGGAGAATTCTGGACAGTCATTTCTTTTTCAAAAGAAGATAAAAAGATAATGACAAGGATGACTTCTTGGTGGGCAACAAGGCATATTTAAAATTGTAGGAGATTTGATCAAATTCAATGAGAGAAACTCTTCTGACTGATGAGGAGGCTGGGGAAACAAGAATTTTTTGTTAAAGGAAATTATGACTGAAAGAGCTATTTCAGTCAAAGGGTAATAAGCATGAGGAATAAATTATTACTAGATAAAATCAATAAAGCAAGTGGTAGAAATAAATTTAAAAGCCAACTAGTTACCCTTTTGCAAAGAGAAAGAAATAGCATGTGTTTCACATTCATAGATCTGAAGAATCTTCAGAGGCATCCAGACTTTTATATGACCTCTTGACCTCTGTTCCTTTGCCAGTGTGTCAGCACTAATATGTTCAGTGCCTCAGTGTCCTTAGCTATACAGCCCTGATGGAAAATTCCACAGGAAGCAGGAAGCATATAAACAATGTTCAAGAAAAGCATGGAAAACTGGGAAAGAGGTGAAGTATAAGGACAATAAAGGGACCTTTATGACAGCCTTCTCTATCTGATGTCCTCTGGATGTTGCTGGACTCAAACTCTTGCAGAGTCACAACTTTACATGCCACACACTTAAAATCACATATGGCACAAACTGTCTCATGGGCCAAACTCCAGTTTCCCGAGTTTGAATGTAACAGGAAACTGTGGCTTATTCAAAATGAAAAAGCACAAGCTTTTGAACTCATCCCATTCTGCAGAAAGGAGAAGAGGAGAAGACATGTGGCCAAGGCTCACTGCAGCTGATTCTCATTACCCTGAACCATAGTTTAACACTATGCCTCAGCAGGGCTGCTGTCACTTAAAACTAGTGAAATTCCCTGAAAAGTTATCTCCATGTTTTTCTGAATGCACAAAGAACACACGTGAGGTTATCTGCTCAATATGTACAGTAAACTGCTAGCTAGGCCCTTGGGGTCTGTCAGGAATCCAGTCACAAAAATTGTTCGTTCACACAAGCCTCTCTCTTGTGTATTCAGAGCCCAGGAGCGACTTGAGGGATTCAGCCTGTGCCCATTAAAGGCACACAGAAGGCAGCCTTAAGGCTAAACAATGTGTGAGATATCCCTATGTGTGAACTTCTGTAATCTGTGAGAAAAATGGTAAGAAAGGAAGAACACAGTCTGCTTTTGGCCACATGGGGACATTCCAAATGGCACAGCTGTGCGAAAACAAACCCACGATTCCAGCCTGAGGGCAGAGGACATTAAATGCTGCTCCTCAGAATATTTTTCTTCTACTTTAGCTGGCTTGTCTGAAAGACTTTCTTTTCTTTTTTTTTACTGAGTCTGGTTACAGGCTTTCAAAAAAATAAGAAAGCATGGAGGAGGAGGAGAAAATATATACCCAATATTTTTTAAATAAATAAAAAAATAAGGCTTTGAACAGTAGGTGAGGGTTTGTTTCTCAAACAAGTGCAGACTTAGGCCACCCAGGTCTCCTGAAAAGGGAGCCAGGAAACAGATGCTTTCTAAGAGAGAGGGAGGGAATGTTTAAGTCTGAAAAGAAGTCACCGTTCAGGGAAAGTTAAACATTAGAGGGTTGAATTAGAGCAGGAGACCTAAAACACAGAATGGCTGGCATCTCAGTTGGTTTCCAAATGACATCAGCAAGTGTGGAATGGGACACACACACACACACACACACAAATAATTCTTTCCATAGGTCACATCTGCACTATACATTTAAAGTGCTATGAGGCCACTTTAACAGTCATGGCTTCCCTCAAAGAATTCTGGGAACGGTAGGGTGCTGAGAGTTGTTAGGAGAGTTGCTAGAAGCCCCAGCTGGCTCGCATGGGAACACAGCACTGAAAGATGTGTGTCCCGATTTTAATCAGCAGAATGTTGGAGGGCATGGTGTTATCAAAGTTCAAGGACGTGTTCCAGTCAGGCAAAGACAGTTGGGGTGCAAGTAGTCTGGGAAGTGCAAATAGTCTCTTGATGGTGCGGCCTGCAAAGGGTTCCAAGGGCAGGACAGAGAGTCCTAGAAGGCTGCATTACGCCCCGGGGCCTGAGGTTCCCCACCTCTGCCTTGGTGGGAAAGGCCAAGTGCTTAGGGTATGTGTTTATAATCTCAGGATTCCTGTGCTACCCTATTTTTTTTTCCTCTAGGAGATCAGTAGTACTTTTTCCAGTTTTTTACCAAAAAATTAGGTTTTAAATTGGGGCTCGTCTTATACACGGGTAGTGCTGAGGGGGTGTTTTCTTAATTTGGAGTCCCCCAAAATAGGGAGTCTTATACATGGAAAAATACGGTAGTCTAGGCTGTTATTCTCATTTATAGGAAGGCAATGGCACCAGCTAATGAGCCAATTGATATTTGCACCTAATTATACATCTCAAGTGTCTCTGATTGTAAGGAATGTCATTGACTTGTATTAGAATTTTTAAACTTGTCCTCCATCCCTGTATGAAATGCCCCCCCCAATTTTCATGCCAACCCCCCACCCAAGCCCCACTGTTTCTCAGGAGCAGAAGTCCTTGTCTCACATGGAGTAGATTGAGGGGGTTAGAGCTGTATCAGCCATATCAAGTGTGCCACACTTGGGGCTCTCTCCAGGAACCTGTTTTTTAACTTTCCTTTCAGTCTAGATGGTAGATTTGTCAGATAAGTACATCTTGAAATCAGTTAAGATGGTTTCCCCAACAGTGAACTAGTTTTACTTTATTGTCAAGTAAATGTCAAGTGATAGTAATCCAAACATTATCATTACTTATTTTAATCAGTTAAAGCAAAGCAGCTAATCAATTAAGGGCATCTTTGAATAACTTCACAACCCTAAAACACATCCAAAATGTCATCTGTAATGATAAACTATGGCATTTATTTTAATTGGTTTAATTAATCACTTAAAACCACGATAGTCAACTGATTAAAAAAAAAACCTTTAATCAGAGGACAATCTTTAAAATGTTTATTTCAAATGTTATCAATCATTGATGGCCCTTTCGATAGGCGAGATACTTCAGAACAGAAAATACTGACATGAGTGTCTGCTCAAAAGTAAGTTCCATTGAGTCCAATGGTGCTTACTCCTAGGTAAGTGTGTATAGGATTGCAGCCTGCATTTGTTTGCTCCACTGTGCAATTTTCAGTGACACCAATATGGAATATTTTAATATTGTGTGTTCGTATCAGACATATTTATTTCCCAGAAAAGACTTCTGAGCATTTACACTGAAAACTTCCTCTTTTTCCATTTACAGCTGTTGTGTGTTTCCTGAGCAAGAGTTTCATGATGACTAGTGTCCTAGGCTCAAGTCTGCAAATGTTTCCAGTGGTTGCTGGCTAGCACAGCCTGGTCTGTAAGGCAAACCGTGCCCTGGCAAGCCTGCAGGCATATGTGTTGTGTAATGAGTCCCATGTTATAATGGATCTAGTGTTAGAGAAAATTATGGGTGGCACCCACTGAGAACATTTCCTATGCAAGTTCCACTGGAAAGACCAGGAGCTGTACAAGAGTTCACATTCATTTCCAAATTCATTGTGACTTGCGCAGGAAGACATTTCCTAGCGGTCTGTGCCTTAACTTCACGCAGATGAGGTGTTGCTCAATGTAGCTTCTGCTGTTCTCTTGATTTTGGCAATAACAAATGGCCACCTTCCAATTTGCAAGAGGTGTGTGACATCCAACTCCAGCTGCTGTCTTAGTCAATGCACCTTCATTACATATCTTTAGGTGCCATGCAAAAACATCCCCCTTTCCCCCAGGTCTTTGGCTAATTAAACAATCTAAGGCCTTTTAAACTGGGGTGGGGTGGGTGGATTTTGTTTGGTTTATATTTTTGTGTATTTATATTGTAAACTGTCCTGTGATCCTCAGATGAAGGGCGGTATAGAAACAACAACAACAACAACAACAACAACAAAGGTTTTCCTATCCATCAATGGAGAAGAGCAGTTTGGTGGCCACTGTAATTTAGCAGCTTTTGAGGATTGTGCACTTTAAAAGCTTGCATCTGGAACCAGCGGATTAAGAGATGCCCTGCTAAATGCCTAACATTTCATTCCCTCACATCTGTGGTACGTTAAATTTAGACAAATCGCTAAACATTTCAGTGTTTATCCAAATTGAAACTCCCAGCTTTTGAGGTTTCCTCATCAATGGCTAAATAAGATTTGCCTGACTTCATTTAGAATAAATACAGAACCTAAACACAAAGCCCAGGGGAGTTTTTGCTACATAGCCTGCCTAACCTTGGGCTGGTGGAGTTGGGATTTTTCATAAATGAAAGTGGGCACCTAAGTCAAACAAAACTTAAAATTAAAGTTTTCTTTTTAATCTTCAAGAGCCTCTTTGAAAAAAATGGATTGTCTTTTCATTTAGCATCTCCTCCCCCATTGTTCAGCCCGGACACTGAGGTCCTCCTCTGAGGGGCTTCTGTTGGTTCCCTCACTGTGAGAAGCGAAGTTACAGGGAAACAGGCAGAGGGCCTTCTCAGTAGTGGCGCCCTCCCTGTAGAATGCCCTCCCTTCAGATGTCAAGGAAATAAACAACTATCTGACTTTTAGAAGACATCTGAAGGTAGTCCTGTTTAGGGAAGTTTTTTTAATGTTTTATGTTTAATCATGTTTTTACTATTCTGCTGAGAACCGACCAGAGTGGTGCGGTATAAATAATAAAATTGTTGTTTTGTTGTATCTGGATTTAAATATTAATGTAGAAAAGGTGAGGCATTCAAGAGAAATTACTTACTATTTTTTAAAATAGTAAATCAGGAACATATTTGGAGATTGGGGTGGGTGGGAGCTCCAACACCATGGAACAAAAGAGAGTGTTGCCACACCCATAAAATTTCCTTGGGAAGATCCACACCATACATTTAAAGCTCATTCAGTGCACATTTAAAACACATGACTTCCCTCACAGAATCCTGAGAACTGTAGTTTGTTAATGGTTCTAGCAATTGTAGTCATATGAGGGGGGAACACTACAGTTCCCAGGAAGTCTTGTGCTTTAAATATGTGTTGAATGTGATTTAAAGGTATGGTGTGGCAGTGTTTTCAGTCTCTCAGTTTCAGCCAGTAACCAGTCATCACCGTGAGGCGAGGGTGGATAGCCTCCAGTTTGGGGTCCTGAGCCAGTCCCCGAGGAAATTTTGCAGGGCCTCCAAGACCTCACCAGTTTAGGTGGCAAGAAGAAGAAAAATGAAAGTATTGGCCAAAAGAATTGGCCAAAAAAACTAGTTAGTCATTCCTGCTTTAAGGAGAAGTTCTGGGCTGGTTCACTAGCCAGGCCAGTGGCTACTCTTATAACATCAGGAGTGAATGAGAAACTTTGGGGATGGGCTCAGTCTGCAGCATGAAAAGAGTCACTTGCTCTCCTAGTCCTCTATAAGGAATTGTAACTTCCTCATGCACATAGGAACCAGCTCCTAGGGACCGAGGCCCCTTCATTCCCCCACCAATTAAACATTTGAGGGCCCCCACCAAGTTAATGGGCATTGCCATTCAAATGGGGTGTGTGTGTGCTGTGTCATGTGATTAACTATGCAGGGCAGGGCTTACCTGGGCCCCCTCGATATTTTATTCAAGTTGGTACCCCCGCTCATGCACTATTGCATAGCCTCTGCTGGTACACTTGGCATCACACACTCATTTCTGTGGGACTCGTGCATAAAGGCAATTTCGATGGCTTGTGTCCTTTGAGCGCATCTAATTCAGCCGTGGCGAAAGCCTATATTTGGTTTATGGCTTCCCACAAGTGTACAGGCGGGCAGAGACTTGAAACAAAATATACACACACAATCTACCAGATGGGCAATTGCACGTTGGGTTAATTCTGCCCCCCCCCTGCCTGTTGGTCTCTTGAGCTAGCAGCCAAAGCACTCAGTTAGGACTGAGTGCATGTGGCTGCTTGCAATCATTGCGCCAACTTGAGTGTCACAGGGCTGCACTGACATAGCATGTGAGCCGTTGCCCCGGTGCAAGTATTTAGGAAATCGCTCCGTGACACAGATAAAGAGTTGTTGCTGTTTTGTCGCAGCAATAAATGTCGGCTGACGAATGGGTGTTAGTTTCAGTGCATAGTAGTGAACATGATTATGCTTCCCATTCTATCGTAACTATTATTACAAGGGGCACTTAATCAGGCTTTCTGGAGAGAACGGCTGCTCTCATTCCTTTTCTGGGTGGTATCTTGGGAGAAATGTGTTCTTTGAAGCCTCCTACGCGTATCGCCAATATTGCTTCCAGATGAAATAAGGATCTGAGAGAAAACTAGGGAAAGGGGCTTTGGTTCATTTCTTGGACCAGTGAGTCCTCTTCCTTCCGGGGCTTTTAAGGAAGTAGTTCTATTTATTCCCTAGATTTTACAGCCAACCCAAATTTGAATACTTCAGTCAGAAATTCTTGACCAGAACCGAAAGGGCAGGTTAGAAATCTAGGCTGACTTAGTGATGCTTCACTGCAACTGAGCAGGAACCACGTGATCCTGCACATATTTACTTGGAACTAAGTCTTCAGAGGGCTTAATCCCAAGTAAACTGTGCATTACATATGGCCTCTAATCCATATCAACCTTCAACAAAGCCTTAGCGTAAACAAGGTTTTAGGTCTGCAGTGTAGTCAGGCACGCACAGTGAATTAATACCCTTAAGCACAACCGAGTCTCCAGGCTCCCACTTCTCTCTCTTCTTCCCTCAGACTACAAGAAAATGATGCCAGCTTTTGTTAAGAGCCCTGCCAGAGAGCTGTATAGATCCCTGTTAATAAACCAGTTAAGTTACCTGATTTCCATATCTAAGGTTCAACAGGCAGTACAAATTCTATGAACTAAGGAGGGGTGTGGCCAGGGAAGGGGGTATGACCTAAGGAGGGCCTGATATAAAGGTATGGAGGGCCATATGCAGTACGTAGTCCATCAGGGCAACCCAGAGGACTCAGGAAAAAACAGTTTGTAAATAAGGCCTTGACACATTAGGAGTTTGTTAATCCTCTTCACACATCCCTCAAATGTGTTGGAAAAATATCATGGAAACTTGTAGAGTGGGCTTACTGTCGTCAAACTAACTTTGGCAAAGCAACCTAGTCCTGCCAGAGGAAGGCCACAGTAAACTCTAGTGCAGCCGAGAAAAAATTATTAAAAGCAGCAACCGAGATGTTTGTTTACTTTGAACTTTTTTGCCTCACCAGCCCTGCAAACAGGGAGTGCTTTGAATGCTTTCCACCTCTGACAGTTCCTGTTCCACACATGTCCCCACATTTACTTAAAAACAAAACAAGTGGAAATGGCCATAAAACTCACCCGTCCATAAAGCTCCTCTTTAACCACTGCCAGTTCTTTGCCTTCCACATTGGACTGGGTGAGGATAAATAAGCCAGTGTTATAATGATCACCTTATATTTAACAAGGTGAAGGTGACCTTGAGGGATCCAGGATTATTGCAGTTTCTGGTCAGCACCTTTCATGAGTTTAGGTTTCTGACATTCCCAGTGCGTTTTCCCCCATCTCAAATAAGCTGTGTTTGTATATAGAGCTAGTAGTAACAGCAAACATACAGTAGTCATTTTGACTGTGCGAGGAAACACGTATCTAGCTGGCACTTGCTTTGTACAAACCCTTAGGCTGTGTATACAAGCAAAGTTACAGCGCAAATATTTGTTGGGATCCTAGCTTTCATTGCGTAAACACTCTTGATTTGCAAACCTTCCTTGAAGGGCCAGTCCAAAATATTTTAAGAGAGCCTACAAAGTTCTGACATACTGAAAAACTCTATACCGATGGAAGCATCCATAGTAAGTGTAGAAAACTGAGTTCTGTTTAAGTAGCATTAGGGGAGGGATGTGGTATTTGGGGAAATTTGCCAGCAAATGGCAATGCTTACGTCATGGAAACTAATGATCCTCTGTGTTGGAATTGTACACCCAAGGCACAATTTATGGGACCCTGGAAGTGGCTCGAATTCCATAGTTGCTCTTCAGCATTTCACAGAGGGACTCAGATGCTTCTTCTCTGCACAAGCACCTTGAAGATGCCAAGGTGGAGCCCAGCAGCCCAGAGGCATGGCATGGAAGAAAATGCACTTTCATGGAGTGACACCAGCATAAAACGCATCATATATCTACAGGACCACAGCTCAACTGAACAGCAAATGCTTTGCATGAAGTGGGTTGAAAGTTCAATCCCTGACATTACCAAGTGACAGGAGCAAGCCAGCAGTAAATCACACTGAGCAAGTTGGTGTTAACACTTTATTAGCAAAAACAGAATCTTCACAAGAGTGTTAGGTCTAATGAGCACAGCCAGGGCCGGCGCATCCATTATGGCAAACTAGGCAGTTGCCTAGGGCGCCAAAATGGAGGGGGCGCTGGCCAGCCTGCCCCCCGCCCCCGTCCCCGTCCGCCGCTGCCCAGTGCTGCCCCAACCAGCGACGGAGCAAGCAGCTTGGGGCGAAAACCGCGACGGCGGGGGCGCCAAAATGGAGGGGGCGCTGGCCAGCCTGCCCCTCGCCCCCCGCTGCCGCCCAAAAACTGCGGCGGGGCACCCGGCTGGGCAGGGGGCGGGGCACCATACGTCATGCGCAATGACGTCACGTGGCCCACCCCCTCGCCTAGGGCGCCAAAATCCCTAGCACCGGTCCTGAGCACAGCAACTCCACTCATCGTCATCCCAGCACCACTCCCCAAGCTCTGCGCCTTCTTCCTTTGCGGGTTCCCAAGCTGGTTCCTCCAACCATTCCTCTGCGTCCAACCAGTCCCTGAAACCAACTGCAAAAGTACTTGACTGAAACCCTGGAGAATTGCTGCCAGTCAGTGTGGAAATATTGTGCTAGATGGACTAAAAGTTGAGCTTGCTATGAAGCAGTTTCCGAAATGGCCCCAAAAACTGAAATCAGGAGCTAAAAAAATTAGACCAGATAATTCAGATGATAAACTATACAAGCCAAGACACCAGACTTGGCATAAGCACCTGGCCTGGCCAGGCAAATGCCAGGGCTCATGAGCCCTAGGACAGCCTATTGGGACTGAAACAAGCCACTTACATAATTTATTTTCTTTATTCATTCCCCGGAATGCATCTGGGTTTCATGAGGGCCCAGAAGCACTCCCGTGGTGGTGGTGGTGATGGTGGTGGCGAATTGATTGGTGGCTCTTTCTAAAAGAGAAAACATTTATCAAAAAGACATCTATTTTCCCATACAGTGGTATGGTACCTCGGGTTATGAACTTAATTCATTCCGGAGGTCTGTTCTTAACCCGAAACCATTCTGAACCTGAGGCGTGCTTTCGCTAATGGGGCCTTCCGCTGCCGCCGCACCACCAGCACACAATTTCCATTCTCATCCTGGAGCAAAGTTTGTAACCTGAGGTACTACTTCTGGGTTAGCAGAGTTTGTAACCTGAAGCATTTGTAACCCGAGGTTTTCATAACCCAAGGTACCACTGTATTGGGTCTTGACAATAAGTTATTGGCTTGTCTCCAGCCAAATTTTATTCAGAGTAAACCTACTGAAATTAATGGAACTAAGGTAATCATGTTAATTAATTTAAATGGATCTATTATTGAGTACAACTAGCATTGGCTACAACCTATTAACATAATCTGAACCTTAAGATGATAAAATACAACATACCATCCCCAAGCCTTCATTTCTGATTTCTCTAATCCAGGGGTCAGCAACCTCCGGCCCATGGAGACCGTTTTACCGGCCCATGAGCCGCCCCTGAACCGAGCCGCCCTCTCGGCGAGTCCCCTGCGCGCTTCGCGAAACCGGCGCAGCACAGCGCGGGGACTCGCCGAGCAGCACCGGAAATTGCGTCTGCGCACGTGCAGATACTGGAAATCGCATCTGCGCATGTCCAGATGCCGAAAATCGCTTCTGCGCAGGCATGATTTTCGGCATCTGGGCATGCACAGACGTGATTTCCGGTGTCTCGCTGCGCCAGTCCGGCCCACGGACGGTAAACCTTGCCGACCCCTGTCTAATCTAAGTGAAATACAGTGGTACCTCTGGTTAAGTACTTAATTCGTTCCGGAGGTCCGTTCTTAACCTGAAACTGTTCTTAACCTGAAGCACCACTTTAGCTAATGGGGCCTCGTGCTGCTGCTGCGCCGCCAGAGCACAATTTCTGTTCTTATCCTGAAGCAAAGTTCTTAACCTGAAGCATTATTTCTGGGTTAGCGGAGTTCTTAACCTGAAGCGTATGTAACCTGAAGCGTATGTAACCTGAGGTACCACTGTATTGTCTTTTCATTATATAGACTTTATTTCCAGAAGACATTAATCCAGAATTTAACCTGGGCTACCAGAATACATATGGTGCAGCCCTTATCTGTATGCATCACAAATAGATACCACGTGGCTGTGAATAAATCCGTTTCATTTGTTTATTTTTATCTATTTATTTAATTCCATTTATGAATCGCTTCTCAAAATGCATATCTCAAGGTGATTTAAAAACAGAAGCGTCAACAATAAAAACAATTTCATGTATAAGAACAATTTCAAATCCAATATACAGGCACAGACATTTTAGCATATTGTATGTGAGCTGCCAAGGAAGAAGGTTAAAGCTATTTTGATAAAAAATTCTTTTATCTTGCATTGTGCTACTAAAATTTCTGCCACATAGTTCATTATATCAGTTCATTCCCATGTGGTTTCATCCCCTGATATGTGTTTTTATACCTACATCTTGCCCCACCCCCAAGAACTGTTTTAGTGGGGTTGGGGAATTTGTTCCAGTATTCTAATAATATTGCGAAGCTGCTAGCTACACCGTGATTTTATGCACTGCTGTCTCTACTCTTTCCTCACTTGAGAAATCTGGCTGAGTTTACAGACCGTTGCAAGAAATCCTGGCAACAGAACCATCCTCTAACTCAGTGTTTCCCAACCAGTGTGCCTCCAGATGTTTTGGGACTACAACTCCCATCATCCCTCGCTAGCAATACCAGTGGTCAGGGATGATGGGAATTGTAGTCCCAAAACATCTGGAGGCACACTGGTTGGGAAACACTGCTCTAACTTACAGTTTGATGTCATTACAGCATTGTAGGTAGGCAGAATTTTGACATTTCAAGAAGATCCTTGTTTATGTCCTGGGTCTGGCAGCCGTTAGGAAGAGAATGTTGCCTGTGATGGTAATCCTCAAAATGTAGTCCTCCCTTCTTCAATTTCTTTTGCTAGGGAAGTTTCTCCCCAGCACGGTTTTCACTTGCTTTTTCCTGTAAGACTAATTGCAGTTGTTAACAGTCGTCAACAGGTTTACCACAGCTATCAGCCTATCACCCATTCCCACCACCCTTCTGAGTAATAACCCCTCCCACCCTCTCACTATATATAAGGGTCTGGTGACTTCTGTTTCAGTGTATCTGAAGAAGTGTGCATGCACACGAAAGCTCATACCAAGAACAAACTTAGTTGGTCTCTAAGGTGCTACTGGAAGGAATTTTTTTATTTTTTATTTTGTTTTGACTATGACAGACCAACACGGCTACCTACCTGTAACTACTCTTACAGAGAAAGGGAAAAAGCCCATTTCCCCAGTGCCAGAAACCATGACATTGGTGGGAGATCTCAGAAATACCTCAGGGCATCATGGGAATTGTGGTTTTCAAAAGTGGGTTGCTAGTGGGATGGAGCCACTACATCAGCTTCTCAGGAGGTGGGTTTGCTGCTGCTTACCAGGAGTGGAAGGGTGAGGTGTTGGGGAGGGTGGCACGATGCCAATACACTGGCAGAGCCAATCTGGTGCCAACTTCCCTGCTGCATTGCCCCTTTCCCTTCTGGTAAGCAACAGGAACTCACCATCCAGGAAGCGAGTATAGCATCTCCGCAAGGCAAGCTGCTTTTGGTTGCTTATTTAGACAGCAGTTGGGCTATACTCCAAAGGGCATTCAGATATCTTTAGGGTGCATTTTAATTTGTGATACGCAGTACTAAGCCCGCATGACAAACGCTCGCCCAGACGCTCCCTGCTGTTATTGTGCAATAAAGCCGTAGCGTGAATTAGAATTGCTCACTCTAGCAGAAGAAATAAAAGTCTTCTAATCTGTGCACTCCCATTCATTTAAAATATATGCATATTTAAAACTATCGCAGAGCCCAGCAATTGCGTGTGGTGGGTAGGAGGGAGCAGCAGAGAAGACAGCAACTCAGTTTGTCAGGTTAGATGACAACCAAAGCGTGACATTTTATCTATATATAGTTTGCTCTCTTTGTAGGAATAAACTTTAGGCTGGAATCCAACGTGCTTGCTTGGAAGTAAGCAGTTTGGACCGTAAAGGAAGGCTTACAGCCAATCTGATGCATGTCAGAAATAAGTTCAACTGTACTTATTCCCCCCCCAAAAAAAAATGTGCATGACATCCCTGGGAGTAAATCCCCTTGAATGCAAAGGGGGTTACTTCCAAGTAAGCATGCGTAGGTTTGTTACTGTTAAGACTGCAATCCTAGCCATACCCTACTAGAGGGTATTTATTTTTGGTGTGTTTTGTTTTTTGGTGTTTGCTGGAAGCCGCCCAGAGTGGCTGGGGAGACCCGGCCAGATGGGCGGGGTACAAATAATAAATTATTATTATTATTATTATTATTATTATTATTATTATTATTATTATTATTATTATTTACAGCATTTGCATGCCAACCTATAACATAAAGTTCTCAGGTCATCTTACAGTCATTAAGTGAAAGCAATTTAAATACAAAATAAGATACAAGACCACAAAAACTATAGAAATAAATTCACAGCAAAGTTGATAAAAGATGCTTGGGCTACATACTTATGTAAAATGCCTGGGTGAATAGAAAGGTCTTCATCTGGTGCTGAAAAAAACACTAAGATGAGAAAAGTCTGTCTGGGAAGACTGTTCCATCTCACAAATATATATTGCTGTTGAAGGAGATGTTGAGGTGATTATTATTATTATTATTATTATTATTATTATTATTTTATTTTATATCTATTTATTGCACTTTTGTGTCTGTATTTCCTGTAATTTTACTGCATTTTTCTTTTCTTTTGTCTGTTCAGTACTTTGGGAGCCTTGGCCCCTAAAGCAGTATATAAATAAGCCAATGAATGAATGAATAAGTAGGGAGCCACTCCCCCCCCAAAAAACCCTCTCCCTGGTGGTAGCCAGTCTCACTTCATTCCACGCAGCTCCAAAAAGTGTCTTAAGGTTCAAGGTAGGTACATATGGGAAAAGGTAGTGTTTCAAGTAATCCCTGGTAGGAGCTGTCTAGAGCAAGGGTTGCTCTTATTGCCTTAAAAATCCACAGCGCACAAGAGACTCTTTGCTCTTCCTGCTGAGTTCCTATTTACACTGGCTCAGCCTCTCCTACATTGAACACAACCCCTTAAGCATACCCATACTGTTTAAGATATATGTTTAATATGCATGAAATGCTATGTTCGAGTGCTTTGCATTTAAAAATGCTATGCAGAGCTGTTTGCATTAGGAAGAGAGGTTTGTCTCTGGCAAATGCGGCAGAAAAGGTTGGGTGTTTCCATTCAGGCGAGCTGATGACTCATCCCAGAAGCCCAGGCAGAGATCTCGCATAGCATGAGATGAAACCTGAGAACTCAGCACCACATCAGTCATTGGAGCAGTTGATGCTAAGCTCAGCAATGATGAACAAGCAAGATGCTTGCATAGGCTCTTTCCCTCTCTGGAACCAGAGAGAGGGAAGTTCTTGAACTGTATTAAGAACACTAACACACATGCCACTGGATTGTCAGGTTTACACACACACACACACACACCCATACACATACACACCCCTTCTGAGCAGGAGAAAGGTTCAAGGAGCTTCTGTCTGTGAGCGAATGCAGCAGTGGCTGATGTAGGCATCTTTCCCCAAGTGATGGGGATGGGGCATGTCCATGCTGTGCTGTGGCCCTGTCTCTTTTTCTTCTGTTTCTGAAGGGGCAGCCATTTTGTGTTATACCACGCCCCCACGGCAACCATTTTCTGACTGGCGCCCACAGCACTTGTTCAAAATTCCAGATGTGCCCACTGGCCCAAAACAGGTTGGCAACCCCGGTTTAGAGCTTTGGAGGTGAAAAAACAGCACTTTGAATTGGGGCCCCCATTCAAACTTCTGAGTAAACATGCTTAGGATTTCACTGCTAATTCTGAATAAACATGCATGGGGTTGGGCTGTGGAAGAAACCAGGGGGATTTGATATGCTGGAAAGGAGATCTGGTTCTACTTAATTCAGATATTTCCATGACTTCATGCTGCACTTGCCCTCTGCGGCCCGCTCCAAGTGATAAAGATGATATCGTGGTGTGGGATCATAAATACATTTTTTTCCTGAGGTCTATTGAGAGTGTCACTGGCAATATATATTTCATAAGGGTCTCTCTCTCTCTCTCTCTCTCTCTCTCTCTCTCTCTCTCCCTTTAAACAAGAACCTGCAAAGGCAGCCACATATAGTGTGTACGGCAAGTGGAGGTGAGTAATGAACTGTCAAAAAGGGAAGATTAGAGAAGCACTTCACCTCAGCTGTGCTCTTGTCAAACAAGCCAACCAATCTACCTCAACTTTTCCTCTGGAATTTTATAGAGAGCCCCACAGGGTAATCACAGTCATTCAAACAACTTGGATCTCTTAATCCGCTTGTATTATGCTTTCCAGCTTCCAGATGCATTTAGAATTAAAAGCATATTTTCAACATTCTCCTCTTGAACCAGGTTTTTTCCTCATCCTCCTATCTCTCCTTCAGCTTTTTAAAAAATTCTTCTTAAGAGTTCGCATTTTGTACTTTCCACAGCTAAAGAGCTGTCAATGATAACAAGGATGGCTTTTTATTTAATATTAAGCCATATTTTATTATCAGCTCAAAATAATAATAATAGATAAATAAATAAACAAAACAATATAATTTAATGTATTTTTTTAGGATTTTACTTGCTTTAAGTTCCAATTTGTGTTACATGCTTTTAAGCCCTGTGGATAATAGATATTTTTTATGCTGGTCAAAGTGATTCAATTATATTTCAACTTTGATTATATTTCAGCTTTGATTATGCCTACAGATTAAAGTAAAAGCAGGTTGGTTAAGTGCGTAAGATTGTAAGCTTCCTCCTTGTGACAAGATGGCCCCTACCACCAGGTACATAAACATGCAGTTATTAGTCTGCGTTTTGCAAGGAACTCACACAGCCTGGACTTTCGTAAGTGGTGAGGCAGTAAAAATGACCAAATGTACTACTGACTAAAAACTTTTTTTTAATAATATTTTTTATTCCTTTTTCCATTTTTAACATTAAAGCATAATCTTAACATTCACTTTATATATTGCTTATCCGAGCATTGACTTCCCTCCTGCTTCATGGTTTCCCAATTTATAGCTTACTTTCTAGCATTTGTTAGTCTTCCCTTTTACAATATTCCTTGTTATTCTCTTAATTTTCAGTAACAGTCCCCTTCTACTGACTAAAAACTTATCTAAACCTTTCACCTTGGAGGGTGCCCCCAAAAGAAAATTATTGGGGGGGCAATGGATCCCAGCCCCCTACAGTTGGCACCAGTGCTTGTGACACACATAAACAAACAACATAAGAAGCCTCTTATCCCAGTGAAGGGTGACTTTATCTGGCAATACATATGTCATACTGTTTGACTGATTAGTCACACATTGGATGTCCCCTTCATTTGACCCTAGCTTAAGAAGATGACGTTCTTCCCTTTCGTCTATTGCCGTATGCTTCAATCTTTGTTTTGTGCTTACCTTGGTTTTCTGCAAAGCCATATTGATGACTTTTCTTTCTTTAGCAGGTGTAGTGTTATTGTATTACGGTTTACTAGTGCTGTTGTCCTTTCGAAGTCTTAATAATAAAATATATTAAAAATTAAAAGTGAATACCAGATGCTGGAAACTATAGAATGTGAGAGTGCTCAGGTCCAGTATCTGGTTGGTCACTGTGAGAACAGGATGCTGGACCAGATGGGCCACTGGCCTGGTCCAAGAGGCTCTTCTTAATGCCATAATAGTTAACTATAAATAGATTTGTGGATTTCCTAAATCCAGTGGGCGCTGTGTCAGGCACTGGGCAGAGGAGGAATGGCGAGCCTTAAAAGTAGGAGAGCAAAGAGCTCAAAGACAGAGGGCAAGTAGCAGCAGTGGGAGAAAAGGGGGGTGGAGATTCACTCGGGACAACGCCATTATCCAAGAGGCTGGGTTCTATAGCCTCTCTCTGTAATATTGAAATAAAAAAGGATAATAATAAACTTTTCCTTGTCTTTATACTTTCCTGGGCAACCAGCCGGGACGGAGCCTCTGACACCATCCTGACAATCTGTTTCAAAGTGTTCAGAGAGTGGGTTCCACTGTTCCCCATGACTTGTAATTCCTATTTCATTTCATTTTTGTTCTGCTATGGTGTTTCACATGGTCCTTCTGTCCTTGCCCTTTGTCCTTGCCTTCAATCTCTCTTTGTGAGAAAACATTTGTTCAAATAAATAAAGAAACTCACTTTACAGATTTTAGATGCAGAGATTTTATTTTCACATATAAAACATTGCAATGAGGCTGCACAACCATAACAATCTTCTCCAGATGAACACAGCTTTGAAGAACATTTACTCTCTCAAGCAGTGTGATCTTTCAGCTAAGTCAGTTTCCTTCATGTGCCACAGCAAAGTGGTGGGAGGTCCAGGCTTTGTGGGATTTTCATGTTTGTTGGGTGTTTGACAGCAGATGGTGAAAAGCATTTCAATTTGGATCAGCTTTATACTCAGAGATTAATTCAGGTGAAAAACAGAGCCATCCTAATTGCATCACAATGATGCTCTACATTACTCAAAGATAGTATTCATCATCATAAATTCTAAGGTCAGCTGCTAATGTATCTCATGATTGCAATTGCCTTTTTAGACCATGCTTTCAATTACTTTAAATGGGTAATCTAATTAAATTGGCATTTGCTGTTTGTTACATGCAGCTTGTTTTGTAACTGGGGCTATCACTGGGATAGGTTAGTCAGGTTGTCTGCCTAGATCCCTATATTCCTGTATTAGAATACAGAAGACTGTGACACAATGCTGGATACTAGCTTTCTGCACTATTTCATGTCACAAGTTGGCGTATGAGCATAGGAAGCTGCAATTGGTCCATTTACTCAGTAGAAGAAGAAGAAGAAGAGTTTGGATTTGATATCCCGCTTTATCACTACCCGAAGGAGTCTCAAAGCGGCTAACATTCTCCTTTCCCTTCCTCCCCCACAACAAACACTCTGTGAGGTGAGTGGGGCTGAGAGACTTCAGAGAAGTGTGACTAGCCCAAGGTCACCCAGCAGCTGCATGTGGAGGAGCGGAGACGCGAACCCGGTTCCCCAGATTACGAGTCTAACGCTCTTAACCACTACACCACACTGGCTCTCAGTATTGTCAGTATTGTCTACTCTGATTTGCAGAAGCCTCTCCAAGGTTTCAGACAGGAGGGTTTATCCCAGCCGTACCTGAGGGACGCGGATGGCGCTGTGGGTTAAACCACAGAGCCTAGGGCTTGGCGATCAGAAGGTCGGTGCTTCGAATCCCCGCGACGGGGTGAGCTCCCGTTGCTCGGTCCCTGCTCCTGCCAACCTAGCAGTTCGAAAGCACGTCGAAGTGCAAGTAGATAAATAGGTACCGCTCTGGCGGGAAGGTAAACGGCATTTCCGTGCGCTGCTCTGGTTCGCCAGAAAGCAGATTAGTCATGCTGGCCACATGACCTGGAAGCTAATGGTCAGGGGTCCCTTTACCTTTACCTTTACCTGAATCTTAGAAACATAGAATTGTAGAGCTGGAAGCAACCACAAAGATCATCTAGTCTAACCCACAACAATGCAGGAATCTTTTTGCTCAAAACACCTGGGTTTGGATGTAGGGTCTCCTGCATGCAGAATGTGCTCACCTACACAGGACTCATCTGATACTTATTTAGAAATATTTAAGAGACATTGGAAAGACAGAAATAATACAGTATATAAGCCCCTTAAGCTCATCATATTGAACAGTTGGGATAAAAATAGTAAGATATCATGGAAGACCCCATGCTCCATGCCTGGTCTGACGATCAATATTCACTGTTGTTCTAAGTCCACAAAGGATGTTCCCCTCCCTTGATTTGCATTGTGTTTCTGTTGCACTGTAATGGTGTAGAATAATGTAATTAATTACACAATTAGTTGTGTGAAATTCTGCCACAGCAAACAGCAAGGCAACTTATATTGTTTTTGTCCAAAGTCCATTCACCTTTTACCGGGTGTACGGCATTGCAGCCAGTCAGCCGAGCCTCAACAGCCTTCTGGTGTGAGGAGAGGTACTTGCATTCCCTCTCGCGTCACTGCCAGCCGCCTCATCAATGCTGGGAACATCCCCAGCTAATCTGCTGCCAGGGAGGGTGTGGCCATGGGCCGTTTCATTACACTGCGGCCAGCCAGTTCATTCTTCTCTTTGCTTCAGATCACCCTACCCACCATGCATTGCTCTGATATGACCTTGCTATGACAGTTGTCGGTCACATTGTTGTGGGGGCCATGTAGGTATTTTTTCCACTTGACAAATTGGCACCAGCCATTACGTTTTCACCTACCTAGTAGCAATCATCACAACTTTTGTGAGGATAGGCACTGGGTAAGCATTTGTTTGGTGGGAGGGGAGGTTGTGGCCTTGCCTGCCCCTCCTCAGTAAGGGTATCCTGTTAAAAGGATCCTGGGTGTGAATACTATCCAAAGCCTGGGCATGGGCTAGGGCCATGTCACAGCCCCTACGGGGACCCCAAGGGGTGTCACTATCTGACGTATGTTATAGGGTACCCTCTATTGGTGGTTCACCCTTCCAGGACTCCCTGCAGATGAACAGGAGTCAATATATAGCCTGGCTTCACCCCAATAGGTAAAGGTAAAGGTAGAGGGACCCCTGACCATTAGGTCCAGTCGTGTCCGACTCTGGGGTTGCGGCGCTCATCTCGCTTTATTGGCCAAGAGCCGGCGTACAGCTTCCAGGTCATGTGGCCAGCATGACAAAGCCGCTTCTGGCGAACCAGAGCAGCGCATGGAAACGCCGTTTACCTTCCCACCAGAGCGGTTCCCATTTATCTACTTGCACTTTGACGTGCTTTCGAACTGCTAGGTGGGCAGGAGCAGGGACCGAGCAATGGGAGCTCACCCCGTCGCAGGGATTCGAACCGCCGACCTTCTGATCAGCAAGCCCTAGGCTCTGTGGTTTAACCCACAGCACCACCAAACAGCTTAAGCCAAACAGCTCACATCTGTAACCAATAAAAGTCATGGCCTATTTGAACCCATAAACCAAATATTCTGTGTCAGTGTGAGTTACTGTGTTCCTGGGAGCTTTGGGGCTCGGGTGCCTTGGCATGCAAGCAGAACTGCAGCAGAACAGAAGCATCGCCACATGTGATGAACACATGACAGAATGGTAATCAATGCCTTCTGGTGGTGGCAGAAACGGGGTGTTGGGGAGGCGTGAGGGCAGGCCATGCAGGTGCAGGATCCCAAGCTTCCTTGTTCTTCTCAGTGTGCCCCCAAAATGGCTCTGGACTTAAACCAGCCCTGCAGTTGGCATAGTAAATTCCCTTCAATAGGAAGGGGAAGGATAAAGGAAAATTAATAATAAAGCTGATACCCACCTCCCTCCCTCACTACAGTGAGCCAACGGGCATAGATGCTGGCTCCCTGGGGCTCTGGGTGCCCAAGCACCCACAAAATTCCCCATAAAGGGGCCCAGGCACCCACAAATTTTGGTGCCAGGGCCTTTCCGTATGCCCATGTTCAGACCACGAATTTAGCGCCTGCATGGTCTGGGCAACGGGAGCACCTTCTCCGGCCCTCCGATCACAGGAATGCAGGAACACCAACACAGCATTCCCGAGGAGCAGGTCCTGGTACTGTGGACTCACATCTGCTCATGTGAGCACCCAAATGCAGCAGAGTAAACGGAAGCAAAGCTGTGAAGGTTTTGTAACATACCTAATTTATTTCTCTAATAAGTCAAATAAAAGAAGAAGAGTTTGGATTTGATATCCCGCTTTATCACTGCCCGAAGGAGTCTCAAAGCGGCTAACATTCTCCTTTCCCTTCCTCCCCCACAACAAACACTCTGTGAGATGAGTGGGGCTGAGAGACTTGTGTGAAAGAAGACTGAAAGAAGTGTGACTAGCCCAAGGTCACCCAGCAGCTGCATGTGGAGGAGCGGAGACTCGAACCCAGTTCACCAGATTACGAGTCTACCGCTCTTAACCACAACATAACAAACATGTACGAGAGGAGCAGCTCTCATACAGCCATCCTGTCTCTAGACAGATCGAAGAAAAAGTAAAACAGTACTAGAGGCGGAAATCTCAAAGAGGAGCTTCCGCCCCCTCCTTTCTCACAGCATGAAAGTAAAACAACAAGATCAGGTGATCCTTGCAATGGGAGGGATGAAAATACTGACAGGGCCATGCACACCGCTGCATGGCACCCCCGGCCCCAGACACCCACAGTCATGGGGCCAAGCTGGCACTGCTGTCAACTGGCCATTGGATGTGGCATTTGTTCCATCTCAGACCTGCTCCACCGTCGCTATAGGACTGTTCTGGTTAGCCCCCTGGAATATTCTATTTTGCTTCCTATTTGTGCTTAAAGAATAGCAAGATACTGTCATTTCTTCAAATGCTTTCCTTGTCCTCAAGAATCGAGTGTATCCTTCAGGCATTTGTTTCTTCTTGGAGGCTGCTATGTTTATGAAATGAGCACCGCACACCCTGGGTGCACACTCCACTCAAAAAGCAAAGCTGAATTCAGTCAGACGTGTTCATATTCAAAAATGCCTGTGTTCTGAGAATAGGAGGGTGCACATTCTTTTGGAATGCTTTTCGGTGGAAATTTTAAGCCTGGTGATAAATAAATAACTAGATGCATCTTTGGAAGAAGAAGAAAAAACCTTCCATATATTTCTCTATTCAACAAGCAGCATACATAATCACAAAGGTACATTTGCATATAAAAATGTTACACATACCCTGTGCATGGATTTAAAAATAGTATGTCTAAGTGGGTATTTGAGAGGATAAGCATTTACCATCAAGGATTCGCTTCTTTCAGTTTCACTGAATGACCAAGGCTCTCCAGATGTCCTTTTTATTGAGCATTCATGACCGTTGGTGCTCTCTCTGCCTGTTCACACTCCTGTCCCAGCAACATCTATGCTGGCTTCATTACGTCCACAGAATGGAAGATGGCAGGGTCCCCAAGGACATGATCTATGGGAAACTGACTTCCGGCACCAGGCCAATTGGCAGACTAACTCTGTGTAGCAAAGATTTCTGCAAACATGACATGAGGGCTGGCATCATCAACATTGCCATGTGGAAATGCCTTGCAGATGACAGCAGTACCTGGAGACAGATAGTCAGGTCACGATTCCATAGCAGTGACCAGAGGAGGAATGACTGCTGGGAGGAGCGTGGAGAGAAGAAACACCACGGTGCATCTGCAGCAGCACAACCGGACACCTTCATCCGCCCCAGCTGCAACAAAACATCTCTCTCCCACACCTCTACAGCCACAGCTGGTGTTGCAACCATTCCAGCACCTTGACCTCACCTCCAAAGGCACACCCCTCCATTGTCTCCTGAGACAGATAGATGCCAGTCCATACACAACCACACTCTTAATACCATTTGTATTAAGCTGCCTCTTTTCCAATCAGTGCATGCCCTGTAACTTCCCACTGAAATCCTGAAACTTTTCATACCACAAATGTTCCAGTTTATTTTTTGTCCCGCTTTTGTTGCACTCTAGTGAGGAGTGCCCCTCTAGATTGCAATAATGTGAGAGTATTGGGGAGGCATCACAAAACAACCGAAAAAGCAGAACGGTGTGCGGACTGTCCAGTGTGAATCATCCACTATTATTGCATTGGTGACATGTTGCAGAATAAACCCGCACACACACACACACACCAGTCTTGAGGGCTCCCAAGTAGTATCATGGCTTATGAAAATGGCCTTAATACAGCCTTCATCAACCTGCTTGGAGCTACAGATGCCATAGTCAGCATATATTCTTGTGTTATAAACTACTGCGTTTCTCCTAAAATAAGACACCATCTTATATTTTTTTCCCTCAAAAAAACACAGTATGGCTTATTTTCGGGGGATGTCTTATTTTAACCGCTCTGCGCCGGTACGCTGCATAGCCACGCCTATCCAGGCCATCTTAAGGGAGAGGCGCCGCGTCACTATGTCTTATTTTCGGGGTATGGCTTATATTTCACAAATGCGTAGAAATCCTGCTACAGCTTATTTTGTGGCTACGTCTTATTTTAGGAGAAACAGGGTATCTACACTGCTACAAGAAACACCACTGTACACACAACCACCATGTGTATTGTGTACAGTATTGTGTTCCTTCTCTCTCCCTTTATTGCGTTGACTGTTCTCCACCATCTGTTTTCTTACTGGTCTTCTTTCTCCCACTCCCTCTTATTCATTGCCTTCTTCCCCTCTCACTTGAGCTCACACATCTATTCTTCCAGACAAAGAGAATTAAAGCACTATATCTAGTATCCCAAGACCACCAAACTATGTAAATCCTGCCGAGAAGACCCCCGCTAAACTCGAGAAAAGGGGAGAGAATTACAATGCCAGGGAGCAGAACATTAATTGTGTGCGACTGAATACGCTTTCTCTTTTCCTCCCCAAGGAAACCAAGGTCCTGAAAGGAGATCTTCCGCTGGCAGTTAAAAGTCCATTTTAGTTACATTACCAGATATCTGGCACTGAAGCAAGCAGCATAAAATATGTACTAAATGCCTCTCTCCAGTATCGAGCCATTAGGATCCATGCGATTATTCTGTCTGCATGCCGAGAGCTGTGTTGGGAAAAGGCCTTTCACAATGAATAATCTCTTTCGGTTTTCTACTGGCCTCTTGCAAATGACACAAATTATTATTATTGCATTTTCTTAAATCTGTGGTGTAATGTGCATTATCTCTGGCCCAAAAGCTCTGTGCAGGTATCTTTTTGGAATCGTACGTCCGCTAACAGCATTTTTGCAGAAACTGCGTGCATTTTTTTTTTCTCAACGGAAGCCTTGTGACCCGACCTGAAGAGGGGAAGAATTGCAATACAAAAAGAGGACCATCTCCAGGCCTGGGTGGAGTGTTGCCATTAGTTCCCCTGCCCCATATTATTGGCTTGTGATCAAGCGAGGCAGGATTTTTCACTGATAGCGCCAGTGTTATGGAATGCAGTGCCTGCTGATATGTGATATGTGACAGCCTCCATCTGTATTGGCATCCCACCATCTTTTGAAGACATGCCTGTTTACATGGGCATCGCTTTGATCTCTCAACACAAGTCTCCTGTTAGTTGCCGCACTGTTTTAATTATATTGTTTCATTGCGCATTTTAATTATGGATGTTTTATATCTTAATGTTCATGGAACCGTTTCTTTTATACTTTGCAAACCAACCAGAAGACTATTTTGGCATTAACAAGCCTTCTAAAGTGGAATTTTATCACCCCAGTCAGTAACTGGATTCATGGAAATTGTCTCAATTTCCTATATATGTAATTGCTTTTATATATACGCTATTGTTTTATATATGGCTTTTGCTCTATTGTGAAATCACTTTAAGATTAATTTTTTAAAAAAATAAACTGTATCCAAACTTATTTATTTATTTCAAAGCAATTGTGAACAGTTTAAAATTTCAAACATCCCTAAGTGGTGTGCAGTCTAAGAAGCAAACAACATATCATTTAGGCAGAAACACCACCTAAAGCAAACTAAACAGCAATATGAAAACATATAAAAGTGTATAAAAATTAATGAAACAGAAATCCAGAGGATTTAAACATGTAAAACAGGGTCCAATCAGGGAGAGCCTGAGCAAAAAGATACGGCACTTAAATTCCTAACTTAATTCTGAGTTAAAGGTAAAGGGACCCCTGACCATTAGGTCTAGTCGTGACCGACTCTGGGGTTGCGGCGCTCATCTCGCATTATTGGACGAGAGCCGGCGTACAGCTTCCGGGTCATGTGGCCAGCATGACAAAGCCACTTCTGGCAAACCAGAGCAGCACATGGAAACGCCGTTTACCTTCCCGCTGCAGCGGTACCTATTTATCTACTTGCATTTTGATGTGCTTTCGAACTGCTAGGTAGGCAGGAGCAGGGACCGAGCAACGGGAGCTCACCCCGTCGCGGGGATTCGAACTGCCGACCTTCTGATCGGCAAGCCCTAGGCTCTGTGGTTTAACCCACAGCGCTACATTTTGAGTTAGGAATGTAGAAAACCCAATTGTAGACCATCCCTATATCACCCGTTTTCAAACTCTACTCATAGGGTCTGTTGGCTCCTTACTCCTCCTTAGGTGGGTAGAATTTGTGAAATATACTAACCGAAGCCATTGTTCTTCATAACTTCTTTGTAGAGCAATACATGCACGAAGTTACATTTCTATCAGAATGGTGTCATTGAGCAATCTTTCCCCAAAATGGGCTACTGCTATCGACTTCCCCCTGCAATGAACTGTACCAGGGAGTGTTTACATTCTCGATCTATGGGTGACAATCACAAAGTCTGGTTGGTGCTCCATGTAGACTTATCATCGGTGGTGCACCACAGAACACTTAGCAGAATCCTCTGGGATTGGCAAAGCCTGGTTGGTGCATGATGTACACTGATAGGCAATGGCACACCACAGAACACCTAACAGATTCCTCTGCAACACTCATTTGCCTATGCTTCTTTATTCAGAAGCAGGAGCTTTTAGGTATGCATGTATAGTATTGCAGTTGTTCTCTGAGGACAGGAAGTTTGAAAGGCAAGCCTTTAAATGACCATTTAAACTATGTTGAATGTTTATATCCTACCTTTCAAACCATAAGGAAGTCAATTTCTCTCAAGTGCAAGCACATCAGGATGGGAGATATTCAAGATGTTTCCCAATAGCAAATATCAGAGGGAGAGTGCTTATTTGAAAATATTGCTAGTACTACGAATGTTATTCGCAGCCTTAGTTAGCAGTTTACCAGTAGTTAATATATTGTATCCATTTATTTGTTAATAGTTTGTTCTTTTTATGTATTTTCGTACTATCTATGTATGATTAGCTCTTTTCTCATATGTATATCCTTGAATGCATTTTTAAAGCCCTAAGGAACCCCAGAACGGCCAATAAAAATAAAATCATAATGCACATTTAAACAGCAAGGGAAAGCATTAAAAAGTTGCAACATAGCAACAGCAGAGACTCGTCAGCATTATACAACACAGGCACTAGTTATCAGTGCCCCTTTGACAAAAGCAAGGGTTGTACTTCTTACCTGAAGGCAAGCAATGATGGCGCCAAATGAGCCTCCCTCAGAAGGAAATAACATAATAGAAAAGATAAGTTCCATGCCAACAATAAGGGTCATTACTTTCTCAATTTCTATCTGCTGTTAGCTGCTCCCTGTTAACAAAGAGCCCGACAGAAGGGATTCTAAATCCAGGTTATATATGAGTCAACCACGAGAAACCTTTCAAGGTTCATGTTGCTATCACATACATATAACCCCGTTAAACCATACTTCATTTCCTTGAATATAGGCAATTCTCTGAGGACCTTACCTCCAATAACAGCAGGAATCACATTTTGCTGCCATCACTTATTGTGGAAGGGCCATGGCTCAGAGGTAGAGTGTTTGTTTTGCACACAGGTTCAAAGATCAAAGGTCCCAGGTTCAACCCCTGGTGTCTCCAAGTAGGACTGGGCCCTTTCCCTACCTGAAACCCTGCAGAGTCACTAACAGTCAAGGTTCTTGGCATCTGTATTTCTGGAGAGACAATGGAGTACACCTCTGGGGTGAAGTCAAACCACTGCTTTAGCAACACAGAAGTGACCTCTTCAGGGCACAAGCCTTGGGCTGCCCAGACGACATGGCCCTTCTCTCAGCTGATGTGGCCCAAAGGAAAAGAGAGCAATACATTTGGCACCAGCTTGGCTGCAGGAGCTGCTGGAAGAAGCCATACAATTAGGGTTGACAGATGTGGCCCTAAGGCATGAAGATACTAGGTAGATGTTGTAATCCCTTGGCCCACCACATGAGGCAGCTGCATAAAACACAAATGCTCCCAGTTTGAGTCTTGGCAATTCCTGACCCACCACTCAATGTATACACTTTGTTTACTTGAAGAATATACAGGCTGGTGCCATTGGATCCAATATGTTTAGCTATCTAACTAAAAATAAATTCTGGGGCTTATAAATCATCAAAACAGATTGGGTCAAACATATTTTGCTTTACCAATTTGTAGGTATAAGCATGGATTCAACTAATTAACCTAAAATTGCACGGGTGAAAATAATTTCAAAGAGATAATGAGTGAACCCCAAAGATATTTATGAGCTCTTGTAAAGCTGCAAGACAAAAGGCCAGAATTACAGTAGAATTGTCTATGTCAACAAGAGCTGCAATTAGTAGCAAGATTGAAATCAACTAATAACTTGAGCTTGAGTCTCATATTTTATGGTTGTGATGAGGTCACCAAGGCACTCGGAAATGTTTGTTCTAATTACTTGTTTGCACAATTGAGTTATTGTTGTTATCATGGGGCTTATTAGACCCCAGAATGAATCTAATGCATATTTTGAACTTCACACTTGAACTAAATTCAGTTACCTCACAATCAATGTTCAATTCATAGCATTAAGCAGTACAAACTAATATGCTAGTTTCTGCTTCTGTGTAAGAATAGAATTGCCTGACTAGTTTCTGTCTAGACTAGCACTGCGTCTACAATAATGTGGCCAACCACATGTTCCTGGGAAGCTCACTAGTGGGGTGTGATGGCAATCACCACCCATTGTCAAGGGTTCCCAGAACTGGAAGAATAGTGTCTCAGAATAGGGACATTCCATTTTGGACTGTTAATGCCTAAGTTTGTTGCACCTATTGAAATCAATGAGACAGGTCATGACTAATGTGTCCCACTGTTTTCAGGGCAAAGCACAACCAGCTATGAAGACTTATGTGATGAAAACATCCATTTTACGGTGAAAATGGAGACTCGGTGTAAGGGTTGAAAACTTGTGCAGAACATGTTGCACAAGGACATAATGTTAGCACACGTGTGGTACACATTGGGTAAACACACACCTTGCTTATTCCATGGTAGTAGCAATGTACAATAGTCCACAAAGCCCTTCTAGGGTGGTAAAGGTAAAGATACCCCTGACTATTAGGTCCAGTCGCGGACAACTCTGGGGTTGCGGCACTCATCTCGCATTATTGGACGAGAGCCGGCGTACAGCTTCCGGGTCATGTGGCCAGCATGACTAAGCCGCTTCTGGCGAACCAGAGCAGCGCACGGAAACGCCGTTTACCTTCCCGCTGGAGCAGTACCTATTTATCTACTTGCATTTGACGTGCTTTCGAACTGCTAGGTTGGCAGGAGCAGGGACCAAGCAACGGGAGCTCACCCTGTCGCGGGGATTCAAACCGCCAACCTTCTGATCGGCAAGCCCTAGGCTCAGTGATTTAACCCACAGCGCCACCCATGTCCCTTCTAGGGTGGTACCTTAGTATTAATGGTGGTGGTGATGGTAGTAGTAAAGAGTAGGGCTGTGTACCAAATTCACTCTTATTTGGGGAGGTTTCAGGCTTGGGCCAAATCTGGTTTAGACAGCCCTGAATTGCCCCAGGTCAGGTCAGGATACTAAGAGCAATCCAGGGCTGTCAAGGCATGGGGCATTGGATGGAAGCCTGCAGAGGTCTTCTTTAACAGCATGTTCCCCTGCAGGGAGCACACTAAAGTAGCAGACTCCAGCAAGATTGAATACTCCACTCGCTAGCCGATGAGCAGAGAATTGGGCTTAGCTTTTCCAACTTCCAATTTTTCAGTTCAAACCCATTAGGAACTATAGCTGCAGACTTGAAGCAGCTTGCAGTAGAGTCGTTGTTACAATTGATTTCAGTTGGTTGCCCTGAGGTTGGTAGATTTAGGCTGCAGACAATGAGGTTGCCTCAATGAAGCTCCAAAGAATTTGGTAAATTAATAACAGAGACCTGACACTACAGTAGCTCTATGAACATAATGTCATCTGACTTCTGTGACTAACCAGGAGAGTTACATATCTGGAGGGCTTGAACAAAATGAGGCAGGTACAATGGCAACACTCTATACAACACACACACACACACACACACACACACACACACACACACACACCCTGACTGTAATTCAGTTATACGCACTGTTCAGAGAATTAGACTGTAATGCACTTCTGCACAAGGATCTAGGGCAATTTATACACCAGTAATTCATCTTGACAAAAGAGAATAAATCTCCCTTGAGTTATTCTTGTTAGAAATGCAAGTTGACGCTTTATTCATGATTGTAAACCAATTCCTTATAGACATTTCCAAGAAATTATTTTTCAACATTAGATCCTCTACAGTTTTCATTTCTGAGAGTTTCACTTAAAAATTGTTTTCATATTATTATTATTATTTTAGCATGGGATAGTAAGGCTTACTTGGTATCTCCCCCCCCCCTTTGGTCAATCTATTTCTCGTTCCTTCCAAATGCTCAAATCCATTTCCCTTGGAATAGATTTGTCTTTGTATGACAGGCATATAAATAGGTTGTATTATAGTATTCTATTCACTGGTGCAAGTTTAGCCTGAAGATTTTGAAGATTTAAAAGGAAAAGGGAAAGGGGGGAGGGAATCATTGAATGACAGCTCTGCATTATCTAACCTCTTAGCTAATAAAAAAAGGAGAGAGAAGTGAACTATAGTATCTACCCCCAGGTTTAAAAAGAGCAACTTATATACTGCTTCTGAATTCAAGCCACTGAGCCTCTTGGGCTTGCCAGTCAGAGGGTTGGTGGTTCGAATCCCCACGATGGTGGTGAGCTCCCATTGCTCTTTCCCAGCTTCTGCCAACCTATTTATTATTATTATTATTATTATTATTATTATTATTATTATTATTATTCTGCCCTATACATTGAGGTCTCAGGGCGGTTCACAGAATAAAATCAAAATATAAAACCACAAAATACATAATCAAAATAAAAACAACAACCCAATAACACCCCCCCCCAGTTCGAAAGCACACCAGCGCAAGTAGATAAATAGGTACCACTGCAGCAGGAAGCTAAATGGCATTTCTGGGTGCTCTGGCTTCCGTCATGGTGTTCTGTTGTGCCAGATGCGGTTTAGTCATGCTGGCCACATGACCCAGAAATCTGTCTGCGGACAAACGCTGGCTCCCTCAGCCTGAAGCGAGGTGAGTGCCGCAACCCCATAGTCGCCTTTGACTGGACTTAACCATCCAGGGATCCTTTACCTTTACCTTACACAGCAAACATTTAAAGCACATGACTTCTCCCAAAGGTGCTGAGAATAGTAGCTCCACGAGAGGTAATCTACAGTACCCATAATTCTTTGGGGGAAGTCATTTGCTTTAAATGTATGGTATAGTCCAATTAATTAGACTGAATAATATCTAACCAACATGGGAAAGTTAGTTCACACCTAACATGTGGATATTACGTGGGGACCTGCTATCAGATTGCTAAATTCATTTCAGTTTGTTTCGCTGATGTATCCAGTAAATGGAGGAATTTGTGAAAATACCAGCAAGTGCTACAAGAACAGCTGATGCTGTAGCATTGTTAAAGCTAATCACCTATGGTCCTGATCAGTATTTGGAGGGGGCATTGAGAGCTACTTATAAACCACTCTTAGCTTTTTAAGGGAAGTGTACGAGATTGTACAGAAACACTTGGCAAAATTAGAAATACTAAACCACAAACCCCTAATCAAATAATCAACAACAAAAATTAAAATATGGAATAAATTTACCTTATCTTGGCTGGGATGAGTGGCAACAGTTTAAATGAACCTACTGACATGCCTCCTTTATTTATTTTGTGTACTACCTATCCAATTCGCACTTATCCGAATTTTGCTGAATGTTCAAGAAACTGCATGTATTAGGGGAAGGGTGCATAAAATATAAGTGAAAATAACATACAAAATGCATTATATTGGAGCAATTGCAAAAAAATAATGTGTAGATTAGTCAAAATTGCTTACAAAAAATGTGTTTATTGGGATAAATTTGGCCAAAAATCCAGATCAATTTTCATAAGTGTGTGTGCGCGCACGCAAATTTCTGACAGATCCTTCCATCCCTACCAATCTCTCATTCAGTGTCATTCAGAGCCTCAATTTGTTGCGCCATACAACGAAATTTCAGGAAAACATGTCTTGCTAATCAAAAGATTATGATTTGTTCATGGTATGCTTAAAAAAAAAAAATCAACCCCAAACCCTTTTGCTGCAACTTTCCACAAGAAAGGCATCTGTTCCCAAATTGCCAAAGACCTTTTTGGAGATCTTATAGAAAGTTAGCCGGATCAATTCAAATGCATACATTTTCATTTGTATGTTTATGTAGAAAAACAAAAGAAACTCCAATATGCATAGCAAATCATGCAGCACAATTTCACAGCAATTGCCAAGTTGGGGGGGGGGGGGCTTTCCAAAAAGAACATAGAGGTATTTTTGCAAATTGGATTGTATGCTGTAGTTTCAGAACTCACCATGTGACCATAGTTGTGAGAAATAATTGGAAAAACCAATTGTCTGGAAGCGTGCTTATGTTCTTTATGTCGTCTTTCCAGTGATTAAGAAACTGTCTGAGAATGTTCTCTAATAAGAGAAGATCCAAGTGCAAAGTGGCAGGTCTCTCTGGGACATTGAGAGAAACAGCATAGCCACGCAGCAAAGATGGTACAGAACGATGCCAAGCCATTCCTTATAAGATGATTACTGAGATATGGTAAGCTCAAACAGGGATCATTTAGGGACAAAGAATTGCTCCGTATGTTGTGATAATGTAGCTAACCCTTCAAACAGCACTTGTTATCAGGTTCCCATATTATCTTGTTTACCTTGATTTTAACCACACACACACACACCCAAAAAAAGCACAGGAGACTAATGGGATCTATGTCTGTACCTTGCTTGTGATTAATCCCAGTCTTCGCAATATTAACTTCAAATTATTTGAATGTTAGTCTTGCCACTTTAATTGTATACAGTATGGTGAAGATAATAAGAAAGTCTTGTGATCTGGATAATAACTACCGGTGATTCAGCTGGTCTCTCAGCAAGAATAATGTTTATGTGCCACTGTGATCCAGTGGAAAGCAATCTAGACAAAGAAGCGGACATTTTCATGATTTAGTATCAGGCCTTATCAAGTGGAAGTGGACAGCCTGCCTGCCTCCACCGTTATAAACTCATTTTTCATTTTCTGATATTTTAAAAACAAAACAATAGGCCATCTGAGTGGTGCATGAGTTGTACAGCGTAATCTTATGAGACAGTCAAGAGGGCTGCTGCAGAAATCCTTCCTTGGACTGGTGCAAACTATGCCTCATCTAAGGGTACTGTGAGTTGTTAGGAACCCCTAAGGAGTAAAAAGGTAAAGGTAACAGGTAAATGACCCCTGGGCGGTTAAGTCCAGTCAAAGGCGACTATGGGGTTGCGGCACTCATCTCGCTTTTCAGGCCGAGGGAGCCGGCGTTTGTCCACAGACAGCTTTCCAGGTCATGTGGCCAGCATGACTAAACCGCTACTGGCGCAACGGAACACTGTGAGAGAAACCAGAGCAGCGCACGGAAATACCATTTACCTTCCCGTCGCAGCTGTACTTATTTATCTACTAGCACTGGTGTGCTTTCAAACAGCTAGGTTGGCAAGAGCTGGGACAGAGCAATGGGAGCTCACTCCATAGCTGTCAACCCTCCCATTTTTTGCGGGAAACTCCCTTATTCCAATGCCGTTTCCTGCTGCTATCCTGGATTGTTGATATCCCTTAAATTTCCCGGATTTCAAAGGAAGCAACTCCTCTCCCTCCCTGCCGGCCAGGGAGGCTCCTCAGCTGCGTTGCTCGGCTGCCAATAAGGAGTCTAAGACCGACTGGGGGCAGAGCTTGCATGCCTTGTGCAGCCAGACCCTCATGCCCAAACAGACAGACAGCCTGCCTGCCATCTATGCGCTCACTCTTTCGCTCACCCGTTCGCACGCAGCCTCTGGAGCGCAGGGTGGCGAGGCTACTTGGTGCCATTGCACCGCCCTCACAGCATCCCTTATTTTCAAATCCGAAAGTTTGAAAAAATCCCTTATTTTCAAATCCGAAAGTTGACAGGTATGGCTCACTCCGTTGTGGGGATTTGAACCGCCGACCTTCTGATCGGCAAGACCAAGAGGCTCAGTGGTTTAGACCACAACGCCACCCACGTCCCTAAGGAGTAGTCTGGTGTCTGCCTTCTCTTTAGAAATCCTGGACATGTGCGCTCGTCCACCAAATGAGCAGCATTAGCATCAGGATTATTTAACCTCTGGGACCAACATCATATGTGGTCAGGGGTGGACATCTCTGTGTGCTGCTGACTGCACCTGCAAAACACCTTTGGGATTGTACTTGCTGGCACCGCTTGCACAGAATCCTATCTGTCTCACCCTCCCTCCTTCACAGAGGAAAGGAGCAGATAGTTCAGAGTAAAACCACCCCGGATACAAATATCTCATCACCTACAGAAGACAGAAAAGAACAAACTTTTTAAAAGGCTCTTTTTATATAAAAGCACACACACACATATGAATAGAGCGAATTTGTCTCATAATTGTAGAGCTGTTTCCATAAAGACACCACCAGCGGTCGCTAATTGTACCTAGAAAACTCATTACATTATATGATTGGATTTTTAATTAGAAGTGCAGATGGCATCTCATTTATTACTGTTCTATATAGGCCTCCTGACTAGAAAGGCAAATCTATCCCCCTTTTCTCTTTTTCTAAGTAAGCTTGCAATTGGGTTATTGGAGAAACAACTTGGGTTCACGAAAGGGAGAAAGGATAATTGATAAGTTACATCTGAAATGCACTATTGAGTTTGCATCTTGGCATTTAGGAAACAGCTGCAGTTCGTCTGCTTCTCTGGAGTGAGTCAGAAATGCTGGTTGCTGTTGATAGCAGAAGGATCCCAAGAAGGAAGGAGAAACACCAGAGGAAAACTGCTCAAATAAAAGCGGCAATTAAATGATTTTTTAAAAAAAATAAAAGGAAAGGGGAAAGGGAAAGGGAAAGGCAGTCCCTCAAAACACAATAAAATATAAACATACCTAAAGAAGAGACTGATGGTGATGGTTCTGAGATTAGATAGATTAGATAGATAGATAGATAGATAGATAGATTAGATTAGATTAAGGATTTAACAAGATTAAGAGTATACAATATAAACTAAAATTACAGTTTTAAAATAAAATTCCTGCGGATATTGTTTTTGCTTGTTACTATGCTATATATTTTTGTGTTTTTATATTGTAAAAGACCCTGTGATATTTGGATGAAGGGTGGTATAGAAATTTAATGAATAAACAATAATAAATAAAATGCCAACTCTACATATTTGGGTATGCTTGTCTAAATGAGAATGTTTTTAAACAGGCACCTGAAAGAGTAATAGTATTGTTATTATTCATCCCATTTCTATACTGCTTCAGACCCTCCAAGTGTCCCTATTTTCCAGGGACGTCCCTGATTTAGAGAAACCGTCCCGGTTTCCGATTTGATCCCGGAATGCCCCACTTTTCCTTAGGATGTCCCTATTTTCACGGGAGAAACGTTGGAGGATGTGGAATAATCTGACCCCCGAACCATCTGAAGGCAATCTTGTATAGGCAAGCTTTTAAAAATGTTTACTGTTTTATTATGTTTTTATATACCGTATATACTTGAGTATAAGCCGACCCGAATATAAGCCGAGGCACCCAATTTTACCACAAAAAAACAGGGAAAGCTTCATAGGAGCCACTGCCTGCCTCACTCGAGTATAAGCCGAGGGCGGCTTTTTCAGCACAAAAAATGTGCTGAAAAACTAGGCTTATACTCGAGTATATAGGGTATGTTCAAAGCTGCCCAGAATGGCTGGGGCAACCCAGTAAGATGTGTGGGGTATAAATAGTAAAATTATCATTATGGAATGGGACGTCCCTATTTTCACTGGAGAAATGTTGGAGGGTTGTTGAGCTTTTTTGGCAAAATTTCCCAAAATTTCCCATGGCTGATTCCCGGCTGTGCCAGGGAATTCCGGACATATGGCAACCCTATCTCAGGCTACAGTAAAACTGAGCAGGAATTAAACCCCACTCTGGTTAAATCCTGTTCAGTTTGGCTGTGTGAGCCGGTTCCATGTGGAGAACTGGTGCATGCAGCCAGTGGCGAAGTTGCATGCTACGGCACCCAGGAGCGGAGACTAGACGGGGGCATGGCTGGTGCGCGTCCCAGGGGGCGTGGCGCGCATCCCAGGGGTGTGGCGCAGGCATGGTGGTGGGTGCACGGTGCGTGTCGGGAGGCGGCTGCGATGGTACGCCCCTCCCCTATGGCGAGGGGGTAGTGTGCTCCTCCGCCAGTGCATGCAGCGAACACAGAACTGAATCCCACCCTCCTGTCTCCCTCTCCTTTCGAGTGATGTCAACTGATGAAGAAGAAGAAGAAGAAGAAGAAGAAGAAGAAGAAGAAGAAGAAGAGGAGTTTGGATTTGATATCCCGCTTTATCACTACCCGAAGGAGTCTCAAAACAGCCAACATTCTCCTTTCCCTTCCTCCCCCACAACAAACACTCTGTGAGGTGAGTGGGGCTGAGAGACTTCAAAGAAGTATGACTAGCCCAAGGTCACCCAGCAGCTGCATGTGGAGGAGCGGAGACGCGAACCCGGTTCACCAGATTACAAGTCTACCGCTCTTAACCACTACACCACACTGGCTCTGAAAGCTGGGTATGGCTTTTAAACAACTGCCTTGAGGTCCAAACTAGAACCCCTGGAAGGCCAAACTTGGCCCACAGGCTAAAGGTTCCCACCTTTGGTCTACATCAAAAACAAGTGAGGTAGGGAGAAGAAACAGAGAGGTTCCTTCGTAACCTTGAAGAAACCACTTGAAAATCTACATAAAATTAGTAACAGAAATAGAAGATTTCAGCACGGAACATCAACTTAATGCAGTTGTACTGTACAAAGTGTCACTGTTCCTTCAGCAGTGCAAATGGAAACAAAACTGTGTTTTATAGGCAATGCATCCTTCTGCCATCCTTAAGAATAAAATGGACAAAAGAAAATGGATTCTCATTTATGTTGTCTTGATCCCGTTTCACACAGATGGCCTTGTTTGCTCAGGCTTACTTTGAGATTTCCTTTACTATAACAATGAGCTTTTTTATTGGAAAGCGGAAAGATAAAATCCCTATTCTTCCCCTTTTCACCTATGACGCATTTGAATTTATCAGAATAGCTGTGAAAAATGAGATGCTTTCAGTGACATTTTTAGTCGCTTGAGAGGTCAGCTCTGAGGAAAATCACATTTTCACCATCATCAAGGGCAGAGGAATCATTTCTCGGTGGTTGTCAAAGAAACAGCTTCTAAGAACCTAGTTCATGCACTCTTTCTCAAATCAGCACGTCACGGTAATTCGATGTACCTTCCTCAAACTGGCACCCTCTAGAACTTGGCGGACTCCCATTGCCTCTGATCATTGGCCATGCTGGCGAGGGTTGATGGGAAATAGTTATTTTCAAACCCATGGCTGACCTTTACCCTTTGATATGGGGGGGTTTGGATTTGTAAGACTACTGGCAAGGGAAGATCAGTCTGGCCCTCAAATGATATACAGTCATACCTTGGTTGTCGAACACCTTGGTACTCGGATGTTTTGGCTCCTGAACACCGCAAACCCGGAAGTGAGTGTTCGTGTTTGCGAATGATTTTTGGAAGCCAAATGTCCGACACTGCTTCTGAGGCTTCCAATTGAGTGCAGAAAGCTCCTGCAGCTAATCAGAAGCTGCCAGGGCCGTCTTTACCCAGGGGTGCAAGGGGTGCCGGGCACCCGGGTGCCGAATTCTGGGGGGTGCCAGGCGCCCGCCGCTGAAGCCGCCTAAGCGTATTGCATAGAGCTGCTATGCGGCAGTGGGGTCAGCGGCACCTTTGACATGACTGATCTCGCGCCGCCTGCCTATTCGTGCTGCTGCAGGGAGAGCTCACTGGAAAGTCTCACTCAGCAAAGCCGGGAGTAGGGGGCCTATCTAGCGCCTATCTAGCGACAGGAGCACGCACATGCTCCAGAAGAAGAAATCGTATATGCGCGCTAGCAAGGGCCCTCTGAGCTCCTCTAGAAATAAGGTTGCTCCCACAATGAAAGGCTCTCCCACGCATGCGCACAATGCCAGCCCGTCTCATCTTTCAGACACCTCCCTACGACCGTAAGCGCATGCGTGGAGTCTTTACACTGACTCCCAATGTGTTCTTTGTCTTCTTTAGAAAAGCTGATTTTAAACAAAACACACACACCTGCCAAAAAAAACTCCTTTTGGAGCCGTGCAGGCGTGAGCGCTATTTATCAAATGATAATAGTGACATAAGGCATAATAAATGTTAATTCGGGGGCTAAACTAAATTTGGGGGCACTGGGCGAATCTTTGCACCCCGGCGGCGCATATGCTAAAGACGGCCTTCGTTTTTGAACCATTCCGGGAGTTGAACGGACTCCCAGAACCGATTACGTTTGACAACCAAGGTACCACTGTACAGGCAATCCTTGTTTGGTGTGGGAGTTATGTTCTGGACACACACACACACCCCCACATGACTGCGGGGCCTGCGGAAAGCATTCTGTTGCGTTCCGGCCCGCCCTGCCCTTTTAGTAACATTTTTGGGTCACTTCTGGGTTTGGCGCCTTGCACATGTGTGTGATCAAGATCACGTGTAAATCAGACGTTGCCTATATAATAAGTGGTTGTACACAACTCACTGCTTTATTCTGGGATTGTCAAACTGATCTCCCTGCTCCATCCCACCCCAATCACATTCCTTTTAGTTTGTAAGCCTGGGGGAAGGGCCTGTGTTCTTTTGGGATTGAGGTAACAATATTTGCCTGAAAAGTGGTATAAAAATATATGACTTGTGTGTGTGTGTGTATGATGTGCCAGATGCTCTGTAAACCACACAGTAGTTTTGAGAATGCATAAGAATTACACAAGAATTATAAGGTATTTTCTAACTGTAAATCCTCAAATGCACACATACATGATATTTGTAAACTAGAAAGGTTTGATGACGTGTGTGCATGTGTGTGTCCTCTGATCAGGAAGTGAACCCCAAATGTTCCAGCACTTGCTTTAGTTTGTACATACATCTCTTATTTTCAGCGATGCTTTTTCGAATTAAAACCTTGCCTAATTGGATTGATTTTTTTTATTTCCCTGAAATAATCAGGGTTACAATTCCGGACGAACATACTAAGACGCAAATGATTAAAATGCAGAGGGTTTTGCTGCAGAACACTGTAGGGAAAGCACTCATCAACTTGGTCAGCAAATCAACTCAGTACCAGTTCTGAACAGGTATAAATATTTGTCTACATGTGAATATGTACCAGAAAAGGGTTTGTATCAGATGGAGGAGAAAGAGAGATCAAGCAATACAAAATGAAATGAAGCGGTACCGACGGCTTTATTGGTAACTTCAGGTAGACTTTTTGGAGTACAATTCTCCATTTCATTTACAATATCTAATCCACATGGCAAACGAACATGCCTTTTCCACAAATGTTACATATCCGTATCCGTCTATCGGCACTTTCTCATCCAGACCGCTATTAGGCAATCATGGAGTCTTTCACCCTCCAAATTTCAGCAGCAGAGCAGAGACTTTATTTTTAACTTTGTAGGACGTATCACCATGGAAACATAATGAAATATGAGAGCAATCTGGCTGATTGATGATGTTACAGTGGAGAAAGATTGACATGAAAAGCAGAGATAAATTTTGTGGCATTCTGAAGCAAGGCTTCGTTTATACACCAGATGAATCATCTGGCCTAACTCTGTAGGCTCTAAGTTAGTACTATAAGATCACTTAACCCAATGCAAAATGAAACATGCCTCAGATGAGATATTACCCCCTTTGGTTCATTAACCAAGCCCAGAAGAAGAATAGCTCTCTCCTCAGTTAAATAGGAAAGATGACCAGCAATAATGAAGGGCTATAAATACACATGACACTTCAGCATATGGTGGGAGGAAGATTTATTTATTTTATTAACGATTAACCATGATTTCCAGCCCACCCTATTCCAAGGGCTTAGGACAGGAAACTGCAAATCTGTGCACATAGCTGAGGTCCAAAAAGTTCCAACTTCTAAATCTCTAACACTAGTTCACTTATGCATAACTTTGCTTTCTTTAAATTTATAGGGTTTATATCTGAGTAAGTATATAGGAGGAATGTGCCGGTTTGCTAGAAATTTGTTATATTTTGCAATAAAAGTAAAGCCATGTGCACACACTATACCTTTAAAGAATATTCAAAACACATTCTTTCCCACACACAAAATTATTTTACAACCTTCACAGGGTTAGAATTCCAAGCAACTCTTAACAAGTTATAGTGCCCAGAATTCTTTGAGAATGTGCTTCAAGTATCAAAACGGGACATCCTGTTTTTTCGCATGAGAACGCGGCAGCCATTTTGGGTGCCATGCTCTCATGTGTTCTCACACTGTGCTCTTGCTCTCCCCTCCCAACCCCCCCCCCCACTTTTTTGGCATGGGAGTGAGGCGTGGGTCATGTGACTTGCCCAGGAGCACATCCTGGAAGACACGCGTCCTGGTTTGAGGCTTGAAAAAGTTGAACAATATGAAATATGCTTTAGCGATTTAGTGTATACACATCCTCAGGCCTGCCCATCACTTCTTTGTCTTAATTCTATTCCCTACAGCCTTCCCTTATTACTGAGGTTATGTGTCCCTTTGTCTGGTTCATACGATTTGCTTTTATTTATATACAGTTTTTCAGGACATAACCCTCACAAGGAAGTGTACCATGGAGATCCAATTGAGATAGTCTTCCCTCAACTGGGTGGTCTCCAGATACTTTGGACTATAACTCCCATGAGCCCCAGCTAGTACTCTGCTGGCTGGGGCTGATGGGAGTTGTAGTCTAAAACTTTGGGAGGCAGTCAGGTTGAGGAAGGCTGGTCAAAACAGAACCCTCACCCCCACCCCCAAATGAAGCCAATATAGATTGTGGAGTTTTAGCTGGACTATCAAAGATATTGCACTAATATGAATTACTACTAGACTGTAAGCCCATTAAATTAAAGGGCGCTAGAACATATGTGGTCAAACATTACTCGCTCTCCCCGGGGCCGATAACGGCTGCTCCTCCTCCTCCTCCACCGCTCTCCGCTTCGCTCAGCATCCCCACCGGCTGCGTCCGCCTCTCCGCCTTCTCCTCCTCCTCCACCGGTTGGCTGCCTGCCTGCTGCCCGGCAGTCCCGCCCGTTGGTGCCGCCGCCGCGGCCGCCGCCGCCGAAGCGCCCCCTCCTCCTCCTCCTCCTCCTCCTCTCCGCGCGCCCGCCCGCCTGCCTCTGCCTCTGCCCGCCTCGCACCCACGGACGCACCCTCGCCCCTCGCGGCCCCCAACGCCCAATCAGCAACGGCCGCCGCTCGCTCGCACGCCCGCGCGCCCTCCGGCCAATCAGCACCCCGCACCTGCTGCCGCCCGAAGTCTCTGCGCTCCAATCCCTGTGTCCGTGGGGCACATGCGCAGTAGTGCAATCCCACGGACACAGGGACAGGACGCAGAGACACTTGCACTTTATTACTGTTGATGGGGGAAAGTGAATACTTTTTACTTCCCCCACAAAAAGCCCCTGGATCTATTTGCCTGCAATTTGGCAGGCTTAATCTACTCTTAATCTACTCCAATGCATGTAAATTTCATCCATTTTGCAAAAAGTGGAAAATGACAGCCATTTTTAGATTCCCCCTATTAGTGAATAGATAAACATGGTGCTTTGTTTTCTATAGAGTGGCTCAGGAGTTGAATTACAGACTGAAGTGGAGAGTACAAAGAGCAATTTGGAAAGAGATCAGAATTTCGAATATGCTCAGATTCAGAAACAAGGCTTAAAGTGCAAACCCTTATTATCCAGTATGCTATAGAAACACTTCCAATCATGCAGAGCTGTTTGCATCCTGGTTCATATGCCCTTCATGCTTGACTCAATATTCATTTTGTAGTGAAGTATCCATATCTGAATACTCTGAAGTTGAGAGCTGCTCAGTGTCCCAGAGGCCTCCTATTTTAGAGCACTCTTTTACCACACGGGTGTTTCCGGTTCCTCTTCGGTCTCACACCTCCCAATCCTCCCCTCTCCAAAATAAAAACTATAAATCAGTGTTCATCTTTTATTCCCCAAGACTGACACATTAGTTCAATACAGTTCAACCCCTTATTTTTTTACTTTGCTTTGTCCAGGCCAAGTCTGCCTGCAAGACCTAGAAATTCTATTTATCTTCTGTTATCTTCTGTTTTAAAGACGCACATGTCTGTCGCTTTGAGCAGACATTTATCTGCCATTGTTGACCAGATGGGGATTTGACCTCCCAATATTGGTACCTGAAATGACATTTATCTGCCATTGTTGACCAGATGGGGATTTAACCTTCCAATCATGGTACCTGAAATGAACTCCTACTACACAGGGTGCATTACTCACTTAGTAACTTTCTGCGATGGACTTATAATGTGCACTCTGGTGCCCTCTTATGGCCTTGTACACTTAATGTTTAGCTTCAGGTATTGAAATCGCTGCTACTCATTTCTATGCATGCAGTGGTGAGGGGGGGGGGAGAGAGAGAATTCTCAGAAGGCTTCTCTTTTCCTTGAAAGCCAAACAAATTAGACCACAACAATGTTGTGATTGAACTGAAGGTGGGCAGTCATTATGGATGGAGGAGAACATTGATCCAGTTCACATTTAAAGCCCAATCTCTCAAATTCACACTTTCAAAAGCAACAGCTATCCAAAATTCACGCTTATCCAAATGTTGTGATACAATTCTCCAAAAATTCATATTTTAGGGGAAAGTGTGCATAAAAATGAAGACATTTGGGGGAAATACCGTATAAAATGCATCACTTATGGGGAAATTGCTTGCTGAAATGGGTACATGAGTCAAAACTGCACATGAAATGTGTTTATTAGGAGGAATTCACACTATAATGCTGATGGATTTTCATGAGGATTTTTTTTTAATGCAAATTGCTGGGAAAATGTGGATTTACTTTAAGACTGGAAAATGAAAAGCTGAGAGAACTGAAATCAGGAGATGCTTCCATCCCTTTTAAAGTTATGTTTTATTATGACTTTCTGTATTGGATCAGATTATTATAAGATGTGTTGTATATTTTGTTTGCTGTGAAACGCCTTGTGCATAGTAATATAGAAAGGTGACACAAATTAAAAGTGAAATGAAATGAAATTCTTACTAGTCATGGAACTGAAAATGGGTAGCTGGATGTTTGCCTCAGAGGAACTGCTTTCTACTTGGGCCAACATCCAAGGAAAATGCAATTGCAAACCTTTTTACCAGTTTTAGGGGGCAAATGGGTCATTCAATGGGGTGAACCAACTGCTGCATACACACCAAAATAGGCCTTCATTTTGAGGCAGTAATGCTTCTGAATACCAGTTGCTGGAAGCCACAGGAGGAGACAGCACTCTTGTGTTTGGGTTCTGCTTGTATGGGGATGGGCCACTGACCTGGTCCTGCAGGACTTTTCTTAGGTTCCTGTGTTCCTAATCTACCACTATGCTAGCATTGCAACATAGATGCTCCGATACACAGTGATAACTATCATAGCTCCTGACAGGAACTGTCAGCCATGACAACCAGGGAGCACCCTGACACAGAAGCTGCAGGAAGAGATGTCTTCCCTAAATGAAACTGATTAGCATACAATGTGGCTTGAGGCGCGACAATTTGTACAGATTGCTTCAAGTCCCTTTTTCTGCTTGCCAGGCATTAAAATGAAAGGGGAAGTCTGCATTCAATCCGAAGTATGAATAAAAGTCATTGAGAATTACAATAATTGGAAATACATAATGTGAGCGGAACTCTGTGCCCTTAAACTATTATCTCACTTCAGGAGCAAAATTCTAATTCAGTGAGCGCCCACAGCTTGTAAATAACAACTGAATGATAGCTAAGTTCCAGCAGACAGAATGCTTGAATTCTTTAACAATTTATGAAGGCTTTCTTAAAAACAACAACACAGTAATAATTCATTTCATTATACACACACACACACACACACACACACACATTGCAAAATACACTGTCTCCAGAAACAAGTACCGTATTTCAAAATTAAGCATAAAATTAATATAAGCAATGTAAATGTAAAGAACTATGTTCTATTCAATCCACTATATTTATTGAAAAATGTGTCCTTAATTGTTTTGTTTTGTTTCAATATTTACATCAGTTATGTATCCCAGACTTTTGTTATAACCATCATCGTTTTGAATGGCTAAACGGAATAAGAGTTTTTTAGTGTAGGTTTGAAAAATTGTTCCACTGTGTCTACATTTTGGTGGGAAATGCAGGCAATAAAACCACTGTTTTTCAGCTCATTGGACTAATGCATAGCTGTCAACTTTTCCCTTTTTTTGCGGGAAATTCCCTTATTCCGAATAGGATTCCTCGCGAGAAAAGGGAAAGGTTGACAGCTATGGACTAATGGCATCTTTCGGGGATGATGATGTCTTATCAAACAAATAATAAAATCAAGAAGTGAAACTTGCCTTCAAGGCTCCCTCCCTCCCTCTTCTCATGGCAGAGAAGGTGCCATTTTGCCTCCAAAGCGAAAGGATGTTGTGGAGAGCCCTGTATGACTGCATTGTAACTTTAAAAACAGTGGTATGGTGTGGGAATTAACTATGTTCAGAGAATAACTATGAGTACAGGGTATCCAGGCCTTGGGCCTAGAGCAGAGTGAGACACAAATGCGCCATTAAAAGTAATGCACAGCCATTATGATGTGCCCTAGTCATATTGGGATCCTCTCCCTCAGAAGCAGAGAAGATAATGGATTGTGCAATTACAATCTTATTAGAAAGGGCAGCAGACAGTTCTAATTCCAGCCCCAGTTCCATTTATGCTGAGAACATTTCAGCCACTCATAATTTTCTAAGTAATAGTTGCCTCTATAGTTGAACTGATGTGATAGGGATAGCTAATGGACAGTAGCATTTGATTCAATTTTTAAGCATATTAGATCTCAGCAGCACCGTAACTAAATTTAGTCAGAGAGAACTGTGTTGCAAAGATGTTCTCCATGGCTTGAAAAGATAACAACCGTGGACCAATCTAAATGAAGTTTTGAAGATTCATTCATTCTTCCCTTGCTTGGCCTACAAGGAACCTGATTAATGCCATCGTGCCATATGCATTCACCCGACTCTTTGTAAGGTGCCGAGAGACCAAATTGAACTGAGGAGAAAATGAATGCCTGATCCAGGTAAGTGGTTTTAAGTCCCATTTCAGATCTGGAAGTGTACAGAAGCACCCTTGTTACATTCAGTTCAAAAATTCACATTCACATAATCCCTGGAGCAGGTTTGCGTGTCAAGTTTCCTTTTATAAAAAAGTTAAGACTGAACAGGTAAAGATGTGAAGGCTCTGTAAAACAAACAAACAAACAAACAAACAAACAAACAAACAGGAGGATGGACACCTGAAACATAGCAGGAACAACAAGGCTGATTACCTGGTATGTATACACATATTTTATTACATACAAGAAACCAAGATAAAGCAGGGCTCATCCTGTAGCTAAGGGATACTCTGTGAGGATACCCTCTTCATCCTTGGATTCCTTATAACCAATCTTTCACTGCTATTCAGACTAACATGGTGTTTTTCAAATTTACCCACAACCGTGTTTCTCACACCTTAAGTGCAATGATCAAGTGGCAAGCTTATCTTCTGAAGCTTTTCTTACAGTTATATTTTCCTGTGATGAGACTTTTCCAATATGTCCAGGCGGCAGCCATCTTTGGGGAGGAGACATCCAAATGGATAACTCAGTTGGTTAGAGCGTGGTGTGATACTTGCCAAGTTTACAGGTTCGATCCCCCGTATGGGACAGCTGTGTATTGCTGCATTGCAGGGGGTTAGACTAAGACATGGGTAGGCAAACTGAGGCCCAGGGCCTGGATCCGGCCCCATCGCCTTCTCAATCCGGCCCGCAGACGGTCCGGGAATCAGCGTGTTTTTACATGAGTAGGATGTGTGCTTTTATTTAAAATGCATCTCTGGGTTATTTGTGGGGTCTGCCTGGTATTTTTACATGAGCAGAGTGTGTGATTTTATTTAAAATGCATCTCTGGGTTATTTGTGGGGCATAGGAATTCGTTTATTATTATTTTCAAAATATAGTCCAGCCCCACACAAGGTCTGAGGGACAGTGGACCAGCCCCCTGCTGAAAAGGTTTGCTGACCCCTTCCAACTCTACACTTCTATGATTCTATGACAATGAGTGCCTCTGTACTGGGCGGCTGGAACGCAAGGAGGCTACTTACTCACTTTAACTTGAGCCCACCTGTGAGGCTTGCTGAAGCAACTGGCAGTATGCTCCTTTCCAGAACCTCAGGAGAAAAACAGGGGCATACGAAACTTATACAAAGGATAGCTCAGTGTTGTCTCCAGAGTTTCAGATGGGGGCATTCTCAGTCCTGCCTGGAGATGTCTCAGATTGAACCTGCAATGAAGGACCTGCAGAGGAGCTACTCTGCCACTGAGTCACACAGCCCTTCCAAAACAGGGTTAGCTGACACCACTCACAGAAAGCCCAGGCCTCAGTTTGAAATGATGACACAGAGAATTGTCCTCAGTTCCTATGAGGAGATATTCTGTATTCTGCAATCATCTCCCAGCAGATGGAGGAAGAAGGATTGCAGCCTATGTGACCAAAACGGTCCTAAAAAAAGCACATCTAACATGATCATTTGTTTCCAGAATTTTCCAGTGTGCAAATCTAATGCATCTGGTTATGCATCTTTAGTCCTAGAAGCTACACCGAAGCAATGCCCATTTCCATGTTTTCACCCCATAACTTCTGGCTAAATCATCTGGAAAGTGACAACTGATCGTTTGAGAAGGATCCAAACATTGAATTATGAAAGATGCCCTTTTATCATCAACATACGGCATCTTTGAGCATCTTAATGAAGTGTCTATCTCTACACCAGAAATGTTTCTCTAAGCTGAGTCTCTTTGCCTCCGTCGGCCTTGACTGAAACCCTCATTCAGAGTGCTATTTACCTTCAGGTTAATTTGATCCTCAGGAATTTACATGCAGTTTAAAGTTTCGGAATAAATCCCTCAAGTAACTCCTCATTACTTTTTATGATAAAAAGCAAGTCAGCTCCCAAAAGACTGCATCGGCATAAATGTGCACACTGCTTTTAAAGGCTACCCACATCCTGGCAGTGTGGCCATTCGCTTTTTAATGAAGAGCGAATGCCACAGCATATTTGCTATACCAGGAATCAAAATGTTTTCAGTATGATGCTAGTTACGGATTTCTTTGAGGTCTATTAAGCCCCCTCTTAAATTATCCAGTTCTTTACATTTCACTCAGTCCAAAACCAGGCTGGAAAATTATAGGAAGCTCAATCCTAATAAAAGGACAGAGGAAGAAGGATATTGACACACACAAAAAGTCAGTACAAATAGCATAGGTATAGAAAGAAAGACAGATTTAAAGATGGAAATACTCTTTCAACATCCAATAGTGAAAGGACATTTGGCTGCACAACAGAACTTTCCCTGCTTCTCCTCTACCTGTGCATCCCCAATGTACCCCCTAAAATATATTATAGGGGTTCCCCAACACTGCAGAGCAGATTACTGGGAGAGGAGAGACAGAAGAACTTCCATTACACAAGTGGAAATCCTTGTGTTAGCAGAAACACTTTGTTGAATATTGCCTTCAGTCTTTGGTAGTTCATAATACTGGACCATATCCTATGTTACTCATACTCAGAGTAGATCCATTGGTGAGTAAGAAATGCAATATTGTAATAATAATTTCCAGGAAAATAATACTGGTACTATTACATTTAAAAAGGTAAAGGGACCCCTGACCATTAGGTCCAGCCGTGACCGACTCTGGTGTTGCGGCTCTCATCTCGCTTTACTGGCAGAGGGAGCCGGCGTACAGCTTCCGGGTCATGTGGCCAGCATGACAAAGCCGCTTCTGGCGAACCAGAGCAGTGCATGGAAATGCTGTTTACCTTCCCGCTGCAGCGGTACCTATTTATCTATTTGGACTTTGACGTGCTTTCGAACTGCTAGGTTGGCAGGAGCTGGGACCAAGCAACGGGAGCTCACCCCGTCGCGGGGATTCGAACCGCCGACCTTCTGATCGGCAAGCCCTAGGCTCTGTTGTTTAACCCACAGTGCCACCCGCGTCCCTTACTATTACATTTAATTATCATTTAATTTAATTATCACTAAAATGAATGTGAGAAAATGCTTCTGACACTTTTCAGTCAATGATGCCTCATTTCCAGAGGGTGGGGAGGCTGCGGAATAAGAGTCCTTGCTGGGAAATCTTTAGATTAATCAGCGCATAAGGAAGTCTTCTTCTTTAAGCCACTAGCATTCTTACCCATGATGGATGGAACCAATTCTTAAAGCCCTGCAGGCTAAGGATACTCTATACTCTGAGACACTCAGACTGCTTCTGATTATTGAAAATTCTTGTTCCTTAGCTGCCAGTGGCATGGCAGTTTGTAATGATCAGCCACAGTAAAAGACATCAGCGGGTGAACAGCCCAGATTAACAGGCAGACCTGAAAGATTTGCTCCCCAGCACCTATCTCCCAAAAGTCATCTGAAATGTTGTTTGTCTCTGACACCAAGTGACAGCAGTGTTTCTGCCTCTGTAATGATAAGCACTTGCTGGAATAATAATAATATCTGAGCAGGCCACCTTCACACTACAAATTGAGATACACTTTGGCAGTCCAACTTGTCTTGAGAGTCGTTAGGCAGGTCAACAAACAAACTCTTGAGCAAACAAACTTGCTAAAAAACAACAACAGACTTTTGCTGTAAAAAAAAGTGATGAGGAAATGCACATCATCTAATCTCCCTGGAAACAAATTAGGATGGTTGGTCAATAAACAGGTTGAGCGACCTCTGTGCCAATTGCGATAAGCTACCAAGCCTCATCAGTGCAGGTCTTGAAGAAGGGCTCTCATAACTTACATGTTCACTGCTTCTTACTCATGATGATGTGTTTTAATTGGCCAATTGAGATCATCATCTGAGGCCCTTCTTCTTGTGCATCATCCACAAGAGGTCCGGAGGGTGGCAACACGAAAGCTAGCCTTTCCTGCAGTAGCCCCCAGCTTGTGTAATGCTCTCCCCAGGGAGTTCGGCTTGAGCCTTCATTATATATCTCTAGGCACCAAGCAAAAACATTCCTCTTCAGCCAGGCCTTTGGCTGATTGACATCCAATGCCCTTTTAAATGTGTTGTGGGAGGGGGGATTATTGGTTTTGTTTTGTTCTTATATTTATTGCGTATTTTGTGTTTTTTATATAGATTATACTTTTTAGTTGCTTAGATCTCCGGATGAAGGGTGCTATACATATTTAATAAATAATACTAAAAACAGTGTTGTTTCACTTTTGGTTATTGTTGTGATTTTACATTTTTACTGGGTTTATTGCTACGTTGATGCTATTGCTGTTATTTATCCATTTTTGCTGCTCTTGTGTTTTTCTGGTTTAAAACGGATTGTGGCCTGAAGATTGTGACATATCACTTGACCTCGGAAGGGGGTTTCAGCTTAAAATGCAGCATAAAACAATAACTTGTTTTTTAAAAAAACAAACAAACCTGGGGAATGGATCTAAATATGTCATTTGCAATTGGAAAGGCTGTTCTACTTGCACAGAAGACATCGCTGCTGAACTTTTCTTTAAAAAAAAAGTTTATGAAATGGTGGAGGTAAAAGTCTTCTAGAGCGAGGGTAGTCTTGCTTCTGTACTTTAGTGGTCCTGTGCTCAGCTCCTAAATAGCTGGCGTATATAGAAATATATACAATAAGCTTCCAGCTTCCCAATGTGGCATAAGTTGAGATGTGGGTGTGCCTCTAATCACCAGTCACATCACACGGAACAGATGTTTGCAACACACAGCCACATTCCATACTGCACTCCTAATTACAATTGATGTGTGAGCTGTGGAGGGAGGAATTTGCATCGTACGTTGACAAACTTTTGCTGTGCGGATGCTCGAAAAAATGCAGTCGTCTCCACAGCAGAAGCGATAACTTGAAGAAAGACATCTGGGTTTCCCACAAGAAACAAGTCACCACTGTGTATTTCTAGCTCTGTTAACTACACCCCCACCGTTCAGCCCGGACACTGAGATCAAGCGCCGAGGGCCTTCTGGTGGTTCCCTCACTGCGAGAAGCAAAGCTACAGGGAACCAGGCAGAGGGCCTTCTCGGTAGTGGTGCCCGCCCTGTGGAACGCCCTCCCATCAGAGGTCAAAGGGATCAACAACTACATGACATTTAGAAAACACCTGAAGGCAACCCTGTTTAGGGAAGTTTTTAATCTGTGATGTGTTAATGTATTTTAATGTTTGCTAGAAGCCGCCCAGAGTGGCTGCGGAGACCCAGCCAGATGGGCGGGGTACAAATAATAAATTATTATTATTATTATTATTATTATTATTATTATTATCCTATATAATAATCTTGCTGTGTCCGTACGTACCACTTTCCGTGTGTCACAGGAATTCGCCACTGCGCGTGCGTTCCTGTGACAGACGGATTGGTTAGTACGGACCAATAGGCACTCGCCCCCCCTCCTGTTTGAGCTGGTGAAGTTTAGGCACGTTGTCTGTAACGGACATTCGGCGAGCGACCGTTTTGCCAGACAGTCGCTTGCCGTACTTTCTGTATGATTGCTTCCCGATTAACAGCGTCGGGGAAGCAAAGCGGGGCAAACCGCTGTGGCGCCGGTGGCGCGTAGCGCCGCCGCCCGCAGCCCTCTGTCCGCCCGAGAGTCCCGGCAACCGTGCCGCCGCCCGCAGCCCTCTCTCCGATTCTCCTGCTGCCGGCTGCAGCACAGACCACTCCTGCTTGCTTCCTGCTTAACATCCTCGGGGAAGCAAAGCGCGGTGTGGCAGCGGAGGCGCGTAGCGCCTCCGCCCGCCCTCCGCCCGCAGACCTGTGCCCGAGACTCCTGCTGCCAACCACCTGCAGCCGACTTTCAGCGCACAGGGACTGCTTTTGCCACCTCCGCGCGTACATTTTCTTCATTGCTGCCATTGCTGCAGCGCAGCTTTGCCCTCTGTCCGCCCGAGAGTCCGGAGCTGAGGGGGAGAAGGGGGGACCACCGCACCTCTTTCTCTCCCCTTCCTCTTCCCTCCCCATTATTGGGGAGGAAAGTCTTCTGAGGGGGTGGAAGTGAAAGCGGCGGCGGCAGCAGCAGCAGCAGCGGAGGAGAAACGAACTCAGAGGGGAGTTTACAAAAAAAGCGCTTCGAGAGGGGGAAAGGAGGCAGCTGTGGAGAAAGGACGTGGAGGGAGGGGGAAGCGACGAAGATGGGGGGGGAGAAGTGTCAGGGCAGGGCTTTCCTGCCTCCCCACTAATATTTTCTTCAGGTTGGCCCCCCGGTGTGGGGTGTGTGGAGGTTCAGAGGGCGATGGTAGGGGGAAGAGGGCCAGCAGGGCACGCCGGGGCCCCGCGAGGCGACTGGCTGCAAGGTGCCCAAGCGTTCCCTCCACGGAAGCTTCTTCTTCCCTGGGAGGAGCAGGCGGGGCTAAAGGCGAAGGAGCCGGCGCAGGAGGAGGAGTGCCCATCCCCGCAGCTGGCGCCGGTCACCCCGAGAGGAGAGGAGAGCCGGTGGCGGCAGAGGGGGACCACCATCGCCGCCTCCACCACCAGCAGCAGCCCCGCGGCTCTGCTCCCTTCTCGCTGCCCACGCACAGACGGAGCCGCTGGAGCAGCCCTTCCTCGCCCTGCTTGCGAGGGGGAAAAAAGGGGGGGAATAATGGAAATAAAGAAGGAAGATCAAGCGGAGGAAAAGGAAAAAATAAAAGGAAAAACAAGGGGGAAAGAAGGGGGAGAAAAAAGGGAAAAACAAGGGCGGAAAATAAGAAGAAAGGGGGAAGGCAAACATTAAAAGGGAAATCAAGGGGGGGAAAGAATAGGGGAAAGGGGGGAGAAACAACAAAAAGGGAAGAAGAAAGGGGGAAGGGAAAATAGAAGGAAAATCAAGGGGAGGAAAATAAAGAAAGGGGGAAGGGGGAGGAGAAGGGGAAAGGGGGAAAACAAGGGGGGCATAAAGTGGGGAAAGAGGGAAAATCAAGGGGAGGGAAAGGGGAAAGGGGGGAGAGAAAAAGGGGAAAAGAAAGGGGAAATCCAGGGGGAGAAGAAAAGGAGAAAACAAGGGGAAAGCAGGGAACAAAACAGGGGAAAGAAGAAAGGGAAAAACAAGGGGGATAAAGGGAATGAAAGGGGGGGGAAGATAAAAGGGGGAAGGGAAAAACAAGGGGGGGAAATAAAAAAGGAGGGAATAAAAAGGCGAGCGATGTCAAGCCAGGGCCACTCGGTCAGCTCTGCGCGTGTCCCCAAAGTTGCTAGGGCAACAGGGACGCTATGCGCAGAGCTGCCCGCATGACGTAGTGGCTTGATGCATGATGTTCTACCTCCTTATACATTTTCTAAACATGTTTCAACACATATTTTCTAGAGCCCGTTTTTCAACGGGCTTAATTTACTAGTTATTATTATATTACATGAAAAGGACAATACTGTAGGACCTGCTTTTCAAGAAGCTGGAAATTTGAGGCTGCAGTCATGCATACACTTACCTCAGAGTAGGGCCCTTTGAACTCAGTGAGGCTTACTTCAGAATAGCCATGCAGAGGATTGCACAGTTGCTCATGCCAGATGATCTCATCCGTTATACGCCCAGCCAATCTCTATGCTCTGCATGAGAGGACATGCAGCAGATACCATCTTATCGGGAAGCCTGTTTTGAATCAGGCACCCACCCTTTGGAGCTCCCTCCTATTACATATCAGCCAGGAACTCTCTCTCTTTTTGGTGTCTTGAACAATTTCCTCTTTCATCAAGCCTCCTTAGCAGATGCTTTTGTTCCAATCTGTATCTGAATTTGATCTGAAATTGTTTTTATGGATGTAATTGTTATAACTGTTTTTATACATGTAACGGTTTTTAATTGTTTTACATATACAGAGTTTTTTAACTGTTTTTATATGTGCAATTGCTTTATGTATTTTTTTTATTCTGTCTTGAAATGGCTTGAAATTAGATAGATAGATAGATAGATAGATAGATAGATAGATAGATAGATAGTTAGATAGAGTTGCCTCGGCCACTCTGGACAGCTTCCAGCAAATTAAAACATCAAACATAGTAAAACATCAAACATTAAAAACTTCCCTATACACTTCGTAGGAAGTAATTTATAAAAGAAATAAACAAACAAATAAATAAACAGAAGAATATGGGTAAAGAAGTAGCAATATTCTTACTCTTGTTGTTTTTTTTTAAAAAGTCATTACAGCTCTTTTAATTCCATGTTAAATTCAGCAGCAATCACACTGAACAGAAATAAATAACCAATCATTTCTAAAATTGCCTTATAAGGACCCCTCAAGGCGTTCTTTTTATTATGCATTCATGGAGATTCATGGTCTTGATGCTCTCGGAGAGATCATATGCGACCCCACTCTCAATACGGTTTGCACCTGCAAAAGGTTTGGGGCAGGAGGGGTGGTCACACAGCATCATTTCCAATCAGTGCATATCAGTGCATTATTTCTATTTTACTGGATAAGCAATTTGTGTGTTTTGTATTGTTTCTTGTTTTGTTGGCTCCCAGTACGTTTCCGAGCACAATTCAAAGTGTTGGGCTGACCTTTAAAGCCCTAAACGGCTCGGTCCTGTATACCTGAAGGAGCGACTCCACCCCCACTGTTCAGCCCGGACACTGAGATCAAGCGCCGAGGGCCTTCTGGCGGTTCCCTCACTGCGAGAAGCAAAGCTACAGGGAACCAGGCAGAGGGCCTTCTCGGTAGTGGCGCCCGCCCTGTGGAACGCCCTCCCATCAGAGGTCAAAGCAATTAACAACTACATAACATTTAGGAAATACCTGAAGACAGCCCTGTTTAGGGAAGTTTTTAATCTGTAACATGTTAATGTATTGTTTTTTAATATTTGCTGGAAGCCGCCCAGAGTGGCTGGGGAGACCCAGCCAGATGGGCGGGGTACAAATAATAAATTATTATTATTATTATTATTATTATTATTATTATTATTATTATTATTATTATTTTCAATTGCTTTTACTGGTTGCTTTTTTCCTTGTCAAATAATTTCAAGAATTTTTAGTACAAATAAATGTAATAAGTAATAATAATAATAAATATAACATATTGATCACGCAAAAAGTGCCCAGCCACATTCTGTTTGTGAGGCATAAAGGGAATAAGTTCTCTCTCTCTCTTTTTAGTTGTTATTTCATTGTCTGGAGCGATGTGCAGGCATTTATGTTTCAAGGGACACCGTGTATATTAAGATCGGTGGAAAAGGAAATCAGATTAACCTCCGTGCCAAGAAAGGAAGATTTATTTGTGTTCCTCTGCCTTTTCCTTCCTTTCTCTCCCCCCCCCCAAAAAAACAGCAAATGCAATTCAAACAGATACAACAGCAAGACCAAAACACAACTATTTATACAATATTTTGATTTAATAATCGTAGCAAAAGCTAACGAACATATAGAAAAAGAAAAAATGCTGATCATACCAGGTCCAAAGGTTAAACAAAGTATTTAAAAGAACAACAGCAACAAAATTCAGCAAAGAAAACTTGACTTGCTCCAATGAGGTTCCTTTCTTAACAATCCACAGAGAGCTGCAATCAGACACCATTTTAAAATTTTTTAAAAACCCTCCCAGTAGCACCTTAGAGACCAACTAAGTTTGTTCTTGGTATGAGCTTTTGTGTGCATGCACACTTCTTCAGATTGGACAAACAGGCCAAACCCTACGCCAAAGGAAAAATGGACACAAATCTGACATCAGGAATCACAAGACAGAGAAACCAGTAGGAACCGCTCTGGCGGGAAGGTAAACGGCGTTTCCGTGCACTGCTCTGGTTCGCCACATGACCTGGAAGCTGTACACATGACCTGGAAGCCGTGCACTGCTGGCCACATGACCTGGAAGCTGTACGCCAGCTCTCGGCCAATAAAGCGAGATGAGCGCTGCAACCCCAGAGTTGGACACGACTGGACCGAATGGTCAGGGGTCCATTTACCTTTACCTTTACATTGTCTGTGCAATCCTAGCATTAAAGGTAAAGGGACCCCTGACCATTAGGTCCAGTCGCGGACGACTCTGGGGTTGCGGCTGTGATGACCTGGGAGTCAGATTCAGACGCTGAACCTGAGGGATCCCAGCCTGCACAGGATTCACTGCCCTCAGAAACAGCAGAGCCAGGGCTGGGGCCTGAGTCTCAAGGGGACTCACCTGTGCTGGATCCTCAGGTGCAGGCTTCGGCTGAGGTTGATCTGGCTCCTAATGGGATGGAGGACTTACTGCCTACAGGTGCTCCACTCCCCACCCAGTCAGGGGAAGCTGAGGTTGCCTCTGGGTCCGATAACCCTCCAGCTTCTCCTGAGCTGCAAAGGCTAAGGGCAGAGAGGCGAAGGGAGCTAAGTTCTCGCAGGAGGAGTGCTCGCCTCCAAGCCAGGAGAGGCGAGTCACCTGGGGATCGGAGCCGCCCTTCGCCTCGGGACAGATAAAGCCGGCCAGTCCCAGTCCCAAGTTGCAGGAGCAACATCGTTGCTGCAGAGTTCTGCTTGCTCCCTGCCCGGTTGTTCTGCCTGAACTCTTGACCTGCCTTGGTTCCTGTTTATCCTTCCGTTCCTGTCCTCGCCGGACTCCTTGCCCTGACCCTGCTCCTGTTGATTTGGACTGCCTTCACGTACCTCGGACCTCGGACCGGACTTCGACCTCGCTTCCTGGATACTCCATGGGACCAGCACAGCGGCGCTCATCTCACATTATTGGCTGAGGAAGCCGGCGTACAGCTTCCAGGTCATGTGGCCAGCATGACTAAGTCGCTTCTGGTGAACCAGCACAGCACACAGAAACGCCGTTTACCTTCCCACCAGAGCGGTACCTATTTATCTATTTGCGCTTTGTGCTTTTGGACTGCTAGGTTGGCAGGAGCAGGGACTGAGCAACGGGAGCTCACCCAGTCATGGGGATTCGAACCGCCGACCTTCTGATTGGCAAGCCCTAGGCTCTGTGGTTTAACCCACAGCGCCACCCGTGTCCCACATCCTAGCATTAATTAGATGCATTAGCCACACCAAGAACTCTGTCTCCCACTTAGCATTCTTGGAGCAGAGCAGCTTTGCTTGGTACTGGTATGAAAAGGCTGGCTGTGCTCCTGCAGAGCTCTTTGAGAGTGTCTATGTCATAGGGTGGTAGAAAACAGAGGAATGGTGGGAGGAACCACCAAAGGAAGAAGGCTCAGAGCCAGCGAGTGGTGGTGGGACAAAGATGAATGGTCAGAGGGAGAAGAAGGAAGAGGTAACAGGGCTTAGTGAGCTGGGAGAGTCTGTGGCAGAGAGAAGTCCAGAATCAGAGGCAGAAGCTGAAGCAGGGGAGGTGGGAGGCCAAGAGGCAGAGATGAATAAGGCTGGTGAAGAGTCATGTGTGTCTCCCCCTCCTGCTGGGACAAGCGCCACTCTCAGATCTAGTAGAGGCATGAAAAAGGTGGAGGAGAGGTTGGCTACACACAGGCACAGTCTCTGATTGCTGGAGAGGAGGGTACTTAGACAGAGGTCAGCCCACAGGCATGGCACGTGGCTGCTTTGCTTCAGGTGGCAGAATGTCTTGCACTTGCACTGGGTCCTGTACATATATACTGAGAAGTAAACTGCACTGAGTTCATTAGAACTTATACCCAGCTAGGTGTGTATACAATTGCAGCTTAAACTTTGCAAGTGGTCTGCACACAAAAGTGCTATGATGGTGGTGGTGGTGGTGGTGATGATGATGATGATGATGATGATGGAAAACTATTCTCAAGAGGCTTTAAGTTTGAGCACAGGAGTTGTATGCTCAACTCCATTCTGGCTGCTTTCCCCCTCAAAATCATCCTCCATCTGCTTTTCTCCCACAGGGCTCAAGTTGCATATATTTTAACATTTAGCAAGTTCTAAAGCGAAATGGCAGATGCACTGCATTCATCTCAAGATTTATGTTCACCTCCATTGTATTTGGTTCTGTGGAACCAGAAGAAATGACATTAACAGAGTCGAGTGCGCAAAAGGTGAAGTCAATCAGCCTTCTATATATGTATATATTATTCAAGTTTTGCATTAAGACTTTTCCCATGGTAGGCCTTGTTAACTTCTTTTACCCTGGAAGAAAGTTCAAAATGGTTCATTCATGTTATCAGACGCAATGCATGTGGTTGAGAAACAGGAAACATAACCCCGCAGATGTTCTGAACATTTTCCCAAATGAGAAAAGAACTCCTGTTTTGAAACAGCAAGGTCACATTAGTTTGCATAACTTTTCCATCAAGCAAACTTCTGCAGGGAACTATGCATCCAATATTTTTCACATACACAGAAAATGGGGTCCCATTCATCATCCCAGTTATAATTTATGGAGAATATATATATGGCTGTGTGTTGTTACTCGGTTAGTGAGCTCTTGGTGTTTCAGGTCTTTCCAATTCTGAGATTGCAAGAAGACCTTTGGAGGTGTATTGAATGATCAGTAGCTGCCATCTGCTGGCCACATACATTTTAGCACAAATCAACAGTGATGTAATTAGGTAAATTTAGACTGTATTCACACTCCCATTTCATAGAATCATAGAATTGTAGAGTTAGAAGGGACCCTGAGGGTTATCTAGTCCAGCCTCCTGCAATGCAGGAATCTCAACTAAAGCATCTATGACAGATGACCATCCAACTTCTGCTTAAAAAACCTCCAACAAAGGAGAGTCCACCACCTTTTGAGGGAGTCCATTCCCCAGTCAAATAAGCTCATCGTCAGAAAGTTCTTCGTGATGTTTAATCAGAATCTCCTTTCTTGTAACTTGAATGCATTGGTTCAGGTCCTAAACTCCAAATCAGGAGAAAACAAGCTTGCTCCATTTTAGATATTTGAGTATTATTCATTGTGTTTCTAGTACAGGGTTTTAAATCTGTGTTCTTACAATGTTATCCAAAATGTATATGTATCCTGTACTCTGTTATAGGATGCTACTGTTTGATGTGTTGTTTCTCAAACCAGCTTCACAATGGTGGGAGTCCCTTAAGCCATTCCCAGTTAGGCTCTAGCCAAGGTATGAACACCTTTGCATGGCAAATATTTCCCCATTGCCTTCAACACAACCTGATGTATACACAAACACAAAACAATTGAAGCTGCGTTTATGTGAACAGATGGGGGGAAGAGCTGTGACATGCAATGTAAGCGCACTCTTTGATTCTGGACCTAATGATTTTACCAACAAAAAGGGGAGGTAATATCTATTACTTAATTTACTTCAAAATATGGCAAATCTGCCCTGTTGTAGTTGGAGGGCCTCAGTGGGGCCCTGAACTTTTGACCCAAAGTCTTGCCCTGACACCACCCTATCAACCCAGTTAAACAACCAGCTTGTCCAAGTCACAGTCCCAGGAAAACAAGCAAGCAATATTCTTGTTTATTTCAAAATTATTTCAAAAGGAATATTTCAGCTTACAATCTGAGGAAATAACAAATCATGTATTTTGAAGCAGCAGAAATAGTGTAAATGAACTAGCACTGAATCACACATGTATATTTATATCTGCAGTGCTTATCCAGTCAAGCCATCACAAATTTACCTTTTTGCATGATGGGGGGAAAATAGTGGTTTCATTTATCACCAAAGAGGCTCTCAGAGGGGCTGGTTTTAGCTGTTCCAGCCTCATCCCTTATCTCAAGACTGCTACAAAAAATGCCTTCTGCCCTGGAGGCTTCTGCCAAAAGACAATGACTCCCTTGTCAATATTTGGGTGCAAAGGGGAAGGCTGAGTCACTTGGTTAAAGACTAGGTGGGTTCTTGAATGCCACAAAGTATTCCCACTCCTCAAATTCTGCAGGAATTAAACTGGCTTTTGTATATTCCTTGAGGAGTTTGTTGGGGTACGCTGGCTTTGTGCAGGGCTTATTTTTAGCCGGGACTCACTGGAACCAAATTCCGGCACCTCTCAGGTGGATGGTATTATAAGAGAACAAGAGAGTTCCGGCACCTCCTTCTCTATAAAAATAGAAAAGGCTTTGTGGATCGTTTTTTCAGGGGATATGTTTCTCTCTTGCTATCAGTCCTTTGGGGGAGGAAGACAATTCACCAAGGCAAGAGTAAGGTACAGTCTGGAAAGTGGAGCGAGAGAGGTTTTCAGATATTGCCTGAGGATGAAATGTAAAAAACCAGCAACAGGGACAATGGGATGCAAGCAACAACTGGGAGGGGGAATTTACTCTTACTTTGCCTAGATCAGAGGTGGATAGCACATAGCCCTCCAAACACTGCTGGACTACAGTTCTCATCCAGGCCTGTGCGGAGTGTCAGGGCTGGAGTCAGACGCAGGTCCACACGAAAGACACATGGCTCCATTGTCAGTGAAGTTAACTATTCAAGGAACTGGCATGCAACTCAGCAACACTTTCCAATAGGTCTTGCCCCTATAGAGCCGTTGCCAGGACTGAAGGTCCCTGCCTTCCACCCTTTCTAGGGCTCTTCCTCTCAGATGTTTCCCAAGCAGTCTCAAACTGCGTGTGTGCACCTCTGATCTCTCTTCTGCTCTCATTATTCTGCATGTTCTTGGAGACCAGGCGGGAGGAGAGCTTGTCCCAGCAGGAGAAGGAGACTCCCTGGATTCTTCAGCATCCTCTTGACTCCCCTCCTCTGCTTCAGCAGGGAGCTGAAGCTAACTAAAGTCTTATGTAGGCAGACAAGAACTATAGTGTGGTTGGTTCCACTCATGTATGTATTTATGTATGCATGTATTTGAAGTATTTGCATCTCTCAAAGCCAGAAAGACTTCCAGAGTGGCTTACATGTATATCATCAACTAGCTGACCCGGCCACGCCTTGCTGTGGCTGATTTGGTGAAATGCAAAAGTAAGATACAGTATGAAAGAGAAAGCATATGTTTACTTACACCTTATCTCGTTGAAGTTCTCCGTTTGCCCCTCCCATTTTTGTCTTCGTTTCTACAACTGTTTATTACTACTATTTTAGTCTATGAGGTTCTTTGTCCTGATTTTGTCAATGTCCCAAACTGCGAAAATGCCAATTCCTCCCGGCGTGGCTCTATACCCGCCGGCGGAGACAGCAGTAGTGTTTGTGGGCGGTCTGTCTGTCGATTGGATGGTGGTAGTGACGTCGGGAAAGGAGGAGGAGGGGTCAGAAACAGGTGTGTTGTGCTGTGCTGTTTAATGTCCGCTGGAGGGCGCTATATATATATTTTTGCACAAAATCACATTTTTACCTGGGAAAGGTGTGGTATTTGTGCAATGTAAGTACATATGATCACTCCCATATGGGCATGGAACCTTGTGTCCAAATTTGAACGGAATTGATCAAGGGGTTACGGAGAAAGGCGATTGTTAACAAACATCCAACTTGAACGATTTTATATATATAGATTTTAAAAAGACAGTCCCTGCTCACAGGCTTACAATCTAAATAAACAAACAAATACAACACACAAAGGAAAAGAGACAGAGAGGGAAGACGAAAAATCAAACTCAGGTACCATTTCTTAAACAGTTTTTCTTATATATACAACTGGCATATTTTGGGGGTTGGAGATGTTTGATGCAGCCAGTCTTTCCAATCAGATCAAATAAATTCAGTTTTGCAGAGCATTATTTTTCATCCCCTCACCCCACCACCCAGCACTCCTACACGCAGAAGCTGGGATCCCCTCAACTGAAGCTCATTGTTCATAACATTGTAGTAATTATACATGGGATCAGACTGCAACTAATGTTAGATGACAGACTGCCTAAAAATTGCCTGATGGAGCAGAGCAGCAAAGTACCAGCTAGCATAAACAGTGTGAATTTCTTAATGGCTAATTAGAGACATTGCACATATATGGTGTTGCAGCTACCAAGAAGTCATGTTATATGTAAAATAAATGTTCAAGCAAGGCATATATAACACCCAATTTTCACGGTGGGTAAACATCTATATCAATTTATCCCCCCCCCCCACGCACATAGGAAGCATGATCCCACTCTGCAAACTTATTTTTAGAACTGGCGTTATCAGGGGCGTAGCCAGGATCAAAACTAGGGGGGGGCAAGCCATGGTCGTTCAGGTTGTGACATTTCAGCATGGAAAAGGCGAATGAAACCAAAATTTTAAGAAAATTATATATAATTATAGCAGTGCTTTATTACGGTAGTTATTACAATTATTTGCTTGAATTTTTTTTAAATATAAATTTTAAATTTTAATTTTTATTCTAGTTACATGTCTTATGCTAATATCATTTTTATTGGGTTTGAAGAAAACTTGTTCAAAACTTTCGTTTCAATCCCCGAGGAGTCGGTGCAGGTGTTTCCAAAGGCGAAGCAAACGGACCCCCTAAAAAAAAGGGGTGCAGCCTCACCCCCCAAAATAGGGGCGCATCTCTCCCGATCCCTGGGAAGCCTTTTCCCCGGGGAAGCCTGGGTGGGCGCAAGGGCAACTTTATGCGCGGCGGCGCCTTTCACTCCAAGCGGTGCGCAAAGCTCCCCCGGGCGCCGCTCGGCACAGAGGCGTAGGAAGGTCAGGTGGTACCCAGTGCGGAAATTTCTTGTCATCCCCCCCAACATTGTGTGTTGTTGTTTTTTGCCTGCAAAAAAAGGTTTTACATTATTTCATATTTTCTTACAAACGAATGTGGATTCTGGGACTCTGATAACAAGTAGGTGACTATGGACAGATACTTAAATCTACAGGATGGACTGTTTTGGCTTGTGTTATTTTATTTATATTTACAGTGGTACCTCGGGTTACATACGCATCAGGTTACATACTCCGCTAACCCAGAAATAACGCTTCAGGTTAAGAACTTTGCTTCAGGATAAGAACAGAAATTCTGCTCTGGCGGCACAGCGGCAGGGGGAGGCCCCATTAGCTAAAGTGGTACCTCAGGTTAAGAATGGACCTCCGGAACAGATTAAGTACGTAACCAGAGGTACCACTGTATTGTTTATTTATTTAATAAAATTATTTTTAAAAACCTGCAAAGTGGTTTACCAAAATAAAAAACAAAACAAAAAAACACCACAGCAGCTATTTATTTATTCAGCTCCATTGAATTGATATTTCAGCCAGGCATGTCCAAAATCCATTTCGGCCCACCAGTTGGTTTAATCCAGCCCCTGTGGCAGTTATTTCCTGGGGTAAAATCCTTAAATAAAACCTCAACAACTTCAACCCTAAAAAAAAAGGTTAACAACTTTGGTCAGCCCTCACGGCCCTTCGCTTCATCAAATCTGGCCCTCTTTGAAAAGGTTGGACACCACTGGCTTACACCATACTAAATTTGTTAGCCTTTTAAGGTAACTCTTATTTAAAGCAGGCCCCCACCCACCCAAAAAAATATTTTTGGTCTCACAAGCAGCAGCACATTCCACCTCAAAACAAAATATCAAACAGTAAAAAAATTATAACTCCTGTTAGGATAATTAAACCAATCTTTATCCACACAAGCTTTTCCTATGAGGTTTTGACAATTTCAGAACTCAAGCAGTGAAATTACTAGGAACAATAATATAAGTTTCACAGGTGCAGTCTGCACAGATGTTGGTCACATAAGTTGGCATCTCTTTAATATTCCTTTACTTCTCAACTGCTTTATAAGAATCTGAAAGCAAGGAGACATGGCAACTCACACCTCTTCCATGCAGCAGCATATCAGAACACTAACACTTTATGGCTAAATAGCTTATAATTTACTTTAATTACTTGCAAGCAAGTTACAGGTAGGTAGCCGTGTTGGTCTGCCAAGTCAAAACAAAATAAATAAATAAATAAAAATCCTTCCAGTAGCACCCTAGAGACCAAATAAGTTTGTTCTTGGTATGAGCTTTCATGTGCATGCACACTTCTTCAGCACACGAAAGATTTGAAAAATCACCCAAGCAAACACGTTTTTTTAGGGGTTAAAAAAAGGCGGGGGGGGGGTTAAAGGCAAAGGACAAAGGGGTAAAGTCACTCACAAAAAGATCGCTGTGGATCAAAACAGCAGCAGAGAAAGCTCGTTCTTCCAGAGATCATACCACAATGAAAGGTGGGACGAGGGGGAGGGGCAGGAGGCAGTTTTAGCGACCAAAACCTCGCGAGGATCAACTGGGATTAGGCGTTAATAGTTCGCAGAGTAGCCTGCTTCTTATCAAGTGGAGACTGATAAGGAAACTTGGGGGGGGGGGGGTAAATCAAGGAGATCTCAACGTCTCCTCTCCAGGCGTTTTTACCCAGCAAACTCCGTCTTCGCTCAGTCTTAGCAACGGCAGCAGCGCTGCTTTTGCAGCCAGACCCAGGAGAGGGGCAAGCTGTGCGGGAGGGGACGCTTTTCCCTGTTAGCCTCCAGCCTCACGGTAAAAAGCTTCACCTCGGCTTGCTCGCTCGGCCGCCGCGTGCACTCCTCCTTCTTTCTTCCGGCTGCTGCCCAGCCCAGAAGGAAGGAATAGGCTTTTGGGAACAGCGCACGGGGTGGTGGGGGCAGCTAGGGGTGGGGGCAGCTGCCTTCTAGGGGGGGGCAATTGCCCCCGTCTGCCCCCCCCTGGCTACGCCCATGGGCGTTATACCATCTGGGAAGCCATCATATGGCACTTCACTTTCAAACAATGCCCTTGGCCTATCATGATGACAGATATACTAGAATGTCTGTCAATTTACATAAGTGTGTCTGCGCTAGGAGGCAGTGAAGGATATCATTCACTTATGCATTGTACTGTCCATTATATGCCACTTCTAAGAAGAGGTTTATAATAGGCGTATTGTAATGTCTGTCATTGAAAAAGATTTGCTACCTCCTTTTCACCAAGACAAACGTGTCTTTTATTTATAAGCATTAGTCACAATAGTGGCCAAGAACGTGTTCAAACCATTGCAACATCTTTCCAAGGTGATATCAAAATGGCAGTATGATAGTGAGATAATTTGGATGGCTAAAATACTTCTAACGCTGACTGGAGAGTTAACACTTTTATATATTAAAAATAAGCCTAAACTGTTGGTAATGATCATCTTTGTATTGTACAGTACATGTGATCTGGTGAATCCCTTGTGACCTATATATTATGATCCTACAAGTGAGACCTACAACGCAATATTTATAAACCGCTTAAAATACACTCTACACACCATACATTCAAAGTACATTTAAAGTGTATGCAAACCTAAGAATCCTGGGAACTGTAATTTGTTAAGTGTGCTGGGAGCTGCAACTCTGCAAGGGCTAAAATATAGTTCCTAGGATTGGGTGAGGGGGTAGGTTTATTTAAGTGTATGTTGTATGTAGCCATTCTATTGCTTTTGTTGGTTACTATGGTATGTGTTTTTTGTGTTTTTATATTGTAAACCACCCTGTGATCCTCAGATGAAGTGTGGTATAGAAATTTAATATAATAATAATAATAGGTAGTAGTAGTAGTAGTAGCAGTAGCAGTATAAACATTTTATTGAGTGCTCCTGTTCAGGGCTCCATCCAACCTGGAACAAGAGCCTTTAGTACTGTTCAGGCCTGTTGGGGGCTCAAGAATGGAGAAAGGGAAGGCCTTTTCCATGAATTCATGTCTGACCTGACCCCTGGACTCAAATATCTGTAAAGAAGTTTGGAGTCAGAAGAATAGCTTACAAGATAGTTGCCCAGGTCCAGCTCTAGGCTTTGAGGGGCCCTTCAGCATGACGCCATCGATGGCTGGTTTCCCTTCATGAGTCCATCCCCTCCCAGCCATTGGTGCCTGCTGCTGCTCTGCCTCATCATTGCTGCCCCTGGTTGCTTGCTAGACAGAGAAAATGAGCAAGGTGGCTCTGGGCAGCTGCTGCTGCTGCTGCTGCTCCCCACTGCAGTTGTTTACTTGCACATTTCCTCTGGGCCAGAATGAGAGAGAAGTAAGCACAGGAAGCTGCCTCATATTGAGGCAGATCATCTAGCTCAGTATTGTCTACACTGACCACATTCATACCATACATTGAAAGCACTACGATACCACTTTAAACACTCATGGCTTCCTCCAAAGAATACTGGGATCTGTAGTTTTTTCAGGGTGCTCAGAGTTGTTAAGAATCTCCCCTCATAGAGTTAACCTTGGTTTAACAATCAACTTAACTTCACAGGGAGATTGGTGAATTGTAGCTGCATGAGAGGAATAGGGGTCTCCTAACAACGCTCAGAACTGGCAACAGTTCTCTGGAATCTCAGACAGAAGACACCAAAGATTGAGCCCGGGACCTTCTGCATGCAAAGCAGATTTTCTACCACTGAGCTATAGGTGTTTTCCAAGCAGATTGAAGCCTATGACCCTTCAACAGGCACACTGAAAAGGTGAGGAGAAAGTGCAGGTCCAGGGGACTCTTGTCAACGGGTCCTCCGCTGAGGTGTGACCCACAGCAGGTGCCTGACCAAGCCGCTCCTTGAAGACTGGCCCTGTGAGGGATTTTAGGATACTGGGAAATAAGGACAAAGAGCTTTGAAAATGTTTGCTACCTTGTTCTTTCAAAAGCTGGTAATGAGATGTAAGAACTTTCAGTGTGCATTTGGAGTATACATACGGAACCTTCTCATGGAGTATTTCTTCCAGATAAATCGCTCAGAGCAGAAAAGTTATGTGCAGATATTTTTCAAAGCAGAAAAGAGCAACTCAGAAACAAGGGAATTAAAATACGATCATATGGAAGATTAGGAGCTGTTGAAACTATGTAGTAGTGTTGAGAACATGTGTCATAACAGTGTCATGATCTCACCGAGGATGGTATTCTTTTGTAGATGTATACTTGTGGAGTGAAGATTTTGTGGATTATAACCATGATGAAGAAATGGGAAAGAAAACTCACAATGAGTCCCCAGTGATTTGCTTTCAACATGTTATTCTACCTACAGTGTGGGATATGTGCATGGGGCTATAACACACTACATTATTTAACAATGCATACTCCCATTATTTGAACTAGCAACAACAGTTAAGCAAACCCAACTCTTTTTGTGAATTGGCTAGCTTGACCCTTTTTGCAAGATGACTATCATTCCTTGCTTCTTGGTGTAAGGCAAGACAGTGTGTTATACTCAAAAAGCAACCACTTTCAAATAAAATGAGACACAATTAACAGCCACACCCATAGAGCCCTCAACAACGGCTCCATTTCCCACTAATCAACAGTTATCTTGCAACAGCCTTTTTATGGGGTGGCAGCAGAGTGAGAGTGGAGAAGCAGGCCACACTCAGCAGGTTCCTCCCTCCATCAACTATCACCTAGCAGCAGCAGCTGTTCCATCAGGCTGAAGAAGAGATTGGAAGACTGGAACATCCATTGGGTCAGCTAAGAGACCGGCACCTTTTGTCTCATCCTCTCCTTGAACTCTTTCTATTCCAGCAGGTCATTAAAATAACTTTGTAACTAAGATCCAGTGCCTATGGTTGCTTTTTTCCACTTCCCTCCCAATCTCTTCTGCTTTTGTGTTGTGCAATTTAGATTGTAAGTCTGCCTTATTTCTGATCGCTGGAAACCTTTTCTGCTGAAGAGAGGAATAAAAATGCTTCAGATAGAATAAACAAATGTTGCACACAGACAATTCCCCTAGCATTTGTGTGTGGAAAGTGCCAAAAAGCAGGCAATGTTACTTTGGTGGGGTTGGCAGTATATTAACCTGTGTCAAAATACCAGAGAGAATTGTAGACACATGGGGATAATCATCTTCCCCTATCTAACAGTCTTAAAGACTAGAAATTCAGAGAGCGCAAAATGAAAAGCGATATAATAGCTCATCTCTCTCCACAGACACACAGAGAGATTCAAGTTTCCTACAGATCTACCATTTCTCCATGGCCCACATTTTCAGTTTAAATCACAACCATCTATGAAGACATACAGGGCAGAAACATCCATTTAACACTGAAAAGGGTGACCTCAACAGAATGCAAGAGGTGTGGGTTCAAATCTGTCTCCCAAGCCAATGCAGCCTCAGTGGATGAGTCCAATATAAGCTTTGTTCCACACTTCCAGCTTCTCCAGGAGGTAAGGAAGTTTTAATCTGAAGACAGAGTTGTAGGTTGGACAAAAGAGCACTGGAGATTTATGGTGTTATTGTAAGAGTTGTTTGATTTTCAAAAATACAAGCAGAGCATACTGGAAGCAAATAGGCACTCCTAGAGCAGGCAGAAAGGATGCAGGTGGCGCTGTGGTCTGAACCACAGAGCCTAGGGCTTGCCGATCAGAAGGTCGGCGGTTTGAATCCCCGCGAAGGGGTGAGCTCCCGTTGCTTGGTCCCTGCTCCTGCCAACCTAGCAGTTCGAAAGCACGTCAAAGTGCAAGTAGATAAATAGGTACCGCTCTGGCTGGAAGGTAAACAGCATTTCCATGCACTGCTCTGGTTGGCCAGAAGCAGCTTAGTTATGCTGGCCACATGGCCTGGAAGCTGTACGCCAGCTCCCTCGGCCACTAAAGCGAGATGAGCGCCGCAACCCCAGAGTCGTCCGCGACTGGACCTAATGGTCAGGGGTCCCTTTACCTTTACTTAGAGCAGGCAGAATGTCCCCAAAGAGCAATTTGGGAAGGCATGTTGTGCTGCCTCCATTGCACCCTCATTGTGCTGTCCAGCAGAGCTTTTCTGGGTAGTGTGGGGCTGTTTACAGTCTGGCCTGAATAAGGTGACAGAATCAACTCCAGGTCACTGTGACTTGTTTGAAAAGCATTTTGAGGATAAAACCGCTTGTATGCGCCAGGACCTTGACTCCACTGTTACAGCAGATGAATATTGATAGGTGCCCAAATAACTGCATAATCCTGTTATGCTGGATGAGTTTCAGTTAGCAAGGCTTCAGGATGTAGACATTGGGTGCTTGGCTTGGTCAGGGTGACCACTTGCACTTTGGACCCTTGCCCCTCTTGGCTGATAAAAACTAGCAGGGAGGGGACAGCTGGCTGGGCCATGGAGAGGATTAATGTCTCCTTTCAAGAGGGGGTGGAAGGAAGCAGTGGTAAAACTACTCCTCAAGAAACCCACTGCTGTAGCTTAAGGCTCAGGTGGCCTCAATGGCACATAAGCTTTAGCTGGTGGCCCAGCTGTGCCCCCACCTAAACAGGAATAGCCTAGCCCAAAATATTTAGGTCTGATTTACATAAACTCGGTTATTTTGTAGCCCTTGCAGAGATGTCTCTGAAAGGTTTTCACGCCTCAAGAAACACCGCAATACATTAAGAGGGGTACCTGTCTGCCTATATCTGAAATTGCTGTAACTTAAAAAAACAAACCCCAGTGCAACCAACCTTCCTGCAAAGTAGAGAGATCGCAAAAGGCTGAAGCATGCCTGTAATGCAAGCAAGAGATGTTCAGTGGGACGTATTCTCAAGCGTATGAGATGGCAGCCCTGCAGCCAATTTAACCCTGACTATAGAGCCTCTTGGGCTTGCCGATCAGAAGGTCGGCAGTTCGAATCCCCGCAACGGAGTGAGCTCCCGTTGCTCGGTCCCTGCTCCTGCCAACCTAGCAGTTTGAAAGCACGTCAAAGTGCAAGTAGATAAATAGGTCTTTCCGCTCTCTGGCGGGAAGGTAAACAGCATTTCCATGCGCTGCTCCATGCGCTGCTCCTGGCCACATGACCCGGAAGCTGTACCCTGGCTCCTTTGGCCAGTAAAGCGAGATGAGCACCACAAGCCCAGAGTCATCTGCGACTGGACCTAATGGTCAGGGGTCTCTTTACCCTTTACCTTTACGCAGAAGTAAGTCCTACTATGGTGCTGGAGGAGACTCTCGAGAGTCCCATGGACAGCAAGAAGATCAAACCTATCCATTCTGAAGGAAATCAGCCCTGAGTGCTCACTGGAAGGACAGATCCTGAAGCTGAGGCTCCAATACTTTGGCCACCTCATGAGAAGAGAAGACCCTGGGAAAGACCCTGATGTTGGGAAAGATTGAGGGCACAAGGAGAAGAGGACGACAGAGGACGAGATGGTTGGACAGTGTTCTAGACGCCACCAACATGAGTCTGACCAAACTGCGGGAGGCAGCGGAAGACAGGAGTGCCTGGCGTGCTCTGGTCTATGGGGTCACGAAGAGTCGGACACGACTAAACAACAAGTCCTACTAAATTCACTGGGTCTTACTACTGCCTGCATGGCTGCCAGCCATACCCTTTCCCAGGATACTCCATTCCATCTCTTACTATTATTATTTATTAAATTGCTTCAAAAAAAAGCAGCCTCCACGCTCTGCCCCTCGCCTCGCAGCTCTGACGGGGCAGGTCGAGGGTGGCGCCTCCCCCTCCCTCCTCCTCCACCGCCCCTCCCTCGGCGAGGAAATCACTGCCACGTCGAGATTACTTGCTTACAAGTCCCTCTCCCTGCCCAATCCCGCGCCAGGAGTGACGCCCACCTTAGGAACCGCCCACTTGCGCCGTCTACGTAACAACAGTAAGGGATGGGCAGATGGGAGAAGAAGGACTCGTCGCCAGTCAAGTGGGAGGGGCGCCGAGCACACGTAGACGCTCGGTCGCGAGCGCGCAGGCGCAGGCGGCGCTTCCCAGCCAACGGCTCCTTGAGTTCCACGTGACCCCTTTCCGTCACCGCCGCCCCGTGCGCGCTCGCCCGCCCGAACGCTGCGGCCGCCGACGTTCGGCGGCGGAGGGGTGACGTTGCGCTCTTGGGCCGAATCAAGTCAGTCAGCGGCGCAACCGCCGCCTCTCTCGCTCCTCCGGCTCGGGTCGGCGGCGGCGGGAGACCCGAAGGGCTTTCGGCTTCTCCTCGGAAGGTGAGCGATGCGCTCGGCGTGACGCGAGTTTCTGCTCTTGTCGCGGCCCCCGCTGCTCCAGCCATGGCTTCGCCGAGCTGGCAAGAGGCTGTGGCCCAGCAGGCCGAGGAGGTGTCGGCCCGGCTTCGGGATGCGCTGTCGGCCGGCGTGGGCCTGCTGCGCACCGAGCTGGGCCTGGAGCTGCCGCCGGGCCTGGAGCCGCAGCGCCTGCCCACCTGGCTGGTGCTGCTCTCCACGTCCGTCCTGGCGCTGCTGCTCCTGCTGGCGCTCCTGTGGGCCGCGGCCTGCGCCCGAGCGGGGGATGCTCGCAGGAAGAACCGCCTCAGGAGAACCGCCGAGGACGACGACGAAGAGGACGAGGAAGAAGTGGCGGCGACGCGGGGCCTGACAGCAGCACCAGGAGGAGGAGGCCCTCCTCACAAGGGGACGATGCTCCTGCTGAAGGGAGACGAGCAGAAGAAAAGGAATAAAAAGAGGCCGCTGGAGAAAACGGGCAGGGTGAGTGGAAACACGGTGGGAAAGGAGAACATTTGCATGGGTGGCTATCGGTGAAATAGAGGGAGTTTCAATGTCTTGACCCAACACCATAAGAAAACTGTAGCGCTTCTGGTTCTGCTTCACGCATTCTGCATATCACAACGGCCTTCGTGTATGTGTTTAATTGAAAGCGCTAGTGGCCAATGCTGCACCTGATGCTGCATTTCTAAATGTTCTTTTTTCTCATTTCCCCTCCCCCCATTTCTTTTTTCCTGTTTTTCCAAGTACTGTCTGAAGCAGAGAACTGCATCTGCAGTTTTACATGAATTTTGCACCTTGAGGTTTTTCTTATCAAGGATGTAATGTCTACAAGCACCTGTGAGCATGAACAGTCCATTTACAGGTTCTAGCTTGACTGCAAGACAGTTTGCACCAGCTCACTTCTTACCAGTGAACATATACGTCCTGCAGTATGGGTGAATTTCTCATTTGAGGATCCATGTGACTTCCCCTACACACAGTGTGTTGAATAGTTGACCTTTAGGACTTCAGCGTAAAACTTTCTAACTTTATCTCATTTGGTGTAGATAAGTCTGTTAATAATAATCTGTTCTAATCCTAGGTATACATTGGACTCAGCCTTGATCAACCTGGTAGAATGGGTTGTATAGTCACTTTTTTATTCACACAGCTCTCATGGTCAGAGTAGTTAAAAAGTGGCTATTCTCCCTCTTTCTGAGTGGTTTGGGAGTAGACGAACAAGGAAGATTATTCTGGATTTGGAGACTGAATATTAAAAAGCAAATTAACAACAACATGGCAGTGAACAGGCCTGGAAATTTCCTGCCCTTGGTGCTTTCTAGAAAGAAGTGACATCTGAACATTTAAGGTTGTTTTCAGACATGTGCAAAATGCTTGTCTAAAAGTTTGATACTAGCTCCTATAAATCTGAGGGTTTCTGTTCAATAGCATCCTATATCCTAGATTGTGTCACATCTCATTCTTTGTTGTTGTTGAGAGTGTTACAATTTTAGGCAAGATACATAGTAATACTGTGTAAACTTGAAATCATCTGAAGCCTCTGTGTGTGGTACATTGGCAATGTTTTAAGATGATATCGACAGTTTTCAATGGGCTAAAATTGTCAATCAATAACCTTTATTAGGCATAACAGGTTCAGGTGCTTCGAAATAAAATTATAAATTAAACATTCACATTATAAACTTCATAAGATAAAATACATATTAGTTAAACTTATATTTTAAGGCGATATATCAGTTTTCAATTAGCGTCCCCTTGTCCTCTCCACAGTGGCCCAATCTCTCTGCGTGAACCGAGCACAAAAACTCAGCCACCACTAAAGTAACTCCATCATTATTATCCGACAGTAATCCCTGAAGAGTTGGCAGTGGAGGAGTCGATGCATCCACCTGCAAGGCACCCAACAATCGCCTTCTCGCATTAATACCATGGTTACAGGAAAAGAAAATGTGATCCAACGTGTCTGGTTCATTCTTCCCACATTTACATAGACGTTCAACTTTTGGGAGAGCTAAGTATCTTCCTTCTACCTCCATAGAGGGGAACACGTTGAATCTAGCTAGCATGAAGAGCCTGCACCCTTCCTGACTCTTCAAGTTGGCCATATATCCCCCTTTGAAATCTCTACACATAGGGAGGTTCAGATATAGAGGAGAGCAGGTACTGCGCCCCGCCACCTCAAGTAAGTAGAGAGTGCTTTTCCCTATGAGAGCCTTTCTAATAATTTTCCAGACGTCTTTAAGGTCAGTATTTTCAAAGTCAGCTATCTTTAGACCTATTGCGTTCAGCTTTCTCCTACAAGTCAGTGATAGATTATTGCTTGTATTATCACTTAGTAGGTCGTAAAGGAGAGAGTTAGGGGATAGGGCTCTATTATGAAGGAAGATCCAGTATTTCAAGGTCCTCAGCCACGCTCTTATTGATAGAGGTAAAATTCCTAGCTCGCAGCATATTGACTCATATTTTACAGAGTTTGTAAGTCCGAATAATGACCTCAGGAGGGATGCATGGAATTTGTCCAGCTTCTTGAGGTCACCTGAAATCCATAGTGGGGCGCCATATAATAGTTGGGGGCAAAGTTTCATATCAATTACTTGCAGTGCCGCTGGAATATATCTATTTCCTTCAGGGGAGAAAAAATGAGATTTAATATGGTGGGCCGTCCCTTTGGCCTTGGCTATTGCCACAGAAATATGTACATTCCAGTTCATGTTGTTTTTAAATAGAATCCCCAGGTAATTAAACTGCTTCACTTCCTGTATTAGATGTCCGTTAATTATGTAGTTTTTTGGGTTTCCTCTCTTTTTAAACTGCATAATTTTAGTCTTCTCATAATTAATTTTTAGACTATTAGAGGAGCAATAATTTGAAAAACCCTTAAGTAATTTTTTTAAACCCAATGAAGAAAGTGAAATAATTACTGTATCGTCGGCATATAGCAATAGAAAAGCTGGAATATTGTTTAAGTAAGGAATATGAGAGGTTACATTCTGAAGAGAGGTTGGTAAATCCGATAAGAATAGGTTAAATAAAGTAGGGGCGAGGACACATCCTTGCCTTACTCCTCGATTATTCAAGATTGGACCAGCAAGTCTACCGTCTTTTGAGACTTTAACATATATTTGGTTATTTGAGTGTAAACTTTGAATCAAGGCGAGTAGATTCTGGTCTATGCCAAGGTGTTTCATTTTAGTCCAGAGTTTGTTACGATCGATAGAGTCAAAAGCACTTTTTAAGTCTACAAATGCCACGAAAAGTCTTCGCTTATTTCTCATGACATATTTGTCTACTAGATGGCTTAAGACTAGGCAGTGGTCGAGGGTTGAAGATCCTGCCTTAAATCCAACTTGTTCCTTGCCAGGCAGACCTTTAGTTGACATCCATTGATCCAATTTGATAAGGAGGGATTTGGCATAGATTTTACTTATACAAGGTAACAGGCTGATAGGCCTGTAATTCTCTTGAGAGTTCCTATCGCCTTTTTTAAAGATCGGAACCACTATTGAGTTATTCCATGATTTGGGTATATGGCCAGAGCAGTAGATAGAGTTAAAAAGTGGGACAAGAGTGACGGCCCACCATTCTGGGTTTAGTTTCAGCACATCTATTGAAATGCCATCCATACCAGGGGATTTTCCTTGTTTAAAGGAGAGAATTATCCTTTTCATCTCCTCAGCAGTAATTTGTAATTGTGTAGTTCTTGGGACAGGTGGTTCTAAGGCCTTTGAAGAAGCTTGATGATCACAAAAGATGGAAGTAAAATACGTGATCCAGGCTTCATCCTTTATATTGGGAAAATCAGTGGTAGTTTTAATTGAGAGGAGTGACCAAAAAGTTTTTGAATCTTTACTTTCTAGTGCGGCCACAATCTTGGACCATTTGACCTGCGCAAACATGAATTTTTTCCCCAGGAGCATATTCTTGAAGTCATTTTTCATTTCAAAATAAGTATTCCAGGTATCTTGAGAGTTAATAATAGAAGCTTTCTTTAAGCAGGTTCTGAGTTCTTTCTTATATTTGATGCAATCTTTGTCAAACCAGCTATACTTGTTTGAGGGTTTATTGCTACGTTGGGGGTTTATAAAAGGAACGAATAATTCCTGGATAGTGTTGTAATAATGATCAATATCTTGCACTAGAGGCATATTTTGGTTAGTCAGGGGTTCAAGAATAGCTGGATTATTTTCAAATACTGCTAATAGATCACCCCTATTTTTTTCTCCTATATAAATTCTTTTGGCATAGATGTGCTTGTCGACACTGATAGGGGTCCGGATATCTTTGCTGCTGGAATTTCTGTCGATTTTAGCTCAAGGGCTAAAATTGTGTTCACATTAAACTTGGTGCTGTTGACAGATCTAATAAACAGGGCAAGATAAACAGAGTGTTCAAATATGGCACCCAAATTTCTCCCCACTTCTAAAGTGTGGTAGTGATGGATTCTTTAAAGCAGTGCATTGAATTGCTAATAGTCCATATGAGGGGGGAAGCCAGTCCAGCAAAATTTGTGGGGCTGATGGTTTGAGGAGTAATTAGCATAAAAACAGGTGAATTCTATGTTCTCGAGAACTGTCTGTTGGAACAGCACTTTAGCAGCTTTAGGGTGTTCCTGATTCCATCTTTGTCTTGATGCTCAGGTGAAATCTGACAGGGTCCATCCTTTTCAGCTTTTTCCCCTTCTGGAGACCTAGCTTGTGACTCCACACACTGCAATATGCCTTATGCAGTGCTGTCTTTAAACTGTTTTGTGCCTTCAAAGCCGTAAACTGTCCAGAATACCTTGGACCATCTTATTACCTTCCCCATGGGTTTGATTGTAACTAGACCTCCGTGAACAGAAAAGGTGCTTCCACTCATGGAGCAGAAGGAACTGGAATCCAGTTTTTGTCATTCACTCCTTCTCCACTTATACTGCCCCACCCTCAAGCAGGTTTTCAAGGGACTGCAATCTCACAAAGACTAAAATGTAGTAGGGCCAGTTTCGAAACGATAATTTCGAAAGATGGTTAGAGCTTTGTGGCAAATAGTATTTTATTTTATCAAGTTCTGCCCATAATTCCTATGCAAGCAGATTGGGATAGTTTTTAAACATTGTCAGATGGGTGTGCTCACCCTCAAGAAACTCAGAACCCACTCTCTCTGTTCTCCTGCCCACACATAATGTCAGTCATTATGACAATCTGATCATTCAATTCTTTGGAAACCATTGTAAGCCTCTGATACTGCTGGTCAGTCTGCATGCACATGTACACAGTCTAATGTTAATTCAGGAAAGTCAAGCTCATTTAGGAGTTCCCATTGAAAATAATGTGGTGGAGCATCCAGACTAAACAATCTTCCATTCAGACAGCTTTTATTATAATTTGCAATACTTTACCAATTAGGACTCTTCTGGGCACAGTCATTTGCATGTAAGAGAGCATTTCTCACTGAAGCCCACAGCCAGTTATATCTTTGCTGTGAAGTTTCAATTTCCCTCAATGCCTGTGTGGTGCTAAATGGCTCCTGACTGTCACTTCAAGCTAGAGTGTTGTGTGCTGTTGAAAGAGAGCTACTCGAGATTTAAGCAGACCCCAGACTGGAATGAATGAAGCAGTAGCAGGTATCACAGAAAGGGAAAAAATCCTTCTTCATTCTTGCTTTTACAGTCCTTCTCGAGGGAAAAGTTATACCGGTAGGAGAAGAGAAGGCTTCCCCTCCGCTGTACTGCCCCTGCCTTTTATTCTTTTTCAAACTCTAGGAAGGGAGAGTCTCTTTTTCCTAGTTTTATAAAAACACCCCGTTTCAATGAAGAATTAAATAATGGCTGGTTTGCTGCTATATCTGTGTACTTTTTACTGAGAGGAGAGGAAAAAAGGCTTTTGCAACTATTTTAGAGGTGTGTTCTCCCTTCTCTCCCTCAATTATTTCCTTGGACATATTGACAGCAGAAACCTCTAGTCGCTCAATGCATAGCACATGAGGTTGAGAAGCATGAGATGGGAATTAAATCCCACCAGCGGGTAAATGCCCTCATTTACCTTTTGAATATCTGGCCAAAAAAAAAAAAGTGCATTTGTTTTGGTAATTTCATTTATTAGTTAACCCGTAACCAAGGTTCACTGGGCAACAAACAAATTAATATTAAAAATCCAATGAAACAACCATATAATATTGGAGAGCCACAACATCATTCTCATGACATGGCCGAAAGAAGGAGCTCCTAGGACTTGCACACACACTGCAAAACTCCACAGCAGCAGAAAGGAATCAGACATACCTTGGAGTATTTGTCTTTCTCTTGCACCAGCCTCAACACCCAGTTATAGATGCCAATAATATAAGGGCTGCTGAAGGAACCCTAGCTGCATGGAACAACAGGAGGCAGGATTCCAGGTTTAGAATCCAGGTTATCATCCCACACTAAAGCAAGGGGAGGAGCTTTAGACATCCAAGCACACCTCAGTCAATCAACATGTGTAATGCAAGAACCAATACTTAGGCTTCTGCATGGGCCAACCCCCCTTAGTAGCATCCCAACATGCCTCTTTGTCCCTGTCCTGTCCTAACCATAAAGTGTACTTGATTAAGTAGACTGTGGAGGTGCCATTGCCTCAAAGCCTGTCAAGTTCCCTTGCCCTCAGTCTTGAGGCCAGCTGATGCCAGATTATTGTAGGGTTGAGGAGACAATCCATATCTACTATTCCCTAACAACAAATAAGCAATGTGTGTGGCAAAGTCATAAGCTTTTATTGATTAGCATCCATGGTGGAGAAGATTTTGAAAGGGAAAGTTTGAAGTATTTCTTATAAACCACTCGGGGCTATAACAATAAAACATAAAACACCATTAAAATGATACAATAATCATTAAAGTGACTGGCTAAACAGCTATCATTTAAACTAGTTTCCAACTACCAGAGATTCCCCTTGTGCTAAATCCTGTACCGGTAGCTCTTTAGCCATCAGATCTCAAGTATAGGACGACTTTGTAACTCCAATCAGGCCCTCTCCTGCATTCGAGCTCCCCTAATTTCTGCCACATGCCATGGCCACTTTTGTATCAGCAGCACAGCTTTGGTTCTCCCTAAGTCTTTTGTGAAATTTTGCCCTACCCTGTGCATTGCAGGGGGTTGGACTAGATTACCCTTGGGACCCTTTCCAAGTTCCAATTGTACAATTCTATGAATATGTCTCAGATTTTAGCATCGTTTGCTGCAGGACAGGCATGTGACTATGACAGGAGATGTATAATGTGATTGCTTTATGCTGTGGTATAGGCAAGAATTGGGCTGCCATAGTCGGATCTCTTGATGTTTCTCTTCTTCCTACTCCTGTAGTACTTTGTGCAAGAGAGAAGATCAAGTTCTCAAAGCCTGGTTGTTGAGCCATGTTCTTTTTTGGTATTTTGGACTATCCTAGCTGAGGGATTTCATCACTTTCCATAGGGTCATTTGTTTCAGTTGCTATTACCAGCTTCTGGATAGAGAAGCAGAAAATCTGCTAAACTTGAACTAAACTATGTGTTTTGCCTGAGAACTCGTGTCAAGGCTGTTTGGGAGTATATCATAATATGTATAAAGGTTAGATTCTAAACCCCATTTCAATCAAGGATTGGATGTAATTGTAGAAGGGAGTATTCTGCAACTGCGGCCGTTTCCAGCCGCTCATGTTGTAAAATGAGAATTTGACACGAACTCAAACTACTGTAGTTATATTTAGAAATTGGTTTCACACTACTAACTTCGGGCTCCTATGTTTGAAAATAAAACTTTTATAATAAAGTTTTAGGCATGTCTCATATATTTTCAAGGTTTTTTGTAGGAAACACTAGAACCTTTTTCCTGTAAAGATGAAAGTCACTTTACTGTTCCGGATTTTAAATATAACCTTATCCAACTTTTACTCTTAAAGTCTTAATATTTGATGAATAAAAATTATGCCATCCAAGTGGCTCCAGGGCATGTCAAATAATGCACATTAACTATTAAAGTGGGTTTTTTTTTTTAAGTTCTTCTTTTTTCTAAATTTCTAAAATGTTGCTCCAAAATACTCTTAACTGGAGATATCTTACTAGTGAGCTTCATCTTTGTTTTGTTGTGAATTGTGACTGTGTGTGTCAGATACAGAAAGTAGGCATTAATTTGAGGGGATGTGGTGTCTCAAAACATCTGAAGTTTTGCAGTAATCCTGTAGCGATGTCTGCCTGGAAAATACACTAATTATTCACACAGGGAATTGAAGGTAAAACACATAGACCTGATTCAAATGTCACATTCTGAACTTCCAAACCATGGTTTGGATAATAGGAGATGAACTTGAGTGCTACCTTTTTGATAACTACTTTCCTTCATCTGAATTAACCCATTATAATGTCCTCCCTTTCTCTCAATCCTAGAGCTCTCTGCTCTCAGAGGCAGAAGAGTAGGTGCTACCGGTATTTCATATTCTTTCAACTTCTCAGTTTTCAGCAGTTACTTTGGGGTTCTAAAGCAGGATGGGGAACTACCGGTCCATGGGCCAGAATTGGCCCATGGTACACATACAGTCCCATTTGGCCCACAGCCTCCATTTCAGCCAGCTTAATTATCCTATATAATAAAGAGCCTGTGTCCGTCCGTACCACTTTCCGTCCGTCAGAGGAAATTTCCACTGCGCATGTACGAGACGGACACAGGGATTGGACGACGGGAGAGGGGGGCGTGTTCGAGAGGCAGCGGCGGCGCATGCGCGCCATCATTTCGGTCACTGCCGCCGCCTCGCACGGAGCTGCAGCTGCCCTCCCGCTCGGACAAAGCAAAGAGCGGGGGCAGCGGCGCAACGCGCCGCTGCCCCCAGCCTGCTCTCCTCCTCTCTCTTTCCCTGCCTTCCTTCCTTCCTTTCCTTCCTTCCCTCCCTTTGCGCCTCGGGATCAACTGTTCGGAGCGCGAAGCAGGGAGAGGCAGAGGGAGAGGGAGAGAGAGGAGGCGAAGCGGAGGCGCGCCGGACGCCACCATGGGAGTTGTAGGAACCGGAGGAGGCCCGCGGAGGAGCGCCGGCTGCAGGCGGCGCTGGAAGCGGAGGAGGCCGCGGCCATCCTCCGCGCCGCCGCACCTGCAGCCCCGACGGGGCGGGAGAGGGGAAAGAGTGGCTGGGAGCGGCCGGCCCGACGGGCAGGACCTGGGTCCCCCTCCCGCAAAGCGCCGTCGGGGGCAGCAGGGCTGCTCTCTCCTCGCTCACCCTTCCTGCTGCACTCCACGCGACTCCCACAGCCCCGACGCACCCAGAACTACCTTTCCCGGCAGGCTCCGCAGACACACCAGCACCGCGCTGCAGCCCAGCAGCAACAGCGAGACCGCCGGCTGCCCCATGGCTGCCTCAACGGCCAAAGGCTCGCGCCCGCAAAGGGCCAGCTCCTGCTACCGCCTACGAAGTCTCCCCGCCGGCAGCCCCGCTCATCGTGGCGCAGGGCCGGCCCCAGGGCGCCGAGCGGCTTCCCCGTGCGTCTGCATGGGGCGGCCGCCGACTCGCGGGTGCGGCGGCAGCGGGAGGAACGGCGGCGGCCGGCGCGGTGTGAAGGGGGGAGGGAGAGAGAGAGGTGAGCTATTTGTGGGGGGAGGTGTGGGGGAAAGTGCGTGTGTGTGTGTGTGTGTGTGAGAGAGAGAGAGAGAGAGAGAGGTGTGGGGGGAGGGAGAGAAGAGGAGGCCCGGCAATAAACGGGGGGAGGAGGGCAGGGGGAGGGAGAGAAGAGGAGGCCCGACAATAAACGGGGGGAGGAGGGCGGGGGGCTCCACCTCCTCCCGCCGCCACTGCAGGGCTCAGAGTCGCAGCCTCGAGGGGGGCCAGGAGGGTGGGGAGGTAAAGGGGTTAATGGGAGGGAGAGAAGGCTGGGGAGGGAAAAGGGTTAATGGGAAGGAGAGGAGGGTGGGGAGGGGAAAGGGTTAATGGGGAGGAGAGGAGGGTGGGGAGGGGAAAGGGTTAATGGGGAGGAGAGGAGGCTGGGCAGGGGAAAGGGTTAATGGGGAGGGAGGGGAGGGGAAAGGGTTAATGGGGATATCCGCCTCCGTCTAGCGCCTGTTTTTTACAACAGGCTTAATATACTAGTGAACCATAAAAGTGGAGTTGCCAAAGAAGCAGGGCACACGAAGCATTTTGGGGGTTGTAGTCAGTGTGAAGGGAGTGCAGAGGTCAACTTTCTCAAAAGGCTTCAATGAAAGGCTTAAGCACTACCTGGATCTTTTTCCATTGAAATCAGTGAGATTCATTGGATCATACCCATTGTTATTGCAGAGACTAATTTTAGTTGTAGATGAGATGATGCCTCAAATTCTTAACTCAACATTCTTATTTCACTTCTATTCTGCCTTTGGTTCATGTAATTGAAGGCAGTATACCTCTAGGTTTCCAGTGAGTCTTCCCTCCCAAGTCCTTGACCAGACAGACCTCCTTAGCTTTGGTACTGTAATATCACTGTTCTGTAACTGCATAATATTTAGGATGGGATTTGCTTTTGTGGCCTTGGACTACATGCAATTGAAAGAAACATCAATATTATTTGAGGCTTGGAAATTAAGCAGTGCCACTCATTTAACTTTTTCCACTTTTTGTGGACAAGTGAGACTTATTATTAATATTCATTTTATTTTAAAATCAAATATCTGTATCCTTAATAAATACATCATATTAAATAGTAATACAGGTATATACATTTATATGCCCCATTGGTAAGAATACTGAGAAGACAATTTAGCTCTTAATTATAATAAGATTAAGGGGGAAAGGTAGAAATAAGCAAGATTCAAATTAGAGTAGAATTAGAAATTTTTCCTTCTTTGTTAAATTTGACATCTATCTATCTATCATCTATCTCAGATTTCATAAAATTGAGAAAGGGTTATAACTAACCCAATAGCTGCTTACTATTCCAAAATTCTATGAATTGTACCTAATCCTATTCAGATCTGAATACCTTTCTCCCTTGGTGAACCCAAATAGACAAGTTAAAGGTAGATAGCCGTGTTGGTCTGTCATAGTCAAAACAAAATAAAATAAAAAAAATTTCCTTCCAGTAGCACCTTAGAGACCAACTAAGTTTGTTCTTGGTATGAGCTTTCGTGTGCATGCACACTTCTTCAGATACACAGAAACAGAAGTCACCAGACCCTGATATATAGTGAGAGGGTGGGGAGGGGTATTACTCAGAGGGGTGGTGGAAATGGGTGAAAGGTTGATAGGTGTGGTAACAGTCGTCAACAGGTTTACCACACCTATCAACCTTTCACCCATTTCCACCACCCCTCTGAGTAATACCCCTCCCCACCCTCTCACTATATATCAGGGTCTGGTGACTTCTGTTTCTGTGTATCTGAAGAAGTGTGCATGCACACGAAAGCTCATACCAAGAACAAACTTAGTTGGTCTCTAAGGTGCTACTGGAAGGAATTTTTTTTATTTTATTTTGTTCCAAATAGACAAGTAATTTTACTTGAACAGCTATTCCCCATAATTTGATATACCATTCCTTCAAACTAGGAATTTCTCTTTCCACCATACTTTGCATATAGAATCTGTGCTGCCACTATTGTATGACATGACAGATTTTCCCCCTCCATGGGTACTTTGCAAATATGTAAGCAAAATTATTTGGGGGTCCTTCCAAACCATATATTTCAAAGTAGAACTTACATTGGGTATTATTCCTTGCCAATATTCTTAGCTTCAAGGTTCTTCCACCAACAGTGTATAAAATTGACTCTAGTTGAACCACAATTCCAACAACTATAATTACTGGTATTAAATTGGTTATATACCATAATATCCAGAGTTTTTCTGCATTATATATTAAAGTTAATGAAGCAGTATGATTCTATTTCCCCCCCAGATATACTTCCAGTTTTCAGTTGGAATAGATATCCCTATCATTATTCCTATCACCTGTATCCATTTTGAAACATAGTCCACCAGGCAGTTTTACCCCATATGTTTAATAATTCAGTAAATCGTTCAGATGTCTCACTTTGTCTTAGCCAATTTATTAGAAAATTTCTAATTTGGAAATATTCAAATAGAGCAAGTTCTGTATTCTTTATGCATTCTTGCATCTCATCCGGAGATTTTACTTTTATTATAAACAATCCAATCTTTGAATTTCTCAAAGCCTTTTCTCTGCCAATTTGTAAGCATTTGGCTTATGCTTTCATTTTTATTAAGCTGTGGGTGGAATAGCACTGAAGTGTTTGGCGATACCAACGAACACAATTTGTTTGTAAATTTAGCCCATATTTTCAGTAATTCTGGGGAAATACTGCTAGCTCCCTTTTCTGTCTTTCTGTCTTTGCTTTCCATTCATAACAGTGCATTTGGTGGAATTTTTGCAAAACCTTGGGCAGTATCCAACAAACTCATCTCATCAGGACAAGGATTTATACTTGCACAATGGATTTTCCCTTTCTCCTCCTCCATGCATGCCCTGTGCCCTCCCCAAATCTGTGCCCTAGAACAGATTGCAGGGGCAGGAGAGGGGGATTCCTGTTTCAAAAGCAGAAATCCTTTCATTAACCAGTTACATTACTCAGCACTATTTCAGATACAACCCTTTGTTTTGACTCAATTATGTTACCTTGACCCAGTCAGCAATTTATATTAAACCACTTTCTTGGTCATATTAAATTGTAGTGAATGGTTGTTAAGTGAAAGTTTTAAGATTCTATTCTAAACTAGAAGTGAGCAAACAAGTAGTGGGTAGGTAAGTATGTCACACTGGCAGACTTCAGTAGAATTAAACATTTAGACTGAAAAACAGTGAAATACAATATGTAGTTATGTAAACTCTGTCTAAAATTAATGTGACAATTTTCTGATTTCTAGCTTAATGGTCAACCTGCTCATGAAGTGTCTGAAGAGGAAGTAATACAGACAGTTCGAAGAGACAACCTTAAACAGCAGTCAGAGGCAGAAAAGAAAGCTGAAAAGGTTGGTTATTTGTAAGTGATGGAAAACTGTAGATAATATATATAAGTTGATAGTGTCTAAAGCAAATTTCAGACAAAGGCTCTGCTATTTTGACTGGTCTTGGTAACCAGCCAAAAATCTCTATTTGCCACCAGCCTTGTTGCACCGTCCAATCTTTACCATCACATTGAGCTTTGTGCCTCTGAGACCTAGTCTGACTAGAAGCAAGTCCTGACTTCCATGCTTGGAGAAGGGTGCATACTTCCTTGACCTCATACCGATTTCAGGAAAGCTTATAAAGCAACTCAGTGTAGCATCAGAAGAAAGTACCTGCCCTTCTACCGACAAAGTATAGGAATTATTACTAGATTAAAAAGAGAAGCAGTCCATTTCTCAGCCTCTGGTTCATATCTTAATTTCTTAGGTTTGACATAAAGTCTACATTGTGACTACATACTAGTTTTTATACGGGAATACATTTTTTAAAAAATAGCTCCCATGTGCAACCTCAATATTGGACAATACTGTCAACCATAATCATTGGTATGCTTATTGTTAACAATAGACTGTCAGCACTATCATAAATTTGTCTAATTAAAATAGAGATGCACCAAGTTCAATGGGGCTACTAGAAAAGGGGGGCTACCCAGGTAAATGGGTTTAGGATAGCAGCCATAATTTGTACGATGTTTTATAAAATACATCTCTGTTTAAGTAATACATTTTAATCAATATTGGCTTTTGTGAAGCTCAAGTTTTTAAAACCTATACCTTTGCTTTGGGGCATTTTTAGACCCCTTAGGAAATGCCTTGTACTGCAGTGTGAAGCAATGCATTTCAAAAAGATTACTACTAAATGTAACATGACTGTGCAACTTCAGGTATTTTGATAGCTTAAATTAATATTGATAGAAAATATTTACTTTTTATTTTAGTCAAAGAAGAATAAGAAGAAACCAAAGGGAGATGCTAAAACAGTTCAGGACCAGTCACGTGTCGATGGAAAGGAAGTTGATGAAGGTACTGAAAAGCATGTATGTTTTTTTTAAAAAAAAATCTGTGTGCTCCTTTGGGAGGAAGGGCAAGTTAAAAATTTAATAATTGTGCTTTTAATAAAAACATTTTAAGAAATTTGTGGTTCATTCTATTACGGTCTTTAAAATGAAACCTGTTTTTAATTTGTGAATAGGTTTGAACTCTCTGCCTTAATGGGTCAATTTATCCATATGGAGCAGAAAGCTGCCAGTTCATGTGATTGTAGAATATAATTGTGTTGCCTAAATATAATATAATTGAATATAAAGTGAATATAATTGTGCTGCCTAAATTATAGGTTTTATCAGATAATCTGAGGTATCAGTCTTGAACTGGCTTTGTATTTTCATTATTGGGAAGGAGCAAACAGCCATTTGGAGACATTTCAGAATGTGTTTTGGGGGGTTGGGTGTGATCACTATACTTGAGTTGGAGGAAATTCAATAAAAGCAACTTGGGTGTAACTATTAGAATGATTTTCCTCCATAGCAATTAAAAAATAATAATGCCCACAAGGTTTCAGTACAGCCAGAGTTTGCACCTGCATTGATGACATTTGAAAGTGGGGAAAGAACAGTTTGAGAAAGCATCAAGCTGTATAACTGTAGGGACGCGGGTGGCACTGTGGCTTAAACCACAGAGCCTAGGGCTTGCCGATCAGAAGGTCGGCAGTTCGAATCCCCGTGACGGGGTGAGCTCCCGTTGCTTGGTCCCTGCTCCTGCCAACCTAGCAGTTTGAAAGCACGTCAGAGTGCAAGTAGAACAATAGGTACCGCTGCAGCGGGAAGGTAAACGGCGGTTCCGTGCGCTGCTCTGGTTCGCCAGAAGCGGCTTTGTCATGCTGGCCACGTGGCCTGGAAGCTGTACGCCAGCTCCCTTGGTCAATAATGCGAGATGAGCGGTGCAACCCCAGAGTCGGTCACGACTGGACCTAATGGTCAGGGGTCCCTTTACCTTTATATAACTGTATATGGAAGTGAAGCTGGATATTGAGGGTATCTCTCAATATGTATTTAGCAAACAGGGTCCTGTGGTAGCCAATAAAAGTTCTTAATTATGGGTAAGTGGTCTTTCAGATCAGTTGTCTGCCATTTGGTGACTCATTGAGCAACTTCTGACATGCTTTTGAGGAACACCCAACATTCACTGAAATACAGTTTGAAAACCACTGAGTTTGAAAACCACTGAGATAGGTTACTTCCTCTGTTTTAACTAATGGCTTTTTATACCTCTTTCAGGCGCTTGGGAAACAAAAATCAGTAACAGAGAGAAACGGCAGCAGCGTAAACGTGACAAGGTACTGACCGATGCTGGGCCAGAATCAAATCTGCCAACTATGGAAAATTCAGTTACAATCTCCACTGAACAGCTAACATCTGCAACACCCCTTTCAGTTGGTACCAGAAAAAGCAAAGGTAGATATGTGACTCTTGTCCTAGTTTTGTTTTTCACTTCTCATCTCAGGGGGCAGGGCAGCAACACTTAAAGAACAAGAGAAGAATACAGATTACACACTAATAATTGAAACTGCTCTGTTGATTTAATTAACACTTTTAAAAGGTGTTAACTAAAAAACATGGAGCCTAGGATTGCCTATCCATCAGCATAAATAAAAGGATTATAGTAGGATATTTAGTCACTAATGTAGCTTTTCTTAATCAGGTGATCCTGTTCTGAATGCTCAAGTTAGTAATTCTAAATCTGGAAAAGGAGAAATTACACTCCAGCAAGGTAAGGACTGTTTACTGCATATAATAACCTTACTGTCTAGAATTTTGTGCACTGATTCACATGGAGCTTTTGCGTAGTTTTGTGGGGTGTAATGTATTGCATAATTACTATACAGTTTTTTCCCTAACTTAAATTGCATAGTTTCAGCTTCTTCCTTTTTTATAATTCTGCTGTCAGTTACATTTTACTAACCTGAATTATTAGTAAAAGCCATTAATTTCTCTTAACATAGATGAAGAGAATTCACGTTTGGTAGTAATAGGAATACCAGTATGTTGTTATTGTGATTGTGTTAATTGTGATGCTTTCACCCTGATCTTACATCCGTTTGCTCAGAATTAAATACAACTGAGTTTTGTGAGACACATTATCAAGTGTTCACAATACGATTAGTACAGATAGGGAAAAGTGGTTTTTTTTGTAGATTTAGTGAAAGTTAAATTTCACCATTTTTATATAGTTACTGCCCTCTGGATAGTTATGGCAAAAGCACTTCTTTCTACCCTTCCTTTCCCCATCTGATAGTGACTGCAACTATGAACAGAGAAACACATGAGTGGTATTCAGCTAAGTTAGCCAGCTTTTCCTGAGGAAGAAGTGAGGAAAAAGAAAAAGGCTGGATTAGAAATGAGATAAGAGCAGAGTAACAACAACAAGTTCAATGGAAATGTTAATGTAATCTTGGTCTTTTTATAAGCTTCCCGTGGCAGAATATGACTTTTATTTTTTTTTAATCAGGTACATTCATGGTATCAACTAAAACACATGTTACAATTAAGTATATGTTTGTGTTAAAAAGCTCCTTCAGGACTGAGTGAAGGCCCCACAGTAAATGGAGGCAACTGGAACGAAAAGCCTGTAAAGCTTTCTCCTCAGATTGGTGCAAGTGAGGAGAAGTGGAGTTCAGTATCATCTTCAGGTAGCAAAAGGAAGAATGAGACATCAGCTTGGGGAAAAGATGCTGGAGATCATGGAAATGGGAAGGACTGGGGAGTTTCCCTGGTGGGCAGAACCTGGGGTGAGCGCACTTTGTTCCCTGGTATTGGTAAGTGCTTGTTTCTCTAAGAACAAAAACTGTATTTAAGAAATGGCATTATGTATCTTTAACGTCCTGCCCAACATTCTTCTTTCAGCTCTCATTGTAACAAAATTCTTTGAGTAATGATTAGGAAGCTTTAGCCTTTCCTTTTACATGCTGTGGTTAAGGTACAAAGAGCTACTTGTGGTCCATGTGTATAAATAATCAGCTTCGTTCAGCTTCTGGGGGAAGGGCAGAAGTGTAAAAATGTGTAGACAGGGTTGAAAATACTCTTTAATTCTCTTTTCCCTAACTTTAATCTGAAAACTCAAAAGCAAGAGTTAAAATTCAATCCAGATTGTTACTAATAAAATTAAGAGCATATCTGAAAGAAGAATCATCATTTTTTGCTATTACCTGTTGAAGATAAAATTTTAAGATGTAATTATCCAAAGCTTACAGTAATGCTTGTTTGAAGCACAGCACCAGGTAGCTGATTGATCTAGTAGAATAAGGTGAATTAGAACTATGACACTTGTGAAATTCCAGGCCATTAGCTTATTTTACTTGTTAAAATGAAATGAAACATGGTGGAGTCAAATCCTTGGCTACAATGTTACAAGCTGTTGTATTTGTACAATGAATCTGGAATATTTTGTTCCCTAAAATCATTGGAAAAAGCTAGTCTTGTAAGAGGCTTGTCTTAAGAATGTGTGCCTAATTTTCAGTAGCAAAAATATGTTATTTTGTATTTTTTCAACAGCCTGGTCTGGAGTGGATGGAAGGATTAATCCTCCTGAACAGAGTTCTACTTCATTCACTTCATTGGGGCTAAATCCTCCAGTTTCTGGTACTATTTTAAAATTGCTCTACAGATGACCTACATGCTTAAGTTATACTCTTCTGAAAACCTCTGGTCACTATGTTAATTGAAAGAGTTGTTGCATCTAAGTTTGGAAAAACTTATGTATAAACTGTATATGGTAATTAAGAGGCTGGTTTTCAGAAATGTCAACAATCATTGGCTTAGCAGACTCTACTAAAATACTTCATTCTCTGTATTTTCAGAAGAGGGAAGGATGTTTGATCTTATGTAAATCAGCTTTTCTCTTTGGGTTTAATCGGTAATATCAGGGACAGCAAAGAAGCAAGCTATTCCATTGCATGTAGAATTCTCAAAACACTAGGCCCTTTTCCATTTGAAATATCTTAATATGTAGTAACATGCCTATCAGTGTTATAATCCATAAATATTATTCTATATGTGTGTGTTGTCTTCTTTTCAGGAGCCAGCAGTGAATCTGTTCCTCAACCTACTACTACAGACTTCCAATGGGATTTAAATCGTAATCAGGCGCATATTGATGATGAATGGTCTGGGTTAAGTAAGTTCATTTTAAAAAACCTTGTATAACTTACACTAGAAAGATTTACATTCATATTCATATTCCTAATCATCTATGTGTCTTCTGCAAATGGGACCAGGTGTTTATCCACATGCTTTTAACAATGAAGCGTGGTTTTGCTATCCTAAAACCTAAGAAATATATTATGACATACATTTTGGGGACCAGAGTCTGAATTTATTCAATGCATGAGGTCCCTACTTAGTGGGTAAGTTGAAGTACACCCAAGAGGGGGGGAATGCTTTTTTAAAATAAAACGAGGGCCAAAAGGCTAAACTATGCAAGAGGTTCTCAGCCATGAAAGCTTGCACTACAATAAATTAGTCCTGCAAATTATTCATTTGAGACATTTGTGCAAGCAAACTGACTTAAACTTTAAATAGAGCATCTTTCAGATTAGATTGCAATTTTCCTTCTAAATAGTGTAGATTTTTGTGCCCTGACAAAGCACGATTGATAGATAAAGCTAGTTTCCATTGGTGTTCCCTTGCTTAGAAATTGCCATCTTCCTCTATGTGTCTTCATTTTATTGGTATAGGTGTATAGAGAAAGGAGTACTTTAGCCTATTGGACTAGACCAGTGTTTCTCAACCAGTGTGCCTCCAGATGTTTTGGGACTACAATTCCCATCATCCCTGACCACTGGTATTGCTAGCGAGGGATGATGGGAGTTGTAGTCCCAAAACATCTGGAGGCACACTGGTTGAGAAACACTGGACTAGACAACTGATTCTTCAGACAATATATCCAATTTTGGTGGTAAACTGCCGGGTGGTGTTAAGTGTATTACACTAATGTTGCACTGACATGCTGGACAATTGAGTGTGTATTTGATTGTAGTCAAATTCTGTCAAATAGTCCTCAAAATCATGAATGGGACTGGCAGCTTTCTTTTTTACTTTGTGGAGCTGTATACAGCAATACCTCCGCGAACGTCTGCCTTGTCTAGCGTCCATTCCAGCGAACATCCGCGGCAAACCCAGAAGTACCGGAACGGGTTACTTCCGGGTTTGCCTCATGCTCAGAAGCGCTAAATCACACTATGCGCAGAAGTGCAAACCGCTCTGTGTGCATGCGCAGACGCAGCGCTTTACCCTGCATCCGTTTCGGCTAGCTGCCGGGGCTCTGGGACAGATCCCGGTTGCAAAGCAAGGTATGACTGTATTTGGAGGGAGGGCTGATAGTCCCTAGCTCTACAGGGGTCAGAGGCAATCTTAGTGGAGCAAAACTCCTACTGGCTACCTGCTGTAACTGCAAATGTCTCCCATTGGGAACAGAGACACAGTCAGTTGACCAGTGACAAGGTCACTGTCTGGAATTACCCATCTTGTATTCTACAGGAACCAGGCAGATAATGCTATTGGTGCTGGAAGAATAGTCCTGGTTAACACAACTGCCTTTAAAAAAACTGGCTTTTGCTTTTTAACAGTTGCTGCTACTTTGATTTATGTGTGTTTAAAAATGGTAATTGTAGTAATTTTAAAGGTAACTTCATTGTTTCACAGCAACTAACTGATATTTTTCAAAGTATCAAGTTTAATAGTTATGCTAAAGTATGTTTTCTGTAGTAACATAGCAAGAAATAAATAAAAAACACTTGACTGATATTTGACCAATAATACTTGACCACCAAAGCAAAGTTATGCACTCTAAAAATTGACATAATTAGTGTGTGACTTGAGTCAAGTCACATGACTTCTACTATACTACTTGCAACTTGTTCCTTCATTATTCACAGACGGCCTATCTTCTGCTGATCCCAGTTCTGACTGGAATGCCCCTGCAGAGGAATGGGGAAACTGGGTAGAAGAAGAAAAGACTCATTGCATTCCACAGCTTGAGGAACCGCTATCTGAGGCTCAAAAGGTATTGGTATGAGATCTGTTGGAAAGCACATGGAGTTAGTCTGATCCTAAAAATGCTTCTTAATTTTTAGAAAAGTTTAAGAAAAGGTGGACTAATACCATAGACAACTGCTGCTTTCTTGCCATTTTTCTATGCATTTAATATGCATCCTGCTTCTCTGTGTAAAAACATAACTGAAATTGATTGGAAAACAAACATTGTTTAATTTCATGGTTATGTAGAGAGGCAGCTTACTCTAATAAACATTCTCTGTTCTTTTTTGTTTTTATATTAGGCTTCAGATGATGAGAAAGAAAAGGCAGAACCAACTCTGCAAAGTACTGCAAGTGGTAAATCAAAGAAGAAGAAGAAGAAAAAGAAGAAGCAGGGAGAAGAGGCTAGCTCTCCTGTACAGGTGAGGCAGAATATTATTATTGCTATTATTATAGAAAGATATATTTATACTCTGCCATTTTACCTGACGGTGGTTCTGACCAATAGAAAAGAACTGCTAGAACGTAATTAAATTGAAATATTTCCCCATTTATTACTATCATGAAATGCTTTATCAATCTTTTAAGCAGAGAGGAGAAAGTTTCATTGCAACTGATTTTAGATTACAAAATTAGGTATTTAAATTCTGGTTCATTACACTGATTTGATCTTGCAGCAGAATTGATTTTACAGGATTAGAAAGAGTGGTTCAAGTTCCTCAGTATCCTTTGTGTTTCTTTCTTCTCGGTAGGATGCTGATGACCTGGAAAGACATGGAGAAGAATTTCCAGAAGATACCTCAAAAGTTCAACAAGAGGAGATAGTTTTCTCTTTAAAGACCATCAGCACTAGTGAACAAGCTGAGGTATAGATAAATAGATCTAGGTGCTCATTAGGCATACTTTCAGCACTTACCATCAACAAAAAGCACCCATATTTTTGAGGGTCTAAAGCAGGCATCCCCAACCTTCGGCCCTCCAGATGTTTTGGACTACAATTCCCATCATCCCTGACCACTGGTCCTGTTAGCTAGGGATCATGGGAGTTGTAGGCCAAAACACCTGGAGGGCCGCAGGTTGGGGGTGCCTGGTCTAAAGGCTGGGGTAAAATTTAACTTTATAAACAAAAAAGTATTGTTCCATTTCTTAGGGCCCTTCTACACATGAGCTCCTTATAGATCAGTCTAGGCCACAGCATGCCATGAACACAGATCATGTATACAGCAGAAAGAAGTATACATATGCAGAGACATCTGTTTGGCCTCTGTGGGAAAGGCGTTTGGGATTCCCTGTCAGTAGAAACCCTGAACAAGGACTTTTGCTTGTGCAATGGGGCTTTCCCCCGCCCCCCATGCATCCACCAAAATAGACTCCGAAGAGGGTAAGGAGAATCCCCAAAAGACCTTGTGGGGAGAGGAGACGGGGGGAATCAGACCATCTGGCAAGTTGCAATGTTTGCGCAGATGGATTGTTTGTCATACTGCAGCACAGAATTTCACCCAGAATCTTTGGACTAGATGGGCCTTTGGTCCGACCCAGAGGGCTGGTCTTATGTTCTTACATTTCTTACTTTGCCATTCTTCCCGAAAGAATATCCTTGCATATGTTAGAGTTCTGCAGAATTCCCAGAGCTGAATCTCAGTGTCTGCCATCTTCAGTGACAATTTTTTTTAATTAATAAGAAAATATTTTCCTGGCCATTATCTAAGGAAATTTACACTAGGTATAGGTCACATTTGTAATTTGTTAGTTTTACACTATTGTATCTGGAAATGATAGCTTCTCATTCTCCTGTTTTGTCACTTGGTCCAGTGTTAAGAATGCACTCAAATGTCTCTACATCCTCTATTATAAACAGTCATAATTAAATGTTGCCAAAAAGTCTGTATTCTAATCTGCAGTTTTCATTTTAGCCTGAGGAGATGCCCTCATTTGCTGTTTCTACTGAGCCATCTGTAACTGTATCAGAGAGTGAATCTGACAAGATAACTTCCCAAGTGCCACAGATGCTACCGGAGACAGAAGTTCCTATTTCTAATGTTAAGCAAAACAGTGTGCCTCCGCCACAGAGTAAGTAATTTCTTCCTCCAGGTGCCAGCTAGACTCGGTGGGAAGTACTCTATTTTCATTCAACCAAATGGTGGTTGTATCATAACAACCAAGCAGATCTTTTTGCAGATTATGCTTATCCCTCATAGGCGTGATTCTGAACATTCAGCATCCATCTGTCCCATTTTTGAAACCAGTGGGATTTGTATGCACTATGAAAACGTGCTATTTACAGATTTAGGTGTTTGAGCTGTCAGGAGGCTGGGAAATTCAGGGTCTTTGCTTCTTGATTATTTTCCTGCACCGGTATGTCACAAAATGAAATTAGCATGTGACACTTTGCCTATAATGAACCACATTTGTGAATGGCAAGTGACTTCCTATCTGAAACCCTACAGTCAGTGTAGACAGAACTGGGCTAAATGAACCAATGGCTTGACCCAGCGTAAGATAACTTCCTATGTTTATTTTATGTAGGAAAATCATACCATATTGAATGCCACCACATAAAAAGTCATACCAAGACAGTTCTCAAGCCATGACAGTACCTAGATCAGGCATAGGCAAACTTGGCCCTCCAGATGTTTTGGGACTACAAGTCCCATCATCCCTAGCTAACAGGACCAGTGGTCAGGGATGATGGGAATTGTAGTCCCAAAACATCTGGAGGGCCAAATTTGGCCATGCCTGACCTAGATGTAGAGATAAAGAGATGTTGCCTTAGTGGAACTTCTAATTTTTGCATTTCCTTACCTGAGTAACTAACTCAGTAGAATGAAATGTATGATGAAGAGGTTAAAACAGTTATGATTAAATGGGCGCAGGATTTTGGTTATAATATACAATTAGAGGCATGAGAACTTAATAAATATTACTCCCCAAAAATATGTATGAATGAACTGTATATAAATATAATTGACAGTAAATATTCTTTATTCTTAAACTTGTAGCCAAGTCTGAAGAGAGCTGGGAATCTCCCAAACAAATTAAAAAGAAGAAAAAGGCCAGAAGGGAAACGTGAATTTTCTGAGATGGACGTGTGTTGCAGAAACACTTGTCGTGAAGATTATGCTGTTTATGCAATAATTTGTGAACCTGTACAGAATTTTATATAAATTTCAACAGATTTTTTAAAAAACAAACTGCTTTGAACACAACCATCTTTAAGAACAGGAACAGAAGGAAAATAAGTTGGTGACATAATTTAACAGGAAATATGACAATACTGGAAGACACATTGAAGAGTCTGTATTTCAACATATGGGGAAAGTAATTATAAAAAAACAACTTGTCTTTACAACAGTGCCCTGTTTACAACAGATTATCTCTATTTTACGTCCATTGGAGAAAAAGGATTGGTCTTAAAATTTCCTAAATCATCTGTAAAACTAATGTCACTCTGAGTAGTGTCCATTCTGAATTTCGTAATGCCTAAATCAAAGAACTCTGGTTAAATCTGCCATATCTTTCTAATACTTAATGGAATGTGCTAATTATAAAGTTAATTATAAGTACAGAGAGCCTGGAGTCATAAATGCTTGCTCTTGAATAGTCCCCCTGACTTAAAGGAAATATTTCAAAATAAGTGGAAAAATTATGACTAGAACCATTCAGTAAAGTCATTTCTGTAGCATAATAAATGTGGTTAAGAATGCAAAACTTGCAGAAACTTATGAATTAAGAAACTGAGAAAATTGGTCAAAACTTGAGCGTGGTTCATGAAGTTGCTTCTGATTAGTCTTCTACTTGAATTACTCAAATAATATATTTTTAAGAAGGGGCTGTATGCTCCAAATCGGTCTTGTGTTTTATTCCTTTTTAAGGTAATAGGTTAGTTGTTGCCCTTAAAATTTTATTCACATTAATTTTGAAGTTGTATTTCATGTCTCTTCCATGTCCCATTTTTATTTTTATTAAATGTAATTTTGAAGAAAACTTCCATAAACTCTTCAGAGATGTGGTAGAGAATGAAAGAGGGAAATAATGGCTTCAGACAGCTTTAATTGATCTTGAGACCACCTGTATCAGGAAGTGCTTTTTTACTGCCTTAACCTATGTAGAATCTGCATCTAGAGTTCTTAAATGGGATTAGTGTGTTTTGTATTTTTTAAAAAATCATGCAAATATAGCAATTGTAAAACCAACTTTCCTCTTGGAATTATTGATTAAAATGGGAGTTGAGCTGCATCATTTCAGGCACTGTGTAATTACATCACATCAAGCAGGCAGGTATCTATCTATGAATAGTGCATGCTCAGCCATGTACACTGTATATAGCCTTTACAAAATGTTTGTGTGTGTTTTAAAGGACCATAATTAACATAACTTGGTGAGCATCTATTAAAGAAAAGCAATGATTATTTGATGTGATTGGCTTAGGTTTTTCATGTGGCAGAGAAATTGTAACAGCTGTAACCGATGGTACTTACTGACTCTCCCATAATGTTTCATTGTCTAAATCAGAAAATTTGGTAAAAATTTAACTTGCAATGCAAGAACAATTAAAGCAACAAACTGGATTTAGTTGTATTGAAGACAAGCCTTCTTAATTGATAGTGTTCCTAATAAACGAATACTAATGTCCACAGGTATTAACTCCTGTTACAGGAACATGACAGATGTTTACATGTTCAGATGTTTTGTTTAATTCAGTGACATTTCTAAATCAATTTTGTTAAAATAAATTGAGCAAATTGATAAGATTGTGTTATTTAGTAGTATATAGTACGTAGACTGTCTTATTGAGAAGACACAAGTGTCCATGAAATTACCAAATGTTGAAATTTGATTTTCAACAATGATTTTTAAAAGAATGTTGAACATGTGAAATCATGTATGTTGTAAATTCCATTCTTCATCAACATCTACAGGGAGTGCAACCAATTTCACCCACTGACAGTATTTTTTTAAAAAGCCCCTCTCCACACATGATCAAATGTCAGTTTATGTGAAAGGTAGAGAAATGGTAACCGCTATTCATGAACTGTGGTGGGCAATGACTTTGCTTCTGTGATTGGCCTAAGTAAGTGTCCATATATTATGTAGAGTCATTAAATCATGTTTGCTAATTCACAAGAGTTCACCACCATCCCTCCTATTTAAGGAGAATTGTTGAATGGGAAGGATTTATATACATATCTGCTTGCAGGTCAAATGCAAAGTCAGAGGCATTTTAATGTGTTTTGACAGTAAAGCTGCTTGTGTGAGCTTCTCACAAATCAGTGTGACCCAGCTACTAAATGATAGTGTAACGATACTCTAGCATCACAACTTCGGTCAAAATCAGCCACCTGCAATTCTAAACCTGCTGTTGAGCAATTTCATGGCATCCTTGCAAAGAACCCTTGTGCTCAGGCAGCTGTGGACAGTTGCCCTACGAACTGGAGATGCTTAAGAATTAATTGGGTTGTCTCTTTGGTGTTACTTTGAACACCAACTGCTGCTTTCAAACTCTGCCCCAAAGTACAGTATTTGTGTTTTTGGAAATCGGATTGAAATAAATGTGGGGTGAACTTGTAAAAATTGAAAGTTTTCAATGACTGCTTTTCTCAGTTGTCATTACTGGAACACTTACCTCTGCAAAGGACTGTAACCTAAAATGTCCTGTTTACATCCACTCCAGTCCTATAATTGTTTTTCAACTGACATGGGTTTCTAACAGCAGCCTTCAGCTTTACTGAAGGATGATGTCTCTATAGATTTCCTCCTATCCTCCACCTTTGGGATCCTAAACTATGGAACTATAGGCTTTCCCTCAAATTTTGGTATTGTGCACTTGCTCCAACTACAGCTGAAATCAGTTATCTATGGGGATTGTAAATATTTCCTGGTCTCTGCAGCTTCTGGAGCAATGCATTCTTGAAGTTCTTGAAAAGCACAAGACTTGAGTCCATAAAACCTAAATGTTCCTGCCTAAGTAGAGGAATGTCAGCAAGGCAGCAAAATTTAGCAACTAGAAAATGTAAAGACGGGAATTTTCTACTTTGCGCAATTGGCAATGATATTTTTCTCTCTCAAAACAAAGTTGTATTAATGTGGATTACTCATACTAATTACTCATACTAACTATAGCCTCCATGGCCAACTGCGTCCAGATAACCTTTTACGGGGCAAACACAAGCAAAGCAGCTAACATTCTCATTAGTAAATGCATGGAATGTTTTTCAAAGATTAATGTGGGTTTTGTAACTTTTGAAATTGTTTGTATGCACAACTTTACAAAAAAAATGTGATATGTAATTGGGTAGTCATTGCATGCTTTACTCTTGACTTTTCGTTTGGTTTTCTTGGGGAAAGTGTATAGAATTCATACATGTTTGTTACAAAGTTGGCTCAAGGTGGATGAAAACTTTGTTTTTTAAAAAAACAAAAAAATTACAGTAGACAGACCTTATTTAACTATTTGCTAAAGAATGTTATACATTAAAATTAATTTTCAAAACTGTTCACAGAAATACCTTTTTAGTGTTGCTGTTTGCCATTTTGGTAACACTATATTCCTCTGTTTTTTCTATTGAATTCAGTGGGGCTTACTCCCAGGTAAGTGGGGTTAGGATTGCAGCCTTAATTTTGTAGTCTTCATATCTTTCAGACCCAGAGCTTAACACCAACCTGCATTATAGGAACTGTGTTTTAATTTATCTTTTTTTTTTTTTTTGTCTTCTCCTTTGTTTAAAACAAAACCTTAAACAAGAATTGGGGTGGCGGCCGTTGTGACTATTGATCCAGCCCATTTGACGTAGGGCCTCAATCTAGTTCTGTGGAATACTTTGAAAATCTATTTTAAACGCTTTGAGTATGTGGAATCAGAAGACTGATTCTGAAGAAGTGTGCATGCACACGAAAGCTCATACCAAGAACAAACTTAGTTGGTCTCTAAGGTGCTACTGAAAGGAATTTTTTTTTTTTTTTGTTTTGACTATGACAGACCAACACGGCTATCTACCTTTAACAGAAGACTGCTGTCAGTGTGACTCCCTACTTCAATTGCTATAGACATGTATATCCTATAATGTGGCAAAAAAAAAGCCACAAGAAATTGCAGACAGGAACAGGAAATAGGTGCCAATCACAAACTTTTATAAGTCAGTATCACATCTTCAGTGATACTTTGCAAGGCTGTGAAGAAGGCATTTCAAATCCCTAGATAGCAGCATAGAGTTTGTCTAGGACCTTGGTTGGAAAGAGTTTATTTGCATGTTGCATAAATCTCTGGATATGGAGCCAGTTATGTAAATAAGTATAGCTGTGGTTGCATGTTGGAAACACTTCATTTAAAAAGCTGTGTGTTTTCTTTAACATGGAACAAACACACAGCAGACATGACTGCAGTGTATTTGTTTGATTCTCCATCACGGGAGGGATTTCATCCTCTGGTAACAAATCTGTTACAGTAACAGAAGACTAAGCTGGGTGCACAAAGCTCCTGCCCAAGGTTGCGGAGAGATAACTGAGTGGATGAAGACTGGCTAAATGCTGGAGGATATGGGGGAGCAGATCTCCCCTCCCAGTTCAAACGCACTAAAGCCATATTGTTGCTAAATAGCATGAATGCTTGTGAAGTCCTTGAAATATGTTATGTCTACTGTTAAGTACACAACAGTATTTAAGCATCTAAATGAGAGTGCAATACCCTCAAAACCAAAGCACAACATTAAAGAAAGTGACTTGTGGATACAGCTAGCTTTCCTTGGTTGCATATGCAAACTGCAAAAACAAAACAATCTCTAAATACAAGCCCAATAATATTGTCCATGTTAAAAGAGTTCCTAGGGGGTATGCAAATCCCACATATTTGACCTAGAACTAGGCTGTTTACTTATGTATCAACCTAGATTCTTCCACCCATCAGCCTCTGGTACAATTGTCCTTAGCCTTTGCCCACCTGATGCCCTTTAAATGTTGGATGGCTCCCATTGCAGTCTGAGCACACCAGGTTGGGGAAGTCTGCTTTAGAGTGTTAAGACGTACCATTAAAGAGTATTATGGACTTAATCGGAAGTATTCACATTTCTTTTTATTTGTTTGTTACATTGTATATAGGCATATTAAATTATATGTACGTAGCAACGATTAATTGAACTGGAACACAGATATGAGCAGTTTGTAAACTTAAATGCTACCTTTTTCCTTTGTGGGAAATTCTTTGCTATTTGTATTTTCTTATTATTATTTTCTTTGTTTATAAACTCAATAAAGATAATTTAAAAAAATAAAAGGACGTACCATTAAAGTCCAACATTTGCAATAAGAATGGTAGCCTACAAGTGAGAAGGGAAGTTGTTTCTGCCTGACAAGGAGAAAATCTCCCATTTCCATAATAACTCACAGAAGTAAGATAGAAGCTTGATTTTTCTGTTCAACTGTGTCGGTTTTTTTCACTGGTGGCTCTGCAAACTCCCATCTTCTGATACTATATAGTTTTCTCTTGTTCCCTGAATTCCACGTGTTCTTTTTCTGCGCTTAGCTCTGTGCCACCATTAGAAAGCTGATTAACAGCCCATATGTAGGAGCTTATTGGAAGTCAGTGAAATTTTTAGCAACCTTTGTGCAGGATTGCAGACCTCAGCTGCATCCCAGCATATAAATTAGTGGGTAATGATTTGTTTCTCAGCCTTTATTATGACTCTGATCTTGGTTTGTGGTGGCTTGGATGCTTCATTCCTATTCATGTATACTCAACAGTCAGCTAGGACTTGCTTAACCTCCATGGGACTTAAGCAGGAGTTAAACAAGTATAAGATGTGGTCATTACTGCTGTCAAAAAAATGCATCTTTTTTTCTGCCCTCACATCACATGACTCCAATCCCTGAAGCACTAAATACTCAGTATTCCAGGCACAGGTATGTGATTTTTGACAAGCTGTGATGCCTGCTTATAAGTAATCTAAGGCTGCAACCCTACGGTATACACTTAATTGGGAGAAAGCGCAATTTAACTTAATGGGCCTTCCATTTGAGAAGTGTGCAGATCTGTGCTGTAATCCTCTTTAGAAAGAGCACATTAAAGCAATGCCCACGTTTCAAATGGACTTTGAAAAGTGGCCAAATTGTATTCTATTTCAGTGGAATTAAAACAGGATTTATAGAGTGGCGTGCAATAGATCTTAAAATGTCTAATTTTTCATCTCTCTTTATTTCTGCCATCAATCTTCCACCATTGAAAGGGTCCTTGAATAGCTCCTAGGAGGTGAATTGGCAAACGGTGGAGGGAAGCCAAGAACTTCCTCTGTTTCTATAATCAGCTGAACCAATCCAATCAATCTCTTAAGGGGGGGAGAATCTATGAAGCTCCAAAATAATTAAAAGACTTCAATCTTCTCCTGCTTTAGAACAGGAAGCTCCACTGTCTGTGTTTGACCTTGTGCGCTTGTCTGAATTTCCTGATGGAGCAGAGAGGATATGAAAGGTTAACAATCTTTCAGCACTGCTTAGAAATTTTAATATAAAGGCAGCTTTGGAACTGAATGCCTTTTTATGCTCCGACAAACAAAATGAGATAAGGGAATAAAATATCTGATTACCTGGGATTCAAAAGCTCAGCCAGTAGAGCACGAGACTCTTAATCTCATGTTTGTGAGTTCAAACCCCACATTGGGCAAAAGATTCCTGTATTGCAAGGGGTTGGACTAGTTACCGGTACCCTCGTGGTCCCTTCCATGAGTGTAATCCTGACACAGGAAGTTGCCTTCTACCGGGTCTGATCAACAACCAAGCTCAGTATTGTCTACATTCACTTGCTCCAGCTGTCCCATGCTTCAGATGGGCTCTCCTACCCTATCTAAAGGTGCTGGGGATTGAGCCTGGGACCTTCTGTATGCAGGTTGGGATGCTCTGCCATTCAGTTATTGATCTTCACTGTTATCTAGTACAGGCTGTAATTCTTTGCTTCCTGACTTTGGCAATAAGTCCCATGAATAGCAATAAGTCCCAAGATCAGTATAGATGCATAGCAGTGAGCTGGGTTTCCAAGCAATGGTGGTGTAGAGTGGGAATCATAGGAACCTTTGAGCCAAAGACAATGCTAGTCAGAGGCGGATTTAGGGGGGGCGTAGAGCTTCAGGGGTGCTGCAGGGGGCGCCACAGCTATGATGTAGAATGGAAGGTGAGAGGCCAATGAAATTTGAAGTCCCAAGGTGCCTAGTTTCACTGGGGTGCGTAATTAGGGTCTAGAACTCAGTTTGGGGTGCAAAACAACAGCTGTTTGTTCATGCGGGCATTTTGTATGGGAAAGGAAAGACTGCAGCAGGTCCAGGGAGCAGCATCCTTGAGAGAGAAAGAGAAGATGACAACATCAGAAGGTGATTTCTCTGATGACTTATTACATATCCCAAACCTCTCCTCCTCAGTAAAGCATTCAACCAACAACCCCCCCCCCCCGCACAGAGCGCAGCCTTTATTCCTGGTCCCTTCACCTCGCATTTTACTTTCAGCAGTTTAAAGGAGGAAGGTGCTTCCATAGGGACGCCTTTGCAGTGACTCTGCGCTCTCTCGATGCTTTTAAATTGTGACCAAGTCCACAGCCAGCGCGAGGCCATCATCCCTGCGGAAGCGCCTCCGGCCTAGATGCCCCGCCCACGTCCCTGCTGTAATTTTCCTTTCTTTCGATGGCGACGCAAAGACGCCGCGATTTCCTAGGGAAGCCCCTTTAATGTTAGGGGCGGCGTGGAATGGACTTCCCTCTGCAGCACAAACGCGCGCCGCCTCTCTTTTGTCAATGGGCCGCGGTTCGAATCTTCCCACTCCGGCATTCTCATTCATTCCTCCGCCCGGCCTCCCTCGGGCGCGCGCTCCTCGCCGGCCCAATCCGGGGCTCGAAGGCTCCGCCCCCTCCCCGCTGGCGTGCGGGAGGCCCGATGACGTCATGGAACGGAGGTTCCCCCTCCCTCCTCCTCCTCCTCCTCCTCCTCCTGGCGGTATCCAGGCGCTGCTGCAGCGCTGGGGGAATTCGCCGCTGAGCTGCCGTCGGGACCAGAGGAGCCGCGCGTCTCTTTCCTTCTGTTGCGCTCCTGCGAAGCGGCCGCACGGGCAGCGCGCCATGAAGATGATGAGCTCCCCCTGGGCCCGCTTCTACTCCAACAGCTGCTGCATGTGCTGCCATGTCCGCACCGGGACCATCATCCTCGGCATCTGGTACCTGGTAAGGAAGGGAAGGCGAGCGGGGCGCAGGCATCCAAGGGGTCCGGATTTAGGGCCGCAGCAGCGGGTGCAGCAGAGCGCGGCGGGGTCCAGGCTGCGGGAAGGGCCTGACCCTGCGCAACTCGCACACCCGAGAGGCAGCCGGGTAGCAGGTGGGTGGAGAAGCGCTTGCATCCCGCTGAGAACTGGGCCCTGCGGAGCTGCGGCGTTTGCTGGCTTGCCTGCCCTCAGGTTCTCCCAGCAGCAGTGAGGGAAGACTGGGCTGTCCGCTTCTGGTCCCAACTTGCTAGCCCACCTGCGCCTTCTGCCTCTGGGCACCGCGCTGGGGGAGGTGGGGTCGAGGCAGCCTGGTCCTCCCTGCTGCACATCCTCCCCGCGGGGAGGGGGCGGGGGGACGAAGGGGGGCAGTGTGCTTTACACGCACATGCACACACACACTCTCCGGCAGAGTAGCCCAGCAGGACCCAAATCTCTCTGCTGCAGCGCCCAGAGAAAGAGGGAAGCAACTGGGACCTGAAAAGAGCCTTGCAGGATCTTGTCCGTCCTGTTCTCACCAGGGTCATCAACCCAGATGCGCACAAGCAGGTGGCAACATCTCTCTCCCCGATGGAGAATACAGTTGGCATTCAGAGGCATTCTGCCTCTGACCCTGGAGACACAGTGTTACCAGCATGGCTTCTCCAGGAGTATATCATAGAATCATAGAGTTGGAAGAGACCACAAGGGCCATCCAGTCCAACCCCCTGCCATATGAAACTCTCCATTTTAATATAGAAATCCTCGCTTGCTGGCAGTGCCCATTACACCTGCCATCCTGCCAGAGAAAGGACAGGGAGTGAGCAGAAGGAACCGTCTTGTCTTCTTCACCTCTGCCCTTCCTCTGGGGGGCACACGGCAAGGATGGAGAACCTGTGGCCCTCTAAATGTTGTTGGAGTCTGATTCCCATCAGCCCCAGATGGCCAGTGCTCAGGCACGATGGGAGTTGGAGTCCAGGTTCCCTGTCCCTGCCCTGCCAGGAGTGGACAGGTGAGCCAGTGGAGGGAGAAGTGACTTTTTCTCGCAGCAATCACTATCCTGTTTGCTATGTGCCATCCACAGGAAGAGGGGGAGGCGGGAGTGCAAAAAGACAGTGACTGCTCCTCCCACACCCTTGCACGACTGGTCACAGCAGGTGGGATTAGATGAGCACCGGCTGCAAGCTGACACTACCTTACATACCAGACTAACACCTCCCTCTCTACCTGCTTGCCCTCCCCAGCTCAGTCTCTTTGAACTTCTGCTTTACTGGGAGAGTGGGCTGGTGGAACATTCCAGAGAGAACATGCCTACAAGGATCAGCCAACGTCTTTAATTTTTCTTGCATACAATCCTTGAGCAACCTAGCTGGGCTCTGTTCTCTTCACTGTGGCACTGAAGAAGGAAGAGGAGGCAGGCAGGCAGCAGCTGTTGCTGCCACTTGCTCACCTGTGCTCTCCCAGTGGCCAGCATGGCAGGCCCAGTTGTACCACTGTACCTCCCAGGTGGAGCATGCAGTTGGGAGGCAGTGGTGGCCATTTTTTGGGAGCCGACACACATTTGCCTGCTTGCCCCCAAGAATTATGGGAGCTGTGGTACTCGTTATAGAGCTACAATTCCTAGGACCCTTAAGAAACTACTGTTCCCAGAATTCTTTGGGGGAAGTCATGTGCCTTAAATGTGTGACCAAAGTTAAAGAAGTCCTCTCCCTTTTTTTCCCATCTGTGGTTGCTTTTCATGGGGTGGGCCCGGTGGGGGGTGTTGGATGTCCTTGCTACTGAAGTCCAGCTTACTGGTGTCAGAGTGTTTCATCTCTAAATAAATTTACAGAAAAATTGTATCTTTAAAAAATATCACAACATGGTGGAACGTTTTGCTGTCCAATAGGGGCCCAACACATTCCAGCCAGCACTCGTAATCTCAACAGGAGCATTAAGTTGATGAGAGAGAATGATTTTTACACTTTGGAAATAATAATATTGAACATAATTTATTAGCCTTTGAGGTACTGCATCTAGTTTAAGAGCAAGGACTACGGTGGATTAGTTGAACCTACCTTTTGTAGCACCTAGTTCCAAGTTTAAGCTGTGACGTAGTTGGTCAAGTCTCTCCCTATCTCCATTTTCTATCGGCCAAAAGGCGATTTTAATGACACACGTTCCTTGTTTGCTTTGAAAGTTGTTGGGATAAAGATTGTAAAACACTTTGTACAGTGAAGTGCTACATAAATAATAAATCGTAGTAACTGATGCTTGCAACTGATGGGAGGTGTAGTCCAACAGTATTGGGGGGGGGGTGTCACTGGTTTCCCACACTTGCTATATTCATGATGTTATTTCTGTGACTGCAGATTGTTTTAATGCTGTGTTTTAATGTTGCAACCCACACTGGGACCTTAGGGTGAGGCATGGGTTGACATCAATGGGCCGCACTCCTTGGTAAATGTGTATTGGATTTAGACTGCCTTTTGGTTTTGTTGCATGGTGCTTTCTTTTAAAGCTGTTGCAAAGCACTTTGGATATTTTAATGGGAAAGTGGCGCATAAATATTTTCATTGCATAAAAGAATAACACAGATACCCTTTTAATGAGCGCCTGAGTGTACATCAAAACCCTAAAATGTATTTTATATAATTAACTTTTTTATTTCTATTCTTTGTATATGGTATTGTTGTTTTATTGCTATGGCCGATGGCTGACACAAATAAAGATTCATTCATTCATTCATTCATTCTGAGTGTACATTTGAGAACTTAGTTGTAGTTGTGTGCCTAGATCCAGGAGTGGGGATCCTATGGTCCCACAGATGATGTTGGACCACAACTTACCTCAACCCCAGCCAGTGTGGCCAATGGGAAGGAGTGATAGGAGCTGTATGCCAGCAGCATCTTGGAGCCACAGGTTCCCCACCTCTGGTCATCATGGTACTATATGCTGTACAAAAGTCCAAGGGGAAATGAGTGAAAATTAAAGTTTTTCAGCTCTTATCTTTCCATCATTTTTTAAAATAGTATTCCTATATACCAGGCATGTCAAACCACTCAACACCTTTGGTGAAGGCTCCCCCAAAAAAGCTCAATCCAATGGGTAGATCACTGCCAGTTTTTTATAGTGGGAGTAGATCACAGTCTCTTGGGAGTTGGACATGCCTGCTATATACCAAGATGTTCTAGACTGGGGGCAGGGGGAGGATTGGTGCGTAATAAGCAGTTACACTTGCTTTCCATTTCTCAGGTCTTAGCACACAAAAATGGTGGCATGTACTTCATTATAATTCCCTCCCCCAACCAAACTTCCTTCCCTACACCACTATATTATTATTATTATTATTATTATTATTATTATTACATTTATATCTTACCTTTCCTCCAATGATCTCGAGTAGTATTAATGCTTTTCCTTCTCATATAAGCCTCACAACAACCCTATGAGGTTGGGCTAAGCTGAGAGACATTGACTGGCCCAAAGTCACCCAATGAGCTTCATGGCTGGGCAGGGATTCAAACCCTGCTTTCCCAGGTCCTAATCTGACACTCTAAATCAGGCATCCCCAAACTGCCGCCCTCCAGATGTTTTGGCCTACAACTCCCATGATCCCTAGCTAACAGGACCAGTGGTCAGGGATGATGGGAATTGTAGTCCAAAACATCTGGAGGGCCGAAGTTTGGGGGTGCCTGCTCTAAATACTACAGCATGCTGGCCATGTGGTTTGGAAAGTGCCATATGGATGGCAGGTTCCATCACCCTACCTTATTTCTGGCAACTGCACAGTAGCTTATACTGCAAAATACTCAGAGGTTAGCCCTGTTGGCTTCAGGTTCCTGAGGCTGCAATGCTATGCACACTTGCTTGGAGCAAAGAAGCATAGGTCTGCCCTGCCTGTTGGCCATCTTCTCTCTCTCTCTCTCTCTCTCTCTCTCTCTCTCTTTCACACACACACACACACACACTCATGCTGCCTTCCATTATCCTGGCTCGTTGCCTCCTATGTTGGCCCTCTGCCCTTTCTCGCTGTAGTTCATGCTACTTTTGTGGAGGGATGCTGACTTCAGCAGCTAATGCTGCTTTTCAGAAGACGAGTTTATTTCTGGAAAGCTAACACCCTAAAGCGATGTATTATTAGCAACGTAATTCTTTATAAGATACAGTAATTCCCTGCGGCTGCCACTGTTTGTAAGCCCACAGGCAGTTTCCTTCACAGATGGGCCACAAAGTATTTTGAAGTGCAGTACAAAATGGAGTATATGAACTGTAAAGAAATTGCAGAATCGAATCCGAGGTGCTTAAAAAAAAAAAAGTACTGCTTATTTTTTTAATGTTTAAAAGTTTGTGTTTTGAACACCACAGCATGTTTGCATTTGTCTTTAGAAGGCTGCTGTGAACATGGATTAACCGCATGACCATACAGTATAAATTAAGAGGGAGGTTGTTTCCCCAAAACTATTTGAAAGGGAGAGATCTAGCCTGGATAGCTCAGTTGGTTAGAGCGTGGTGCTGATAACGCCAAGGTTGCAGGTTTGATCCCATATGGGACAGCTGCATATTCCTGCCTTGCACGGGGTTGGACTAGAGTAGGGGTCAGCATACTTTTTCAGCAGGGGGCCGGTCCACTGTCCCTCAGACCTTGTGGGGGGCTGGACTACATTTTGGGGGGGGGGGTGAACGGATTCCTATGCCCCACAAATTACCCAGAGATGCATTTTAAATAAAAGGACGCATTCTACTCATGTAAAAACATGCTGATTCCCGGACCATCTGCTGGCCAGATTGAGAAGGCGATTGGACTGGATCCGGCCCCTGGGCCTTAGTTTGTCAACCCATGGACTACCGGTATCTTCAAGGTCCCTTCCAACTCTACGATTGTCCACCCCTTTTCCATCCCAGACCAGTTGAGAAGCAGTCATGACTCATTAGCAGAGCAAATGCTTCACGTACAAACAGTCCCAGGTACAAAGCCTGGTATTCTCATTTTTAAAGGGAATGGTAAAAAGCAGTAGAAATAGCTCTCTCTCTAATCCTACCTTTTGTTTGAGTAGCACCCCAAAGCCAGCTTTCCGAAAGGCTGGGGAGGGAGAAGGAGGAGGAGTAAGGGAAGTTTGCCTGTTAATAATGTAACGAGCACGGCTAAGTGCCACTTGTTCTGCATCTTAATGTCATTTGCTCAGATGATCATTGCAAGGCAGATGTCTAATCTTCTTTCAAAGCCATCTAAGCCAGCAGCCATGCAATTAACAGAGGAGGAAAGGTCTGTGTATGGGTATGACTTAGCTATGACCACACAGTTGGAACCTCCCATGTTCGGAGCCAGTACATCTGAAAATGCCGGGGGGGGGGGCAAGCAAGGGCAACACCGGTTGATTTGTGCTGGGTTAGGCATTTGGCAATGGGCGGGAGCAGCCTGGGAGGGACCCTTCGCATTGTGTTGCTGGGTAGGGAGGGAATAATCCCCATGGGATTCAGTGGGGCATTATTGGCAGTAGAAATATATAGGATTGGAGGTATGCAGGACGGAAGGGAAATCACTTTGGACATGCTCAGCAGCACTCCTCTAACTTCGCATAATGAAAGGACCAAGTCAATATTCTTGGGGTGCAATGTGAAATATACATAGCACCTCATTAGATCTTATGTCTGGAGAAATCTGCTACATCCTCCTACGCTCCATTTGTTTATTTAGAATTTTCTTACCCACTTTTCATTATAAATAGCAGGGAGCAATACCAGTAAAATCATACAGTAAATAGCCAGTAAACCAGGCAAGAGCACACACACAGCAAAATAGCTTTTTTTTAAAGTACAGCAGGGATACATCCTGGGTTTATAAAAGCCTGTGTGAATGGCACCAAAAGCTTATAGTAGTGGCATCTGTATCCACCATAAGACTTCGAATGAATACAGACTTACTGCATTAACATCAAACCAGATTTAATTACTCTCTCCTGTAGTTTTAGCTTCTGCTTAAATCCTGAAAATGTCTACCAAGAAATACACTTTGAAAAAAGAAGAAGAAAGCCAGAGCGTCCATTTGAGAGCAATATGCCACAAGGGAATTGGAAATTCAGCAGCAACTGACTTAATTCTGGAAGTCAACAGGGAGGGAAAAAATAGTTGGAACAGACCCAGTTTCTGTTAGGATTTGGCATACCTTGTTGGCATTTAGAATAATCTACTTCCCAGAAGCCAGTGACGGCATTTTTCTGGGATTCGCGGTTAAAGCCGACTATTGTCTTTGCTGCCTTGTATAGAAGATCAAGCAGGCGTTGGAGCCAGGACTGCTCAGGACTTTGCATTTCAGCAGTGACATCATTGAAGATTGCAGTTGGATTTACTCATTGAACTTTTGTTGTTGTTGTTGTTGTTAAGCCTTAGTAAGCAACTGTAGATTTTGAAGATGAAATTGACTTTAAGACATTCCAACTAAATAATAGGAAATTATATATACACTAGACTAAATTAGCAACAACATTTTCAAAATCCTATAGAACCATTGGAGTCCCATTCACTTTAAAGTGAATGGAAAATTGATTTAGCATTTTCAATTAATATACGAAAGCTAAACAAAATCGTTGGCAGGCACATATGATAGTGTATAGAATATTTATAGGGTTGGGAGAGAGCCCTCCTTCCCCCTCCTGTCTGTTTCATTTTGTTAATGCATCTCTGTTGTAGTTGTAAAGACTTAATTTTATGTTGTGAAAGGTTTTCTGAAGCTTTTTCTAGAATGGCACAAGTTTACAACCTTGCAAATGTAGATGGAACGTCTGGCTTGAGAGCAACTGGCCTCAAGACCCCTTTCTAAAAAAGCTTTTACAAATATTTATGAATGAACATTACAGGTGATACTCAAAAAATTAGAATATCGTGGAAAAGTTCATTTATTTCAGGAATTCAACTTAAAAGGTGAAACTAACATATGAGATAGACTCATGACATGCAAAGCGAGAGATGTCAAGCCTTTATTTGTCATAATTGTGATTACTGTGGCGTACAGCTGATGAAAACCCCAAATTCACAATCTCAGAAAATTAGAATATTGTGAAAAGGTGCAGTAGCTACTCAATCCATAACACCTGCAAAGGGTTCCTGAGCCTTCAAATGGTCTCCCAGTCTGGTTCAGTAGGAATCACAATCATGGGGAAGGCTGCTGACCTGACAACTGTGCAGAAAACCATCATTGAGACCCTCCATAAGGAGGGAAAGCCTCAAAAGGTAATTGCGGAAGAAGTTGGATGTTCCCAAAGTGCTGTATCAAAGCACATTAATGGAACGTTATGCGGAAGGGGAAAATGTCGAAGAAAAAGGTGCACAAGCAGTAGGGATGACCGCAGCCTGGAGAGGATTGTCAGGAAAGGACCATTCAAACTTTCACAAGGAGTGGACTGAGGCTGGAGTTAGTGCATCCAGAGCCACCACACACAGACGGATCCTGGAGATGGGCTTTAGATGTCGTATTCCTCTAGTCAAGCCGCTCCTGAACAAGAAACAACGTCAGAAGCGTCTTATCTGGGCTACAGAAAAAAAGAACTGGTCTGTTGCTCAGTGGTCTCAAGTCCTCTTTTCTGATGAGAGCAACGTTTGCATCTCATTTGGAAACCAAGGACCCAGAGTCTGGAGGAAGAATGGGGAGGCACACAATGCCAGATGCTTGAAGTCCAGTGTGAAGTTTCCACAGTCTCTGTTGATTTGGGGAGCCATGTCATCTGCTGGTGTTGGTCCACTGTGCTTTATTAAGTCCAGGGTCAACGCAGCCGTCTACCAGGAGATTTTGGAGCATTTCATGCTTCCTTCCGCAGATGAGCTTTATGGGGATGCTGACTTCATTTTCCAGCAGGACTTGGCACCCGCCCACACTGTCAAAAGTACCAAAACCTGGTTCAATGCCCATGGGATTACTGTGCTTGATTGGCCAGCAAACTCGCCTGACCTGAACCCCATAGAGAATCTATGGGGCATTGTCAAGAGAAAGATGAGAGACATGAGACCGAGCAATGCTGAAGAGCTGAAGGCCACTATTGAAGCATCCTGGTCTTCCATAACACCTCAGCAGTGCCACAGCCTGATAGCATCCATGCCACGCCACATTGAGGCAGTAATTGATGCAAAAGTGGCCCAAACCAAGTACTGAGTACATATGCATGCTTCTACTTTTCAGAGGTCCAATATTGTTCTATTTGTAATCCTTGTTTTGTTGATTTCATTTAATATTATAATTTTCTGAGATTGTGAATTTGGGGTTTTCATCAGCTGTACGCCACAGTCATCACAATTATGACAAATAAAGGCTTGACATCTCTCGCTTTGCATGTCATGAGTCTATCTCATATGTTAGTTTCACCTTTTAAGTTGAATTCCTGAAATAAATGAACTTTTCCACGATATTCTAATTTTTTGAGTATCACCTGTATAGATGTAAAATCGGGATGTGATGGTCACATTTGTATGAAATAGGGAGATTAGGGTTAGAATTATACTCCACTTTTTTAGCATGATTCATGTCAAGAATATCTTTTAGTCTGGAATGAATCTCTTGTGAATATTTATTCAAGACAGAAAATAGAACTATTTTGAAAGCAAATGTGTCTTAGTAAAAAAATAGTGTGACTTACAAGTGTGTTACCGGTATATGTAAAAGCATAGACAAACACACAGAACTTCCATGTATAAGCATCCTAAAGCTAATTCAAGGAGACTAGTCTTTACTCTTGGAAGGGTTATAAAAAAACATTTACATGAAAATGGCCTTTCAATTAATCATTTTTATGAGAGCAGCCTAAAGCTGATCAGGGTTGTTCAAGATCTATGTAACAGAATAGAGATATCGGAATCCCACTTATTAGACTGGTGTTCCGTGTGCATGTGCAGTGGGAATATGTTTGCAGAATCTCAGATGTCAGCACAGAAAATTTTGAGCACTGTTTCTGTAGCAGTGCACAGCAGTTGTTGAGAAATGTTTGTTTTAGCAGTTAGATTCTGCAAAAGTGGGAGTGGTGGCAGGGAGGGAATAAATTGGAGGGCTAAGGATGGATCATCATGGGTACTGAATACCAAGCCACATTGTTCAAGTATTTCAGAGTTCTCTGACGAGACTCTTGTCACTAAAGAAAGACACCCCAATAGATCTTTTAACATATCTATTTAGTTCTAAGCCAAATTAGGCTAGGAGGCTGCCTTATATCAAATCAAACCATTGGTTCATTCAGGTCAGTGTTGTCCATTGTTTGACGGACGCCTTCCAAGTCCAGCCTGCAGGTGCCAGGATTGAACCTTGACCCTTCTATACGCAAGGCATGTGTTTATCACTGTGTAATGGCCCGTCCCTTCTGCTACAAAGTTATGCTCAAAATACGGATAGCTGTGAAATTGAGAATGGTGTCCTATATGCATTCTCCTGGATAGAAGAGACTGCTAATGCAATGAATTTAAAAGAATGCTGTGGAGTAAACAGATGGGATAGTCAGTCTGCCTGGCTATGGCCACTCAACTAGAAAAGCTTATGCCTTCTCTTTATTTTATGAATCACATTTATGTCCCACCGTTGTTCTGCAGAGTTCACAGTGGTATAAGTTTCCTAGGCAGTCTCCCATCCAGACATTGTACATCCCCAGGCCTAAAGGTAAAGGTAAAGGGACCCCTGACCATTAGGTCCAGTCGTGTCCGACTCTGGGGTTGCGGCACTCATCTCGCTTTATTGGCTGAGAGCCGGCGTACAGCTTCCGGGTCATGTGGCCAGCATGACTAAGCCGCTTCTGACGAAGCAGAGCAGCACACGGAAATGCTGTTTACCTTCCCGCCAGAGCGGTACCTATTTATCTACTTGCACTTTGACATGCTTTCGAACTGCTAGGTGGGCAGGAGCTGGGACCAAGCAACGGGAGCTCACCCTGTCGCAGGGATTCGAACCACTGACCTTCTGATCGGCAAACCCTAGGCTCTGTGGTTTAACCCACAGCGCCACCTGGGTCCCTATCCCCAGGCCTGCTTAGCCTAAATGAGGTTGCTGCATCATGTGCCTTTTAGGCTAGGTTTGCCTGTATCCTCCCTGGGCTTCAAGTAGATGCCATAGCTCACCCTCACTGTGGAATTCTTGTGCCCATCTTGGTCCTGCCTTTCTGTCTTTGTCACCAACAAGCATTGATTACTATCGCTGCCTGGCCAGCAACAGTACCTGCAGTTTGCAGACCTGTGTCCCGGCAATTGTATATCAACAAATGCTATTGTCTTTCCGAGAGCAATCGGATAGTGTCTGCTTTGTCCTCTGTCTGCATGTACAGCATACAGAACAACTGTCCCAGGCAATTTTTTCCATTAAGGGAATTTCTAGAGGTAGTTTTATTCCACAAAAGAACCTAGCCCCCCCTCCTTTAAAGAGCATGGGTACAGGGTTCAGTGCTTCTCTGACTGGGGTGAATGTTGCGCCATGAAGGCACATTCTGAAATGTTAGTGTGCAGGCACTTAGGGGGAAAAATGGATTGCTTCCTCTGGGCCTCACGGTTCTCCAGCTTTGGCCAACCTCCAAATGTTGTATTGCTACTCCCAGACCATTTGGAAACATCGCAAACTGTGTCAGACCATTGGTCCAGCTAAGTCAGTAGTCTCTACAGTGGCTCCTCGGGGTTTCAGATGGGGGGGGGCCTCTCTCAGCCCCACCTGGAGATGCTAGAGATTGAAGCTGGGACCTTCTGTATGCAAAGCAGATGCTTTGCCGCTGGGCTATAGCCCTTCCCTATACTGGCTGGGGCTGGTGAGGGGTGTAGTCTGAAACATCTGCAGGACACTAGGGCAAAGGCTGTCCTGGAGCCAAATGGGCAGCCAGCAGCCCATGAGCCACATGGAGCCCTTGGCTCAATCTCACAAGGGTGGGAGTCTCTGTCAAGGAGAGCCAGCGTGGTGTAGTGGTTGGACTGGGACCTGGGAGACTGTTCCCATTCAGCCATGAAGCTCACCGGGTGACCTTGGGCCAGTCCCTGCCTCTCTCAGCCTAACTAACTTTGTTGTGGGGATGAAAAGTGGAGGGGGGCAGCCATGCATGCCATCTTGAGCTCCTTGGAATAAAAGGTGGGATAGAAATACAAAAAAATAGGTAAAGCAATAGAAGGACGCATGGGCTTAGGGATGAGAGAAGATGGAGCCATGGGAGGTGAAAGGAGGCTTTCTACATACAAGCAGACTTCTATTAAAAGCAGTCTGCCCTTTTCCTTGCCACCCACTGGGTTCCCCCAGTAGTGCACTACCAGCAAATTTCATTTTGGTCCTTGCCTCTATCCCAGCTGTGCCCCCATGTGACTATTGTGCTCCAACAGGGCGCTGAAGATCATACTGTTAAATCTCTGTTGTGCCCTTAAGCACACATAATTCTCATATCCCCTTTTCTGTTCACTGTCTTGGACTTCCTGACAGCTGAGGGTCCCATGCTCCCTTCTCATTGCTTGCTTCTTAAACTTTCTTTTTTTTAAAGTTTCATGGATGGCATAAGGCAGGCACGTCCAAAGTCTGTTTCAGGGGTCTAATCCGGCCCACTGGTCAGTTTAATCTGTCCCCCATGGCAGTACTGTATATGTAACCTGAAGGCGGGCTGTCGAAATTTTGTACTGTTTTGTAATGAATTGTTGGGTCTCTGGACTGTAATAAAGATTGTTGTTGTATATGTAAAATTGTTTTTAAAAAAGCCCAACGATTTCAATCCTAAAGAACAGCTCAACACCTTTGGTCGGCCCTCACGCATGTTCACTTCATCAAATCTGGCCCTTTTTGAAAAAAGTTAGGGCACCCCTGGCATAAGCTATCCATATCTACGTGGTCACAATTCCTGGAATGCCCATGGGAAAGACATTGCACATTCCAGTGTGGCTCTGGTTGGGAGGCCACAGAATAGCTGCTGCAAGTTGTTGCTTTCTTTGTTTTTTGTTTTTTCCCAAAGCAAGAAACAAAATACTCCATGGCCACCTTTTAAAGTTAAGCAAGCTGCTACCTCCCAACAATGTTGGGGAATTTTTCCCTGCTCCTGATCTTCAGGGGCATCTTCGTCCTCCCATGAATGCTCCAAAAAAGCTGGCCTGCAAGGTTTTGCCCCGCTGTACAGTACTGGAGATGCTTCAGCATCCCTTTGAGGGCCCCTCACCTAGCGCAGAAGCAACCTGTGCCAAAAGGAGCTGTCCAGCAATTCAGCTTGAGCTCATTCTTCTCTTGCAACCATGGAGGGTGCTCCTGCTCATGTTTAATTTGAAAGGGAACACAATAAGGTCCATGTGGCTGGGGTGGTGGAGGAAATCAATCACTTAGTCAGATGTCGTATGGGTGTAAGAACAAGAGCAGAACAAGTTGCAAAGTTTTGCATTTCACGGCACCTTGACTCCTTTTATTTTGGTGCATGGGGACAGGGGGCAGTTTATAGCGATTCAAGGTTGAAAGTAAGACTAAACATGAAGTTCTTGATAGTGTGTGTTTCTACATGTTTGGGACTTAATGTGCCAGATTAGGCTAGTATCCTTCCCCTGTCTGCTTTTAGAAACAACTCTATGCTACTGTTTCCCCCACCCCCAAAGCAGGCCAGTCTTCCAATGTTTTGTGAAGCACTCCTTCTCTCCTCTCTGCTTTTCTTAAACAAATTGGTGCCAAGTCTACTGCCAAAGACTTCATTCCCAATAGGAAGTTGCAGCTAGCATTATAAATTGCTCTTCCTATTCTCTTTCTACATTGAACACTATTAAATTTGGGAGATTCTGCTCTTTGTACTTCAGGCATGATGTGAATGCAGGAAGGAACAAATAGTTCCAGTGCCTGGTGCTTCCTGTTCTTTTGCACTCTTTTTGTGTCCAAGATACAGTTTTCTCACGTTCCTCTCTCAGGATGATGCACAAACTATCTCTAAATTGGGACAGCTGTAGTGGTTAAGAGCAGTGGACTCATAATCTGGTGAACCCGGTTCGCTTCCCTTCTCCTCCACATGCAGCTGCTGGGTGACCTTGGGCTAGTCACACTTCTCTGAAGTCTCTCAGCCCCACTCACCTCACAGAGTGTTTGTTGTGGGGGAGGAAGGGAAAGGAGAATGTTAGCCGCTTTGAGACTCCTTAGGGTAGTGATAAAGTGGGATATCAAATCCAAACTCTTCTTCTTCTTCTTCTACTGGGCCAGGAGATAGAATATTGGTTTATTTCAGATGTGAAGAGAAAAAAAAGAATAGGCAAATGTTTGTTATTTCTCTGCATCTGAAATAGAAAATTACATTTCCAGATCCCTCTCTATGTTTGTATAATGCCTGAGGTCGCATTTGTAAAGGCTTAACATTGATGCACTGATCAATGATGCATTGATGAATTGAAATGGCAAGATACACTTATAGCAATGTGAGTTGTGAATGGTGTGCATACCTGATGTATGGAATGGGGTAACTGTGCCCCTGAAGGACCAGGTGCACAGCCTGGGAGTCATTCTGGACTCACAGCTATCCATGGAGGCGCAGGTTAATTCTGTATCCAGGGCAGTAGTCTACCAGCTCCACCTGGTACGCAGGCTGAGACCCTACCTGCCCGCGGACTGTCTCGCCAGAGTGGTGCATGCTCTAGTTATCTCTCGCTTGGACTACTGCAATGCGCTCTACGTGGGGCTACCTTTGAAGGTGACCCGGAAACTACAACTAATCCAGAATGCGGCAGCTAGACTGGTGACTGGGAGAGACCACATAACACCGGTCTTGAAAGACCTACACTGGCTCCCAGTACGTTTCCGAGCACAATTCAAAGTGTTGGTGCTGACCTTTAAAGCCCTAAATGGCTTCGGTCCAGTATACCTGAAGGAGCATCTCCACCCCCATCGTTCGGCCCGGACACTGAGGTCCAGTGCCAAGGGCCTTCTGGCAGTTCCCTCACTACGAGAAGCCAAGTTACAGGGAACCAGGCAGACAGCCTTCTCGGTAGTGGCACCCGCCCTGTGAACATCCTCCCTTCAGATGTCAAAGAGAACAACAACTACCAGACCTTTAGAAGACATCTGAAGGCAGCCCTGTTTAGGGAGGCTTTTAATGTTTAATAGATTACTGTATTTTAATGTTCTGTTGAAAGCCACCCAGAGTGGCTGGGGAAACCCAGCCAGATGGGCGGGGTATAAATAATAATAAATTATTATTATTATTATTATTATTATTATTATTATTATTATTATTGTGGTGGTGGTGGTGGTGGTGGTGGTGGTCCAGTGCTTTCCCCATCATCATATATTGATATATATTGCAGAGAATCCTGGCAGTTTCAAAACATGTGTACACTGTTTTCAAATGATAGCACCACAGTTGCATTTTGTTTTACAATTTGGGTAATTTTGTGCCTGAATTCACAAATTAATATGTCAAGCATCCTTTCACAATGCTGGAACATAGTGCTGTTTATAACGGGTTGTTTTTGTTTTGCATATCAGGGAACTCTTTGTGATTATGTTAACAATAATTAAATATTTACTTTGGCGATTGTGTTGAATAACAGCCCACCCTGCCAAGAAAGGCTTGCAGTCCCAAAGGATAAGATGCGGAATGTTTGCATAGGCTCCAAAATGAACCTGAAGGTACAACCATAGCTGAGGTTTTTATTTTAACCTGGAAGTAAGTTCCGTGGGAAGCAACGAGGCTGGTATCCATGTAAATGTGTGTAGGTGGGGATACTTGCAAAAGCACAACAATGTGATTTATCCAACAGCAGTCCTGTCCTGCCACTCATGTCAATCAATGGAGGTACTTGGAATACAATATACAATTCAGAAGGAAGGAATCGCCTTATCCTCCAGAAATTGTCTAACTGTCTTTTAAAGTGAGCCAAGTGTCATGGTTCATCTACGGAATGCATGAAGCAATAAAAAGAAAATAATGTTATTTGACCATGTGCAGTCTTTCCTGCACCACTGAACACAACTAGCTGCAATATCCACAGAAGGACTTCCAGGTCAGAGGGCATTACAGCCAGACACCTTCTACTTTGGAAACTGACAGCTGGGAATTTCATCATCAGTAATTGTTAAAATGGTTGTGGTGAACTGAAGGACAATTAATAATTATTATATAAAGATTTCTTGGCTTTGCTATAAGAGCTGGAATGCAGGTTTCGTCAGGGTTGGGATCAGAGTTGGCAGAGGAATGTGGTGTGCATGATATTTTTATGAGCTTGGTAGGAAGATGTGTTTGACTAAAAATGATACGTGTAGTGGATTTCTTCCATAACCACATCGTTGTGATGTTCAAGGCAACTTTACTTGCTCATAGCAGCAGCTGCTGGGGAACCCATAAAAGTAATGTCCACAGGCCCATAAATTACACAGGCATTCCCTCGCCTTAGCTTTACACATGTGTAGAAGGTAAGTCACGTTCCCATAGGAAACATTATTGGAGCTGGGTGCCTGATTTGCAACAAGAACAAGTCATCTGCTTTCAGGCTAGCTCAAGGCCGGGTTTTTCCTCCACAAACGTTCTTGACACATTCTTAATACAGTCTGAGGTAAGCAGAATATCTTCACATGTAGGCTATCAATCAAAGCATATACTGTAATTTCTACTTTACCTGTCCCTTCTCAGATTTAAGGTATTTGTAGACAAATGGGTATATGGCTACAGCATGCAATTCCAGTTCATTATTATGGCAATCCCTTTTTAAAACTAGAATCATAAAGAGTATCTCTGAGAGACATGAAGTTTCAAATACAGTCTTAGACTAACAGCATTGAAGAGAATGCTGGAATTTTGTCTTTGCCGTGGGGTGGTAGAGCTCTTGTTAATGATCAGCTGGAATTTAAATCTTTCTTTTTAAGGATTAAATGGCTCAAACCGCAGCTGTTTCTCACATAATTCTTTCCCAGTGTTATAGAAGACAGAATTTCTGCTGAGTGACGAAGTAAGCTGAACATTTTTTACGACTGTAGCATCTTTTTCTTCCTGTCTTTAACCCGTTAGTAAAGCAGAACTCTGGCTCGGGCTTATATCCTGCCCTGCGCAGTAGAATCTGGCTTGGCATGGGTCTCTCCATTTTAAAAATATGGTACAAATTCACCTTTTTAAAAAGAAAATGGGATTTTAAAAGAAGGATACGCAGGGCAAAGACTTAAGAGGTGGATCAGTGGGTGTCGCTTGTCCAGAAAAAAATTCAGAATTTAAAACAAAAAACCTTAGGAAGCAAAGTACAAGCAGTGCTTGGTAAAGGATGTAGGTTTCATTGTCACCTCTGTGCACAATTATCAGTAATGGACTATGAGAAAAAGCTGCTGATATGATGCAGCCTTCACCCAATTTGCATCAAGTCAAGATTGCTGCTGCCATTTCTCCTGATGAAGAATCAATATGTCTGCTTGACTCTAGTGATTTGTGGCTAGAGGTCCTGGCTAAAGGTCACTGCTGATCTTCCTTTGATAGCCAGTCTGGGATTAGCATGTTAAAGCTTTGTAAACTTGTTGAAGAGATGGACGTCAGAGGAAAAGCAGTTAACTGTCTTAGGGAATACTGGGCACGCAGCATTGATGGGAAATGGTGACCAAGGAGTATAACCACCTTAGTAGCTGTCTCTCATCTTCAAACTTTGATTCACCTTTTTATGTATAAACACATGAGACATTTAAACCAAAGTCCAAGTAATTTATTCCAGGTGCCAACTTATTGTAGGGCAACGGTCTGGCCTTCAACTTTCTACTCTTACGTTTTTACTCTCAGGTAGCCATTTGAGGGACCCAGGTGGCGCTGTGGGTTAAACCACAGAGCCTAGGGCTTGCTGATCAGAAGGTCAGCGGTTCGAATCCCTGTGACAGTGTGAGCTCCGTCCCAGCTCCTGCCCACCTAGCAGTTCGAAAGCACATCAAAGTGCAAGTAGATAAATAGGAACCGCTCTGGCGGGAAGGTAAACGGCCTTTCCGTGCGCTGCTCTGGTTCACCAGAAGCGGCTTTGTCATGCTGGCCACATGACCTGGAAGCTGTACGGCGGCTCTCGGCCAATAAAGCGAGATGAGCGCCGCAACCCCAGAGTCGGACACGACTGGACCTAATGGTCAGGGGTCCCTTTACCTTTACCTAGCCATTTAAACATTAGAACTGAATGTTTATTGCTTGTCAGCTAATGGACCATTTTTTAGGCTCCCTGGTGGTGGTGATGATGATGATGATGATGATGATAATGGCAAAGGATGGGATGTTTGGAAGGCTTCAGCCCCTCCTGATGCTACGTTGCCTCCAGGGGAACAGCCTCCCCCACTTTGTGTTCCATGAATAGGAAGGTGGTGGCAGGGGCAGAGCAAGGTGGGGGCGGACCGCCTCGGGTGTCATCTCTGAGGGGGAGGACATTTGGCGCGCTGCCCGCCCGTGACTCCCGCCTACCCCAAGTCATCGGGGGGAAGGGGGGGAGCTGCGTCGCTTTGGTGGTGGCGTTCCTCCCTTCCCCCTTCATTTTGACAGCCCCGCGGTCCCAGGCTGCTGGAGGAGGTATGTAGGCAGGCAGGGAGAGGGCGGGAAGGAGGCAGGCAAGCAAACAAGCAGAGGGTGGAGGGAAGGAGAGAAGCAGAAGCTCCCTCAACTCAGGACCCAAACCCTGTAACCCCCCAAAAAGCTCAACAACTTTGGCCAACCCTTCCCCCCCAAAAAGCTCAATAACTTCTGCCATAGACAATGGGTAGTTACAAAATAAATAACCCCTGTGATATTATAATTTATGGTTTGTAATGTGTATTTCATGCAGTTTGTATCCACATGCGGGTCATCGTTCTTATAATTTTCTTGTAGTTGTGCTGAAGAAGACTCCTGCGAAACAGTTTGATTATCCGGGATCACTGTCTGCACATTACTACTTGGACATTATTCCATCAGTAGTTAAAGATTGACTACTACTTCTTCAAACGAACATTGCTACATCGTCTCATCTAGAGACTTGCTTTGCTTTCAGGGACTTTTTTTTGTTTCATTTTAGATTCACGAGAACGTACTTTGGGTACTTATGTATTACGTTATGTATGCTATGCTTGTATAATTAGAGTGCTAGGAACACTTATTGGTCCTTGTGTTGCCTTCATTGTTGCTGATAGACAATGGGTAGATCACAGCCAGTGTTTTTATACTGTGAGTACATCGCAGTCTCTTGGGAGTCCAACTAGATTTCGGGGGGGGGGGGGGGTGACAAGAAATTTTCCACACTGGGTACCACCTGACCTTGCTATGCCACTGGGTGGTGGTGCTGGATTCTGCCATGAATTTCATCAGGTCTGTTGTAAAGGATGACTTGTTGAGTGGATGCAAATTGTTACCTCACAACTGATCCTGCTTTGTGAGTTAAAAGCAGCTTAATGCACGTGCAAGCGCTCCCTCCTGTGCCCTTCATGCTTCCCTACAGATATTATGGGCAGTTTCTGTTTACAACTGAAACATTCATAAACCACCATTTGCAGTCCCTGGCTCAGGCCACAGCCTTTGAGATGTGCGTCTATTTTTATTTCTGGCTCCTATTGAATGAGTTTCTTAAGCGTCTTTAAAGCACCCGGGATAAGGACTTTTCATTGTAATTACAAAGGACACGATGGTTTTGAAAAGTCACATGCACCGGCTCTGCAGACTGTTTTGAAACCAGATGAGAACCTGTCAGTTTTCGCTTTAGGGATTAGCGACCTTGGGGCAACTGTGTGCCGTCTGCCATACATGCTGGCTGTTTCCTTTTGTATAATTAATGGATGTGAAGATAGGCTTCACTGTTAACTGAGAAGTATCTCATCAATGTACTGCTGGAATAATTTTTTTTTCCAAGGGATTACATAAGCACTGAATATCATTAGCTAAATCCTACTTTGTTTAATTAAGCTCCCAGCCAGGATGGTGAACTTAAATTTTAGCAGTGTAAATCTCAGATTCCTGCTGCTGCTCATCTCAAACTAGCTTCCATGTTCACAACCTATTCAATGTGACACGGAGGCATTCTAACAAAAAGTTTACCAAATCCATAGTTATTGAACACCAAGACACATTGTTCTGGCCTTTCAGAGCTCTCTGATGAGACTCCTGTCACTCAAGTGAGAGATGCCAATAGGAACAGTATTTTTGGCACGCATATGTGGTTCTAATCTGCGGTCATGTCTAGGAAATCTCCCTAGCTCTTTGTGTTCCAGATAGGAAGCTGCCTTATACCAGGTCAGGCCATTGGTGCATCTGGCTCAGTACTGTCTGCACTGACTGGCAGTGGCTTTCCAGATAGCAGTCTCTCTCTAATTTTAAGGATTTTTTGCTTACATTTTTACATTCATATCAACACAACAAAACATTTATCTTTTGGGGGTTCTCAACCCCTAGACTTCCCCCCCACCTCCTACTATCTTTTCTGCCTCTTTATATCATTATCTAATTTTTTCATCTCCCTTGTTTCAAAATTTACCCTAATTATATCACTGGTTCTATTCTAAGCCTGCTAATGTTTTTAAGTGTTTACAGTGCTCCTTGAGGCATTCTACAAAATTAATCCATTCTTTTTTAAATCTTTTGTCTTCTTGGTGTCTGATCTTCCCTGTCATTTTCGCCATTTCGGCATAGTCCATCAATTTCCCTGTTAGAAGCAATGTGTGTGACTTTGCATACATGTCCGTAGCTGGATTCAGTTGGAGGGACATAGTTTGGAGTTGACACAGCTGGTCAAGACACTTGACCAAGCTGGGTTCTGCTTGTTACCATTTTTGTATTTGTAAAAATGTATATATCCAACCCCTCATATCCAAGGGTGGGTCAAACAGTGCTGCTTTTGCTGTGTGATTGATCACCTGAACTAGACACAGCACATCTGAAATAACAGAACTTGTATATCTCATGCTCTGGTGAGTCTTCTGAGACGGTTATTAGTTACAGATTTGTAACTTAAGCATTTTGCAGCAGACAAATGGAATTGCTAAACTACATGCTCAGTGATTTGCTCAAGCTTTATCCTTTATGTAACCACAGTATAAGTCACCTTATTTTGCCTAGCATGCAGGCAGAACACTCAGCATCCTTTGGGTCAGTCAGCCTCCTTTAATCCATTATATGCTAATACCGTCTGCCTGCTTGTTTGCCTGTGTGCTTGTCTCCGCTATTTCTGCCCTTCTGTGATTTATCTTTTCTTTACTGATTTCTTAAATCCTATGAATATTGCTTTTCCTGTTGGCACTTCCTGTTTATAATCACTAATGCTGATTTAGGCTATGATGTTCCACCATGGATGTTGGCCAGAGACTGCCATTTTTTGAGTCTTAGCACCATCCAGAAACCTACATATTCTTCTAGATGAAATGCTGAAAGAATCCTATGCAACATTTAGGCTGTTTGAGTACCAATACTCAATTGTGTATTTTCTTTTCACAACACGAAGGGGTAAACCAGCCTTCCTTGTTCCAGTTTTGTTTTTGTTTTTGTTTGTTTTGCATGTGTAGGACTCAGGTGTCCAAAGAACCACACTGCAAACTATTTCCAAGTAAGCTGCATCATGTGATAGAGAAAGGAACTTGCTTGCCTTTCCAAATGCATTCCTCTTAGCAGAACTACTTGCAAGTACTAGCCGGCCATTTCAAAGATAAGCTTCTTGAGAACAATGCTCCCTAATTCTGGGAAAGTTAAATACTTACCACTGTAATAAGTAGTCCACCTGTACTTGACAGCATTCTTCAGGATGCTAGTAATCTGTATGGTCCATGTACACCATCTTCAGGATGGTGCTAATAATCTGTATGGTCCATGTATGGCTACCATTGCTGTGGGTTCCAGTGACACTAGTCAGTTGTAGAGAGGGCATCTTTTTCCCCCTATCCATGAGTTCGCCGGAGTATGTGCACACAAATGCCTCAACATGCCACAAAACTCAATATAGCACCTATTTAACCTGTTCTGTTGGATTCATTAGTTCTAGCTCAGTTGGTAAAGCATGAAACTTAATCTCAGGGTCATGGGTTTGAGCCCCACGTTGGGCAAAAGATTCCTGAATTGCAGGGGGTTTGACTAGATGACTCTTATGGTCCTTTCATCTATGATTCTAAGAGGATGTAACTATAAAGAAGAGGTAGTATCCGATGAAATTGTCATGCTGGCGCAATGAAAATTCCCCACCCTCTCCTCGCCCTCTGTGTCTGCCAGATCTACTCAGGAAGCTTGCGGGGAAACCCAGAACAGATTTGAAGGATACATGATGGGGAGGGGGCAGTTCTGATGCATAAGGAGAAGCATTTGTGCAAATAGGGTGACCTTTTTGGATATGCCCCAACGCTTTGTTCTGTGCAGTAGCTTAATGATGATCCCTTTTTGTGTGTGAAACAATTTAAATGGTGTGACTTCTTTATAATAAGGGCTGAGCATTCTGCCATCCCCGTGGTCATGACACCAGTCTTTTCCACAGATCAGTTAGTAATGGGACCTGAACTCAAATCACAGTATGGTGTCCTGCCCTATTTACCTGGGATTCAGACTCTGGTTAACCTCTTTCTTCATTGTTCCTGTGAGGTGCTTCTTGAACAAAACACCTCAAGGTTTATAAATTGGTGAGCCCTTTCAGAATAAGAATCATTCATGTGGATCTATTCCATTGTTTTCCACAAAAATCAGTTTATTATCTAGGCTTGTGATGCATAGGATGCCACTCAGAGGTCGGTGGATAAATCAGCAGTAAATACAGCGGTAACTCGGGTTACAGACGTTTCAGGTTAGATGCTTCAGGTTACAGACTCCGCTAACCCAGAAATAGTACCTCGGGTTAAGAACTTTGCTTCAGGATGAGAAATCGTGTGGCGGCAGCGGGAGGCCCCATTAGCTTAAGTGGTACCTCGGGTTAAGAACAGTTCCAGGTTAAGAACGGACCTCCAGAACGAATTAAGTTCTTAACCCGAGGAACCACTGTAATCACAAATGCAAGCTTATCTCTTGCAAATAGCAGAAACATGGCATTGAATATTCTGTCATGTGGAGGGAAATGATTATAACGTCTGCTTCTTGTTCTCCACATTTCTCTGTAGTGTCTGAAACAGAACTGTTTTTATTGTTCCTTTTCCTCCATTGTTGCATGTCTTGTAAAGGTGTGTGAAACAGTGTGGGAACCGCTTGTGCATCCCTTCTTTCCTAAATTATGTGATGTCCTGAAGTCGCTTTTAGGTTCAAATGGCATGTTAATGTCAGTAAAGGCTGAACCCACTGAATGGGGCATGAGAAGCTGAAACCCATAAATATTTCTGTCCAGTGAGGTACTTTGTGGTTACTGAGGTAGCTCGAACTTTCAAAATAGGTGTAACAATAGGCCCATTTGCTTAAATGTCTATCTGCCACAAAACTGTATTACATGGGGATGGCATAGATAGATCTTTGGAATAGTGGAGGGTGTGCAGGTGAGAGGGATAATGAACTCTTCCCTGCCTGCAAAACTTACCTCCCTTCCCCATCTCTGCATTTTTCTGCAAAGTAGAGTACCAGTACTAGAAATTAACTCAGCTGAGCAAGAAAAACAGTTGTGGGCAGAGTTTAGGTCACCTCACTGTTACAGATTAAGGTCCAATGCTGGGGTAACCTTGAGCCAATAACCACAGCAGGGCGGAGAAAAGTATATTTTATTCAGACTGCAGTAAGAAGGTACAGGCTTCCAAAGCCTGTACACCTCCTGGGTGCCCATGAAATATTTTTATACACGTTGCTTACATCAAGCCATCAGGAGGGTAAATTGTGTTACATGCTGATTGGTTACAAAGCATTGACGTATGCATTGGCATAGATTCAAGGTATTTGCACACTATTCGGCTTTTTGCACATGTTCTTCAGTTCTGTGGTGTATTACTTCTTTATTTCTACTATTGTCACAGGGAAATGTTCCTCAACAGTACATCCAGAGGGAGAGGTAGCGATTGAAAAAGCAGAGCAAGCAATGAGTTGCCTCAGGGACAGTGGCTGCTGGCTTAAAATGGCGTTTGTCTGGTTCCGATCCTCTTCATCCCCCGTGGCCTGTTTTACTCTAAAACTCAGATATTGTCTCCTCGCTGTACAGCATTTGGGTCAGGCTCAGGCAAACGGCTCTGCCGGTGTCATGTGTAGATTTGAGTTTGTCATATGCCACAGTAACCAGTCCTTGGCTGGCAGCCATGAATTTAGGAGCTTGGGTGACTCGGCTGTGATTGGTCTCGCTAGGCCTCTTCCCACAGGCAGCCATGTATGGTTTCCTAGCAACAGCTTAGGGCAAGCTCTCATTGACTCCAGCTCATCAACATTATTCAGATTAGGAATCTGTGAATTGGAACATTCACAAGAATCCCAGTTAGGATTATTATTTCCTCCCGGTCATTTAGATTCCTAGAACCAAATAAAACTATAAATAGGGATTTTATAATTCACATGGACAGGATTACTGAGGCAGCATGAATAACCCATTGTTAGAGGTGACTTTTATTTCTGACTAGCAATATGCCAAGTGTAATGGCTGGTGAGAGTATGTTATTTGTTAGAGGGCACATTCTCACCAGACGAAAACACACAATGCAGGTGTAAAAGCAAAGTTGGTGAGGGGCATGGCCTTGGGAGGGGGTGTGGCCTAGAGAGAGTCCCAATGACCCCAAATAGGCTTGGAGTACCCTGAGATTCTCATCGCTAGTTTAGCAAGACAGTCAGATGCAGCCCTTGTTGGGAGCAGGCTGTTTTTAACATACATATGCACATATACAGGGGGGGGGGGAGGAGAGAGAGAGAGAGAGAGCGCATTAGGAAAAGAAGCCAACGGATGCTTTTGTATGGCTGTGCTGAAATGTTCCCCAGTGTTCAGTATCAAAAAAACAAACTATCACACCAAGAGAGGTTGTCGATAGGATGTTCCTAAGGTAAAGGTAAAGGGACCCCTGACCATTAGGTCCAGTCGCGGACGACTCTGGGGTTGCAGTGCTCATCTCGCTTTTTTGGCCGAGGGAGCCGGCATACAGCTTCCAGGTCATGTGGCCAGCATGACTCAGCTGCTTCTGGCGAACCAGAGCAACGCATGGAAATGCCGTTTACCTTCCCGCCGGAGCAGTACCTATTTATCTACTTGCACTTCGATGTGCTTTTGAACTGCTAGGTTGGCAGGAGCAGGGACCGAGCAACAGGAGCTCACCCCGTCGCAGGGATTCAAACCACCAACCTTCTGATCGGCAAGTCCTAGGCTCTGTGGTTTAACCCACAGCGCCACCCGCGTTCTAGAATTTGCCAAATCGAAAATTTCAATTGAAATGCTTCCCATCTTTACATCCCTGACTAACATGTTGCTTATTCTGAACCTCTATTGTTGTTTTTAATATGCGATATTTATTGATTTTAATATAGAATATTTCTACCTCACCCGCCTTCATAAAATCAAAGCAGCTTCCAACCATTAAAGCAGTGTCTGCCCCTGGCTAGCATGTCTTCCCTCATGGTGTGCAGGTAACCTGTGTTTGGCCCTCTAGCCTTCTCTATCTGGTCCTGGAGACACACAGGTCACCTAAACACAGAGTGTCAAGCCAGGAGTTTATATGCTGATACTGCTTTAATTATTGGTAGCTGTTTAGATTTTATGAAGGCTTGTGAGATATAAATGTTCTATATTAAAATCAATAAATATTCTATATTAAAACCCAGAAGTTTTCCATACCTGCTGTATAGGAAGAAGACTGAGGGAGAAGTGTCATCCTATCAACATCATTCTCATGGTATAACAATAGAAAATATTGTTCGAGTCCTGCTTGTGTGTCTCACATAAGCAGCACTTGGTTGGCCACTGTGAGAACAGGATACTGGACTAGATGAGCCATCGGCCTGATCCAGCAGGCTCTTCTCATGAAATATTGTTTTTCTATTCACTTCCATGAAATGCTGACAACGCTTAACATCAGAATTTGTTCATTTTTGACCTTCTACTTTCCTAACTTCCTTTCCCTACCCAGATCATCAACTCAGTGGTTCTGCTGATTATACTGAGCGCCTTGACAGACCCTGGCCAGTACCACTTAACAACTGCTGAATTGGGGGGTGACTTTGAATTTATGGACGATGCCAGTAAGTATACGTCATTTCATTAGTAATTTACAAGCAGATCCCCATTAAATTGAACTGGTATTGTGCCAAGACAGCACTTTGAGAACCAGGTTTAGAATTTGCACAAAAAAGAAAGCCTTCTTTAAAAAGAAAAATCTTTTGACAAATAAGCGGACATTAAAGATGAGTTTTGCGGAGAGGACTGCAACTGAAGCTGATTTATTGAAACTGGCTACCTTGTCTTTATGCTTGGAGATAACCTTGACAATGAAAGTCAGTGTAGGTTAATATAGCAGCTGAGGGAGGAGTTCTCCAGGTGCACACATTTTTTTAAATGCTTTATTAGGCGCGACACATTTTGGAACAAATCCTTCTTGGAGGGAGTCTTCGAATAACAATTTTCAATCTGTTTTGTGAACTACTGTTGCTGCTTGCAAGTGGTCACATGGAAGAAGCCATTCTAGCAGGCTGCCGTTGAGGGAAAGAAAGGAAGCAGGGTCATTCCATGGGCCTTATTCTGCCCTTCCTCCTTAGTCCTTTTTCCTTTTGCGTCCTCTCTTTTAGCTTGTAAGCCCAGGGACCAACTTGCATCTTAAATTTATTTATTTTATAAAGTGTATACATGATTGTATACTTCATTGTAAAAAAAAACACAACAACAAACTTCAAAGCAGTTTACAAAAAGAATAAAGAATAAAACAATTAAAAAATTGGTTAAAAAGAGAGTTAAAAACAACTATATAAAACATTCAGAAGAATTAATCAGTGATAAACAGATGAAAACCTACTTTCTGTAACCCCCCCATTCTTAACCCAAATCTAATTCTAACCCCCTCCTCCTCCACCTATCACACTTTATGTCAGCACAACTTAATAGGTTTGAGGTATGGTTCCCCTTGATCACATACATAGCCCAACAAGACAACAGCAGGAATCCACCAACAGCATACGAATCAATCTGGCGAACCTGATTCAAAAATACACACACACACACACACACACACATCGCTCAAACACAAAAACAATTCCCACTACAGCCAATCAAAGACAACCAACCACACCCTAAGCCACCCCAACCTCTCTCACCACCAAGGAAATACAACAAGCGAATAGTAAGAGGACCCATACAAGTAACGCTGACACAAAACCCCACACATACACTAAGTAGAAGAATAGAAGCATAACCACCCCACCCCACTTACCATTCCCCCTCCCCCTCTTTCCCCCTCTTTGTTTGTTTAAACCAATTCATGAACCAAGAACTTATACATTGGCCACTAATAATGAAATATATGTTGTAGATATTACTCCACATTTGTTATGCTATTTTTGTGATATACAAATAGTAGCCAAGAACATTATTCATATTTGTGTTCCTTTGGAAAGTATTGCAAGGATATCATTTTTGCTTCTGGGTGCTTGGTACCCAGTACTAGTCCAGTGTCAATTTATTTAATGCAGTTTGAGACATAAGGTCCCGTCCCCCCCGCCAAATCATCTGTCTGCATGTACATACAGAGCTCAGAAAATAATACTGCTAAAATGCTGCTTTGGGGCTGGGGTGCCTTGCTTCATTCAAGTCTTAGGCCAAACTAGAGGCCATCGTCACAGCTGCCTTAGATCATAAACTTTAAAAGAGTAGCATTCATGTTCCCCTGCAGCTCATTCCAGATCTCACTTGCAGCTAAGTATGTGGCAAAGGACTGCTTGAGACAAAGCAAATGAGGAATGCCAACTGTTTAGGGCAAATCATATAAGCTTACATAAAGAACAGTAGTATTGAAAGAAAAGGCAAGTACTCCAGCATTCATGGCACATTACCAAAAAAAGAAAATACACCCCCCCCCCAAAGCAAACAAGGACACAGTTATCTTAAAATAGCTGCACACATCATCACAAAGCTAGACACATCCTAGACTTTTAAGTCCTCCAGCAGAGGACGCTCATGTATCAGAGGAATGCTGGCATTATCAAAACTGAGGGAGAAGTGATTAGGCATGATACAACTTACACTGAGACCAAAGGCAATCCAGTTTTTGTCTTGTGCCAGTTCTTTCATACTTTTTTGAACGGTGGTGAGTCTTCCTTAAAAGAGGGAGGGGGGATCTGATTCCTGCACCCGCTGATAGTGCACACATTCTTCAGATGTGTATCTTTTGCTTCCTTCTGCTAATTACAAATCAAGTGTTGCCTATTTTGTCAGCGTTTCCTTGGCACCTCTCGAAAGACCTTGGGATTAGAATTAGCTGAACCATTTCACCACGTACCAAAGACTGACTGGTTGTTTCTTTCAGATATGTGCATCGCTACTGCAATTTCTCTTCTCATGATTCTCATCTGTGCAATGGCCACATACGGCGCATATAAGGTAACACATGGCTTATGGCTCCTTATGCATTCAGTCGTAACCATCCCTGCATAAAAATTGAATAAATAAAGCTGGTAGACAAAACAGCTGATAAGTTTGTGGGGAAATAACAAGCTGTCATATTTCCAGTGCCTTAACGGCATGTGGCCAACATAATGTGAGAAAACACCTTTCCCCCCCAACTCCCATGGCAGGGCCAGAAGGGCCTTCATGTTTGCAGCCATATGCCTGTTAAGGCATTCCAGATGCTAGAAAATATGTGGAAATGTCAACACAGGGGTGCCATTTGGGGAGAAGGGGTCATGATATGACTGATTTTTAATCTAAGTCTAATGAAATAGTTATCTTTGTGATATCTCTTTGTCCTTATAGTTTGGTTCTTTTGTGAACTGCTTTGAACTCTCTGGGAAAGTAAAATAAAAGTGTGTTAGAATTCTCTAGATAACCATTAAGTTTCCTCTTTCTTTCTTTCTTTCTTTCTTTCTTTCTCTCTCTCTCTCTCTCTCTCTCTCTCTCTCTCTCTCTCTCTCTCTTTAACATACAGCAACATGCAGCCTGGATCATCCCTTTCTTCTGTTACCAAATATTTGATTTTGCACTCAACACCTTGGTCGCTATTAGCATACTTGTGTACCCAAGCACAATTCAGGATTACCTGCAGCAACTGGTAAGTCCTTTTCCCCCATTATTCATTGCTTTCCTTGAGAAACTAAGGGCAAAGCTTTGCAGCATAGTTTGTTCCTTTGTTCTAAACAAAAGTTTTGTGTCACAACCCAAGGGAGGTTTGGATGAATCATGGTTCTTATCTGCCATAGTTTGGGCTTTTGCAAAAACTCTAATATTCACATGTGAAAATGCCCCAAAGCTTTTATGTCTGTATCTAACTAACTCAGTATCCAATTAAGTCCTTCTGCTAGTGCAAGGACTTCTGATTGTGTGGAGAACCCCCAGAACAAATCTAGGGCATGCAGAAGTACATGGTGACAGAAGAGGGAGGAAAAGTTCTGTTGCACAGCCAAAATCCTTGTTCTAGCAGAAGCACTTCATTGAATACCACCCCACATCTTAAAGAACCTTATGAGGTATCATTAGAAAAGTCAGTCTGACTTTGTTACATTTTACCTGCTTGAACATAGCCCTGGGTTTCAGAGCATGTGCAGAGTTCCCTGCAGAAGAGAAGCCCTGGGAGAGAACATCTTTGCCTCCGTGGAAACATCTGATCAGGAGTCCAAAATGGAGGCTAAAGCCTCAGATATTTGTGGGACTCGGAGATCAGTAAAAAACTGGTATCTTGACTGATTGTTATTTTGCCATTGACCCAAGCAAGTGCCATTTTTGGTGTCAGTGGACCTTTGGCTGACCATGAGGTTGTTCCGCCTCCTTAAAGACTCTAAACTTGGCATTACAGAAAAGTATCACAGGTTCAGACCTATCAAGCCATTGTTAAAAAAGAACTTGATGATGCCTGGATTGGATGTTTGTTCAAAGACTCTTTTCATACTTCACAGTGGGGGTCTGAAATTCCCAAATGCTCTAGGTGGAGCTATATCATCATCATCATCATCATATTTATTTATTTATTTATTTATTCATACCCCGCCCATCTGGCTGGGTTTCCCCAGACACTCTGAGCGGCTTCCAACAAAATATTAAAATACAATTGTCTGTCAAACATTAAAAGCTTCCCTAAACAGGGCTGCCTTCAGATGTCTTCTAAAAGTCTGGTACTGGTAGTTGTTTTTCTCTTCGACATCTGGTGGGAGGGCGTTCCACAGGGCGGGTGCCACTACCGAGAAGGCCCTCTGCCTGGTTCCCTGTTACTTGGCTTCTCGTAGCGAGGGAACTGCCAGAAGGCCCTCGGCACTGAATACAAGAAATTGTCAAAGCAGGGCAGATTAAACCACTACTATCTTCACTACAGTGACTAGCAATGGCTCTCCAGGGTCTCAGCAAATGTCTTTTCCATCTTTGGGTCCTGTGTTAAGCAGGGGCTTGGACCAGATAGTCTACAAAGCCGTCTTCCAGCTCTAAGATGGGAGATGCCAGGGACAGAAACTGAAATCTTATTGCTTGCAAAGCACCTGCTCTACCCTTTATGGTTCTTCCCATTTGGCGGGGGTGGGGTGGAAATGTATTATCACATTGTTATATTACACATCACATCATGGCATTATACATTCAAATATATTATGCATATAGATATGTCCATGGATCTTTACAAAATATAAATTTTATAGCAATGTTGCTTTATCCTAAAATATTTATTTATTTCATAAAATCTACAGTGTATATGCCACTGTCAGGGATCTGCCAGCCCCTGCCAGTCCAGCTCTGAGTGTTTATAGAGAGCCGCAACCTGTGTTAACAACAGATTCACCTTCGAGTGAAACTGGCAGTCCAATCTCGGGGGAGGAGCAGTTAGTGGCTGGGAGCCAGGGAGTGCCAGGGGTCCAGAGAGATAGTGGGAGACCTGGCACCACCCAGCAGACTCGCGCGGAGGGGGAAACGTCAGTTCCGATGCATGTATCACGTAGGAGGAGAAGGCGGCAATTTAGGATGCCGAAACTTTGGTGTTGGCGCCAAAACAGGAGGGAGGCACTTCCGGATTCTGCTAGTGACTGAGCAGACATGATAAGGCTGAGCTCTGCACTGTAAATAGTTTGGCACTGAATAAAAGAACTTAAAGACAAATGGCCTTGGCATTTCTATTGAACAACCGATAAGAGAACCTGACAGCCGCTTTATTGTATACAAAAATCTTCAAAGCCATTTAAAAACACATTTTAATGCCTTTGGGTACATTTTGGGAGAACTGCATAAAAAAAACTTGGAAGTGCAAAAGTCCCAATAAAAGAATGTGAAATGTAAGGCTATTGTGCTATTCACTGCTTTCCCCCTCTTTAAATCATTGGCCGCTGGAAGTAGGCTGACACACAGTGCAATCATGTTGCATGCTGCATTATAAGGCCGATGTAATTATGAAGGGGAAGAAGGATTAAAAGAGACAGAATGCACACTGCTCCTTGTCCCTTATATTTAGTTTTGCTCTGATCCTTAATTGCCAACCTGGTTACCATATGTGGACTTGTTTGTTTTAAACCCACAAGGATGCTGAATTAGCTCATAGCGGGCCAGAGAACAATGGAATAGAAGGCAGAAGGAAAATAATCTGTGCAGATTTTCTGTTTCTGCCCCCTCTAGAGAAATGTCTCTTGCTTCTTAATTCCCACCCCGTTCTCCATTGGCACGGGGTGCTAAATTCTAAATTACTTTATTTATTTTCTTCTATTTATGAATTTCTTCCCATAAAATATCTAGAATGGGTTTCACAGGAAAAAATAACAACTTTAAAAATAATCTCATATGTGAAAACAATTTCAAATCAAATAGTGATATGGACTGTGATAAAGATTAATGGCTGCATGAACTGCAATAGCTTCATCAAGCATCAAATTTGAGAAACCAGAGGTCTTACTTACAGGATCTGTTGGGATTCATCATATTAAGCACCCCATTCATAGTAGCAGTGAGCTTAATGATGTGATACTGGAATGCAAGCACTTACAAAACACTTCGCTCAAGATTTTATTTTTCCCTGTGGCAAGCGTTCTTAAAAAGCGGAAGTGGCTCCGACTCCCTCAGGGATTGGAAGAGATTCAGGGTTTTTTGCTGAGCTTGGATCCTGGCCATTCTCCTCTTTTGTTCATTTGTTTTTGTTCATAGTAAGTGCATGAGCTGGGTTACTTCAAAGAGAACTTTTACTAATGACAGGGTGACAATGACAAGACAAAGTCCTGCTTGCGCCAAGTTCTTCTTTCTTATTCTTTCCTTACAAGGCTGATGTTGATACATGTTCATTACCTAGAACATACAGGAGGTATTCTGCCATGCCTAAGATTATTGGGACAGGAATCTTGTTGTTGCAATTTTACACTCTGAAGCACCACATACATTAGAGGAAGAGAGGTCAGGAGATGTTGTGATGGCACGTGGGCTGTCTGCCTGGCAGGCAAGCAAGTGGAAGCCAGGAGGAGGACGTGGAGCTGCAAGCTGGCGAGAAGCAAGACTCTCCTCTCAGGAAGGGAGCTATGGAGGGCAACTTGCTCAAAGTCCTCACTGGTCAGCCCTGGCACCTGCCCATAAAAAAGCAGAACTTATCTCCCTCAACTATCACCTGGCAGCAGCCATTCCATCAGGCTACCTCAATGGGCTCATTAGAGGTTGGATGGCCACCTGTTGTGGATGCTCAGTTGATATTCCTGCTTTGCAGGGGGTTGAACTAGATGACCCCATGATTCTATGTCTCTCTAAGCCAGTGATGGCTAACCTTGACACCCCAGATGTTTTGGAACTACAACTCCCATCATCCCTAGCTAACAGGATCAGTGGTCAGGGATGATGGGAGTTGTAGTCCCAAAACATCTGGAGTGTCAAGGTTAGCCATCACTGCCAAGCTTTGCCAAAAAGACAGCTCCCTCAAATGCTTCCTGCCTCTGAACTGTTTCTATGCCAGGGGCTCATTATGCACTACACTATAATAATAATAATAATAATAATAATAATAATAATAATAATAATAATAATTTATTATTTATACCCCGCCCATCTGGCTGGGTTTCCCCAGCCACTCTGGGTGGCTTTCAACAGAACATTAAAATACAGTAATCTATTAAACATTAAAAGCCTCCCGAAACAGGGCTGCCTTCACCTGTCTTCTAAAGGTCTGGTAGTTGTTGTTCTCTTTGACATCTGAAGGGAGGGCGTTCCACAGGGCGGGTGCCACTACCGAGAAGGCCCTCTGCCTGGTTCCCTGTAACTTGGCTTCTCGTAGTGAGGGAACCGCCAGAAGGCCCTCAGCACTGGACCTCAGGCTGAATGATGGGGGTGGAGACGCTCCTTCACTACTTAAGAACTGGCACCTGAGTTTGTTTTCTTCCTCTTCCTTCCCTGGCCCTTTCACTTATGTGTCGTGTTTTTTAGATTATAAACCTGTGGGCAGGGATTGTCTTGTTTTAATTGGCTCTGGTAGCTTTTTTTGGTGGAAAAGCGGGACACAAATACTCTAATTGTGGGGTCCTTACAGTTCTGTCACTGCTCCATTCCCTTACTTCTGGGTACCACCATGGGGTCTTGGACATGAGCCCCATCTGCACAGTGGTTTTCCAAGTGGATCTCCCTGTTGATCGCTACAACTACGGTAGTGATCACTCACCATTTTGCCCAATGGCTGTCATCCGAAGCCACGTACTTCTCCTTGCAGCAGGGTATAAACAAAACTCACCGCATGGTCCAACTTTCAATTGGGTTTGTTTTCCCAGCTTCAAAACAAGGCGGTGCTTTTATGTAACCTAGCTGAAGAAATTCCACATTTAGTTATACAGCACTGCCAGTAAATGGTTGCATCAGTAAATATTTCTTCATGTGTTTAACATGTGGACCTGCCACACATCTGGACTGCCCAAATATTCAGCAGCAAATCATTTGTCCATTCATCTGCAGTATAGATTAGGACTTTACTGCTTTTCTTGTCCCAGTCATATATTTTAGCACAATCTTGATGTTCAATTACTTCATCTTTTTGAATTCTGACTTTGGGGCAAGTGCTGCTTTGTATATGGACAGCATAAACGCACACAAATTCCAACATAAATGTTGCCAAATCTTGGCAGTAGCTTCCTAGTGAACTACATGGATGACAGAAGCCCTGCTGACCCACTAAGGATACCCAAAAATGATTTACCATTGACCCAACTACATTTTGTAAGAATCATTCTGCGTTCCTTTGTGCTGTGATCTTACTGTGCATTCAAAGGTTAACCCACTTTTTACCAGTATCATTCCACATGGTTTTACTATTTTCGCGATTCAAATAACACTCAACATTTGTGTGTGAAATACAGTATCCTTTACCTGCTTCTAAGCTGGCAAAGTGATAGTGCCAGTTAAACAGGAGCTTAGTTGCAACTTATTTTGCTTTCCCCAATGAACTTAGGTGGTCCTTGTCCACTTAGTCCCTTCTTTTTAACCCACATTCTGGAAACAAGGTGTAGATGTGAATAAGTTGGGAGGGGAATAATCTTTTCCCATAGGTCTGGATGTTTATGGGGAGCCCTTGGACTCAGCTACATTAGCAAAGAAAAAGTGCTTTATATGTGTTCTTTATGCATTCTGACACTGTGACACCAGATGGCGCTGTGGAGTTCCATTTTTTTGCCAACCCGATTTCTCATACAAAGTTTGCAACGCGTTAAACCGAAACGCTTCTTTGATATGTGTAGATCCAGCCCTTGTTAACAGTCCTGTGCGGCACCTTTAAAGATCAACCTTTTAGGCTGCAATCTTGAACACACTTATTAGGGAGCAGTCCCCGTGGAATTCAGTGGGTCTTATTTCTGAGTGATGTATGGTTATTGTGGCATTAGCCCTCATTAGAAATTGAGGTGGTGGGGACCCCTTCTGGTACTGTGCTTGTGCATCTTTCAAGCTTAGCATGGGAGGTGGCAGACTTCATTTTTTCACATCCTTAACTCAGGCTGCCCCAGTATATTCATATCCAGTGTCTTAGTAAAAATGGAGTATGTTAACAAACAGATGAAAAGGTTGTTTAGGCAAGTGACATTATGTTTTGGTGTGTAAGGCTTTTGGATAATTTCCCTTCTGCAGAGGCAAAGCCAGAAGCGATCAAAATACTAGACCAGAACAAGAATAAGATGTATTTGTTTTTTTTAAAGAAAGAAGCCGAGAGCAGAGTTGTGTAACATTTATCTCCAATCTGTTACACGCCATCTGGTGAGATGAAACCATTGGAACACTTCAATGAAATTCAAGAAGAAGAAAACTTCTTGCCAGCAGCTGGCAAAAAAAGAAAGAAATTAATGCAAACAGGAGTATATATTTGTCTTGATTCAGCCTGAATGAATTTGGCAATAATACCAAAGAATTAACAATAGCTTCAGAAACTCTGGGGAGAAGTTCTTCCATGTCCCCAACCCCTAACCCCAGACATTATTTCAAGGCACGGGGAAAACATTAACGGTAGGCCCCACTGGTGCCCTTGCAGCTGCCCAAGAATGCCATGTGTTGACCAACAGGCTACCAATAAATAAATAACGGCCTTATATTGTCATGTAAAGTATTCTCTAACAAGGGAGGTGCAGGATTATTATTACTAATTTTTCTTGTTTTTCTTTTTTGCAGCCTGGTAATTTTCCCTACAAGGAAGATATTATGTCTGTCAATCCCACATGCCTAATTGTGATTATTCTGCTTTTTATAAGTATCACCTTGGCTTTTAAGGTAAGCATGTATCTATAGAAACAAAGTTGTTGGAATGCATGACCATTCATCTCCCTGCGCAGCAGTAGTTGTGAACCCAGGAAGACTGAAAAAAGCAGGGGTCACAGAGACAGTGACTTAGAAAACACCATAGCTACCAGAGGGGCTGGCTCAAGAAGTAGAGAACCTCACATTTCCTGAGAACTGAAGTTGGCAGTGGGTCTTCCTTTTGGGTCTTTTCTCCCTGCACTTTCATGGAAAATTATTTTGAAGCATCCCTGAGCTTCAGGGGTAGCTATGCAGATGCTTACAGAGTTGAGATGTTCTATAGCAGTGGTGGGGGACCTTTTGGACTCCCAACTCTCATCAACCCCAGACAATGGTCAGGGATGATGGGAGTCTAGCAACATCTGGAGGACCACAGTTTCCCTATCCCTGTTCTAAAATTCCGTGCCTATGCAGAAGTTCCCATGCTGCTTTTTGAATTGGATCCATGAAATAGCTGTTCCAAGCGAAGCATTGTAGAGGAATCTTCAGGAAGCAGAAGAGCATGTTCTCATTTTGAAATATGACCCATGATTACCTGCAGTCAGCATGCAAGAGAGGCAAATGACTGCCTTTTGTCTAAATCTTGATTGACTGCTCTAGCAAGAGTATGATAAGCAGCAATCAAGAGTGTGAGAAGCTGCTGTTCCTTAGCCCCACATTCCCAGTGGTTGTTGTAGAAATATAATGGTTAAATGTGTGGTTGCCCTGTGGATTTGCTAGAATGAGCCACCAGCTGTGATGCACAAGTTAGCTAAGCTTGTATGGTTGGATTTTCGGTCCCATTTACTTCAAGAACATTAACTGGCTTAAATAAAAGTTTTCTGTCATAACAGGTTTTGCTGTTCAGGCTGAAAGTAGGTCAAGATTATCTCATTTATTGGACTACCCTTTTGTTATTTGGAAATGGAAAACCCTTCAATGGGCAAAAATGGAGAAAGCAAGGCCAAGGCTGTTATTTTTTAATTGGGAAGGTGGACATTAGCCTATATGTCCATTATAATGGCTGTATCATTTTTTTGTTCCTTTGACTTGCTAAGTGAGAGGTACAAACTTGATGCATAAGTTCAATCAGCTTCTTGTATTCTCATTTGCATTCCTTCTGTTTTGCATAAACCATAAATGTGCTCTGCAGATTTATGGAATCTGTATAATGAAATGAAATCCATAATCAAGTGCAGCATGTCATCCACCATTGATAGATATAGCATATAGCAACATTTCCAGGAAATGAAATGAAACAGTACTGCATTTCAGTATTTCTGAGTTCATTCCCTGTTCCTAATAAAAGCACCTGTCAAGTAGCAGAGGCAGTCTGACATAATCATTGGGGATAGAAGCAAAGGACAGGTATCTCGAAAATAGACAGAATGGCAGACGTATAGGCCACAACTTTATTTCTGCTGGAAAGTTATTCAGCTTTTTAATTTCAAAGAGAGTTGAAGGCGATTTGAAAGCAGCTTCCCTTCTCATTGTGAAAACACACTTTTGTCGCAATTGTTGCCCCTAACAGGTTTTGCAGGGTTGGATTTTTAAAAATACCTTCCAACTATGTTAACCAGAGGCAAAAGTGGTATGATTGTTTACACCACAATCAATGACCCACTCTTTCAAATCACCCAGCGTTCTGTAAAATATTATCTGTATCTAGACATAATTGGAGCAGCTAAATGTTGCCTGTAGTTCTTCAAACACATCTTCTACCACAATCCCCAAAAGCATCCTAAAATAAAACCTTTTAGTTTATTTTCTAGAACATATGTTCTTAATTTTTTTTTTATACCTTTTTCTTGTACTGTCAGACTGGAATGGATCATCTGGAGCCAGAACACTCAACTTTATAAATGGAGCAAGATATTATTTTCAAACAAAATGGAATGAAATTTTACTTCTATCCTGAAACACTGCAAAGACAATGCAGAGTAAAGAATTTTGTCATGGCCTTGATCAGCCCCGTTCTGCTTTGCATCTAGACCATTCTCTTGCCTTCCATTTTGTTTGAATTTTTGGTGGTTATCTCCCATTTCTTATTATGACTTTGCATTCCATGTATATCTGAATTATCACTGAGTTTGCCTTTAGCTTACGTCAGCTGTCACCGATGGTTTGTAGGCCTGTGGGCAGATTTGAATGTTTTAGCAAATGCCATGGCTTTAATCTTTCCCGCACCCAATGGATCAGCGCGCTTCCCTGAGAGACAGAAAGAGAGAAAACATGCATGCACACACTTTACTTTTACAAACAATCTGGATAAAAGTCTGTTCAAATAAGAATTAGTCTGTGAAAAGCACGTAGAGTTGAAAGAGGAAGTCACTCTTCCAACTTCCTCCTTCAGCTCTATGTACTTTTCCAGTGCTGTTTTTCTAGAAAGGCAGGTGCTGGAACTCACCAAGAACATCTCCCTTGTTTCTCATGTAATGGCAATGGCGCCCACCAGAGAGCTGCCGGAACTGAGTTCCAGTGAGTTCCAGCTGGATAAAAAAAAGCCCTGTACTTTTCAAAGGAGAAAAATGTAACCGCACACACAATCTCATTAGGTCACAGGTGAGACTTCAAAGGTACCACCAGGTGATGGTGATTCCTGACCTAAGTCTGGGGATGATATTTTAGTTTCCAATAACAGAACTACTGAATCTTCTCTTTATTTTAATTCCTGGTGCAACTCTCATTACCGCACGGTGAAAATGCTACATTTTCAAGGCATTAATGATGAGATAGTCTATGGATACATTTAATGTCTTTTTAATACGGCAGTGTTGGAAAGTATTGATCAGTAGCTAGAGGACTGTGCTCAGCTTGGTCAGTCAAAAATTAAACAAGCTTTGGAAACCCTTGCCAGAATACATAACTCCTCAGACCTAGAAGATGACAAGTGCTCTGGCTAGCTTCTTTTTAATAGTCTCTGCCAACAAATATTTCCAACTTTGGTAGACCAACAAGTTCCATGACTGAGATGTTCTTTGTAGGAAGTTCTAAGTATTTTTTATTCAGTATATTTTTCCCCTTGCCCTATCCTTTTCTTTTAGGGTAGACAACAAGCATTTTCCTTTCTGTTTACACACAATATTTCAGATCTTTGAAGACTTGTTGGCTTTTTAAAATTTTCCTCCGTCCTGCTACTGTTCTCTTCTCTCCAGTATAAACGATTGCTTTTATTTACTTACACAATTTAAATCCCAAACTCAAAAGTTATGATTGCTCTTCTGCAATATACTTTTGGACCTGAAAATTTGTCCAGCTAGAGGAAAATAATATTATTTCCGAGTTTTGGCTATGCTTCTGCTAAATGCACTCTGGAATGAGATTATGTTTCTTTGTAACCATATTGCATTGCTGACCCAGTACCATTTGCGGGGAAAGTATAAGCCTCAACTCATTTTCTCAGCAATGCTATTTTTAAGCCACTTACCCCGTCCCCTCTTATACTTGCTTGTATGAATTTTCCTTCCTCCCAATCCCACCCAATATTTCTCTGCTGTCAGCAAATTTCACAAGGCCTGTATACTGAAAATTTGTTTTGAATTAGTAAAAGTTCTGCCAGGCAGGGGGAAGATTCACACGTGCTCTTCAGGGGAAAAAAGGGGCAAGGAGCAGCTATTCTGTTTGAAGTGTATGTCTGTCTTACTTTTATTAAAGATTCGTTTTAAATTTGCCATTGTTTATGAGCCAACAAATGAAGCCCACTCTGTGTTAGTAGCCCTTTAAAGCCTTGTAAAAACCAAACCACTGGATCCCATTAATCTTTGGCAGGCAGCAGAGCACTGCTTTGTGGTTTCCTGTACATAGAGAGTGTTTTATGTTTGGCCATTTCTACTTTCTTCTGCTGTATTCCTTTTTTTGGAAAGGGGAAAAAAAAACTTTTACCACATTGCATTTGCTTAAACCAAGATGAAATTGCCTCCCTCCTCTGCATTTACTCTCAAAAACACAGAAGCATTTGAAACAAAGTATGACCAATTAATTTTTTTATACTCATCATGGTATATAAGGTTACAGTCATTTTACAACTGGGAAAAGGATGGCGCTACTGAAATTGAACTAAATAATAGGGAGTTAAATTATGCAGCTCTTTAACTGTATTCCAGGGTTTTTGCCTTACTTCCTTAGAAGAGAGTGTACAAGTTCTGTTTAAAATGCAATGTATAGACAGTGAAGGCATGCTCTGTTCGTTTATTTAAAATATTAAAAGGGCCCAAGGACCTGATGATGTTGAAATTTCATGTTCTTAATTTATGTAGCACTAATAGGCTCATTTGCGCTTCGAGGCCCCCAAGCACCCCCAAGAAATGAGACACAGTGACACAGGATTTTAGTTTAAGTTATTGGGCAAAATTTAGGCCTCAACTTTATTGAATACAGAATGTGAGTGGTATTCGCTTAGGCATTGGAATCACCAGACTATATCGGATTCCTAACCGCGTTCACGGTGAATCCGATAACAAGGGTGAAGCGCCGCGAGCAGGAGCAAGCACCACCCTTGCAGGCAAGCTCGAGCTCCCCTCGGTGCCCCCGTGGGGTCTTGGTATGGCCCTAGGCCCACTGCGGGGTTTCAGACACGACCCAGGTCAACCCCTGATTCCTTTAACGGAATACCCTTGAGCTTGGAGCAGTAGGTGATGGCCGCCACCTCCCCTCCCCACCATTGCTGATCCAATGCCTAACCGCCCAACCTTACAAAGTTGTGACGATTGCTGTGGTGGTAGGCGAAAACCAAATGGCCCTGCCAATTCACCAGATGGAAAAATTCCTACCAGGCCCCCATTAAAAAACAGGCGACCAACTAAGTCCATAGCAAAGCCAGAAAGACCTAAATAAAGGGAGGGTGGGCGGGGGATCCGCTGCGTGAAGGCAAAGAGGACCGGCAAACGACGTGCAGGGTTATATATTGTTCCCCAGCCGCCCCCCAAGCCAAGTGATTGGCTTTAGGGCCCAAGTAACTGGGGAACGACCAACTGGAGTGGAGCAGGGCATGGCCCTGCCCACCTCAGCAGGTGGGGGGTGCTCTAAGGGCCCAAGTGCAACACAATCCCTCTTTGATGATGAATCGATTTCACACATTATACAGATGGCTGGTTCAGAGGTAAATGCTATCTTCATATTGCATGAATAAACTGCAGTAAGCCTCATATTTGTACACCTCCCACTCCTTCTCAGGCGCGCAGAAGAGAAAGCGATCAAAATCTGTTGCTTTCAATTTTAAACTAACTAGGGTTCCCAATTACAGTGGACCCTCGACTTACGAAGGTAATGCGCTCCGACGGGACCGTCGGATGTCGAAAAAATCGTAAGTCGAGTCCCCATAGGAAAGCATTGGGCGAAAAAATTTCGTACGTCGAAAAAAACCCCATCTAAACTTCAGAAGTCGAGGAAACCCTATCTAAAACGGCCGCGACTTCCTTTCGGAAGTCGAAAAAATTCGTAGGCGCGCAGCCACTTTGATCCCTCGTAACTCAAAAAATACGGAAGTCGGGTCACTCGTAAGTCGAGGGACCACTGTATATCCGATTATTACATCCACAGAGAACTTTGGTAAATTTAAACCAAGGCTATTTCATTTAAACCAAGCCCAGAATCAAACCGTGATTTATAAACCTGGCTTGATCACTAACCATGGTTCGTAAACTTACTGGAGTTTCCCAACTTCCAACATAATCTAGCTGGCTTGAAATCAGAAATCCCTGCAGTGAATGGGGTTGGGGGTTCAACGTGAAGCAGGCTTGAACGGAGTCCGACTGAGGCAATCTGCTTTCTGAAGCACCCAATCAGGGTCCAAACCAATCTTGCACGACCCTAGATTTTGGCTCTAATCCTATACACACTTGCTTCTATGTAAGTCCCATTGATCTAAATGAGGCTTACTTTTGAGTAGACAAAGACATACATAGGATTGCTCTGTTTACTCCAAGCTCTCGAAGGCAAAGGCTAAAGTAGATGGATCTTAAAAATGTTACAAAACCAGAAAATGCAGAGTTCAGAGAGTCCAGATCCATATCCCTTTACCTTTTCCCCAAGGACGTCCAAATGTAGGCCATAACCAAAAAATGCAGGAATGCTAAGCTTAAGCTGCTCCCGAGCCAATGTATTAGGACAAAATTACAACTGTTATGTTAAAATCACAGCAACCTAGGCTTCTCACTGTTCTGCAAACATTTTTAAACCTTTGCTGCTGGAGTCACTATTGTTCCACCTACCAGTGCTTGCAGCTAAGCCCCCAAAGCATGTTGTTACTTTGTAGTAGTTCCGTATAAACCAAGCAAACAAAGTTTTCCTAACCAAGGAGGTCACCAGCTCACCCACAACAGGCAAATGGAAGCCAGAGACACCACCTACGCGTGCTTGGGAAGATGAGCAGCTAAAACCAGTATGCTGGCCAAATGTCTTGGACACACACAGGCATATGCCGAGCCCTTGCAATGGAAACTCATTTTGCCCCAGCAAATTTCCTGCTGACTTGTCCCGAAAAGCCTTTTATTCCACTGAAAAACCATTAGGCTGAGTCACTGACCTATTTTGCAGTGCATACCTTGCCTATCCAAAAATAAGGGAGTGAATTTTCACTTGCAGTTATACAGATCTATGGTAAGAACACACTTAGAATCCTGTGTACAGTTCTAGTTAACTCACTTCAAAAAAAGGATACTGTGGAGCTGAAAAGGGTTCAGAGAAGGGCAACCAGAATGATCGATGAGATGGAGAAACGCGGCAAATGGCCCCATATGGATCGTTTACAACATTGTGGGGTTATGTTCTTATGAAAGCACTATACTGTATATATTAAAGACTGAATATCAGCCTTATAAAGTACAAAGTGTTCTACAATCTAGATCACTCAGCCTCCCTAGAACACTGTAAAATATAAAAGCAGCCAATTATTTTTGCACGCCACAAATTAAAGCTGAGAGTCAGCAATTTGCCTGAGGGTCACAAAGTGAGTTTATTCATGGATGAGCAGGGATAAAAACCACAGAGGTTGATGCCAAATGTTTGCTACTCATGCTTAGAATGACAGATGTTGCTTAAGGGAAGGAAGCCTTAGAAGAACCCAATTGCAATTAATTGCTATGTATGCTTATTTCACATGCAGCAATTATGTACTTTCATTTTATTTTAATATTTAATACTCTGCACTTCAATCCCTATGACGGTACTTAGAGCAACTTCCAAAGTTAAAAGCCATAAACAATAAAATCAGTATAAAGAAACAAACAGCCAGAGACCAAGCAGCATGGCAGTAAAAAGATGTACAGTAGATCTATTCTAGACACAGGGTCTTTTCTCTTTTTCTACATAGAAGCATTTTCCACATAAGAAGGTGCAAACCATGAGGAGGAACCATTGTCCCCTTAACAGCTTGAAATACTATTATTTGGAGTCAGAACCTGCTATCTCTTGGAATTACTTTCATTTATTCATGGGAAACTAGAAGCAGCCGTGCATATATACCCACTGAAGCGTACATCTAAATTATGAATCTGTTCAAAAACCGGTGTATCTTACACCTCCCTGTTGAATGTACTCCTTGTGGCAAACTCAGATAATATATACAGAGCCAGTTCAGATGTGATGCTAAACTATGGTTTAGCATTATGGGCGCAAACCATGGCAAGCTTTGGGTTTCCAGTTCCCTGTGGCATGAAATTTAAAAAACAACAACACAGCTATAACATTTTCTTTTCATGGGAGTGGGTAAAATTTGCAGGCAAATTTTCTAGGGTGGATGAAGCCTGCCAAATTTTAGGCAAAACAAGTCCAGAGGATTTTGTGCTAGGCACCTTGTTTGGGGAGGAATAGCTAAAAGGGATTTGCTTTCCAGGTAAAATCTTCCATATAGATGACAAGCCCCCCTGTCAAAATGGAGCTCTCCCCAGTCTTGTGCTTGTTGTCCCTTCCCCCATCACCCACTCCCTGGTATGTTTAGAGACGTGACTTTTGCTTTAATGAGATATTTGTCTGCAGCATTTTTTGACATCAGGATAGCTGAGGTGCAGCGAAGTATTTCAGGAGTCCATGCTTTGAGTTGCACTGCTTCATAGAGATTCTCCTTCATCTCTCAGAGGCCAAAAATCCCTCTGAGGCATCGTACTTCACCTGGGAGTTCTCCAGATATCACATCCATACCAACATCTGTTAAGTCTTTTAAAGCATTGAAAGCAGCTGTGCAAATAAGTCTATACAGGTTGAATAAATCCACAGAAATTTTTAGAAGCCTCCCTGTTGACATCTTCAAAAAAGGACTTACTACAGCTTTTTTCTCCTGTTGAGGAAGCCTTGCCTTCACAATGCATTTGCCAAACATGCCTGTCAATGATTTGAACCCCAGTGCATTGAGGCCCTAGGGAAGGGGCGCATCAAAATAGTCATGCTCCATGACATCCATGGGCTACCAAGGGGTGAAAAAATATATCCACAAATAGAAACTCCAGGACTTTTCCAGCTGACAACTTCTTCTCTGTCTGGTTGCCTGCAGTCAATTTGGACTCACCATTGGTAACTCAGCTTTATGGTACCAAAATGCTCACCTGTTTTGGTTTTTTGCTACAACCAGCTACAACTTGGACAGCCTACAAAAAAAAATCAACTTCTTAATCATCATGTTGCAATAAAGAATGTGTGGTAAAGAAAATCTGTTACAAATTCAACACATCTTCTTTCTCTGCCTCTTTTCCCTCGCGCAGGCTTACCTGATCAGCTGCGTATGGAACTGTTATCGATACATTAACAACAGAAACAACTCGGATGTCCTGGTCTACATTACTACTAATGACACAGCGGTAAGGATGTCAAAATTAAATGGGGCTCGGACGGCCTTTGGGTGTGCAATGTTTGTCTAGCCCGTTGCTGTTGACTTCTGTTTCCAGTTACTTTTGGGGAGCCCCCATTTCTGATGCACTCGGGATGATGGTAGCACCTAGTACAGGTACTGCAATATCCTCTGGACCAAATGCCCCATCAGTGCATTGGTGTAATGTATTGCTTAACCACATTGTAAACTGCTGCTTTCCAGAACTGATTCACGCAAACAGGATAGGCAAGCGTGGTTCCCTCTCGTGCAAATTGCAGCTGAGTGATGAAGGGCTGTCAGCCAAACCAGTCTTTTTGCAAAAGAGATTAGAGTAATTCATCAACTGTGGTTAAATGGAGCCTCCTCTCATGGCTCAGAGGCAATATGCTTGCTTCGGAACACCATTTGCTGGGGCATGTGAGGGTTCAGCAGGTTCAGGCACAATAGGAAACAATGGTTAAATTAACCCTGGAGGTGTTGAATTGCAGCGTGATAAAAAGGGAGGGGGCAGCATGAGAACAAAGCGCGCAGGCACAAAACTGATGCATAACTCCCTTAGTAAAGCCATAGTACACCCAAGGGATGTTCAGTTTGCATTCTTTTACAACCACCAGGCACAGAACTGTGTCTGTGCTATCCGTGTTGTTTTGTGGAAAATAAGACAGCTTTCAAACAGTTCTTGACCCTCTGCCTGCTCCAAGTCCTCTTCCTTCCTTAAACATTCTGTGGTCCCTGGAATCTAGGAAGCCCTGGGGGAAGAGAATGTGTCACAGTGACAAGTCCCTACCCCAAACATTGATGTATCCTATTCCGGAACATTTTAATGTCATTTCAGCAATAGAGCTGCTTTGTTATAACTAGGACCTCTGATGGTCCACACAAATGTGTTGGAAGAATCCAAGGTTCTTCCTCACAATCTCTGCTGCAGATGAGGAGCTATCAGCCATTTTCTTGGATATATTATCTTAATGGGTCCCAGATGATCTCGCTGCAGCACAGTATATATTTTATGCAACTGTATCTGCTAAACGTATGCTGTTTGCCTAAAGAGGTAACCCTTTTATTTTCCTAAAAATCATAGAGGACTTCTGTAATTGGGCAGCTATATACCCGTGCACATGGAAAATGTACAAATGTGCGCTTAAGAATGTTTTGGCAGCGCAGTGAATTTGAGGTTATAAATTATCTCAGGGCGGTCCAGCTTCCATCTGTAATCACTCCAGGGTGGTTTCTAATGGAAATGCTCATAGATAAACATTTAGGTTGCTTCCTGCCCAGGCGAAGAGGGAGGCACTCTGGAGTCTACTTCTTGACAGATGATAATGCATTAAGGAAAGCTTAAACAAGCGGCACATGGCCTGTGTGCTTCAGACAGAATCTCCAAACCATGTTCTGGTTTGTAAAAAACCAGAGTAGCATGCTTGTATTCTAAGAACAACAATGTTAATGCAGGACATAGTTCTCCCCAAGTGCTAGAACGAAGAATACAAGGTATGGAGTCCTTCTCAGAGTAGTGGCATGTTCACAGGTCCACTGTGGGGGCTAGTGCCTGCCATTCCCAATGATCACTAGCAGTTCTGGGGGCAAGCAGTTCTCTTGCTTCTGAAGTTTTTGTTATTTTTCTACCGGGATGGTTTTATTCGCACTTATTAATCACTTTTATTTGCACTACCCAACCCAAAATATTGGGGACGTGAGTGGCGCTGTGGGTTAAACCACAGAGCCTAGGGCTTGCCGATCAGAAAGTCGGCGATTCGAATCCCTGCGACGGGATGAGCTCCTGTTGCTCGGTCCCAGCTCCTGCCCACCTAGCAGTTCAAAAGCACCCCAAAAAGTAGATTAATAGGTACCCGCTCCAGCCGGAAGGTAAACGGTGTTTCCGTGCTCTGCTCTGGTTCGCCAGAAGCGGCTTAGTCATGCTGGCCACATGACTCAGAAGCTGTACGCCGGCTCCCTCAGCCAATTAAGCAAGATGAGCTCCGCAACCCCAGAGTCGCCCACAACTGGACTTAATGGTCAGGGGTCCCTTTACCTTTACCTTTACCTTTAACCCAAAGTATTGTGTACAAAATAGTACAAAGTTTGAAGCTGGTGAAAAACCGAAATAGAATAAAAACCTAAAAACACATTTGTACATCTAAAAGACAGGTCTAACGCATTCTACCCACTGAAAGATATATAGAGCCCTCCAAAGTAAGGGCCAGAGCCCTAGGTAAAGAAAGAAAGAAATGTTTGCCTGGTGCCTAAAAGTAGATAGCAATGTTGGCAGCCATACCTCCCTGAGGAGAGCATTCCTTAAGCAAGGAGCCACCACTGAAAAGGCCGGTTCTCATGTCGCCATTCACCACACCTCCCCCGGAAGGGGCACATGGAGAAGGGCTCTGGATGCTGAATGCAGGATCCAGATTGGTTCACGTGGAAGGAGGTGGTCTCATTAGGGTCCTGAGCCACACAAGGCTTTATAGGTCAAAACCAGCACTTTAAAATGGGTTTGTGGTTAGTGGAATGGTTTCATTGAAATGTATTTTTAATGTTTTGCCTTTTAACCTTTTTTTGTAAGCTACTAAGAGGCTGTTTTATAATAACTCACTAATATGTCAAATAATAAAAATGACAAATGGACGGGGCATGCTTGCCTTTTTCCATACTTGTTTTTGTTTCCAATTCCACTTGCATTTAATTTGACTGGACAGGCAGAGCCTCATAGCTCCCTATGCATGATGCAGCAGCCCCATCAATCTGCACTAATCTGCTGGTGTCCCTGGGTGGTCTTTTAATATGTTTGTGTAGCCGCAGATACAGCACCACAATAGGGCTTGGGGTGGGGGAGGGAACCTAAAGTGAAGCAGGTGGTCAGTTTAATGACCTGGCCTCTCATGTTTCTCCGAAGCTCTTGACTATTTGCTCCATTACAATGCTTGGCTGAAGGAAACAAAGGTTTGCTGCTGCTGCTGCTGCTAGCTCTTCACAGCTGTGCTGGTGTGGAAGGAATGTCTCCTGAGACAAAACAACAAGAGGACTGAGAAGCAAATGTCTGATTTATTTATTTTTTTAAGTGCAGTTTTGTTTAAACCCAATATGTCTGCAACATGTTGCGTGTGTGTGTGCTGCTCTCTCCTTGTTGAATTTAAAGTTTGGAGTTGCTAATCTTTAGAGGTGTTGAGCCCAAGTCCAGCCTTAGTAGCACTGATTCTGGAATTGCTCCATCAGCCACCATGAACAAAGGTGTGGCAAAAGGGAAAACAGTTAACACTTGGGGATGTTCCAGCCTGATGCTGTAGATCAGCTTTTGGTTCCATGTCAGAAACGTTTACAGTGCATCAGCTCAAATCCACAACTGCACTTGGCCTCCCACGCCTCTTCCTTATACTTCTGTTTTCATTATCTTGCTCTTTTCCTCGCCTCCTCAGCTATGAAGAGCGAGGATTCAGCAGCAGACTCTGGCCCATACTGGGTGCCATTTCCAGACCATTTGTGTACTGCCTGGGTTCTAGCCAACAACAGATGGCAGCTTACACGACCAATATTTCCATTTCCCTGCCCCCGGCAGCCCTCAGAAAGCTTGGAGCAACCTACTGAACGTAGTTGGATGTGTTTTATGGGACTGCTGAGTGGGAGGGTTAGATTAGAAACTGCCTGAAGTTGACAACCTTTTGTGAGTAGTGTAAGATTGTTTACCCAATTCACTGTCCAGCCAAATTATAGGGTTGCTAGGAAGAAAAACTGGGGCAGTACCATGTACCAATCCCTCAGCCCCTTGAAGGAACAAAAATGGGATACAAATGTATTTATTTACATTACTTTTATATACCACCTTTTTTCTTCCAAGGAGCTCAAGATGGTATACATGGTTCTCCTCCTCCCCATTTCAAACTCACAACAACCCTGTGATGTAGGTGATAATAATAATAATAATAATAATAATAATAATAATAATAATAATAATAATATTTTATACTCCGCCCATCTGGCAGCTCCCAACAGAATATTAAAAACACGATCAAACACCAAACATTAAAAACTTCCTAAACAGGGCTGCCTTCAGATGTCTACTAAAAGTCAGATAGTTGTTTATTTCCTTGACATCTGGTGGGAGGGTGTTCCACAGGGCAGGCGCCACTGCCGAGAAGGCCCTCTGCCTGGTTCCCTGTAAGCTCACTTCTCGCAGTGAGGGCCAGAAGGCCCTCGGAGCTGGACCTCAGTGTCCGGGTTGAACAATGGGGGTGGAGACGCTCCTTCAGGTATACAGAACCGAGGCCTTTGAGGGCTTTAAAGGTCAGCACCAGCACTTTGAATTGTGCTCGGAAACGTACTGAGGCTGAGAGGCAGAAAACCTGGTAATGGATTCGCATGAGTCTTTGTGGATTTTTACATTTTCAAAACTGACCCTTTCCTTTTTGCTTCTCCCCAGGTGCTGCTGCCGCCCTATGATGATCCTGCAAATGGCGCTGCCAAAGACCCCCCACCCCCTTATGTGTCTGCATGAGGAGCTGTGTGTGCGAGCGAGTGTGTGTGCGTGAAATGTACCTAAAGAACAAATAGCTTTACTTTTCACGACACCTGAGCAATAGATTCTTTCATTTTTCAGGACAGGTGTATTATCTCCCAGGTTGTCTTTATTGCTATTTTGCTGTAGATTATTCAAAAGAAAAACCTATTTGCCTAAAGCAGCATTGAATTGGCTTGAGAACCATTTTGATTAGCTAAAGTGATAATCGTTGCAATGTAGGTTTGTTTTGGGGTGTTTTTTTTCCACATCTCCTGCAAATCTAGAAAATCTATAGGGGTATAAACTGTGGAGTGTGGAGTTTTGTTTCTCTTGTCTTCTTAATTTCCAGATCTTGCCTCAGGTTGAGACATTGTCCTTTAATCCACAATCATAAAACAAAACAGAAGGTACCCAGAACAGTTGAGCTTATATTTATTTCATCAGGAATATTTGGGATCTTTTTAAGCAGACTTCTCAGCTGTGGTAGCGAAAGCTTGTGTCTTCAAAGCTCAAAATTTAACAAAGTGGATAGCTACGCTGAGGTTTGAAGAAACAAATTTTCATCATTCTACAGCAGAACTGTGGTTGAAAACACAATTCCTTTTATAAAGGTCTAGCTCAGCTATTAATAAAAAGGAAAAGATCGCTTTGAATTGTGCTCTAAGCGCAAATGAGCTTTCTGACTGGCTGATCGCTCAGAAATGTGGGCTGATGTAGAGCTAATGTGTGTATTGGAGGAGCTCTGGGCATCAAGATTAGATTGAACTTTTTACGACAGAAATGTTGGCTCTTGCAAGCACTTTGACCTACTACCCCCCCCCCCGCCCTAGAATTGGCCAGTTCAGCTGTACGTGAGACCACTGCCCCCCCTTTTTTTCTCCTTTCTCTTACCAGCGGTCTTAATGTGGTTCTCCAGACCAAAGCTCCCCTTTTTCAAGTCAACTCCAAATCTGGATCCCTAAGTGGCCTGGTCTGGGGACCTTGAAGTTGCACAGATGTGGTTTTTTCAAGGCATTGCAAATACTGCCCGCATCCCTGTTGATACTGCAACTATTTTCTGTAACAGGAAGTCTAATGTTAACATCAGTGCCCCACGCCCACTCTAGGCCTGTTCACTCAGGTTGCTCGTAAGGAGTACCTCTATATATATACAGGTAGATACACATTAAAATAGGGGTCTGTATGTATGTGTAAAAGAGAGAGATGAAAAACACACGTTTCTGACACATGACATGGATTGGCAAATACATTTCCTACTGCTTTATAATCTGTGACCCTAAGATTAATCATAGGAAGCAGAGCTGGATACATGATAGAGTTACAGGGCACCACATCATGCATTGTAGCAAGATGGTGAACCCAGTCACATCTATGGCAAATTAATGTGCAAGTGGGGGGAAAGGGGCATAGTCTCACAGATTAGATTTATTATGGAAATTCTGTGTTTCAGCCTTTGGCCAAGTGATTCCTTCTCTTATTATGATAGTTCTGATAATTTATTTTGCCTGTTGATGTAATCCCATCCGACAATTGCAAACAATGGGAAGAAACCACTTTGAAATTTCTTTCATTTCAGTGGAAGACAAGCAAGTGTATAAACCTCCCATTGAAAGCAGTGGTGATTTTAAAATCCTAAACTTTGTATGGATTGTGTGCAGTTTGATTTAAGGTCATGCCATACGTTCTTTTGAGTCGTTGGGTCTGGTAAACAATTAATACCTCTTTGAGTATCCAAAATGTGAACCTTTTCCCATGGGAGTCCACTTGTAAATATAGCACTTTGGGGACCATATGCTAAGGAACACACCAGTTGGGATAAATTATTTCTCCCAGTTGTATCTTTGGGTACAACACTCTGTGCCCATCAGATATATGTATATCTAGCTATCTGCTTAAGTGTGAGAATATTTGGTCCTCTTCTTTGCATTTACAAACATTCTAGTGAGATTCATTTGCTAGTGCCCTGTTAAGTATTACTGTGAATTATTAGCATTTCTATAAGTGCTTTAGGTTCAAAGCACTGCACACTCATTATCTTCTAACCTTACAACAGCCCTGTAAGGTAGATCAGTATTATTACCTTCATGCTGCAGACGTGGGGCTGAGGCTAAGAGTGGCTTGCCTAATGGCCAGCTAGTTTGTTCATAGCAGAGTCAAAGCTCACATCAGGGACTTCCTGGCTTATATCCTAAGTCACTGGGAACCAAACTACAAAATAATGCTAGTTGCGTTTTTTAAACAAGCATGCTTATCCTGGCCAATCTTACCTTTAAGAGAAGCCTCAAAGAGTGCAACTCAGCATGCTCCCAGCCCAGTCCAGAACTGTACCACTTTTTTTTTGCTGAAAATTGTTTCTCTCCTGGTGACTTTTTGCCCTCCAAAGTTCTGTAGTGCTTATTCCAAGCAGCACCTTTGGAAAGCAAATAATGGGTGTGTGTGACCTGGGTGGGGAGCAGTTTCCAACAGGAAGCCTGCACTGGGTCCCTATTGAGGAACGCATTCCAGGTCAGGGCCTTCAGCTGCTTTTTGTCCAAGAAGAAAGCATTCGTGTGGAGCAAGCATCACTAGTGTCATGTGTAGTTCAACCGGAGCCACTACACACACACACACCATCACATGGTGCAATGGGGCCCGTCACAGCCTCTGAAAGGCCCTGCAAATTGGCAAAGTGATCAAGTGGAGAATAAAGTAAAGGCACTGAAAGCTATGTGACATCTCTCTTTCGCTGCGGATGGCTGAAAGGAAATCCTGTGGCCAGGTCACCACTGTGAGTGCCCAAACATCCTGTGCAAACCATTGATGACTTTATGCTCACCTATCAACTAGGCAGTAATATGTTCCAATTTAGTTTATAAACTTATCAGTGCATTGATATGTAACTTTCTCATTGAGTTAAGTAGGTAGGCATGGAGTTTTTGTTTGCTTTGCAAGGCAACATGGAATCTTTGTAGACAGGTTAAATTGTAGGATTTTCTCTAGCTTTGGCTTACCTGGACCAGAAACCATACTAGGCATTTGTTTGGTTGAGCTGTTTAAATTTTTTGGAATATTAAGGAACATATGAAAATAAGTGCTTGTGCATATTTCTCATTCAAATCTTCTGTGTAAACAAATCAATCTATAATAAAAAGGGATATTTCCTCATGTCTGTGTATGCCCTTTCTTTGTACAACTAACAAGATACACACACCCCCAAAAAACCCAGATTATAATTTTATATGTATTATTTGCATGCAAATCGTAGCCTCGTCTGCTGTTTTGCACTCTGGGCGCTTCCCATCTGTTGCAAAAGAGAAGAGGAAAACCAACTTAGCTCATACTTCAGCATGGAAGTTAGAATTGAGGGTACTTCCAAGTTCTCTTTTGTCATCACCTGCCTTGCCTCTAACAGTGAAGAGAGAGAAGAGCCTTGGCTGATGATCCAAGTTTTGGTTTCTTAACACAAGTTCAGGGACTGTGCTAGATTAATTTTCATGACACAATAGTCTGCATTGTTGTGGGAGTTAAAAAGGACACTCGCCATGGATCAGCCTACTGACCCACAGTTCTGATGCACAGATTTCTGCATATTCTTTTATACACACAGCAATAAAAGCTAAGACCCTGCTCCTGCTGCTGCTTGTTTTTAAAAGGACCAACAAAGATAAGGAATGCAAATTCTTCACTCCTATAATTAATCTGCTGTGCTGTGTGCAGTTTGTGGTTATTATTTATTGCATTTGTATACTGACCTTCGTCTGAAGATGACAAGGCGTTTCACAACATAAGAATAGAAAACGAGAATACAAAATAAAACATAAAACCAATAATCCCCTATCCCACATAGCAAATGTTTTACTTTGCACTCAAATTTAAGCATTCCAAAGTGAACAGACATTTCCCATCTGCTTTATTGTAACCCTTGATTCTTCTGTTGCTTATATGACCCAGAATTGCACTGTACTTTTCCACTCTTGTGTTATACAAGTGTCCATACCTACTTCAGTGCAGGTTGTTTTTGGCACTGCTTTTTTCCAAGCATTTCATTTCAGCTTTGCTTCACTTGGGTGTATGTGTTTTTTATCAGAATATCAGCAGCTGTAGAGCTCTTGTATTATCATTGATAAGTCTCACTGGATCACACTTCCTTTGAGAAGGTGAAGGCGAAATATGTGGAGTCACTGTCCAATATATATGTGTGATACATTGGACCTGAGGGGACAGTAGCTAAATGCTGACCAATGTCTGCATGGTTCGGCACAGTCTTAATTCCACATCTCAGTTTAAGATTGCCACTCTGTTCACTACACCTCATGGACAGATTTAACATAGAAACCTAGGAAGTGTACTAAAAAATACATAGTTGAGTGTTAGGTATGCAGATGTACAAAGCAGCCAAGAACTATGCCTGCAAAAGTAGCCCTATACACTGGCTCACATTTGATGGGTCTTTTAAAATAATTTTGCTCTATTGCACTTCTGCCTTGAATGGCAAATCTGTTCCTATTGTTTCATAGGAAATGCAGGCAATACATATGCTATTGCTTGACACCAGCAAAAAATATTTTATGGCGGCCCAATTAATCAGCAAGACTTTCTTACACCCTGGTACAGAATAATGCTGGTTTTATATTTTATGTTTCTCGTATTAGGTTTCAATTTTTATTAACTTGCAAACTGCTAAGACAACTTCGGTTCTTGGATGGTAGATAAATATTGAAAATGAATAACATCAAAACCTTAAAATTATTATGAAAGTGTAAAGCTACAAAAGCCAAGCTGCATACATACACGTATACATCAAGAATCCTGGGCACCATAGTTTATTCCTTACAGAATTACACTTCCCAGCACCTTCAAACTACAGTTCCCAGGCTTCACACGGGTGGAGGAGAATGTGTTTTCAATATATGGTGCGTAAGCAGCCTAGGTAGCTATAGACATGGATTCAGAAGTGCATTGTGTGGGTTTGTATACTGTGTCCCTCCAGTTTCCATCGATTTGCCTGTCAGTCGCCCAAGCCACATCCATGCTCTTTCCAAAGGTCCCCTGGCCCCTAGGAGTGTTTTTTCAGGAGCAGAGCGAGGGTGAAGAAAGCACCATTGCCTGATAGGAGTTGTGCTCATGCCATAAGTAGGAACATAGTGCTTTGGGAAGACTCCTGCTGGACCCAAATGCACAGACAGTGGCTCTACTTTGACAAAAATATAATCTCTCTTGGATGAACTTTCTAGGAAAAGGACAGCTCATTTGAGAAAGGAACGCAAAAATTGTTGAAATAGTGGCATGACAACTGGAAAGATCTGATGCCAATCAAAATATCAGTTGCTCAGAATTTCATCTTTGATAAGGCTGTTAATTGGTTGTGTGTTACCAATATTTAGCAAAACAGGCATCTTGGCTGCGACCTCTGAGATTATTCTAGCAAGGTTATCAGTTTAGCAACAGGTGTCAGGAAAGAGTTGGGAATTGTGTCTAACAATGCATTATCCTGAAAGTGTCCAGTGACTGGTTTGTATGTTACTAGATCATGCAAATGGACTGCACAATTGCTTCTAGAAAATTCCATCTCCTGCCTTGTTTTTAAAGTGAGTTTCTCAGCTAGAAGCAATGAAAATTAAAGCACTACCAGCATCTTAAAAGCTGTAAGATAGCGTCTGACACCATTCAAAGGGCATTTTGGCTCCGATACATCTGTCTGGACATCCTTGGATTTCAACCAAAATGCTTCTGCAAAACCAGCCAGCTTTTTGTTTTATTAATTCAGCTGGATTTGGAGACGCCAGACCTGTGACCTTTTGCATCCATGTATGGATAAGACCCTGGATCACTGGGATGACAGCACTGTTGCTCAGCCAAGAAATATAAAACTACTTGGAAGAACAAGCAAACACTATAAACACACATTTTATCTTGACACTTGCCTGAAACAGCTGTTTGTTTTGTATAAGTTATCAAGGCACAATTAAATGCAACGGGCTCTATGTATATGAATTTGTGTGTGCATTACAGTAGCCTTTTTTTAACTAGCAAAAATAACACTTTCATATAATTCCTATATGGCCATTGAAGGCAGATGTTTAAGCCAATGGCCCTAATATTTATGTGGGAGAGTAAATGTAGCTACTGGGGAAGGTGTTATTTAGTCTTCTCCGGCAGATTCGTCTTATGTTCTTAAGGTTGAGCATTTGCCAGGACCTCAGGTTCAGCAGAGGGACAACCGTCTTCCATTCTATCATTCCTACTTTGCAGAGTATCCAAAAGCATCACATGCAGATTAATAATATTTTTGTTCTGAATCTTTCAGGTTCAAGGAACTCACTAAGAGTGTCATGGCTAAGGACCTCTACAATCCTGGAGCCAATATTGGAGGCCAAACCTTTACATGCCACTAACAAGGAATGGGGGAATCTCTCACTTTCCAAGAGCCATATCCCAATGATCAATCATATACTTTTGCATGTCTTGGGGTCAATCCCCAGCATCTACAGACAGAGCTGGAAGAACTGTCTGAAATCAGGGAAAGGCACTGCCAATCAGTCTAGACTGAGCTAGATAAACAAAGTTAAACTCAGAATGCCGCTTCTTAGGTTCCAGTTTGGTTGGTGCTCCCACTTTTCTGCTTACCTCGCAACCTGAACTCAGGCAACTAGTCCCTTGTTTTCCACCTTCTATTAATGCTAGGCAATCTGGTTCATGAGGGATAGCTCAGTTGGTAGAGCATGAGACTCTTAATCTTAGGGTTGTGGGTTTGAGCCCCATGTTGGGCAAAAGATTCCTGCATTGCAGGGGGTTGAACTAAATGACCCTTGTGGTCCCTTCCAACTCTACAATTCTATGATTCTATGGTGTATTTCCTGGCTTTCTCTTCCCCACCCTCCTTCTTTCCTTAACTGTTCCTGAGCATCAGAAATATAGGCTCTCAAAGGTTATTGCAAAGGGAACTTTCCTACTGTCTGCAGCTGCAGCAAAAATGTTTTCTTTCTTCACTTCCCAATGTGTGCACCATCCTGCCATAAAAAGCAGTGCCCTTACAAACAGCTGGCGTTCTCAAGAAATAAGAGACCTACAACTATGTTTTCTTCAGTATTTGTGCTACTGACATTCTGATCCTGCCCCCTTGAAGTGAGATTTCTTGCAGCCAGTTCGAAAAAACCAAACAATTAATATTGGTAAGGTGTTCTGCATCTGCCCCTTTATTTGTCCTAAGAGACAGCAAGCAGCTTATGATTGAAATCAGATTGGCAAAGGTAGTGACATCTTTACGATATTTACTGGAGAAACAAGCTGAAGAGATTACATCAATTGGGGTAGGATTCCAAGAGAGTTAATTATTTCAATAACTTGAATGTCTGGAATCCTGGAGATTCTACATTGTTTTTCTTTGAAGAATTGCATTTGTTTTGGTGAAATGGAACCATGTCAAATTCAGATTGCCCACGCTATGCTTTAAATGTCTGAGCGATATTTGGATGGCCCAGTGATTATTCTTCTGTTTAATTTAAGATTGCTACTTTCAGGTTTTTTTAAAAATTATTCAATAAGAAAAGGACCAAAGATTCAGGTGTTTGCTTAGAATTATGAGAATCAATTTCTTCTTGGTGCTGAGATATGATTGAAATAAACATTTTTATATATTTTACTTTACCTTTATGTTTACAGAATCAATGTTATACCAACTTATTCCTACTACAATATTTTTCACATTTTCTCATTTCTAGACTGCATTTGTAGTGGTTGTAAGCTAGTAATAGTAATGATAACATTTTTAATATTTATATGCCAGCCATTTAACTGCTTCCAACAAAAATATTAAGTCATTATGTCCACCTTACTCAAAATGAGTTTATGCATCTCCATCCACTGCAATAAGCGTTGATTACAATTGCAGCTGGCCACACAATGCAAGAGAAAAAGTAATAGGAAAGGTGATACCATTTATTGTATCAACTTTTATTGGTTGGAATGGAACATGTTGACTTTTGGCAGAATTCAGTTTCAGATAAAATGAAAGGCAGAAACACACACACACACACACACACAAAATTACCTTACATACAAACCAAGTTGGCTTTTTCTGTCACTTAAGATAAAAACTATTTAATCTCTTAAAGTGGTTTAAGGGGCAATCCTATGGCAATATCTGTTGGTACGTACAAGCTGCGCTGGGCTTCTGAACCAACTTGGAAAACGCCAGGCAGCTGCGTTCTCCCCCACAAGTGACCCTCAGGATGATTCATCACTCTTCTTTCCCAATGCGCTTCTGCAACATATATCTGAAGATGTATGCACACAATAAGATAGCAGAATCCAAGCTAGGCATTTGAGGTGTGGAATCTAAGCTACTTTATTATACACAAGTGTTACAGAACAAAGGAACATGGCTCCTTTCTCCTCCTTCTTCTCTGAGAGAGAACAGACTAAAAGCAATAGTACAAGATAACGGAACAGTGTAACTGAACTTCCGTTCTCATGACTCCAACAGTGTGGAATGTCAACACAGACATGTGATGAAAACAATCACACATCCTGCAACGGAGGAATGAAATCCCAATAATATCTAGGTACAGCCTGGTGTTAAATCTCCAACCTCATCTCAGCCCAAGATACCCCAGTGTAACTTGTTCTTTCATCCAGGGCTCAGTTGAAGTTGGCTGAGCTGAGGCTGGTGTAAAGTCTCCAAAAGGGGGCATTTAGGGATGGGGCAGGGGCGGGACCACACTGGATCCTAAACCCATTCAGCTTGGTTACTTTACCTGGAAGTACAGCATAGAACACCATTTTAAAACACTTATTTTCCCTCTGCCAAGCTTAGGCAGAGCAGTAGTGCTGCTGAACAGGATTTGGATCTGGTGTAACTTTACTCTGGCTTAACTTCAGCTTTATGCCAGTTTCTTGTGCATATGAGTGCTCCCTAAACCATTTAGTGAGAGATCCTTCACCCATGCAGATTGTCTGAATAACCCCAAAACACAATGATCCATTATTTGTGGAAACCAACTTTTCACTCCCTGATGGTATGCTCCTGAGAGTTGACGACCCTTGGAAATGATGTGGGGTTTGGTGAAGGGGACTACATATAGAAGGGGCATTTATGGAAATGGTGCCCTTCCTTAGGTAAACAGAGCAGCAACTTATCATCCAAGCCATTTTAGATTTGTCATCTGAATTAACGACGCACAAAAAAGCAAACACTGATTTGTGGAAACAACGTTATGTGTTTCTTGGGAAAAGGTCCTAAGACTTAGGGCTGATGAAGATATCAGGTGAACTGAAAAGCTTGCACGCTATTTGGCGACATTTTGATTGGCCTAATAAAGGTACCAAGCCCAATTCAAGGTGTTGGTACTGGTGTACAAAGCCCTACATGCCTTCCAATCTGTAGTCCAGGATGAGCAGGGGGTGCCCAGCTCTTCATCCCATCAACAGGCAACTCAAGACGGGGCCTTCTCGGTGATGGTCCCTCAATTGTGGCACTCTCTCCCTGGGGAAGTGCAGTTGTCCTCCACACTTCCCATTTTTAGTTGTCACCTCAGTACATTTCTGTTTTCCCAGGCATTTCAGATATACCTGTATATTTGCTCTGGGATCTAGGACTATCCTGGTTGAGCCTGTTATCCTAGACCTATGCCATTGCGTTTAGTTTTGAAACATTGCTTCAATTACTGTATATAAATGGTTGCATGTCCAAGATGTTGTGCGCCACCTTTGGCTTCTTTGGCTGGAAAGATGCTACACAAATAAAAAAAAAAATAATGCCTTAATGTGGATTTTGGCTTTTTTAATAGGCCAACACAGCGATGTTTACTTCTTTATGCTCACAACCAAAACTACTGATTTCAAAGGTCCTGCTCCTTTTCAGTTGCATAATCGAGAAAATTAGAATTATGAGTCTCTGAGGAGGAGTCCAAAGGCATAACCTGGCGCCACAGAAAGACAGGGGAGACTTCGACCTCCGCTTTCTGGACCACCAGTCGCCAGAGCGGCGGCAGCCAGCGCTCGCCCACCGCCTTCCCTTCCCCACCGCCCGGCAGCGCGGCAGGGCTTGGCTCTCCCGCCGTCTCCTCCCCTTCCCCGCTCAGCGCCCTCTCCGGGATGGGACGGGGAGGCGACTGCGCCGCCGGTTCCCCCTTCCGTCCTCCTTGGCTGCCGAGCCCCAGCCGCGCTGCCAGGAGGGCCCGCTCTCCTCCTCCTCGGGACGCGCGCTGCCTGCTGCCTCCTTGCCCGCTTGCCTGCTGCTCTCCGGGCTTTCGGGGCTGGAGCCGCCGCTGCGCCTGGGAAGAGAGTCAGGTAAGAGGCGTCGCCGGAGGAGGGCTGCCTTTTCTTTTGGCGCCAGCTGCCGTCCCGGACCTGAGGCGTGAATGGCGCGCGGGGGGGAACTACTTTAGGAGAATGCAATAGAATAAGCATTATTAGGGGAGCAAAGCTTTCACAGAATCCTAATACGCATCTGTGTCTGAAAGCAGAGGGACTGAGTGGAGGGGAGCGGGAAGTATTTTAAGAGAGCGCCCTCTACTTACTTACTTACTTTTTTATTTTATTTTATATACCACTTTTATCTGATCTCAAGGTGGTGTGCAGGGTTCTCCTCCCGCCCTTTTCATCCTCACAACAACCCTGTGAGGTAGGTTGGGTTTAAGAGATGGTGACTGGCCGAGTGGGGATTCGAACCCTCCTCTCCCAGGTCCCTGTCCAACACTCTAACCAGGGCCGGATTTAGGTTTGATGAGGCCCTAAGCTACTGAAGGTAATGGGGCCCTTTATATGTCCAGCTGTCCTTTGTCAACAACAATTTGTCACTGTTTTTTGTGTTGAATATATGCTATATGGTACTTTATGGACCTAATAGGTATCTCAAGCCATTTGTCACTGTTGCTGTATGTAGGTTTTATTTTATTTGTTTTTATCTTATATTTTGGAAATGTGCATCCAGTGTTTTTTTTTCCTTTAAATTTTTGGGGGCCCCCAAGAGAGTGGGACCCTAAGCTATAGCTTGTTTAGCTTATACGTAAATCCGGCACTGACTAACCACATGGTAGACCTTTGAGGTCATATTTCCACGAATTGCGTTTTTCCTTTTCTAACCCCACCCCACCCCACCTGCTCTTTTAAATGCAATTATATACCGTACATCTTGCGCCCGCGCCCCCCTTTTCTCAACAACAGGCAATCAACCCTTTCCCACGATATCTAGCAGCTAAATAATGGCTTAATTAGTGCAAGGGCTCCATTGGCATGAATGGAGGAAGGACAAATGAAAGTGACTGTGAGCAAAGAAAGCTAAATTTCTTGTATGTACTGTATATGATGTGCCATTTCCAAAGTTACAGCTGAACCTCTTAATGTGGAAAAGTTGCATTGGGAACTACCGGTAGGTATCCAGGCAACTTTTTCAAATCTTTAAACATAAGCAGTACAAAACAAAAATCAAAGAAGATGTGCATACATACGTCTGCTGGTAGAATACATGCTCCGTGTACATTTTCACATGGAAGCACTTTGAAAAAAATTATCTATATGAGTTTCAGTGCTGATGACTTGTGGTCAATATAGCACTGGAATCTCAGTCCCATAAGTTCCGAATCTTAAGAAATCAAATCTGTTCCACCACATAAAACACATAACCTAACTCTGCCAACTCCATGGTAGTATTAATCTTAAGTATTTTGTGGAAAATATGACAGATTCAGTTCAAAGAGATCAAATGAGTTGTCCCAGAAGAATTAATTTGATGAAAAGATACTTTGTCTGTAGAGCAGTTGAACATAACTTGCCAACTAGGAGACCAATGTCATTACAAAAATCTTCCTCAGTAAATCTTGCTTCCCCACATCCAGTGGAAATTATGCAAAGCTGACCAAACCATGGGATTACTGTTTCAAATATCACTATATGCTTCTTCATAGTTGTCTTTATTAAACTAGAAAATGTTAGCTGCAGAGATCCCAGTGGCTCCATATGCAATTTAAGATAATAGAGCATAACTTTTAGCTTTCTCAGTATGGATTGACTGTTGACATGAAATGTTGCATCAGTGAATGAGAACTTTTCCATGTATTTTAAGCAAGAAAAAGAGATCCCATCACTTGATTGCTGTAGGGGAGCCAAACATCTTTCTTCAAATAAATGTCGCTATTATTCTTAATGTTACTACAGTAAAAATGGGGAAAAAATAGTTTCCACAAAGTATCATACTGAGATGGCAGCATTATATTACTGCTTGCTTATTTACATACATTACAAATATAAAACCATTGTGATCCAAAACCATCCCTCTTTTTTTGACGACTGAGCCAATTTTATGTTATTTGTCAATGTTTCAATCACAGTTGTATCCCAACCCTTTTTATACCAATATTCCAAATGTTTCTCTAAGGAACTGAAATTCCCATTACAGTACCATAACTGTAAGTGCTTTGTGGACTACGTCTGCATGTGTTCTCATGAGCACCTATTGGACAGTGTCCAAAAGATCCCAAGTAAACAGTAACACAACTTCTTTTTTTCTTATTTTGTTCCTTGATACTAGAGAGCATAGTATGACGCTATGTGATGCAGCAAAATTACTGCAGCTAAGCAGGTCTGGGCCGAGTTATTGCCTAGACTGGAGCCTTCTTGGAAACCCTGGGTATGCCACCTTGAGTTCCATAATAAAGAAAGCTAGGATGTAAATGTAATAAGTAAATAAGACAGAGATCCAAACCCCCATCTGTTGCACTGGAGGTGTGTGTGTGTGTGTGTGTGTGTGTGTGTGTGTGTGTTGGATGGGGTGGAGATCTTCCTTGGGTCAGTCCAAAACAGCTTCATTGGCCTCCATCTCGCATGGAGATCCCCATTCCACCTGGCAAAAGTGCAGGTGGTCGGAAACCCACAGAAAGCCCACAGAAAGACTCAAAACGGTAACAGGGAGGGCTGAACCAGTCCAGGATCCACTGGCTCCAGAGCTGGCCCACTGCCATCACTTGATGGCATTGGATGACAACAACAGAGTTTTCCTGCTTCCATTTGTCTTTTAATGGAATACAGTAATGAAGGCTTGCACATAATTCCCCCCCCCAGTAGAATGTGCCCAAGGTTTTTAATGCTATTTTAATTTGGATACTTTATGTGTATTTTTAAATGGGTGTTGCCTGGTTTAATTGGGTGTTGTCCATTTGGACTGTACCCTCTGTGGAGCAAATTATACTGCGGGCCACGTGTAAGAGAGCCCAGATGGCATCTTTTTTGAAAAAGAAAGAGGTGCTTTGAAGGAGGGAAGGAGCAGAGGGGAAGGGAGTGCTTAAGGTAAAGGTAAAGGGACCCCTGCCCATTAGGTCCAGTCGTGTCCGACTCTGGGGTTGCGGCGCTCATCTCGCGTTACTGGCTGAGGGAGCCGGCGTACAGCTTCCGGGTCATGTGGCCAGCATGACTAAGCCGCTTCTGGCGAACCAGAGCAGTGCACGGAAATACCGTTTACCTTCCCGCTGGAGCAGTACCTATTTATCTACTTGCACTTTGACGTGCTTTCGAACTGCTAGGTGGGCAGGAGCTGGGACCGAGCAATGGGCGCTTACCCCGTCACAGGGATTCGAACCGCCGACCTTCTGATCAGCAAGCCCTAGGCTCTGTGGTTTAACCCACAGGGCCACCTGGGTCCTGAGTAAATAAATGAGCACTACAGTCTGCTAACCCACTGGGCTGCATAATATGGTGAGCGTTTGTAAATACATTTGTTTTACATTTGCATTTATATGTTGATAAACTTAACATCTTGCCTTTCTCCAATGCTAAAGCCCTAGGAATGTTTACTCAGAACTAAATCCCATTGAATTTGATGGGTTACTTATTTATTTATTATTACATTGCTAACCCACCTTTCCTCTACGAGCTCAAAATGGCAGACACAGCCCCCCCACCTTTCACTGCAAGTAAGTGTTGCGCAGGATTGCAGCCTTAAACTGCCCATATCACAGTACAAAAATAAGTGAAAATATATGCACAAAATTCATAATCTCAAATCACAGCAAGTAAGCAAGTTAGTGTGGCACAGAAACACCTGTTGTGGTGTGAAGTGTTAGGCTTCACCATAGGAGATCCAGGTGAAAAATCTTTGCTCTATGTATGCTTCCTGTTGCAATATGCAAATCAACCTCTTCTTTGTAACCTGCCCTGCCCCACACATGATTGTTTTGAGGAGTGAACATCCTTGGAAGAAGGGCAGAATACAAATGAATCAAATCACTGGAAGATGTTTTACAGGTCTTCTGAAGTCTTTTACAAATGTTGTTAGTCTTTTTATATAAGATTGTTAATGTTGTCTATGTTTTTAGCTTTATCTATTTTATCTGTATAAGCTGCCTTGAGTCCTGGATTGGGGAAAGGGTGGGATATAAGTAAATATAATAACAAGAACAATAATAATTAATTGTTGTGTGTACATTCAGAAAGAAGCAGCATTAAAAGAAAGGTGCACTGCATATTTCTGGCAGTGATTGCCTGACGATAAAACTTAATCTCATTTTCTCTTGTCACAGTGAAGTGCCCTGATTATCCATCTTGCTCCATTCTTTGTTCTTTCTGAAAAAATGAAGAAAATGATCTCATGCTTCCTTTTGCTGGTTGGACTATTCCCTGCCTTGGCCAGAGAGAGACACTTTCCAGGGACACTTTTAAGTCAAAGAAATGATGTTTCTTTACTTGGTGAGTTGCAAGTTGGCAATATCAAACAATACCTGCATACAGTTTAGGACTTCCTAATGCTAGATTGTAAGCAACGGGGACTGTGCTGCTCTGCTGTTTTGGAAGAGATGATTATTGTAGAAGCCACAACACTAGAAATAGGATAGGGAAGCAGAGAAGTAGAACATTTTGGGAAGATGCATCATATACCATTATGATGAGTGGTCTTTTTAAACAGGCAACACTGCTTCTGGATGGACCAAAGAACCTGGTGAAGTGTCAGAGAGAGGCTTGCATAACCTTTTCCTTGCCTGCTGTTTCCTTTTATCAGATTACAAAACAGCCATGATTTTATTGGGGGGGGGGGAGGGCAGAGAGATAGTTGCTTTGGAGTGATTTGGAGCAAGAAACAATGAGCAAGAAAACAGTTAAGCACTCCCTTCTCTTCACTGCTTCTCTAGTGCCTGTTCCTTTCTGGAAGTAGCTTTTACTGCTTAAAAAGGCATGGTGGGTTGATGATTACATTCATAAATGTCTAGTTTGACACTTAAAACGGCACATACATGTTGGGGAAATTGTTGGTATTAATAGCATTAGTTATATGAATTATACCCTATTGCTTGAAGTGCCTGGAATAAACTAGTACAGTAAATCTATTTTGCTAGAAGCTCAATTAGATGACCTAATGCACATTTTATATTTCCATTGCTTATGAATGTGTCATAAACACTGGATTCCCAATAGAGGTTAGGTATTAAAATCACAAAAAATAAAGTTGTATGTTCACAGTTGTTGTTTTAATCCTTGCTGCTTAGTATTGTTATCTTTGTTAGAATTGCATCAGAAAGTTCCATGAAGGGGATATACTGGTACCCTATCCTGTCCTTTCCTTTTTGGACTACATTAATTGTAAATCAGAGCCATAATTGTGGGCATGGTTAAACAAAGCCAAAACTTTTCATTTCCATGTGATGTTTGTAAAGACTCCAAAATTTGCCTTGGCTAGAGTGCTGCATTTGACCCAATTTATTCTTATTTCTGATTAGTTAATAATGGAACATATACAAAATCCACAGTTTTAGTTACTAACACTTGCCCTCTGACTATTAGTATTCCAAAGCTGCATCACTACTTCTCAAACTGGTGCCAAAGCAATGTCCTGGGAAGGAGGAACCTACACCTGGCATTCAAGGCTAGTAAGAGCCTTGTGGGGACACGGGTGGCACTGTGGGTTAAACCACAGAGCCTAGGGCTTGCTGATTGGAAGGTTGGCGGTTCGAATCCCCGTGATGGGGTGAGCTCCCGTTACTCGGTCCCAGCTCCTGCCAACCTAGCAGTTCGAAAGCACGTCAAAGTGCAAGTAGATAAATAGGTACCGCTCTGGCGGGAAGGTAAACGGTGTTTCCGTGCGCTGCTCTGGTTCACCAGAAGCGGCTTAGTCATGCTGGCCACATGACCCGGAAGCTGTACGCCGGCTCCCTTGGCAAATAAAGCGAGATGAGTGCTGCAACCCCAGAGTCGTCCGCGACTGGACCTAATGGTCAGGGGTCCCTTTATCTTTACCTTTAAGAGCCTTAAGACAACTGACGGGGCCTATGGAGAAGACTGTGTTGGCTTTTTGGCTCCATTTCTTCATGTACTTGAGTCTGAAAAGTTACACTGAAAATAGCTCACTTAATTTTTTTACTTGAAATGATAAGCATCTTTTGAGGGTGATCCCCCCCCCTTTGACTTTTTTCAACTACATTTGAATCAACACAGAGAATTCCAGCTTACGGCATAATTGGAAGAGAAACAATGAACTGGATCCAACTCTTTAGATTGAGGTCCAGACTTCCTAGTTTGGTCTCCAGTGGTGACCAAACTTATGTTCAGCCCTCCCAACTCTATTTTAACTTCTTTCTTTCTGACTTCATTCCTGCAAATATCCCTCGCGTGTTATGCATGTACAATTATTATACCATAATTATTAGTGTTTTGTTCTACGCTAGAAAAAAGAGAAATAACTGCATACAGGAGTGAGGTAATAATATGGAAAACTAATAAATACGCCAGCATTTCTGCATCTCATTAGAAATGGAATTCCATTTTTGCTCATTTTGGAGCATGTTCAGCAACCTCTGGTCCTGAAAGCGTTAGCAACCTTTCTATGACTCTCTGAAGAAACCTTGACTGTAGCCCCCAAATGAATAAAACATAGTTACTTCATAGACCACAAATAGCATTGTTGTTCTGTGCCCACAAATGTTTCTGGTTGCTGACAAAAGACCAAATGACCCAGAGGGAAATATGGACATTTCCCTCAATAAATTGCAGAAACATGTTTTCAGTATTTGTCCTTGAACCATTTGCTTAAGTACGCAACAATAGACAACAGTACAAAAAACCCCCAAAAAACTTATTTTGACTTTGTATCTCCCCAAGATGGAATGTTGCTTCAGTGACTATAGAATATGCAGACTCAGGATAGGAGCCCATAATGTTAGGTGCTTACCACTAGCTAAAATTTGGTTGTTGCCTACATCTTTTATGGTAATTCACAGTTCTTCTTTTAGTATTATTAGTACAGTCAAACCTTCGATCCCGAACGTCTCTGTTTTGGAACGTTTCTGTTCCCGAACCTGAAAACCTGGAAGTAAATGCTCCAGTTTTTGAATGTTTTTCGGAAGCTGAACATCCAATGCAGCTTCCGCTTGAGTGCAGGAAGCTCCTGCAACCAATTGGAAGCTGCGCCTCGGTTGTCAAACATTTCGGAAGGCGATTGGGCTTCTGGAATGGATTACATTTGACTGCCGAGGTTTGACTGTAGCATGTTTATACTCCACCTTTCCTCCAAAGAGGTCAGACTGGTACATATGTTACTCGCCCCTCCCATTTCAGCCTTACAACAACGCTGTGAGGTAGTAGTAGTAGTTTTTATTACGGCCATTGGCCCATATCAAAACAACAATAACAACAGTACATCATATAACATTACCGATACAATTTAAACAGTTTTCCGATTTAAAACGACCTCTATGTATTTACAGATTTTCGACTAATTAAGACAGTTTTGTTCAATAAAACTCATTCATTCATCCATCTAAAACCTACTTTCAGCTCTATCAAATAAAATTTACTTTTGCAGCTAAGATCTTGTTCCCTTTACTGGTTATTAGGTTTAATTAAACTAACCCTGTGAGGTAGGTGAGGTTGAAAGATGGTGACTGTAGCAAGGTCATCCACTGAACTTCATGGCTGAGTAGCGATTTGAACCTCGGTCTCCCAGATCCTAGTCCAGCTCTCTAACCACAACACTAAAAATATTGGTGGATTGAGCGTCTGTGGGTTGTAAATTAAATTCCATTTGCTTCCTAGTTCTCAATTCAAAATATAAGCACTCTACCTGACCCATCATACTCAATTTGGGGAATTGTTTGTTTTATATATCTGCTTTCCTCCCTCCTTTTTCAGAAAATTTTTGCAATAACAAACGGCTGGACCTTGTGTTCATCATCGACAGTTCTCGTAGTGTTCGCCCTTATGACTTTGAGAAAGTGAAAGAATTCATCTTAACCATCTTGCAGTTTTTGGACATTGGCCCGGATGCCACTAGAGTGGGACTCATTCAATATGCCAGCACGGTCAAACAAGAATTTTCCCTGAAGACCTTTAGGAGGAAACAGGATGTGGAGAGAGCAGTGAAAAGAATGTTGTACCTGGCTACAGGTACCATGACGGGATTAGCCATTCAGTATGCAGTGAACATCGCATTTTCAGAATCTGAAGGGGCTCGGCCACTCCGACAGAATGTGCCTCGAGTGATCATGATAGTGACAGATGGGAGGCCTCAGGATCCTGTCGCAGATGTTGCCGCAAAAGCCAGGAATTCGGGAATTCTAATTTTTGCTATTGGCGTGGGAAAAGTAGATATGAATACCCTCAAGTCCATTGGGAGTGAACCTTATGAAGACCATGTGTTTTTGGTTGCAAATTTTAGCCAGATTGAAACGCTGACTTCTGTGTTCCAGACGAAACTTTGTGGTAAGGCTCTTAAAGGTAGATTTTAAAAGTTTTGTTGAAAAGTCTTTTAAAGGTGCCTCCCTACCTCCCTCTTGTTTTTAAAAGAAACAGATGCATGCCAGAACCATGGGCTCCTTATCATGAAAGACAAATTGCAATGTGTTTGATGAATAGACAGGTTTTTTGAGAAGCACCACAAATAATTATTTAAGGCTGCGTTCAGATGCAACAACAAAAAACAGTTTTCCATTATGTGCATGAGCCGCAGTGAACCTTGGACTCACAAACTTTCCCTTTCCGTCTTCACATGCGAAGGGAGGAAATGTAAAACTTCTGATTGCAGTTGGTAATGAACTGCATCTTCCTGTTTTCTCTGAATATGGTAAGCTGTCATAGGTCATTCACATGTACATGCCAGAATCAAACAATAGTTTAATATCCTGGTTTGTTAATTAACTATGATTTGTACAAAGCAGAGTTTCCCATGTTCAGACAGAATGGGAAACTGTGGATGGTTACAACCTTGTATGAAAGCTGTTAATGTCCCTTCAAGCACAAAACTCATTGTGGCTCATACATGTGGCAACAAAATATTATTTATCATTATGTCTAAATCTTAATATAAATTTAATATCCTGTATGAAATTCACAGTCATACTAGGATTAAAGTCTTCTTTATGACATGATAGATTTATTTCTATTTTACATTGGGTACCAATCAGCTGTGCTGTTCCTGATCTTCAGTCTGGCTGACCATGTGCAATTTCTGCACATGTGAGTACATTCTTACTTTCCCGTTATTCTCAGGGTACAGTTGGCATAGGATTTGTGTCTTTAGAAATCTGTGGTATGTTCCTGAACATAGAAATGACATCCACACGTTAACAGGAAAATCAGAAATTGTGATAGTTTGAACATGGACTGCAAAATCTGAAATCTAAATTTAAGAAATGCATTTCTTCCAAATACATTTTATATTTTTTAAAAGGGTGTGTGTGTTATAAACACCTAGCATGTCATAGTTCTCATTGTGGTAAGTATTAGAAGAACATGGACGGTCCACAGAAATTATTTGGGATTTACTGTCATTTGCATATCCATAATCTTATCACATTCTGACTCACATGAAAGCTCTCTCTGTGTTTAGTTACTGAGCTTTGAACATAAATTTGTGAATTGACCTGTAGGGCATGCTTGCCTGGAGCTTGAAACTGCCAAAAAAAATCCTGAAAATCAAGATACTATCTGCACAAAGAAACCACCACACTGACATCAAATCTTAAATTGTGTGGACAGCACATTCCTCTGAACCCTCTTTTTATCCTCATTTGCAATACAGATTTGCTAAACACCAGTGGGTATGGGGACTGTGGGTATTAGATATGTTCACTTAATTCATCTAGCAAGCCCATCTGATTACTTTGGATAACAAAAGGGGCAGTGTGATGTGTTGGACAGAATGGTGAACTTGGGCCATGAAGACCTGAGTACAACTCTGCTCAATCATAATGAAATATAATACTGAGGTTGCAAGTAACAGGAAGGAAAGGAAAGGAGTACCAACACACACATGGCTGGATTTGTGAAGGGATTACTTTAGTGTGGGATTTTTATATGAAGATGTCCATATAAAAAAGATTTTTGAGCAGGAAAGACTATTTTGGTGCTCGTTTCATTCCTTTAATATGCATGTTCTCTTTGTCCGTTGAAAGAAAAACCTCTTATCTATGTTTCTACACCTCTTACCTAGTCTTTTTGTATATTAAGTCTTTAGCAGAAGTAGTTTTGTTTAATTCCTTTTCTTTTTTCAGTCCAACACATGTGCAGTGTGACTGAACATGACTGTGATCATTTCTGCATCAACACTCCTGGATCCTATGTATGTAAATGCAAACAAGGGTATATTCTGAACTCAGACCAGAGGACTTGCAATAGTGAGTTTTCTATTGTATCTCTCTTATATCTTACCAACTCATAAATACAGTCTTTGGTGTAAAATTACAAAGCTGTTGTGGTCTCAACTGCCTGAAAACATTTGACATTACTTTCTTGGAAAATCATTGTATCCACTCCTGATAACTTTTCTTTTATAAGGTAAAATGGTGGAATGGTTTTTTGGTGTGTGTATAAACATATTCTAAGAAAGCTACATGTTAGGTTTTCTCTAGTACAACATAGTGCAGTTTCTGATGTAAATGTAAGGCTGTACTTTCCTTTGCTCCATATCATTGGCTGCTTCTGGTGCCAGCTGGACAATTCTCAGCATAACAACAACACCAGGATATTATGCACTATGCATAATGGGGAACGTCTTTGAGGGGGGAATTGCTAACATTTTCAGCAACAGATCCATGTTTTTTGTGGTTCTGCCCACAGGAACACCCACATTGCTATATAGTTGGTAGTACGTGTACCTCTTGCCTATGTCTTTCCCCTTTCAATTCTCCCATCATTTTAATAGTAGGAAAACTTTTTAAAAACACTTTGCATTTCCATTTTGTCTCACATTTTCTTTTTCCTCTGTGCCAAAGATTTCTTCACTTTCCTTGCCAAAACAGTGCGTGATATCCAGTCTCAGATCTTGTCATGGTTATTGCTTGCTATAGTGTAGAATACATTTAAAATATAAAATGTTTTATCTAAGATCTGGAGCCTTAGACTAGGGCTTCTCTCCTGTTTATGTCACCCTGTAATGTTGAAAAAATAATTAGCTGCAATAGTCTGTCCAGAAGTTCAACGTGGCATTGTGGCTCCAAATGCTTTATACACTTCTTCACAGTGTTTATAGTGAAGATTTCCCTCAGAGGCAAATCATTATGTTTTTCCTCCACTTGTGTCTCAAAATAAACATTATATAGTAGCCCATGGCTTTTTTGAATTCTAAGTGGCCTTCCTTCCTATGATAACTTAGTTCAAGTTATGTACAGCAAAGTGATAAAAATTACAAATAGCATGGGCATAATTAAATAGAAGGTGCCCCTACACCACCAGTTTATGACATACAGCTTATTGCCTTCTCTTTTAAAGTACTGATTTAGGACAGTAGTGCAGAAAATTGGCTGCAAGGAACATTATGATGAGTGGTGCCCAATGGGTGACCATGAAAATTGCCAGAAATTGGTGCAGTAGGAATGCACATTAATTCACCTGTAGAATTGCCGTTCCTGACACAGCACATAAGTGCCTTTACTGCAATCAAGTGCAGAGAGAAAGAGAGCCATGGAGGGAGCAAGAGTGATTATGGTCCATTTATATACCTTCCTAAAGGTTTTTCTCGTTTTTTAAAAATGGCATACCGTAGTTATATAGTGGCCTAAGCTAAGTATAGCTTCCCCAATATATTTTTTCCCTGGCCAAGGAAGCATGTGTGGCAGCTGTGAATGTATGCGCTGCTGATGGCCATATCACACCTATTGTAGAATATTAAGAAAGGAAGATGCAGAACAGTTTTGTTGGCAAGGGTTAGATTCAAGCTGATGTGATGCAGCCCTAGTGTGATTTATTTATTTCCTTATTTTAATGATTTGTTTTAAATATTAATATGCCACCTTTCAGAATGACAGTTTGCATCAAATAAAAGCATTTTAAAAAACCAACACTACTACAGTGTGATCCAAAAATATTGAGTGGATTCATCTAACCAGCCCCATCAGCAGAAGCTTTCTGGCCAGGGTTTTCCTCCTCTTTCCCCCGTTGCACCCCACAAAATTGGCTCTGATGGGATCAGGAGAACCACCCCAGAACAGTGTGCAGGAGGAAGGAAGGAGTATCATTCTGTTTGGCAACCTGGAATGATTGCATAGATTGAATGATGGGAAGAGTGTGACATTAACTTCCACTCATTGTATTTTTTTTAATTATTATTTGCATGTGTTGTAGAATGTCCAGAAGCATATAAGGCCAAAAGCACATTCCTCACATGGTCTCTAATCTCTGCAGATATAAATAAGCCTTGTTTACATTTTCAGACAATACATGGTCAACATTAACCAGATGTATTTAACTAAACGCTAGCATCGGCTTTCAGTTAACTTCCACACTAAATTTTACATCCTCAAAATCACTTACCCTTTCTAATCTCTCAAAGTCACTGGCTATAATTCACATCTCATTAAAGTAAATGGCAAGGCTCTCACCAGTAGTTCAGGTTTGTGAATTTCACTCGCTGGCTGCAGTTCCACAACCAGTTTATACATATACCGGTATGTGGCCCATTAATTTAATCAGCATTGACTTATGTGTACAGGAAATGTGCCCCTGAATCAAAGAAGGTGTACACTAGGGTACTTTAAAGTATTGATATCACAAGTCTGGGATTCCCCACACAGAGCAGCCTGCAACAACTTATCCCTTCCTATTTTTTAGGAGAGTTTGAAAAAAGAAGAAGGATTTTCTTAAAATTGATTAAAACCATTCTGCTTGCTAAACAGAATTGGTTCATCAAACAGATGAGAGTTCATTTTATTTTTAGTGTCAAGATCAGGAGCAGTCAGTGGGGTCACTGCCATGGAAACCAGCCTCTCAGCAGCGGGGTTTTTTGCTGCTTACTAGGACAGTGGCTGAAAGAGGACGGCAGTTCTCCCATTTATGTTCAAGTGGTAATGGAAGAGTCTGATACACCTTTAGCCAAAGTGCTTGGTTTTAAGCCAGTTGATGATCTGATTGTAACATTTGCTGTTCCTGCAGATTAGTTCTGCATCCAACAGATAATTTTGGGCAAGGTAACAAACCATATCTATTATGTTCACAAACATCTCTGCATGCAGATACTATATGATATGAAGGGTTGCAGGACCTGAGACAAAAAGAAAAGGTAGAACTGATGATGGCACAGGCTGCAATCCCAGTTCTTTCTAAGATTGTGGTGTAATTTTTATATTTTGCAGCCCAGGACCTATGCGAAGTCGAAAAGCATGATTGCGAACAGATATGCGTGAATACACCCGGATCCTATGTTTGCCAATGTTATGATGGTTATGAACTTGAGGCAGATGGAAAGAAATGCTTCAGTATGTATCTGCTTCCTATTGTTCTTATACTAAAAAAAGAAAGTAAGGAAAAAGAGGCTGCTTTTATTGCAATAACTGTCTCGGGTATCTCTTAGCTCCTGAAAACCTTCCCATTAACCAGTAATGGCTGGTATCCAAAGGGTAAATTGGGCACAACCAAAGGTTTTGGGTGGGGTTTTTTTACTTTCTCTCTATGAACTGAAGATCACCCTAGGCCATATGAAAATCCACTCGGTTTCAAAAGTAATTTGCTATGTGGACGCTGGTCAAAAAGCACTCTGATACAGTGGTACCTTGGTTTACAACTGCTTTGGATTACAACCGTTTTGGATTACAACCACGTCAAACCCGGAAGTGTGTGTCCCTTTTTTGTATTACAACCCATTTTTTAGGGATTACAACCCATTTTGGGGGGGAGGCCCCATTGGCGAAAGCGCGCCTTGGGTTACAACCTGTTTTGGTTTACAACTGGACCTCCAGAACAGAGTGTAGTTGTAAACCAAGGTACCACTGTATCAGAGTAGGTTCCCATATTACCACAGGGTTGACCCGTGCAGAGCTTGTCTGAGGCTCAGAGCGGGAGTTTTGTTAGAATAAAGTTATTTTACAGAGTCCCATTGGTCACTTTCATTCCCATGAAGGTGGTTACCTATGACTGCAGGCAGATCAACCTCTCTAGTTTCTAGTCTCCTATATTCAGTTTGGAGTTTCGGGGATGATAGGGTGGCTGAGACCCATAAGCTGTCAGCTCACATGTTCCGTTGCTTGTGGGGAATGGAAGGTTCTGCTGGCTAGGAAGCCATAAGATAAAATCTTACAGAACTAATGTGTTAAATAGGATGAAGGGAAGGAAGAATTCATGTGGTGCCACTGTAGAAATTTCTCTAAGCAGGAGAACTCCAGCAAGGGCAGGAAAATTATCAGACACAACGACAAACTAATAAGTTTAAGGGCACAAGCTCTTTGTGGTAGCTATGTGAGTTGTTCCTAATGTTATGATTGATCTGCTGTTTCCCTTTTCTGGTGCTGGGAGGGAACACCTCCACATTTTATTAAAGAGTGTTCCTTGATGCTAAACAACTGTCTTTCTCAGGCTCCAGTTTTTAAAAGCTTGCTTAAAAAAATATGTGAAAGCATACGGATTCCATCATATGTTCAAGTTTTCTTAGGTCCATAAACACAGTCACACCCCAATACTTTGTAAGCAAAACAGCTTCCCACAGCTGTACATTCTCTCTAGCAAACTTCACTCTGAAACCCATAAAACTTATTGCTTTTCAAATAACAGCTGTTTTATGTTACTACTTTGCATGAGGAATGGGCTATTCTTTGTTCTAATGAATACTTTACTTTCTGATTGCTGAATACATAAACTTATTATATATAAATCAGATGCATTTCCATTTACATGCACTATGTTCCCTTTTTGTTTATTTAAGTATTTTCATTTGTTTGAATACCTCCTGTCCTATGCCCTACTGAGATCCCTAAAAATCAAAGCCATCTTCTTTTGTATAGTATTCGTTAATTTCTCCAGGGGCACATAGACACACTAGCTCTTCTGTAACTGTGCAACTCCTTTCCCCTAGAGAGTTCTCATAGCCCAAATATATAGCTTAAGTGCCATGATACTTTTCTTTTTCTTTAAGCTAGGGCTGAGCTATGGGCAGCTCTCAGGTCAGCCAGAAGCTGAAACAGACTAAAAAGACTGATAGGAAGACTTTCACAGCCTTTCCTATCCAGGAGGGCCCAATGGCCAACTTGGGGATGGGTGGGGAGGGAAACATCCAGAGCCTGAGAGGATTTCACTAGGAGGAACTTGTTCCAAATAGCAGCTACACAGAGAATGGAAACCAGTTCTAGCCCTGGCAGCTTCTGGCACTTCGGGGCCACAAGGATTTTTAAAGAAGCATTTCCATGCAATTTCAACCATGGTATAAGCTTCTCTGCTCAGACTTAAATAGAGTATATTCCAGGCTCATTGGATAATTTAGCAGGATGTTATTAGTGGCTTATGGAATGATGAGTCCTCTTCTCACTGCTCAAAACATGTCTATTCTCATATTCATGTTATATATTTTCCCTTCCTCTTGACCTAATTCTGCAGAGGTGTGGCTTCTCTACATTTAGCTTGGAGGAACTCCATAATACTGTATGTGCAGCTATAGGCAGCTTAGGCTGAAGTCCTATGTACCTTCCAAATGAGTAAATCTAAATGAGCAAAGTGGGACTTACTTACAATTGTGTGCTGAAAAACCATAATTTTTTTTAAAAAAAATGAATGCCCTTACCCTAGCCATATTTACCAGTACTTAGATTTAATTATCATTGATTTCAGTGGACCTATATCCATCTAACAATGCTTAAGATGGTCCTGTTGTACACTCCGTTTTAGTTTTTTCTACACCTTGAACTTTTAAGATACAATTTGCAGTGACTCACGGGAATACTGTTCCCTTACATTTCCAGTGGTCAGGCATGAGTGTTGTTGCTTAAGTAGCTAAAACTTTACCACCTGAGCACAAGGGAGAGGTGTCGGCAGGCTCAGGGGAACCCCAAGTTTTGCAGAAGGCAAAAGTGCTTTCTTTCTCAAGAGTGGATTATATGTACCAAATGAAATACTACTACTTTTCTTAAGAGTAGATTATATGTGCCAGATACTATTAGTTTCAAAAACCTAGAATAGTCATGTTGTCTGAACATCTCAACTTTACCCCAGGAACGAAGAGTAAATTACAGTCGAATCAGTGCCCAGCCATTCTGAATTCTGACGCTTAATAATTGAAAACAGTTTAAACATCAAGAACTGATGTTTTGACAGAACTGAAGTAATACTGCAACACAGCACATATGTGTATGTGAGAACACACAAAAGATGTTGCATATGTGGTGTTTTGTGTGTGTACAGTATCCCTCACCAGATAAAATTGTGTGCCCTTCACTGTTAATATTAGAGATGACTGACCCTCATCAGGATATTACAATTTCTTTCTTGCAACTCTTTGTTGGAATCCATTGCAATGTACCGGTATATATGATTGGGACCAGACCATAGAAGGCAATATGTTCAGTACCCACACACCCTTCTGGCTTTCAAACAATGCGAAATATTTAACAAAAGTAGTAATCAGAAGCAGATAAACATGTTTTCAGGGAAAAGGAACAACAAAAAACACATGGGAGAATTGTAGTCAATTTTTTTCCACACCAATGGCCAATATCCCTAGTAACAACAACAATCTGTATATATTCTCTCTCCTGCAATACAGCAGACTGCCTGAAGTGACTTTAAGATATACGTCTGTCAACTACCTTGCTGGGAATTAGCTATAAAGCAAATTCACATGTAAAGTATAAGAAGAACCAAACTGCTATTAAAAAAAAAAAGTCTTAATGGAATGTTTTGTCTACTTTACACTGATAGAAGTTGGTCTAATAAAATATCATCTTAAATGCTCTTCATTGGTAGATATTCCTATAAATGCTATTCAGATAAATGTTATAAATACAGTCATACCTCTGGATACGAATGCTGCGTGTTGCGTTCGTCACGGGTTACGAACCCGTCAAACCCAGAAGTACCGGAACGGGTTACTTCTGGGTTTGGCAGGACGAGCATACACAGAAGCGCTAAATCGGGCTTTGCGCATGCGCAGAAGTGCCAAATCATGCAGCGAGCATGCGCAGATTCGGCGCTTCAGGTTGCGCGCACTTCAGGTTGCGAATGGGCCTCCGGAACGGATCCCGTTCGCAACCAGAGGTACTACTGTAGTTGGTCTATATGCTGTCCTGTAAGTTTAGTATGTTTACAATTCATATTGCCTCATTTCAAAGTGGATATTGTAGAGCTGTAAAAGATTTATTATGTTTTTGTATATGCTGGAAGCTGCCCAGAGTGGCTGGGGCAACCTAGTCAGATGGGCAGGGTACAAATAATAATAATAATAATAATAATAATAATAATAATAATAATAATAATAATGTGGTGGTGGTGGTGGTGGTGTGTGTGTGTAATAATTGGGACTTTTTAGTTTAGAAAAAAGGCAAGCAAGAGGGGACATGATAGAGATTTATAACATCATGCATGATGTCGAGAAAGTGGATAGAAAGAAACTGTTCTCAGGAAGCTGAATGCTGGTTGTAGCCAATGCTAGTCCTGCTCAGAGCAGACCCACTGAAATTAATGGAGAGCCAGTGTGGTATAGTGGTTAAGAGTGGTAGACTCATAATCTGGTGAACCAGGTTCGCGTCTCCGCTCCTCCACATGCAGCTGCTGGGTGACCTTGGGCTAGTCACACTTCTCTGAAGTCTCTCAGCCCCACTCACCTCACAGAGTGTTTGTTGTGGGTGAGGAAGGGAAAGGAGAATGTTAGCTGCTTTGAGACTCCTTCGGGTAGTGATAAAGCGGGATATCAAATCCAAACTCCTCCTCTTATCCACGAATTTCAATGAGTCTACTCTGAGTAAGGGATCCAACCCTATTACTCATCTATTCGACAAAGGCGCTAGTCACTGACTACTTTTGTAGTTTCGAAATAACTTTGTAATATATGTTTTCCCATTGATTGGGACTTCATTAGCATAAATAAGTAAATTATATCCTGAAATGTACTGTGGTTAGAGTAGATTGCTGTTACTATAATTTTGTCTCACGAGGCTGCTGAAAATTTGCGCTTGAGATTTTTAAGGGAAAGCTGATTATTGCTTTAATTTTCAAGAAATATTCCATATGACTGTCTTCGGCCTGGAACAAGGAAGGTGTTTGCCAGGAAAGTGGTTACACATCCTACATGACGGAAAGTCTAAATTGCTTGGATTCTGCCCAATTTCTTTAAGTCAGCAAAGCAGAAACTCCCATAATGTGAAAGAATATTATCAGCTGCTTTTTGTTCTGTTTTCCCAAGGTTGCCTAAATTATGGCAGAGTTACAGTTGTGGGATTTGGGGAGAATGCATTAATCCAAACAAATAGACATTAAAAAAAATTTTTTTTTAAGTAATATGATTTTGGAACGTAAAAAAGAAATATAACAGGATCTAGCAGCTAGTTCATAATGGCTTAGTTGGCACTGTTGGGAATGCCGTACTTGGTACAATTTATATGAAACATGACATTATTTCAAGGGCAAAAATTGAAACTTTGTTCTTTTTATTAGTCCAAATGATCTAAGAAACCACTTTGTGATTTGATTATGTTTATCCTTTGTTTAGAATAATTCTTTAAAAACTGACATAAGCTTCGCAGAGATAAATACAGCACAGCTTCATCTATCCAAAATCTGCAGAGCATTCCAAACAATTTAGAACGTTCTGAAAGAGGGTTTGATTAACAGGTTTACATTTAGGCAAATAGAAGACATTTGATAAGGGCACAGATATATTCTAATAAGCAGAAGTTTTGGGTAATGGGAGTTTGCACAATGACAGATATACAATGTTGGGTATAGCTTACACCATTTCACATCCGCTTTCACAAATTAGTTTAGTTTTGGCATCTTGCCTAGTGCTTTGTAGATAAATATTACGTTCTGTTTATATTTAGAGAATATAAATTACCAAAATGACTACAACAATGCTTCTTGCTGTCAAAGAGCAATACAAGCCCAGTATGGTGTAATGGCTAGAGGGCTGGCTGGGAAGGCCCAAGTTCAAATAGCTGTGAAGCTCAGTGGGAGGCCCTGAGGCTAAATTGCCTAATTTATAAGGTTGTTGTAAGGGGGGCTAGGGGATAGAGAATAGCATGCATGCATCTTTCAGCATCTTGGAGGAAGAATGGGATAATAATGTAAGTAAACAAGTCATGGTGAATTATGAGGCCAGGGTTTACATCATAAGCTTGGTAACACAGAGGGACAAAACTAGTTTGCTGAACAGTACGTGGCTTCATTGGACAGTTGCGAGATCCACAAATTGCTCATTCCTTTAAATGCTTTTTTAAGGGAGAGAGAAGGAAGCTGCTGTGTTCAACCATGTCCGCTTATGTCCTCCACCATTTGCCATGGTGGTGCTCAAATATGGTCCTCTTGATGGGGAGAACAGGTGAGGGGAATCAGGGGTGAAACAAGGTGTGAAGCATAGAGAGACTACACCCTTTCTCAGAGGGTTTAAAGGTGTGACGTCATATTTTTTTTACCATTTATCCACATAATTAGCTGCCCCCAGTGGGAATTGAAAAATTCACAATGACTTGATATCACAACACAATAAACTGGTTCTACAGGAGAGAAGGAGAGTCAGTATGGTACAGTGTATAGTATAGACTAGAACATGGAAGACCTGGGTTCAAATCCCTGCTCAACTATGAAACTCAGTGGGGGACCCTGGGCCAGTCACAGTCTCTCATGCCTTTCACTCCTTGGAGGAAGTCAATTTGTTTGTTTCATTGATATCCTGCCAATATGGAGTTCTTCCTTCAGTGTTGTATGGAGAGAGCAGGGCTTTTTTTCAGCCTGAACTCACTGGAACTCAGTTCTAGCACCTCTCAGGTGGGCTTCATTGTCATTCTAAGAGAACGAGTGAGGTGTTCATGGTGAGTTCCAGCACCTTTTTCTTCTTCTGGAAAAATAGCACTGGAAGAAAGAGACTAGTTCTAACCAAATCACTGCTTCCCAAAGGATCCAGTTCCTGAATATTGTTCCGTACTCACCACATTTTAAGTAACACCCTAGGTTTCTTTTAAACTGTAAATTTTTCTAGGCGATGACAAAGGAAACTTTCGTGTTTAACCTCGATCAGTCAGAGTCAAGTTTATTTTGGCTGTGCTGTGATAGTCAAGAAAGAGAACAGATTGCTGTTGAGCATCAGTGCTCAAATGTCTATTAGAACAGCTAGCACAGAGTTTGGTATGTGCCAGACTGAGTACAGCACCATTTCTACACCCATGTGCTTTGTCTTACCTGAGGATCCATGAAGGCAACTTTAATTTCAAGGATTGTGAACGCTACTTCCATTCCTCCAAACTCTGCAGTCCAGATGTATGGCGTGCTTAAACCAAATAGGGAATCTCAGATCAGGGGGGCCAAATGCAACTTTCCAGGTCTCCCCATCTGACCCTCAGAACTCTCTGCAGGCCATCTACCCTCTCCCTAAACCATACCCCTCATTGGCTCTGCTAACCCCCCTGAATGTCTTTGCCTGGCTGCAATGTGTCCTTGGACTCTGATAATGCCTCTGACTTGTCTGTTCCTGTTCATCAGGCAGTGGCTTTTTCCACCTGCCTTGCCCCAACCTTAGGAGCCTTCCGCAGACCATGTCTTTGAGAACTGCAAAAGCAGCTGGGAAGAGAGAAGAGGAGCTTGGGGATATATATATATTAAAAAAAACAATTTTATATGTTGTGTGTCCTTGTTTCTCAATTTGACCCTTTTACGTGGTTTTGTGGTATTTAATGCATTGTGACTTGCCGTTATTTTTACTGATTATAGTTTAGTAAAAAAAATTATTGTAATTGATAAGTGTGAACTGTTTAAACAAAATAAAAAATAAAAAAATTCCTTCCAGTAGCACCTTAGAGACCAACTAAGTTTGTTCTTGGTATGAGCTTTTGTGTGCATGCACACTTTTTCAGATAGACACTTCTTCAGATAGTTTAATAGTGAACTGTTTAATTATTATTTGCTATTTAATTTTACTGTTTACTATTATATTCTGATGCATTGTTGAATATTGCTTTATTTGACATAAGTTGTTTATTTTAAAGTCATTGTGACTTTTTCTGGTATTGGATCAGATTGTTAAGAGGTGTGTGATCTTTGCTGTTTATTTTGTTGTTTATTCAGCTTGTAAACCACCTTGTGTATAGTAATATAGAAAGGCGGTATACAAATTAAAAGTGAAATGAAAAAATGAAAAGGGATGGAGGGTAGGGAGGGGTGTGTGTGTAGAAGTAGCCTACTGTAGAAAGGTGAAATTCACATTTGTTGCTTCTCCCCCTTTGCCTGTGACCCTGCCCTCCACAGACATGTTGCCCTCTGAAGGTTACCCAGATTGGAATGTGGCCCTCAGGCTAAACATGTTCCTTACCTGTGGTTTAAGTTATCACTGGCCTCTTACCAACCCACAGCTGACTTGCACAGGAAAATTGTCCACTGTGTAGTTCACACAGTTGGCTTCCAACATCTTCAGGGGATGTTGGAATTCTTCCCCAGGACACCTCACTTCCCTTTCCCATGAACACAAGGTATGGAAGATACCTTAGAATGAAGTTCATGTCAGCTGCTCCAACAGTATTATAGCAACAATGTGATGGGAAGGTCAGTTTAAACATGTGCTATGCTCTTCGTGTCACTGCTGTCCAAATTGAAGCTAGATGGAAAACCCCACGCACATTGTCCACTTCTTTCAGCAGCACCTGACTAAGGGCCTTAGTTGATAAGTTGTTGTTATGTTGACATCCGTCTGCCTTGAGAGACGATGGAGTGAGCCTCCAGGGATTAAGTCAAGCTGCTGCGTTAGCAACACCAAAGAGCCTGGGCAGTGTGTATGGAGGTCCTGGGCTGCCCAGATGACAAGACATACCCCACTTTGGCCTTGCTGATGTGGCCCAAAGCAAAGCAGAGTTATACCTTTGTCAGCAGCTTAGCTGCAAGAGTTGCTGGCAGGAAGTGTACAAGGCACCATCCAGTCATCTTAGGGACTCCACTCCAGATTTGTGTAGGATTTTATAATAATAATAATTTATTATTTATACCCCACCCATCTGACTAGGCTTCCCCAGCCACTCTGGGCGGCTTCCAACAAAATATTAAAATACAATAAGCCATCAAACATTAAAAGCTTCCCTAAACAGGGCTGCCTGCAGATGTCTTCTAAAAGTCTGGTAGTTGTTGTTCTCTTTGACATCTGGTGGGAGGGCATTCCACAGGGCGGGTGCCACTACTGAGAAGGCCTCTGCCTGGTTCCCTGTAACTTGGCTTCTCGCAGTGAGGGAAACGCCAGAAGGCCCTCGGTGCTGGACCTCAGTGTCCGGGTAGATCGATGGGGTGGAGACGCTCCTTCAGATATACTGGACCAAGGCCGTTTAGGGCTTTAAAGGTCAGCACCAACACTTTGAATTGTGCTCGGAAACGTACTGGGAGCCAATGTAGGTCTTTCAAGACTGGTGTTATGTGGTCTTGGCGGCTGCTCCCAGTCACCAGTCTAGCTGCCACATTCTAGATTAGTTGTAGTTTCTGGGTCACCTTCAAAGGTAGCCCCACATAGAGTGGATTGCAGTAATCCAAACGAGAGATAACCAGAGCATGCTTTATTCTCCAGAAGATATCCCGCAAGGCCACGGAAGTTTAGGATCAGAGTTTTCCATCTCCTAGATTAGCTGCCTGCCCACCGCCAACGTCGCAAACATTAATTTGTCAAGTTCTGTCCCCGAGTGAGCTTGTTGTTCTTGTTTGTTTTTCAGTTGTAAATTACTGTGCTTTGAATAACCAAGGCTGTCAACATGAATGCATTAATACAGAAGACTCCTACTACTGTCAATGCCGCAAAGGGTTCATTCTCAATCCGGATAAAAAAACCTGCAGGCGTAAGTTTTCCACATCTGTGCTCAGTTCTTTCAGATAGTAGCACACAGGTGCATACAATCTGTTGTAAGGGGAAGTGCCACAGTTCCATGGCAGACCACCATCTGTTTTGCATGCAGGAGGTCCTGGCTATAGTCCATGGCATCTCCAGTGAAAAGGATCTCAGGTTGCAGATATTCTTGAAGGGCCATTCCTAGTAGGCGAAACTGGCCTAGATGAAGAACTGCCATAATGTACAATTAACAACACTCTTTAGTACATGTGCCTATATGATATAGGTGGCAGAAAGCATGTGTTTGTTGCATGAACACAGTACAGTTTTAGCATACAGTGCATTTGAAATATTTTACATATGTGCCTTAAAAATATAATATGTGAAGCACCACTAAGTCACTAAAGTTCCAGCCCTGAACCATTTAGGAGTAAGTCCCATGAAACTTACTTCTGAGTAGGCATGTATGGGATTGTGCTATAAGGTCTACTTCTATTTCCGTTTGTTTTGTTTTGAAAACATTCAGAGTATACCTTAGGGCCAAATGACATGTGACTATCAAATTGGCTTAACCTGGCCATTTTATTTTGAGGGGAAAGCAATACAGGGCCCTTGTTCCAGCATGTGCTCCCATCCAGATTGTGGCCCCCAAGCCTGCTGAAAATGGGTCCCCCCACCAGCTGCTTTTTGCCACCCAAAGTGTGGTTTGTGATCTTCCCTGAGCTGTCTTTCTGGTAAATAGTGTAGTCAGAGTAATGGGCTAGTTGGAACATTGGCCTAGTCCACATAGTCTCCAACTGCCCCCGAAAATGCCAGGACTGTCACGAAAACCTGTAAGCCATCATGGTTTCTCACTTTCTCATGCCGAGCCCCGAATTTCCATCTTCGTTGAGGTATGCTAACCGGAAATGGCTTCATGTTGGGGGAAGTAGGGGGAAGAGGGTGTTGCCAACTGAGGCCTCCTTTGCCACCACTCCTGGGAGTCAAAGAAAGCAGGGTGGAAGGAAGGGAGAAGAGTCTTGTGCTGGGTGCGAGGCAGGAAGCCAGGCTGACCAGCTGGCCGGCCGGCCGGCGGAGTAGCAGCAGCATCAGGAAGAGGAAGAAGGGGGAAGGAGGCAACAGGGCCACTGCCACTGCCATCCTTGCCATGGGAGGTTGCGACTCTCCAGGCTGGCAGACCCCTAGCCACCCATCCAGCTGGCCATGCCAAATAAAAACAAGGAGAAAGTGAGCTAGGTCAGGCCTGAAGAGAAGACAGCGGCTGGAGGAGACCCTGGGCAGGAGCAGGCCCTGAAGGTTGTGGGAAAGGGTGTAGCTGGTGGGGTGCAGGCCGGCCTGTGGGGGGGCTGGAGTTAAAGGGGTAGCAGGGGCAAGGAGATTATGGGAGTCATAGGTGGGCATTGGAGCTAGCTGGGCTTCAGGGAGGGGTTGTCTGTATCATGGAAAACCTTAATAAAAATATTAACATGCAAAAAAATGAAAAAAGCCCCTCCTGGCAGTGATACTGATGTAGACTAAAAGGTAAAGGGACCCCTGACCGTTAGGTCCAGTCACGGATGACTCTGGGGTTGCGGTGCTCATCTTGCTTTACTGGCCGAGGGAGCCGGCGTACAGCTTCCGGGTCATGTGGCCAGCATGACTAAGCTGTTTCTGGCGAACCAGAGCAGCGCACAGAAACGCCATTTACCTTCCCGCTGCAGCGGTACCTATTTATCTACTTGCACTTTGATGTGCTTTCGAACTGCTAGGTTGGCAGGAGCAGGGACTGAGCAACGGGAGCTCACCCCGTGGCGGGGATTCGAACCGCCGACCTTCTGATCGGCAAGCCCTAGGCTCTGTGGTTTAACCCACAGCGCCACCTGCATCTGATGTAGACTAGAAGGTCTCTATTTTCATCTGCGGATTGTTGGGGTTATGGGTCCAACAAGACAAATTATATGTATTCTGTTTCCATTAGTGGCTGGCAGGGTTGCATGGGTGGGGCTGTATCACTTTCTGGACCTCATAACACCTCATGTTGCTGCCAGTTATTGAGAGGGCAGGGCAAAGCAAAGCAGCACTGACCTCAACATGGTGTAGATGCAGCTTTGGGAGTGTCAGACTGGCCTGCGGTTTGATTCTGTCCCCAGATTTATAAAGATTTGCTTCAATTTTCTGTGAAAAACTAATGCTCTTCTATCCCATCTCCGGCTGAAGCCTTTATTTTTTGATTACAGTCTGCTCACTTTGTGTACTACTCCCGTTACTTAAATAATAATAATTCCCCCCTTCCTCCCAATCTTCAGGACCAGACTACTGTGCAATGCAAAATCATGGCTGCCAGCAGGAGTGTGTCAATACAGATGAATCCTATTACTGCCAGTGCCAGCAAGGGTTTACTCTCAATCCAGATAAGAGAACGTGCAAAAGTATGTTGTCCTAAAGTGTATAGTAAGTTCATCTGTTTTTACTTCTCAACTTCACCATCACAGCTTTTTTTTTTTTGTTCCTTTCTGCCGTTTTGAGGTGCAACTTTTGAACATGCCTTTAAAAACCACCTCCTCCATATGTCCTCATTATAATTCCTAAAATCAACCAACCAATCCCCCCACGCACATAGAAATATCTCTGTGCCAACTTAAAACAGCACATGTGCATTAAAAAGCCTCCTTGGTGGAACTCCATTCCCATGGCGTTCTACCAAAAGACCATCCCTAAGCCTCTTTAAAAACCTGTATGAAACTTAGAAGTTGCACTGACTTTTGGTGGCTGGTTTGCGTGGAGGATTTTGCATGTTACCTTTTTAACCTTATGCTTATATATTAAAATAGTGCAAAGTTTATTTGACTATATTCCCAGAAACAGCCAGAGCCATGCATTTTGGAGAACGCCACTTACACAAAGAAACTGATGAAACCACCCTAAGAGGCAGAATTGCATCCAGGGTTGAATGGTAGGCTCTTGAGAGCCAGTGTGGTGTAGTGGTTAAGAGCGGTAGACGCGCAATCTGGTGAACCGGGTTCGCGTCTCCGCTCCTCCACATGCAGCTGCTGGGTGACCTTGGGCTAGTCACACTTCTTTGAAGTCTCTCAGTCCCTCTTACCTCACAGAGTGTTTGTTGTGGGGGAGGAAGGGAAAGGAGATTGTTAGCCGCTTTGAGACTCCTTCGGGTAGTGATAAAGCGGGATATCAAATCCAAACTCTTCTTCTTCTTCTTCTTCTTCTTCTTCTTCTTCTTCTTGGTAGGGGGCAGTCAAATAGAACCCCAAGAGTCAGCAGTATACGTCTTGGAGAGAAGGCAGCACTCCTCTGACCTCCAGACAGCAACATTGCTACTGCTGCTTACTGAGAGGTAGAGGGGGAAGGGAGAGGTTGGTGTGGTGGAGCCTAGCTTGCACTCCCATTTGTGTGTTTGTACCATGCCTTCCTTACTGCCGCCTTGCCTGTAAGCAGCAGCAGCAGCACAACAGATGGGAGGTCAGATGAGCATCGTAGCCCCATCACACCATCCACTACTACCAACAGTTAAAGTTGCAGACCCCGTCTTAGTTTTTCCAAAATGAAATGCAATTCAAATTATTCCTGCACTTTACGAGTAGAACAAACAAGCATGGCAGTCCCCATGTTTGTTTGTTTTTGGCAAACCATTGTTTGTCACTGTCAGGGACTGGCCCGAGCCAGGAGGGGAGGCGGAGGGGCCAGTGGGAGCAATGGGCCACCCATGCACGGCGGAGGAGGTATTGCGGGCATGGGAAGAGGAGGAGAGAATGCCGAGGTTGTCACCAGAAACAGGGAAGGAGGTTTGGAGAGGTGGCAGTGAAGGGGGGTCGCCGCCTGTGCTGACGGCGGAGAAGCAGGTGGCGAGGGAACCAATAGGAGGGGAGGAGAGGATGGAGTCAGAGGTGGAACAAGGGGTTGAGGAGCTGGTGAGAGCCTCGACGGCAACATCTAGGGAAGATGAAAGTGAAAGGGAAGGGGCCAGCGCTGGGACCAGTAGGGTCAAGAAGCGGAAAAGGAGGAGTGAAAGGAGGCGCTGGAATTTCGCTAAGCTTTTATGCTGGGGGGAAAAGCGGAAGCCCTTACTCGAGGGATCTGGTTCATCGGAGGAGGATGAGGAACTGTGAAGCTTGTCAGTGAAATAAACGCTTAGTTTAGTCAAACGGACTGTGGAGTGGTTTACTCTTGAGGAGGACACACTATCCTCCTTACAGCATCCCTCGAGTCCTCGCAACCTCCTCAAGGGGTGAGAGGCTGCCGAGATGTCTAACTCCCAAGAAGACGGAGCCGGAGCAGCGCAGTACGTCGACTGGGAAGAGCGAGCTAGAGATCTGGCGCAAAGGTACGAAGTGGCTCAAGCTCGGCTCGAGGAGGCGAGGCTGCATGCCGGTGCAGGGAGAGGGGCAATGGGAGGAAGGAGAATGCCTTCCCACGGCAGCAGGTTTTATGGCAAACCAGAGGACTATTTGGGGTTTAAAACGGACATGATGTACACCCTGGAATTACACAAAGAAGAATTCAGAACTGACGCTGAGCGGGTGGGGTTTGTGATTGCGCATTTTGAGGGACCCGCTAGGGATTGGATTCGCCCCTTGATTTTGGCCAAGAATCCCGCCTTGCAGGACTTAAAGGCGTTTTTTGAAGGCATGGATATTGTTTACACCTCGAGAAGCGCTATGGATCTGGAGGCAAGGGAGCTTTTGTCGCTGAGGCAAGGGAACATGTCTGTCAGAGAGTATCAAGCCAAGTTTTCGCTCCTTGCCCATCGTTTAAATTGGGATCTGAATTCGCCGCCGCTGCTAGCGATGTTCAAAGTGGGACTGTCGGACGAAGTCCAGGATGCGCTCGCGAAAGCAGGGCCCCTGGAGGACTTAGATAGTCTGACGCAAGCTGCTTTGGCAATTGGGGTGCGTCTGGAATGCAGAGACAAGGCAAGGCGGGAAGGAAAGCAGGGGAGGTGGTTCAGCTTTCGGTCCCCTCCCCCGGCGGAAAGGCCGGTGAGCGCTCAGCCACAAGCCCAACAGGAAACGCCCATGGAGTTGGGGGGAGCCCACGCGCGCCCTTTTTCAAGTTCAACGGTTGGGAAGGGGAGTGACACAAAGGGCGGGAGAGTTGTAAAGAAGTGTTACGTATGTGGGAGGAGCGATCACCTGGCCAAGCAGTGTGAACAAAGGAAAATCTGGCAGGGAATGGCGGGGACGCTCCAGAGAGAAGGGGGGGAAGAAGCTGCGGTGGCGGGAAACGAAAGTGCCTGGCGGCAGGGCAAGGGGACGTGCAGCCAGGCGCAATCACAGTAAACCGTCCTCAGAGCAGCGAATCCCCAAAGGTCCCGCCCCCCCCAACCCTCACCACCCCCCCCAACACACCGAAGCCAGGAATAGTGCTAGAGATCGCTCTGGAGCTGCCCAATGGCTGCGCTTTGCAAATCCCGGCTTTAATTGACAGTGGGGCGAGCACGGATTTTTTTGATAAGGACTTTGCTCTGCAGCACCAAATCCATCTTCTGGAGGTGGATTTCCCACTCCAAGTCACCACAATAGATGGAAGAGAGCTAAAGGGAGGGGCCGTCACGCACAGCACACCTCCCATGAGAATGCAAATCGGGAGACACTCTGAAGTAGTCGCATTCCACGTCACTGCTTTGGCAGGTCCGCCCATCATTTTAGGCATGGGATGGCTCACTCAGCACGATCCTGTCATAAGCTGGAGCCAGCGATCTGTAACGTTTGGATCAGCATATTGCATGGAGAACTGTTTGCAACAAATGCACCCCCACAGCCCAGCGGCAGCAGCAGCACTGCAGGCAGGGGACGTATCACTTCCTAAGGAGTATGCAGATTTCCAACAGGTGTTTAGCAAAAGAGAGGCCGACAAGCTGCCCCCCCACCGCCCCTATGACTGCCAGATTGACCTGCTGCCAGGAGCGCAGCTGCCACCAGGTAAGCTCTACACTATGTCAGAGCAGGAGTTGGCGAATTTGAAGGACTTCATTGATAAGAACCTGGCCAGAGGTTTCATTCGGGAAAGCAAGGCAGTAGGGGGCAGTCCCGTGTTCTGGGTGGACAAGAAGAACACGCAAGAGAAACGCTTAATTTGTGATTTCAGAATTTTAAATTCGCTCACAATACCAATTTCTTACCCCATGCCCAGGATTGATGACCTGCTGGCGGCGGTACGCAAGGGTAAGATTTTCACCAAGCTGGACCTAAGGGGGGCATACAATCTCATCAGGATCAGGGAGGGTGATGAGTGGAAAACCACCATGTATACACCCCTTGGAGCTTATGAGTATTTAGTTATGCCCTTCGGTTTACAGGCAGGCAGCCAGTGCTTTCAGGCATTCATGCATCACGTGTTGGGGCCCATGTTATTCAAACACGCAGTCGTGTACCTTGATGATATCTTGGTGTACTCCCAAAACCCGGAAGAACACGTGACACACGTCAAGGAAGTACTGCGAAGGCTCCAGGAAAACCAGTTGTGTGTAAAGCTGGAAAAGTGCCAGTTTCATGCAACAGAGGTGGACTTTTTGGGCTATCGTCTTTCGGACAAGGGCATTGCCATGGACACCGACAAAGTAGAGGCAATCCTGCAATGGAAAAGCCCCAAAACCAAGAAGGACGTCCAGCGTTTCGTCGGTTTCGCAAACTTCTATCGCAAGTTCCTACCGGCATTCGCCGACATGACTGCTCCAATCACCGACTGCTTGAAAGGTAAAAAGAAATTCCGGTGGACGGAGGAGGCTCAGCGCGCCTTCGAAACTCTCAAAGAGGCTTTTGCCTCAGAGGGGCAGTTGCTACATGTGAATTCTGCCAAGCCCATCAGGATAGAGACAGATGCCTCGGACCGAGCCATAGCAGCGGTTCTGCTCCAGCAAGATCCTGCGCAGGAATGGAGGCCGTGTGCGTTCTATTCCAGACAGCTGAACAAGTCGGAGGCCAACTACGCGATTTGGGATAAAGAGCTATTGGCTGTGGTGGCGGCATTCAAGCACTGGCGTCACTTTTTAGTGGGCGCACAGCACCAGATCCAGGTTTACACGGACCATAAGAACCTGGAGTACTGGCGCACGGCCAGAATCCTCAACCAGAGACAAATGCGATGGGCAGAGTTCTTTGCGAACTTCAACTTTCACATCCAGTATGTTCCAGGTGATCAGAACATCAGAGCAGACGCCCTATCCAGAAAGCCTGAATACCTGGAGGAACAGGGGCCTCCGGTGGCAAGAGCGATCTTCAAACCTGAACAATGGAGGTGTGGGGCAACTTTAGGGGGTCGGGAAGAGCTTGTGCGCCTCACGCAAGCCGATGACTTTGCACTGCGCAAACTGAAGGAACTGAGGGAGGGGGATCCCAAGGCGAAAGGGTTTGAGGAAAAGGAGGGGCTGCTGTTGTTCAAAGGGGCACTGTATGTTCCTGGGGAGGAGATGCGTGCTAGAGTTCTCAGACAGCTCCATGACAACCCCACGGCGGGGCACTTTGGGCAATTCAAAACCATGGTGTTGGTCACAAGGGAGTTCTGGTGGCCCAGAGTCAGGCAGGAGGTCAGGGAATACGTCAGGGGGTGTGAGGTGTGTCAAAGAGCCAAAGGGGAGAGAGAAAAGCCTGCTGGGTTGCTGGAACCTCTTCCCACTCCCAGTAAGCCGTGGGAAGCGGTCTCCCTAGACTTTGTCACAGATCTACCCCCATCCAAAGGAAAAACTGCCGTGCTGATAGTAGTTGACCTTCTAACCAAGATGGCCCATTTCATTGCCTGCCCTAAGGTGGTGTCGGCTGAGGAAACAGCCAAGCTGTTTGTACAGCATGTTTTTAAGCACCATGGCTTGCCAGAAAGGCTAATTTCGGATCGTGGAGTTCAATTTACCTCACGCTTCTGGCGTAAGCTCATGCAAATCTTGCAGGTACAGGTCAACTTGTCCTCTGCTAGACATCCTCAATCTAACGGGCAGTCAGAACGTGTGAATTCGATTCTGCAACAGTACTTGCGGTGTTATGCCTCTCAGCAACACAGCGACTGGAGCGATAGGCTGGCTCTGGCCGAGTTTGCGTACAATAATGCTCTACAGGTATCTGCAGGTATGTCTCCTTTTCAGGCAATCTACGGCAATCATCCAAGAGCCTTTCCAGCAGGGGAGGGCAAGCGGAATGAGGGGGACGTGCCAGCTGCGGAGCTATTTGCAGAGGAGTTGCTCGCACTGCACCAATTGCTCAGAGACAATCTAGAAAGGGCTAAAAGTGCTTACAAGAGGGCAGCTGACCAACACCGCAGGGAGGGGGAATGCATCCAAGTGGGAGACAGAGTGTGGTTGTCCACGGAGGGGTTGCCCATGCAAGGAAGGTGCAAGAAGCTGAGGCAACGCAACATTGGGCCCTTTGAAGTAGTGGAGCAGATTAACCCCGTGGCGTTTCGGCTGCAATTGCCGGATTCCATGAGAATTCATCCTGTGTTTCACAGGTCGCTCCTCTCCAAGTTCAGAGAACCACACAGGTATCAACAGGGGCACCAGCAGGGGTCGCAGGAAGTACAGCTGGTAGACATGGAGCTCTTCAATGAGGCTACGGCCATCTTAGACTCCAGGTGGAGAGGGGAAGAGTTGCAGTATTTAGTAGCATGGGAGGGGGAGCCAGCGTCGGAGAACGCTTGGATTCCGGCGGAAAGCGTCACCAAAGAGTACTTAGTGTGGGAATTCCACGAGCTGTACCCCCACAAACCGAAGCCGTACAGATGGCAACTGAGAGAGGTTTTTCAACCCACAGATTCAGAAGAAGGGGACTTTTGGGGTTTCCCACCCTCGAGTGCAGGGAACAGTGGGGTTGAAAACGAGTTGCAGGAAAGCCTGCATTCACCAAGGGGAATGTCGGAGGAGGAAGGGGACGTCGAAGCAGCAACAGATGAATTGTGGTCGGGTTATCCCTCTCCTCCCTGGTGCAGAAAGGATTGGGAGGAGGCGTTCCCATCCTCATCGTCGTCATCAAGCGCAGACACCACGGTTTTTCTGGGATTCCAGTCCTCACCTGGAACGGCAGGAGAGAGCGAAGTGGGGGAATGGGACCCAGCAGGGGATCTAGGTTATTCTTGGGAGGCACCCACCGAGCCGCCTCAGGAGGGGAAGGGGGGCTTGGGAGGGGGGATGGATGTCAGGGACTGGCCCGAGCCAGGAGGGGAGGCGGAGGGGCCAGTGGGAGCAATGGGCCACCCATGCACGGCGGAGGAGGTATTGCGGGCATGGGAAGAGGAGGAGAGAATGCCGAGGTTGTCACCAGAAACAGGGAAGGAGGTTTGGAGAGGTGGCAGTGAAGGGGGGTCGCCGCCTGTGCTGACGGCGGAGAAGCAGGTGGCGAGGGAACCAATAGGAGGGGAGGAGAGGATGGAGTCAGAGGTGGAACAAGGGGTTGAGGAGCTGGTGAGAGCCTCGACGGCAACATCTAGGGAAGATGAAAGTGAAAGGGAAGGGGCCAGCGCTGGGACCAGTAGGGTCAAGAAGCGGAAAAGGAGGAGTGAAAGGAGGCGCTGGAATTTCGCTAAGCTTTTATGCTGGGGGGAAAAGCGGAAGCCCTTACTCGAGGGATCTGGTTCATCGGAGGAGGATGAGGAACTGTGAAGCTTGTCAGTGAAATAAACGCTTAGTTTAGTCAAACGGACTGTGGAGTGGTTTACTCTTGAGGAGGACACACTATCCTCCTTACAGTCACCTTCCCCCCCCCCAATGCACCACGTCAAAAATGAAATTTTGTGGAGTGAAATTAAGATGGTGGGTGCAGTGGAGGCCCCAGTAGGCAATGTCATCACTAATGGCATCATTGGATTTCAGCAGGTGTTCTACTGGGTATGCTAAGCAGTGATGCTGGACCTGCTAAAATCAGCCAAGAACTCTACATAAACAAACCATATCAAGTGCAGTACACACAGATATTCTCTGCAAAAGCCAAATATTTTGAAAGGTCTTGTCCTCCTGATATAGTCTCTTGCATATGCAAAACAGTCCTAGTGAACTTATTTTGCTTTTTGTGTCTAGCACCAAGCTGGAAGGTTAGGTTTTTTAATGGTTTTACATGATGGTTCTTAAGTATAATTTTTAAACAATTATGTTCCAGCATTGTTACATTACATGTTTTCTTTTCCCTCCCACAGGAATAAATGTCTGTGCTTTGGGAAAACATGGCTGTGAACATGAATGTGTTAACACGGAAGACGGGTATACTTGCAGATGTCGAGCTGGATACACTCTGAACCGTGACCGCAAAACATGCAGAAGTGAGTATGTCAGACATTCTGGTGGAGTTAATCTGTACTGTATACTGGACAGAGTTCTGAAGGATACCTATGCTACAGATCTCCTCAGGCTTTTATAAATATGGGCTTTTGTGAAGCTAGCAAGATTCAACATAAGCTGAGATAATGCCAGCATGTGATTTAAATATTTTTCTTTAACAAACAAACTTGCGGCAAAGTTCTAGAAAGAGGAATAACTTACTGCTGGATATATTTTAGGTCCTTATCTTGGAAAGTGCAGATAATAACAAAACAACGAGAGCACACGTGTGTGTGTTTTGTTATTGGTTCTGGGGCCTCTCTGTTTCCTTGCTTTAGGCATCTCTTATGCAAAAAAACTGACTTATTGGTTTATTTTTGCAACTCCACATATTAAGTAGTTCTCCACATGGCACTTAGTTAAACTATGGAATTCACTCCCTCAGGAAGTAGCGATGGCTACCAGCTTGGATAGCTTTAAAAGGGGATTAGACAAATTCATGGAGAATAAGATTATCAGTTGCTGTTCGCCATGAAGGCTGTATTCTGTCTCTGCTGTAAGTGGCAATAGGACTTGGACTGCCAAGTTGCTAAGAATCACAAGTGGGGAGTGCTCTGTTACAATCAGGTTCTGCTTGTGAACTTCCACTGGGCATCTGATTGGTCGGTGTGAGAACAGGATGTTGAACTAGATGGGCCTTGGCCTGATCCAGCAGGGCCGCCTCCTGACGCGTGTGATGTCTTACATCTGTGTCACATGTGTGATGTCACATGCATGCGACGAGCCCCTCCCCCCCATGCCACGCGAAACTCGGCGCCTCTGAAATCAGGATATCTATCATCTGTCTAAAAGTCTCTTTTTTAAAAAAAATAAATGGTACCGTAAATGCAGCTGCAGGGGGGGTAGGATTAGGATCAGGACTATGGCACTAAGGACGAGATATTTAATCCTTTCTCCCTGTAACATTTTCCTGATGCAAAATCTGCCCCCAGACTACTATTTGCTCTGCAGGAGAAAACCTATAGGTTCCTCCATGGTACCACGAGTTTCCACCCTGAACCAACTGACGCTTCAGGGAGGCAATTCATATTGAGAAAATGGTACACAGAAACAGGTTTTTTTTTAAAAAAAAAAAAAACCTCTCCTCAGCACTACATGTCAAACCACAATCTCCCAATCTTGTGGCTTTATTTACCAATAAAAAACGCAGGAAATCTGATCACAGGTGTCCTTTCCGATTTGGCCCTGAAAAGTCAGGTCATGCAAGTGAATAGCCTCTACTATAGTCATAGAGGGTGTGCCTTTGCATGTAGCGTGAGCTCATATAATGCACTTTTCCATCCCATTCCTGTACTTAGGCACAGTCTGGAGGAATCGTGCAGACTGTTTGCCTGTTTGAAATGGTTCTAAGAGTGAGCTATAAAAATAGCAAAGAATGTCTGCTAGCAGAAAGTTAATAGAGGAGTTTGTTTGAAAAGGGGATTTCTTCCCTTCTCTCCCTCTCCCTCTCCCTCTCCCTCCCCCCCCTCTCTCTTTCTCTTGGATCTATTATCCCCCCAGGAAAAAAAGTGTTTTGCTCTGTACTGCCAGAGCCAGCATAGAGAGAAATGTACATTCATAAAAGCACGTATCAGCTGCACCTCCCAGTTGTTCCTTCGCATGAGAAACAAACAGTCCAGGCTTCAAACCTTAACAAATCCTCTGTTGCATGTATATCTGGCATTCTCTCTCCTCTGTTAGGAAGTGCCCCTGCAACAGCTGAGCAGTCACGCTAATTTGCAAAATGGTCATGTTAGGTTACCTCATTTCATATGATTAAATTATAATCCTGCTACACAGTCAATCCTGAAGATTTCACTGTGAATGTCACATTGTAGTGACTTTACCAAATATGACTTCTACTCAAAAAATGTAAACAGTAGTCCAATCCACCATACACCCAGTGTAAGCGAGGTTTGGATTGCTTTGTTAATAAAATAGAGTACACTTGATCAGATGTTCCCTCAGTTTTCAGGTATACAGTTGTACCTTGGATCTCGAACGGCTTAGTTGCCGAACGTTTAGGCTCCCAAACGATCAAAAACGTGAAGTGAGTGTTCCAGTTTTCAAACTTTTTTTGGAAGTCGAACATCCGATGCGGCTTCCGCAGCTTCTGATTGGCTGCAGGAGCTTCCTGCAGCCAATCAGAAGCCCGTGCTTTGATTTCCGAACGTTTTGGAAGTCAAAGAGACTTCTGGAACGGATTCTGTTCTACTTCCAAGGTACAACTGTATATATATATGGGTGTGGGTGTAAAAAAAAAATGGGGCCACGTGACAGTGAAATGCAGAAAGTACTGTCTGTGTCCATTCTGTGCAAAGTTTTAACAAAGTCACAGTTTACAACGGTAGGCTTTGCTGATCATTGTTACTCGCATATTTTTTGCTTCTGGGCTTTAAAAATGCTTTGACATTCCAATGCATTCTTTGCCATTGCTGATACATAACAATCCAGGAAAAGACCACTGTGCTGAGTCCAACCATGGCTGTGAGCATCTGTGCCTGAACACCAAGGACTCTTACATTTGCCAGTGTTCCGAAGGTTTCATCATTAATGAGGATCTGAAGACCTGTTCACGTAAGTCTCTTGATTTGGTTATTGCATATACAATTAGAGAAAAACAAGGTGGGTTAAAGTGCTGGGTTTTTTTATTTTGTTCTGAAAGGCAATTTTGAGGAAAACTCGAGATTATAGCATGCACTCAGGTTTTTTTTGGAATCCATAATTAAAGCAGACAGGTTGGAATCTTGAGCCAATAAACAGAAACAAGGCTTCTTAGTCCCATATTCCAAGCTAGCCCTTTAAAATTGATAGTGACATTCCCTGTTATTTTCATGTGTGCCATCTCACACCACCCCTTTCTTCCATTAGTGAGGCATTCCTCAGTGGGCTGCTAGTGGGCCCAGGCGTGACACACCTTTTTGTTTTTGTTTTAACCCACTGTTTTACATGGGTCTGGTGTATCAGAAGACTTGTATCTTCAAAAAAAAAAATGCATGCAAAGGTAAACAACACCTGCCTGTATGCCCACAGTGGACCCCAGGTTTGTGGAACTCAGGGTGGGTGGGTTAGTACTAATTGAGGGGAAGGGGAAACAGCACACAGTGTGAATACATCCCATCAAGCAAACCCCACTTGTGTGGATGGGGAAAATTGAGACAGAATGCAGTTGAATGTGCTCATGTGTGGATGAACTTGCACAAGGAAAAAACAAATATGCATAACTTATATGTGCGTTAACACTTTGGTGTGTACACAGCCTAAGTTTAAAAGGGGAGAGGGCCCATTGGACCATCCCTTAACAATTCCCCAAATCACTAGTAATGAGTGATAATAACTTCCCTTTCCCCGCTCAGTTAATTTTGAGAATCTTTGGGTGGTATTCAAGTATGTTTTACTTAGAGTAGACCGATTGGAATTAATGGACCTAACTAAGGGCTTGCCCACACTTCCACTTGAGCCGTGCCTAGAAAGCACACGGCCGAGTGGTTTTCCCCTTGGCCCACTCCTTTCCCAGGGAAAACCTGCTCTTTAGCTTTAAATCAGAACAAAAAGCAAGACATGGAAAACCTAATTGCTGTTTGCTTTGATTAAGCACCAAAGAGCAGTTTTCCCCAGGTGGGAAAGCTGCAAGACAACAGGAAGTGTGGCTAAATCCTTAGTTATGTTCATTAGCTTTGATGGGTCTACTCTCTCTGAGTAAAACAGTTTAATATCAGCCAGTCTTTTTCCTACATACAGTAAAAGTAAAATCAAGCAATGTGACCATTGACACGACAACAGTGTTACGCAACCATTCATGATTATGGTACTACTGGTACTTGATCAGGGTTAGCAGAAATATGTAGTTTTAAGATAACTACCTGGTATGTAATCATATGGCAACACCCTGTGGTTGAGCAGTTAAAACAGAAACTTGGATGCTGTGGCTTGAAAGGAAAAACTGAAAATTAAGGGAATAACACTTTAGTACTAGCTATTCTAACCCAGCCCTAGGTGTCTGTTTGAATCCAGACTAGCCAAAAAAACAACAGGCTTGCTGAAATAGTTTTATCAACCTACCAATGGAAAGAGTTCTTTCCTGGGTAATAGGAGAAATGTTTATCCTTTATGGAGTTTTATTTTCCTCCGGGCAGCACTTGGGATTTCCATCAAAAGCTCTAAAAATTTATATTCGCTACTCAACTCCTGTGTGTAAATTTCTCATTTTATGGCTTTTCCTTCTGGAGATTCTGCTTTGCTTATTATTTAGAAACAGGCACTACTTCTTTTGTGCTGCTAGGAAATCTCATGGGTTATATTACTCAGTTGACATGAAGTTTAACAGTTGCTTAAATCAACAGCAGAGGAAAGAGCCCAACACACTCATTCTAGTTCTGATACAAAGCACTTGAGAAATAAGAGGCTATAGCCCCTTGTGCAAGCAAAGAATTATTCAACATTGGGGGCAAATTAGCCTTTTCGTGACCCACCATTGTCTCCCAAGAGAGACGGATGCCAACAAATTTCTGTTACGCTTTTAGTTATGTATCTTTTTTTTAATAGGTTGTTAGCCACCTTCAGCGTGGCTTTAACTTTGGAAAAGTGCCATACAAATAAAATGATTGATTGGTCTAAGTACCAAGTGGTACTTTCAATCACAGATAGCCAATGTGGTGCCACCAGATAATGTTGGACTGCAACTTCCTGAACAATGGCCATGCTGGCTGATGGGAGCTGTGGTCCAGGATCTCTGGAGGACTCCACATTGTAAATTCTGCCTGCTTTAAATGCACAGGAACTCCAGATACACATTGGAGTACATGAGTGCTGAGCTAGAGTCATAGGGTCCGTTGGTCTGCTTGGTGTGGCACTAAATGAAAGTGCACATGTCCTCCCCACCCCCAAACATTAGGCAAGGGGTGTTGTTGTCCCACCCCCACCCCCAGTTTACTTTAATTCTGTGCACAGGAGACTAAATCTATCAACTCTTCAGAAACTTCCTTGGTTATTATCCTGTTTGCCCTGCCTTCATTTCCCTCCACTTCCTCTGTTGTTTCTTTTGCCTGTTTTCAAGTTCCCTGGGTGTCAGGACTCTTCTTTGCAAATACATAATCATATTTGCAACTTCTTTATTCCCAGGAGTGGACTATTGTTTGCTGAATGACCATGACTGTGAACATTTGTGTGTAAATAGTGAAAGATCTTACGCCTGCCAGTGCTTTGAAGGATATGTGATGCGTGAGGATGGGAAAACTTGCAAACGTAAGTCTGTTTTCCCCAACCTAGTTAACTTATTTTCTTATAACTTATCTGTTAACCTAGTTAACCTAGTTAACAGATAAATAAAAATTGCCAATTGTTATTACTGTGAATAACATAGTTACAGAATTACCCATGGGGGGGGATGTTTTCAGACTTCACTAGTAGATTTAAGCAGTATTGTGTAGTATAACGGTTGTTGAGCTCAAACCAAAGTTCAAATGAGTGATTATGAGAGGGAGCTTGGGGAAGCAGAGCCAAAGGTTTTGTAGTCTTCATGTTGACTCATAGGGTGATCATGTGGCGTTACAAAATAAACGAATTGTCTGTTTTCAGGTAGAGATGTCTGCAGATCTGTCGACCACGGATGTGAGCACCTTTGTGTCAGTGACGGCATTTCCTATGCCTGCAAGTGCCACGAGGAATTCATACTGAGCGAAGATGGGAAGACCTGCAGAAGTAAGCAAGCACTCCTTAATGGGCCATTCATTCTGAAGGCTCTGGTTTCAGAGGCTGGGGGTGCTGTTTCAGCACTTCCCTCCCTGCAGCTCAGGTGTGTGGTATGCTTTAGCTCATCTTTGTCTACTGAACTAACTGGGTGTGGCAGGTGGAGGACCAGTGAGGGCTGTAGAGATAGTTCCTGCTGCTATCTCATGGGCATATAGCCCTGATTTCTAGGCCTCCTTAGGCATGATGAGAGTGGTCTCATGCTTCTGCTGTCTTGCTGGAGCTTGCACATCTTTCCACGGGGGGAAATGCACAGGTTTCCTTTTTTGTATTTTATAAGAAGCTGCAGAAAATGGAAATGTGAATACAACTTGCACATATTATTTCCCCAAATTTCTTGTAACGTGCAATGAAGTCCTCAGGAAATTTGAGATTGTGTCTCCAAGAGCATCTCTGACTAGCACATGGCTAGTTGCATGCTACTTCTGAAGCAGGCTTGCAGCCCCCTAATAGAGCTGGGGAGGTCCCGGAGAGCTCACTTGGAAGCTTGTAGGAAGGATTCTGCCAGATGATGCTCTACCAGTTCACCGTTTCTAATCTAAAGTCTCCATTGAGAATTATGTCCTCAAATCAATTGGCTATGGCTGTGTTCTTCTAATAAATACAGCATCACTTATATCTGCAATACTAGGAAGCATGCATACTAAAGGAGGATGTGAAAACCTGAACCAATTACACAGTGAAAAGTGGGCTCACAATCGTCATGTGAATTCATTTTGACAATTGTGCGAAAGCAGGACGTGATCTGAGTTTTATTTCATCTTTGCAATATTGGTCATTCTACCTTTGCATTTATTTCATCTGGAAAACTTATTAATTCTGAAAATCATCATTAGGTAAAGACCTCTGTAAATCGGTTGATCATGGCTGTGAGCACCAGTGTGTCAACAGTGGATACTCCTATGTCTGCAAGTGCCACGATGGATTTGCATTAAGAGATGATGGGAAGACATGCAGAAGTAAGCAGCTCAGTCTTGATCAAAAGATAGTTCTTGTAAATCTGTTCCATCTGTTTTAATCAGCAAACTTTTAACTATACTCAGATCAAGATGTCTGCAAATCTGTTGACCACGGATGCGAACATGTCTGTGTTAGTAATGGGGATTCATATACCTGCAAGTGCCATGAGGGATTTCCATTAAAGCAAGATGGGAAAATGTGTGGAAGTAAGTAATTTGATTATTCCTCCTATCAAATGAATTGTTGTTTTTTGAAGTTGTTGTTTTACTTGTAGAAACACAGGCCCAGTTCACATGCAACCCTGCTGCTACTCCAGCACACACTCGAAGAGATTGGAGGCATTTGCTTCTGGGCTATACTAACCATAGTTTGACATTATTATTATTATTATTATTTATTTCTGTCCTGCCCTTCTTCCCAGATGAGCCCAGGGCACAAACAATCAAGCAGTTAAAACAATACAGTTAAATAAAACAAACATTTAAAAGCATTTTTGTTGTTGTTCAGTCGTTCAGTCGTGTCCGACTCTTCGTGACCCCATGGACCAGAGCATCCATGGGGTCTTGTAAATCTTTTAATGCTTAAAAGCATCAAGAACACCTAAAAACATTTAAAAGAGAGCCAGTGTGGTGTAGTGGTTTTAAGAGCGGTTGTCTCATAATCTGGTGAACTGGGTTCGCGTCTCCGCTCCTCCACATGCAGCTGCTGGGTGACCTTGGGCTAGTCACACTTCTCTGAAGTCTCTCAGCCCCACTCACCTCACAGAGTGTTTGTTGTGGGGGAGGAAGGGAAAGGAGAATGTTAGCCGCTTTGAGACTCCTTCGGGGAGTGATAAAGTGGGATATCAAATCCAAACTCTTCTTCTTCAAAACATGCCTTCACAACCAATAATTTCAAGATTGCCAGGATTTCAGTTTCAAATGGCTAGGTGAACAGAAATGTTTTTAATTTCCCCTTGAATGTTAATAACAAGGGAGGGCAGTCCACAAAAGGGATACCACCACAGAGAAGACCCTGTGATGTCTGACGAGGTCAAACTGTGTTTAGTTTAAGCTATGGTGTTCTCGAAGCTACTAACATGAGTTTGGCCAAACTGCGAGAGGCAGTGAAGGATAGGCATGCCTGGCGTGCTCTGGTCCATGGGGTCACGAAGAGTCGGACATGACTGAACGACTGAACAACAACATGGTGTATTAAGCCAATATTAAAGTATTGTTTCTGATTCTGGCTTGTTTTCAGTCTGCCTCTCTGGTACATGCTGGTTGGGAGGTCAAATAGAGTTAGGAAGATGAGTGAAGCATCAGGTTAGGAAGATGAGTCCAGCCAGCCAGGCTCACTCCCTGTTTCTTTCAGGCCCTAGGCTGCTAAGATTAAAATACGTGAAGCACCTGACCTGACTATTCTACAATCTTTGTACTTACCAATAAAAATTTGATAAGCAACTTAAGTATTTTAATTTGTTTTCAGGCAAAGACTTTTGCAAGACCATTAACCATGGCTGTGAACATGTTTGCATGAATAATAACAATTCATACACCTGCAAATGCCATGAGGGATTCATACTGGAAGAGAATGGGAAGACGTGCAGAAGTAAGCCACCAGATCTTTAGTCTTTATTTCTTTCTTCAGCAGACGTCCTTTGAGTCTTAAAGGAAAGGATCCAGGACTGTAAAAGTGCTATAAAATCTGACGTCATGAAAGTTAGAAAATGTGTTTAAGAATATACAGAGTATATTCTAGGAACCAACAGAGGAACCAACAAGAGGAAACAATAGTGGCCTTCCTTAGGAATCAATAAACATCTACAATTCTTTACCAGCACTGGGAATGGGACTGTTCCAACTCAGTTATTTTGCAGTATGAAAAGTTTCAACACTGCATGTTCTACTTTCAAGTCATAGACCCTTTTTCCTCCCCCACGCCGAAAGTCCTCTTAATGCTGCACAAAGATGACCCCCTGCCCCTGCCCAGAGTTGTGCCTTGTTTGGCTGGTAGAGATGCAAAGATGATAGGCTATTGGATTAGGACTAAAGACACCCTGGTTCAAATCCCAACTCAGCTTGAACCTCACTAGGTGATTATGGCCCATTCTGCCTAACCCACTTGTGGGACAAGATTCTTTTTCTTCTGCTTTTGGAACAGAAATCTTCTCGTACTACAGGAGCTGAGGGAACCAGTCTGGTTTACCTTGCCTGGCAAATCCCTAACCATCCAGCTAATCTCTTAGTCAAGGCCTTTCCAAGTCCTATCTGACTTTTAAAACTGGCAGGTTCTATCTTGATTGGCTGACACTCCACCCAGCCCTGTTTGGCTGAAGGATCTCCAGAGATAAATTCCATCAGTCACAATTACAAATTGAGGGTTGCCTAACATTAAAGACAGCAGGATAGTCTGTGCTCATATGGAACACAATGTGTGCTGTGTGAACTGGAGTCCCTATGTGCACATTTCAGGCACCAGATTTGGATAGTTGCTTTTACCATCCACTTCTTTATTCTATTTTTTTTTTAAATTTTTATTGAATTTTATATAACACTAGTTGAATTAAGCCCATTAATAATGGGCGCTAGCGGCGGCAATGGGGACCCGAGGCGCAATATGCAGTTGTCCCCCTCCCTTCCTTCTCCCCGCCTCAGCCGGCCAAGCCACCACCATGGCGGAGCCGCCTGTTGCCGCTGCCCCACCGGCAGCCCCGGCGACGGCCGCCCTCCCCGCCGCCACCACGGGCGGCTGAGGCGGGGAGAAAGAAGGGAGGGGGAGAAGCAGCAGCGCGCGGGGAGCAGCCGCCATTGCGGCTGAAGCGGAGAGGTTCGGAGGCTCGCGAAGCGCAAGCGCTTCGCTCGCACTGCGCTCCAACCAATCAGGCTCCTCCTCCTCTCTGCGCTCCAATCCGTGTGTCAGTGGAGCGCATGCGGAGTTGCGATTTCCACTGACACACGGAAAGTACAGACGGACACAGGCACTTTATTATAGAGGATACAAAAACATAACAATATACAGAATAAAGAAAAAAGACATTTGCATGGAGTGACTTACACAGCTGTATCTTGTTTTGAATAAAAGCTTTATATCCACTTCTTTATTCTAGACAGAATGTATGTATGTCAGATTCTGGAGGAGATGGCAACCAACTTTATTGGTTACAAGAAATAAATCCTAGTGTGCCACTTGAACACTGTGCTGCCTGTATTTTAATCTGTCTGTGTTCAATTGCAAATAGCCTTCGTTCTTACAACATTTTCAGTTATGTCTGAAATATGACGGAAAGCTGGGCTGATTTCTCCTTTTTAATTTATTTGCTGTCAGTATGGGATTTTCAGACTGGAATAAAAGGTCTTTATTCACCCTTAGGTGATACACTGAGTTTATTTCACTGTGCTGTTGTTTTTATGTTGCTGTTTTTATGTTCTTTCATTGTGTTTCCAAAAAAACCCCTGGTTTTTCTTTTATTTATTAATTCTTCCTTTCCCGTTTTATTTCCAAAGGATGCACTGAAGGCCCAGTTGATCTCGTGTTTGTGATAGATGGATCAAAAAGTCTGGGAGAGAATAATTTTGAAATTGTCAAAGAGTTTGTTTTGGGAATCTTGGACACTCTCAACATATCTCCCAAAGCTGCACAAGTTGGTTTGATACAATATTCTACTCAGGTTCGCACTGAATTCACACTGAAACAATTCAGCACCGCCAAAGACATGAAGAAAGCAGTGTCTCAAATTAAATATATGGGGAAAGGCTCCATGACTGGACTTGCCCTGAAGCAGATGGCTGAGAGAAGCTTCACAGAAGCAGAGGGCGCCAGACGCTTCTCAGCAAAAGTTCCCCGAGTGTCTATTGTGTTTACAGATGGACGGGCCCAAGATGAAGTTTCTGAATGGGCTGCTAAAGCAAAGCAAAAGGGTATGATGGGAGTATACTTATGATTATAAGCAGGAAGTCTGCAAAAGTGCTAGTTACCGGCGTGTATTTGCACCGTAACTATACAGGCAACAACCACTTTGCCCGGGAGTTGCATTCCTGACCCCTGTGCACACCAGCAGAGCATTTGTGAACCCTAAATGCACCTAGATTGAGGTTGAATCCTGACAAGACAGAAGTGCTGTTTTTGGGGGACAGGAGGCGGGCGGGTGTGGAGGACTCCCTGGTCCTGAATGGGGTAACTGTGCCCCTGAAGGACCAGGTGCGCAGCCTGGGAGTCATTTTGGACTCACAGCTGTCCATGGAGGCACAGATTAATTCTGTATCCAGGGCAGCTGTCTACCAGCTCCATCTGGTACGCAGGCTGAGACCCTACCTGCCCGCGGACTGTCTCGCCAGAGTGGTGCATGCTCTAGTTATCTCTCGCTTGGACTACTGCAATGCGCTCTACGTGGGGCTACCTTTGAAGGTGACCCGGAAACTACAACTAATCCAGAATGCGGCAGCTAGACTGGTGACTGGGAGCGGCCGCCGGGACCACATAACACCGGTCCTGAGAGATCTACATTGGCTCCCAGTACGTTTCCGAGCACAATTCAAAGTGTTGGTGCTGACCTTTAAAGCCCTAAATGGCTTCGGTCCTGTATACCTGAAGGAGCGTCTCCACCCCCATCGGTCAGCCCGGACACTGAGGTCCGGTGCCGAGGGCCTTCTGGTGGTTCCCTCGCTGCGTGAAGCGAAGTTACAGGGAACCAGGCAGAGGGCCTTCTCGGTAGTGGCGCCCGCCCTGTGGAACGCCCTCCCTTCAGATGTCAAAGAAAACAACAACTACCAGACCTTTAGAAGACATCTGAAGGCAGCCCTGTTTAGGGAGGCTTTTAATGTTTTATAGATTATTGTATTTTAATGCTCTGTTGAAAGCCGCCCAGAGTGGCTGGGGAAACCCAGCCAGATGGGCGGGGTATAAATAATAAATTATTATTATTATTATTATTATTATTATTATTATTATTATTATTATTATTATTACTAGAATGGTTGTTGCCTGTATATACAGTTTATTGTGTGCTTGCACCAAAGAGGTGATCCTGCAGAGTGTCTGAGGTAGGGGCTGGGGAGAAGTTCGATTCAGTTCACAGTTTAAAGGCCAATCTACCAAATTCACATTTTCCAAAACAATATGAGAACTGAAACACAGGTATCATTCAAAATTTGCACTTATCTGAATTTTGTGATGCAGTGTTTCAACCAAACGTTTACAAAATTGCATGTGTGCATTAAAATGTTATTGGTAAAAATAACATAAAAATGTATTATATTAGGAGAAATTGCTTGCAAAAATGCACACATGTAAAAAAAATATTGGGAGAAATGTGCACCAATATGCAGGAGAACTTTCATAACAATTTATAATTAGGAAAAATGAAAGAGAGAGAACTGAAATGGATGAATCCTTCCATCCCAAGTCTTAGGGTCATCTCTGACCACTGGTCCTGCTAACTAGGGATGATGGGAGTTGTAGTCCAACAACATCTTGGGACCCAAGGTTGAGAAAAGCTTCTTGAAGCAATGAAAATATGGAAGCACCCATTTGTGTTTTTTTTGTACACCAGAGTTCTTGAGACTAGAGTTTCCAGAGTGAAAGCCAGTGTATGCATATGCCTTTCAATTTTTCAGTGACACATAGCACTAAATCACAATTCCTCATTGCAGCCAAACTTGGGTTGATCTGGTTCATTTAAACTATGGTTTGTTCATAGCTTAAACCAGGCATGTCCGAAGTCAGGCCTGGGGGGGCCTAATACGGCCCACCAGTTGGTTTAATGTGGCCCCTGCGGCAGTTTATTTTCTGGGGAGAAATCCTTAAAAAGCTCAATGACTTTGGGGTAAAATCCTAAAAAAAAGCTCAACAACTAAGCTCACAACTTCAATCCTAAATAAAGGTCAACAACCTTGGTCGGCCCTCATGCATGTTCACTTCATCAAATCTGGCCCTCTTTGAAAAAAGTTTAGACACCCTTGGCTTAAACTAACCAAAGCTCCTAGTTGTCAGTTGCAATGGGGAACTTGAGTTAATTTAAAGGCAGTTGAAAAACCTGATCACCTCTTGGCTGTGTGACAGAAGGAAAGGGGATGGAGAGCACATGAGGCCAAAGCTCATCATTGCTTGCTTCTGTAGTGCTAAACTATAGTTACAACATGACAGGAGACAAGGCAGCCACAGCTTCTACTCCCCACTCCTTCCTCAGCCCTGCCATACACCCCATTCCTGGCATGCCTGGAGTTCTGATAACTTACAGCAAGTTGGAGAAGAGAGATGAGCTTAGGGATCTGGGAAGAAGCCACATCTGGACTTGTCTCCTGCTTCATTAGCAGATTTAAAGGTATATGCATGTTGTTCTGGCTTTCAGCCCGGTAACCTAACCTGAGATTGATGAGCTGCACAAGTTGTGGGATTAGAAACATTTGATACATTGCTCGGAATTGGCCTGTGGTGAGTTATCTTCTGAGGCAGAGGAGACATTTATGATCCAGGCCTAGATTTACTTCCAAAGACATACAGTGAAGTCATTAATCAAAAATGGCACATGCTGCTGCTTTCCCCATTGACAAACATGCCAAGATTCTGCCAGAAATGAGCCCTATGAGTCAGTGCAACCCCAGAGCAAGTTGTACTCAGCATGAAGTTTGGTCTGGAATGTTTCATTGTTGATATCCCACCTTTTAAAGAACAGAGTCCAGCATGGATAGTTCATTCATGAAAATAAAGCAAGTATTTGGGATGATATTTTTTCTCCTGACTGATGAAAGGCTATTTAAGGGGATATTGGTGCAGGAATTCAAAATGGAGAGGACTTACATTGTTGTTGTTTTTTCCCGCCTGGAACAGAAGCAATATGACAAAATGTAGTAGACATGCAAGTTATTGCTGGATGTACTCGCCGTTCCCAGGGGCTTCCACAGAAATATAAGAACTGACAAGTGCAGCAATCTTTTCTGATATCTGAAGACTTCTTCAGTAACAAGGATATCCTTTAAAGCGAGGTAGCTAATGGATGGTCCTCCAGATGTTGGACTCCAGCTCCCACTAGCCCCAACCAGCATGGCCAGTAGAATCATAGAATTGTAGAGTTGCAAGGGACCCCAATGGTCATCTAGTCCAACCCCCTGCAGTGCAGGAAATTCAGGGATGGTGGGAGTTATAGTCCAGCAAACTCTTGGGAGGGTCACAAGTTAGCCATCCCTGATTTAAAGATTGACCATGGATCTACTTCTGTTAGGAATATGTTATGCAATCCACAATTAAATTAATTAAATACAAGGAACTACTTGATATCTATTTAAAAAATTATTATTATTATTATTGATAAGTCAGATGTGCCTGAGAGGAATTTTCAAACACAGAGCAATCTGGACAAGTAATGATTGTTCCTTAAAAAAAAAAATTTAACGTATGCTAGCAGTGATGTTTCTGGGTTACTCAAGCCCCAGATGGATGCCATAGGAATGGACAAAATTTTAGCCTTCCACAAATGGAAGAGCTTCTCTCTGGTTGGTGTTGACCTGCAACAGTGGAATACCCTCACTGGTGGGGTGCCCCTATGTCTCACATTATTAATATTCACAGGGAATTTAAAAACATGTCTGCTTACCCAGATGTTTGGTGTCTGAAAGATATTGTTCGTGGCAACCTTGAATAGCTGTGAGGTTATATAATTGTTTTAAGATGTTTAAAATATTTTATTTTTAGTTGAGTTATACTGAAATCCTTTGGTTGAGATTCTGGAATCTGAATGAAGTGATAATGGGTAATGAATAAATAGAGATTTTAAACAAGACTGGCCAGATATAGCCAACTGAGCCATCAGCTGGAATAAGGAACATGGCAGCCACTACATTTGGGCATCAGTCAAAGACAAATCATGTTTCAACTGAATCTGCTTCAGTTTGTTGGGACTAACTTGCCCCATTGATTTCAATGGCACTTAAGCTAGTGCATGTATCGTTGCTGGGTTTTTTTTTAAATAAAAGACAAGTTTCTGAATGCAAGTCCTGTCCCCATGGGCACCCTCCCTAAATATCAGCACAGATCTCCATTCCTGCATAATTATCTTGCATTGGTGTAAGGGGTCATGTGATAACACTGAAGCATTTTCCTTTCCATTGACCATGCTGTGCCTTACCATAGTATCGTTTGACCATAAACAATTTATTTTTTTTAGGAATCACAATGTATGCCATCGGAATAGGGAAAGCAATTGAGGAAGAATTACGAGAAATCGCTTCTGACCCTCCAGACAAGCATCTTTTCTATGCAGAGGATTTCAGTGCCATGGAAGAGATTAGTGAAAAGCTGCAAAGCAGAATCTGTGAAGGTAATAATTGTCCCAGATTCAGTTTTCTCATATGAACAATTAATGCAGACAGAAGTTTGGGGCCTGGCAGAAGCGATCTAACCATTTGTCTTGAACATCTGCAAAAATCACAGGGATACGTGTAAAACACAATGAGCAATGAGCCACTGGGAAGAGTAATATTTCAGCTGTTTATCACTCGGGGAATATATGACTTTATTCTAACGCCAGGGACATATACAATCATTTGTACTACTTCTGCCAGCTTAACGAGTCATGTATGAAATGTACAACTCAAGAAACCCAGGAGAACTGGCAACGCCCTCCCCTTCCTATACACTGCAGAAAGATCATTAGTACTGCTAAAAAAAACACAACACCATGCACGATCCATTACTTTGGGGATATTTGGCAGAAATTTGGTAATTTATAGTTTTCTGTTAAGATGGCCTGTCGGTCAGTATTAGTCACATCTGAGGGAATATGATGGAATACAGGGGAAGGACACAGGCAGCACTGAGTGGCAACAAGGAGGAAGTCACAGTAAAAACATATTCTTTGGCATAGTGATTTTTAGAATAAAAATGAGTAGACAAATTCAGAAATGAACGACTCCAGGCTTGAAGTATTTTATTCCAGTTCTTGAGGCCATGGATCTGGCTTTCTAGTGCTTATTTTAATTTCTTCCTGGCGGCCGCTATTCTCTCAGGTCAGCTGCTGACATGAATGTAAAGCCTGCACTGGCTAGGAGAGGCATTCAATTTATCTTCCACATTCTCTCCCATGTTCATTACTTGCATTCATACATGACACACATGCTCAAAAGAATCTTAGTTGCTCTTTTTAGTGCCATGTATGAAAATGCCCAAATAAGAGCTGGAGATAACTAGTGCTGGATCTATTTTGAAAACCTAAGTGCTTATCATGCTGCCTGGCATACACAATTCTACTTTTTACCAGGATTGTAACTGGTTAAACAATTTTTAACAACTAAAGGTGTCCCCAATTAATTAGGCAATAGATTGAGGGTTTTAAAAATATTTTAATGCAAATACTTTAAAAAAGCTGTAGACTGCAAGCACCATCTTTAAAAGTGGTGTTGCCTCCCCCTCACCAAGTAAGAATCCTCCTTCTAAGATGACATATTCATGCATAATCTAAAAACAAAGTACAGTGGTTCTCAAACTTAATCTGCTCCGGGAGTCCGTTTGACTCCCTAAACTGCTCAAAAACCAAGGCGCGGCTTCCAATTGGCTGCAGGAGCTTCCTGCACTCAATTGGAAGCCGTGTTGGATGTTCAGCTTCCAAAAAGTGTTCACAAACCAGAACACTTACTTCTGGGTTTGTGGTGTTCGGGAGCCGATTTGTTTGACAACTAAGCCGTTCGAGAACCAAGGTACAGTGGTACCTCTGGTTAAGAACTTAATTCGTTCCGGAGGTTTGTTCTTAACCTGAAACTGTTCTTAACCTGAGGTACCACTTTAGCTAGTGGGGCCTCCCGCTGCCAATGCGCCACCGCCGCGCGATTTCTGTTCTCATCCTGAAGTAAAGTTCTTAACCCGAGGCACTACTTCCGGGTTAGTGGAGTCTGTAACCTGAAGCGTTTGTAACCCGAAGCGTTTGTAACCTGAGGTACCACTGTATGCCCACTTCAGAAAGTTTGGGTTTGATCCAACGAAAGGAGTCCTTCTGTCAGCTAAAGGAGCACTTCTATTAGAGAAAGCCTCCTTACTTAGGAAGCTCCTTCTGTCAGAGGCAGAGAACCTTTAGGTCCAAACCTCTTTGGGAGGCAGTAAGCCGCTCCCCAACCCAATAAGCAGTTCCTTTTCGTCCCATCCTGTTTGCTTCCACGATAGTCCTAGGAGACTGAGGTGAATACACTTGCAGTAGCCATGTGCAATTTGGGAAGCAAGTAAAATAAGTTAGTTGTCTTCCACCACTAGTTTTTGCTAAGCTTAAGATGTTTCTGCTCATAGTTTGCCTGGGTAATCTCCCCCCACCTCCCCGGTTGCAAGTCTTGTGAGCAATGTTTGTTACAGACTCAAAATGCAGAAGAGTCCTGGTCAGAGAATGGCGCACAAGTGTCCGGTATATCTTCCTTTTCCTGCCCTCCCACAATGTTACTGGCATCAATTTATAGTGCCATACTCTTGCCCTCCATTTTTGCCCGCTAGGTCATTTCACATAACTCTTATATAAATACTGTATAATAGATAAATATAAAAAGAAATGCAAAGTCCACATTATTTGAAAATAAGCTCAGATTCAGACTTTAGCGATTTGTCTCTTACTGAAAAATTAAAACAGCAGTCGCCACTTTTCCCTAAGCCTCTTCTCATCCATTGAATAAATGGGGTTGTAATAGAGTATAAGATGGTTCCCTATGCACCTCCAGATAATTGACAAATAACCCACTTTGCATCATACCACCTTCAGGTATCACATATTTGTGTGTGTGTGTGTGTTTTCCCCCTACACTCACAATTGTTTCACCTTTTATCTGCGGCAAGCTCTGCAATAGGAGGAACATCTTTCATACTCTCTGAAGTAATACATGTTTCTGCAGGCAAGACCATGACCTCCCAAAGCACATATGCATATATATTCAATGATGACTTAGCAAAAAAACAAGCAGCAGCAACCGAAATGATCCTGTTGAATGATTTTCTATTGTCCAAAAACAATTCTACCCATCTAAATCACCCTGAAATATCATTAGTCTTCCCAGTTTATTCTAGATCATTATTATGTTACAGATTTCTGCAGTAAACGCTGTTTTATTTCATGTTGACAATATTTCTTCCAGGTCTGAAAGGCCACCAGGATTTGCCAGCAAGTGTGCTTTATTCAGAAGATTTACATTCTCAAGGTTTGAGATTCTAAGTCTGTGTATCTTCCATTTCTAGCTCACCTAGTTCTCCACTAAGCATTTTTCATTCTCAATCATTTCTTGAAAAAGTAATATGAGGCAACTTTCATTGTAATGCTGTTGCTGAGCTCGTTTTTAAATATTTGTATCAATATTTAAATATTTAAGTGCAAATATAAATATTTAAGTGCAAATTCATATGCAACGCATGCTCTTGGTACAGTTTTCATAACCTTATGTAGAAGTTCAGGCATACAGGCAAGTATTTTTAAAATTAGAACATTTCAACTAAATCCATTCTTCAGTTTTGAAAACATACTATGCATGTTATATATTATCTCTGTAGATCTGGGTTAATCTAAAAGCTTCACATAAGAAGCAAACTGAGGAATTGTGTTTTTTAGCACAGTGCACTCAGTCTTCTATCACTAAAATAAAAACACAGATACACAAAACTTGTAAAGTAAAAAGCTGGATAGCAATAAGGAACAAGAAAATATGTGGATAAAATGTGGCTTACTATATTAAATTGTTTTGTTCTTTATGGTTCCCTACAGAACCCGAAGCAGCTACCCTAGCAATCACAGATGTTCTTGCCTGTTCCAATTTTGCAGTGCATCACAAGTATCTCTTCGAAGAAAAACAGCTGCGATCAAAAGTAGCTTCAGGTAAATCTACTTCCCTTCTGCACTTTAGCATGGTTATTTATCCTCCAACACAGGACCCCTCCTCAGTTGCAATTCCCACCTACAACTGAAGTAGTCCATTCCAGACACACACGCACCACTTCAGTTTACCCTATTTATTGGCTATTTACTTGTACAGTAATTCATCACAGCCAAGTCTGAATCTGAATGGAGAGGAGGGCTTTGCTTGATCAGCTTGGATTTGTGATGAATTGGGAAAGCATTAAGTATTCAATTTTATCAATGCTGTCAGTGCAAAACTGTTTACTTCAAATAATCCCAGTCCTGATATTTTTTTTCAGCAGGCTATGCACTTCTTGTCCTGCATGATTGTCAACCCTCAGAAGAGATACACAGATTATGCAAACGTTTCTGTTTTGATCCTGGGTTTTGCATGTTGCACTGCTATGAAAGTGACTATAATCTCAATTGTAGAGCACATGCTTGGGCATTGAAACCTCCCTCCAGAGGCTGTGGGCACTTCTTCCTTGGAGGTTTTTAAGCATAGGTTACAGATGCTTTGGTTGAGACGCAGATGTTTTAGTTGCACTTTAGTTGAGATTCCTGCACTGCGAGGGGTTGGACTAGATGACTCTACAATTCTGATTCATGTTTAAATCTTGTCATGTCCATTAAAGAGTATTAGATAGCAGATACCTGACAACCATGGAGAACTGTCAGTAGTCAGTGTACTTGAATAACAAGTACAAGTAGAAATTATGTAAATAGGTGAATAAATCCCTCCTACTATGGGGCAGCTTCTCAAGCTTCCTTGCTGAACAAATTGGTGCTTGTATCCCTCCCTGTCAGTGATCACCTCTTTGAAGAGATTAAGGGTTCCTTGGATTCAAGTCCTCAAACTCATTGAAGATGAAAGTATTTCCTCTGCCCCAACTGGAGCAACTCTTATGTCAGATCTAAGATTTATCTGTTATGGATTGCCCTTTTACTATCAATGCATTACTTTCAGTCATAGAGCAAACATGAATAAATCTAATAAAACATTGACAGGTAAAAAGTTTTTCTCAACCAGCTTCGTAAGTTTCCTATGTACTTCATAGTTTCTTGTTGGTGACTTTCATTATGTTAAAATAGGACAGATGCAAGTGAGTGATGTTTCTAGCATGGATCTGTATTTATTTAATGTGTTACAGTACTGTTTTCTAAACCTCTCCCATCTGTTTTTCAGGAAATCCTTCAGAAGACAAGAAAGACCCATGTAAATGTGAAAACTTTATGACGTTCCAGAATTTTGCAAATGCTGAAGTTAAAAAACTAACACGACAACATATCCTTTTTTATATACCTATTTCATAATTTCTCAGCTTCTGAGAAATACAGCAAATCCTCAATTGACACACAGATTTATAGTTAAATCACATTTAGTCTTTAATAGGATGCAAATCCTGTTGGTTGGAATCCCATCTACTCTAAATAGCTCAACAGCCAGCATCCACAGTATTTTGGGGAGTGGGTGGGAGAAAGAAAGGGGTGACTGCATGGCATCCATACCTTTCCCTATTCCACTAGAACCTCTGCTTTTCATTAATGATGTAAGGACTTTTCCTCTGAACCCCCTTAGCCTGTTGAACTGTGTCAGGGAGGCTGATATCAGAGGTGCAAGCAGTAGCAGCTGGGCAATTTTAGCTTATCTGGTGGCTTTCTGAAAGAATGCTAGTGGTGATAAATGTGGAACACAGGCTCCCTCTAGCGGCCACACCAAAATTCAGAACTGCGGCCAATATATAATGCAGTTTCAATTCAGAAAATTAAAGAATATAGTCATACCTCGGGTTGCAAACGTGATCCGTGCTGAAGGGAGGTTTGCAACCAGCAGCGTTTGCAGCTTGAATAGCTGCGTCTGCGCACGGCGCTTCTGCACCAAAACCCAGAAGTACCGTATTTTCCGGCATTTTGACGACTGGGCGTATAAGACAACCCCCGACTTTTGAGAAGATTTTTCTGGGTTAAAAAGTAGTCTTATACGCAGGAAAATACTGTAACCCGTTCCGGTACTTCCGGATTCGGCGCGGTCCGCAACCCAAAAACGCACAACCCGCAGCGTTCGTAACCCAGTGTATGACTGTAGTGAGCTTTACAACATCAAATAGGTAGTTAGGCCTGTGTCTCATAGGCTACTTCAATCCACAGAGGTGCATCACCTGCGTAGGGCTTACATGTGCACTTTACAAATGGGTGATGCGGTTATTTCATGTAGTGATAAATTCTTGGGTGACCTTTGATGAGTACAAATGCAGCCCAATCCAACCAAGAACACGCAGGTAAGAAGTGTGGGAAACAGGCTAACTCATCTCCTCTCATCAATAAACCTAGAAGTGTATTTGCAACAGCATAGCAGTACTCTGTTACAGCAGGAGCAGGCCTATTGCTCTTACCCTTGCCAAAGGCCTACCTAAGCTAATATACTGTTATACACTGTGCTGATCTTCATGCCTCTGGGAAGACCAGAATCAGGACAAGTTACTTCTATTGAACATCCTTATGTGGGATCCTCATTATGTACAAGTTGGTTGAAAAATTCTAACCATTTATACAGTGCTGCTGTAGTCTATACTTTATAATATTATAAATAAGAGTGAAGAGGTATTTCCTTAATTTAAGATTACTAGAAGAAATGTCAAAAAGAATGGAAGCCCTGGAAAATCGATTAAGATACTGATGGTGTTCTCAAAAGTATGTGCTGAGTTGGATATTTATACATATGAAGAGAGCAAATCTAAGCTATGTAAAAGAGCCAGTCTCCTGCTGGAAGAAAGAATTTATGGTTCCAGTACTTCAAGACTGCATTTTTGTATTGACTGCAGAAAAAAATGGCAAGATTTAATTTTTTATACAATTGTAATATTTTTATCAATTGAGATAAGCTATGAAATATTAAAATGGTGCTTTTAAAAGAACAGTTTAAAATGTTCTTTTTAAGACATACAAGGCCCTATTATGTAGTCTTTGATCTAATTGAGACAGTGGAAACATGTACATGTTACCAAGCAGCTTCCCAAGCTTGTCCTGTAATACCAATATGGGGAAAGATGCTTTAACCCTCAAGGGAAAAATAGTCTGAGGCACTGGTAGGAGCACCTTGGCTAGCAAGTTTAAGCACACACATGCACCTGACAAAACCCCCACTCATGTTAACCAGTAAACACAAGTTTGGGGTACTTGTGATATTGTAACATGCAGTTCTACCCCAAAGCTGAATCTCAGCTTTGATATCCTAAAGAACATGGCACTAGATGCAAGTACTCTCTAAAAATATCAGCCAATAGGGCAAAAGAGGGAATGACCGCTTAGTACACTGAGAAAATGGCTATTATGCCAGAATGCACATTTGGGTTATTGTTACAACTGCACAATTCAGCATTAATAGTCTGAGAAATACAGGCAGCTCCAACTCTTGAGTTATGTGAAAAGTGAAGCCCAAGTCCCAACAGTCTTGTTTCCTTCCCAGTATCTAGTTTTTTAGTGGCTTTATCTCAAGCTACTATCCCAGACTCCTTTCTGCTGCCAAGAACGTTACTGATTCCAAGACCTTTTGGCTTCTGGAGCTTAAAAAGTCATAAGACATTTTTATCCCAGCATTGTAAGAAATACAAGTGCCCCTGAAACCAAAGTTCTGATCATTTGAGAATTTATATAAATACTTTTGGTTGAGCAGCAACAATAAAATAAAGCTTCTTCTAGAGCACTTGGAAGCCACCTCTGAATATTTCTGAAAACATCTTATTTTCACTTATGATTATCAGACCAAAGGCTACTGTTTATTATCTCCATTATTTTTGAATTTTAGAGCAGCAACCAGACCACTTAACCATTTGAATACAGTACCCAGAAGCCCCATTTTTAATTCTATTTAATTTTTGAAACTTCACCTTAGGGTGAAGGGAGGGTAGCAAATAGTAACAATCTTATATTTTATCATTTTCAATTGATAGCACCCTTGTTTGCAAATTCATACCTTATTTGCCACAGGCTTGCGTGGCAAAGCCAGTAATGTTACCAGATGAAATGGGCAGGGTATTATGGTAGACAACCCAAATTCACAAAACTCCCATTAATATAAATTCTGTTAAGCAATTGCCTCCCTTTCTCACTGAGGGACTATTGACATCTTTGTTGCCTGAACTAGTTTTGAGCCAAGTATGATAAAACATTATGCTTTCACAGCTGCGAGGCACTACATTCTAGAGGGTGGAGAATATGGTAGTACAACTTCTACTAAAGATACAGTCAAAAGCACATCAGTGCTCCAAAGTTTGTGGTAACGTACCCTAGACCTGGCTTCCCCAATCTTGTGGTCTTGCATGTTTTGCAACTATGAATATATGCAACTCAAGAAAGCTCCTGCCAATGGTAGATTTGTAACCAGTTTTATTACACAAAATGTAAAGTTCAGCAATATCTATTTCTCACTGGTTTGCTCTGGCATGCTTCTGATGATGTCAGAATCACCTGTTGGGAGGGGGAAAAGACATATTTTAACACACTATAGCAAATGCTGCACAATTAATTCTTCGTATCAAGATGCCAACAACACATTTTTCCTTTTAGACATGCATTCATATGAACATTTTCCAGCATAAATTCAAAACTTTTAATTATATGGGGAAGTACATTCTAAAGATGTTACTTGCAGTTAAAAACCAGAACTAGGGAGGCAAAACTAGCTCTGGGGACACACTACATAGTTATAATATAGCGAATGTCTAGCCTGCCCTGATCACGGAAATATCAGGACAGCGAGAATATTCGCAGTGCTTTAAAAGTTCAAAATGCAATACCTTAAGGAGTAGTTTGAGAGTAATGGCTTTTATACAGTAAGATATTACTTAAACTGACTGGATATTTTGAAGATGTTGGAGTGGTTTGGATTTATATTCTCAGGGACCTGTAGATCGCTTTCCTATGTATCTCCAGAATTAATTGATTCAGACTACAATATACCCGGTACTGGTAGTGCAAGCTTGGTGAAGTTCACTATGACTTAGCTCTAAAGCGACTGTGCTCTCTAATAAATATGTGAAGAGCTGGGGGTTTAGAATCAGGACAATTTCCAGAGAATGTAATGAATGAATCACCTTAAGACTCTTCAGCATATCCAAGGGTATTGTGGTACCAAATAAAACACGTACCTGGGTCAATGATGGCAAGTGTACACACTCTGTAGTACTTTCCACAAGCTGTACCCAATTCAATATTGTTACCGCTGTAGTGGTGCACACCAGTTTTGGCCAACATAGCATAGTACTCAGTTTCTGATTTCCTGAGAATTAAACAAACATGGAAGCAAAACCAATGTTTAAATTTATGGATTTTAATCTACAATACAGGCTGGAAATTTCACATGAGCACTAAACATCATTCCTCATGAAAGGCTTCAAGATTTATCCCTGCAACCTTCTACTACTTAGATAGGAAGTCTAGCAGCTATAAAGATATCTTTGTTTTATAAGGGATTATGGAACATTACTATGCCATAGCAAAAAATAGTCATGTTTAAGTGCTAAATCAATACTTCCAGTACATTTTGGGTCATGGTGTCAATGTTTATCTCCCATTTACCAAGAGCAAAAATATGATGGTGAAAATGTGGCCAAGTCTACATACATACCTACCTTCATCATTACTTGGAGCAACTCACTTTATAAAATTATGTTAGTGGGAGATCACACCTAAGATTAACAGCACAATACCATGCATGCTTGTTGAAAAGTAATTCTAACTTAGTTCAATGGGGCATACAAGTGTACACAGGAGTCCCACTTCAAACAATTTTTGATTTTTTAAAAAAAACAAACCAAACCCTGGCCATCTAAAAAACATGCTCAATTTGTTTCCAAAATCTCAAATTTTCAGTACTGTAGATCACTGTTACCCAATCGGGGGATCAGGCTATTCCAAGGGGGCCACAGGTGAAAATCACATAAATGGGGGGCCACAGCACGAGACTAGGGGGCTACAGAGGGAAGTGAGAAGTGAAGAAAATAGAAGTCAGAAAAAGATTGAGAAAATGCTGTAGATACACACTTACCTTAGAGCTGGGCAGTTGTTGGCTAGGATGACCAACTTGGCTTTGCCCTGTCGGATCATTTTCAGAGTCTGCTTGTATCCCAGTACATATTTACCACTTTTCATAACCAGCTGAAGTCTAGAGTTTATGGACTCAAGGGACTTTTTCTGAAAGAAAATGTTGAGGTATGGCAACTTCAAAATGATTCCAGCATTTATGAATAATGAAGTTCTATATTTCACATGTCTGGGCTTACTACACTGCACTCATCTAAGAATATGTATCACACAAAACACATCATTTTGTAAGCTTATAATTACATTTAAAATACATTCAAGTGCATAATGATGAGGAACTTAAATGTTCAAACTTAATAGATTTTTTAAAATTTTTCCTCTTAAAAAAAATCAAGACAGGAGTTATTTGTACATAGCTATGTGTTTTAGCTCTTAAACCAGGGTCTTAGGAAGAAAATGGAAAAACATCCTCAAAGAAAAATAGTATTTAATAGTTACAGCTTTCCTTTAGTCCCAAAACTTGTTTCTTATAATATACAACTTACATAGCCATGCTGATAGGATATATGTCTTAAACTGTAAGAGTTACTGACAATTTTGAACACATTCCTGCCCTCACACTATTGTTTGCTTTCTAAAACTAAAACCCCTGAATTCTATTTTATACCCAAGTCTTTAAAAATTACTTTAAAAACCTGGTAATTTCAGTGGGCCTGGGTTCTTACAAAGTACGGGAAATCTGCAGCCTTATGCTGACAGAAAATGCATGCCTCACCCAAAATTTATACACCTGTCATTCTCAAAAACAATCCAACTTCACTGCCATTTGATTAAGCAGAAAAGCTGAGGCCACGTGCAACACCACACTCCTGCAGCCTTATATTCAACTCATCATACATACGGAGAGACATATTCATATAATGCCACCATTGTGCAAACAGGCCACAGGCAGCTCCTTGTGTATAGAAAAAGAAGAAACACAGTACTCCTTGCACACACGTCTACTAGCAAAAGCCTAGGAAACTAACACTGACGTATTGGATTGGCAAGGATAGCCCTGAAAAGACCTATGGAGCTGCAAGGAACTAAGAACGTACTATTTATGAAATGCATACCGCTCCACCAAATAAGCAAATAAATCACATTAGGCTGTGCTTTGAAGCATGATAATATTTTTTAAAAACGCGATCTATAAATTAAAATCTGACAAAGATCAAATAAAAAATAATGACTCTACAACCAGGTTTGGCCCCAAGTTTCACAGGCTCCTCGCCCCGAAGATCACCCTCCTCTCCTCCCGTTTCTGCCTTTCCCCACATGCAGCCCCTCTTCCGCCCTCCCGCTGCCCCCCATGCCCGGCTCCTCCTCTCACCGTCTTCTTGGCGGCCACCATCCTGTCGGCTCACGTCGGCTGTGCCGTTACCTGCGCCAAGGAAAACAAGGAGGGGAAGAGAGAATTAACGTCCCACCGTATCCAGTCCCACCTGGTGCGCCCCCCGCCCCGCGTGAACTCGGCTTTCCCCCCCTCACCCAACCCCGGGGAGACCCGCTTACCAGAGAGGCACCTCCAAGATGGCCGGGCAGCGAGGAAAGGAAGGAGCTCCCGCAATGCAACGCGCAAAACCACGCGGCCCGGCCGCCGAGAACGGCTACGCTCGCGAGAGGGGGGAATTTCCGCCCACTCCCCGCGGCCAGTTTCCCAAACGGGAAGTGCGTTGCGTGGAGCATGCGCACAAGCCTCGAGATGGTACCATAGAGATAGAAAAAAAGCCTATGATAGGCTTTCTCAACCTCGGTTCCTCAAACGGTCTTGGGACTACGATCCCCATCATACTATGTCCCCCGGTTGTAGCCCAACAGCGTCTGGAAACCCAAGGTTGAAGTAGACTGGTCTGGAGAAGGCTGACAGAGAAGAACTGTAAAGGCCATTCTGAAAGTAGCTTAGAGAAGGTTTGAGGCGGCTCCCTCCATTCAGGCTGTCGGAGTCGAACGGCGGCGTCTTTACGTTTTCCTATCTCTATGCCGCACTTGGCCTGAGCAGCCTCCTCTCTTTGCTTCTCTCCGCAGAGAGCAAGCTCTGTAAATGAGAGCGAATCCAGCCACCCTCGCGGCATGGCCTGTTAACTTAGGCTGCAGTTGTGCTTGAAAGGATAGGCTCAAATAAAAAGGCATATAATTTAGGGGGGGAGTCCTCCGTCTTATATGATCATGTGGTCAAAGAATGTATTGTGAAGAAAGACACGGCTGCTTAAATTTTTTAAAAATGTAAAACATTTTACTCTGGGGTAAACAAACGACTTAATTCAAAGCAAAGCAGGACTCAGTGGACTTAATCTTGAAATTCTATTTTCAGTGTAGATGGGGCAACAAGTACACCAGGCCACTGAACTTTGCCGCTTTGTACTTGCCTAGAATGAGTTCATCTCTGAGAACATGTACAGTGGAACCTTGGTTCTCGAACGGCTTAGTTGACGAACAAATTGGAACCCGAACGCTGCAAAGCCGGAAGTAAATGTTCCAGTTTGTGAACTTTTTTCGGAAGCCAAATGCTTCCATTCTGAATGCTTCCGCTGATGACCCGTGCAACACGCTGCTGATATTTGGAGCTTATATTTGGCAATTTTGTTTTTGAGACTTACTTGGCGATTTTGTTTCTGCTAGTGTTTTGGTTAATTTGTTTTTGTGACTCTGTGGTACCCAGTTCAGCTACTGTATTTTCAGGAGCACTCTTGCAATTTGATTGTGTGACTGTGCGAAAATGGATAAAATTTGCAAAGGCAAGAGAACCATTAACAGAGCAACAATAGAGGTGAAGAAGCAAATTATTTCCAAGCATGAAAGTGGTGTCCGTGTGAGTGATCTGGCAACGCAGTTTGGTATGGCCAAATCTACAATTTGTACCATCTTAAAAAATAAGGAAGCCATTAAAGGAGCCAATGTTGCAAAAGGTGTTAAAACACTCACAAGACAACGAACACAGACAATTGAAGAAGTGGAAAAATTGCTTTTAATATGGATAAAAGAAAAACAGTTGGCCGGTGACAGCATTTCTGAGAGCATGATTTGTGAAAAAGCTTTACATTTGCATGCTGAACTCCTCAGAAACACCCCTGGAGCAAGTGCTGAGGGTGAGATTTTCAAGGCAAGTAGAGGTTGGTTTGATAATTTTAAGAGGAGAAGTGGCATACACAGTGTGGTGAGACATGGTGATGCTGCCAGTGCCAACAAATTAGATGCTGACCGATTTGTTTTGGATTTTAAAGATTATGTCGAGTCACAGGGTTTCATTCCCCAACAAGTTTTCAACTGTGATGAGACAGGCCTCTTTCGGAAGAAAATGCCAAAGAGGACCTACATAACGAAGGAGGAGAAATCATTGCAAGTGAATAGTGATGATGTGGAGGAGTTAGTGGAGGACCACAAGACTGAGCTCCCCACAGAAGAACTTCAAAACATTCTGACGGAGCAGCAACAGGCGGCAACTGAAGAAATACCTTCGGGGGATGAGGAGAGCAGAGAAATTGTATCTACTGCTCTGATCAAAGAAATGTGTGCAAAATGGGCTGAAGTGCAAAGTTTTGTTGAAAAATATCACCCTGATAAAGCTGCTGTAAGTCATGCCACCAACACTTTCAATGATAATGCTATGTCTCACTTTAGACAAATTTTAAAACATCGGCAAAAGCAAATCTCAACTGAAAATTTTTTAGTGAGGAAAAGAATCAGCGGGTCTAAACCAGGTGTCAGTGGTGTAAAAAAAGCAAGGGAAGGAACGGCAGGAGAGGAGTCATCGACTGTGATTCTGGAAGAGGACCCTGACCCCCCATGCAAACAATGACTGTCATCAGTGAAGGTAAGGAAAAAATTACATTTTCAATTCTAACTACAATACTGTTTTATTTATTTTACAGTATAGCACATTGTTTATTGCTTTCATTTTATGGATCAATGGTCTCCTTAGATAATAAAATGCATGTTAAATTGCTGTTTTAGGGATTGTTTTTAAAAAGTCTGGAACAGATTAATCCTTTTTGCATTATTTTCTATGGGAAAGTGCGCCTTGGTTTTTGAATGGAAGTCTAACGGATTAAGTTTGAGAACCAAGGTACCACTGTATATTCAAATCAATGGCCCTGTCATGGGCTCCCACATGACTCCACAGTATGCCAACATTTTCATGACTGGTTAGAACAACACTTAGCTGCTGTCTCCAAAAAGTCTCACTTCTACCCAAGATACATGGATTCCATCTTTATCACCTCAACAGCAGGCACTTAGTGCAGTTTCTATAAGGCTTCAATAAATTCCACTGTGCCAACAACCTAAGACTAAGCCAGCCTTTGCAAGCAGTTCAGTTTCTGGACACTGCAAAATAGCGCAACTTTCTGCATTTCCTTTCCTTCTGACCTCACTGTTTACAATTCCCTACTCCCTTCACTATGTGTATATATAGCTGCCACTCAGAAAAACGCTTCATACGTTTGATGGCGTGGACTGTAGCCCATAAAATCTTAATGCATTTGTTAGTCTTTAAGGTGTCACAAGACTCACTCTTGTTTTCTTTATAACCTATTGCTATCAAAGATGACAAACCTGGGGATAATTTGTGCTTAAATTTATGCCACACAGAATGCATATTTCTCTCACATGGATTTGATTTGGCTTCTTTTAGACTTATAGTCCAGCTGTGTTTTATCAGTGTGGACATCCTAATCTTTGTCATACTCTAAAAGCTGCCAGAGCTGTTTTGACATGCCCTATAAACAGGCAGATATTAAACTTATTGCTTTTGTACATTTGCACCCTCAGACAAATGAGAAAGCTTTATTAGAATTCCATTCTGGCACCCACACTAATTACTTTTCTTTCTATGGGTATTAAAAGTGGCAGACTGAGCTTTATGATAATGATCATATTTAAAGCAAGTGTAAACATGTTCATTCAATTTTCCCTGGTTCATGCACTGTCCTATTCATTTATTGTCAGGAAAACAACTATGCCTCATTGTTCCAAAGCGAGCAAATCTGGAATTTGGGATACTAACAAGGTTGGCATTTGCTGAATCAGCATCGACATTTCTTGTCACTGAGCCATCCAATCAAAAAACAGTTCCAGAACAAAAATGGATAAAGGAATGAAGTCCGCTGGAGGGCAGAGAAAATCCTGATGCTTATTGTCAATTTGAGCATATCCAAAAACATTCACTGCCCAGTTTAAACATGAGTAATACTGTTAGAAGAGTCACTCGAATAACACAAATGGAGTCCAGAGAGAAAAGAAATTGGTAATAGGTACTTTACTAGGGGAAACTGAACTATACAGAAATTTACAGAGAAGTTTCTTAATTCAGATCTAGTACATAGGGAGGTGCTGGAGGAGACTCTTGAGAGTCCCATGGACTGCAAGAAGATCAAACCTATCCATTCTTAAAGAAATCAACCCTGAGTGCTCATTAGAAGGACAGATCCTGAAGTTGAGGCTCCAGTACTTTGGCCACCTCATGAGAAGAGAAGACTCCCTAGAAAAGACCCTGATGTTGGGAAGGATTGAGGGCACAAGGAGAAGGGGACGACAGAAGATGAGATGGTTGGACAGTGTTCTCGAAGCTACTAACATGAGTTTGGCCAAACTGCGAGAGGCAGTGAAGGATAGGTGTGCCTGGCGTGCTCTGGTCCATGGGGTCACGAAGAGTCGGACACGACTGAACGACTGAACAACAACAACATAGGGAGGCATACAATTACACAGAGGAGGAAACACCTTTGGACCTAACCAGCCAATCAGAGCTTGAGTTACCACAGCAAGGATTGTGCCAATCTCACTGGTTGCTAGGCAACAGCAACACCCGCTCTAGGTTGGCTAACTAAACAATTAACCCTTCGGTTGCTAACTGAATGATCCCTGCTGTTGCACTTTTAAGAAATGCAGTCTTGTAAAAAGCCTTGAAATTCTGGGCATTGTAGTTAGTTAAGGTTGCTGGTGATGTTAGCTCTGTGAGAGGTAAAACTACAGTGCGCAGAATTCTTTGAGAGAAAGAATGTGTTTCAAATGTGCTTTAAAGTTATAGTGTGTGCACATCTTAGATTATTATGAATATATCCTCTTATTCCATAATACAATTCAAGGCCAGTTGTAGGAGATCCCTTTATAATAGAGGTGGGGAACCTATGGTCCTTCAACTCCCATCAGTCTAAGCCAGCATGGCCAATGTTTAGGGATAAGAGCTTGTTCACAGAGCAGACCAAGGCAGGTGTGCAGACGTCAACAAGTTCCCCATTCCTGCCTTGTAGGCGGTGTTTTGCCCCAGGCCTGAGATTCCCCACCCAGCTTTTAGATTGTACACCTGCCCTGGTCTGCTCTGTGAACAAGCTGCAATCAGTACAGGAATCAGATGTGTTTTAAATGTCCTTGACATTTAAAAAAAACCATTCTAGAAGTCTCTTTATTGCAAATATTGCAATAATTAGAACAATTAGACACACAGCCTCTCGTTTGCAGAAGTTAATGGGTGTCTACGGCACAGATTCTTGAAGTCTGTTTGGCAACAGAAATGTGATCTTGATTAGGTCTGTGGTTTCAATAAGATTACTCTGACATAATGCATTTTGATAACCTTTGATGGTGGTTGGATTTTAAGACATTTGAGGGCTTACACTGTTTTCGTTAATGTAAGTAAGGTTTTAAATTTCTACAGTAAACGTGAAAGAGTTATGCACTTTGTGTTCAGTTATGTTTGCGTTGCATGTACGGTAAAAGGTTTCTGGCAGAACATAAACGGCTGTTGTGTCTTACAGCTTTACACAAACTGGTGCCATCTCTAGCCCTGAACTGGCAGTAAGCACTTGAAGGGGGGGAAACCGACACCCCAAAGGTGGAGGACTTTGAGGTCCATGCTGGATCGCCTGGAATGAGTGCTGAGGATCCCCTTGACAGGCTGTCTGGTGGGAAACTGTCTGAAGAACCCTTTGAGCTGTCAGAGGAAGAGACTGAGCCAGCCCTCAGTCCTGAATAACTCTGGCACCAATTGGCCTGGGCACAGACTGAAGAGCAAGACATAGCATGGGTCTACAGACCCAGACGTTGTACATGGTAAGCAATTGTTGGAACTCCTTTACTACCAGCAGCTGGGGTTAGGGTGTTATGTATGAGGTCACAGTATATAAGGTCTCACACATTAGCCTTCTAGTTGTAGGAAACAACACAGATATCTCTTCTTGTTTGTGGGATCCTTAGTCCTGCTTCCAATTCCCTCACCTTGCTGAATTCACTGTGATGTTGAACTTGGGTGTAGTTTTGGATCACATTTTTGACCTAGTCTGATTCTCTGTAGCTCAAGACCATAGCCCCCCCCCCCCGAGGGCATGCCCTGCAGCATGACAGTAGTTTCATTTAACCAGTGTCCTTAGTAATTCATATCTATCCACTGGTATGTTGCAAATGCCACTACTATTGCGTCATCTGGTGTTAAACAGTGACCAGCATCACATGCTCTTTGACCTGATATAACAATTCCTTGAGATAGTCACAGAAGGAAACGTTTGCAGTGCAATCCTGTACAATTCAACTCAGAAATATGCCTCGCTGCGTTCAGTGGGGCTTACAGGTAAAGGTCTATAGGAGAGCAGCCTCATTTAACTTTAATTCGTAAAGTAACACCCCTCCCCAAAAAGCCCCCTAGGTTTCAAAACTTATTTGTTCATTGTCAGTTCTTTTTCACATTGTTTTGTGTGGCAACTTCTTATTTAATTCTACAGAAGTGCAATCAAGGTTATGGTTTGAAGGCATGTAGGGCCATCATCTTGCTGAAACTAAACTGGTGGGGGTCCAGCCAGCACCTACATGAGAGATTTTATGCAGCTTAAGACTCTGACTCAAAGAACATCATCCCCAGAAAAGACATTTATCTATTGTAAAGGTATTTTACCAAACTAATAAGACAATTGATAACCCCCCCCCAAAAAAAACAAACACTTTGCTTTTACACTGAGCCACAATTTTGTTGAGCCACAGTTTATGTGGTTTGTCATTTTTGACAAAAAAAAGCAAGAAGAGCAGGAAGGAGAGCTACTCCATCTATGTCTACAAAGTGCTCAAGCAGGTACACCCGGACATGGGCATCTCCTCCAAGGCCATGAACATAATGAACTCCGTCAGAGACATTTTCGAGCACATCGCTGCTGAGTCTTTCCGCCTGGCCCACTACAACAAGCGATCCACTATCACTTCCCGGGAGATCCAGACTGCTTTGCGCCTGCTACTGCCTGGGGAGTCGGCCAAGCACACCGTGTCTGAAGGTACCAAGGCCGTCACTAGTACACCAGCTCCAAGTAAACTTGGAAAAGAACCACTCCACTTATTTTGTTTTACAGTGGACCCTCGATTTACGAAGGTAATCCGTTCCGACGGGACCGTCGGAAGTTGAAAAAATCGTAAGTCGAGTCCCCATAGGAATGCATTGGAGAACGCATTCGTAGCTCGAAAAAACCTTCGCAAGTTGAGGAAACCGCATTTAAAACGGCCGCGGCTTCCGATCGGAAGTCGAAAAAATTCGGAAGCGGCGGCCGCTTTGATCCCTCGTAACTCGAAAAACTCGTAAGTCGGGTCTTTCGTAAGTCGAGGAATCACTGTATTTTATTTTAATGGGATGGCATCCAATTTCATTGTACTTGTACAATGACAATAAATAAATCTTATATGAAAACATCCATCATAGTTTCATAATTACAGTCGCTGTGAAGAGGCTGCCAAGAAGTGCTTTCTTGGTTGCAGGGGCTTATGAGAGCAGCATACCTTGTGGACTGGCATGGAAAGTATGCCAATCTCAAGGAAGCCACCAGGAATGCGCAAGGAAGCAGCAGCAACCTCACAGCAACCAACCATGAGTACTGGTTATATAACGCATAAAAAGGCCATAATTACTTGTTTTTAAAGTCTGTTATTTTATTGGTATTCTCTTATGAATGTTTTACATCACTTTATGTAAGCTGCTTAGAGTTGTTTTGGTGGCATACAATCTTGTTAAATAAATGTATGAATTTAAGCGAGGCCTATTAGGACTTGTATACGGAAGCCATTTAAAACAATGGAAACATGCAATGTATTTTGCTCAGTGTGGCTGTTCTTATTTGTTCCTTTGTCAATTTTTATTGCATTTTGTGTTTCTCATGTTAGTCACATTGGATTGTACAAGGAAAAGTAGGATATTAATATTTGAAATACTGTACATACATGCAGTGACTATGACCACCAGGTCGAATCCTGGCTAAGAAACAGGTCTTTCCCCACTGCCTGGTGTTTAGGTGGGGACAGAGTTTGGGTGACATACAGCTATTTCTCTGCCAGTACTGTTGTGGGGGCCCTACCTTCACTCAAAGCTTCCAAAAGGGACAGGGCACCAGCGAATCTGAATCTGCTGGATCTGAAGCCCCACAGATCTCCTGAGGAGCCTGATCTGGTGTAGCAAAATGAGACAAAACCACTGACCTGTTCCCATCTTGGGATGTGCTAACAGGTCTGCCACCCACTCCTCCTTGACCCCACTTAGGATTCTCACTGCGTGACTTTGGGATAGTCAATTATCTCTTCCTCACAGGGTAAAACTGTGAGGGTTGTGGTATGGATGAAATTGGGTAGGGGGGAGGTGAGACTGAAGGGACCACCTAACATTAAGAGTTGCCAACCTCTTTGGGCCAGTTGGCACATTTGGAATTTTTAGAAAGATCCCTTGGCAACCATCACAAAATGGTGCCATTTTGTAGGTGTGGCATAACACTAAATGCCTAACCCATAAAAAAGAGGCAGGACCACAAAATGGTGCAACATACCCTACCTCTGCACCCATTGCTCCATCAGTGGGAAAAGGTACATACAGAAAGCAGCTCTTTGTACCTCTTCTCTGTTCAGAAGGGATGGGAGAATGGGTGTTGAAGCCTGGCATCCAATGAAATGTGGAAATGTTTAAAGTGAGGAGGTTCAGGATAGCCAGGATTTATGTTGGGGGGCATAACCAAGCTATCTGTGATTGGTCAGTTACTTAACTATTTTTATTTATTTACTTGATTTAGGGGAGCAGATGCCCCCTGCCCCCCTTTTTGGCTATGCCCATGGGTTCATTGCAAAAGAGGATGAGTCGTGCAAACAGGAATTAAGTACAAACCATCTTTGGTGCACTGGGCATTTTCAATAGACTATTTGTGGACCTTATAGGAGGTACAGTGGTACCTCTGGTTACGTACTTAATTCGTTCCGGAGGCCCGTTCTTAACCTGAAAACGTTCTTAACCTGAAGCACCACTTTAGCTAATGGGGCCTCCCACTGCCGCTGCGCCCGCTGCTTTCCGATTTCTGTTCTCATCCTGAAGCAAAGTTCTTAACCCGAGGTAATATTTTTGGGTTAGCAGAGTCTGTAACCTGAAGCGTATGTAACCTAAAGCATATGTAACCCGAGGTACCACTGTACTGGCAGATACATTCCTGCCTGGGGACACCACCCTTGATGTACCTCATTCAGATTTCCTTGGCGAAAGGGTGGGATAAACATGTCACTCATAATGGCTATTTTCCAGCACTGCAGAATGTAATCCACAACAAAACCCACCATGGGAGCCTTATAGCTGCTTCACACACATTTTGAGAGGCAGGGGTGCAATTGGTAATTTGAAACTCAGGATTTACAGGGCATGGAGGAGTCTCTCTGTATAGCTCAGCTGTGGGGAGCCTTTGGCTCTACTGCTGTCCTTGAACTACAACTCCTACCAGCCCCAGCAAGCAAGGCATATCTGGGAGTCTTAGTTCAGCAACACCCGGAGGGTCAAAGGCTGCCCACCACCTCTTCTTCAGGGGATCATATTCATTGGGTCGCTTATTTTAAATTTGTGGTGAGCCAGCCCTGCTGGAAGGGGCCCAGGACATCAGCCCCCGCCCCCGGCACCAATTTATCTCCCTGCTCTTGTTTAATATCTATATTGGTCGCAGGGGAGGCAGGCCCAAAGCAAACAGAGGGGGCAGCCGCCCACTAGGCCCTACTGCCGCGTTAAATTGCGATTTAAAAAAGCGACACCGGCCGCCCACAAGCGGCGTGCCCCGTCCCCGTTGTGTCATCATCTCGTTGGACCTCCCGGGCTCTGCCCCGCCGAGCCTCCACGAGGCGCCCTGTCCCGCTCCCGCCGCGCCTGCGCCGTGCGAAGAAGAATGCCCAAAGTTTGGAGCGCCCCGTGTTCGGCTACCCCTGGCCGCGCGCCGTTCTCATGGCAACCGAGCTCGAGCGATAAACACTCCCGCGGGAGCCTATGAGAGGGAAGTTCCTCGGCACGCGCCGCTCAGCGGGGGGGCGGCGGCCGCTTTTCCCTCTTTTTAGCGCCTGGGAGAGGAGACACCTGCGCGCATTCCCTTCGGCAGCAGCGGAGCGGGAGGTTGGCTTCCTGCGGAGGAGCCGCCCCGGGAGACCCGTTCCTTTGCCTCGGCCCGGTGTGAGGAGTGGGGTCCCGCCGCGCAAATGGGGTGCTCCAGCAGCGCTCAGACCCAGGTCAAGGACTGCAGCCGGCCGGCTCCCATGTCTCCGGACGCCAACGGGCTGCAGAAATGCGGTGAGCGCCCCTTAGGCTCCTTGCTGCTGCTGCTACCAATTTATTATTTCTCCTTTTAAAAAGTTTCTATCCTGCCCTTACAAAATTGCTGCTGCTACTCTGGCAAGCGGAGCAGGCAGAAGACGCGGGCTCAGCACACCTGGGGGTGGGGAGCGTTTAAAACACCTGTAGTGTAATGGTAAAAGCAGCTCCTAATTTAATTCCCGCTTGATATTCGCTCCCTTTGTAATATAAATATGTTGGGAGTTAATGTGGCAGTGAAACTTTTATTATGTACCGCTCAGTCGACAGTTTGCCCGTCGTGCATCAAAGGAAGCCACTGGAGCCGTAATACGTTTGTAAGGAAGGGGCAAGAAATGTGGTTTGCCCCTCACGGAGCTACAATTCCCAGCACCCGTAGCAAACCGCAGTTCCCAGGATCGTGTGTGTGTGTGTGTGTGTTTGGAGCCGTCTTATTGTTAGGGTCACCACACCTGTTCTTTTCCTGTTCTTTTGGGGTGGGAATTCCGCTTTTCTCGAGCCAACATAACCAGTTGCTGAAGTTCTGTTTCCTTCTATACATCCAGTAAAGAGGCAGGTAACGGCCCTCCTTTGATTATCCTACTTTCTGCATTCCTTGCTATCTTCAGATGGGAAGATACTCTTAACCTCTAGTCCATAATCTGTAAGGTAGTATTCCCTACTAGTCCTACTTAGAGAAGACTCGTGGAAAATACCGGTAATGAACATGGCTAACTTTAGGTCCATTAATTTCACTGGGTTTATTCTGAGGAAAAAATTAGTTGAATAGAACCCTAAATTTGTTCCCTCTTTTCTTGCCTCCATTTTACTTTCTCTGTGGCTAATGGAGGTAAGCAAAAGAATCAAAAGTTGGGGTGGGGGGAGCCCACTTCCCACCTTAGTTTATCTTGGCTTGTTCTAATACTAAAACTGCCATTCTGGCAATATTCATCCTGATCCACAGGAGCTAGTCCATTTAATTGTACTTCTAAATAAGCAATTATAGGACTGTGGTCCTATTTTGTAACTACCAATAAACTGCATATGGCTGTGTCATTGTTATGTAAGTTTGGCAGATTATTTTGTTTTAATAACCTAGTCTACAGACCTGTGTTAAACTGGACTGCTAAGAGTTAAGAGGTATTAACTCTTCAGTATAAATTATAACCAGGGTTAAAAAAAACAACTGTGCTGAAACTCCGCATAACTTGCCTGAGAATAAGTTGTGTATAAATTTGGGTGTTTACACCCAAAACACACTGAGGATGTACATTGTTTGGGTTATTATTGTGTGTATACTTACTTCCCTGTGAGCAAACCTCAGTTAACATGGTAGGACCTACTTTTAAGCAAACATACTTGGTTACACTTGCAAAAAGGTTTTCAGACTTTCATCGTTTGTAGATAGTGCACTACAGTAATTTTTCTCTATATTTTAACTGTGCAAATGCTGATACATGCCAGTCTTCTCAATAAAGCTTTTTTAAAGTATATATTTCTTAATCAGACTTTTAACTTACTTGGTACTCCTTGATAAAATGCCACATGAAAAAGTTATGTCTAATTTTTTGTTTTAATGTCCAGTAACACAATACAGCCTTGGCATTGTGAAAACAGACCTAGGAATAAACAGCTTTTCATATTTTTGTTTGAGTCCAGATTTTGTGTGTAGTATAAACGTTTATGATAAAAGTATTTGCTTCATTTCTTAATTGGATGCTCTGATCTCTCCTGAATGAAGTGGCTTGTCTGATTCCATTGCATTATAAAATGATGCCACAGGAGACTGAAATGGGACACAAACTCTACTAAACAATGCAATTCCTTATAACTGGTCTAGAAATTTACTGTGGTTAACTTCTGAGCTTGACAGCTATTATATGCTGGCCTTGAAGGCAGTGTAGAAACTGTGACTGGTCCAGAATGGGGTGACTGTTTGTGGTTTGGGGGCTGCAAGTCAGCGACATGTTATGCTGATTTTGTGAGAAATCCACTATTCTCCAGTTTGTGGACTGCATTCAGTGTGTGAATAAACGACAAATGGACAAAGGCAAAGCTATTGTATAAAATTAAAAATATAACACTTCAAAAAGAGAAAAAAAATCCTGGGGGGAATATCAACCCCATGGTTAAAGTTGAAATTATTTCCCTTGGGCATTTTGGACAAATAAGGGCTTTAGCAATTAGTTACACATATGGCAAAATCTTAATGAGGCCTTCCTCTTCTTTTTAAAGGAGTTACACATCTACATAGTAGAAGGTAAGGAGGCCACTGAATATATAAAGGCATGTAACTAATTCTGCTGTACTCTTGGAAAGATCATTTTACCAGGAAGCAAACATGTCATTCTGCAGTTATAAGCTTTTTCCTGAATTCCCTTAAGGCTTCTTCACTCAAAACAGTTTTTGTAGGATGGTTTAATAAGTTAACTTGTCAAAATTAATTTGGGTGGGACACTGTGCTCGTCGTTACCATTCAGACTTGTTGGGGTGGGTAAGGGACAGAAACATCTATACATACCTCTGCTTTCAGGCTACAACATGAACACTCTGCCTTTTTGCTTCGAAGCATCAGAACTAAATGGCTTGACATGTTCATTCAATAATTTGTGAAATAGCTGCTATCATGAGATGCAAGATAACGGTGGAGGAAGGGTTATGCATTGCCTTATGTCTATATTGTTGAAGGCCTGGTCCACTTGTATTGGCTGCAGTAAAAGAACAGTAGTTTATGTGCAATAAACGACAATGATTCACATATGGAAGGAGATTAGTAAAAGTACTTGGTTTGAAGTGGGCTTACTCCCACTGACTTTAGTACTGGGGCAGGTTTTATGCACCCCTCTGTTTTGTCCGAATTTAGAACTGGATGGGACAATTGAGCCACTCTGTTTTGAATTTCTTACAGTGCATTATACATGTTTCATTAGAAGTTATAGCTAACATGCATACTGATAACCACACTATCAAAAAAGAAAAAGTAGCCCTAGAGTTGCTTCTGGTGGTGTAGTAATGCCACTCCTAGACATTACTCTTTCAGATGTGCTTTGATATGGGTGGCATCAAGTTTACAGAAGAACAGTTGATTGTATGGATAATTGGGATATATAACTCTTTAAAATACATGAACCTACCTATAGATTTGCTCTCAGTAATAATTTGTGTTCTTCTTTTCTATTTGCTTCATCGACATTCCCAAATTAGAGGACAACTTGCCCATCGCAGTCGAAAATGAAACCGTTTCTGATCAGACCAAACTTGGGTTAATGGAAGAAGTGGAGCTGGGCTCAGATGGAGCAAAACTAAGCAAGGGTGTTGCTGAAGAGGAAGCAGATGTTTTGATCCCTGGAATGACCAACTGTGCCCTTTCTACCTGTCAAAGAGTTGACCCCGAAGGCACAGAGCCTCAACCAGTGGTGCCGGAAGAGAAGTTCAGCAACAGTTTGCCTGTCGCCCTTTTAGAAGCCGGTGAGCCTCGACCTGCGAAACCAGCCGATGAGGTTGGTGAGCCTCAAGCTGCCACAGAAACTGCCAACACTTTGCCTCTGGAAACTGTACAGGACAGTCAGCCTGATCCTGTTGAATCAGCAGAGACAGGCACAGCTGAGCCTGCAACTGAGGAAATTGTTAGGAGTCTTGTAACGGAAATTGTGAATGAGCTGCAAGCGGATGAAGAACAACAGACTGAGGGTAATAAGTTGTGCTATTTCAGATTGAGAAAGCCAAGTTCTGACTTGTATGCAGATTCTGCCGAGCTTAATTATTATTATTATTATTATTATTTTTGCATGAATGTACCCGAGGGCAAAAATCTTGCCCTGTGGGTTTGAGTTATGTGTAGCTTTGACAAATAGACTAAAAGGGCCCCTCTGAATAACTGAGGTCAGTGCCACCAATTGTTGCCTTGTTTTGTTTCCTTGTGCTCTCATTTCATATACTTAACTTCCTCCTCCGCCCCCAGCAATCATTGATGCTAGGACGGTGAGATGCTAACAAGAGAGTGGGTGACAAAGCCCTGCTTTGGTGCATATTGCCAGAAGACAAATGGCACAAAGGTGACTGTACTTTGATTTGGTGATGGATCTGAACATTCTGACATCAAAGTAACTTGTTTCTCTTTTATTTTATTTATTTATTAGATTTGTATACTGCCCTTCATCCAAAGATCACAGGGCACTTCACAAGTTTTTGCTAAATTCCAAATCAGTCCAGTCAAAATTATTGTGATGTGTATAAGTTAACAAAAAATACAACACTATTATTGGTTTCAGTCTGCTTGTGAAGTAACAGTATTTATTTAGAATTGCTTTGCTGCATTACATCAAGCATTTATCTTGTCCATTATCAGTCTCCCATCACACCAGAAAAACTCCCCTTTGAGATGCTGTTTGGCCCTAGCCTTTGGTAACTGTAGGTATTCTGCATCGGAACATATCAAGAGTTACACCTAGTGCTGAGTGGCTATTAGCTATGATAACCATTTCCCATGATGAATCTTTTCTGTACCACTTTTATGGCGGGATTTCTGCAAAATGCAGGCTGTAGGAAACAAGGTTGTATTCATTTACTGAATGGTTTGAAAAACATCAAAATCGCTTAATGCATGGGTGAATGGAAATTCTGTTTACATGGACGTACATGTCTTGACACATGGAATGCTGACAGATGGAAACCATATAAGAAGCTTTTGATTGAAGTTTAGTAATATGACTTAAGTTACTTATTTCACCAGCCACTTTTCTAAAAGTACACAGAGGACAATGGTAGGTACACTTTTATGTGGCAGATACATTTATATCAGCTGGCAAGTGCTGCATGTCTCCTGTGCTTTCAACTATTTCTTCTTTGATGTTATAAAGAACACCCAGGCCAGAGCATCAGTGGGGGCTGTTCCATTAGCACAAATGGAGCATTGCCCCCATCAGCTTCAGGCAGGCGCCACCTGCCTGCCTTCTTACCATCAGCCCAGGGGTGGCTTCTCCTCAGTCTTAAGTGTTGCCCTTTATTGAACTCTGCAAGAAGGAAGAGGATGGGGACAAAGCTGGAATTAGTTGGTTTTGGCTGTCATTGGCTCCACCTACTTTTGGCCTCTCTTGTCTTCCATTTTACCAGTTCCAAAGGGTGCCAGCCGCCAGTGCAGAACCTGCTAGGGCACTCAATACTCTTTCAGTGTTCCCTGGCTTGATCTCTATGGTTACTGTTCCAGGTGAGACAGGAGAAAAGAAGGAAACTGAGATGCACCGTGATGCAGTAAGTGAGGGCTCTGAAACAAAAGAAGAAGAAATGGGAGAAGCTACGGCAGCAACAGAGATAGGTATGTTGATGGAGGAGCAAAGGGCTAATATATTAGAAGTTTAAAATGCTGTATTCGTATTCATAACCTTTCATCGGCACCTCCTGGATGTGGCCTTCATTATTTAAATAGAGGTATTTAAACTGTCCTGCAGGTAATTGCTTTTTTGTAAATCTGCCTAGGTTGTGTAGGATTAACTCTGAGATGGGGAACCTGTGGTCCTCCAAATGTTGAACTTTGACTTCCTTCTGCCGCTAGCCAATCCGAGCAGTGGCCAAAGATTATGGGAACTGTAGCCTTGCAATATCTGGAGAAAACCAGGTTCCTCATCCCTGGTCTGTGTGTCTAGGTCTGCTCTAACCTCATCTAGAGGTTGTCAGCTTTTGTTTAAAAATGGCAGTAGGGACATGGGATGATGCCTTCTTCAAATGAGTTCCTGCCACGTCTTGGAAGGAAACTCCCATTAACCCAGCCAGCATGACCAGTGGTCATCGATGATGGGAGCTGCAGTCCAGAGCATCTGGAGGGCAGCAGGTTGGGGAAAGTAGAGCCTGTCTGTCTGCCACTTACCTCCTACAACCCCCTTGGAAAGCCCTCGCTTCAGCTGGGTTCACTTCTGGCATAATAGCACAGCTGTAGAGAAAAGTCCTTTGGGGAGGGGTCAGACTGTAGGGAAGCAAGCAGCAGGGCACAGTGGGTATTGTAGCACTTGTGTGCTAAAGCACCTTTTGCTGTCAAAATTGGACTACCACTACCTGCTTTCGTCTACTTTGGCCCCAAGCCATTTGAAGCAGATAAGCTAGTTAAAAATAGACTTGGAAAAGATGCACATGTGGGAAATGAGAAGCTTAATTATACACATTTAATTCCATAGTTACTATTTGCCAAACACATTCTAATAATGATCAGATTGCTACCATGGCTCTGGGATTTCCCATTCTCGGATTTCTGTTATAATAGGTGAGGAATGGGTTGGGTTCAGAAGCTCACTCATTGGACAAAACAAAGTACAGGTTTTGACTAGAGACAAAAGAACAAATGAAAAGGCAGGCAAAAGGGTTCATCGCTCAGGCCAGATCTAACATTACAGCACTTTAATTTCCCTCAATCTTAATTGATGGTGGAGATTTCCTTTCTGTGAAACTGAAGGCCCCCTACTGCTTTGGATACCAGGGTCTGCAATTAAAAGCTCATTATAGCACCCAGGAGAAATGCTTGATAAAATTACTGGAATTTCTTATAGTGGGAAGAGGAAGTGCCTGTGCATAAATATGTCCATGAAGAGATAGCTGTGTTTTGTCTTCCTAGCTCTCTCTCAGACACATGTATATGTATTTAGTAACTTGCTGTTTTGAGTCATGCAGAATTACAAATAAGAAATAGTTGCAACCCTCCCCTTTCCCGCATTGCTCACTCTTTGAAAACTCAAATTACCAGTGCCAAGATTTCTTTTCTTTCTTTAATTGAATCTGCTTTCTCAAATCAATTTGAAGCAAAAGATAACTCTTAACAAGTGTGAACTTTAAATGCTTTATCATATGGCGACACTTTGCATCAGGTAGCCCTAGTACTCGTCAACAGAGGCTCAGGCGGCTTTGTCTTGTTTTACGGACCTTTCTGCACATGCTCCTTTCAATCCTCCAGTGTGCTAAGCACTTCCATTTGGCTTTTGTTTAGCTGTTGTGTGATGCTGGAAGTCAGTACAGTATGTATTTATGGACCAGGGTGGGGAACCTCAGGTCTGGGAACATCTTCCAGGCCAGACCTCTCTCCAGCCATGTTTTGTACCACCCTCAAGTATGTTTTGCCTTGCTGGAACGTGTCCTTCAACGGTAATAAAAATTACTTGCTAGCCTGGATTGAAGATAGAAAGGAGTATACAAGCATGTGCAGAAAGTAGCCTACTGTACAAAGGTAAAATTTATATTGCTTACTCTGACTACTTCTGCTTCTGGCCCGGCCTGGTATGTGCCCCCTGCCCCTAGTTGCCCAGAAGGGAATGCAGCCATCAGGCTGAAAAAGGTTCTCCGACCGTTAAAAAGGATCACTATTTTCATCTGATCCGATTCTTCCCAATAATCCACTTTAAGCTTTACTGCCTTGGTTGCATTGTTCTGACATGCTAAATATTAGCAGCAGAAGCTTCTTCATGATTCATAAAGATGACTTCCTTTCAAATAACTGTTCCTAGAGTATATTTGTATAAAAGTCATTGCCACTTTTAAAATTCTGGGTTTTGTTTTTGTTTTATATTGCAGAATCTACAAATAATGAAGAGTGACTCATGGCTTCTGCCTGGACTTCATTTTTGGCTGCTCAAACAACATTAGCACTGTGATTTTGGTATAATCTGGTTTTTTATAGAAGCTTGTATGGACTTGTCACTTCTGAGCACTAGGGGAGAAACCATTTTAATGATTTTATTTTGGGAAGTCAAGTTGCCAAGACACTGAGGAATTGCAATATGTTAACCTTTCATGTTTGCCATAGATTGCCTTCTGTAAACTTCCATTTAAGTGAAATCATGTGTTGCAAATCTAGAACTTCATCTACTGTATTTCAGTTTAAAAAAATATATTGCTAGGGCAAACTATTGACACCATAAATTGTAGAACTGGGTGCATGGAGATTCTCCAAGCGCTAGATATGAAAGGGTCTGAGCATTCTTAGGTTCTAGTAATAATGTTGCAGCCATGAGGTTTTCTTAACTCTACCAGTACAACTCTTAAGTGAATTTTGTTACATAAAACAAGTATGGATATTGGAGCTTAATGTTGCTGCTTTGGTTCAATCTGGAAAGATGCATCAATTCATGTCTTGTTTTTTTGAAACTAATGAAAGTAGTCACTGCAATCCAGCACTCAGGGGATGAGAACTAGCATGTAATTGTGGCACTTTGAAAGCACAGGATAACTGTCGTCACCAGTTGACAAAACAAGCAATTCTGTACACTCTAGTAAGAAATTACTGATTAGCACAACAGCAACATACACTGTTACTGTATTGTGGTGGTAGCACTTCTGTTAAAATGAAAATGTTAAATTTTAAATCTGTAAAATTCTAATCAATTCCTGAAAACACATGCTAAAGTAAAAGTATAAACCAAATGAATTGCTGCCTCTAGTGTGCAATTTACGTGTACTTCTAGAACACTTTATAGATTCCCCCCCAAATGTATATGAATTCTATTTGCCTTTATAAACCTGTTGATAGTAATTATGAAAAGTGAACCCTTCAGTCTTTTGCACTTCAAGGTTTCTCTTTGAAATCTTATAGCTGAGCAGGAGAAAATAATTTCACATAAAAAGCAAGAACTTTGCAGACGTTTAGTGTGATTCTATTGGTTGCATATTTTAGAGAAGTTCGGTAAACTTGAGCAGAGCTGATCTTCACCCACCTTATGTCTGAACCAGGAAACCTTTGTTTTATGCCGGGGTATACTTGATAATGGTTGGGATTTGTGCCTCATGTAGTCTATAAAATGGTAATCTTAAACACTGAAATAAAGCATTTATGGAATGTCTGCATGAAAACTAATTCTCTATTCTAATATCTATAGGCTTATGTATTGTGTGTTTCACATCTTTACCTTCGGAAACTAAAACCACTTGCAATACATTTTCTTTTGTAAGGAGCATGTAACTTGCATGCTATCAGTGCCCGTGATTGATGGATAACTTATTTTTGTGACGTATTAGCATGGTAAGAACTACTGGCCCTATACTAGGATGCTCCTGAAACTCCAGCAGAGTTTGCATTCAGTATCGCTTTTATTGGTTTGTGAAGTCGTCCACTCTGTGTACTTGTTCTGCACCACGGAATAGCAATTGACAAGCTTTACTCCTTTAATCTAGGTGGGTATTTATCATATCTCCAGGAAGGAAGGAATAGGTGCATGTAAGAGTTTGAAGGTGTCCATTAATTGGGCTGCCTATTTGCTTCAGGTGAGGTACAAGTCCAAGGCAAGGATTCCTACAGAGGAGTCATTTATACCCCACACCGCAGAGGCAAAGCAAGCCCACCCAGTCTTGGGAGGCCTGTTAAGGGGCTTTTTAGATTTTTGTAACATACCATTAGCTTTTGAAAATGCTGAATAGTGTAGTGCTGTGACAGAATTCTATGTAAAAGCTTTAGTGTGGGGTATTCAGGCCAATCACACTTCTAGGCACATACGTACTAAAATCTTTTGCCTACAACTTTCATAATGGCAGCACCAAGACTCTCTTCTGTTGCCACCAGCACATACATTATTTTCCTGCCTCCAAATGGGCTCAGTGTGGTGAAGTAGTCTTCAAAGCTTGATTGCATGTTTGTGATGGAAGGGACTATGCTCATTTGGTCTTCAGAGTGAAATAATTACAGGAAGAAAATAGTTTATTGCCATTTTAATGCATTTGCCTCAGTACATGTACAAATTAAGAGCACATGTCCCATACTAAGTGCAGGTAATATGGAGTGCTGAAAAAAGCTCCTTAAATTCTTCTCTCACCTGTATTCCATGCTTGGTTTGTGTGACTGGTTCCTACAGAGGTAATTCTTAAGGCTATAATATATAATTTGGTTTGGAAGTGTCACTGAATGACCGAATTGTGATGCAGCAGTACCTACTTGGCCTTCACTGCTGCCTATTTCTATGTGGTATTTTTAGGAATAGAAGGTCCAATTTAAACACCCAAACACTTATTTGTGAATGAAGAAACAAGTCTAAATTTGATACTTTATGCAACTGGTTTATTATGTAACACCCCCCACAACCACAATGTTAATTAAAATTAGCTATTTTTGAAGGGAATGTTATTTAAAAACACAAAATACAAAACACCTCAAAAGATCCTCAGTATAAAATTGGCATCAACATTAGGTTGTTTAGAAAGTCAGATGGGGTCACGACAGAAGTTCTATGACTGTTTTTCAAAGTGGTTAAATCTAAAGTTAATATCCACCTCCAATACAGAATTCCAAAAGAATCCATCATAGTCTTTCCTTCAAACATTTTTACAGGTAGGGTTGCTTAATGTAGTGCATAGCAAGAATGCTATATTGGCTTCTAAGCACTACAGAATGAATTTACGTTAATTTTTTCTATAAACTATTTCACAGTCTCCCTCAAAATACTACTTCAAGGGCCAAGATGTACCCAAGTATTCAGATCTTTAATGAGCTTCATATGTACCAAATCCTGCATAGGCTCAGAGAATTTATGGCACAGTTGAAAGGGCATGCGTGAGGAGGATCTTTGCCAGAAGAATTCCTGCAGGGTCCCAGTCCTGAATTTGAATACATTATAAGAAGCCAGTGTCAGAACTGAATCCCTACACGAATCATTCCTGATCCTGTGGAAAGGAAATACCAAGAACAACTAAGTTTATAGTCGTGATGGATCCAGTGATGGGTCCAGCTATTGCAGAGGTCCAGTGATGGCAATAGCTTCAATCTCCACACGTGCACCCTGTAGGGAAGATGTCAAACAACTGCATTATAAAATCAGTGCAGGCGTCTTCTGCACCCCACAGCTTTGTGTCCATTCCAATTTAATCCTCCTTAACTCCAAGGGTCTATATTCCAATGGTTGCTTCTGTGTAATAGAAAGCACTTCCACTTGCTGGAGGGGGCTAGTATAAAATTTGCAGCCCTTCATCCCATTTAAAAGCTGTAAAAATGTGAGAGGTGCTGTTGTCTATGAGAATTCTATGCAAAGCTTAAATGTATACAAGCACTGCAGCAATTCACGACACCTAATAGTGCTATTATAAATGGTCACAAAACATATCTTGAATATGTTAAGCTTTGCATGGAATTGTCACACACGGTCTCAAGTTTCATGCCTGTTTGGCTCTAAACAATTCATTGAGGATTACACTTCATGTTTTCTAAACGTGCTCTAGTCTATGAAAGCTAATGTCACAATAAGTCTTTTCATCTTTAAGGTGCCAAAAGACTCTTAAACTGAAATCCTATATCCCCTTACTTGGGAGTAAACCCACTCAACTCAATGGGGCTTGCTTCTCAGTCATATATAGGATTGCACTGTTAGGTTTTGCAATAAATACAGCACACTGCCTCTCCTCTGTAAATTCTCAAAATTACTGGTAAGTTAAGTTTTTAAAGTTCTTATGTCTTTAAATAATTTTAGAAGCAGTTCTATCTGCAGGAAATCAGATAGAAGCTGTTTTTGTAGAAATAAAACAGCACTTACTTTTGGCAGAGCAGCAACTTGGTAAGCGGCTCGGGCTGGAAAGTTGCTCTTGAAGACTGAGTAGAATAGAAAAGATATTTCCACGATTATATTGACAACATGAAATACGGAATTTTGCTTACATTTGCAGCAGCTTGCTGAGTTAGGTAAATAGATTCACCAGTGATACAGCAGGCTATCTGTATTCTTGTGCTATGCAACCACAGGAAGTAGAATCGGTATTAAGTTTTTAAGCCTTAAGGCAAAAAAAAGCTTGCAGATATGTGGGAAATGCCAAGTGATGCCTTACAAGAGAGGAATTTTCAGTAATCGAGGAGAGCACTGAAACCCCATAAAGCTCTTCATTTGACTTAACTAAAGCAAAATAAAAATATTTTGCAGAATTTATACAGGCTGTATAATCCAGCTGTCCTTGATACAGAGAGGCTTTGTTTGTATGTAATGGTATGTCAAGGCCAGGGGTCAAATTTAGCCCTCCAGGCCCATAAACATTTTCACTACGCCATAATTCCTCACCAGCCCTGCTCCATGCTCTCCTCTAGTGATAGTGCCTGGCTGGAATCCAGCTAAGTCCTACTCAGAGTAGGCACATAGAAACTAATGGAACTACCGGTAAGTCATGTCCATGGGCCTAGCACTGGATAGAACCATTTACAAAGAAAAGCAGCTCACAGACTGTTTTAACAAAAGGTTTCCTAAGAGTATGAGCATTCAAAACAGAACAATTCTCTTTACATTCCTCCCGCATACCCCCCCCCCCAATCTTGATTTTCTCATTCCATTCTGTGTCGCTTTTGTCTTGTCAACTGAAGCCATCTTGGTGGAGATCATTCACTTCATGTTTTGTACAGGGCAAAACATGGTTGCTTGTACAGCTGGTGGTACACAAGTGTTAGAGCTGTAGTGGTATTTACATTGCTTGTAGACTTCATTAACATCATCAAAGTCCTTCATGTCAGCCATCAGCACAGTAGTCTTCACCACTATACATGAGAAAATGATATTTTAAACTCCATTCCCAATTATCAAGCTTTAAAACTATAATAACAATGTTTCAGCGTGTGTTATGGTTTGAGCTGGTTGCTCCAGCTCAACCGCATGGCTCTTATCAGCCATTCTTGAGTTCCTATACCAATAATTTAGGAACATTCACTACTTTGTAACTAAGCCAAGTTTTACTGCCTGTGCAACTTTTTCTGAAAAGCCCATGAATCTGACCTTTGGAGAGTTTGGAAGTGGGAAAGAAGGAAACTTTGGAAGGGCAGATTTTAAAGGTCTATGTTTCCGGCCTATATTTCTATGCTTTACTTTGCTGCTGCATATTTTGTGATTTCAAATTTTTGCTGGGATTTTTTCACCAAAGAGTACTTGCCCTAAACTTGGATCTTGGAACCCGGGAATTCTCCTTTTATACTTAAAAAACAACAACACCAAACCACCCTAGTTTCCCAGGTGCAAGAATCCTATTCTTTCCTATGCAGCTCAGATAGCAACTTAATGTTAAATGGTAACCAGGAGATAGTTCAGATCACTGGTACCTGTTAATTCAGAATTTCACATGAAGAATAAAGGTAATCCTTCCAAACGAAGGTGACATACTAAGAGCTTTCAAAATCCCAAAACCCACCAAAATGGGGGCTCAGTAAGATGTTTGTATCAACCAGATTTTTTTTTTGTAAAGGGACATGGGAGGTCATGTAAATATAAGAGGGCATGTTCTTGATTCCAATCCTGCAGATATTCACAGCAGCCCCACCTCTGTCATTGCCTCTCACAAGGTAGAGATGCTTCCTTTTCCTGTCTGATTCAAGGTAAGATAATTCAGAAGTAACTCATTTAGCATAACTTCTACTCACCATTGTTATAGTCACAGCCAGCAGCTTTCAGAATTTCTCCAATATTGTGAAGGGCCTAAACACATAAAATGGGTTTGAGTCATTTATTTGGATTTGCATACCTCACCCCTAGGAGTCACAGCTGGTTACAACATATGCACCATTTTAAAACTTCATGAAACACAGGGTGGGAACCAGCAATTTATAATGACAAACAAAATTCAGCAAAATATTAAATCACCAAGGCCCTCATCCAGAAAGAGTTGTGCTTACAAGTCAAGTCACAACCAGCCTACGTTCCATGAATTTCAATGAAACGTAAGGAAAATTAGCTTTCTCTGCAGTGGCAACTATGTGCACAAGAACCTTGGGATTTTAGTCATTTATTTATACAAATAAGTATATACTACCTGTTGTAATCAGCCTCCAGGCAGCATGCGAGTTAAATAGATAGAATAATAAAATAGTAAAAACACCAATATGAATAAAATGCAACTTTTTAAATAAAATTAATGCAAATCACATAGAGATGTTTTTTGCTGCATTTCCCCCTAAAGGCACATCCATGTGGCAGCTGGTTGTCACACAAGGCCGATGTCAGACCATTGGTCCATCCAGCTCAGCACTGTCAACACTGGCAGTGGTTTTCTGGGATTTCAGACAGGTGCCTCTCCCATCCCTGCAGAGAGATGCTGGGGATTGTTCCTAGGATGCTCTACCACTGAGCTATGGCCCTCCCCATTCCCAAAATAGGGGCCCAGAATGTGTGCTCCTACTCAGCACTGTCACCCAAAAGGGTCCTAAAAAGCGTGGGCACTCATCCAGTATCCCTTGGTGCAGGGCACCAAGATCTTCAATGGTCCCTGGCAGCTATGTGGTTAAGTGGGACCCAGCCCCCCAGGACTGGACATGTTGAAACAGTACACCTGATCTTCTATTTTGAGCCTTGCAGAAATGCCCTTAAGATTTAATTTATGCTACATGAATAATGACATCAGACTCATTGTCAGAATAATAACAACCGTGTTTTACCTGGTTGGCTTGTTCCTTTGTTCCTCCAGGTACAAATTGTCCATTTGAGGGATCCAAGCCTAGTTGTCCTGCAATATACATGGTCCTGTCTACCAACACTGCTTGGCTAAGGTTCAGTAGTAGAGCAAAACAGAGAGAGAACAAGAGAAAGAGATTTACTTTTTTGCTATCAAAGTATTTTCTTTTGGTTTCCCAAAGATTTCCCATTCATAACTTAGACATGAGTTTGCTTGCTTGCTTTATTTATTTATGGCATTTGCATGCAGCTCCACAACATAAATTTCTCTGGCTGGATTATAATGAACAAGTAAAAAAAAACAAAAAAACAAAACACCCAATACAAAATAAAAGAGAGCCATTAAACCAAAAGCAACATGAATTCAACCAGAAAACAAAACCTGATCTCAAAGTTAAAACATTTTGATTTAATTAAAAACCATGGAGGACCAGTCTACATGAGTTATTGAAAATGTCTGAATGAACAGAAAGGTCTTCAACAAGTCTAGCTTGACTTAATCCTCAACATATAAGCATCAGTACATCTCAGTCTTCTGAGTGGTAGAAAGATCTTGTTCTTCGTTCTGTCCTGAAGTTAGCTACAGTATTCTAAATTCTCATGTAATATAACTTTGTCCAGCTGCTAAGAAATCCTGATTCAAAGCGAGAAAACGCAAGGGGAGGGGGATTTTGAGTGTGAAAATGGTTTGAGGAAAGATGGCTCTTCCCCCAATGCTCTGCTCAAGATTACATCGCCCTGTGAATGCTTCCCATTAAATAATAATCTAAAAACCAGGCTACAGTTACACACAACTGCACATAACGTGTAGTTTTGACCCAAATGAAGTACCAGCAGCTTACAACTACGCAGCCATAAAGCTCTTTCCAAATCAACTCAAGATGCAATCTTAGGCACACCTTACTCAGAAGTAAGTCCCATTGAATTCAGTGAGACAGTATTGGATGGAAGCCAAAGAAACTAATGGTAAGTAACAAAGATATTTAATTAATAATCAAAGATTCAGCAGACACTTACACTGCAGACATTCAGCCGCCAGATTAAAACACAAAGGCTGTTTAAGTAGGCCTTTGGCCATTAGCATTGTTGCAGTTTACTCAAGGTTGCATTGCATACTGTCTTTATTGAATCTGGTGTATTGTGGTATTTTTGAGACCAATTGTGTTTTATAAAATGCTGTTGTTATTGGTACAGATACTATATCCTTGTATGCTGGACATATAAACAGATTCATCAAGGTAGGTTTTGCTATAGGATGCTGGGTCACACAGCTTTATGGCAGTCTGGGCATTTGTTACATGCCTGTTCAGTTGCTGCCAAAAACTACATCCAAGTGGAAAGCAGCAATTTGCCGCTGACTATAAATGTGATTTCAAGTTCTCTTTTCCCCTTCTAAGGCTTAAAAGTTTCTTATTTGGTGGAACCAGTGCAGCTGCAAATATTCTAACCTAATGCTCTGCTGGTCATTCCAATTCCTATACCAATTCTAAGAACACTCAGGCACTGGCGTCGCAAGGGGGGGGGCGATACGCCCCGGGTTCCACGGGGAGGAGAGGGTGACACTTGGGCTGGCCGCGCCCTGCACAGGGCCCGCCCACCGGCGCCGGCACTCCCGCAGCACCCTTGCCAGCTGCCGCGCCAAAATCAGCAGCGGCGGGGCACCCCCCACGAGCCGCCGATCGTGTGCGGCGGCTCGTGGGGGTGCCGCTGCTGCTGCTTTTGGCGCGGCGCCTCGCATGGGTGCCGCGGGAGCAGCAGCAGCCCGGTGATGGAGTGCGCACGTGCAGCATTTCGCGCGTGCGCACTCCGTCGTGACGGTGCGTCGTGATGTCACGACGCCCCACAACCAGGGGGAAACCTCCGTTCGCCGCCCCGGGTGGCGAGGAGGCTTCCTTCACCCCTGCACTCAGGCTGAGTTCAGAGAACCATATCATCACACTTTTTCAGTCAGAGTGACAGAAATCCATGAACCACCACAACATTATTTGTGAGTTTCAGTATACAGTATGATGGACACCTAAGAGATTCTGCAAAAATCCTGTTAGCAGAAACTGAACTGGCAGTGGAGCTAGAAAGTGAGCCAGACCTTTGCTTTCACCCACCTCAACAGCTCTTGTCACAGCAGAGCAAATGCTAAGTTATTGAAATCTACCTTTAACCCTCAAAATACACCAATTAAAATGGCTACTATGGAAATTTAGGCTGTGTTGTTAAGCATTCCCTTGTAGTTTTTTTTTTAAGCGCTTAACTGCATCGTTTTAGCACAAATTTAATGCTCAAGGACACCGCCCTCCACATTCCCTTAACATGCAACTCAGTGAACATTGGCCTCTCCTAAATACATGGTGCGCTAGCCATCTAATTTGGAACAGCAGATTAAAACACTCAATTATAAATGGGAACACCTTCAAACAAGCTAAAATGATGCAAGCCTAGCCTGGGACCAACCTATCTGCAGTTTGGGGCAGAACATTAAAAATCAGGCTAATTGTTGCAAGTTGGTAAACAAAACCAAGTGCATGCCACAAAAGGATAAAAACCCCTTCAGTTGATGATCACATGGGGTTGAGCTCTTTTTTCTAAGAACTTTAGAGGTCCCCACTCTCCTTGTGCCTTAAATATTCTACTTTCTACCCATTACTGCTGCTCAGCATTGTTCAGCATATCTAGATGAGACCAGCCATTAAATGTAGAGTGCTCCTATTCAGGGTTCTATAGCATTTTCCAAGAGCATTCAATTTCTCTCCACACCCATCCCAAGAAGCAGCTTTCCCCCAGTAGGACAGCATTCCATGCTCACTGACCATACCCAGGCCACAACCAGACCATGACATGCACCTCCCACCCACTTGCAACCTCCTTCTTTAGCAGAGTAAGATTGTCTTCCATGAACACAGTTTTAACAGTAAGTGACTGTGGAGGCCAATTCTGGATCCACACGTCCTTCCACATTGGGGACATAGGTTTCCGGGAGGGAGTTGATCACGGTGAGGCTTTGCCAAACGTGCCTTCCTCTTAGCACATTTCTCCCTTTCAAACTCCATGACACCTTTGGTAAAGGCGGTTCTCCAACTGGAGCACTTGCAGGCCAGTGTCTTCCTAGTTGTCAGTGTTTATACTACATTTTTAAAGATTTGCCTTGAGAGTGTCCTTAAACTTAAACCGAGCTTTCCATTTTTAAGATCGGATGCAACCTCTATGCCACTGTGTGTTACAGGGGAAGGAGGCCTTCATCTGGGTCTGGATTCAGATAAGGACCCAAACCTATTATTAATGGCAGACTACGCGGGTGGCGCTGTGGGTTAAACCACAGAGCCCTAGGGCTTGCTGATCAGAAGGCTGGCGGTTCAAATCCCTGCGACGGGATGAGCTCCCGTTGCTTGGTCCCTGCTCCTGCCCACCTAGCAGTTCAAAAGCACGTCCAGCGGGAAGGTAAACGGCGTTTCTGTGCGCTGCTCTGGTTTGCCAGAAGCAGCTTAGTCATGCTGGTCACATGACCCGGAGATGAGCGCCGCAACCCCAGAGTCGTCCGCGACTGGACCTAACAGTCAGGGGTCCCTTTACCTTTTTATAACCTAGGAACAGGACCATCTCAGAGTATGTACATTAAGAACATGACACATATCTACAACTGGTGTCTTGCTTGATGCAAGAGAATAGCTTTACTTGCAGATGCTGAGGTATGTGAAGAACAGAAACTACAAACGAAGAAACCAAAGCTGACTGCTCTTATTATTGGGGAAGAAAATATCTTTTGCAATACTGAGGTCTCATTAAAAATTATTAACATGCCTTCTTCAGGTATATCAGCTTACTTCAGACTTGGCCTTGAAGAGAGACTCCTTGGCCTTTTTCATTTTACATTAATTAAACTTTTAGTCTAGCTAGCTTCTTTGTTAATGATTAAAATATGCAGTAATGGCAAACCAGCTCTTACTCAATGGACAGATTACTATGACAGCTTAGCGTAGGACAGCATTTTCCATTTGAGGAGTTCAAGAAACTTTACATATATTCAGGTTTTGATGACAACCTGCCTCTGTTTGCCTTATTAATAAATTTGAAATGCATTAAAGCTCTTCACATCCTTATTAAAAACCATTCTAATTGAAAGGATTAGAAGCTCCCTCATCCCTCAACAGGGAGGTGGTTTAAAAAAAAAGAAAAGAAAAGAATGCCAGACTGCAGCGTCACCCTGAGGGAAATTTTCCAGAGGTCAGAAAAAGCTATTATCATGCATTTTTACAGGTTGGTAAAAGGAAGTAATATTTTTAGTTAAAGGAGCTCTACCCAAGACTACAACCGACTATAATAAATAATAATAATAATTTATTATTTATAACCCACCCATCTGGGGTATTCACATACATGGTGAATATAATACTTTCAACCAATTACTTTTTTGGCTGAACTCAGGTTTTTTAAAGTATTATTCCTTTACACAAGCAATTGACTGATCTGGCTGTAAACATGCAGCCATTATTATTAAGTACATATCCCTTCACATTTTGGGGCACAGCAAGTTAACACAATGCACTTAAGAACACTGGAAATTGCCTAATACCAAGACAGACTATTTGACTACTCCAAGTGACAGTTGCTCTCTAGGATTTCAGGCTACAGGCCATTCCCATCACCTAATATCTGCAGCAGGGATTGAGCCTGGGCCCTTTGGCATTGTCCCACTTGATTTAGGAACATAAGAGCCTGGCTGGATCAGGGCCAAAGGCCATTGACAAGCCTTATCCATTAATCCATCTCATCCAAGTTGGTGGGCATCACTGCCTCTCTGCGGGAAGGAGTTCCATAGTTTTACCAGGAGCTGGGTGAATAAGTGCTTTCTTCCAAACATACAGCAGCCCTTTCCAGATTTGGGGCGCTTTGAAGCTCTTTGCCGTACTTCCTGAATTTTTCACACGCTTGCTGAGCCTAGCACCCCCAGCAACTAACCACTGTATTCAGAGACATAGGATGCCTCTCTCTGCTCCTGAAATATTTAGCCATAGCGACTACTGGCAATTCTTGATTCCTCCAGCGATTTCCTTGGAATCCCCCCCCCCCCTGCTTACTTTTCTAAAGCCGCTGGCACCTGCCCATCTTGTGGCAGCGAGTCCCGCAGGTGAACTCCAGTCCGCGTACAGGGGAGGAACGTTGCCCTTACCTGTAAGGGCCCATGGCAGCCGGAGCCTTAGAGGTGCTGATGATCTTCTTCACTAAGGCGGCCATCGCAGCAACAAGCAGCAGCTCCTCGCTCAATGGACCGCTGGACGAACGAAGCCGGCGGCTCTTCGCACTTGAACTTTAACCGACTCCCGCCCCGCCCCGCCCCCGCCCCCCCAAAACCAACCGCGCCGACGGCGGCCCCGCCTCCCACGTAGCAACTTAACGCCCCGCCCCCAGCTCTAAAACCACGTGTTTTGTTTTTTTAAACGGCCTTTTAAGTCCCTCGCCGCCCACCGTACAGCCTCCTGCCGCGAAGGATTATGGGGCATGTAGTCTCGAGCGCTTAAGGGGGGAGATAGGAGAAAAGAAATTGCCGCGAGGCGGAAGTGGACGCAACGTGGTCGCCTGGGCGAAGTGCAGCGCGCCGGATCCGCAGGAGAAGAGTCTACATTTTTCCTTAAAGGCCTGCTTCATCAGCCCAGCCCAGACAAGTTTCAGGTAGCGGATTGTGGGGAAAGGGCGTGGGACGGGGAAGGAGGCTGAAATGGTGCTCATGGTGCAGAAGGGACTTGTAAGAAGGCAGTTTCTAACATATCCTGCTCTCTACTCTCCAACTGGACGTCCCACACTAACGCGCTTGTGGCTGCATGGAGAGAGTGTCTCCTTGCCTTTTCATTGGCTTGTCCCCCCTGGGGACAGCGGGAGAGGGCATGCTTTGGGAATGGGGGGAAACCAGGGGCTTAATTTTCAGCACATGCTCTTAAAATGCATTTAAAATACTGGAACGCAAGAGCCCCGCTAGATCAGACTTGGGGCTCTGTCTAGTCTAGCCACTATGAGGCCCTGGGAAGCCTGCAGTTGCTTTGCAGCGGGAGGAAAAACGCATAAAAACAGTTCCCTTGCCCGTAAATTTTTGTTCTAGGCTGCTCAAGAGAGAGCAGGCTTTATTTATTTTTTTCTAAAAAGTGCAAATGTTTGCTGTGGCATTGCACAAATTAAAATGGTAGTGAAAACGATGCCATGACTCATTCCCCAGCCTCTTTAGCCCTGATTGGCAGTGGTTAACCAGAACGCTTCTGACCACCCAAATTGCTGCTGCTTTCCCTCGATTTAATGCTCCTAAAGTAATTCTGCACTGGAGTGAACAGTATTGTTATACGCTGCTGGTGTCGATGTAATTGCAGCCGTGATAAGAGAAAGATGCTGACTCAGTTTTGGGCACTGCCTGTGAAAGTGATGGGATGACTCTGCAAAAAGGCAGGCAAATGGAAGGTGAAAGCTTAATGCAACATTGTCCACTACTTGCTGGTACAATGCCTTTGATACTGTTCATTTCATAGTATTTTTATTCATTTTTTTCATAAATTACAGAAGTAGAAATGATTATATATGGGTTGGTGTACTAAAACAGATGGAAATCAGTTTCTGGTGGGATGTTGCTGTTAATCATAGTTCTGCAACCATCTTTTTTTAAAAAAGATGTTTGCTTTGTAATAAATCTTTTGAAGAGCTGCAGGTCTTGGTCAGCTCTGAAGCACTACATATATTCATTATGCTATTAACCCCACAAATTAAAGGTAAAGGTAAAGGAACCCCTGACCATTAGGTCCAGTCGTGTCCGACTCTGGGGTTGCGGCACTCATCTCGCTTTATTGGCCGAAGGAGCCGGTGTACAGCTTCCGGGTCATGTGGCCAGCATGACAAAGCCGCTTCTGGCGAACCAGAGCAGCGCACGGAAACGCCGTTTACCTTCCCATCAGAGTGGTACCTATTTATCTACTTGCACTTTGATGTGCTTTTGAACTGCTAGGTGGGTAGGAGCAGGGACCGAGCAACGGGAGCTCACCCCGTCACAGGGATTTGAACCGCTGACCTTCTGATCGGCAAGCCCCAGGCTCTATGGTTTAACCCATAGCGCCACCCGCGTCCCTAACCCCACAACTTACCAGTAGGCACATGTAATTTGTGTGCATTCAGCTTTATGCAAGTGGCAAAACAAAAAACAAAACGCTTGAAAGGGAGTAGGCCTCCAGAAAAAAATGACTACCGTCTTTCCCCCTTTTTAAGACACCGTCTTATAATTTTTTCCCCTCAAAAAAACACAGGGTGGCTTATTTTCGGGGGATGTCTTATTTTTATTACGTCAGTATGGTACGGTACAGCCTCCCCCTGCGCGCTGAGCAGGCGGGGCAGAACTCCGCAAGAGGCGCGTTTCCCCCCCATGCCTCTCACTGGTTCGCTGGCTCCCTGCGCACGCAGGAGGGGCTGAGGAGGCGACAGGAACAATGGCGGCACCACGGCTTACTTTTGGGGTACGTCTTACTTCTCACAAAGGTAAAAAAAACCTGCCATGGCTTACTTTATGACTACGTATTAAAAAAGGGGAAACAGGGTATGTCACTTCCACTTGCCATTGAACCTGAAGGGCATTGACTGCACGTGATTTTGACTTTAGGCACGATCCGTGAAACATTATTCCCACATGATTTGCAGGTTTACTGTATTACAATACTAGGTGGTAATGGTGGAATTGCATCTTTAGTCGCTTGCGTTTTGCTACCACAGGAATGTCGAATGCAAAAGAGAAGAAAAGAGCCAAGAAGATGAAAAACCAGCCTACCAATGTGACCTTTACCTTCGATGGTGGGCAAAGCAACAATGAAATACACTTTCAAAATGGTGGTGATGGAGCTTCTGAATGCAAGAAGCAAGGTAGCTGTTGTGGCTTAGTGCAAGTCTAGGGAATCTATGGTCCTCCAGATGTTGAACTTCCAGCTCCCATCTGCCTCAGCTAGTATGGCCAATGGTCAAAGAGGATGGGAATTAATTCAATCCCAAAACATCTGGAGGTCCCCCATCCCCATTTTACTGGTACAGACATCTGAATTGGTACGAATTACCCATGAAACTTTGACTCTAAAAAAATAAAGGTAATCTGGAGATAAGAATGAAACCTTAGAGAAGGGGCCTTTTAAAAACAGTGCCAAATTTGACATAGCCCTTGTCCTGCTCCACTGTGTGCTTCTTTTGGGCTAGTTGGTCCACTTGTCAAACATAAGGAGGCAGAACTGATTAGTCCCCAAGTTTGTATGTGTGTAGTAGCTTAGCTGGCCAGCAGATACCTCCAGTTGGGAAAGAAGAGGTTGTGTTTCATTCCCTGCATTGTTGGAGTGTCCAACAGTGATCGTAGGAATAAAGGAGAGAATCCCAAACTGCAGTCCACAGACCACCAATGGTCTGCAGCATGCCTATAGAAATGTAATTAAAAATCTTACAGCATATAACATTGTGTATTACAGTTACTACAAAAGAACAACAACCCCCTGTGAGTGGAATACCATGCACCACGCTGAAGCTTCAATAAGCTTCAGCTGATGTCACTTGGTGTAGTGTTTAGGTGTTTATGAAGAGGCTGCAGCTTAACTCCAGAACTGCTCGCTGCTGTAAAATGTTAACTATCTCTAAGTGTAGTTTCAGCTAAATTTCTTTACAATATGTTCACGTGGTTCAGTGTAAAAATTCTTGTTTAAAATGCTGTTTAGATAAAGGAAGGATCTAACTTTTATAACGTATCGAATTAAGTGATAGGAGAGTTGTTGCCAAATTCTGGAATCAATTTTCTTTCAAGGCTATCGATATAGGTTGTAGTATGCGCTTAGTTTGTGACTTCAGTCAATTTACACGGTAATTCTTTGACTTGCCAACAGATCTGCGTTCTGAAACCTCACAACAGGGCTTCTCACAACAAAAAGCTTCCTGTGAAATGCCCAAATATGTCACAGGTAAGCCTACATGAACAATGAATATCACCAAACATGTCTGTGTTAAGATGTCAAACTAACGTATTTCTTAATGCGTTAAGAACAAGCCAAGACAGCCACAGACTCATCTGCACAGCCACGGAGGAGGAGTTCAGAGGTTTTCATTTATAATTACAATTAACCCCAGACTTTTAATAATCACAGTTCTTCTTCCAGTAATGTTTCAGCATTCTCCGTGTTGAACCTTAAGTTACATATCCATAGTTTTAAGAGATTTTAAAAAGAGATTTAATAAAAATTTATGAACCTCATTGCTGCCAAGTGGGAGACTGCCCTCATTTAGTGCTTTTAGGTGCTAAACGAATTCTCTTTTTATTTCAGTGTCTCCTTTTGTTCAGGCTCGTGCTGCAGAAATAAAAGCTATGCTGAAAGCTGTTATGCAGAAGTCTTCCAACACCTTAGTGTTTCAGTCTCTACCGAGACACATGAGGAGGCGAGCTATGAGCCACAATATCAAACGCCTGCCCAGGCGACTTCGTGAGCTTGCCAGAATAGAGGTGTGTCTTTAGCTTGTTTTCCCAGTTACGGTAGCTTGCTGATGCTTCCGTGTAATAGTTCATCCTTGTACATTGCCTTTCCTTTTGTGTGTGTTGCGGGGTGGGGTGGGGGAATGTAATTGCTGTTGCACATAGGATGGTGTCAATGCAGCAAGGCATGGCAGGCCTCTGTGGGACTTCCCCCACGCCAGATGGTTTCTCCGTATTCTTTGGCAGGAGGGCTTGGAGGGTAGTGATAGGTCACTGTGTTGTCTCTAATATAAACCCCATGAGTCCCTGTGCCCGCCACCCCAGATAATAATAATAATTTTATTATCTGACTGGGTTGCCCCAGTCACTTTGGGCAGCTCCCAACAAAATATTAAAAACACAATAAAACATCAACTATAAAAAACTTCCCAGTACATGCCTTCAGATGTCTTCTAAAAGTCATATGGGTGAATTGAATTGGGTTGCCTTCCCTTTGGGAAACAAATTCAAGGGGGGGAAACCATTGTCCCCTTGTTCTACCTATGCAGACAGAGAAATTTGAACACCAGAAGAAAGAACGGTCAAAGAGCAAGTGCCGTAAAGCCAGGCGGCGCCATACGGACTTGGTGGTGGAGTTCAACCGCAGGCAAAAGAAGAACGTGTGGCTGGAAACGCACATCTGGCATGCAAAGCGGTTTCACATGGTGAAGAAGTGGGGGTACTGCTTAGGAGACAGGCCCACAACCAAGAGCTATAGGGCCTGCTACCGGGCCATGACTAGCCACTGCCTCCTTCAGGTACTGTGGCTTTTTATGCCTTCATACTTGGCAGGAGAAACACTCCAGCTTTTTAAAAAACCCAGACAAGCACCAGAGCATGTCCTCTTGGGAGAGTCGATCCCATAGACTGTCTTTCCCCTTACTGTTCTAAAGCGCCTGTTGAGTGGAGAAAGAAAATGAAGTTGGCTTATCAGTATCTGGCTATTTCTGTGTACCATCCTGTCCTCATGTCTTCAGTATACAGTGGTACCTTGGGTTAAGAACTTAATTTGTTCTGGAGGTCCATTCTTAACCTGAAACTGTTCTTAACCTGAGGTACCACTTTAGCTAATGGGGCCTCCCACTGCCGCTGCGCGATTTCTGTTCTCATCCTGAAGCAAAGTTCTTAACCCGAGGTACTATTTCTGGGTTAGCGGAGTCTGTAACCTGAAGCGTCTGTAACCCGAGGTACCACTGTACTGGTTTTTGAGTCCTTGTTAACATATAATAATCTGCATATCTAGAGATAGCTTTTGGTCTTCATGCACCCCATAAGGTAGTTGGAAAATGTTGCTTATCAACAGATGAGATAGATTTTGAGTAGTGCTTCTATCCACATTTTCTAAATGCTTGCCACGCTTCTGCAAACTCAGTCTCCTGATATGTGAATTAGTCTAGAAGAATGACTCATTTTTTTATAAACAAAATCCATCATTTTCTTCTGACCTCTCAAGCATACCAGGTTTTTCTTTCCCAGCTTAAAATTCAATAGCTTTTCTTTTACATCAGGATTTATCTTACTATTGTTGCCTGGAGTTGACTGGAAAAGAGGAAGAGCTGCTTACAGCACTTGCTCGAATGTGTAGCATAGATGCAGGTAACATTTCCTTATTTTAAAATGCATACGTTGTGAATGCTAACTGTTGGGTTGGGCATGGGCGCCTGCTGTCTAGGGCTGGGTGGTACTAAGTATGCACATTTAGTCCTTTTGCAAAATACAACCACGTATTATGCAAGGGTGAAGGGCATAATGAAGGGCTAGGTGTATATTTAATAGTTCTTTGCACTCCATTTATTTGTTCCTGCTCCTCCTACCTAATTTGCTGATGCCAAGAAAGTCAATTATCTATTTTGCTGTTGAGTATAGTTTAGGTCCACTATGATATAGATGCCTGTGATCAGTGTGGCACATTATAAGTTTGTAAAATAAAGCATACTGTGACTTTTGCAGCAGCGATCACTTGTGATGGCCATGTTGTGTTTAGAGCAGCCTTCCAAATAAGTCTTCCAAAGTTGTTCTCCCCCACGGAAGCAATCCTCCAAACCATGGTTCCCATCCATGTTTGGAGGAATGGTTCAAACCACAGTTTGCTAGTTTGTGTATTGCAGTAAACTCTGCTTAGAACAAAAGGCAAAATAAGGAATTAAATCAAGAAGGCGATGACGTATAAGCACATGCATACATGGCTCGTTCAAGATTCTCCAAACTGTTGTTTGGACTATTGTCCTAGTGTAACCACAGCCTGTTAATCATTTTATGTTATGTTGGTCTGTGAGGGGAAAACAAAACAAGTCTATAGTTGATCAGCTAGAATAAATTCTTGTCATAGCTAATCAGGACTAGTCACAAAGTTTGTTTAGAAAAACACTAAGCCGTCATTTCCTTTCCATTCCCAATACAACTTTAGCAGGATAAAAACATCTTAAGAAGGTTCATTGTGGACCTGGTGTGTGACCAGCTCTGAATTCTTTAAAGCAAGAACTACTGTAGGAGCTATTCTCTCCCACCCGCCCCATGTTCCATCTCTTCACTCTGCCAGTTTAGACTTTGGAATGCTACTTCTAGATGTGGTCTCCCAGTTACAAAGGTAACCTTTCTAAGTGGGCACTGTTTTCTTGAGCATTTTTAGCCTGTCTCTTCTCAGGGCCAACGTTTGCAGCTATTCCTTGTCTATCTGGGAAGCGCCAGGGTGCTCTCACCATGTACCAGGCAGACCGATATCCTGCAGGTGCGCTTGGTCCAGTTACTTTCCTTTGGAAACCCAGAGATGGGACTGATAGTACTTCCGAAAACAGACAACTGTGGATATGGACCCACCCTGTCTTTAAGCAGGTACAAGCCGTTTCTTTTCTTTTTTTTAACATTTGTAATTTGTGTAGTAAAAAAAAAAAGTGTATTAAAAAGCTAACCTCTTGTGAAGGGGAAGTAGGCCTGAAGTGGAAGCCTTTCAAGTGATTTATTCCCACCAGAAAAAGGTCAGAAAGGTCATGTGGGTGAAGGGAGTGCCTGAACCCTCCCTTTAGCACAGGTAGAAGATCAGGGAAAGCTGTCTTTATACCAGGTCAGCCTGTTTGTTCAACTAGCCCAAGGGCAGAAGCACTCTGCATGAACTCGAGCAAAGGCCTTCCACCCAGCCTACCTGAAGCTTTTAGCCACAGATGCCAGGGGTTGAGCCTGCACAAGCTGTACAAGCTGAGCTAAGAACCCAAACATTTAGCCCAGGGGTCGGCAACCTCCGGCCCATGGGCCAGATCCGGCCCACGAGCTGTCCGGTTACCGGCGCGGCGTGGGGACCCCACGAGCCATCCGGTTTCCGGCGCGGGGACTCGCGCAGACGCCAGAAATCGCATCTGCGCAGGCGTCTGGGCGTGCGCAGAAGTGATTTATGGTGCCGGAGACATGCCCTGACGCCGAAAATCATTTCTGGGCATGCGCAGAAGCGATTTCCGGTGCCGGGGGACATGCGCAGACGAGCTCCTGGCCCATGGCCGGATAACGTTGCCGACGCCTGATTTAGCCTGAGCAACTGTTTCACCTTACGCAGTACTGGCGAAACTAGATTTGTAGAAAGTGCTTTCTAAAAAGAGTCTTACATACATCGTTTGTAGGGTCATTGAGATCTTTTTAAATAAAAAAAGCCCTTTTATTCTTTTGACAGCAGGATATGCTACTGAGTGGTCTTAAGCTCCATCTAGAGGGCTGGCAAACTGAGAATGCAGAGCTAGAAAGTCCATCTGCCGGCCCTCTCTTTCAGCTACTTATTTCCAAGGACGCCGCTGTTAATCTCTCGCCTGAAACCTGCATAAAAGTTGGTGGTCTTCACATTTGATGAGCCCTTTTCCCTGCTTCCCATTAGGAGATCCTGGCTGAGTTAAAAGCAGCATTCCAGTGTTCTGAGTCCATGGAAGTCTGTAACCCTGAACCAGCTGCAATATTGCCTCACGAAGAAAGCCAGTTGGTTGTTGCTGAGGAAGTTGGCCGGAAAAGGAAGAGGAAGGACAACGGAGGCGAAATGGCTGTCCCAGTGAAAAAAATTATTGGCGATGGAACCAGAGATCACCACCAGTCCTATCGCTGGACATCACAAACTACTGGAGTTGTGATAAGGTACTTGTTTGGGTACTCTTAACACATTTCTCATTTATAGTCTAGTCAAGTTGTCTCATTATACGAAGGGGTGAAAAAGAACTTTGGTAAACAAATTGGCCTAATCGGCATCACCTGAACTAGGCCCCCATTTTCAATATACATTCAAAAGTGTCATACCACTTTAAACAGCAAGAATCTTGGGAACTCTAGTTTGTTAAAGGTGCTGTGAATTGTTATAAAACCCCTATTCCCCTCAAAGAGCTACAATTTAGTGTACAGTGGGACCTTGACTTACGAAGATAATGCGTTCCGACGCGATCTTCGGTAGTCGAAAACACTCGTAAGTCGAGTCCCCATAGGGATGCATTGAGCGAAAAAAATTCGTAAGTCGAAGAAATCCTATTCAAAAATTTGTAAGTCGAAGAAATCCTATTCAAAGCGGCCGCGACTTCCTTTCGGAAGTCGAAAAATTTGGTTTTGGCGGCCATTTTTTTTCTTCCGGAAGTCATTCAGAAGTCAAAAAACACGTAAGTCGGGTCGCTCGTAAGTCGAGGTCCCACTGTAGCTTAACAGTCAATCCCTCTTCCAAAGAACTCTAGGAATTGTAGCTCTGTGAGGGAAATGGGAGTCTCCTAACAATTCTCAGCACCCTTGACAAACTACAGTTCTCAAGATTCTTTGTGGTACTGAAATAAGAATTTTTGAGATTATTAAAAAACAACAACAGATGAATGCAAAATGTGACAGAACGGATTTATGAATTAACACATGTGAAGTGGACACAAACTGGAACTGGACTAATTCATCACCCCTGACTTGATGTTTTGACACGTAGCTTTTGTCTCTTCCAGCGACCTAACAATGGAGATTCTCAGATATCGGTTAATTGGTCCCCTCTCAAACTGCGTCCTTACAGAGGCACTCAAAGCTGCTTGCGTCCATACTGTAAGCTAATCAGCAATTTTCATGCTTGCTTTTGTCACGTGCTCAAGATCGCATTGCTGTTATTGCATTGCTGTGTAGTCAACTGCTAGAATCTAGTATTGTGGTACTACGCATGTTTGTACTACATTAGCATATGATTCCCAACTCATCTAGAAAAGTTTGGGACATCTTGTGTTAGTCATACCACTGACTTAGTGTCCTTAGTGTTGCTGGTCTTTGACCGTATTAAAGTTTACTTACTTACTTAGTGTCCTGAACCTCCATATTATAAAATAATACAGGATAATGCCTAGAGCTGTATAATGGATAGATCTATATAGTAAGCCCTCCTTTTGAAACTGTAGTAGATCACAAACTTTGCTTGCAAAAGATCCCAGATTCAATTCCTGGCATCTCCAGGAAGGCCTGGGAAAAACACTTGGGTAGCCCCTGCCACTTAGAATAGACTGGTGGTAACCAACATGGTGGACTTCATCTCCCATCAGCCCAGCCAGCATGGCCAGTGGTCAGGGATGATGGGAGTTATAGTTAACAGCATCTGGAGGGCACCATGTTGGATACTCTGTTGTAGACAGTACTGAGCTAGGTGAACCAAGGGTCTGGCTGAGTGTCGGACTGCTTCCTGTGTTCCAACTGCAAAAGAAATTCTGTGGCAATCTTGTGTGCATGGTGGTAGAAGAAGCAGAAGTTTGTGGCTCTCTTTGGTATGAGCAGGAAGACCAATTGACTTGGTTACGCCAGGAGGCTGGATCATTGCTCCTGCCTATTCTCATATTATGCGCTGGTGCAAACTTCCTTGCTCAGTATTCAAAACCACTCTAAAACACTTGAGTGTTTTGGATATAATTGAGTTGTACATTACCATACTTTGGTAGCAATCTTTGCCAAGCCTTTGACCACTTCTTGGAGGTCTTGGCAGTTGTACCATAATCAGCTTTCATGTAGAAGTTGGTTCTCTAGGAGACAGTTACACATATTTCCATTGGTAGCCCTTGAGGTAAAAGGGGAGGAACTGAGCTTTGTAGCAGCGAATTACATATTTCCCCCTCTTACCTTACTTGTTGTGATTGGTTATCTAGGAAGTGGAGCCTACAGATTCTGAAAACAACAGTTGGTGGATAGATAATTGCAGAGATCCTGATCTGGTGTCTCTTCATCGCCGTCAAGAAACCATCTTTGAATTGTTGCAAGGTAGCATTCTAGTAGTGCCTTCTGTTTACATGCTTCATATACTTGCTGGTGTACATTTGATATTGAAATATCAAAATGTAATACTTGTCGGTAAAACGTTTATGTTTAAAGGTGCATCAATTTTATGTGTTTAAAGGGTTAAGTTCATCAGACGTTCCATCAGGTACTGTACTGGGTTTGACTGTGGGGGATCCTCGAGTGAATTTGCCTAAAAAGAGATCGAAAGCCATGCCAAATCCTGAAAGATATCAAGGTAAAGTATCTCATCTAATATGTGACTGTAAAAAGTACATCAATCTACTTTTATGTCAGGTTAAGTTAATGTGTCTTTATTAAGCATTAGCAGAGAGTGCCCAGGGCTGCCTGGGAATTTTTAGAAACCAAAACTTATTGTGATTTTTAAATGGATAGTGTAGTGAGTTTGGACCCATCATGCTAACAATTGGGTGGAGTCATGCCAAAGTCACGTTTTAGTCCACCATCTTGATTCAAAATGGCTGACACCCAAACATTGATAAAGACCACTTCCCCCACCTTGGGAACCTTTGTAGTGAGTTTGTCAGTGGAATCTCAAGAGGTAGCCAAACCTATAGAGAACACACAGGCAGACAGGCAAACCATTTTCTAAAACATATAGTATATTCCAGGGAGCTCATGGCTTTTTAGGGTTCCATTAAACATACCAAATAGATGCACACATCCTATATTAATGCTATGTAGAGAATAATAGCAGTTGTGAGGAAGGGACTTGGCACCAAAATGGTCTTGTGCTCAATGGAAGCCTCTGTTAAATGGTACAGATGATCCAGGTTCGAATCCTGGCGAGGCCAACAGGTGCTATACCTCAAGATACAACACTTCATTTCTATGTGCTCGTATTGCCTACAAACATACACTTTAGGAAAAGTGTTAAAGAGTTCTCCACACATAACCACGGAATGTTTAGCTTGCCACACTAATTTAGCCTTAGAAATATTTTTCTGTAATGAGAGTAAGAATCAGAAGTTCCATAATTCAGTCCCACTGTACTTATTTGCCAATTAATTCCACGGCACTGGATTCATTATTTAACTTTTCACCATTTCTTTGCACACAAACAATTATTTTTCAGTAATGGGGCAAAAAGTTTGGGGCAAAAAGAATCCCTCTGAACACACATTTATTTTACCTGTCTACATTTGGCATCTGCTTCACTTAGACTTATATCCATCTCTCCCTTTTAATATGGATTTAACCACTACAGACAACTGGCCCATCAAACCAAACAGTATATTCTGATTTGAAGCCACTCTCCATTTTGTTATGCAGGGTGTATCTCTTAGTCCTGAGATCCTTTAACTGAAGATGCCAAGGATTAATGCTTGGATTTTTTTCTATTTGCAAAGGATGTGCCATTATGTTGAGTTGTGGCGTCTGCTCCTGGACCAAACCATAAGAAAATCTTAAAACTTTGGTTCTTTTCTTCTACATTATAAGGTCCTTCTCCACTTGTCACGGCAACATTCCTAATAAAGTGCTTTTCAGCCATAAATATGCACTCAGGTAGCCGTGGTTTGATACTTCCGATTGCTTCGGTGTAGATTCACAAATGTGTCTAGATCTTCTGCGTATTTTTTTTTTTTTATGGCCCTGTGAGAAACTTCGGGTTGTGCAAGGCAGCGAGGGACACGCCAGCCCTTCCAAGCCTGTGTGACTCTGCTATCTACCGTAGCCTTTCACTATATATGTTTGTGAATTTAATAACCCTTTCTGTTTTGAGGCATTCTGCAGGCAGTGCATGCCCATAAGCAGTGCATGCAAGCTAAGGCTGATGGCTGAAGAACAAAGGGTAGCAAGAGAAGATCTTAAATGGATGTATGTGGGGAACCAGCAATGGGAGCCTGGATGGCTGAAGACTCGTGTTTGCAAACAGGCAGAGGGGAAGATGCCACCTAAGAAAGAAATCTTAAGGAAAGCTGCATTAGCTTAGGGTTGTGTCCAACAACGTCCTGCTGAAAATGAGAGCCCACCAAAAGTAATGTTGGCCAACAACTTGGATGACTTAAAAAGAGGATTAGAGGATTCATGGAGGAAAAGGCTATCAGTGGCTATTGACCACTCAGATTATGTTCTCTTTCTGCTCTCGGAGGCAATGTGCCTCTGAACCTGGTTGCTGGGAAGCACAGCTGGGGAGAAAGCTGTTCTCCTCAGGTCCTGCTTTCAGGTTTCCATAGGCATGTGGTTGTCCACTGGCAACAGGATGCTGGCCCTGATCCACCAGGACTCTTATATTGTTACTCAGAGGAGGACCATTGAAATTAGAGGGATGAAGTTAGCCATGTCCCTTGATTTCAGTTGGTCTCCTCTTGAGTACAACTGGCATTGGATACAACCCATAGTCATGGAGGAAACATTGATTTGGTTTTCCGTATCTTCCTTATTCACTATACTTATTTAGTCGTTCATTCTCTTACTTGGCATGCATGCTTTTCACATTCTTAGGGAGGCATTCTATTCATTAAGGTTCTGCAATCTCCCTTAAAATACATGGTGGAGTAGGATTTCTTCAGGTGTATTCATTTGAAGAGTCATTGCACCGTGTGTTTTGGGTAAAGTGTTCCAAATATCACACATGAAGTTGGGTACTTTAGGCAGGGAATACTGATTTGCTAAGCATGCCGTCACAATCTAAAGTTTCCTTTTGCTGGAATAGCTAATGCAGTGGAACCTCGGTTGCCGAACGCTTCGGAAGTCGAACACTTCGGCTTTCGATCACCAACAACCTGGAAGCGAATGCTTACGTTTACAAATGCGCCTTGGAAGTCAAATGGCTTCCAAGGTGCATTTCTCCATTTTGTTCAATGGATTTTGCAAACCGGCATTTGCGCCTCGATTGTCGAATGTTTCAGAAGTCCAACGGTCTTCTGGAACAGATTGCGTTCGGCAACCGAGGTTCCACTGTACTAAAAATAAGAAGGGTGACAATGGGCCACAGGCGTATCAACCTTTCAATAGAACCATTCTCTTAAACACATGCATCTTTTGGCACCACAGTTTCCCCACCCAAAACTCAAAACCCAATGCCAACTATCTGCATGGCATATGAGTGCACACTGATCCTGTCACACAGTTCCTGAAGATCTGTAGATAGGAGTGAAGGGATGTTTAAATATTCTCTTAGGGAGTGGTGCTTGACTCTGCAGTGAGAAAATAGTGCATCAGGCTTGGATCTCAATATGCCCAGGCAGGAAAAGGAGAGCAGTTCCAGAACGTAAAGTTCAAGGGGAACTCCGAAATCACCACCTTCACACCAGCCTTTAAAGCAGGGATGGGGAGCCTGTGGCCCTCCAGATGTTGTTGCTGCTCCCATCAGTCCAAGCTAACTTGGGCAGGGGTTAGGGATGATGGTAGCTGGAATCCATCAATATCTGGAGGACTACAAGTTCCCACCCATGCTTTTAAAGTGAGACCGTGTCTTACAAAACGTTGCTCCCTCGCTTTAGACCTCTGTAAAATTAGGACTATTGCCTACAGCTAGCTCCACAAACTCCTGGAAGGCTTTGACTTCTGTTAAGAGTAGAACTCAAGGTTCATTTCTCTCTGTGCTGTTAAATGTGTGTTTGCTCTTTGTACAAAATACCCCTTTAAATGAAGTAGCAAGGGTTGCTATGCTCCTAAGATAAAACATTCATCTAGTTTCTCGTGGAATATGAACTGAAATTATGAAGGTTAGAAGCTTTAATGATCTTTCCACAACTTGCTGTTCTGCATTCCCCTTTGTATGCTCTCAACCTTTTAGTGACAACAGGTTTTCCTTTTCTTTAGAGGATGAAAAAGTCAGGCAGCTGATCTTGGAAGGGGTGCCAGCAGAGTGTGCACAGAGCTTTCTTTGGGACCAGAACGTCCGCAAGAACGTCACGGAAAATAAAATGCCAGAACAGGTAACCTTTACATCAGAAATAACAATGAAGCAGTTGGATATAAATGTCAGCCGCTCAGGGCATTTCTGTTAAGCCCAATTACTTTGAGACTTGAAATGTCTGTTTCAAAATCCTGCCCATTTCTTTCCAGCTGGTGAAGTGTACCAGAGTAGGCTTGGTTTTCTAATTTGAAAATGTTACCTCATCATTTACTTTGCATCTCTACTTACATAATTTGCACTTACATATCCAGCTATACCGTTCTGCTAGTGCAAGGACTTACAGCTGACGAAATGGACCTTCCCCTCCTTCCCCTCTCCCTCTCTGTCTGGTCTGGAGTGTTGGAGGGGGGAACCCCGACCACAGACTTAGGGGGCACATGGGGAGAGGAAAGGGAGGGGAAGTTTTGTTGCACAGCCAGAAGTCTTTGTTCTTGCAGAAGTGTTTAGTTGGATAACGCCCACAGACCATCTACTGAGTACATTTTATATCCCGCCTTTCTTCCATCAGGATCTCAAAGAAGTATATGTGAGGTTCCTAGGCGATCTCCCATCAAGATGCAGACCAGACCTAGACCTGCTTGGTTTCAGCAAGGTGGCTGGATCCTGTGTCCCGAGATCTGTAAACATGGAAATGGCATCCTAGCAGACACAGTTTTGTTTGATATAGATGGGCGACATGTCAGTCTCTATCTCTCCTTTCAACAGTGATTTACAGGTGAAACTCAAAAAATTAGAATATTGTGGAAAAGTCCATTTATGTAAGCAATTGTTTTCATTAGCTACTGGAGTTTAATATATGAGATAGACCCATGACATGCAAAGCGAGATATGTCAAGCCTTTGTTTGTTATAATTATGATGATTATGGCGTGCAGCTGATGAGCACCCCAAAGTTGAAATTGTTACTTTGGGGTTCTCATCAGCTGTACACCATAATCATCACAATTATAACAAATAAAGGCTTGACATATCTCGCTTTGCATGTCATGAGTCTATCTCATATATTCGTTTCACCTTTTAAGTTGAATTACTGAAAGAAACGAACCTTTCCACGATATTCTAATTTTTCGAGTTTCACCTGTATAAAGAGTTACTAAACTACAGAGCCATTGACAGAAAGAAATTCAGATCAGGCCTGCAAGCTGCCATATTGCTCTACTAACACACAGGAAACGTACTGCATTAAAGAAAAATTGTTGTGTTCCAGGAATAGCTTTCAGTGAAGCTTTTACTTATGGCTTATTAAATTGTTTTAAGGTAAAGATAAGTTTAAGTGCTTACAATGCAGAATAAGAATATTTTCTTCTTCTTCTGGCATCTCTTTTTTCTTTTTTAAGCAAACCTTTGCGTGCTTTGTCTGTCCCCTCTCATCCCAGGACTTGAATCATCTGAGAAGTAAACTCTTGGTGCCTGGATCACGTCTTGACTTAGGCCCCCGAGAATCCAGGATTCCTATACTCCTGGTTCAGCAGCCTGGAAAAATGGCTGGAGAAGATCGACCAGGATGGGGAAGTGGCTGGGATATATGCTTGCCCAAAGGTTGGGGCATGGCTTTTTGGCTACCTTTTGTAAGTTATGTTTCAGATTAAAAGACCGTGGGTAATGAACTATAATTGCTGACTAAAATACCTTTACTCTTCAGGACAATTAAAACATTTTTTTAAAAATGCACGCACCCTGACAGCTCATGATGAAATTAACTCCATGTTTTCTACGAAGTATCCCATGGTGGTTTTATGGTTTTATATTGATACCACTTCTGTTCCTCCCATTCTATTGGAGAAACAGAGCCCCAGAGGCAATGGAAGCTGAGCATCCACACTAGATTCACTTTCCTAAAAAGACTTGCAGCCCCTCCTCTCCCAGCCTTAAGTGTTCAGAATGAGGATTCATTGCAGGCAAAGCTGTTGCCATCTTTTCATGCAATCCAGAAAAGCAGTGGTAACTTTAGTTTACGGACCTTTCCTCCTGTTCTTGCATTCTCTTAACTTAAAATGGTATAAATGGTTGCAGAAGGAGTTTTTATATCACATTGCCGTCCCTATGCCTAGATCCTAAGGCTACAAAATGCAAACCAAACATTGCAACTGCTGTGGATTATAAAAAAAAGATCCTCTTCATAATTAAACTGAAAGTAGATTATTTGGACTGAGCTGGGCAGTTTCTAAGAACCTTGTCAATATTAGCTTTTCTTACAATTTGAAGTTTCCAAGCCTGTGGAACAGCATCTGCACTGAGATACAATAGGCACCTGATATCTGTATCTTCTGAAAAACAACAAAGAAGTTTTTGTTCCAGCAAGCAATGAAAAGGTCCTTTCTTAGGTGTTCATTTTGTTTTGTTTCTAAGTCTATCTTCAGTTGTTGTTTGTGCTTTTTAACTGCTTTTATGGCCTGTCTCTAAATCGCCTTGAGACTTACGTAAAAGGCAATTCATAACTGATAAATAAATAAAAGTCAATCTTACACATTTGTTTTGTAGCTATATCGAGGTGCACGTGTTGGGGGATTGCACGAGGCTCTGAAACATTCTCTGTATAAGAGAACACCGCATATCCCGCACGATTACCCGGACTCTCCTGCTGCCATGCAGTTTGCCAAAACATTGGAGAGAAATCTTCTTGAAAAGTTTAAGAGGTAGGTATCTGAGATGCACCTGGGAGCTCCCCCCCCTTACCTCAGCCAGTACATGTGGTATATATTCAGATTAAATCTTCAGAAAAATTACCTTTCCGAAGGCAATGGGAACGTGACATTTTAGGCCACAACTCAATAAGGCAAAAGACATGAAAGCACTTTCCTCCAGCCAATAATTTAGGGAAAGAATTTCTTTTAATCTAGCCAAGGTTAAAAAAAAAGAAGAATTTATCCTTTTTACCAATGTAATTCTTGGCAATTAAGCAGCATATAAATAAATTAATAGGAATAATTTTGTATTTCCCTCTATGTTTTGCTGCTTCTAAATCAGAAGTTTTTTTCTTTATCATAGGCGTCCTCCTGCGAAAAGAGCCAATTATGTTAAGCATGGGACCTTGGCACCATTCCTCTGTCCCTGGGATAAGCTGACCAGAGATTGGGAGGCTAGGAACAGAGCTATTGCAAAACATGTACCCACATCAGACCAGGTGTCTTGTGCAACTGAGGAACAGGTTTCTTGTGGCCCCAGCTCTGGAGCACCTGCAGCTGAATCACCTGTGGCTGTCAGTTCAGAACAGCTAGTGGAGATGAGCTCCCCAAACATGCAGGTGGAAGAAGAGAGAAAAATGACGGGTCTATGCAAGAGAGATGAAGCTGCACCAGGTTGGACCTTCTGTGTTCTCAGGTATGCACACCAAATCAATTCCCCCATTGACCATAGTAGGAAATCAACTTGTGGCTCATGTTAATCCATACATTTTGAGTGTGCAAGCTGTTGCCTTGGAACAAGAGTTAGATCCTTGAGTACTTCATCTTCTGAGGCTTACCCTGGTCAGATGAGACAAGCTTTAGAAGCTGTTCTGCTTATGAGCTGCCTTACGAACTTGTGAACTGCTTGTCCTCTGCACTTTGGAGCTTTTAAAGGCTTGTTTTCAAGTGAGTGTGGTCAGTTAGCACTTGATTATTTCAACAGGCTGAAGCCAGAACTGTAGCAATTAGCTCTTAAAGAGGAGTCTCTTGCCCTACAGATGCCCATGCTTATATTTTCTGAGTGGCATAGGAGTGCAAGAGTCCTATATTCAAAATCCAACTCTACTCCAAAACGTACTGGGCGACCTTGGGCCACTATCTCTTAGCCTACTTTGCAGGGTAAAAGTTAAGCTAAAAGGTGGACAGGAGCACATTGTATGCCACCCCTGTGCTCCTTGAAGGTAGGGCATGATAAACACGTAATAAATGCAGTATTTAAACTCTGAACAAAGTTGTGCAGTCTCAGTAAGCTCTTCATCATCCACAGAGAGAGAGAGACAAATAGCATCTTTACAGATACTGTACTTTTGCATAGCAAAACATCCTATATACATACAGTGAGTTCATTCTGCAGGTATGGATCCTTATGTGGTATGGATCTATGTGCCAATGGGAAGGCAGAAGTATAATAAAAAAAACCTAAACTATATAAACAGCCCATTGAGACTTGAGCAACCTCAGTGACCACATACAGTTGACTAACTACAGGAAAACAAGGAAGAGGAAATGGAACGGTGTTCCCTGGCAAAGGGTGGGAATTCTGTACGGGAGCATTCCATAGAATAGAATAGAATAGAATAGAATAGAATTAGAATAGAATAAGAATAGAATAGAATAGAATAGAATAGAATAGAATAGAATTAGAATAAGAATAAGAATAGAATAGAATAGAATAGAATAGAATAGAATAGAATAGAATAGAATAGAATAATGTCATTGTCCCCTTTGGGGACAACAAAATTACTTGGCTGCTCCATCCACCCAGATAGGGCACTCCACGCAAAAACAAAACAACTACAAAAACACTGATTAAAACCATACAGTATGATAAAACATAACAGGGTAAGATTAGATGACTTCAAAGTCCAGGCTTCCCATTCAAGGCTGAGATCGCTCTGGAGAAGAAGCTGTTCCTAAGATGGCTTGTTCTTGTCGTCATCGTCCTGTATCTCCGTCCCGATGGCAAGAGCTCGAAGAGACGGTGACCAGGATGCGATGGATCTTTTACTATGTCCAGTGCCTTTCTGTGGCACCTCATGGCATAAATCTGCTCTAAGGTGGAGAGCAAGCAGCCAACAATGCTCTCTGCTGCCTTAACAACTCTGCACAACCCCATCCTGTCCTTGGTAGTACAGCTTCCGTACCACACACATAAGCCATAAGTGAGCACGCTCTCAATGGCACAGTGATAGAAGGCAAGCAGCAGCTTTTGTGGAAGATTGTTTTTCCTTAGAATTCTCAGGAAGTACAGTCTCTGCTGCGCCTTCTTCACAAGCCCCCTTATGTTTGCACTCCAGGACAGATCCTCCTGTAAATTCAATGCCCAGAAATCTGAACGTTGTTACCCTCTCCACACAGATTCCATCAATCAAAAGTGGTTGGGCATACTGCAACATTATGTTGCAGGGCCCACTTGTTCTGTACTGAACTGCAGGAAAACATAACTTCTTGTTGTATCTTTTTCAATAGGAGCAGAAAATTATTAAGGCAGGTATCGGTCTGGTGCCTGCCAACACCTGGGAGAAATCGGAGGCTACAGCGCCTTGTTGCCAGGCCAGATCAGAAGGATCTGACTGAAGATGCCCTCCTGCCTATCTTTCAACGTTATCCCAGGTCACTGGTTTGGGTCAGCTTGTCCCTTCTCAAAAAAGGCAGCCCAGAGTTACACGCAATGATTTGCATTCCAACAAAAGGAGATTTATTGCAGCTCAGCAACGACCAAGACTACTGTGGTCCTCGGGAACCCAAGCACAGCGACAGATTTAAGAGCAAGATGTCGAAACGAAAGGGAAGGAAAAAGAGGGAAGACGTCGGGAAGGCCGCAGAAAGCAGTGCCTTGAATACAACGACGGCCGCACCAACGGAACATGAAGATCTGGTTCTGGGCTTGTGGCCAAACCCTTTGCCAGATCTTGCATCGCACTGTTCCAGAGTGCTCTTGGGATTTGTCACTCAAGGGGACTTCTCCTTGGCCTCTGGCTGTGGTGAGGCTTTAGGGTTTGTTAGTCTGACAGGGTTGCTGCAAATGTTGGTGGGTCAGCCAGTGGACAAGAAAGGGCTTGTGGTGTTAAGAAACCCAGCATCCCTGCAATACAGATTTGCTAGGCTTACAGTTGAAGTCTAACTTTGGTTGGAACTCATTGGCATTCAGAAGTACCAAAGACGCTTTCCTCTTGGACATCTTAATTTTGAATCGGAGCTTCCAAAAATATACCTTACCTTTGTGCATATGTGACATGAAATAGACTTTAAAACTATTCTATATTGTGTTCAGTATCAAATATCTCTTCCATTGCTTAGTGCCACACACACACTGAACATCTATACGTAACAACAAATGCTAATTGCTTTTTTTATGTTTAAACCAGGTGTGGGGCACCATTGGCTCTCTGAATGTTGCTGCTCTATAACTACCATAATTGGTCATGTTTGATGGGGCTGATGGGAGTTGTAGTTCAGCAATACTGGTGGGGTGGGGCAATTCCCCACATTGGTGTATACTCTCCTCCCCCCAAATCTGCCCCCCTACCCCCGGATGTTGAATTGAAATAATGTTAATAAAGCCATGGAAATTGCATGAAAGGTGGGCTCCCTCACCTTAGCCTCAGCTTTTCTGAACAAATTATACTGTGCAAGTGTTCCACTTTGGACAAAAGTCCTTCACTATTCTTGAGAGAAGATGGCTTGACTTGCTCTGTAAGCCACACTGCCTTTTATGATCAAGTAGAAGAATCGTGTTGGAAGAATCATGGTACCTTCATCTTAAATATGAATTTATTGCGAGAGGTGATATTCTGTAATCAGTAAGTATACTGAAACACATAGAAGGCAATAAACTTGCTCACAATATAAAAATATTTGTCGTAGTGTTTTGACTCTCCTGTAAAGATAGAAGCGGCTTTGTCATGCTGGCCACATGACCCGGAAGCTGTACACCGGCTCCCTCAGCCAGTAAAGCGAGATGAGCACCGCAACCCCAGAGTCGTCCACGACTGGACCTAACAGTCAGGGGTCCCTCTACGTTTTAAAGATAGATAAGGTTGGGAGCCCCCTGTGTGGACAAATGGAGCAAAGATCTGACTGTGTATAGCAGCTTCCTATAGTTTGGGTATTGACCATGCTGGTTGGGGCAGATGGGAGTTGTGGCCCCCACCTACATCTGAAGGCTCCCGTCTTAGCCACCCCTGCCTTAAATTGTAACCTAATAGTGTGTCTTGTTTTGGGTACATACTTAATATTCCCCAAACCAGTAGATAATTGTTGCACCTGTTGCCATATTTTTAGTTTGCTTTACCATCTGGTGAATGCAAACTTTAAAATATTACTTTCATTTTTTGAAAAAACAACAACTCATCTACGTCAAAGGATGTCATTTCAACAAAGAATTCCTGCTTGAGACAACTTAAGCAAAAGTCTAATCAGAAATATATTTTTTAAAAAAAAAGAAAGAAAGCACAGTTTCATCTGTTGTGTAATCTGTCTGCTAACCTTTCTTTGTTATAAAATTGTGGTGGGGGTCATAATTCATTGACAAAAACGCAACAGCAGGGCCAGATAAGTTCAGTTCATCAAAATGAATGCAGTGGTACCTTGGTTCTCGAACTTCGTCCGTTTGACTCCCGAAACCGTTCAGAAACCAAGGCGCGGCTTCCAATTGGCTGTAGGAGCTTCCTGCACTCAAGCGGAAACTGCATCAGATGTTCGGCATCCGAAAAACGTTCGCAAACCGGAACACTTCCAGGTTTGCGTCGTTGGTTTGCGTCGTTGGGAGCCAATTTGATCGACAACTAAGCTGTTCGAGAACCAAGGTACCACTATATGAATATTGAAAGTCAACTGTTCTTCCAAGTGTGGAACTATCCTAAATACTATTGTACGGTATATTTTCCAGCCTGGGTTGATTTCAGTCTTTATGTATCCCCTCATTTGCAGATGGCGCTGCTGGAGCAACAGTGTCAAAGACGACCGGTGTTGAGTAACAGCATCTTCCATATTGGAGGATAAGATAATGTGACTAAACTATAGGAGCTGCATGCTTTTAACGGACATTTATTATTATTATTATTATCATTTTCCTCCTCCAATGAGTTCAGGTTAGCTTACAATACATTATTCTCTTCCCCCCCCCCTTTCAGCACAGAGACACAGTTTGCACACCACATTAAGCTGAACCATGGTGAGGATTTGTTTATTTAATTCGCACATTGCCATTCATCTGATGATCACAGGACGGTTCATAACACAGAAATACAAAATGAGAACACAAAATACCTAATAAAACAAGCTTAACTGCAAGCCGTGGTTGAGATGATGCTCAGTCTTCTAAACCAAGTCTTGGCTTATCTTAGCATTGTACAGTAACAAAAAGGACTGGGGAGAAACAAAGCGGCTGTGAGCTTCTGTGAACTCGCACTAAACTAAGGTTTGGCTTAGGTTGACACAATAAACACCATTCAAAAATCCAGTATATAAAATACACAACCTTTCAGCATAATAATAAAAGGAAGGGCTTGATCTAACTGACTTCCTCCGAAAGAAGTCCAGGGCAGCTTGTATTTCAGGCTTGCTTAACATCAAAAAGCTTTTAACTGTAGAAACTGAAGGTTTTGCTTTGGCATGTTTTCAACGGCTTTAAGGTACTTAAGTTCTCTAAGTGGCTGCTGTGGACAGAGGAGAAATATGGGTTAATGCTATTTGTCTTGGAGTTAAATAATTCAGATGCTGATGTGCTCTGGATGGATTAGTTGCTCGTGGGGTTTCTCAAAGGCTGCATTTGCCATGCTTTGTAGACTCCTTAGTTCCAGCTAGATGTCCTCCTAATTAGCTGCTTTGCAGAAAAGACGCTTTGTTGTGTGCTGGGTCACTGGCGCTTCCATGTAGCTCATTAAGGGACATTTGTCATTCCTGTGCTAAGCCTGACACAGTGCACCTGCTTGCTAGACAGGAAGCAGGTTGCGGCAGCTTAAGGAGCTTGCAACTGGTTATTTTGTGGTGGTGTCTGGTTCTTGGGTTTTTCTTATTTGCAGAAGCCACAGCAATAGTCTTGTTTCAAGTAACAGCGGTGTCAACATTGAAAATGACCACAAGATGTCCCCATAGGAAAAACAATGGCTGGTTTTGAATCTAACGCGTGTATAACCATGTGCAAATAATAAAAACCTTTAAATAGGCTGAGCGTGTTTTTCTCAGGTCAGCAATGATGGATTTCAGTCAACCTTTTGAATTGTTTCCCATTCAAAGACAGTTCCAAGGCTCTTTATCATGTTTGTTTTGAACTACCTCTTTTTCATTCTTCCTTTTTAAAGCCAACAATTTTTATTGGCTTACTAGCATGGGCTTTGGTCTGCAGAACACAGTGAGATAAGTCATTAACAATTGCCAGTGGTGAGGCTAATTACACCTTGCTTCTTGATTCCCTAAAGAAGAACGGAAGGATTTCCTGTTGCCCTGTCTATCCCTTAAGCCAGGGATGGAGAACCTGTGGCCCCCTGAATGCTGTTGGACTCCATCTCCCATCAGCCCCAGCGGTCAAGGGCGATAGGGAATGGCGTTCAGAGGCCCACAGGTTCCCCAGCCCTGCCTTAGCACATAGCCTCCTATATTTGGCTCACGATGGCCACAACTTAGTGGCTGCCAGATATTGCTGAACTCCAGCTCCCATCAGCCACAGCCAGCATGGCCACTGGTCAGGGATGATGTGACTTGCAGAGCTGGGACCATGCTTCCTTGGCTTCTGCCTGTCCTGTCTCTCCATATGTAGCATGTGTTCCTTTAGCTGCACTTTTGACTAATTACAATACGTAAAGCCTGGAGTGAACATAAGAACCTGCTGAATCAGGCCAATGGCCCATTTAGTCCCATCTTCTCACAGAGGCCAACCAGATGCCTCAACCTCAAGAGCACTCTCCCCATCTCTGGTTTCCAGCAACTGATTGCTTCTAGCGCTTCAAACCATTGATTTGGCAATTGAGGAAGTCCTGGCACTCTGTTTTATTCTGTTCTTTGGTTGACAGTCCAGGTTTGCTAGTCGTTATAGCATTGTTATCTAGAGTTAAATGCGGTACAGTGGTACCTCGGGTTACATACGCTTCAGGTTACAGACTCCGCTAACCCAGAAATAACGCTTCAGGTTAAGAACTTTGCTTCAGGATAAGAACAGAAATCGTGCTCTGGCGGCGCAGCGGCAGCGGGAGGCCCCATTAGCTAAAGTGGTGCTTCAGGTTAAGAACAGTTTCAGGTTGAGAACGGACCTCCAGAACGAATTAAGTACTTAACCAGAGGTACCACTGTATTGGAAGCCTAGAATAAAATGACTGTTTCAGTCTTAAATTTTGCAGTGCTTGCATCCTGGTGTATCAAGTGTGTTTCCAGCAAACCATTGTCATTTGGATCCAAGTTAATTTTATACAGTAATCTGGTGTGGATTTTGATATGTTAATTTACCTTTTTTTTCACACTCTGTATGTTGCATGACTCCCCCCACCCCATTTCATCTCGCGGAGCTGCTCAACCTGTACTTAGAAACCCAGGAAATACATTTAACCAGTTATTTAGATGCCATAGAGACGGTGCAGGCCTTGGGGTCAGGTAGTTTGGTAAGGAGGTAGCATTCTCCCGAATTAGCACTTTGCCTCTTGGGGGAAAATACAAGCTTCGGTTTTGCAAACTTTGCTAATATATCCTGGTTTCTTTTAAATCCACTTACATATTTGATTCCCTTTGCTGGCCAGTTTCCCAGTTATTATTTTGAACATGGGGTGTACGTGCTAACTTGGTGACTTCAAGTTAGGAGTATTGATGAAATCCTTATTTAGATATTTGACACTGTGCTGTGCAAGCCACGTTGATATGGAGCAGGAAGGGCATTTCAGCCTATGAATCTAACGCCGAGCAATTTTTTTAACATAAGGGGGTGGTTTTTGACAAGAAATTGAGTCCACCCAAGAAAAATCAGAAGACTGTGCCGAGTTGTCCTCTCCATCTGGTTGCCAGAGTAAGCTGAAATGCTATTTGATATATATCCCACTCTGAATATATATCACAAGCATTTCTGCTTACGCGTTGCTATTTCCCATTGTTAAAGAGTTGCCATTTATGGCCCTTTACCATCTGCACTATACATTTAAAGCAGTATCATACCTCTTTAAGCAGCCATGGTTTCCCCCAAAGAATCATGGGAAGTGTAATTTCTTAAGGGCGCCAAGAGTTGTCGGGAGACCCCTTTTCCCCTCTCAGAGCGGTTTCACAGTCAGCCTTTCTTCCCAGGGAAATCCATCAACAGCATTTCCTCCCTCTCCCTCTGGTGAGGGACACTAAAAGGTAAGTCTTTTCTGTTGGATGATCAATAAGAGTGTCATATCTGAGGTTAATTGGTCTGGTACAAAGCCAACTTGACCACAGCAAAGGATGCAAAGGAGAATCTTTGCCAAAGCTACGGCTAAGGGATGAGGGAATTTGTGGCCACCCAGATGTTGTCAGACTCTGGGTCCCATTAGTTCCTCCCAGCATGACCAATGGTCATGGGGTGATGGGAATTGTAGTCTAAGAACAGTTGGAGGGTCACAGCTTCCCCCATCCCTGCTTACAATAATAGCATCCGTACAAAGAGTTGCTGCTCAGTACTTGAGATGGCAAAGGGGTCCCTTTTCCTAGAATGAATGTCAAAGCCCAAAGAGCTTTGTGGCTACTAAAAGGAGATGATCTTGCCTCATAACTCTCAGATAAGTGCCAGGGACCAACACTGAGAACTTTACAATATTTGGTGAACCATCTTTCCTGGCACTTTTCCTTTGACATAGAATTTCAAATCCTGCCTGTTGTCTTTTTTACTGATAAGTACCAAATGCCTGTCTCATCTGGAAACTCACTCTTGAAAAAGACCCACAACTCCTCTGAGTCAGTGCCTGTTGTGTCTGTATAAAAGTTTTAAATAAGATCTTGGACAATTCGCCGCTTCTGACCTGCTGCCCACTTTTAGGATATTTTTCTAGTTCTGAACTGCTTGAGGCAGTAGGCCTCCTCAGTGAATTCTTGTTGCCTGAGGCAATGTTGAAAATGTAGCTTTCTGTGAGTGGTTGGTGTTCTTTTCTTTTTAAATAAACACTTAATGGCTATTAGGGTAGAATTATGTGGAATATGAGGGTTCCTTCGCACCTATATTTTTTTCTGTGTTGATATTTTAGCAAGAAGTGTGAATTTACAAACAGGCGACTGGAAAAACCATTTCTGAATATTTAAACAGCAATAGTATTTATGGAGAGAGGCAATTGCCTGAGATGTATCTTTTGAGTACAGTACTCACCTTATTTTGGTGATTGTAGGTTGTTTTAAATGAGTTATTATTGATAACAATGAATGGTTATTGATTATTGATAACAATAATTAGTAGTTGTTGTTTGGCTACAACTCCCATCAGGGCTTGCTATCTGGTTCTGATGGGAATTGAGACCTCCGGGTATAGGGCGGTATATATAATCAATAAATAATAAAAACATCTGAAGCACACGTAGGTGATGAGTGTCGGCTCCCCAAGGCTTCAGACAATGATCTTTCCACCTGAGGTGCTGAGAAAGTGGGTTTTGGATCCTTCTGCATGTGTTCTGCTGGTGAGTTAGGGCTCTGGAGTCTTCAGTTAAAAAGGTTATGGTAATTTAAGAGATCTTGCCTGTCTGTCAGTGACTTTGTAGGTTCAGAGTAGACACTGTTTGGTTATACAGACAAATAGTCTGGTAGAAGGCAGCTTCCTTTGTCCATACTGAGTTTAATAAAATACCCCTAATTATGCTGCGGTCATAAGCCCCTTGATTCCTTACTTGTTTTCCACCAGTGACACAGTCGATGTCTGAGACTTGAAAGAGCCATTTTTTAAAACTGGAAGATTTATCTCCGTGACTCTTTGTGGTTGCTTGTGATCCATAACAGTGAAAAAAGCAATGGTGCCAGGATAGGATCTTAATGCTGAGCTGAGACCTCTGTGCTAAGTGTCAAGAGCTACACACAAGGGCTCACAGTTACATCAGGTGCCCCCCCTTATGTTGGATAGTTTTGTTAGATTTGGTCCCAACTTGACCAAGGATGTTTCCAAAATGTCACTATTGTGCAGGTGTGATTCTGTCAAATAGGGGCAAGTTCAGGTTGTGCAACTGCCCAGTGACACTGCTTCCAAAAACCAAAGCTGGACTTTTTGTGGGAAGGAAAGCGAACTGAAAATCGTGGGACAGCAATTGCTTGGCATAGCGTTGTATAACCTCCCCACAAACAAATTGGCACGGATGTTCCATAAGCAGCCAACATCGTATAACCTCCCCACAAGCTTTGTGCAAACAAATCAGGACAAATAAAGAAGTCTACTAGAAATGGCCACCAGCAGTTTGTCTGATCTGGGCTGATTATTGCTATGCTTGGCAGCACTGCCTTGCACGTTAGACCAGGCCCACACAGCAGACTGTCATATGCAAAACAGCACATGTGGTCCACACACCTTGAGATTCCCCTCAATTAGTATTCCCCAATGCAATGTGGCTTTCAAAAGACGTGACCAACTTGCTGCGGTAATGCGGACACTTTGGTTGAGGTGTTTTAGTCTGTTGCCAAGTTTAAAGAGTTAACGAAACCAGAACTGCTTTCTGCAAGCCATTTTGTCAGCATATTAATTGCATCCAGGCTTCCCGAATACTTTTGCAGTGCAATAGTTCTTGTAAGTTAGTTGGCAAATATATCAAGGGACTCCAAATTATATCACAAAAATGTATCAAATTAGCTAAGAACTATAACCAGATCTTTCCAAAGGAAAGCAGATGAAGAGATGCATAGGAACATCAGGTCGAGTACAGGGAAGGACTTAAATACGCTCTGTAATCAGATTTTCGAAAATCTACTTTTAATCCCACAGAAAGCATGTTGATTGTAACTAAGCAACCTTTAAGTGCCATGTGTCTTGAGTTCCTGTTTGCCCGTCATCCAGTGGGAGTTAAGAGCTATTGTCAAATGAATCCAGAGTCTGTATAGCTGAATTTTCTTTATAAATTACTAGTTGACCCGGCCACGCCTTGCTGTGGCTGATTTGGTGAAATGCAAAAATAAGATACAGTATGAAAGAGAAAGCGTATGTTTACTTACACCTTATCTCATTGAAGTTCAGTCTATGTGGCCCGAAATGTGAGTAGCGGCGTTGTCGTCCGGCCTCTCTCTACAGCCGGTTGAGGTAGTGTCGCAAACCGCGAAAATGGTGATTCCTCCCGGCGTGGCTCTATACCCACTGGCGGAGCCAGCAGTAGTGTTTGTGGGCAGGCGGTCTGTTCATTGGATGGTGGTAGTGACGTCGGGAAAGGAGGAGGGGGGGTCAGAAACAGGTGTGTTGTGCTGTGCTGTTTAACATCCACTGGAGGGCGCTATTTTTTTGCAGAAAATCACATTTTTACCTGGGAAAGGTGGCATTTGTACAATGCAAGTACATATGATCACTCCCATATGGGCATGGAACGTTGTGTCCAAATTTGAACAGAATCGATCAAGGGGTTACGGAGAAAGGCGATTGTTAACAAACATCCAACTTGAACGATTTTATAGATATAGATATGTGTTCATAGTGATTTGGGGGCATAATGGGGCACGGGGATGTGGGGACAGGAAGCTTAAGAGCCCGTGGCTTCCTGTTCGCTGCAGTTTTCGGCCCACAGACTAACACCTGCAGATGCTTTGATAATGCTTCGTTGTGATTCTGTCAAGGTCATTTGATTTTGCTTGCAACTCACATTGGAGGAGTGGTGCTGGAGGAGACTCTTGAGAGTCCCATGGACTGCAAGAAGATCAAACCTATCCATTCTTAAAGAAATCAGCCCTGAGTGCTCACTAGAAGGACAGATCCTGAGGTTAAGGCTCCAGTACTTTGGCCACCTCATGAGAAGAGAAGACTCCCTGGAAAAGACCCTGATGTTGGGAAAGATTGAGGGCACAAGGAGAAGGGGACGGCAGAGGATGAGATGGTTGGACAGTGTTCTCGAAGCTACTAACATGAGTTTGGCCAAACTGCGAGAGGCAGTGAAGGATAGGCGTGCCTGGCGTGCTCTGGTCCATGGGGTCACGAAGAGTCGGACACGACTGAACGACTGAACAACAACAACACATTGGAAGGATTTGTCTCCTTAAGAGGCGGGATATAAATAATTATAATAGATATTTATTGTTCGTGGCATTGGATGTGAACGCAAAAGCTCAGAGAAACTGTGAAGGAGCGACAGGTTGCTGGATGAGAAACAAGATGGTAGACAAAGATTGGCCAGTGGTCTGAGCAAGCAGGGCTCTTCTTATCTTACCAACTTCTGCTTTGAAAAAAAGAACTCTATCTCTCCACCTCTTTCCAGGCCATGGGCCACTAGGCAATCACATGCAGAACAAGGCTTTACAAAAGTCGAATAAATTAGTGAACTAAATGAACATAACAAGGTTTTTTTTTTCAGCTGGAACTCACCAGAACTCAGTTTCGGCACTTCTCAGATGGGCACAGGGGCATAACATGGGGGGGGGGGCTTGGGGAGGGGCATTGCTCCAGGTGCACAATTTTTGAGGGGGGAGTGAACCAGGCACACACACCCCAGGGCTGGAGGGCAAGTGGTTCAGTGCAGCCCTGCTCTGCTCCAGTGGGGGTAGGGTCACTGGCAGTGGCGGTGAGGGCTGGGCTGACACACCCTGCCTGACATGCACCCACCCTGGGCACTGGCAACCACCGCTACGCCACTAAGTGGGCGCCATTGCCATTATAACACAACCTGGGAGGCGTTCATGGTGAGTTCTGGCACCTCTTTTTCTAGAAAAATAGCACTGAGCATAACCATGTTCTGTCCCCCACCCCCCATTGCATAGTGAGATCCAAAACAGAAAGAAAGTGAGCCACATATTCCTTTGCCAAGACGTGGGCCCCTCTTACTTAGAAGTCACCCATGGAAACCCATTGCTCAAAGATGCAGATTCTCGCATCTTGGCATGCGTTGGGGAATCTACAAGTTTTGGAGGCTGTTGCTTCCCAATGCAGATGGTTTGTCTATGTCTGCTGGGGAATATGCAAATTACTTATTTATGGTTGCAGAAGGCTTTAAAAATGTGTGGATTTTTAAATTCCCAAAGGTCAGGAATGCCTTCTTTTTACAAGATAGATTTGATATAACCCTGCTATTAGGAAAACAGATGTTTGTTGTTGTTGTTTTATTTCGAAGGGGAATTTTAATTGTGTGCTATATTTTATCTTGTAAAAATATCTCCATTTGGTTCCTTTTTTATTATTATTAACAGAATGTATCATTACTGCCTGTGGTGACATTGTTGGAATAATATTGTAGATGGAGCAAACAGACAAACAGATCACATCAGAGCCACTTTTATTAGCTGGAGCAGCCAGGGAAAAAAGCTGTGCTGTAGCCTCGGCCATAAATTTTAAAGCAAGAGCATTAAAATACTTGCTTGTCCCAGTTGTGCCTCAGGACTCTGGAGGAGGGCAATTTTAGCATATGTAGATAGATCTGCTTTGGAAATGAGGCAATGAAATGCAGCTAAGAGCTTTTATAAGCAGTGAAGGTTATACGTATTCTACCAGCTGTCCCTTGTTCCCTGTTCTATGGCTGGTGGAGAGTCCTACACATACTTGGAGTTCTTTGTTTGGGATTTTGCAGCAGCCTGGATGCAAGCATTGCTGGAGTCCCTACAAGTCCCTGGCAACTCACATGGCATTATTCTTAAAGCCAGATCCTAAACATGGCACTTGAGCTTGACAATATTTGCTTCAAGTGCGCACAACTGCCATAAGAGTTTCCCACAGTGCTGAAATTGCTTCAGGTGCATACTCTCAAGAGCCCCGGGAGAATTGGACAAACAGTGTGCTTGGGTGGTCATGGGCATCCTGCTCAGTGTTCTTTAGGTGGTTGAGGGAAGCAGTTACGCATATTCCCCTGTCTCAAAAAACTCTTGTCAACTAGTGAGTGCATGGGCCTGGTTTTGGGATACACACAGCTTTCAAGGAATCCAAGCGTGGATTCTAAATGTTTGTTTTCGACGGAAGTTCAACAGAAGAGGCGACCTTCACTTTCATCTGGCAAACGTTTCTCCAGCATCCCCTTTCCTCATGCTGAGAACGACGATTTACCACAGCCGGTAGAAGCTCAACCTGTCTCGCAGTTATGCTTCGACATGGTCATCTTCAGATCTCTCACCACGCAGGGGTCTTAGTGAAAGGAAACACTAGTAACCTCACAAAATGTCAGCAAAAAATACATTCTAGTAACTTTACTCCTCAAACGATCTGGCCTGAAACGGACTTTTGGCACACTCTTACTGATTAGCTTATGTTTCTAAAAATAAAATATTTAAGTACAAGTAAATTTTTGGCCTCGCACCAGAAACAAAATACAGGCTAGATTAGCATAGCAGCTTATTTAACCATATCACGTTGCAAAGTGTAGGATGTTAACCCTCCCCCCAAAAAAACCTTATTTACCACGTACGTTCTTAGGCTCTGGAATGGTGACATGGGGAAAAGAGGGAATTTTGCTCCCACTTGGGAAACGAGAGAACTTCATAAATGGGAAGTGCAGAATCTGTTTGCTTTTGGCATCGTGTGAACCCATTTTGTTTTCGTTACAGGGGCAAAAACTAGGATAAAGACCCCAGGGCTCTTTGGAGAGTACAATAAATGGCACACCAGCAAATGGAGTAGAAAAGAATGCCAAGGTTGTCACTCCCCATCAGTGGTTTGGATGGATTTCCTCCTCGGAGAAACATTTAGAGCGCTTGGGGCTAAATTGTGCGCAGGCAACAGGTGGTTTGCTTTACCAAAGGGCATGTGTAATGCTTAAGTGAACGAGAGCCAAGTTCCAGCAGATGTGCTATAGCTCACTCTGCTTGGTGGAAGGATATTTTTCATGTTATGTGTGGAAAAGAGCAGTAACCCTGGTTCACTGGAAGAGGTTTTGGTCGCAAAATACCCATTAGCAAATGAGTCATCCCAATCACAGAGCAAATCGCTGTAGGCTTCTCACAGAACACATGCGAAGCTGGACAGCAGAGGGAAGGTCTGCTGGGAATTCGGTCAAAGTAAGCATTTTATTCATGATATTGCCGTTCTGCTAATTCAAATGATTTGCAATGTAATCCTGGACGCATTACATTAAAAACAGCAAAGGGTCCTGTAGCACCTTAAAGACTAACAAAAGTGCCTTTGATATTCTTAAAATATATATATATATTTCTTAGATGTGTGCTTAAGACCAGGGACCAAAGCTCACCCGCCTGCTTTCATTCCCAAGCAGCTGCTTGGTGCTATTGCCGATTTTCTGCTAGGACTGTGTGAATGCAGCCCTGGAATCAGTTGCAAGAACTATGTGGGCTGGGCTCTTTCTGAGTGATGCTCTTCATCCAGTGTGAGCTGCACATGCAATTTTCTCTCTCTTTTATGCACGTGTGCACCCTAGGAAGAGGAATTCAAGCAGGTTCTTGGATTCCTGTTGCAAGCTTTATTCAGAGCAGTAAGAGTGGGTAGTAGCCAGCTCAAGTTTTGCTCGGAGCAGTCCCATTGAAATTAATGGACCTAAGTTACTCATGTTTATTCATCTCAATGGGTTTACATTGAGCAGGGCTAGAATTGGATACAACCTCATGGGTGGAAGTCAACATTGCGCTATTGCAGTCATTCTGTTAATGCAAGCATTTGTGCCCCCCCCCCATGTGCTATTCTGGGAGAAGTCCCATTACGCTAGTGTGACTCATTGAACTGGCTACTATAGGCACAACTGTTTTGTTGAATATGCCCTGTATGTCTAGAAAACATAAATAATATAGGATGGCATTCTCATGTATCCTCCAGTTTGCTCTTCTTGTTCAGTAAGTGGAGCTTCTTCCAGGATGGAGGACTGCTGCCAGTAGGATGACATGAAACATGGCAGCACACACTCTAGATTCATTAATGTTATGTTAGAGGGAGCTGCAGGGTGATCAGGATGCTGACTTTTTAAGAACCAACATAGTTGTGGATTGAATGCTGGATTCGCCATGCTGCCAGTACATGGCTTTTTTGAGATGTTTCCACATCTAAATTTCAGGTCCCTCTTTATGATGATGATGATTACAGAATTAATTAAATGTACCATTCACCTAACGTAAAGCAACTAAATGAATTGCACATTTAACCAGCTTCAATAAAACTATATTTCTCCAGCTAAAAACATTTAAGCATCAATGCATCAAATTTAGAAGGGTAAAATATAATCCACATTAGCTTTGAGCAATCTCTGGGAAAGGACAGCATCCAGATATGCCTCTGTAAGGCATGTGCAGGGGTGCTATGTCTGAAGGAGTAAATGTCAGAATAACAGAGATGGGTACCCCTCCCTTTTGTCAGTCTGTATGTCCCTCCTAGGGACAGCAGCTCCAGGGGCCCAAGCTTTGGGGGCTGGTGCTGGGCATGTCCAAAAAGCGTGGAGGCTCATTCTCCTCCTGCCACAGAGGGGAAGGAGGATTGAAATAGCCGCCTGCCAGTGGCAATGCCACCGGCCATTGAAGCTGAGCAGCTGCCGCATTCAGCTCCGCCTCTGGCTCCTTCCAGTGTCCTGATGTCACACCCACAATGTCGGTCCACCCCATTGCCCTCGTAAGCTGGTGCCTCTGGTCCCTCCCCACCACTTTACTCAGGGAAGATCAGCAGCAACCAAAAAGTGAGGCGAAGGGCAATTAGCACAAGCCATTTTGGCATATCAAAGGGTTGCTACTTTTTCTTCTCTTGTGCCTTTTAATAGCAGCTGTAACCTGCAGCCCGCTGGCAGGTGATAATCCATGTCTCCATGCCATGCAAAGCTGCACCTACTGATTCCTGCAGCTTAAGCTGCTGTGAAAGGCACAGGCATAACTAAGAAACACACACACACACACACACACACACACACACACACAATCACTTGACAAGCCTGTAGTACTGTGCCAACACAAGGGTGAGCCAGTGCTAGTAAGGTTGCAGTAATTCTGCAACAGAGCAGAACCAGACGATAAGCTTCAGCCATCACACTAGAAGAGGGAGAATGTTTGACTCACAGCACTTCACTATAATGACAGGTTATATTCAATATGTAGGAAACAAACAATGACCTCGTTTGACCATGAAATCAGGAGGGTGGTAAAAGGTGCAGGCAGTTTTCCAGCGAGGAAGCCACAGAGAAAGTGACTGAGCAGTTGGCTTGATGCGAAATGCAGTTACAGTCGCTACCATTCTGATGTTCTGTGTGAAGTGGCACATGGCCTTTGCTTCAGCGATGAAGTCAAGGCCTAGATCAGAGCTTTCCAAGCTTTTCATGCTGGTGACACACTTTTTAGACATGCATCATTTCACAACATAGTAATTCAGTTTTATTAGCAACCCGGAGGTTAAACCTAACCCTTTTCCAGCCCCGGGAGGACTGTGGGGAGCATTTGCGCGACACACCTACACACTGCAGCCGACACACTAACATGTCGCGACACACAATTTGGAAAGCTCTGGCCTAGATTCTAAGTGATTTTAAAATCAACATGTTGATTTTAACCTTCAACATCCGTGCATGCACTTGCCAATCCTGCAGTTACAAGTTCTGCTGCTCCTGGAGCAAACCTCATCTGCCCTAGACGAATCTGCTTGTGGCTGTCTTTACAACATTTGTCCACTACAGCAATAGCACGGCAATTGGCAATTGTTCTGATAGCTGATACCCACAGGCACATATTCAGAACGGAAAACTTGGCACTAAGAACAGCACATTTCTTTGAACGGCTCAGCATGCCCAGAAATATGCTTAAACTCTTGTCTCTTTAATATAGCAAGCTAAAAAAATGACCGTGGATGAGAAACACTAGTGCCATATGAACGCCGCTGGCAGGCAGTAAATGCATCACAAACATTCTGAATTTTAGTTAGCATCTGAAGCACAGATGAGCTGTATTCTATATGAAAAATATATCAAGTATCTTAAACGGAATTGCCAGGTTTCCATCCCATTATCTTCCTTGTATATAGTATTGTCTTGGGCTACCTATAGGAGAAGGGATGCGGGTGGCGCTGTGGTCTAAACCACAGAGCCTATGGCTTGCTGATCAGAAGGTTGGCGGTTCGAATCCCCGCAACAGGGTGAGCTCCCGTTGCTGCTCCTGCCAACCTAGCAGTTCGAAAGCACGTCAAAGTGCAAGTAGATAAATAGGTACCGCTGGAAGGTAAATGGCGTTTCTGTGAGCTGCTCTGGTTCGCCAGAAGCGGCTTAGTCATGCTGGCCTCATGACCTGGAAGCTGTACGCCAGCTCCCTTGGCCAATAAAGTGAGATGAGCACCGCAACCCCAGAGTCGTCCGCGACTGGTCCTAATGAGAGCCTTTGTGGTGGAGTTGTTAAGAGTGGTAGACTCGTAATCTGGTGAACCGGGTTCGCGTCTCCGCTCCTCCACATGCAGCTGCTGGGTGACCTTGGGCTAGTCACACTTCTTTGAAGTCTCTCAGCCCCACTCACCTCACAGAGTGTTTGTTATGGGGGAGGAAGGGAAAGGAGAATGTTAGCCGCTTTGAGACTCCTTCAGGTAGTGATAAAGCAGGATATCAAATCCAAACTCTTCTTCTTCTTCTAATGATCAGGGGTTCCTTTACCTTTACCTATAGGGGAAATCCTGGAAAGTTAGCAATTCCATTTATGGCAATTAAGGTAAATCTCCACAACCAGCACCTAGTGGCAATGTGTGTGTGATGGTCCCACCCTGTTCGTACACCATCAAAATTGTTGCTGTTGGCTCTAATAATGCAGGGGTGGGTGGTTGCGACATAGTGCAGATGCCTCCACTTATCCCTCCGACCTCATGTGCCGGTCAGTAGGAAATCCTTAGGCAAAGCTGCCCACCACAGAGGAAACATCTCCAGCCAATGAGTTTGGAAAAGGTTACTAATGATAGGGGTTTAAAAAAAATAAAAATCCTATTGCTTTCTACACATGGCTTTGAATCCAAACTTGGATGCGTAGAAACTGTGATTGGAAGGGAAATAGTGCTGTTCTGCAAATGCTTAAGGGTTTGCGGCGTACTATAATTGGTAGGTCCTACAGCAGTTCTCAAGAGCTTTCGTGTCTTCTTGCATAAGCAGAACAACAATTTTGGATTTAGCTTGCCTTTTCCAGATCATCCAAGATGTGAAGCATTGCTTGGGCAATGCGAGTCCTGGATCCAGGAGCAATAATTATTCCAGATGACTTCACACTGAGTGTGAGGATATGCTCTTCATAGGATGGCTTATGTGTCTTACTTTACAGAGAATACCCCTCTTCTTCAAAGGCTGGGGACCTGTCACCCTCTAGGTGCTGCGTCTGAAGATCGGTTACAAGCCAAGCCTCCGTCTGAAGGCCTGTCTGGTCCAAGTCTGGCTTAAAGACAAACAACCATGAAAAGGGACAACAGGGTCCTCTAAGCCCATCAACAATTAGCAATATGGACAGCAGCCTGAGCAGGCAGACAAGTCACCTTGTGACAGTCTTCCCCAGTATGGCAAGATGTATTATATTTCTATTCCAATTACAGCAATTATTTCTAAATTTGCATCTAAACATAGAATTAGCACATGCCCTTTTAATGAAACTCTGTGTCCTCTTGTCCTTTCTGTGATGCATTTCGGGGTGTGTTTTTTTTGGGGGGGGGATGTGTGATGTGTTAGTGGCCACCATAGTTCAGGCGCAATTCTGATTTGCTGCCCTCATGTTGTTCCACTCAAATGGAAATCAAGGAGACTGTTTGCACAGTTGTGTGTTTATCTCATCCCCGCCCGCCCTGAGCCACTTTGGCTGCAGAAAAGCAAGGAAGAACCACTGCAGAAGGAAAACACCCCGGGTCCATTTAATGACTGCATGCTTGCTTCTTCTTTTTTTCAGGCACAATTGCTGGCTTAAACCGCAATGCATTTGTGATAGCCAGGGGATCCTCAAAGAGGATTAAATAACCATAAGAACTGTCAGGATAAAATAACTTGACGCGTAATGAACAAGTGTGATAAAAGGGTGGTGTTGAATACGAAGCCAATAAATGGAAAGCTTCTCTTGTTAACTGGAATTTAAAACGCTCTATTCTCTTAGCTTTGAGTCTTTACAGAGTCACCTTCGTTACATAAAGAGCCGTAGGATAAACTGGTTGAATCTGGCTGTATTTTACTCCTCATCTCCTTTCCTGTGGGATTAAAAGAAGAAGTTAAAAAACAAAAAAAGTACTCGGAGCAACAATGATAAATCAAATCTAACAAGTTTAATTATGTTCCTCTTAAAAGGGTTCTCACTGCAGGCTTCATTTTGTTTTGCTATGATAGACTGTGGCAATGGGATGGAAGTCATTCGGGGGGTGTTTTTAAAAGAAAAATCTACTGGAAATGGGAAGAGAAATTAAGGGGAAAGCAATTTTTATTGAACATGATTCGAAGAGCTATCTGATGTGGGTTTGTTTTCCCCCCTTTGACCATTCTGCTCATGGATGCTATTCAGCTGTGTGGATAGGGATGACAGGCAAAATACTTCCAGGATAAAACTTACCAGGAATGTGTCCATAGTCAATATAAAAACTTCTCAAACATTCCTTGCCTCTTTTCCATGTGAGTATAAACACCCCAACAAACGACAGAAAACACCTGCAGAAGCATTGTCAAAGTCACAAAGTCAGGCGACATAATGGTTTGCATATGAAAAGAGAGAGCCCAAGGGGACCACAGTATAATTATGGGCCCTGCTGGCAAGGAAAGCCAAATTGCTTCAGTAAGGTCTGGAGTTTTAGGCCTCATGGAAGGAGCCTGTGACACAACTCTTCCCACAAGGCTGAGAAGAGTGTCCAAATGATGGGGAGGGAGGGAATAAGCTTGTTGATTAATGAAATCTACAAACCTGCTATTCTCTTCAATTTTAGACTCATAACCTTCTAAAACAGAGAAACTAAGGGGTCTGTCATAAAAGGTAAGGGTGCCAGGCCTGCTCTGGTCACCAAAGTCCAAGCATTTATTGTATTACTCCAGCAGTGAACATAAGAACAGCTTGCGGGATCTGGTCCAGCATCCTGTTCTCAGGGTGGCCAAACAGATGCCTGTGGGATCTGCCCTCAAGCAGGAACCGAACTTGTTTGAACCTCTTTTAAAGCCACCCAATCAGTATGTGAAGCAGCTGGCATATAGTAAGCCTGCAACATACGCCAGGGTTGCATTCCAGGGATCGTGCCTAAAGCCAAAATTGTGCCCAGCGCTCACTTTTATGGTGAAATGCCATTGATACAGCCACTGTCTGGTGCTGTGATAGTTTCACCTCTGGACAACTTGAGTGTGGTGCTTGATGTTGAAAGCCATGCCACTGATGTGTGTGTATGTGAGAAGTGAGGGGACATGTGGGAGAATAAATAGCATCTGTCCTGTGTAAGGATGGGCAAATCAGTCAATTTTGGTTTCTCTTACACACACACACACACACACACACACACACACACACACACAGTCCTCGTGGAAATTCATCTGCATTTTAGTTTGAATTTCTCTTAATATACACATTTTTGTATGCAACTTTATTCAATGCAATGCATTTCTGAATGCTATTTTCACTAATGCATGCCTTTTTATGCAGAGTTTCCCCAGTACATACACAGTTTTATACTAATTTACTTGGCTGGAGAACTGTGTTGTAAAATTCAGAGACATGTGAATTTTGGAGGATAGCTGTGTTTCAGTTCACTTTTTGTTTTGGAAAATTTAATAAGCTTGCTTTCAAATGTGAATTTCTCCTCCATCTCTAGTCCTGTCTGTGGACATGTGTGAAGCAATGCAGTCTGAGGAATTCTACTAGCTGAGCCATAATTCTGTGAGATTTCTTAACGGAACGTATCAGCAAGTGGAAGCTTAGTTTCCATTCACTGAGATCAAAATCTCACACAGCACTTTTAAGGCAGTCTTACACGGTATCTTGTTCCCTCAGGGAAGTTGCTTCCACCTGGTTTCTCTTCACACCCTGGCTCCAACATCTAGTACAATTGGCAATCCGGGTCCTCCCTATTGTGCAGATTTTCCATGGCAACAGCATTAGGTATCTCTCTTCCTCCTCCTCCCAGTGTGTCTCAGAGTGTGCTACATCACCATTTGATTACCACAGTTGGACTTTGAGACTGCATCTCTTCAACTGACTTGCATTTCTGTCCTAGTGCTTTAAAGTGAGTAAACATGTATTCTTAGGGAAGGGCCATAATTCAATGATAAAAACCACGTGGTTTACACACCGAATGCCTCAGGTTCACTGCCCTGCATCTCCCGAAAGCCCTGGAGAGCCAGTGCTATTCGATGCAATATTGAATTCAATCGTCCAAAACTCTGACTCAACATAAAGCTGTTTCCTGTCTTTCTTTAGATTATTTACTTATAAGAGAATTTTTAGACCTTCATCCTATAATCTCAAGGTAGATTACAGTGCAATAAAACAGTAAAACAGCACTACATTTATAAGCTTATAAGCTTATGATCAGGATTTTGTTGCTCTTAATTCTGTGTTTTGCTTTGTGTCGTGCCTTGCTTTCTTTCAGATACTGGTACATAACAAATCTTTCTTGTCTCCATCACTACCCAGCATTGGTGTGCAAACTCTCCACAAAGTAAATACACAGAAACTTGTCTTACACCAGGTCAGACCATTTTGTCCCTCTGGCTCCCTATCACCTCTGACTGGCAGAGCTTTCCAGGGTCTTAAGCAATGACTTCCCACATCACTAGCAACCCAATCTCTTTACTTGGAGATGCAAGACCTTCTGTATGCTAGAACATAATGCCTCACCACTAAGCTTAAGGCCCAGTCCTGAATTGGGATGATTGAACATCAATGCAGCGAGAATAAAATGTTGATCTACCACTTTTCAAGTTGGTTCTTGAAGGGTTTTTTTTTTTTTAAGATTTTAAGGTGTAAGCTTTTCAAGTTCCTGAAGGAGTGTTTTACTGTGAAACGTGTAGAGCTACAATAAGTGAGAAGTGCATCCGTGAGAACTGTTCTGTGTTTTGTTCGGTTCATCAGGAGGATTCAAATGAGAAGTTGCAGGTGGTAGACGCCACAAGTGAAGTGCAGCCATCCAGAAGTGGCCTATTTAAGGTTGAGATAATCTGTAGTCTAGCTCATATATATTGGTTGATCCATGGCCAATGGCCAGAATTGATGGGATCTGTACTCCTGCAACACCCAGAAGGTCACACATTTCCCATCCCTGATAGACATAATGAAAAGTTCACCCCCACCAGCACAAGCCCCATAACTGTTTAGCCCAGGGGTCAGCAACCTTTTTCAGCCGTGGGCTGTCCCTCAGACCTTGTGGTGGGCTGGACTATATTTTTTTTGGGGGGGATGAATGAATTCCTATGCCCCACAAATAACCCAGAGATGCATTTTAAATAAAAGCACACATTCTACTCATGTAAAAACACGCTGATTCCTGGACCGTTCGCGGGCCGGATTGAGAAGGTGATTGGGCCACATCCGGCCCACGGGCCTTAGGTTGCCTACCCCTGGTTTAGCCTATTCTGTCAGGTTGCATCACGACCGGTTCCATTTCCTTTCATTCATGGAATGGGAGCCACAGTCAGGTTGACTCCTTCCGATGTTGCCCTCCTTAGCTGTAGTCAGAAAAGCAGAGCAGGCCGGCCCTCGTGCGCCCATGGTTTGACTTGGCCATGTATCCTTGCCTTTCTCAATATTGTTACATTCGCTTAAATGCCTTGCAACCAATGTGAGTAAAGTATTCAAGGAATATGCTTACCCAAAGAGAAACATGAAGCCACTCAGCAAACCAGTACCTCGGAATTCCTGATAAAATATGGCCCCTGGATTGAGACAAACCAAAAACAGCAACTCTTGAATAGCAGTTAGACTTGACAGGAACTTAAAGGTATTCTTTTCTATATGGAGAGACCCATCCAAACTGCTTTCTTCCACCACCGAGGCTGCATCCTGGCCATTCACAGTGGCGGCAGCAGATGGGGGAGGCCAGGCACACTGACCCAATTGCCAACTGGTACCAGTGGTGGAGCATCTGTTTTTGCCTACACAAAGTCCTAAATTTAGCTTTTTGCATCTCTGGCTAAATTGATCCGGTTGCTAGTGATGTGGGAAATCTCTGCTTAACGTCCTGGAAAGCATCCTCAGAATGCGTTTTGGAGCTTTCCATTAGCCTCCACAGGTGGGAAACTCACCAGCAGGTCTTCCGCCTGCCCACACATTTGGTCATGATTTGCTAAATATGCACCACCAGCACACTTGTTGATTCATGCTAAGCCATAGTTTGGCTTAGCATTAAGTGCGAACTGAGCCTCTCAGCCCCACTGATCGAATGGGGATACATCTTGACCTATGATTAAAAATTTAGTTACAACAGTTACCATGATTAAAGCCTGAAATTTTAATTCCTATGCCAAATTTCATGCCGATTGGTCATGTGGTATTAAATATAATGAGTGCTAAACTTCAGATGACCAGTCCAGCATAATCTTAATGGTAAGAGTGCCTGGGCCAGAATAACAGTTGCAGATATGCCAAGAGCAAATGTCTATTTCTGTTCCTTATAGCTCGCTAGGCTATTTTACTAATTGCCCAATAACTGCATGAACCTGGCAGGCTCCCATGACAGCAGGCTGGGAACTCTTCCTAATGCTAATTGATCTGCAAAGGAGCCCTTGACATGGCCAATAATTAATAACAATGCTAACTGTTTTACGTTAACAAACCTGGCATATATGGGTGAGGGGTAAGTCCCTTCATTTTAGTTTTTAATGGGACTTTGTTTAGGTCACATTCAGTATGAGTAAGGATATTTAGCAGTTGGCCCAGAAGTGCACACCATCAAATTCTCCATTTGGTTACATCATTACAGCTGTTTTGGGTCAATCTTTCCTCTGGATCATACAGCACAGGCCTATTTTAATCCAGCTGCTGAACCAATCCATATTTTTAAGCTTTGGTGAGCTCCGAATAAGTAATTGACATAAACTAATGGAATTTCTGTATGCAGATCTCCTGAAAACCAATGACAGAGGAGGCCCCTGTGTGTGTGTTAAAGGGGTCATAAAAGTTATAGTAACAATAACTTCTTGGCTCACTGCAAATGCAGCATATTGGTCCCACTTTGCTTGCTTGTTCTTACCACACCATACAATCCCAGGGAACTGGAGTCTCTTTTCAATCATATCCAGTTCAAAAGTTCTCACCCAGGATAAAATGTTAATAGCTTAAAATGGCTTTGGATTCATTCTAATTCCTTCGCTGTAGCCTAGCACGTAAAGCCTGCTGAAACAGAATATACACTCTGAACGCTACGGAGCACAGCTGGTTGTTATCTTAAGGGCTTGCTTCATTGCTGAAATTACTTTAGCAGGTAAGAGAATGAGAAGCCAATGTGCACATGGGGAAAACATTCATTGTATGTCACTGCAGGTACCTGTAATAAAACCAGTAAAGCAGGATGGATGGGGAATGTCAACCTTGAGAAAATGACATTTTGATGACAGTAGACTTTTGTCCCCTCTAAGTCATAACCAAAATGCATCTCTGAACGCTGGGCATGCTCCAGCCTCAAAGGAGCATTTTTACATCCCATAGATTTAAATGAGAGTTGAGCACATATTTGACTCTCTATCTTTGCCATCAATGGAACTTGCAAAGTGATTAACTCTGACTGCATCGTGACTGTCAAATACGATGCTAAGCAAATGCTCATTGGTAAGCAGAAGAAAAGAGAGAGGCAGGGGCGTAGGAAGGGGTGTGTGGCCTGCCCCGGATGTCACCCTGACGGGGGTTGACAGAAGGACAGGCGGCACTCGTCACCGCGGGGCCTGCAGCGTGCACAAGCCACGCGTCTCGGCACCCGCAGGCTCCACGCTGTTCACCCACTGCCTCCCCCCAGCTGTAGGGTGGCTGAGGCCCCTCTGTGTGCCCCATCCCTATGGGCACGGCATGCCCTGTGGTGTGTGGTGCGACACCTGTAGGGACAGCACGGGATGCCAAGCGCCCTGTTCCGTCTCTATGGGCGCCGTGCGTACAACCCCTATGGGTGCCACACACTCCACCCCTATACGCACCGCGGCCCTCCCCATGGGCATCGTGTCCTGCCCCTGGGCACGGCACCCCAGGTGCCCAAGAGGCTTCCTCCGCCACTGGAGAGGTCCCATATATTGCAGGCACCCCTGAGGGGGTCACAATGAATCTTTGTGAGCTCTGCACACAAGAACACAATGGAGCTCCCAGTTCTGATGCCTTTACTGGGTTGACAAGGGTACCTACTAACCTGCCACAATAGCGCTAATGCTGAAGAAGATATAGTTCATTGGGATGACCTCTTCTGCACTATAGAGCTTCATTGCTTCATTTAAAAACCTATGAGAAGAAAGTCAATGCACTTTTAGAGTCACGTCAATAAGAATTCACAGGCCAGAGCAATTGCAGCCAACATTTATTAACAACTGGGCAGTTGGCATTCCAACACTCCAAGGAGACACAATGCATGCTCTTGAGATCAGCTCTTCCTGGGCTGCTTCTCTACCATTACTAAAACAGAGCAGAAAAATCCAAAGCATCAGCATTTGTCATACATGCAACAACCAAGACGATCAAGGGTCTGGAGACTAAGCCTTATGAGGAGCGCTTGAAGGAGCTGGGTATGTTTAGCCTGGAAAAAAGGAGACTGAGAGGAGATAGGATAGCCATTTTCAAATGTCTTAAGGGCTGTCACATGGAAGAGGGAGCAAGCTTGTTTTCTCCTGCTCTGGAGACTCGAACCAATGGCTTCAAGTTGCAAGAAAGGAGATTCTGACTAAGCATTCGGAAAAACTTTCTGACAGTAAGAGCTGTTCAGCAGTGGAACAGACTCTCACGAGAGGCGGTGGACTCTCCTTCTTTGGAGGTTTTTAAACAGAGGTTGGATGGTTATCTGTCATGGAGGCTTTAGCTGAGATTCCTGCATTGCAGGGGGTTGGACTAGATGACCCTTGGGATCCCTTCCAACTCTAAGATTCTATTATTCTATTTCCATAGACCCCACTTCCCCTCTTTTCTCTCTCTCTCTCTCTTTTTTTTTTTTTGGTGCAGATGACATTCTGATCTTTTAAGTTTGACCTGGAACCAGAGCTCTTCGTATTGCATAGAGAGTTGGAACACACTGCTCTGTACATCAACCAAGATGGAAGTCCCTCTGTGCTCAACAGAGCTTGCTCCTAGGTAAGTGCGCACAGGATCACAGCCTTACAAAGCTATGGGAAACTCTTAGGCTTTGAAGTTTATTTTAACAAGTCAGCAAAAAAGGAATATATATATATATATATATTTAAATAAAAAGGCTTTTAAATCCGCAAACTACATTAGGTTAAAATCAAAATATAAAATACTGCAGCCAGGGATCTAACAGGCTTGGGCAGCATGCTCAGTGGTTTTTAAAAATGTCTTTCTTTGAACAGCAAACCTCCAGGCTATATCATAAGCGACTCTTGAATGTTTCTAAAGTGATTTGCATGGCAGTATCATGGATTGAGCTAGTATGGTATTATCATTAGAATCTCAGTCTAGGAATGAGGAGGTAAAGGTAAAGGGACCCCTGACCGTTAGGTCCAGTCGCGGACGAATCTGGGGTTGCGGCGCTCATCTCACTTTATTGGCCGAGGGAGCCAGCATACATCTTCCGGGTCATGTGGCCAGCATGACTAAACCACTTCTGGCGAACCAGAGCAGCGCACAGAAACGCCGTTTACCTTCCCGCCGGAGCGGTACCTATTTATCTACTTGCACTTTGCCGTGCTTTCGAACTGCTAGATTGGCAGGAGCAGGGACCGAGCAATGGGAGCTCACCCCGTCATGGGGATTCGAACCGCCGACCTTCTGATCGACAAGCCCTGGGCTCTGTGGTTTAACCCACAGCACCACCTGCGTCCTTAGAGGGCTGAGGAGACTCAGGTTCAAATCCATACTCAGAAGTGAAACTCACTAGGTAACCTTGGACCATGACTACATATACACCATGCATTTAAAGCACACACCACCACCACCCCAAATCCTGGGAACTATAGTTCTGTGAGGGAATCTTTGGGTGCGCTTCAAATGAATGGTGTGTTTGCAGCCAGTATCTCTGTCAACCTTATTGACTTCACAGGGATGTTATGATGATAAAATGGCAGTGAGAGAAGCAAACAGAAGAACCAAGGCAGGATATGAATGTAATAAATAAATGCTGTTTAAAAACCCAAGCCAAAAAGCCTCTTTGAGTATATGGAACTTGTTACAAAATACTCTGGTTCCTGGCAGGTACTTCAAAACATGAGCATTACTCAGTGCAGAATAACACAGATGAACAAGCCTGTGAGCAAAATCACCACACCCTCTCACCCTTCCCATTACTTATCTTTCTAGGGAGGAAACTAAGGAAATCACCCATGTTCTTCAGCCCTGGACACCTTTGGCCATGGACGGCACGAAAGAACTCATTTAGTGCAGTGGCTCAGGAAATTCCTGGCTAGCATTTCACTTCTGCCACAAACTCACCAGGCAGGCTCAAGTCAAGCCACTGTCTTGTAGACCCAATCTTACAGAATGGGGATCCTGCCTGAGATCTTGGGAGATCTGCTATTGGTCAGAGTAGACAATGCTATGCTGGATGGACAAACAATCATGTTATAATACAGCTACCTACCTGTATGTTCCCAAGGTAATGTTTGGCCTACCTTAAAAGGTTGTTGTAAGAATTACTCGGTTTGTATATTATTATTATTATTTATTGAATTTATATACCATCCTATACCTGGGGGTCTCAGGGCAGCTCACAGAATAAAATCAAGATATAAAACCACAAAATACCTAATAAAAATAAAAACAACCCAATATTTATATTTAATAAAAGTATTTCTGTACTGCCATTTCATAAAACAACAGAGGGTTTTACATCAGCAAAACATAAAAATGTTGGTGTATTTTAAGAACAGTAGAGTGTTATATTATATTATTATTTATTAGGGTAGACACGGCTGCTGGTTTCAAAACCTATTATTTAATATTTAGTCCTGTAATTAAATATTTTATTTTGTGAGGAAATGTCGAATCTTTTCTGACCATCAGAGCTTCCAACCATTTCTGTCTTATCAATTGACAAAAGAGCCGCTTAAAAAAACCAACAACACTGGGGGACACCCACCACATCCCCAAAAAGCTGGATCAGCAGCTGAATATAGAAGTCTTAATTTCATGTAGAAAATGGTGTGCATCCTTTAAAAAGAGTGATCCTCCAAATGGCCTACTGATACAACATTAAAGTCCAGCTTCTAATCTGTTTTAGACATTAGGAGTGACTGCAAGGTTATTTTAGCAACCGTTGAGCAGTCTCCATGGAGCTTTAAAAATAAAATAAAAAATCCTGCATATTCATGGCATAGTCAGGATTTCAAAATCACTGCAAACACCTCATTACTTTTGGCCAGTCATACCAATAACACTCTGAAAAAAAAATCCAACATAAAAGCATGAAGATGCTACCCCCTCCCCTAAAATAAAAAAAAGCTGTTCAAATGAGTCACTAAAAACAGGGACGGCTGACCTTTGGCTCTCCAGCTATAGGTAAAGGTAAAGGGACCCCTGACCATTAGGTCCAGTCGCGGACGACTCTGAGGTTGCGCAATCATGTCACTTTACTGGTCGAGGGAGCCTGCGTATAGCTTCCGGGTCATGTGGCCAGCATGACTAAGCTGCTTCTGGCGAACCAGAGCAACGCACGGAAACGCCATTTACCTTCCCGCCGGAGTGGTACCTATTTATCTACTTGCACTCTGACATGCTTTCAAACTGCTAGGTTGGCAGGAGCAGGGACCGAGCAGCGGCAGCTCACCCCGTTGCGGGGATTCGAACCGCTGACCTTCTGATTGGCAAGCCCTAGGCTCTGTGGTTTAGACCACAGCGCCACCCGTGTCCAGCTATAGATAGACCACAAATCCCATCATCCCTAACCACTGGCCATGCTGGCTAGAACTGATGGGAGATGTAGTTCAGTAACATACCGAAGGCCACAGGTTAGTGACCCCTGCCCTAAAATACATTTTGAGTTATGTTTGGCTACAAGAGGAAAAGCTGTAAAAGTGTCAGCTGTAAAATCCCCAGTTTGAATCTTAATTCTGATATCAGTGCACCAGGTGGTCTTAGAAAAGCCACGATAAAGGCTGCATGCACACCATACATTTAAAGCACACCCACCCGAGAATCCTGGGAAGTGTAGTTTGTTAAGAGTGCTGGGAATTGCAGTTCTGCGAGGGGTAAGCTGCATTTCCCAGGATACTTTCAAGAGACGGGGGTGGAATGTGGTTTAAGCCTAAGAACATTAGAAAAGCCCTGCTAGTTCAGACCAGAGGTCCATCTAGTTTGTTTATTCGTTACTAAATTTTGCGTTCCACTTTCCCATAGATATATGCTCAAAGCGTCATATAACAGAACAACAAAAATGCTAATAAATGCTATTATTAAAATAGCAACGTCAGGTTGTGTTCACATTGCCTGCAGTTGGTGAGAGTGGAGAAACACAGGGCACAATGATACCACAGCAGAGAGTGAGTTAAACTACTAGACAGTCTAAAGGTTTGGGGGAGAACTAGACAAGGAAATGCTATTATCGGCAGCGGCCCCCTGTCTTCTGTGAGAACTATCGTCACAGCCAGGTTAATCAATGGATAAAACTTGAAAAGACAGGAAGGAAATCCCAGTTGGAAGAAGAACGCTTTTGAAGACATAATTATATGAGTATTCTGGGGAGATTAAGCCCCTTCCCCTTTAATAGTAATAATAATAGAAAAACGGACAAGGGAAATTGTGTGTTGCTACAAGCTGCGAATACAAAGCAGCATGGGGGAACGAGATGGCGAAATTAGTGAAAGCAGAGCAGGGTGTTAGTTTTATTAGCGACTGGCAGTGGGTGTAAAAGCTGTGGAAAATGTCAGAATGAAAAAGCAGCAGGAAACCAGCAAGGTTCATCTGGTCTGAAATCCTCAGCAAATGTAAAAGCGCATTTAGGAAAACCTGCATGGCTAGTTAACAGCAAAATAAAGCATCGCGGTCATAAATCAAAACTAGAAGTGAGCACATAATAATGCATCTGGCCTGAAACCATCAGTGCTGAGTTTGGCCAAGGGCCTGTTAGAAGTTGGCTGTATAAGCTAAGCTATGACACGAAGCATTAACTAGAGGAACAGAAATTAGCAAATGGCTGTTAATAGGGTAATAAGCTGGTATGTGAATATGTTAGAAACTTACTTGACTTGGAAAGCACATGTTAGTGCCATCAGAATGAGCATGATATAGAAAACAGGGTAGGTTAGCTGCATGTTCCCTCTCACAGAAAGTGTAATCATGGTTGCCACGGCTTTTACTGAAATGACGTTCAGAGATGCTGGAAAACAAAACAGGCTGATTCATGCATGCACATTATCTGAATATCTTCTCTCTCGGTGTCTCCTGCCTCAATGTCTGAATAGGCACTCCTGAAAAGTGTTGTGTTTTCAGTGAGCGAAACCAATTGTGTTTGAATTCATTTCTGGTTGTTTTCATTTGTATTTATTGTTTACTTGGAAATGTTAGAAACTGCTTGATAAAAAAAAAGTGGTGTGCAAATAAAATTATAGATAAAACACAGCTAAAATCCACAAACCAGTTAAAAAAAACAAATACGCAGGAAAACCATAATCAAAATCAAATATAAAAAATTAAAAGTCAATATAGGTAACTAAATCATGTTTCTGGATAGGCTAGGCATCCCACCCCCATCCCAGGTTTACAGCAGGCATCTAAAACAATATAGTGAGGGTACCTGCCCAATGTCAATAGGATGTTTTAAAAATATCTGTCAATGGGCAGGCATATATTATTCATTGGTTTCTTGGCCTAATTTCTCTGGATTGGATCCAGGCTTAGGCTGTGGGCACAGTACCACTTACTCTGGCTCCAGCATGCTCCCAACACTGGTGTCTAAAGCTAAATGCACATGACATTAGCCACAATCCATTCGTATCCTGTAGTTTCTTGAGAAATACTCCTGTTCGATGCACTTTCCCCTGAGACCAGCTTCCATCCAATTATAAAACAGAAGCCACAGTTAAGACAAGATGTGTAGATTTCAAGCAGCCATTGCACATGTGCAGGTGATAGCTTTGGTGAACTGGAATTTGGTGTGGGAAAACAAATCAGGTATTGGGTATTGGGTGAAGACATCTCTACCCCCTCTCTAGTGTGTACAGGAATTCAAGAAAGCAATGTTAAACTTGGGTGAATGATCTCACTGTGTTTCAAGCTGCTAATGTGTACATACCCTAAGGCTGACATCCTCTACACACACTTTGTTGTTGTTGTTGTTCAGTCGTTCAGTCGTGTCCGACTCTTCGTGACCCCATGGACCAGAGCACGCCAGGCACGCCTATCCTTCACTGCCTCTCGCAGTTTGGCCAAACTCATGTTAGTAGCTTCGAGAACACTGTCCAACCATCTCGTCCTTTGTCGTCCCCTTCTCCTTGTGCCCTCAACCTTTCCCAACATCAGGGTCTTTTCTAGGGAGTCTTCTCTTCTCATGAGGTGGCCAAAGTACTGGAGCCTTAACCTCAGGATCTGTCCTTCTAGTGAGCACTCAGGGCTGATTTCTTTAAGAATGGATAGGTTTGATCTTCTTGCAGTCCATGGGACTCTCAAGAGTCTCCTCCAGCACCATAATTCAAAAGCATCAATTCTTCGGCGATCAGCCTTCTTTATGGTCCAGCTCTCACTTCCGTACATTACTACTGGGAAAACCATAGCTTTAACTATACGGACCTTTGTTGGCAAGGTGATGTCTTTGCTTTTTAAGATGCTGTCTAGGTTTGTCATTGCTTTTCTCCCAAGAAGCAGGCGTCTTCTAATTTCGTGACTGCTGTCACCATCTGCAGTGATCATGGAACCCAAGAAAGTGAAATCTCTCACTGCCTCCATTTCTTCCCCTTCTATTTGCCAGGAGGTGATGGGACCAGTGGCCATGATCTTAGTTTTTTTGATGTTGAGCTTCAGACCATATTTTGCACTCTCCTCTTTCACCCTCATTAAAAGGTTCTTTAATTCCTCCTCACTTTCTGCCATCAAGGTTGTATCATCAGCATATCTGAGGTTGTTGATATTTCTTCCGGCAATCTTAATTCCGGTTTGGGATTCATCCAGTCCTGCCTTTCGCATGATGAATTCTGCATATAAGTTAAATAAGCAGGGAGACAATATACAGCCTTGTCGTACTCCTTTCCCAATTTTGAACCAATCAGTTATTCCATATCCAGTTCTAACTGTAGCTTCTTGTCCCACATAGAGATTTCTCAGGAGACAGATGAGGTGATCAGGCACTCCCATTTCTTTAAGAACTTGCCATAGTTTGCTGTGGTCGACACAGTCAAAAGCTTTTGCGTAGTCAATGAAGCAGAAGTAAATGTTTTTCTGGAACTCTCTAGCTTTCTCCATAATCCAGCGCATGTTTGCAATTTGGTCTCTGGTTCCTCTGCCCCTTCGAAATCCAGCTTGCACTTCTGGGAGTTCTCGGTCCACATACTGCTTAAGCCTGCCTTGTAGAATTTTTAGCAAAACCTTGCTAGCGTGTGAAATGAGCGCAATTGTGCGGTAGTTGGAGCATTCTTTGGCACTGCCCTTCTTTGGGATTGGGATGTAGACTGATCTTCTCCAATCCTCTGGCCACTGTTCAGTTTTCCAAACTTGCTGGCATATTGAGTGTAGCACCTTAACAGCATCATCTTTTAGAATTTTGAATAGTTCAGCTGGAATATCATCACTTCCACTGGCCTTGTTGTTAGCAAGGCTTTCTAGGGCCCATTTGACTTCACTCTCCAGGATGTCTGGCTCAAGGTCAGCAACCACACTACCTGAGGTGTACGAGACCTCCATATCTTTCTGGTATAATTCCTCTGTGTATTCCTGCCACCTCTTCTTGATGTCTTCTGCTTCTGTTAGGTCCTTTCCACTTTTGTCCTTAATTGTGGTAATCTTTGTACGAAATGTTCCTTTCATATCTCCAATTTTCTTGAACAGATCTCTGGTTTTCCCCATTCTGTTGTTTTCCTCTATTTCTTTGCATTGCTCGTTTAAAAAGGCCCTCTTGTCTCTCCTTGCTATTTTTTGGAAATCTGCATTCAATTTCCTGTATCTTTCACTATTTCCCTCGCATTTTGCTTGCCTTCTCTCCCCCGCTATTTGTAAGGCCTCATTTGACAGCCACTTTGCTTTCTTGCATTTCTTTTTCATTGGGATGGTTTTCGTTGCTGCCTCCTGTATAATGTTACGAGCCTCCATCCACAGTTCTTCAGGCACTCTATCCACCAAATCTAAATCCTTAAACCTGTTCTTCACTTCAACTGTGTATTCATAAGGAATTTGATTTAGATTGTATCTTACTGGCCCAGTGGTTTTTCCTACTTTCTTCAGTTTAAGCTGGAATTTTGCTATAAGAAGCTGATGATCTGAGCCACAGTCAGCTCCAGGTCTTGTTTTTGCTGACTGTATAGAGCTTCTCCATCTTTGGCTGCAGAGAATATAATCAATCTGATTTCGATGTTGCCCATCTGGTGATGTCCATGTGTAGAGTCGTCTCTTGTGTTGTTGGAAAAGAGTGTTTGTGATTACCAACTTGTTCTCTTGACAGAACTCTATTAGCCTTTGCCCTGCTTCATTTTGAACTCCAAGGCCAAACTTGCCAGTTGTTCCTTTTATCTCTTGACTCCCTACTTTAGCATTCCAATCCCCTATAATGAGAAGAACATCCTTCCTTGGTGTCATTTCTATAAGGTGTTGTAAGTCTTCATAGAATTGGTCAATTTCAGTTTCTTCAGCACTGGTAGTTGGTGCATAAACTTGGATTACTGTGATGTTAAAAGGTCTGCCTTGGATTCGTATCGAGATCATTCTATCATTTTTGAGATTGCATCCCAGTACAGCTTTCGCCACTCTTTTGTTGACTATGAGGGCCACTCCATTTCTTTTACGGGATTCCTGCCCACAGTAGTAGATATGATAGTCATCCGAACTGAATTCACCCATTCCCGTCCATTTCAGTTCACTGATGCCCAGGATGTCAATGTTTATTCTTGCCATCTCGTTTTTTACCACATCCAGCTTACCAAGGTTCATGGTTCTTACATTCCAGGTTCCTATGCTATACTTTTCTTTACAGCATTGGACTTTCCTTTCGCTTCCAGGCATATCCGCAACTGAGCGTCCTTTCGGGTTTGGCCCAGCCGCTTCATCAGCTCTGAATCTACTTGTACTTGTCCTCCGCTCTTCCCCAGTAGCATGTTGGACGCCTTCCGACCTGAGGGGCTCATCTTCCAGCGTCATATCTTTTATATGCCTGTTGTCTTTGTCCATGGAGTTTTCTTGGCAGGGATACTGGAGTGGCTTGCCAGTTCCTTCTCCAGGTGGATCACGTTTGGTCCAAACTCTCCACTACGACCTGTCCATCTTGACCTGTCCATAGCTTCCCTGAGTAATTCAAGCCCCTTCGCCACGACAAGGCAGTGATCCATGAAGGGGCTACACACACTTACATAAGAACAAGTCTTACTGAATTCAGAGGGACTGATTTCGGAGCAGACATGTACAGGATTCCTCCGCATGTTAGCTGCACTTCACTATCACTGAAATCAATGGAACTTAGGCATGGCTAACCTGTTCCATTGACTCCAATGGGATCTAAGTTCAACTAAGTTGTGTCTGGATCCAGTCCCAAATAGTTACCCACAAATCTCTGGATATCTTATCTTTTGAATGAGTTGAAATTCACCCATTTGATCTTGATATTTTGCATTAGGAAAGTCTCCCATGTTACCGGTCAGCCTTTCACATTTCCCTGTACAACATGGTATAGCTCACTGGAAATATTTTACTAAGCCTTAATTCATCCTTCACCAAGGGTGCACACAGGAAAACAAGTAACTTGTTTGGATCCTAAGGGCTTGTCTGAATCAGAGCAAAAAGCAAACATTGCCTCACACTGTTGTTTTGAACCTTTCCCCCTGTAAATGTGGGGTTTCTCAATCCTGGACATTTTGGACTTTCCAAGGATCAACACACACACACACACTTAAAGAAGGAAAAGTCCAGGACAACACTACAATGGGGAGGATGTCTTGTGGAGCCTCCTGTATCAATGGGGAGACAGGTGGGTGCAAATCCACATTTTGCTCTGGTGTGGACAAGCCTTATGTCTTGTAGGGACTATCACAAATACATGGTGAGAAGTAAGTGACATTGTTAATATATGTGACATGGGCAGATACGATGGGCATATCTGGGTAAAGTAGAGAAACAAACCTTCTAGCAACACAGCTCTATGACTGCTCTATGATTTTGTCATCTACAATTGCTCCTTTTTTCACAGAGGCAATTACACTGTTCTGTACCTCATCTGTCCAACACAAGCGCCAAGGTAAAACAATGGGAGATAAACTCAGCAAGTTCAGTGCTGGCACGAAGCTATGTGGAAACAGAGTCAAATGGTGTAAAATAAAAGTTTTCCAATAAAACCCGCCATTTCCGTCCTTCCTGCTGACAGCTATATTGCTGGAAGGTGAATATATTAAAGCTGACAGTATTATCAGAGATGGCGGGACTCTTTCCACCCAGATTCTATATAAGTTTAACAATCAGGCATAGGAAGCCCCTAAGAGCCTCTTTAAATATTAAATGCAGAAATTGTTCTTCTGGTTAACGCAGCACCAAAGAGGGACAAACGGCATTTGCTGAATCCGATAACAGATCCCCTTTAGCTAGCAATGCAGCAGCTGAAAAGTGACATCATCTGCAACAGCAGGAAACGCAGAAATCCTGCTCGGTCTCTCCCATTTCACCCCTCCAGTCTACCATACTGTAAATTCCAGATTAGGCATGAAGCAAGGTGCTTCTCAATGAGTCAGTTTCCAGAGCTGCATCGCCCAAAGCGTTTGCAGATTTAAACCAACACTTCTCTGCTCCTATTCTGGGGGAAATAAAAGCTGACCCAAATGTATGAAACACAGATCTCTCTGCTTATTAAGACCGATGTGACAAATATATGAAAGTATCTACACACCACACCTCTAGTGAGTTGTACATATGGGTAAGGGAGGACAGACACTAAAACAACTCTTTCACAATAAAATATTATAGCATAGTTCCTTGCTGGTTTACACATCATACCCTGAGGGGAGGCAGAATGTAGGAAAGTGTGTTGGTCTTAAATGGCTCTAAAGGGTGATTAGATAAATTCATGGAGGTTTATCAATGGCTATGGCTACACTTAAGGATGCGGGTGCAGCTGTGGTCTAAACCACAGAGCCTAGGGCTTGCCGATCGGAAGGTCGGCGGTTCGAATCCCCGCGATGGGGTGAGCTCCCGTTCGGTCCCAGCTCCTGCCAACCTAGCAGTTCAAAAGCACGTCAAAGTGCAAGTAGATAAATAGGTACCGCTCTGGTGGGAAGGTAAACGGCGTTTCCGTGCGCTGCTCTGGTTCGCCAGAAGTGGCTTAGTTATGCTGGCCACATGACCCCGAAAAACTGTCTGCGGACAAACGTCGACTCCCTCAGCCAGTAAAGCGGGATGAGCGCTGCAATCCCAGAGTCGTTCGCAACTGGACTTAACTGTCAGGGGTCCTTTACCTTTACCTTTTTACACTGAAACTTACATGTTCACAGACTATATCCCATTGAATACCAGCTGCAGGGTAGCAACAACAGGGGGAGGCTATTTATTCCATGCTCTGCATATGGGCTTCTCAAAGGATGCTAGACTAGATGGAGCTGGTCTGGTTCAATAGGACTCTCCTTAAATTCCATTTAAAAAGACATCCAAATGGGGACATCATCTTAACACATTTATAAGGACCAATTCCCTGCTCTGGGATTTTTAGCTGCTCATAATAAGGATACTATTCTTGAATGACTGGGAAAGAGATTCACCCTTCCTTTGATGGCTTACAAAGCAAAGCGCTCTTTGACTGGCAATCAGAAAACAAGTTGGAAATGTCAGCTCCTAGAAACTGCAGTCAATTACTTTGTCAAGTGGTTCTATCTCCTCACCCTTCAACCTAGAATGATGATTATTCTCAGTGCTATTTTTCCTGAGGTGCCAGAACTGAGTTCCAGCGAGTTCCGGCTGGGAGGGGGAAAAGCCCTGATTATTCTACTGCTTTAGTTGCTCTTGGCAGCTACTGGTGCAAGCAAACTAGCAACAACACCATACAGATATCATATTTATCATGATTGGTACATATTTGGCTAGCTGTGACATCAGAAAGCAAACTGAATTTGCGTGTGCAGCTGTGGCAGGCAACTCCAGCCTGTACTTTATGCAACAATCATGTCTGCCACAAATGCAGTGGTGTTTCCTGTAGCAAAGTGTGAAAGACAGACAGGTGCTCTTAATAGCTGCTCTACATGTATTGGCAACAGACCTATCAGAGCTCTCACACACGGGTGTTTACTGACACATGGCTGTTGTTCACACTCTGCGCATGTGTTTTGCTGGAAGCAGCAGCATACCAGTTAATTTCTAGGCATGAAATTCTGTGTAAACTGGAGCTATTCTGAGATCGTGATGTCTTGCTCCGGCTGAATTCAATAGGAGAGGATTAATTCAGCCTAAAAGATACAGATCAATATTGGAATCCTATGCATAACTACTTAGAAATCCCTTAAGAGTTCGGTGGGACTTATTCTGGAGTAGAGATGTACAGAATTGCAGTGTAAGGCCCTTAAACGTCTTCAAGCACTTTCCAAACTGGGTATCATTATAAAGGGGGAAGAAGCAAACCCAAGAGTCACCAAGAAAATGCTGATACATGAGAACTTCTAATGCACACATAAGTGTTGTGTGAAATGTACTCCACTGAGTCACCTAAATCCAAGCTGGTAATTGCAATGTGTGAACATCATTAATACGACCAGCTTAAAAAAAAAACGTAGCCCATGACCATAGCCCACCAAGTCCAATTTCCTCCAGAAGACATAGTGTATAACTTGTGTATAACTTGTATTCCATTAAATTCAATGGTTTTTACTAAGGAATGTTCTCCAGGGACTGTGGCATATATCCATAATTTTTATTCTTCTAGGCTGAAGACTGTTTTACTGTGCAAACAATGGAATATGTTTCAGCTTGAGTGCACCATGAAGAAACGCAAACAAATGTACAATACTAAATTTTTTATTTGCTTTGACTCCAACTCTAAGGGGGAAATATGTATGCAAATGAGAGACGAAAACTGAATAGGTCTCCTGTTGCCCATCTCGACACACAGCTTATATACACTTCCACAAAGTGCTTGGATAGGCTTGGGCTTTTATGCTTGAGTTATTGGTTTGTTTACTTCAGCTAGTGCTGGTCGAAATCTCTTTTCAAGCAACAAGGAATTTCAGACAGACTCTCTAATTCACTCTCTCTGGGATCAAGTGGTCCAGAACAGCCATAACTGTCTTACCAACTAAAGCTGGCAAAATGTATCCCTAGCCACTGTACCTTTATGCGCTTCAAGTGACAAAGATAGATCAAGGAGCATTCCCAGAAATGCTCAGTGGGGCAAATGTTCATGAATGTCATAGGCCAGAGAAGGCAACAGTGGAGTCTTGGCACCTATGTATGTTCCATGAACTGACCGCCCTACGTATAATCTCTCCCCAAGTGAATATCTGCAGCAGAAAGACGTGGACAGAGTTCTGAGCTGACTGAATGGTCTGCACTCTTCAGACTGCAGGCTGGACATACAATTTATGGCTGTTCATCTGTGTTAAAAATTTCCCTGCAAATAGAAAGCCAGCAGGAACCTGTCCCCTTCTGTGCTAGCTTTCTACTCACAAAGAGTTTGTTATGTGGCATAGGATTCAACAGCGGTATTCTCCACCTGTAGCCTGACGTAGAACCAATATCTAATGTGGCATTCGGCTGCGTGGATACTCAAGACCCACATAAGTTAGCATGAAGAAGAGGGGCAAGGGGGCGAAATTCTGGAGCTCTGCAAGAAGTTTCGGGATCAGCCACCACAAAATAAAAGAGAACAAAGGAACGATGTGCACGAAATCAGCACAAAACATTGTAGATGAGCCGTATTCTTACCTAGCACTGCTACCATTGTTAACAAAATCACAATGTGATTCACTTTCTTTCTTTTATGGAAATACAAAAGAATGCAGAATGCTATTACTGCCAGGATCTGAAAAGAAAAAGAGTAAAAGGCTTAAGCTGCTAAAATGTAGAATAAAAGCTTCAGACAAAATCTTTAACAAGATGTCACATACTTATCTCCCCCTTTAAAGGGATGAGTAAGAGGAGTAACTTCACCACCATTTATCAAACAATTATTCCTATAAACCTTTCCTAATAAATGTTCACATTTTGCTGTCTAGTTCTCTTACCCTTTCAAGTGCCTACTTTATTTTTACAGCCCTTGAAAAGATTTAAAACAAAGGAGAGAGGAGAGAGAGTTCTTGCAGTAATAATCTGGCAAGCAAAGGCATCCAATTTTAATTATGTATAATCATGTTGTGCAACCACTGTACATAGCAGTGCCTGCCACCCTCCAATTGCAACGAGGCTACTCTGGTGCAGGTGACTTGAAGATTGCAGCCCAATATATGGCTTATCTTACTTACCGCTTGCATTAATTACCTTCACTTACTCTTCTGTCCTCCACCCTCATCAATAAAACTTGGACTTGAATGCACATTTCTGCTCAGAACACCTGCAATGCATTTGTAACTCTGCACTGGTTTTCAATCACTGCCTAGCCAACTACCTGTCAAAAGGTTGCATAAAAGAAAAATATACCAGCAGAGTTAATGGTACGCGAGGAGAGGCTGCTTTGCAAGACATTCTGCAGATGGGATTTCCTTAACGCTGCACACAGACTGGGCTTGCTGCTTCATAATCGCCAGGAACACCCCCCACATGCACTGTAGCCCCACTCCAAAGTGGCTTCCATATGGGCCATGCTGCTTAGTAGACACATTCTATGGGGCGGATTTCCACTTTCCAGTGCAGATGTTGGGATGTGGTGGGTGCTTCTTTGACCTGGAAGCGGTGGGTATGCATACATAAAATTCTTTCGCGCTGGCGCTGACCTAATACAGTATTACCTAGTATTACCTTATGCTAGGTAATACTATTCACCCATCAAGCCCTTTTACATAGGAACACAGGAAACTTTTTTATACAGAGTTAGGCCACTGGTCCTTCTTCTTCTTCTTCTTCTTTGGCGATCCCTCATAGCAAAGTAAGATTGCCTTCCATAAACACGGTTTTAACAGTGGGTCCCTAAGTGACTGTGGAGGCCAATTCTGGATCCACACGTCCTTCCACAGTGGGGACATAGGTTTCCGGGTGGGAGTTGATCATGGTGAGAGTTTGCCAAGCACATTTCCTCTTAGCACATTTCTCCCTTTCATCCTGAGTTCGAGCGTCTTCAAAGCCCATGACACCTTTGGTAAAGGCTGTTCTCCAATTGGAGCGCTTGCAGGCCAGTGTTTCCTGGTTGTCGGCGTTTATACTATATTTTTAAAGATTTGCCTTGGGAGTGTCTTTAAACCTCTTTTGTTGACCACCAGCATTATGCTTTCCATTTTTTAGTTCAGATTAGAGTAGTTGCTTTGGAAGACGATAATCTGCACCTCTAACTTGATATTGTCCATCTAACTTGATATTGTCTACACTGACTGGCAGCAGCTCTCCAAGAATTTCAAACAAGGGTCACTGCAAGATGCTGAGGAAAACTGAACCTGGGATCTTTTGCAGGCAAAAGAGTTGTTCTATATCGCTGAGCTGTTTTGAGTAATAATATTTGTCCACCAAGCCCTGTTGCACTCTTACTAGCAGCGACTCTCTGATCCTTTTAGCTGGAGATACATAGGGACACAGTACTGAGTCAGACCATTGGTCCTACACTGACTGACAGTGGATCTGCAGTGTATCAGGCAGGGGGATATTCCCAGCCCCACTTAGAGATGCTGGGGATTGAACCAAGGACCTGCATGCAGAGAAATGTTCTAGCATTCAACTATGGCCTTTCCCCTATGGGAAAATACAGTACTACCAATGAGGTTTCTTCTACAACAGCAGATGGCAAGGCTTCCTGGCCTCATCTGCCTTCCCTCCCAGGACACAAGTCTTTCTTAAGGAACCCCAGGGAAGGTGGGGGAAGAGCCCCCACTATGTAAGGGAGGGGGGAAACCTTGCTTTTCAACTTTTATTACTGATATATAGTTCAGAAGACTTATTTTTTATTTCCTGTGAGTAAGGAGAGTTTGGTAACTGAAAAAGTTGCCTCTTCCTCATTTGCACAGAAAAGCATGTGGTTAGATTCCTTAAAAAAGAAAACCAGTTGATTTTAATCATCTGTGTTTTGTTATATGATTACTCTGTTCCATTATGATTTTGGACATCTGTGCTGCATATTCAGTTTTGTTATGGCTTATGGTCAAACAATAAAACCTAAAGAAAATACATAAATAAAACAGCCAATCAGGTATGGGCATTCCTTGGTATCCCAGCTTCCAAATCTGGAACCGTAGGTTTAAAATTCTAAAACTGCCCTCAATCTGTTCAAGTCAATAAAGAGCAGCAAGTTACATTTGGAAAATCCCCTTTTTACTTCTCGCAGGAAAAAATAGGTTGCCAGTAAATGTTCTGAAAACATGTTCAAATGGGTGTTCTAAGTGCTTCCCTGGACTGCAGCCTAAAGCGTTAGAAGGTGAGGAAAGGTATTTATCCCTAACAAGTCCACGATTTTAAGAAAGTTTTTTTATTCATTGAGAAAGAAACGACACTGGACATGTTGGCAGGGCAAGACGCTTGCTTAAAATAATGGGGGAACAAAAGCAGAATAGTGGATATTTTGGCTCCAGGCTAGGAAATTGTTAAGTGTGCTATGGGCTTGCAGGCTTCCTTCTTTTCTGATATGAAAAATTCCCTTTCCTTCCCTTTATAGCACTAACCAAGAAGTTGCAGAGTTGTGCTTTCACCAATCATATTTTCAAGCCAGAATATGAAACTGAAGTTTGAAACATTGCATGCTGTTGATCACAGAAGTGATTCTGATACTGCTTAAAATGCCATAGCATTTTTAGGAACAGCAACCAGTTTGTGACAGCGCCCACAACACTTTATCAAAATTCCAGAGGCGTTCACCAGTCCCCAAAGATTAGGGACCTCTGAAAAGATGTGAGTGAAGAAACGGTTTTGAGCCACATTTAATCCATCCACCTAGAACAGTCTTTCTCCCACAAAAAAACTAAAAACAAACTCCTCTTGTCTTTCAGGGGTGGATTACAAGACATGAAGGGTCTGTGCTGAACTATATCCTGAATCCTATGCATTCCTGACTCATAAATCATATTTTCCACTCTGTCAAGATTCCCATAAACAGGCATTTCCACTGAAAGGCCACCACAAGCAAAGCCTCCCTCTCTGACATCTAGCACATCATGCCATGCTTCTAAAAGTACGGATTTACTCTCGCCCTTTCTTGAATGCTACAGAGTCCAAGGCAGCCTTTGCAGAGTCTGTTTCTGCAGCTAGTGCAGAATGCTGAACATTTTTGGGCCAGCTCTCTCATTTGAGAGCATTTTACATAAAATGTATCAAACCCAAACTTAAACTACATGTATATTTAAAAAAGTTTTGTTACACTGGCCTTTAGCCTTGCCTTTTCCCTCTATGCTCATTTCCCTATAGTTTGGAAAGGCACTCTTAAATTCACACTCCGCTTGACCCAAGGAATGTGGAAGGAGTAGAAGCTGAAGTAAGCAAATAGCAACATCCTTGACCGAAAGAACAATCGGTTCCCTCACGAAAAATACCTGTTGACTCTGCAAACCAAGAGTGCCTGGATTACCCTGTACTAAGAGGGAACTCATTCTCTGAGTGCCAGGGTGGATAAAAATCAATGATTTTTTTAAAAAATCAAAAAAATCAGATTTTTTTTATTTAAATCGGATTTCTTTGATTTAAATCGGATTTTTTTTTATTTAAATCAGATTTTTAAAATAAAATGCTTTTGGAGGAAAAATCTTTCTAAATATAGTCTTCTATTTAAGTTACATTGTAGTCCAAAGGCTATTCATCAGGAAATAAGGATTTGTTTTAAGTTTATCAAGTGTGCTAAAACTCAGTCTAAGTTTTTTTTTTTTAATGTTTAACCACATCAGTTAACAAACATGGATACATATGCTATCATGTTATTGTTTTAGTTAAATAAATTGTTTAAATGGTTATTAAGGAAATGATTATTTTTCTCCTTCCAATAAAGTACAGCAGAAAAGTTGTTCAAATATAAACAGTTAACTTATTAAACCTCACCATAATTTCATAATTATCTGTCTATGCATTTCTAGTAGTAAAACCAAATCAGTAATTTTTGATATAAGTGTAAAAACTACTCTGAAAATTTATTATTCCAAAAATGAAACCTTCATATGGTTGTAAATATTAAGATTATACCAGCAAGAATGTGTCTTTCTGTAAAAAAAATATTTAAATAAAGTCTTACTGACTAGTGATTTAAATCAAGCCTTACTGACTAGTGATTTAAATCGTGATTTAAATCAATTTGATTTAAATCAAATCCACCCTGCTGAGTGCTGATCGTTAATGTGGTTGAAAATGGTACGTTCCATGCACAACAGGAAAGCAGCAGTCGACTTGTGGAAACGGCAATGGCCACAGACTGCCAAATGATTGTTGCAGAGAGGGGAAGGTGGACTATATTGGAGGATGCTGGAAGGAGAACCACAGCGCTTCTCACTGTGACGTTTTGTTCTAGACCCCACTTGCAAACAGTGACTTATGAATATTGTACTCACCACATAAATCAGGAACTGCCAGCTAACTAAATCATTCTGTATCCTTCTTGCCGTGACTTCCTGGGTAACGCGTGGAGCAAATGTCACCACCAAAAATGTTCCTGCAATCGTCACAGTTCCACCTTTCAAAATAAATACATGTAGACAAACATGTTATTATTATTACAAAACATGCAACTGGAAGTATCCAGAACAACCTTCTAAACAGCAGCAGTTTGATCAAATTTAGGAGACTATGATTATGCACAAGCTCCATTTATCTCCTATGACCTGGTCACATTCCAACCCTAGAGGCAGCACAATTCTATGCATGTCTACTCAGAAGAATGGCCCACCAAGTTCAATGGACTTTACTCCCAGGACTGCAGAAATGGGAGCATTTGTTTTCCTGACTATGATTCGGCTACATATATGTCCAAACTGTCTTAGGCAGTTTTACTCAAATTGCTCCCCAAGGTTACCTATGATATACCAAGTAATATAATCAATCAATATAATATAAATGTCCCTTTACCTTTACCTATAATCAATGAACTTCCCTTCCCTCTAATTTGGTGGTCTTTCCATTCTGCTTTGTGTTTTTGATTTTTGTTGCTTGCATGTTAACTTTATTTCAGAACACAATTCCATAGAATCATAGAATTGTAGAGTTGGAAGGAACCTTAAGGGTTATGTAGCCCAACCCTCAGCAATGCAGGAATCCTGTCCACAGCCATCCCTGGGTGGGCTCGAACCACCAACCTTCTGCTTAACAGCAAGACACACTGACCCATTGACCCATCCTCCTTCTGACATGCTGGTAGTCTCATTGTCCAGTATTTGTATCTACCTGGTGCAAACTGGTTAGCATCATCTGGAATGCTAACCCTCTGTCATAATACTGCTTCTAGACGCCAGGATGATGTGAAACATGGACACACGCCAGGCCAGGTATCTTAATTGTGGGCTGGGGGTCATTCGGATTTGGGGGAAAGTAAATATCCCTGAAATCAAGGATGCAACCACATATGTAGCCGTTGTTTGAATGCAGAGCTGGTAGCTGCATAGCACAGCTCTGATGCCTTGGGATAGTTATATTGCCCTCCTACCTCTCACCACTAATAGCTACTGCTCCTGGAAGTAGCCAGAACTCTTCCTTAAGCCTGAGGACTCCGGGGATTTCCCCAGGCAGCAAGACGTACGCACAGAGAAGAAGAGTTTGGATTTGATATCCCGCTTTATCACTACCCGAAGGAGTCACAAAGCAGTTAACATTCTCCTTTCCCTTCCTCCCCCACAACAAACACTCTGTGAGGTGAGTGGGGCTGAGAGACTTCAGAGAAGTGTGACTAGCCCAAGGTCACCCAGCAGCTGCATGTGGAGGAGCGGGGAATCAAACCCAGCTCACCAGATTACGAGTCTACCACTCTTAACCACTACACCACACTGGCTCTCTTCAGAAGGCACTCTGATATCTCAAGATCACTTCCAAGGGAAGCGGGGAGCAGTGTGAAAATTAATGATCGCAGCACAGGAAACTGAGGAATTCTGCTCCCCTTCCTTCAGTAGCAGTTTCTTTCTTTACAGCACTCGTGGAAGGGCTGTGTGGTAACTGCATTCATGCAAAAGAGGATGTGGGCTTGTGACAGAGTGTTCTTGAACGTGCAAGTGCATACAGACATGTGCTTTTCTTCATGAGTATGTCTTGTGTTCTTCGGTGCTGCCAAATGCCAATTTTAAATTGGTCTATGTGGTTTCTAGGCTGCTTTTTAATTTTATTTTAGAGGTCCCATCCCATAAAAATAAAATAAAACAAATCAATAAATCAATGTGGAACGTGAGTTTCTGGGGCACAGACTACTGCATAGAACATCAATGGGACATAAGAGCACACTCGCAATTTAGAGGTGGGGGGGGAACAATCCCCACAGTGTTCTATATTTATGTATTTGCACAAACCTCCCAACAATCACCGTATCTGCCATGGTACAGCTAACTCCAATGGAATGCAGCAACACTGTTAAAAAACCTCCATGGCGAAGACAAACTCGCAGAAATAAAACAAATCAGCCCAGAACTCTAGTTAAAGCATTGTGCAGCGTACAAGACTGAAGGGGAACATGATCAGCTGAGGGATGAATTCTCCGAGTATCACTTGGACCAAATAACTAAATATTATAGGGCTATTGGAGCAGCAATGAATTTCTTTCTCCAAACGCCCACAACAGCTGTGCAATTACAATCATTACACTAACAGCCTGCATCATCTGCTTGCTTATTTGCGCAGGGAGCCCAGTCATCCCCTTCATTTTGCACGAATGACAGGCACTCCAAACAAGATAGACGTTCCCACACAGATAGCACTTCTGCGTAGGAAAAAAGTATGCAAATCGTCGCTAGGGATGGGTGAATTCTGTCAGTTTTGGTTATTCCCTGTTTCCTGTTTTTCTAATCTCAAATTCAGTTCTCCACATACTAGTTCACAATTAAAACAAAAACCAGCCTCATGAAAACCCACCGGCCTTTTAGTGTAAATATCCCCTACTATACACAATTTTTGTCTAACATACACATTTTTTTGGAAAGCAGTTATCTGCAATGTAGTGCATTTTGTATGTTATTTTCACTAATATATATCATATAGAGGTCAAGCTTGGTCGTAAACTGATCTGGCTGGTTTGAGCCCTCCACACCAACGAATTACCTGTGTGGCACTTGTTCACAAGCAGTTGATGGGAAGACCTTGTCTAACAGCAAGTGGACAGGTAACACTGCTAGACATTGCTACGGAATTTGAAATTGATCCTTCATCCACCAAACTCCCAGTTAGAGAGCCTCTTGCTTCACTGGGTGACAATGTCATAAGGGATCTGTCGACTGATCAAGCATATGGGTACTGGATCATACAGGCCATAAGGAAGGGAAACCTTCCCATGGATTTGGCCCTTCTTGAAATTGGTCCAGTGAGCCATTCAAGGTGGTTAACAACAGCAAACAGGTTTTGCTGCATATGGGTTTCAAAGCATGGCTTTAAAGGCAAATCCCTCAACAACTTAAAGACTGTTAATGGAATACATCATTTGTGTGTAGTACCCCTGCTGGTTCAACATCAAACACTCCTTGAGTAGAAGGCCCACACCACTTCTTGTTTCAGCTGTGGCGAGTTAGGCTGCAAAAGAAGGCTGTGGTAGATGCTGTTTTGATAACTGCCTGGTGCTCAGAATGGTCTGCATTCAGTGAAATAATCCATACACTCTCATGCTCCCATGACAATGAGGAAAGGAGAGTTGGTATCCAAAAGATCATTGACCTGGGGGGCAGAGATGATGAAACACTGGGAGATCTTTCTGTATGTCTAGAAAGACACCTTCCGTCAGCACCAGTGCTTTGTCCCTGTTGGAGCTGATAGACTGGTCTAACAGGATATAAGAACCTCCTTTGACATGTAAATTTACAACAGAGGAAGTAGAGAAGTTCATTGATGAGCCCATGCAAATTCCAGTGTCCCTATCATGTTCAGTCTATAGAGAGGTGTGTGAAACAAGTTGCAGAGGCAACGGCCAGGGTGTATGGACATAAGAAATGTGAGGGCTAAATCAGGCCAAGAAGCAAGTCGGAAGCTGGTGTCCAAGAGCAAATCAAAGCAAGACTTAATGAAACTTATTTAAATTTCTCATTAACTGATGTCATTAGTTTCTAATGTTGTTTTATGATTACAGTGTATCCTTAGTAGCATGTGCTTTATGCAGAGAAACTAAAAAATTTATAGCATTACCCAACCTTTTCAGAAGGTAAAATTAAATTTTTTTGGTTTTCCAAGAGTAGTTGATGTGCTTTTTAATCAAATGAAGATTTGCCATGCTAAATGTTGTTCAGTCACAAAAATAATAGCATATTTCAATTCCTCACACCCCAAAACATATTTTTAAGACCCCTCACTGAATAAATTTGCAAAAAACAAGTTTCAACCCTTGAAATGACATGCCCCATTGTGGTAGACTCATCCATAATCTTAGCGGAGAAAAAGACCAGAATGGGCTGACTTGTCTGCCCAGCTGGTTTCCTGAATTTGGTGTCAAAGCTTTTTGTTGGGTGAAGGTTAGTGAGGGAAAACAATACTTTTCCCAGGAATACATCCTAGTGTTCTGGTTGAGTTTTAGAGCACACGAACAGAACTATGACTATGGACAGCTGCTGTGGGAATAACCATTGTGACAAAGTTTGAGAATCACAGTCATCTCAAATATGTCAACAACATTTATGTAGCAATTGGCCAGAGTAATCTCAAATGCCAAAAATAGCTATAGACCGATTGTCTTACATAAAGCAACCAAAATATCTGCTGGAACTAGTCACATATCTAATAAACGAACCGTAGAGCAAGGCAGATTTAATTTGCAAAAATGTTTTTGAGGCAGACATAAAGTCCAATGTTTTGTGCAACTGAGATCATGTGTGCCAGCAAAACATTGCTGAAATGCTCTTGTAAATAACAAAATTAGTATAAAAGGAACAAACAGTTACTATTTTTTAATGTTATAAAAAAGAGCTTGTGTGCAAATATCAACATTAAAAGAGCTGTGAGCAGAATGATCAAGCAGTTAGATCATGTCTTGTTTTTGACAGGACTCCTACTGTTGTCAAATATATCAAAATATGTAAAATATTGAAGTATTATCTCCCGATTTAAAAACTGGAAGCAAAAATATGAGCATAAACAGAAAATGCCCATTTAATTGATATTTATTATGTTGTCGTTTTTACAATGACATACGTCGGGTTTTCATCTCTCCGGTTATACAAAATTCCTCAAATGAATTCCTATCTCTCAAACACCTTGTAGAAGACACGGACCCTGAGATTACGCTGAAAGTAGCCAAATACTGTGCAGCAGCCATAAAGCTCAGAGAACAAGCGGTGTTACCAATCTGAATAGGCCCCAAATGGCAATTTTTAGGCCATATTTTAGTGCCACAATTTTAATTCATACATTTTAAACGTTGCTGTCTACGTATACATATGTGTACTACTGCTGTTATGTAAATTTCAATGTATTATTTTTGTATTATTGATTTAATAAGCTGGTCTGTGACCGTAAGAATAAATTCATTCATTCATTTAATTGATACGGATAAAAGTCTACCTAGGACAGCTCAGTCAAGAAGGAGACTCATAATCTCAGGGTCGTGGGTTTGAGCCCCACATTGGGAGAAAGATTCCTGCATTGCAGGGGGTTGGACTAGATGACCCTTGTGGTCCCTTCCAATTCTACAATTGTATGAGTTTATGATTGGAACAGGAAGAAAACTTACCAGAAAAAAAAATAGATTCAATGGACTTTGGGATTTAAAATCCAGGCTTACTTAACATTTTTTGGAGCAAAACTGGATGACCCTGCCTATTATTAAACCTATTTTAAAATAAGCATATTTATCTTCAGCTGACAAATGTTGGGGGCACAAACATATTTTGCTATTAATGCACATTGTTAAAATTATGTTGAGGGTTGCTAAAAGATGTGTGTTTGAAAAGCAGCGTTATTTCCCCTATCAAAACAGCACTCCAAGTATTAGACTGGCAGCAAGCATTTACTTACCTAATATACCTTCGGATCTCATGTACTCTTTTAGGAATAAGACAGAAATAACTGCACTACCTGGGGAACAAATAGTCACTGTTAAATGTTACATAATAAGAGAATATATTAAATGTGATGAAGTCGCCTGTGATAACATTGCTTAACAATAATAACAAGAAAAGAACCCATTTGCCTCCACATCAGCAATATAATCCTGGCAAATCCTGGTGCTGGAACTAGACTCCTAGTTTACTTCCACACACTAAAAAATAAATAAATCCCATGGTAAACTGGCTACAATCCAAGAGACAGGGCTTGTGAAAGGAGTGCTCTGCACAGCACATCCCTCAAACACTGTTATTTGGGGGCTCTTAAACTGCCACCAATACTACCCATTTCTCCTTGTGTATACATAACTTGGGCACCATCCTGGCAACAAATGGTTGTGGAGTTTCAACATGGCTTTACAAGCTTTGATACGTGCCATTTGCGCCATGATTTCTGCTTCTTTCCAACTCTAATCCCTGCCATACATGGACAGGGGCATTGTGGTTCCCATTGCTCAATAGAATTTAATTCCCTTTTATTGTGGTCACACCACAAGAACATTCTTATGAGACCTTGTTAGGTGGTACACATAGGTGGTACATATACGCGTCACAACAGGGATGTGAATTACGTACCATGGGAAGTTCCTTTCGGGCAGTATCTCAGCCCCACAGAGACTTGCTTAATTTACAAATGCAGCAAAATGAAGTGGTTAAAATCCTGAAGTAGTACGAATAAACAGCACAGACAAATATCCCGGTGCAACCCACTACCCAATGGGCTTGCGTTGTATTTGTAGCGAGTTTTTTGTCTAATGGAACATTTAAAAAAGTTTGTGCTGTTCTCAAAAAAATAAAAGTAAGTCTAGCATATTCCCATTCTGTCAATGACCCATAGAAACAGCCAATGAAGAAAATGGCATTTGCAGCAGAAAACTCACATATGGTTCTTCCAAGCATTGCAAAACATTTGTTAAAATCAGTGTCCTGTTTCAAATGCTGTCAAGGGATTAAAAAGAGATAAACAGCAGTGTGTACACTTGCTTCATCAGCAGGAAACCTCTCCCTGAGGACACATAACTTTCTTCTCCCTAGAAATAATTTAATTGCTATAACGAGCTACTGGGGGCTGTATAAATTATGACGAGGATAATAATAGCAAAGGTCTTTTAAAAAAGGAGTTATTTGAAATGCACTTAAGAAACCTATCAACTTAAGATTACCATTTCATGTGAAATATTAGGATGACAGCTTTCGTGAGCAGAAAGTGCTAGTATCCAAGCAACATCTTGTAAAACTGCAGCTCTCTGACTGAAAAATAGCGTGTGTGTGTTGAGGCAGGGGGAAACGAACCCACTTAGAATATAAATTACGGTACTTCTCTCAATGATGCCTCATGGTGGTAGACTTCTGTCTCACTGGTACCACTTCAGACTGTGGTTGGGGAGGGATGGAGATCACATGACTGAATGCTCTGGTATGAAAAACAGCCCCCACACTGGGAGAAAGGGACAAACTTTCCCCCTGAAATTCTTATACTCTGTGTGGAAAAACCAGGCCTGAAACTGACGCTGGGTCTTTCAAATGTCTCCAAGGTACCGAGACAGTTGCTATAACGATTATCTGACACAGGGTTTGTTTGCTCAAGCATTTTTATCCCCGACACAAAAAGTACCCTGTGCTGAATTGCAGCTACTTCAGTCTATTTGGAGCCAGTCATTTGCACCCCGTTGCCATGCAGTGCTTTGACTTAACTGTGACATAGCAAAAAGCAGAATTTGGCTTGGTACAGGCTGAAGCAGTCAGATATCAGCCCAGAATTGGCTTTTTCCACAGCTGTCACAGCTGGAAATAGTCATGAGAACTCACCTTCATTAATGACACCAATGACGTCCGAAAAGGTACTATTCAGACACAAGAGGAAGCTATCAGCAGACTTTGGGAAATCTTAATGTATGTAAGTATGCAGCATATATTTAAGGGGGGGGGGAAACCCTACAGATGGTAGTGGTGAACTCAAAACAGCCCCATGAGGATGACGCATGCTCAGTAGAAATGCTGTTCAACTTGGGGAGGGGGGAGTCAGAAAGCTGAGGGTTAAAGGAAATGGAATATCCTGGCAAAGGGCATGACTGGATAGAATCATGAATAGGCAAATTACACTTTTTTGTTGTGGGTGCCACTTGTTTCTAACAGGCCTATCAATATTTTTATGCCATATGCAGTCATCATAGAATGGAAAGTCCATGCAATTGAATCCCATAATGCCACCCAAATAGCCAGTTTTCATAATGTCAGTACAAAGCTATACAAACAGAACAGGTATGGGGCACCTGCAGCCCTTCAAATCATCCCTGACCATTGGCCATGTTGGCTGGGGATGGTGGGAGTTGTAGCGCAAAACATCTGGAAAGCACCATATTGGGGAAAGCTGTTCTGTCCCATGATCCAGTATCCTCATACAACAGGAACTTGGAATCCAAGTCAATGTTACAATATTAAAAAGCACAGGGATTTTATAGCACATCCCTTCCACTGGAATACCTCCTTTTCTAGCAACTCTCTCTCCAAGGATCCCTCTTATATGTCTCTTAACATTCCTTAACCATTTGTGCAATTATCTCAAATAATTTAAAGAAAAATCTCGAAGGATGTCACAGAGGAAAGGTGGGAGGAACCAGCTGGGGAACCACCAAGGGACAAAGGCTCAAATCCCAGGGAGTGGTGGCGGGACAACAATGAGTGCTCAGAGGGAGAAGACTGGGAAGAGGAGGTGTTGGGAGATGAAGACGTAACAGGGCTTAGTGAGCTGAGAGAATCTGTGGCAGAGAGAAGAAGTCCAGGCTCAGAAGCAGAAGCTGAAGCTGAAGCAAGAAAGTTGGAGGGAGGCAGCCAAGAGGCAGGAATGAGTCGGACTGGTGAAAAGTCACGAGGGTTTCCCCCTCCTGCCCTCCCACCTTGACTCCCAGAACCAGAAGAGGCATGAAAAAGGCGGAGGAGAGCTTGGCTGCACACAGGCATAGTCTCTGATTGCTTGGAAAAAAACTCTGGAGAGGAGGAGACTTAAGGCAGCTGTGGGGAGGTGGAGACTGTCAGTCTCGGCAACTGATTCATGAGGTAAGACCTACCACGGATGAGCTGCTTTGCTCATTAGACCTGACACTCAGCTGAGCCTGTGAAGTTGTGTTTTTGGTAATAAAGAGTTAACCCCAACTTTGAACTGTGCGAGTTGCTTCTGGCTCGTTCTTTGACAATGAATAAGGGATGGGGTCGGGGGTCGGGTAATCTTACCTATGACAGCCACATTTCCTAATGGAGCAATGAGCATGACTGAAGCAAATCCGTAGGCGGCGAAATTCCCAATTTCTCCAGTCCCCATGAGTATAATGCCGAACCACCAAAGCTTGCTTCTGTAAAAGGGCTTCTGACTGCCTTGACGCATGAGTCGAAGATGACAGTATTTCTAAAAGTTAGATATGATGGAGAACATGGGAATGAAAGACATGGGTTTGCATGCATGTAACAGACATTGTACTTGACATCAATATGGCATTGCTGAAGCTTTGTGCATCCTGCTATCAGTGCTGAAGAAATTATATAAATCTCCAGTCCCTAAATAAACACTCCTGGAATAAAAATGACAGCATGAGCTGAAGTTAGCATTCTGTGTAGGTGGTTTGCAATGCCTGACTTTGGAGCTACTTTCAAAATAATGAATTTTTCAGAAAACTCTTCGAATTCTTAGGAATGTCCAGGTGTCAACGCCAAGAAACCAAAAAGAATGAAAGACCCAGCCAGGTGCCAGTCTGAATAAAACTGATAAGACATTAGCTTCACTTAAGTGGGGAAGGGGGGAAGCTGCATGTAACCAGAAATACAAAGAGACCACCAAATGACCAAAATTAAGATTTGATTTCTTTGGCAGCAAGCTCTAAATGGAATTATTTAGATTTGTATTTAGATCTGGACAGAGGAAACTCGGTTCACACAATCAGTAATTAGGACTGTCTGTGATTCGTTGAGGGTTTCTCCAGACTTTCTTTCCAAGCACAGTCCAGGATTAAAAGCTCCATATCGGAGCAATTCTTTCTTTTGCCCTGGGGCTTTCCTTGCGAAAATCTACTCTTTAAAGCTCAATCAGAGGAAACATCCATCCGCAGAAAACCTGAATTGGCATTTGCTCCAATGCAGCTTTAAAGAGTGGGTTTTCACAGGGAAAGCTTGGGGCAAAAACAAAAACCACCCCAAATTGATCAGACACAGAGCTTTTAAGTGTGGACCTGTGCCTGCAAAGAGTGGGGCAAAAGGTAAGTCTGGATAAGCTCTGAGATAGTGCTTTCAAAAATTATATTACTCATGAAAAGCAATAATCAGCTACTATACTAAACTGCTACAGAAGGGGCACAGCTTCTTGACGGACACAGTGGACCTCATGCAGTTCTCTGTTTTGCCCTCCATTTCATACACATACCTGGCCCTAAATGGGCAGAATGATGGCATCATGAGAACACACCTTGTCAGTGGTGGCGCCCCACTTGTGGAATGCTCTCCACAAGGAGACATGTCCTGAGACATTTTTTTTGTTTCTGCATTGCAAGATTTGTTTCTGCATTGCAAAAGATTTCTGCATTGCAAGGACTTGAGATGGCCCTTGTCTTCCCTTCCAACCTGACAATTCTATGTTTTGTGGCCTCTTTTAGTGGTGCAGGATCTGTAAGACCTGACTTATATTTGCATACATGTGCTTTTTAGGCTTTTATTGGTTGTGTTTTGTTATAATTGGTTATAGTGTTTATACTATTTTGGTAAGTTGCTTTGGGTCGCCTTGGTGAGGAATGCAGCATAACAACAACAACAATCTGAACACTGTAAAGAGAGGGGATGGTGGCAATACGAAAAGCTGCTTTCAAATGGTAGAGCGATTAAGCCAAGCGCTCGCATACAGAATCAATTTCCATTGGCTTCCACATGGGAGCTGTAACATTCAAATTGGTAGTCAAAAGATCTTTACAGTGGGACAAGGATTACTGAGTGCGTGGTGAGCATTGATTTCATGGAAGGGTGGTAATCCGATCACTGCTCTGCGCGGCAAGCCAATGCTCAGCTCACTTTCAGACGTTTTGTCTTAATATGGGCAAACTATAGGGACCGAAGAGAAGGAAATGTGGCAACTGTTAAGGAGGGACAGGGATGTGGCTCTTGTTTATACGGAAATTTGATATGGTGGCTCCTATGCTTTTGCCTAGCATACAAAAAAAACCCCAAATAAATCACAATACTAAATACGATTCGCAGGAAGAAGGTTGAAAATAAGTTGTGTAGTCAAATATCAATGCATTAAATATAAAAGTCGCAGAACTTTAAGTGTGCTTTTATGTCTGAACAGAGAAATAAAACTCAAAGCATATTGCAAGGTAATCAGTAGCTCAGTGCTGTGTTATGAAAGTGCGCTATTAACCAACATTAAATATTATGGCTGAAAGCTTGTGCACACAGTTTGCTGCTTAGATCTCATTACAGCCCACCATACAAAGGAGATTTTTCATACCTGCAGATTCAAAGAGATGCTAATGAGAATGTTTCCTGCGATTGCCAACAAGACGCCTAAGAGCAAAGTCTGCAGAAACAAAACATTTGTGTACAGTAATACAGATAATTAGTGGAACAGCAGGCAAATATGCACACAGTTTCGTTTATTTATAAAATAACTTGCTGGGTATTGGGGTTGCAATACTTCCTGCTCTTTCAAGGGTAGGGCTGAGCTACGTTGCCTGCTATTTACAAACACTCTTCTGTATCCTAACAGCAGAGCCTAAATGGTAAAAGTACCCGAGACATTTTGAATATTCATCTAATACAGTATACATCTTGCATACCAGCTCCCCAATTTCCCCATCTTGCCCACGAAGAAAATGATTGAAAAAGAGGAAAACAGACTGAGAATCCTAAGGAGCTGCTAACATTGATTCCCACCCCACGCCCGAATCATACAGAAAGTAGAATTGGTTGTTCTTGTTGTGTAAATAAAAAAATAGTCATGCAAGATAATGCCAACATACTGGAACAGTTCAGCAATGGAACCAACTGGGGTGTGTTCCTCTCTCATTGGAAGCTCCCCATTGGCTAGGTCTTCTCAGAGGTGCTTCCCCATTTGTAGAATTCCCTCCCTGGTGAGATGTGTCTTCTTCCCTCATTACTAACTTTCAGGAGGGATTTTAAAACATTCTTGTTAACCCCCAGGTATTCAGTGGCTGAAAGATACAGCTCCTAGCAACTTGAAATTATTGGGTGTGAAAATCTGTGACTGTTTCACATATTTTTATTTGCTTTAAGTATTTTCTTTTTTAAAATGATTTTTAATTGTATTATTTTATCTGTGGTTTGCCACCCTGGACTCCTTTGGGAGAAAGTGCAGGATGTGAATTCAATAAGTAAAAGAGTTCTGGATTTCTAGCGAATACTAAAACGAAAAATAATATAAATTATGCAAATCTGACTAAAAGTATGCAAAACCAGCGTAAGCTTAAGATTCTGAATCAACTTGGCAAAACACAGTGTTCTCTCTATAGAATTTTATTATCTCATCAATTACTTTATTGCCAAAGGAAAACGCACAGTTTTCATAACTGTATACAAATCTGTCCCAGATATTGCTTTCTCAAAGAAATATATAAAGGACAGTATATAACAACATGTAGAAAGTTTTCAATTTGGTTTAAAGTACAAGGAGAGATACATTCAAAGTACAGTCGTACCTTGGCTGCTGAATGCCTTGGAACTCGTACGTTTCGGCTCTCGAATGATCGAAAACCAGAAGTGAGTGTTTTGGTTTTCAAACAATTTTTGGAAGCCGAACGTCTGGCACAGCTTCCGATTGGTTGCAGGACGCTCCTGCAACTGTACGGCACATTTCTATACCTTCCTTCTAATGCAGCTTAAGGCAACTGATCTAACCAGGGTGTTTTGTAACAGCCATCCTCTCGCTCTCTTTCTCGTAAGTCCTTAAAATCACAAGGCAGCAGAGTAATGTAAGGGAAATATTTATACAATGGTGCTACTTTAGATGCTGATACACTATAGTTACTCTGTCCATCTGAAGAGATGCGTTAGACAACCTCTGCTTCAAGAGGGTGGGTTGTGTGTTTTTTTAGCATGCTCCATTCCTAAACTTCTAACATACTGTTCAGATAAACTTAGCTTCACTGCTTAAGGTTGAAACAAAACCTTTCCAAGATCGACTGCTCATTTCCTAAGGCTACTCAAAGAAGCTCCCTAAAGATAGTTTTATAGCCAAAGGTTCTATAGCAATAGGGATGAAGAACCAGAGAAAGGGCATGACTCAATGAAATCACTTACAGCATTTTGTTTCAGATCCCACTTGTTTCTCACCAACAGCACACTCAATATTTTTATGCTATATGCGGTCATCAAAAAAACTAAAAAAACATGCCGTTGACTCTCACGATGTTACCCAAATAGCCACATTTCCATAATGTCAATACAAAGTGATATAGATAGCGCAGGCATGGGAAACCTGTGGCCTTCCAAATCTTGTTGAACTACAGTTCCCATCATCCTGAGCGATTGGCCATGAGGCTGTGGCTATTGAAAGCTGGAGGCCAACAACATCTAGAGAGCCACAGGTTTTCCACTCCTGGCATGGCAGTGTAACAGGCCTTTCTCATCACGCCAACATTATACATATACACAAGAGATGATTTAGGCAGTATATATCCTACTGCTCAGATATGCTTCCAGCCTGATGGAAGAGACACTGCCTGGCTGCCACAGGATAAACCCAGTAGGCTCTGATGTAATGGATAGGGTCTACCAGTTCAGTGCAGCTGAGCCTACACTCCAGATGAACGTCAGTCCACGATGGTGTGCCACTGGACAGTACTGGAATCAGAATTGGCTGTACAATCCAAGAATGGTTCACTTGTCATGGAAGTGACCCCCAAGAAAAGGTACATTCTCCTTTGAGACCACATCACACCAGTGACACAGGAAACTTGCTACTTTGGGGTTTTAATCCTGTTATGGATATTTATTTCTGCTGGCGGAAATGGGCTTAAGCATGACCAAATATGAAGGCACTTCTAGAGAGAATATCAAGGTTCTGTGCTAAATATCTGTGTTCTGTCACACTTCCTAGACTCCTAACTATATTTCAAAAGCAACAGATCAGTTTAAATCCAAGCACCACCTAAAAGGAAAAACAACAACAACCCTGGATTAATTCCAGCTTTAGTTTTGCATTGCTTAAGTCCTCCAGCTTTTGCTGAATATAAGGTACCTTACTAGATTTGACACGTAAAAATATCAAGGCTGAAACCTTTCTGAAAGAACCATTCAGATATTTTATAGAAGTTGGCTTGAACTAAACCAAGGTTAGAATATTTGAAATGCCCAGGGTGAAAGTTTTATATAGCTGTGTTAACTGCTGGATTTGTATATTTATTTATCAATCCACAAGATCTACTTATATCCAATGATACTTGGAACAGACCCACTGAAATCAATCAACTGGAGTGATTTCCGTTTCAATGGGTCTACTCTGAGTATTACTAATGTTGAAGATAGATAACAGAAGATCACCTATAGATAACAAAGCAACAGCAAACAAGAAAAATTTAGGGCAGTACCATGCTGTGTTATCATAGAAAGAGAAACACCTCATCAGGTGTGGTTTGGTTAAGACCACAACATCATTTTCAAGAATAAAAAGGGCAAGGCACCTAAAAAAGCTTATGTAATCAATAGCGGCACCTTTGAGGATCATGGAAGATAAATAATAAATACACACATAATAAGATCTGGTGTAATAAATATTGCAATTAAGCTTTCGCACGAATTCTTTACAAATAATCTGAGATCTAAAGGGAGGTTGTTTCTTGTTTCTGCTTTGCATTAACAGAAATACCAACGGGATAATGTATGTATACTAAATGCAAGCGTTTCCTAGCTCCTCTGGCAACACAATAGTCACCAAATGTGCATTTAAACAACCTCTCTAGACCATCACAAAAAAAATTATTTCATGTATATTACACCCCATCCCAATGGACTGAAGTTCAGAATAATAACATATGTCACAATAATTACAAAGGAACAATAAAAACAAGATAAAGCCAAGAAGATAAAATGCCAATTTCGATTTAAAAAATAATACTGTGGGCATAATCCAGCCAAATTTAAGTACATTTACATCCTGCTGATTTTAATGAGCAAGGGTTAAGCATGTGCTGAACTCCCATTCAAAGCAATGTGACCTCAACCTGGGTGGAACTAGATCTCAGATTTTTGATAAGTCCCCAAGATGGAGGGGTTAGCCATCAAAAAACTTCTCTCTTGGAGCCATTGTTCACATTTTGGGTCCAGAGAAAGTTGATCTCAAAAAGCTAATGCTGTTTACTCACATTCTACAGTTTGATTAGCATTTGGTAATAATCCAAGGCTCTACTGTCCTAAGAATTACTGAAGGCTTAACTAGACATTACTGAGTAGACGTAGCTATGGCCAACCACATCGTTCCCATGCATCTCCATGGTAACACCCAGTAAAACAAAAGTGGTGTGACCTGACATCATAACACTCAACATTTCCCCCACCTCAGCTCACTGTCTGCCCCTTGCAAGAAAACGGGGAACACTTTGCGATGATACCACATCATGTGTTTCATTTACTAAACATTTCTGGAGGAGACAGCTGCCATACGCTGCCACTGTCACCTCCTTGCATCTACTTTATGCTGTTAGGGTGGCAAAACCACCTTTGCCTGGGGAACGAAGAGGATAAATGTTTTTCTCATTGGTTACGTCATTTTAAACTAAGTCATTGCCTCAGGGAAGGGCTGCAGCTCAGTGGTAGAAGGCCTGCCTTGCAAGCGGAACATTACCATCCATAGAAAGGGAAGGTGAGGATATGTTCTTTGCCTTCCTGCACTCTTTCCCACAATTCCACAGGGCGCAACATCTGACATCACTGGTTCCACATTTTGGGCATTCCTATTGCCCCACAGAAAAGCTACCACAGCCACCCTGATGTTGAAACATTTCCACTAGCCAAATTGCTCTCTGAAAACAGCCTCTGGTTGTTTCTGGTGTCCCAGTGGTTGGTTGGTTCGCACACTTAACGCACCCCTCATCCAAAGAGTTTATGGTTCTCCTTTGCCCTATAGCAGGGGTGGCCAACTTCCAAGAGACTGCGAGCGATCTACCCACAGAGTTAAAAACTGGCAGTTATCTACCCCCTTTTTGGGGGGTTCAAGTTGTTGAGCTTTTTTTTAGGGAGGAGAAAGGCCCCGTTTTGGGGAGGTGCAGGGCTAAAATGTTGACTTTTTTTAGGGGAGCCAGTGATCTACCGGTAGATCACAATCTACCTGTTGGACATGCCTGCCCTATAGCATCGTCACAACCACCTCTCTGATGTAAGAGTCCTGTATATAACGTTGACTATACATTTATGGTGCTGAGTGCAAAGAGAGGGAGAAAACGAGGCTTTCTTGCAGTAGGGAATTGCGGAGGTCTTGTTGTTGTCTTACTGGCCAACATTAAACATCTATCGGTGTGCCAGATGCACAATTCTGGCCCTAAAAGTCTCTTATTTAGGGCAGAGGTGAAGACTTCCGTGTAACATTTTGCTTACCTGATTTGAGTAGTACCACCCGCTGGAAAGAAACCCGCTGCTGCTCTCTTTACGCGCGAGGGTGGCGTTTTGCACCAAGCTCGCCTTCGCCATTGTCAATGCGACCTTTTGGAAACGCTCTCCGGGGTCTTCAGCTGCGCGCCTCGGACAACCGGGTCGCCCCAAGCAACGCCATCAGCGATCGCAGCAAGGGAAACCGGATTTCAGACTTTTCTCCCACTTCCTGGTCTAGGATTGTTTGCGGAGGAGGAGGAGGAGGAGGAAGAAGAAGAAAGGACTGTTTGTTTTTGGAGAGAAGTGGTTGCTTCTTTTCTTTTGCCCGGAAGTTCACAGGTGCTTTAAAGAGCTCTTGGCAAAAGAGAGAACCTCTGCTGAGATGGGTGGGTGGGGGTGTTTTATTTATTTATTTATGTGTTTATTTGCTTGGGTATTTTCCTTTTATTCTTTTTGCGCGAGGGAGAAAAATATTGCAAGTAACTGTAGACAGTTCTGCAGCAGCGCAAGAGTAGATCTGAAGGCTGCTTGTGTGTTTCGTATATCCCAGCCCCACCTACCTCCTGTTTGAGCTGCGGCAGCCTGCCGTTTAACTCTTTCAATACTAACGGAGGACACAATAGAAAAGAATGACACCGAAAGGCCGTTGGATCAGAGGGAAGGGGGCAGTTTCAAATGAATGCCCAGTGAAATCCATTGGTTCCTTGCCAATGGCCATAGGGTTGCGATGGATTCCCCAATAGCCATGGGAATGCAAGCACCCAACACGTTCCTTCTGAATGGGGGCATTGGGCTGCATTAAGGCTAAGCCAAGGGACAATGCATTGTTTGTAAGTCCTCAGTAAAAAAAAAAAAGGAGAAATCCCGCAGACTGGGAGCAGAAAAGCAGCGATATGTAGACTAAATCCAGAAAGTATTATCAAAGTCTTGCGTTTAGGCAATGGATGAGTTTAAGTTACTGTGCTGAATTCTGCTTTCTTGTTAGTTCATAGTGCCTTGTGCAAAAATATTTTTCCCTTGACAGTGTTGGATTAATAATAATAATAATAATAATTTATTTATACCCCACCCATCTGGCTGGGTTTCCCCAGCCACTCTTGGCAGCTCTGAGTAGAATTAAAAGTACAATGAAACATCAAACATTAAAAACTTCCCTAAACAGGGCTGTCTTCAAATGTCTTCTAAAAGTCAGATAGTTGTTTATTTCCTTGACATCTGAAGGGAGGGCGTTCCACAGGGTGGGGGCCACTACCAAGAAGGCCCTCGGCCTGGTACCCTGTAACCTCACTTCTCGCAGGGAGGGAACCGCCAGAAGGCCCTCGGTGCTGGACCTCAGTGTCTGGGCTGAACAATGGGGGTGGAGACACTCCTTCAGGTATACTGGGCCAAGGCCGTTTAGGGCTTTAAAGGTCAGCACCAACACTTTGATACTCATTTGAACATGAAGACCCCATGTTCATCATCATATGTAAAAATCCAATTGGATCTGGCACATGGGGCAATCTTAGGTATGCTGGCCAGCACCACATGAAATTCCTTCGGTTTCACTCATCGTGCCTCTTGTCTGGTTATTGCAAAAGATCATGCTGCAACACCTGCATGACATTGTGCGAATCCCACCTATGGGCCAGTCCGATGGGAGTCTTTTCAGCTGAAAAGCAGGTAAGAAAGTTCTAAATAAGTAAGAAGTTGCTGTATGTGCATTCACATGTGCACACAGGTGCCAAACAGCAAGCTGGTTGATCATGTGAACTGGACACACTGGTATCCAATCAGAATAAGCCCAATGCCATTGACTAGTTGGACACAGAGGAATGGTGGGAGGAACCAGCTGGGGAGTCCCCCTCCTGTTGCACAAATCTTCCCAGGGTTGGATTTCCAAGTTATCTCTAAGAACTGAAACCCGTGGAAGGGCCATGGCTCAGTAGCTGAGCATCCACTTTGCATGTAGGAGGTCCCAAGTTTAGTCCCCAGCATCTGCAGTAGGAGTGGGAAAGACTCCTGGTCTGAAATGTTGGAAGACCACTGCCAGTCAGTGTAGACAATACTGAGTTAGATAGATCAACGCTCTGACCCAGGCAGCTTCCTATGTTGCGCATTTAATTACCGGGGGAGATCTGGTGCTCTGTTTTGCATGCGGCACAAAAGTGTGAAATGGGGAAATTTCACTTTCTGTACACCCACCTAAATGTGTCAATCATGCCCAAAGCTTCTCCAACTGTTCTATAAATGGAGCCTAAATATTTAAAGGGACACCGAGGGGATGTGGTTACGGTAGGGAAACCTGTGCTCTGTAGAGATTGCTGGACTCCAATTCCCATCAGCCCCAGCCAGCAAGGTCAATAGTCAAGAAGGATGGGAACTGTAGTCCAACAACATCTGGAGGACCAGAGATGCCCTATCCCTAGGTTACAGCATAATGAAGGCAGTCATTGGCGTGCAGACTGGGAATGGCAGGTTTCTATTTAGGTATATTAATATTTCTCTCTTTTTTGTTTGTGGGAAGGCTGCCTGAAAAGGGTATGAAACCTTCAGAAGAAGTGCCCATTTTCTTTGGCCCTTAATGTTTAATACCGCCCACCTGTAAGCCTTCTGCAGCTCCAAAGCCAGAACGCTGCTGCCATTTCCTTAAACTGGCACAGGAGGGAGACCATATTTTCAAGCAAAACTCTTTGATTGAATAATTAGGTTGGCAGCCTGCACTCTTTCTCTGCTCCACTCCAGGTTTGCTTATTATTATTACTGGGCAATAGTCCCAGAAACACAAGTCATTCAGCCGTAATAATAGCAGCATGCCCTTCTAGTACATCTCTGCTCATTTACTGTGAGAAAAGACTCATGGCTCCACTGGCAATGAATGCACATATTACTATTGAGGAATCGCCGCGAGAGCAATTTGGATGGGAAACAGAGAGGAAGGAGAACAGAAGAGAACAAACAAAAGGAAGCGCTTTTGTTAGGCAGTAGATGATAATTGCGCTAGCTTAGAAGGGTTTTTAAAGGATTAGACAAATTCAGGAGAGACAGGCCTGTCAATAACTGATAGCGAGTGGAGCAGACTACAGGGAATTGCTACCTCTAACACACTCACTACCTGAGCTTCCCAGAGCCACCTGGTTGGCCGCGGCCAGTGTTGGAGACCTGTGCTCACGTTAAGCTAGGCTTAGGCAAACTCGCCCCTCCAGATGTTTTGGGACTACAACTCCCATCATCCCTAGCTAACAGGACCAGTGGTCAGGGATGATGGGAGTTGTAGTCCCCAAACATCTGGAGGGCCGTGTTTGCCTATGCCTGCATTAAGCCAAGTTTCAGTCTCAGACATGACCCAAGAAACCATGACTTGTTCTGCCTAATCCCAGCTCCTTTTTCTCACACTCTCAGTCCCCTCTGACAATGCCCTTAATGCTTTTGAGGTGTTCCTGTATTGAAACACCCTCAATACATCGCCAGCTTGCTCATCATTGGCTGCACAAATTGGGTGCTGAATTCTCAGAGATTTGTGGCACTCAAGCAATAAATAAATGCAATACATTTTTTTAAAAAAAAATACACAAAGGTTATCCCTGCTAGAAAATGCCAGTACATATTTTGGATATGAAAGGCAAAGAATATAATCCTGATCCAGTGTTTTGTAGGGGTATGAAATCCAATGCATTCAAGGAACTTCTATACCTGCAAAGGATTTCTCAGTTGCTTCAACAGCCCCAGATGTGCAAAGGGATGTTTGTATAGAGCTGCTCCCTTCATTAAAGTGGATGGGGATATCCACTTATGAAAAGGACCCTTATTTGCAAGACTGCATGTGCACATTGACCTCTGGATTGGAGAAGGACAGTACTTCTTTAAAACTTGGTATATCCACAGGGAAGATTTGTTTTTAGGGTGGGAAGTCAGAAGAAAAGTTACTTCTGGTCTAACAATGGTGACTCCCACCCTGGCTACAATTTCACCTTTGAAGTTTATATTTATGTTTACACATTTCTTTTTAACATCTAAAAATGCATTTCAGTCCTCTTTTAAATAAAATAAAAGTCAGTGAAAGGTTATTCAAAATCAAGAAACACAGAGTCGCTTCCAATATGTTAATACTGACCGACTTGAAATACTGGTTAGGTTGAATTTTCCACGAGTCATACTGTGAAAATAGTAGAAGATCTCAACCTTAATGCAGATAATGTTGTTCTGAAACAGAATATTCCTTTTGCCTTGATCTACCAAAAACACCAACATTTGTGTTGTGGGGTCAGAAGTCCTAAATCAAAAGGGACAGACAAAAACAGCAGTGCTGCATTGCCCCCTTAGACTGCAATCCTTTACACGGTTAACTTGGAGTACCGGTAAGTCTCATTGAATAGGGTCGTGAGATCTGATAGAGATGGTCAGTGGTAGGTAATGCAGCTGGGATTGGAGACAACAAACTACAAGTCCCCAACTATATATTACAAGTTGCCAGATTCATCAGACAACATTTTGCTTTCAGTGAGATATCACTAATGAAGTCGACTTCAAACCATTAGTGTAACCTCAGTTCAGGTACTTTAGTCCCAGCCTCCTTGCTGCAAAAACCTTGAAGGTATTCTGACACTTTTAAATTGAATCTGGCACCTTATGCAGATTAGTTTCAAAACTGTGTTAATATATTCTTAAGAGAACCAGCTTATGACCCCAGAGGAGGGTCACATTAACTTTAATAAACTGCAGGCTATTTGGCTCCAGTCATGGCTGCCCTTCCCTGCAGCATTTTCTACTGCCTAGGCATATAAAAAGTTTTGCCTTCTTGTGCCTTATCTTATGCTGAGCATAACAATAGCCCATTAAATGATCAAGCTTTGACCGGGATATTATATTCTCATTTTCATTTGTACAGCCTGTCTTGTTTTCCTACCCAGGGCAGCCAATGTCACTCCACAGTGCCTGCTGAATAGAGAGCATATTAACCACCCCATGCACTGCTAAACTGCGTACACCTTCTAAACATGGAGGCAGTGATACTCTCCGCCCAATACATTTGCATAGCTAAACTAGGTGCCCCTGGAATTTGGCACCTCAGGCAACGTCCTACCTTGGACCAGTTCTGTCACTTCTTATTAAACTCCTTTCACTGCAGCTGCAGTATCTAAAGTGCCTCATTGTTTTAAATACCCTTCTTCTTCTTCTTCTTCTTCTTCTTCTTCTTCTTCTTCTTCTTTTGGAAAATCAAGCCAAACTTAGAGGTAAGAACATAAAGAATGTGAGAAAAGGATGGAAGGTTTTTTTCATTTGCATCCTCCTTTTTACCATTTCATTGAAGCACATGGATGCCACCAAAAACAGTATTTCTGTTGACGGTGGTCCCTGCCCCCATCCCATGAGGTTCAATCAGTTACCTGTTCTTTTCCACACCTGCATTGATTAGAATGCATCATAAGATTGACTCTTATCTATTTAATCTGTGTGGTCAGGAGTGCCAACTTGGCCCCATGACTGTGGGTGCCCAGGGCCATGAGTGCCATGCAGCATGCATGGCCCTGGTACTGTACTGGAATTTTTGGGTGCCTGGACCTTTCATGGGGAATTTTGTGGGTGCTCAGGCACCCAGGGCTCCAGAGATTTGGTACCTATGCTGCAGGTAGTATCAGGAACCTGGCCAACAGATTCCAGTTAACTTTATACCTGAATCTATTAGCTAAGTCAAATTTGTGAGGTCTCTTCTTTAGCTAATTGGAAACTGAAGTCACAGTTAGGGAGGGAATCTATATCAAAAGTAAATAGAAGGCAAGGTCACAAGGGACACAAAGATGGAAAGGTTGCATGGGCTTAGGCAAGGAAGTTCTGCTTTCTTTGCAAGAAGATGCGGAGAGAATGTTCAGAACGGAGGCTGACCCAGAGGAGTTCCTGCAGGGCTTCTTCTGGCCAACTAGAAGGTCAGGATGGACATGAGAGAACTTGAGCTTGATAAAGCACAGATAGCTAACCAAGATCAGCCTGACTTTCAAGTTCAAGGATGGTGACCCTCCAGATGTTGTTGGACTTCAGTATCCATCGGTCCAAGCCAGCATGGCCAAAGGTCAGGAGTTATGGGAGCTGTAATCCATCTAGAAGACCGCAGGTTCCCCATCCTGCTCAAGGTGCAGCTAAAACAGGGAATGAGAAAAGACCATTCTTCAAGAGCTGATTGTTTCTGGCTAGTCCTTGCATTGTTTTCCTCTTTTGGCTAATGCCAACAGCAACAGATCCAAATGACAAACAAATGAAGCAGATTATAGTTCTCAAGCATCCCACCATCAAGCGACTAAGGCTTACCTGAGAGTAAGGCTTATTGAGCTAAATGGGATTTACTTCTGTGCAAATATGCATATGGTTGAGTTCTAAGGCTGAAATGTCACGTGCAGTTGTATGGAAGTAAACCGCATTGAACTCGATACAGTGGAACTTACTTCTGAGTAATCATAGGTTCTGACTGTATGAAAATGATCTTTCTCTCCCTAACAGTCATGTAGCATTTCCCCATCCAAATGTGTATGCTACCTGTGAAGCTGAACAGCTATTATGTGGTTTTTATTATTCCTGTAGTAGACTACAGTATCCAAAGTATACACCATGCATACTTCTTCACTTAGGAGCCAAACACAGCTATGTAAAGTGAGCAGCTTGTTTACAGTAGACCCTTATACTGGTAGGGACCTATGCTATCAAATTAGTGGGAAATCAGTATTCTAGTAAACAGAGGTCAGAGATCAAACCCACAATTTCATATAAAATTCCAGTCCATGTACACAAAATATTAAAATAAAAAAATCCAAGTCACAAGACCATCAGCTACTCTTAAAGCTAATCAAAAGCAGGGTAAGAGTAAAGGAAGTGATATTTAAATGTAACATTAATCCAAAATTTAATGCAAGAAACAGTCCTATAATGGATCTCTTGTAAACCTTGACAACTGATTGTCAAACAAGCAAAATGGTTAGGTTCCTTCTTATTCAGATGGTGTCTTAAAATGTCAGTTTGAATAGTATTATAAATATATTCCTCAAACTGTACTGCTTCTTATCTGATAATTATTTGGGCTTTGTTGAGAGGTTTTCGTTTTGCCATTAATTTTATGTAAACTTGACAAATTGTAACCTCCTTGATGTCTTTAGTTGCCTTGTTTTATCAATGCACATTCAGGGCTACACTTTTCCAGAATGGTTGTACAAGCAACGCCTCTTCCAAGGGAACGTTAGCAACTTTAGCTCTGCAAGGGATACAGGGGCCACCTAACAACTCACAACACCCTTAGCAAGCTACCCTTCCCAGCATCCTTTGTCCCACTTTAGATTGCAGGTGTGCAGTCCTTTCATATATAACTGAATGCTCCTTCCCAGCAAAAATTCTGTTCTAACAGATGTCATGCATTCAGCTGAAGCTAGTTGGATTGGGGGCAGTTTACTCTTCACTATCATTAAGCTAGTTCACTGCTTCTAAGCACAATGCAGTTAACATCGCAGCACTAAGTTCTGAAATCAATAAAAAGAAAGAAACTGCTGAATAATAAATGAGAAACGGATGAAGAACAGGAGCCTTTGAAAGCCTACCGTGCTCTATTTCTTTACCAAAGATCTGGTTCCCCAGTGCCACCAGATGTCAGCATACACTACTTGACTAAAAACAAACACGGGACTTTCTGACAGTGAAATCCTAAAAGCAAAGCAGTTTTCATCCATGCAGTTGTGCAAACTGGTCCCTCCTTTTGGACAAACTGGATTGTTTCTGTGCTGCCCCACAGAGAGAAGATTGCCTCAGTCCCAAATTTCAAATGCCACACATTATGTAGCCTGAATATATATGCAAAACAGTCCAGGTAGATTTCAAACCAATGCTGTCCCAGCCTAAACTTTCTCAGCTGATGCCTTCATCTTTTCCGGCGAAACTCCAATCTGCAAAACATATTCAGAAGCACCACGCTTCTGCTGAAGAATACGGAGATGATAAAATAGGAATAGCTTTGCAGAAGGAGCTGCAGAGCCATATGGCAGGCATATAAATACAAGCCATATTGTCTATCCTGGTGGTTTTCAAACAATCTGCACTCAGGGAATATTTTTCTACATTTATTTGTCTACTGAGGAACCCCTGCATGTTTGCCACTGCATTCCCATGCGCTGGCAAGGATTCTCAGCTGTTTTCTAGAATGGTGAAAGTTCTAGACTGAGCTCTCCATTTGCCTCACAGAGCAAAGACCAGGGATGTTGCATCCAACTCTTCATCTGCTCAGACCGCTAGTGCACCCTAGAACATGTCCAGCTCTCTTCTGTGGATCTGCTATTGCTAAGGAAACTTGGTTAATGGCAAGTGATTTCCCTTTCAGGATGCTGCTAATTAATGAGCCCCAGTAATGGGCTTGGACAGCCTGAAGGGAGTGGGCCAGATTAATTTAGGAGTCCAGCTACCGGTATAAGAAGCCTATGCAAGGACTTCCCTACTACAATGGGGCTTTCCCCTCCTCCCTGTGTGCCCCCTCTGAGCCCCAGATTGGCTTGCAGGGTTCAGAAGAACCCAAAGCGCAGTGCGCAGTGAGAAGAGAGGGGGAATTGTTCCATCTGGCAAGCTGATATGCATCACTGATGGAGCAATTGCCATAGCATAGCATGCCATTGTATTCCACCCACTGTGCAGGAAAAGTAGCAAGAGTTTAGCTGCCTTGAGAGATGGTAAGTACAGTGGTACCTCGGGTTAAGTACGCTTCAGGTTAAGTACGCTTCAGGTTAAGAACTCCGCTAAGAACAGAAATCGTGCTCTGGCGGCGCAGCGGCAGCAGGGGGTCCCATTAGCTAAAGTGGTGCTTCAGGTTAAGTACGCTTCAGGTTAAGAACGGACCTCCGGAACGAATTAAGTACTTAACCTGAGGTACCACTGTACTGTCGATCTACCTTGATCATTTCTCAGTGAAACCAAAATGCTTAAATGCATCCTGAAAACACACAATTCTTCAGCAACTCAGTGTTTAACTTTGATTCAGCAGTTAAGCCCAGTGGAATGTGCTTAAACGTAGTCCAGAACTAACTTTTAAAAGGCTAAGGCTTTGAAATATAGAACACAGAAAGCTGCATTATACATGGCAGGTCTTTGGTCCATGTAGCTCAAAACTGGGCACACCAGCCTTCCCCAGCTTGGTGCCCTCCAGAAATTTTTGGGTTACAACCCTGATCAGCCCCAGGTACATGGCCAATGGTCAAGGATGATGAAAGTTGTAGTCCATAATATCTGGAAGGGAAAGCCTGTCCTACTTTGACTGGCAGAGACATGGCATTAGCTCTGTTTAGACATAACACCAAACCATAGTTCAACATTACTTGAATGAGCCTTGGCCTTACAAAGTTCCTGCTCCTCTCACACACACCAATTTGCTCTTGCACTTTTACTTTTGTGGCCAACAATAGCTTGCCATTACATCCAAATAATTTGACTGGCATTTCCAGTTTTGATTTACAGGCAAACTGTGGTTTGTACAAACCATGGTTTACGTCTGTAGATTATTATTTTTTTGCATCTGTTGTTGGCTCTGGTTCCATCTACTTTTGGTCTCCGTGGCTTCTGTCCCACCAGCCCCAATGGGCAGTAGCCTCTTAGGGAGGCTGTAACATTCTGCTGCCTCCACAGGCTATTCATTTCTTAAGCTTTGGTTTATTTTACCCCTCTGTTATGTCCTGCTTGCCACATCCCTTTGTGACATTTGAGTGGTTCAACCAATTACTGCCAGGGGAACTTATCATGTCACTGACACTACCATAATATTTGTTGGTACAGGTACACGGCAATCAAAATGTAGATACATACTTCAGGTTATACTGTCTGCTCCCTTAAGGCAGAGTACTTTCTGAGCAGCCCACTGTAAGAAACCAAATGAAATGACTTGGATACGTGCATACTTTGCTTACTTCAAGCACACATGTGCAGACACACACGCACTCAGACGCACAACCCACACACCAGTTTTTTGTTAACAATGTTACTGAACCCTTTCTGAAAACAATTGGTATGTAAAATATGTTTTGCAGAAATGCCATGCAAGATTTACCTTCCTTCAGGGGAGGTAAATCTTTTCTTGTCATGAATCTGATTCTGTGTTTAGAATCTGCAGAACATTCCTTATCATATTTATTATGTTTTCACCATATTATAACAATTTTAAAGTTAAAAGGTCAGTGGTTTATTCCATATTTCAGGGCTGTGTCCCCTTTTTGGCTTGTTTAGGCATCAGGAACTGATCTTTCTTTTGAAAATAACTTTTTGTGTGTGTGTATTAAAGGTCGTTTGATATACAGTATTTAGAGATTGGCTTTTTACTGTGGGTATAAACATGATGGAAAGAATAATGTGAAAGAGAGAGAGAGAGAGAGTCCTAAATTGAAATCAAGCTGTACCAGACAAGGAAGTTGATTATAGATGGAAAAGATTTATGGGGATTTCAATCAGAGAGGCTTATGGGCGTAACACATAGAGCTGGTTGTTGTGGATCATCTTGTTCCATGTCCAGTTTTCACACATATGGAATAAATGGAATCTACCCAAATTCCAAGCCCCCAAGGCTTTCTTTAGCTTTGTAATTTACTCTTACAAGAAAACGTTTTTGTGTGTGTTTTTGAAGGACAGTAATCCCACCACATATGCATAGTGGAGTGGGGTGGGGGAGGCAACTTCACTTTCTAGTTGATTGAGAATTTTTGGGCTGGGCTTTAAAAATAATAATAATGCAAGGCAGTTTGGAGAAATACATGATGAATCTATATAATCCAGTGCAATAGTTTCTCTTCTATAAAACAGGCACAGCTTGGCGAGTTCAAGAATTTCTCATTTGATTATCATAGGTTATAAAATCACTATTAAAGTATGGAGTATATATAAAGTAAAGTTATTAAAGTTGGTTTTGTTTCAACATTAGGGGTGAGTGGTGCCCTCTGGAAATGGAATGGCTATCAATTCTAGTCTTGCTGGAGAACACACAAAGAGATTTCGCTGTGTGGGAGTCTTTGCAAAAAGACAATTGTGAATTGGACTTTTCCTCATTCGTTTGCGCAAAGTGTTCGGGCTCCCAGTTGGTGGATGACCTTGTGTTTTGCAGCCTTCCTCTTCCATTTGGGATTTTGACTGATGGAGAACCAAACTAAATGTCTTGAGGCAGTTGTTGACATTTCTATCACATTCACATATGAAGCACATGAGGTTCTGTTTATAAAGAGGTGGGGAAACTCTGTTCCTCCAGTTGTTGTTGGACTCCAACTTTCATCGGCAGCCAGTGAGTAAGTCCGGGGTTGGTGGCAGTTGTAGTCCAACAGTATATTCAGGTCCACTGGTGGAAGGGAGGGAGAGGTGATTCCATTCTTACCTCACACTAATCCATTGTTGTAAGCAATGGAGCAATGTAAGCTCAGTTCTTCTATTTATTTTATTTATTTACTATATTTAAAAAGAGCCACCCAATAACAATTTTCCCTGGGTGGCTTACAGCATGAAATAATAACATCCAATTAAAAGCACAATATCATAAAATAACAATTTGCAGCATAAACATTTCCATCACAGAGAAGAATGAAAGCAGATAATTAATGAAATAAACAGCACATAAACAGTGGTTCAGAATGCCAAGGCCAGAGCCCTGTGAGGATTTTATTTTTAAAACGCCTCAGCAGGATCACCAGCTTTGGGTGAAAGAAAATCTGTGAGAGGTTTCAGGATTCTGTCTAGTTCTATATATCTCAGGAAACGAACCACCTGAAGTGGTTCCCCATCCCTCCTGTGGAGGGCTGTCTTAAGCATATGCAGCGCCGGGGTGCAAAGATCCGCCCGGCGCCCCCTCCCCAAGTTGCCCAGTTCCAGGCGCGCAGGAGGGTGGAGCCGGCCGTCTGCCTCAGTGTCTCGTTGGCTTGGTAGCCCCCGAACTCACAGTGCAGGAGAAGAGCTTGCTGTGGCGCTCCAACTCTCGGGCCCCAGACTCTTGGCCTGGTGCCCCTGAGAGCCTGGCGCCAGGGTGCCCCGCACCCCTAGTGCCTATGGGTAAGATGGCCCTGCTCCTGGGAGGGGACAGGGGATAGGAGACTGCTGTCGTAAGCCAAAACGTCACCAGATAGTGCTTTGGCCAAGGCAAGGTGATGCACTTTATCCTTCCAATAGCCAAACCACCCTCCCACTCTCTCTGAAGTGAAGACCAAATCAAGTGTGTGCTCCTCCCTATGTGTGGTCCACTGACAACATGGGACAGCCATGAAGTCCTGAACTGCTCCAGACAAGGCAGGCTCAGCATGAATGTTGCCAGTTCTACAACACTGACTTGGGGTTATACAACACCACACTCAAGTTGACCTCAGTCAATGCGACCATTGGGTAGCACCAACAGCATCCCCAATCTCTCCCACAACGGGTAAAGGTATTCAAAGCCAACTCCAAGACAAAGGGGCTTTCTGGTAAGCAGAATAGATGCCTTATGGGCCACAGCAGCATTCTAGCACCAAGTACCCTGGGGGTAGCTGGAGGCAGAACTGAGTACAATCCACTCCACCCAATTCACCCACCTAGGTCTCAGCTATACAAGTCAGGTAAGCTCCCTCATTCACAGCTAAACTATGACCTAATTATGTACTGATGTGGCACATAATAAGAATTGCAGCAGCACCGGACCAGGAGCCTCTGTAGCCAAGTCACCAAGTTACCTGCAAGGTAGGATCAGTAGAGGAGATGGCCTGAAGCCATTGCTGCCCCCTCTGCTTTTCTGATGTTATAATTTACCATAGTATACCTTCTCCTCCCAGAAAAACAATGCAAAAGGATGCCTCTATAGCACACCCTTTACTTCAACACTCCCATCCCATGCATCCTGCACTTGCAAACAAGTGAATGCTTCCCACTTATCCAATTTTAATTTTAAAACCCCCTGGGAATCGACAGTCTCATAGCAGACCATGGTAATCTTGATGCTTAAAACCATGGGGACATAACTTCAGTACTGAGAGCTGCAGCAATATTTGCATCTGGCTACTCCTATGGAATCCTGTCCACCACTCCCAGGCCTTGAAAGCATTTGCAATCACGGACTTTCAGTTTGGTTTTGATGCCTTTTAAGGACTCCCTCCGTGATGCATTGTTTCCTCTGCTCTCCCACCCCACCCCTCCCATCACCCATAGATGTTTTCCAGTGCATGCTAGCGCTGCTGAAGCATGAGAGATGATGTTACCATTGTAAAAAAGGGGGGAATTGTCTTTGAAGTGGCTTTTGATGAGATTCCTCTTGATGAGATTGTGCATGACACTAACCACAAAGGAAAAAAGCAGATTGAAAAGGGAGAGTGGTTTTAAGTCAGAAGCAGCAGCCATATGAGCACAGGGGTAGAACAGCATCATTAAAAACTTAAAGCGCTGATCACAGCTGTGCAAATGCTAGGAAGGGGCTTGCTCCCATGTTTTAAAGCTGCTGGGAATTATTCTTGGAGGCCCTAAATCCAGATTTTCAATGTAAATGTAGCTCCCATGAATCCACCCCCACAAAAACAAAGGCCCCATTTATCTTCTTTTTTAAAAAAAACCAAAACAAAAAACCAAAACTTGGCTTCTACAGCTATTGCGTAGGTGGAACTTAGCAAAATGTCTTTTTTATTTTTAATAAATTAATTGCCTTAAGGAGATCTAAAGGTACTTTGAGAATCTACCACTTGTGGTAAGGGAATATATTTCCTAAAATTGTGAGGTGTTGATTTAAAAAGTCATTTCTTTGGAGCGAGTGCCCAGAAGCAAAAGGGGCTACGTGTTTTTAGATCTTATCACAAACCAGCCGCCAATTAGCTGTGGCTTCTCAGACGTCCATATGTGTTTAAAAGAGACAATCTGCACAACGGCATCACCATATTTCCTGCACAAGAATGTTTCCCCAGGATAAAGCGGAACACTTGAAGTGGCCCATAGTTGTATATGTTACATGTAAAGATGTCTCCATGATGTCCTCTTGACATCTTGGACATAATCTTTTATGGGGTCATTTTTCCTCACAGTCATGTATTCTCTCTGCACCCCAAATTTAATTTGTGGGTGGGTACTTTGCAGATATCCATTGGAATTGGCTATAACTGTTGGAATTAATGATAATGATATTAGATAAGAAAAGATATTGAGGTTAATTAATTAAAAAGTGTTTAATGATGTCAAGAAATTACTAAAGATGATATACAAGGAACGCAGGAAGGGAGGACAGGAGGAAGTCAACCCACAATGATAGGAAGGACGAATAGGTAAAAAGGATGTATGTTTGTTTTTATGTTTATTGTTGTTGTTTTCTTTTATGTTTGTTTATGGATTTTTTTATGTTTGTTTTTATTTGTTAAAAATTAATAAAAAAAAATTTGAAAAAAAATGGAATTGGCTATATCTGTCTCCTGCAACCTGGTGTTCTTCAAATATTTAGGACTCCAACTCCCATCATCCCTGATCATTGACCATGCTGGCAGGGGCTGATGGGTGCAATATGGTGGAAATCTCTTTCCCCCATGCTGAAATGTCACGGCACTCTCTATGATCTGTGCCTTAGTCATGCTAAACATCTTGATATCCATATTTCCTCTATTTCACCTTGTAATCTATTCTCAACATAACATCCATCTAGAGAACACTGCCTTTCCCCCTGAAATCTGTTCCTCTTAATCTTTTTGCTATCTGGATGGATGGGGTTGTACCTACATTTGTCTTAGCATCTGTTTATTTATCTGTCCATTTAAAGCATCTATGCTAACTACTCTTGGTCTCATCAAACAAGCGAAGCACACTTGTATCTTTACAAATATATACATGGCAGTTATTTATTATCTGATCTACATCTTTCTGCATCTGATGGAACCTTGGACTTGAACAGAACTACACATGTGCTTTGCTGTACCCAAGCCATATTTCTGAGCTGTCTTCCGAGCTCACAACTACTTTCATCTTTCCCCTTAAAACCTTTGCTGTGCACCTTTTAAATTATGCACATGTTGAGGGGCTAGGAAAAGAAAAGGTGCTATTTCATGATCTTTCATGACAGTAGTATGAAAAAATGTGCATACACAAGCACTTTCAGGCTCTATTATGTATATTGATGCTGTGATAAGTACTTCCCTGTTGGAACAAAACAAGGCCCATCTATCCTAGTATTTCTGCTTCCAAAAACAGCCAGCCAGATGCCTCCAGAAACCCACAAGCAGGGCATGAAGGCCATCTCTGGGTGTTTGTCCCATCATCTGGTGCAGGGAAGAGCCAATCTCAGTGGTAGAGCATCTGTTTCTCATGCAGAAGGTCCCAGATAGATCTTGTTGAGCAACTTCCAGGCCACTGTTCTTGTGTTTCTTTATCATGGGCAAACCAGACTTGGACAAAGAGGGGAGCCCTTCAGATCTCTGACATCCCCAGGTAGGGCTCAGAAAGACTCCCTGTCTGCAGAGCCACTGCCAGTCAGGCTGGAGAATGCTAAAAACTAGTGGGTCTGACTCAGTATAAAGCAGCTTCATATGTTCCAGTAGTATAGAAACACTGCTTCTGTACTTCTGTGTTTAATTTAGCTATCATCACAACTAGTTGTTAATGATTTCTGCTCCGTGAAAAAAAACCCTATCTAAGCATCCTGTTATGATGTACTATGTCAACAAGTATTTTCTGTGGTTTGTCTTCTCCTGCCTTCTCCAAGATCCTACATAAGTCCTCCATGTCCTTTAGGGTGGCCATGTATCCTACTTTAACAGTTCTTGATTTGAAGGACTGTCAGGAGGGCAGTCCTCTATTTGAAGGGCTGCCCTCTTTGCCCCATGTCTGGCACAGGAACTTGGTTGGAACATGTTCACCAACCATTAGCACATAAGAAGGCCCACATGTTGCCTACAAGAGGATGATAATAATAATTTCAAATCTGCATTTATTAGCATGTGGAAATATTTAGGCAAATCTGCATCTCCTTTTGCCTTTATCATTTTTGGGTGATGCATTCCCTCTTTTTTCTGGCAGTGCATTAGCGGCTACCCTGATGGCCTCATCCCCATTTCATCTTGATGCTCTCATTGGTTAGGGAATACAGGAGCTATAGTTCAACATCTGAGGGTGGCAGGACGGACGGACAGACACAATTTCCCAGTCCCTATTGTAAAGCACTATTCAGATTGAGGGTGCCTAATAAAACGAACAAACACGAAAATAAATGGGCCTTCTGTCCAATGTGGGCTTGCATTTCAATTACACATCTGTTTGAAGGGATTCAATGCTCATTTGTGAAAACAACCTGTTTGCCTACTTCTGTTTTTCTAAACCAAATGAAAAGTAGGAAGGGCTGTGGCTCACAAGCAGAGCATGTGGTTTGTAGGCCAAAGATCCCAGGCTCAGTCCCAAGCATTTCCATGTAGGGCTAGAAGAAACTTATCTCTGAAATCCTGAAGAGCTGCTGGAGAGCTGGAGACCAAACTGATCTAGATGGACTAATGGTACGACTCAGTCTAAGACAGCTTCCTATGTTCCCATGTTCCTAACTAAAAAGGCTAAATTGCTTAACCTTTCCTCATAGAGAAAGCTAATTGGGATAAAGGAACAGTGTTCGCCTCCCACGATACGTAAGAGACGTAATTAACCTAATATAAACAGATCTCTTGTTACCCAACTTTTTTGTTTGTTTTTTAACCATACATAAGAACCCCATTTAAATTGTAAATTGACAGTACTTGTACATGCAATTTTATTTTCTTCACAGCTGCCAGATGGTGTGGAGCAGATGATGCTTTGCCGCTAAAGAGGGTCTGAATTTTAAACAGTCGAGATCATAGTAGACTGCTTCACAGTATCCCCCGCCCCACCCGCTTTAATCCTTGACTAAAAGGACTGGGTGCCCTTTTGATCCCAGCACTGAGCAGCCAAAACCCAGACACCACTTCTTTGTTTTAATCAGCGCCAGACAAAGAGAGGAAAGGACCAACTGATCTTCTCTCATTTGTCTTCACTTGTGGCTCAAGAAACAAGCAAAGGTTGCGCCAGTCCAGATATAAATGGACTTGGAATTGTGTGGTCATAAATCACATGACATTTTCCTTCTGGAAATTGGCTGATCACCTCTACTGGTGTCCTTGCTCTGGTGTCACCTGCTGCAAGATGATGAGGTGGTTCTGGCCTAGAAGAATAAGGTATTTTAATATAGCATGGAAAGTGAGCACACTCTACCCATATGTAATGGTGTTCAAACTTTATAAATTTCATCCTTCTCACAATTCTGTTCCTCAGATGAACTTCATCATTGATCCCTTTCTACTGAAGATGTAGCTGAGATGATGGCTTCTTACTATGACTGAACTATTATTTGAATGAAGAACCAAACCCTAAACAATCTACACTGAAGCACACTGTTTTGAAGCTCCAACAGCCAGCTTGTACAAAAGCACTGATCATGAAATCAATATTTTCTTTTAGTGTCCACTTGGACACAAAATACAGAGTTGTGGGGGAAATTGTGCAGTTGGGAAGAGGATAGTGTCCAGTTTGGAAAAGCGAGGAGTGGGGAATTAGACATGGCCGGTTTATGTGCTTATCAAACACTGAATGGTAGGCAATGTCAGAAACAGCATGTACACAAATTCTGAGATCTTTTTTATTGTGGTTTATGGAGTTTTTAAGAAAGAAAGAAAGAAAGAAAGAAAGAAAGAAAGAAAGAAAGAAAGGCCGCCATAATAATAATAATAATAATAATAATAATAATAATAATAATTTATTATTTGTACCCCGCCCATCTGGCTGGGTCCCCCCAGTCACTCTGGGCGGCTTCCAACAAACATTAAAATACATCAAAATGTCACAGATTAAAAACTTCCCTAAACAGGCCATAGGATTATGGAAGGGCTGTAGCTCAGCAGTAGCTGGAGAGATTCAAGCCCTGCCATCTTCAGGTAGGGCTGGGAATGCTCCACCGCCACCGCCACCCTCTGAAACCCCAGAGAGCAAACAATGCTGAGCTAGATTAAGCATTGGCCTGACTTGCCCAGGCCCACTCAGTCCTTCTTAAGTTGGTGTCAATTTTATCCCTCAGATCAACAATTGCCAAGGTATTTCAGTGAAATTAGAGTCCACTCTCACCTGAAGGAAAATTTTCCCTATGAATATTTAACCTCCGTAAAGTTAAATAGCAAAACCAAAGGGCTTATTTAATAGTTAAAACAGGTTCTATGTTCAAAAAACGTAAGTCACTAAATAGCAATATTAGGTCACCTCCATGCCATACATTTAAAGTACTTGGTTTACCCCAACGAATTCTGGGAGCTGTTGTTTGCTAAGGATGCTGGGAATTGTAGCTCTGTGGGGGTAAACTACATTCCCATAATTCTTTGGGAGGAGCCATATGCTTTAAATGTATGGTATGGACTGACAATGAAATTTCACAAAGAATGCCATAGGATTTTTCTTTTCAAATTGTTGACATAAAAAACCTTTGCTTCCCATAATGTAGGTGGTTCCATGCAACCGAAAGCCCTAACTTCCTCCTAGCTTTTTGTTCCTTTTTGAAGAACAAACAGGAAAACAAACAGGAAAACAGAAAAAAGGTTGTACTTTTGGTTGTACATTTCTACAGGAGTCCCGAGTCCTTATCGTCCCAGAGGTCGCCAATATGGTGCCCTACAGATATTGTTGGAGTACAACTCTCATAATTTTTGACCATCCACCATGTTGGCTGGGGCTGGTGGGTGTCTGTTGCTTTCACTACAGAAGATTAACGTGACCACCTCTGTGGAGTTTGGCTTACATGCTTGGGAGTTGAACACAATGACCTATCTTCCAGAAGAGTAATGGCAGAAGCTGGTCCCACTGGAATCCAGTGATTATTATTATTATTTTCATGGCCCCTTCCAACTCTACAGTTCTATGATTCTATGAAGTATAAAAGTCAAATGAGTTGTTGGTGGCAGAGACCTCTTCCCAAGATGTAATAATGGAAAATTCCCTTCAAGAACTGGTGTTTAGACCTCACAAAAATGCGCAGCAAATTGCACTGTGATTTATTTGTCAATGTCTTTATAGGCTGGGCGTTACTTTACCCCACAGCTGGAGTCAATTTTTAATATTTAAAAGTGGAAAGAAAGCAAAACCTAAACACATACAGATTTGTCTGTTTTAGATTGTGCTTTCCCCAAACATTACCGTTTAGAGCTGAACCCTGAATATATTTCACTGGGGGAGGGGACAACTGGCATCCTAACTGGAGCTGGGCAGATTATATAGAACGGCCTCCTAAACTGCAGTTTATCTGATCTGGGATCCGTAACCACTTCAAGGGTCAGGAAATTGCTTTTGCGTTATGTCCCCTTTCCCTGATAAAGAACAACAGTCTGTGTGTACGTTTGCCTTCCCTATCCAGTCTCTTGTGGGGCAAACACTAACGGCATCCGTGTCACCCAGGAGATTGCAGCCGCAGATATAAGAAAAGAAGAGTCATTCCGTTGTCTGGAGACGTCACTTATTGGTTTGCATGGTGAAGGCGTTTTCAATGGAGCCCAGCGACGGAAGCACTGGGGGTTGAAATCTTGTACCCTTACAATTTTTGTATATTATTTTCACTAAGTATGCATTTTTATGGGCACTTTACCTACTATATGCATTTCTCTCCATGTTACTTGGCTGAAGAACTGCATTGCAAAATTCAGAAAAGTGTGGATTTTGAAGGACGGTTGTGTCTCAGTTCTTGAATTGTATCAGATAGTGGAGATTTGACAGGGTCACCTTTAAACAGGAAGTGAATCAAATTTCTACCCTGTCCCTACTTTGCAGAGCAGGTGCACATGGATCCAGCAACTCCTCTGTTCTAAAAGAACCTGTGGGGCACCCACTTTGGATTGGGACTGCGGTGCAGGGATGGTCTAACCCTTTTCTCTCCCTCCTCATGGCCTTCGCTACCCAAATTGTCCCTTGCCTAGAGTTTTTATTAGCCGCAGAGGGATAAACACACAGGCACTTGCACCTGTATGTTTCCCCCTCTGTGGCTAATAATTGTTTTCAGGGAGAGGTTTGAATTAGGGTTGTGGCATGCAAACACTGTAGCTGCTTTTAGAAAAAAGAACAGCACATTTGGGAGTTCCAGTCATAGCTGTCACATGTCCTGAAGTGGGGGGAGGACTAGCTTGAGGCGCTCCATCTACTGCTGGGCTGCAACTCCCTTCATCGCTGACAATTGTTCATTCTGGCTGGGGCTGCTGGGATTTGGAGTCCAACAACATCTGGAGGGCCACGAGTTCACCATCCCTATTGTAAAGGTCTCTGCAAGTCTATTTCCAGCCCTTTCTTTAGTGCCAACCATGTGCACGGCCCTTTATTGAGTACAAAAGGAAAAGTCCCTGCCTCAAGGTACGCAGGCTGAGACCCTACCTGCCCACAGACTGTCTCACCAGAGTGGTGCATGCTCTAATTATCTCTCGCTTGGATTACTGCAATGCGCTCTACGTGGGGCTACCTTTGAAGGTGACCTGGAAACTACAACTAATCCAGAATGCGGCAGCTAGACTGGTGACTGGGAGCGGCCGCCGAGACCACATAACACCGGTCTTGAAAAACCTACACTGGCTCCCAGTACATTTCCGAGCACAATTCAAAGTGTTGGTGCTGACCTTTAAAGCCCGAAATGGCTTCGGTCCAGTATACCTGAAGGAGCGTCTCCACCCCCATCGTTCAGCCCAGACACTGAGGTCCAGTGCCAAGGGCCTTCTGGTGGTTCCCTCACTACGAGAAGCCAAGTTACAGGGAACCAGGCAAAGGGCCTTCTCAGTAGTGGCACCCACCCTGTGGAACGCCCTCCCTTCATATGTCAAAGAGAACAACAACAACCAGACCTTTAGAAGACATCTGAAGGCAGCCCTGTTTAGGGAAGCTTTTAATGTTTAATAGATTGTTGTATTTTAATGTTCTGTTGAAAGCCGCCCAGAGTGGCTGGGGAAACCCAGCCAGATGGGCGGGGTATAAATAATAAATTATTATTAAAAATTATTATCAAGGAGCTTACAGTCTGAAATTCTGTGGTTAAAAGGTAAATGACCCCTGGTCAGTTAAGTCCAGTCAAAGGTGACTATGGGGTTGTGGTGTTCATCTCGCTTTCAGGCCGAGGGAGCCGGCATTTGTCCGCAGACAGCTTTCCGGGTCATGTGGCCAGCATGACTAAGCCACTTCTGGCACAACGGAACACCGTGATGGAAACCAGAGTGCATGGAACCGCCATTTACCTTCCTGCCACAGCAGTACCTATTTATCTACTTGCAGAGGCGTGCTTTCGAACTGCTAGGTTGGCAGGAGCTGGGACAGAGCAACGGGAGCTCACTCCGTCATGGGGATTTGAACTGCCGACCTTCCAATCGGCAAGCCCAAGAGGCTCAGTGGTTTAGACCACAGTGCCACCAGCTTACAGTCTGCAATTCTGTATAGGGAATATGACAGAGGAAAGGTGCAGGGGGGAGTAGCAGAAATGAGTGAAGTATGGGTAAACAGAGAAACAACATGAAGATATTTCAGTTGCATGTGCTCAGTCTTAGTTACAGTAGAGAGCAGAAGGAGTCAGTGAGTTATATCCTGCTTTTCAGCCAAGATTAGCTTACAAAGTCACTTGCAATTAAAATCCACACAGATGTACAATAAAATCATGGACATGTTGGTATGTGTATGGCAGTCTCTTCTAGCTCCTGGCGGTTGATGACATAGTCCAGGATCCAGCCTCTTCACCCCTGAGCGCGAAGGCGGAAGGAGCTGGAGCTGGACTCGGGGGCTGCTTGGTGGTAAAGAGGCCAGCCCACAGAAGCAACTGTTTAGTTAAGCTGCAGAGTATTTTGGCCCCTGGCTCTGCATGACACAGTCCAGGTTCCAGACTCTTCCCTTCAGAGGGAGCGGACTGGAAATGGACTTGGGAGCTGGTTTACGGCGAAGAGGCTAAGCCACAAAAGCAGCCCTTATCTGTGTGCTTATCCCATAAACACTGTGGGCCCAGAGCCGACCCAATACACCTTGCAGCCTGAGGCAAAGGAGAAGACCGTGCCTTCCCCTATTCTGTATACAAAAGTCAACAGTTGAATCTCATTTCTACACTGCCAATGGAACTGTGTGTCCTCTGCTACAGCTGAGGTAAGCAGGCTAGCTTAGAGGCTAGCAAGGGATACCTCATTGTACATACAATTCTTCTCTTCAACACCTTTCCAGCATCTGTTGCCCAAGGCAGTCACCTCACTCTGCCTAATGGTGGGGCTGGGCCAAAGTGGAACACAGATCCTCAACCCATCTTCTTCATTAGCCCTGTCCTGGCTATAGTATCTACTCCCCCATCCACCTACAACCAGCCAGTGCACAGAGATGCTCCCCAGGGATTTTCCTCTGGCTGCCTCCACTATCTGAGATAAGACTGGGGGCTGACTGGGGAAGGGCCTTCAGAATGATGATGTCCTACATATGGAATTTTTTTTTCCAGGGAGGCTTCCCTATCACCTACATGAATTTCTAATGGCACCAGACCTTTCCATTTTCCCAGACCTTTTAAATTGATATTATATTTTATGCTGTTTTGTTGTTGCCGTTGTTCTGCTCTTTTGTTTATTGCGGTTGATTTATTATATATTTATTGATTTCTGTCTTTTAATGTGAATCAACCTGGAAATACTTATTGTTACAGGATGCTAAATGTTTTTGGTTTTTTTTTAACATTTAAAAACCACATATACTCGATTTTTGAGCTGAAAAACAAGGATCACTCTTTCAGGTTTTTGTCCAACCTGGAAGGATCTGAGCATTTTCAGCACTCTATTCCCAACAGCCATCTTTTTGAAAGGACTTTAATGAAGTGAAAAGCAAAAGGGACGGCAGCCTATTTAAGAGTGTGACATTATGATATTACTTCACACTGAATGCTAATCGGGAACTTTGCATTAAAATTTGTTGTTGTTGTTTAGTCCACACATTGTACTATTGTGCTGAATAAAAGTAATTAAAACAACCACCACCACCACCACCACCATCAAACCTAAGCATATGGCAACAAACCATCCCAGATGGTAACCACAAGAGGAATTACTGAAAATGCATGATCCTGAAGAGGGTATGTAAGTGGCATGTGGCCTCTGGAAATAATTCATGAAGGAATGCAGCTCTTGGGCTGGAGAAGTTTCCCAACTCCTGTGCCATCACACAGGAAACTGCTGAATAGAAGAGGCGAAGGTGAAGAACTGTCTCCAAATTACCATGAGACGTCAGCCCTCACATCAGTTCCTATAAAAATATACTGTAGGAAAGGGAAATCGACCAGTCAGGTTGATGCTGCTTGACCACTTGTTTCTTGTGTAACACAGCTTAGCTGATATGTTGATTCTGTCAGTATTAAACCTAATTGTGTAACAGACATTAGCTGAGGTGATAAGAGTTACCTCAACCATTTTCAGGCCATTAGTTGGTTGCCTGAAACAACAGAACTCTGTGCGAAAATTGCAACTCACATCTGAACATGCCTTGTGTCTCTAAAGCCTGGTCTACATATGGTGCAGAATGAAGCAGGAATAGAACCCCAAGGCAATATCATGGGTTGTACCACTCCAGACATTCTTTAATTTGCCCTCCTATTTTATTGATTTGTTGTTTTTTTAAATAAAAAAAATCGGGCAGATAGAAAGCCAGCAAAGCAGCAACTTGGTGATGTTACAACCTTTCTCTTGACATGTTATCATTTACTTAGAGGAAGCTGCTGCTTTTTTTTTTTTTTACACACAACAGCATTAAAAACGACACCCAGCGACTGTGGCCTGAAGTTGCATGCCATGCTCTGCCACTTTAGCATTCTACCACCTCATTCTGCTGCATGCCTAGACCAGGCCTCAGATCAGAGATGGTGAACCTGCATCCTTCCACATGTTAGGAACATGAGGAGAGTTCTGCCAAAGACCCATCTAGTCTAACCTCCTCTTTTTGCAGTGGCCAACTAGTTGCCTGTGGGGAAACCCACAAGCAGCAACAGGTCCCATCATCCTTGGTCATTGGCCATGCTTACAGAGACTGATGGGAACTGTAGTCCAGCAACATCTGGAGAGACTCAGGTTCTTCATCCTTGTGGTAATTTGATGTGTGCCAACTTAGTGTATGTTTGAACAGGTCCTTGCTTCCAATGCATAAAATGTGAAGAACTGTATTTTCATCTCAGGCCTCAGCCCTCTCTGCTTCACACACTTCCCTAACCCTTTCCAAATCAAAAACAAATATGTGTCCCACAAACATGTTTTGAGGGATTCTAGCATCCGCAAAGAGCCTTGAAAAACCTTCCGCTGGGAGGGAACAGAGTGTTAGTTATTATTGTCATGGAGATGATACCATGCAAAGAAACACAAAGCATTACACTCATTCTCAGGCTTCCTCTTTTCCCAGACTGATGCTCTGTTTGGTAGAAGGCTCTTGCCAAATGACAGCCGCTTCCAGCTCCACAGAGACGCTCTGTGTTTTAGTAAACTGCATATGGAAACATGAACACATTTGGAAAAACAAAGGCATGCGCCTCTGCATGGCATATCACACTTCATGGCCAATTTCAGCCTCAGAGCTCTATTGTTCTGCTGGTGATTGGCACCAGTCCCCCTGAAGGCTGCCATGGGTGTGTTTACCAACATAGCTCTCGTCTTTAACATACACCATATGTAGGAATCACAAAGAAGAAGAAGAAGAAGAAGGATCCCATTTGGTAATGCTGATTGGACCTTTTAGCTTTTCTGGTCTGCATATTGTCTTTCCCCCTATGGAGTCGAAATGGATGCCAAATGGAGCCAAGGATACATAAGGAAAGCTGCCCGCTAGCCATAAATTTGTCTTGCTGGAGCTGGGGAGAACTGCAGAGAGCAGCTCTTTTTTCAAAGTTTTATACATACTGTTGGAAGACAGAGGTTTAACTTCCTACTGGCCTGGCCAAAATATTGCTCTTTTCTGCCTCAGTCTGGTAGAGCTGTTGACCACGGACCACACAATTTGGTGGCCTTGAAAGCAAATGCAAATAGGTGGCTCACAGAATCCAAGATGGCTGCACTATGTTTTGTCTGTCTTGCAGGCCTCTCAAAAGCAGCCATGGGGTCCCAAGTCCTAGCCACTTCTACACCTGGCCATCCTTAATTAATATGTCTAATCACTTTTATAGAGGGTGGTCAGGTGTCCTATTTTGAGGACAGTTCATTATTCAAAGGTCTGTCGAGTTCCAGTTCAATTTAAAGATAAATGGTATAAGTAGGGGAGAGCAGAGGTCCTGAATTCCCCAAGTTAGCACCTGGGGAAATTCAGCACACTGAGCAGGCACGCAGGCCACCTGGTCACAGACTTCCCCAATACGATGAGATGTATTGCATTTCTATTTTAATATTATATCATGTCTCAAATGAGTAGAGAGGAAAGTAAAGCAATTACATAGTGCCACAGACTTAAGAAGCCAAGACAAGAACTTTATTGTCTCTGTCTTAACAAGTACAGAAGTAAGAAAGTCTTTGTGCCGGACAGTTACACCAACGCCACCTAGTGACTAAACTATATAATGACACTATCCACCCACCCACATGGCTTGAGTTTTCAAGGCAAATAGCAGCTTGGGAGGGGGCAATTGTTGTCAGCAGCATAGCAGAGGGGAAAGGCTTCCACTTCCTCACTGTCTCTTGATGCTACACCCCATGACTGCTATTTGCACCCCCCCAAAAAAAAGATCTTATTAATTGCATTCATGCAGTCAAGGACACATCTAGTGGCAAGCAAAGCACTGCAGCCACTGGTTCGTGCAAGCTCTTCCTCCTCACCACACCCTGCCTACCCCTTTTAGTCTTCTCCATGCCTCAATCCAGAAAGAATGTAAAGATAATCATTTTGAGGTGGGGAGGGGAGAGAAAGCACTTGATATTTCTTCTACGGCTTTTGCCTAGGAGTAACTTGAGTTATGAGGTGTATATCTTATGAGTCTGCAGGGATGTATAGTTTAGAATGCATTTAAATGCCTTCCACTTTCCTTACCCAGTGAGATATTTGCTGACAGCTTAGGCAGGACGTGGTGCTCAGCCGCTCTCTCGCTCTGGGAGGGCTTTAGATATATTTCATTTCTGGTGCTCCATTTCATTCTTGCAGCTGTAATCGTTATCTTTGCCCAGCATCCATCCCTTGGATATCATCATCATCACCGACCTGATCTGAAGGTCTTAAAATACTACCAGTCACATTGACCCCAGTCATGTTCCTGCAATCAATGCACGGAGGAATAACTCTCTTTCCCTCGAAAGGTCTCTGATCTTTCTTTCTCCCTCTTCTATTATAAAGAGAAATTAGGGTTGTTGTATATACTTGTGGTTATTTTGCCTTAGCCTGGAAGACATCCAAGGCTCAGACTGAGAATTGTGGGTTGAAGGGATTTAAAGCACTCCCAAAATGCACCAGGAGAGCAGTAGAAGGACTTGCACAGGGCAGGATTGTTTGAGGAAAGCCACAACTGTTTAAAGTGGTGTGATACTGCTTTAAATGTATAGTGGGAACCAGGCACAGGGCCTTCTCGGTAGTGGCGCCCGCCCTGTGGAACGCCCTCCCAGCAGAGGTTAAAGAGATAAACAACTATCTGACATTCAGAAAATACATGAAGGCAGCCCTATTTAGGGAAGTTTTTAACCTGTGATATTTTAATGTATTTTAATATCTGTTGGAGGCCGCCCAGAGTGGCTGGGGAGACCCGGCCAGATGGGCGGGGTACAAAAAAAAAATCATCATTATTATTATTAATTATTATTATTATTATTAGTGTGGATGAGACCTATGGATGCTTTTGAGGTGACCATCTTACCAACGGTTCCCTGACTTCTGTAAGAAAACAATTAGGGAAGCATTTTGTAAAACTTCCATTTGCGAAATATGCTTCAAAACAAATATGGATGGCTGGAGCTGGAACAGAGGGAGCTTTGCTTTCGCAGCCTCATTTTATGCAGTTCCTTACATCTTCTGAAGCTCCTCCATTCTTCCATCTGATCAAAGTTATTTCCTACTTGTTTGTTTCAGACTTCTTTTTTCCAGATATTTCAAAAGTATTTTCCCTTATTTCTGCGTAGTTTCAGAACAACTGCCAGGGGCAGCATTTTATTTGATCAAAAAAAATGCATTAAATAGTGTTCTTTTGTCTGTCTTTACTTTTTTACCTGGTTTTATGTCCTGGGGGGAAATTAGTTTTTTCTCCAGATGTGTGTGAACAAATTGGTACGTTTCTGTTATGTGTGTGTACATCACACTAAAGTCAGAAAAGAATTACTTCCACTTGTTTTGCAGAGCAGTAGTTGTACAGGCCTGTTGTTAAAACAAATAACCCCTCTGTATACTTTGAAGAGTTGCCCCTTCAAACCCAGCAGGACCTGTATAAGGTGGAGGATTCTAATTCAAGGTAGCAATAGTGAAAATTAAAGCATGGTGGGCTTTGTTTTCATATCGAACAACTCAAGACACTGGCTTTGCCCATCATAACTTTTGAACCACCCACTGCTGGGATTACTCCCAAAGAAATATAAATCTCGACAGAAAACATGTTGCCAACCCCTGGCATATATGAAAACAGAATTAACTCATGGAAACGAGAAATCTTTTTTTTTTCCCCCACTGAAATTTTAGATGTGGAGTGGGGGCGGAAGAGAGACTTTTGCATTGTTCCTATTTTTGCAAAACCCCAAAATTTTGACCTAATACAACTTGACAGTGTCCCTTTAAGCTTTTCATGATGTGGATTCTTTGAGTTATTGTTCACTTGTCTGCTTTTCATTTATATACGTTTTCCTTCAATGCAACAACTGGCTGGTTTACTTTTAATATCACTATAGCACGCAAGCAATAAAAGAATGACATCGCTTTCAAACCTACAAATCTTTTTGCTAAGAAAAGGAAAAGGAACGGGACTTGCAAGAATGTAGCAGGAATGGTTGCACCTGTGGATTTTCTGCAATTTAAAAGGAGTGACAGAGCATCACGTTCTGAAGAATCACACATAAAGCTACCTGCTAATTTCTTTTGGCAAAATACCAGGGTGGATAGTGGATGAGATTGCCTTGAAGTTGCTTGTCCATTTTTCTCAGAGAGTAGATCAACTTTCAAGGGACTCAGCTATACAGCTGCAAAAAATACATTTTAAGTGTGTTGCAAAGTGCAATATAGAAATGTGACACTAGATGGCAATGGTGAGCTAAGGCAAATTCAATATATTTTTCAAAACGTTTTTTAAAGAAGAATTTTCACAGCGTTTTTTTTTATATGTGTGTAGATTCCACCAAGGAGACCTAAATGAGTCTCCACTATAGCAAAGGTACAATGTGGGGAAAGCAGAGGAGAAAGAGTGTTATGTTTCTTTTCTTTGAGTAGCACCTTTGTGGAGGGGGAAAGTGAGATATGAATTGAAATAAATAAAATAATTTGAAATATTTAAAAAAACCCAAGAAGGATGTTACCCAATTAACTAAATTTGTTAGCATAAGGATTTGGGCTATGGCCCAAAGAACGAAGCAGTCTAATTTGGCATGGTCTCACTTGCCTGAAAGACCAATAGCTTCTACAGGCTGTTGTAGAAATAACCATTTGTGTATATACCTCTCTCCCGGTTTAAATGTAGAAAATGTCAAGGCTATCTTTATCATGAAACAAAGTGAAGCAACTGCTTTAGGTGACAGTGGAGGCCCTTTTTGTGACTCTAGTCTTCTTTCTGCAGCTTTAAAACACACATAGTAAAAAAAATAATAATCCAGGTGCAAAAAAAAAAGTCTGACAGCTGCTGGAGAAAGAATGTGACATATTTCTCCCTTCTACACACCATAGGCTGTCTTGAACTTCGCAGGCACATGTGAAAAAACCAGCATGAGGCATAGGTGCCAACTCTATAGGGCTGAGGAGTTTTCAGCACCCCCGACCCAAGTCGGGTGGGATGGGGCTGAGTCCCGCAATCTTGAGGGGCCGGGTCTCACAGTGGTGGCAGTGGTGGGCTTTCCCAGGCCTCATGGCATGACACGTGTGATGTGACGCATGCGATATCCCCCCCCCCCCAGTGTTGGGTGGGAACTTGGTCCCTTTGGCATGAGGACACATTGGAAGCATTCTGTTCATCTTGGTTCTCAGTCCTGTCGAGATTCAGGAGCATTCAGTCGTGTGAGTCCTACCTGCAGTCAGTGGCATACCCCTGACACAGATTTACCACATCCACAATGACAATGTGGGCATATGACCTATAAAGCTGCCTTATGCAAGGTTAGACCATTGGTTCATCTAGCCCAATATTATCTACTTTGACTGGCAGAGCTTCTCCATAGTCTCAGGCAGAGAGTTCCCCCCCCCCATTACTTGCTGCCTTATCTTTTGAAGGAAAGGCCGTAAGCCAGGATCAATTCCCAACATCTCCAGGTAAGGCTGGGAGAGAACCATGCCTGAAATCCTAGAACGTCCCTGTCAGTCACTGTAGACAACACAAGCTAGATAGACCAATGGTGTGACTCAATATAGCGCAGCTTCCTAATTTTCCATGTGCTCCTGAACTGGCAATACCAGGAATTGAACTTGGGACTTTCCTCAAGAAAAGCAGGCACTCTACCACTGAGCTACGGTCTAACTAACTGCAGGCTTGACTTATTAATACATGTTTGGTTTTTGGTTTTTTTAAAAGGAATTGAGAAAGTATTGGCAATACAATTTGCAGAAAGTGTCACACGTACGTTAGCATCCTCTGCAAAATGCATTATGCATTTTGGGTGTAACAGCTCTCAGGTCTGAATATTTCTCAGCTGAACGCAGTTGTGTGCTTCATTGCGTAGGGGAAGGGGAAGGGGAGGGGAAAGTATCTCCCCCCCCCCATTGCGTAGCAGCTGATGGAAACCATATTGATGGCAGAAGGTAACTTTTTGATTCCGAAATACATACCATTTTACTTGCTTGAAGATTATGGTCAGCTGCCATTTTCTTGTTATTTTTAAGTTACATATATATATATATATATATATATATATATATATATATATATATATAATTTCTATGTTGATTTTATTTCAAGACCAGTGTGATTGCATGTTCACTGCACACAGCTTTCTTTGATTGGAGGGGCTCGCGTCTGTATTATATCACTGACAGCTACGGCATTTACTGCGCAATGGTATGGAAAGGGTCATGATTACCCAGCGAGAAACATAAATGTGTATGCACTTACTGGCTTATTTGACTTGGAAGCACACTGCTAGGTACGGGTACCCTGAGCGTTATAATTGGTATAGGGAAAGCTGCTCGAGGAGTGCAATCAATTTAAAATATTTAAAGAGAAACATGCATGCGTAGGCAATCCATCGTACTTGCCTTCAACAGGCTGGCTGTTCCACATTACATCGCTAGAAGCAGTAACCGCCTCTTACAAGATTTACTGGGGCCCATCGTAGCACAAAGAGCAGGGAGTTTCATGTAAAACAGGGTCAGTAATAGTAAAACCATTGACCTTTCTGCTCTCTCCTGGAGTTCATATTTATTAAGATAGAGTAAGAGAAAGCCATATTATTGGTTCCCCCATCACATTTGTTTGTGTGTGAGCCTTTCATCTGCAAACAACCGATGTTATAGAGAGGATTTTGCATTTGTGTTTTCAGTGCGTGTGCATGTGTTCTTGTAGCTTTTGTAATATGGTTGGGCTGTTGTGAGGGAGGAATGGCATTATTGATGGTAAAGGTAAAGGTAAAGGGATAGGGATCCCTGACCATTAGGTCAAGTCGCAGACGACTCTGGGGTTGCGGCGCTCATCTCGCATTATTGGCCGAGGGAGCCGATGTACAGCTTCCGGGTCATGTGGCCAGCATGACAAAGCCGCTTGTGGCGAACCAGAGCAGCGCATGGAAATGCCATTTACCTTCCCGCCGGAGAGGTACCTATTTATCTACTTGCACTTTGTGCTTTCAAACTGCTAGGTTGGCAGGAGCAGGGACCGAGCAACGGGAGCTCACCCCGTCGTGGGGATTCGAACCGCCGACCTTCTGATTGGCAAGCCCTAGGCTCTGTGGTTTAACCCACAGCGCCACCCGCATCCCTTATTGATGGTAGAAATGCTTAAAAATAAGTTAGAAATTTAAACTTTTCTGGATTATGAGGTGTTGTTCATCATCTAAGATGTTCAGTATTGAGTGTATATAATATACTGTATTTGAGTCCTCTAAGGAGCAGACTTAAAACACGATAGGAAAACTGATACAACAAAAAGCAAGGAAAAACAAAAAAATAATCGTAACATTCCTGAGCTTATTGCCACTCTGCTTTCTAATGCAGAGTAGTGAAAAGGACAGCAGTCTTTATAGCAACTTCAGTCACCATTTTATTGAATTATGCTAAATTCTTGGGTTAAGTCTACAGTTCACTCTGTACAACTGTACACATTTACACCCCCACATAGAATTTCTGTGTTTTTGAAGTCTGATGACCAACAGTGAAGTTTTCTCAACTGTTGTGCGCTACTAGAAGAAACCTTTCGTTTTGCAGCAGAACTGCTCAGGGGTGAGTACAGTGAAGTAGGCAGGCTTGTGGATGACAATAAATTATTTGGAATTTCTGAGTGGTGAAAATGAAGACCTCAAAAAGGAATCTCTTCGGTTTGGGTGAATGAGCAACAGGTCTGCAACTGTGGCAAAGGCTCCGTACACAACATACATTTAAAAAACAGTTAAAGCACATGAGTTTCCCCCAAAGAATCATGGGAACTATTGTTTGTTAAGGTTGCTGAGAAGTGTAGCTCCATGGGGGCAAACTACAATTTGGTCTAATATACAGTACACATTTTTGCAAAGCTTATTTTCCCTAATATTTATATTATACACACACACACACACACACACACACACACACACTTTTATGCACACTTGTCTGTAGAGCTGAACTGAACCGCAAGATTCAGAGAAGTGCAAATTTCAGTCTGTCTTGTGCTTCAGAAAGTGCCCACTAGGTAGATTCACCTGTAAATGTGAACTGAATCCTATTTATTCCCTCAGCCCAAATTGAGGGAACTCCTTTGCACATGTTTCTCTGCAGACCTAACATTAGTTTAAATACAAATAAGCACCCACACCACTCCAACAGCGAAAAAATGAAACAAAACTTAAACCTGTTGTTTATGTTTTCAAAACTACTGCCACAGCTTTATTTGAAATGCCTTGCACTCCAGCTGGGCAAAAAGACTGCCTTTCTTAATAGAACCTGTCATTGCTTTTGAAATCATCCTTGCTCTGTGCTCTGTGAGCTTTTGCACAGCCCAGCAGCACAGAAATAGCCTCTGAGCTGAAGCATGATCAAAAGCGGACTTCTGTTATTTAATGCATCATTGTATACTTGTAACACACCCTGGGACCTTATGGTGAAGGGCGGGTAAGAAATCTTATAATCAATCAATCAGTCTAGACAAGGTACTTGCCAGATTATGCCAGTCTTAGCTGATGAAAGGATTATGCATTACCATCTTGGAACATATCTATGGTGAAAGGTTTTAACAGAAATAATAGAAACTATAACGGAACTGGAAATATTTATCTATTTCCCTGTGTGATAAAGATACACACATAGAATCACAAAGCTATATGTCAGGTGTGGGGAGCTTTGGGCCATCTAGTTGTAGCTGAACTACAAATCCCATCATCCCTGGCTCCTCCTCCTCCTCCTTTTGAGCCCAGCCCAGTTCTTTTTCTTCTTCTGCACTGACTCCCACCCCTTAGCCCTGGAGATGCGGAGGGATGGGAGGAGGGGAAACCTTCTGGAGAATCTATGCAATAATTTGCAGAGACTGATGTTAATTGGGAGAGGGGAGGAGGACAGACCCTCCCTCCCTTGAGAGTCTTTGCAATAATTTGCAGTTGGCTCCCAGCAAGCTTGCAAGCTGCACTCTTAATAATAATAAAAGCCCATTTTAAATGGTGATTTTGCCCACCTGGAGATTCAAGAACTTCACCTACCAGCTGGAGCACACCCTCCAACATTTCTTCAATGAAAATAGGGACGTCCCATTCCATAATGATAATTTTACTATTTATACTCCACATGTCTTACTGGGTTGCCCCAGCCACTCTGGGCAGCTTCCAACATATATAAAAACATAATGAAACATTAAACATTAAAAAAAACTTCCCTATACAGGAATGCCTTCAGACGGCTCGGGGGCCGGATAACTCCATACCCTCCAACATTTCCCTAATGAAATTAGGAAAATCCTATCATACCCTCCAATATTTCTCCAATGAAAATAGGGACATTCAAAGAAAAGTGGGACATTCCGGGATCAAATCCGAAACCGGGACGGTTTCTCAAAATCAGGGATGTCCCTGGAAAATAAAGATACTTGGAGGGTCTGCTCCTAGGGGTCAAGGTCCCTTCACCTCTCCCTAATAAAATATTTGAGGGGCCCAGCATTGCCATTCAAGTGGTGTGTGCATCATGTGATCTATTATGTGGGGCAGGGCTTATCTCCCTCCCCACCCCCAATATTTTATTCAATTTGGCACCCCTGCCTAGAGGCAAACGTGGAGACTCTAGGTCAGACCTAGAGATCTAGCAACCCTGGTGATCACAGCAACAGCAATGATGAGACACCACAGGAGGCTCTTCTATGGGACATTCCTTCTTCCCTTTATCTCAAACACTGAAACAGTAGCATCATAGACACCAGGGATCTGGGGAAATATAGGTCTCCAGGGTGCTTGGGGCCTTGTATGGCTTGTAGACACTCTACCATTAGTCTATGATCCAGATGCAAGGAGCAACTGGAGCATATTGCCATACTTAGAACTTAGGCATCCAGAGGAACCACAAATCCCAGGATCCCTGATGCTTGGGATGTTGTTTCAGCATCCAAGGTCCAGGGAGGACCTTTCCATTGCCACAAGCACTACCAGTTTAAGTTTGGGAGGAAGAAACTGGGGCGGCTGCAGTAGCAGGAACTCATGACATTGCTGGCAAACCCACTGCAAACCAAACCTGGACATCATTAATGTTCAGTCTAAACAAACTCTCAACATGATGGAACCCACCTGTTTCCAAACCACCACTAACCTGTATGCCTGTCGCAACATGGGGTCCACTAAGCTGGGTGCAGCTAAGGCAACCAAGGTCAGTACAGTGGTACCTCGGGTTAAGTACTTAATTCGTTCCGGAGGTCCGTTCTTAACCTGAAGCGTACTTAACCTGAAGCACCACTTTAGCTAATGGGACCTCCTGCTGCCGCTGCGCCACTAGAGCACAATTTCTGTTCTTAGAGGAGTTCTTAACCTGAAGCGTACTTAACCTGAAGCGTACTTCCCTCACTGCGAGAAGCAAAGGGCGGTTCCCTCACTGCGAGAAGCAAAGCTACAGGGAACCAGGCAGAGGGCCTTCTCGGTAGTGGCGCCCGCCCTGTGGAACGCCCTCCCATCAGAGGTTAAAAGGATCAACAATTACATGACATTTAGAAAACACCTGAAGGTTTTTAATCTGTGATGTGTTAATGTATTTTAATGTTTGCTGGAAGCCGCCCAGAGTGGCTGGGGAGACCCAGCCAGATGGGCGGAGTACAAATAAATTATTATTATTATTATTATTATTATTATTATTATTATTATTATTATTATTATTATTATTACTTAACCCGAGGTACCACTGTATTATATCTCATCATATTTTGGTGCAACCCACAAAGCTTTTCAGGATATGGGGAGCCACGGTCTTGGCATGTGTAAAAATGGGCAAGTCATGCAGACTTTGCCTCAGTATCAGCATCGCCTCCAAAACCACTATGTGGATTGACTCTCCGTCATTTGAGCTTTGGCTAATGGGGGCTCTGGCTCTATTTATTCTCTCAAGTCTTCGAGGAATGGAATTTACAATATGTACTGCAAGTAAATGCTCATGGACACAGGGGGATAGCTTTGTATCAATTACCCAAGATTTCAGATATTGCTACACCATTTAATGGTGCATAAGAAGTATGTAGCATTAATTATATGAGTTAATAGTCAGAAGGTCACATGAATTTTTTATGGTGGAGTTGAGTCTATCTGGAAACTTAATTAATATGTCCTCCTATTTTTTAATTAATCACATCAGTTCCACAACTAAACACCTCAAGGCAAGAGGCCTAATTGTTATGCCTATTTTGGAAGGGTCCTGGTTTTCCTGGAAAGGTAACAGTATAAATACTTTAATAGCCATGAATAAAACATTTTCTAAATACATGCAATGGGAGATGCAGCTGTTCATGGGCAGAAGCAACAAGGCAGTTTTGTCTTCAGGAATGCAAAAGGATTATACAGCCCCTTTGCTCAGCTTCCAGAGGTGTAACAGCCCTGTTAGTTTGTCACAACAATATAGAATATTTTGACACTTTAAAGGCTAACAGATTAATTTTAATTTAAGCTTTTATGGTCTTGAGTTCACCTCATCTTATGTGTCGGATAAAGTGGACTCTAATCCACTAAAGTTTATGTGACCACAAATCTGTTAATTTTTAAGATGCCAGAAAACTCTTTTCTCTTTCAACTCAGTTAGTACCAAAAAAATGAAGTAGGGCTGCATTGTGGTTAAGAGAGCCAGCTATGAGCCAGACATCTCTCGGCACATTCATGAATTCATTGTGTGCAAATCCCTATAATTTTATCCTCAGTGTGTAATATAAGAGTGCTGACCACCTTTGCAGGGTTGTAGTAAACATTCCCAAAATACTGACTCTGAAATGGTTCCATCACTTAGGGAAAATGTTGTTGAAACAGTAGTAGTAGTAATTTATTAGCTGGGGATTTCCCCCCCAGCTCTTGTCTTTCCTTTTAAATTAAGATCCAATGACCTGCTTTACACTCAGTCACACCAAGGGCTGTAGCTCACTGGATCTGTTTTGCATGCAAAAGGTCCCAGGTTCAATTGGGACCCAGCATTGCCAGTTGGGTTAGGAGAGAACCCTGTAGGGAACATTGGAAAGCTGCTGCCATTTAGACAATACTGAAGCAGATAGACAAATGCCACTCACTATGTGGCAACGTCTTGTGTCTTAGGTTAATGGGCCATGGATTAAACCCACTGCTGCTGGCGATTTATAATTCATTGACCTGAACCTCCCCCAATTACTGCAAGGCACGAAACCTATATTCCTGATATAGCATTATTGCATGTAACTGAAGGGATATAAACTGGTTTTGTACTTCATCACTCAGGAACTCCCCTGAGATGACAACAGGAAGTTGATTGTGCAGAATGCATAGCTTCTACTGACCCATGGATAAATACTGAAACCAATGTGGGCAGAATAATATAAGGACTCTGGAGATCAGGTTTGGTTATAAGTTACATTGGGTTGCCTTGGGCAACGTAAAGCGACTAACGAATTTAAATAATAATAATAGTAATAATCTGCATTCATAGAATAGGCAAGGCAGACTTTTCCTAAAGTCCAATCAACAACAACACCCACTTGTATACATGGTGGCATGCCAGGGTTGGCTCAGGTGTGACACAATGCATTGCACTTTATGTTGCTGCTACTGGGGCTTTCTGGTGAATGAAGATGTGTTGCTGTCTGTCACTTGATCCAGCTCCTTCCTAAACTCAGGATTCCTTGTTTTGAAAAGCAAGTGAGAGTCTATTAAACCAGGAGGCCATGTCACCCTCACCTCTGCATAACCTTTGTGAAATTATTCCTAATACGCTACTCGAACCAGGGAGAAGCCATTACCTCCCTCCAAACAAAAATTCAATCTGCAAACAAACGAGGGAACTCAACCTATGGAAATTGGTTCAAACTGAACAGGCAGCTTGGCATTCCTTACCAAAGAGGTGATTTGTTTTCATAACCTCTTTAACTAAACAGCCCTTAACCCTTAAGGCATGAAAGCATCCATCAACCTGCAGGGAATAGTTAGCTTAAAACAATTACTCACACAGATTTCTCCCTCGTCTCTGGAGCGTAATGCTTATCATTTGGCATTTGCTACATCCTTAACCTTTGGAAAGGCTGCCAAACTGCACGAGAAGCCTACAGAGGCTACCAGCCCCTCTCCAACCCACCTCCCTTTCAATAGGGGGCCTCCTTTGTTTGTGTTTATGGTGACTCCGCATTGCTGCAAAAAGGCATCGAAAATTCCTCACGGGCTTCCCCAGAGCAAAGGCCTGCTAGTGCCCGGCATTGTACAGGTGCAAAGTTATTCTAAAGCCTCCCTTTAGAATGGGGAAGAGAAAGAGCAGAGCTCTCCAGCTCAGCTGTCATTACTGCAGCTGTGGTTACAACACAACCAGAGGTTTCTGGGAGCAACACAACAGGCCTCTTTTAAACGCAGCAGCCTGTGCTCACAGTCCCTGAGAGGATAAAGTCACCGAGACTGGCCTGAGCACAAGTCTTTTAATAGCATTTGCAGGTCAGGCTTGTTCAAACAGCTTTTAACAGTTGGGTAATTTTACATTTTTAAAGATGAAAACGTCAACAATCCGATCCTCTGTGAGCTGACCCTTGGACTCTTCATAAATTCGGTCGGAGAGCATATTCTTATTTATACGCGTAAGAGGATGGTTTCTCTGCCGCAGCTGACTTCCCGCTTGGAAAGGCAGGGAATGGGTCTGTCAGTGATCTGGTTACAGTTCCCTGATTGTTTGCCCAGGCTGAGCAGGGCTGGCGTCAGTAAATGCAGCCTCTCATACATGAGAATGGCAGCAGCAGAGCTCAAGGGACCAGTGGGAATCCATTATCTGTAACAACAACAGAACATCTACAGTTCCTCCTGCCTTCAACTTTCAGGGAAAGAATGAGGATCCAGCTCCACAGAACCTGACACCATACTGTGTAAATGGTATCACCTTCTAGGAGGCTTCATGCGTCCATGGGTGTCAAGCAAGGCTTGTAGGACAAGAACTTTATTGCATCTCTCCAACAAGAATGAAATAGTAACAGGAAACTCTCGACTCTGCTCAGCCACAACTAAATCCAGTGCCACTAAGGAGCAAACCGTGCACAGTAGATAGCTTTAGGCTAGTGGTAGTCAATGTGTTGCCCTCCAGGTGTTGTTGGACTACAACTCCCATCATCCTTGACCATTGGCAGTGCTGACTGGGGTATTGGGAGCTGTAGTCCAACAACTGGAGGGCTACCCCTTCTTTAGGCTGGGGTGGGTTTCCATTTACCCTGTTAAACCACTCCTGCCACATTTTCCCACAGCTCCCCTCTGCTGAAACTCACTACCCATGCAAGCCCCTCTTACAGACTCCAATAATAAATATAGCATTCATCTTCTGAGGGCAGGGTGCCTGTGAACTTCAGGTGCTGGAGACAAGTTGCCTTTCTACTAAGCTTCTCAGGAGGTTTTGATTGGACACAGTAGGATACAGGCTGCTGGACTAGATGACAGCAAGTGTGTTGCCAAAGCCCCAAACTAAGGCTAGGCAGAAGTAAGTGTGACCTTGTAGTTAGGAGAGGGGGATTATTATTATTATTATTATTATTATTATTATTATTATTATTATTATCATTATCATTATCATTATCATTATCATTTAAAAGCCAAATCAATCAATTTTGCACTTTCCGAAGCAATACGAGAACCAAAACACAGCAGTGTTCAAAATTCACACTTGTCCAAATTTTGTGATGCGGTTCTCCAGCCAAACAATGTGTACAAAATTGCATATACTGGGGTTAAGTGTGCATAAAAATGTGTATATATTGGTTGAAATAGCACGCAAATGTATTGGGGGTGTAAATACATTTTGCAAAATTGTGTGTATTATGCAAAATTGCATACAAATGTATGTATTCAGAGAAATTCATACTAATATGCTGATGAATTGTCATGAAGACTTTTTAAAAAATGCAAAGTGATGTGGAAATATGGAGAACTGGAGGGTGGGAAAATAAGAAACTGAGAGAAACTGAAACCAACAGCTCTGCCCACCCCTATGCAGGGATGCCACTTTTTGTGGCAACCCTGTGCCCACCATAACTTCTAGTTCCCTCCTGAGTGCATCCCATACCAAGGTGTGTTTGTGCTACTGTGGCTGTTAATACAGTAGAGAGAAAATACCCATATTTTCACATGCGCCCAATGTAAGACATAACAACACACAAAAGCAACGCACCAAACTGCGCACCAAGCTGGCACGATGAAAGGCAAGGAAAGCTATGCAGGGGTCCTGTTGCCATCTCATCCCTGACTGCACCGTTGTGCAGCAAAGGCTCGCTTACTTGAAGGTTTAACATTCCACAATTAACATTCTTACAAGTCAAGCAGCAGCTTGAAAGGGGATCTGTCAGCTAGTTATATTCTTGTTTGTCTTCCTCCACATGGCCACAGAAGAAACGGTATTAAACCTGATACGCCAAAACTATTCCCAACAGAGATACGGCTGAACTCCTGGAATAACAATGTAACATAAACACAGTCAAGTACAGAAGGAGAACGGAATGGGAGACCCGACCTTTTCTCTTCCCTTTGCTGTAGTGCAGCTTTCCAAGTTAAAATCTGGCACAGCCAAACCTGTTACTAGCTACGTTTACTGTCACAATGGGATAGAACGTAATATGCTCTGCTGGAATTTAGCTATGCACGCCAGGCCAAGAGCTGTTCCCGTGAGAGTCACCATACCTCACCTTGTCCTGGAGACAGCTGCGGGTCAAATCAACCTCTGTTGGAAGCCAGAGCAGCTGACACAGAACACATTCGCTGTATGTTGATTGACGTGTAGAAACTGCAGGCCCTGACCCAGAATCTGCACTTTTTGTTGGTAATAATTCTCACCCTTCAAATGACCAAGCCACAGAAATATGGCCTGAAGGAAACATAGAGCCTCAAGTCTCAAGGGAACAGTAGTTAGGCCTGCCAATTGAAGAGAGTGCTTGGCTGTGGCCACATTGCATCTTGAAAGTCTAAAGCGGTGGTTCTCAAACTTTTTTCCTCTGGGCCACACTTTCAGAATAAAAATTTGCTCACACCAAACCGAATTTTGTCTCGATAAGAAATACACTGGAAAACAAAAAGAAGCAACACCCAGCAGTGCTTGGTTTATAACACAGAACAAAACTACTTTGTAATATGATCATGGGACATCCAGAAAGTGTAAAAAATGCAGCTACATAAGAACATGAATCATTCTCAAAATATAAACAAGCCTTTTACATATGTACCTTAAGTGAGTTTGAAATTTTCTGAAGACATTGATGGGAAGTAATTATCAATCTTTTCTACCAATGTTGCTAGATGTTTCTGAATGAAGCCATAGAATTCATTGCTCATCTTAAAATTTTATACCAGTGGGAACATTTTGAGGTTATGTTGCATCGCTCTTCTGCACCAGTGTGGAAGCCTTTTTAAAAATGCAATTAGTTTCTTTGTAGTTGTGAGGATAATGTCATTGGGGCCTTGCATACTGGAATTGAGCTCATTGAACTGGGTTGAATATTGGCCAAATATGCCAACTTTGCACACCAGTCATCGCCATCCAGTTGATTTTAAAATGGGTTCCCTTCATGTTCCAAAAACTCTCTTGATTCATTCTTCAGTTCCAACACCATATTAATTTTTTCCCCATGGGACAGCCAATGAGCCTCCAAGTGCTGGATTAGGTATTGATGTTTTGATTCCATGTCTTTGCAGAGTTGAGCAAATAGCAGTGTCTTTTAATGCTTTTGCTTTGATGAAATTCACAATGCGCACAGTCTGAGCTACAAGGCTCTTGGTCAGGGGCCAGCAAACTTTTTCAGCAGGGGGCCGGTCCATTGTCCCTCAGACCTTGTGGGGGGCCGGACTATATTTTGAAGAAGAAAAATGAACGAATTCCTATGCCCCACAAATAACCCAGAGATGCATTTTAAATAAAAGCACACATTCTACTCATGTAAAAACACGCTGATTCCTGGACCGTCCGCAGGCCCGATTTAGAAGGCAATTGGGCCGGATCCGGCCCCCGGGCCTTAGTTTGCCTACCCATGCTCTTGGTGATTAAGGCCTCTCTGTGTAAAAAGCAGTGAGTTGATATTACATCTGGATTTTTCTGTTTGATGAGTGCCACCAAGCATCACACATTCCTTGCCATACATGGCACTCTGTAAAGATTCCAATACAAGAATCCCATGAAATATCACATTTTTCCAAATACTCAGATATGGTTTGGAAAAGATCTTTCCCTCTGGTATGCTTAATTACCGGTAGTTCATTGAAAAGTAGAACTGTGTAATAATTTTGTCATTGTGAATGAATCTGATATAGGCAAGCAACTGTGCTTTTCCACTAATGTTAGTAGATTCATCAACTTGAATGGCAAATTTAGACTTCTTCATACTTTTGGAAACATGCTTCCCAATATTAGCTGACATAACTATTCTTCTGTGAGTTGTATCATCAGACAAAGGAATTTCCATAACTTGTCACTCAGCATCATTGCCAAACAATTTTTTCACAATCAAGCCACAGGCAGGCATAATCAATTTTTCAGCTATCATACGTGATTTTCTTCTGTTGAGCAATCACTTCACCCATTTGGTAAGATATAATTTGCCTCTTATCTGAGACTTTTGCTCATTTTTTGAAATATTATTGTTGGCATTTCTGCTGTTCCAAAAGCCTTTCAAAATATTGAACATTCTTGTTTGCCAGATTTCCATGTTCTGACAACAGATGTCTTTTCCTCTTGTTTGGTGCCATATTGGAATTGGAATGCTTCTCACCACAGATCAAACACAGACTGAGGAACGTTGTCATTTTCAGTCCACGTGAAACCAAGACTCAGATGGCTATCCACATATTGTTGACAAACTTTCATTTTTGGAGGTTTGCTTGGGCCTGCTACTGGTGCCGAATTAAATGAGACTTCTCCAGCACTCTGTTCGAACGACGATTCTGGATCACAAATAGGATTGTCCTCAGTATCATTTGCTGCTCTTGCTCTCATTTTGAAAAGCTATCTATCCATATTCTACAAATAATAAAAAATATACTATACTATACTATACTATACTATACTATACTATACTATACTGAAATGTTTCTTTGATTGTCTGTGATTCTTCCTGTCACACTTGCCATCCTCTCCTGCCACACCAGTGTGGAACGCCACACCCTTTGAGAACCACTGATCTAAAGGCTTGTATAAGCCTCACCAGCTTTTCCATAGAACAGAGATGAGGAAACTGCATCCCTCTAACTATTGCTGGACTACAACTCCCATCACTCCTGACCATTGATCTGGCTAGCTGGCTGGCTGGGGCTGATGGGAGTTACAACATCTGAAAGGCCACTGGAAAGTGGCATCCTCTTTATACCTTTTTACCTTTTCCCAGTCCTTCCCCTGTCTTGCTTATTTCTGGGTCCTAATCTCTGCTGCTTAGTTTGGAGTATGTCAAGGATGGAGGAACTGGTAGAATCCAGGCAAGATCCTCTTTTTGTCATTCAATGAGATCATCAAGAGAACAACTAAGTTTGAGTGATATTCAACTAAGTTTTACTCAGCATAGATCCATTGAAATTAATGAACATGACAGAGTTGGGTCCAATATTTTCAGTGTGTCTACTCTGAGTAACACCTAGTGACCCAGTAGATCACTCAGAAAGTTCTGAATCTCCCAAAACAGACTAGCATACATAAAACTATCTGGCACTCATAGAGGAGCACAGGAAGGTAGGAACCAAAACTCTCCAAACAAAATGATCAGAGCATGCAAATGTCTTCTCAAACCCCAAATGTCCACCCTAATAATCGAAAACACACTTTTCCAAACCAGCAAAATTTCAGACATAGCAACTGCTTCCTGGCATATGGCTATAATATATCCTGGTGAATAATTGTCTTGAAGTCCATTAAAATCTGTGCCAGCCTAGATACGTATTGGTGAAGTTACATAAACCAATAATCTGTGTCCCACCTCTGAGGTTTCAACTCTGCAAACATGGTCAGGCAGCTCTCATGCAGCAAGGGCATTGTAACATCAAGAGAATCTTCCACCTTGAAACTGATACACTTAAAAAAAAGAATATAAAAAAGAATATGGCACACTAACCAGAGATCCCCACACATTTTTGGCTTAGAAGTCCTTATTGTAAGCTATTGTGAGAACCTCTGTGCTGAGCATGACTAACCTTTGCCTATATACTTTAGCTGGAATAAAATTTAGAACTGTAATTATACAGAATGATAGGGTAAATACCCACAGAGCACTAAATGCACAAGTGACTTGTTTAAAACAAGAACAATGCAACAGTGCCTTTGAATCCAAAGAGAAAATTAGACAACTACTGCTTGCAAACTTTGTAGTGAGTCAGTCCAAATACACCTCTAATTCGCCAAGACAATGTGAAAGAGAGAGTGTTTCATGCCACTCCTCATATTAAAAGCTTGGTGGGAGGGGCAGGAAAACTTGTTGACTTCCATCTAGTTCAGACCTTCTTGCCCTGCTCCTGAACTCCTGAACAGTGACTTCTGAGCACTGTGTCTGCTGCCGAGTCTGTGCCGTTACTTGCCTGAATGAAGATTTCTTTCTTTCTCATAAGTAAGATCCTTTATCTGCATGTTTTGGACAGGAGCCAGAACAAGCCACACCTAGCTACTATTTTAATTTCCAACAATTCCCACGATATAGTGCCACTCTGGGGTCACTGTGAGAAATCAAAATGGCAGCTCCAAACTTCACGGCATGTGGGCCCAGGGCAGGCATCAGCTTGGGCCGCAACAGCTGCCCAAAAGTAACCCAAGTTGACATCAGGCCTGCTGTTCAGATCCACTGAATTAACAGAACTGATAGGTAACAGGAACTTAGCAGATACAACACAGGGAAAACTGAATGGAGCTTCTGGGACAAATGGTCCTCTATAAAAATTAATGCAGATTGGCTGAAAAGCAAGAACTGTCATATAGATTGAAAACAGGCTGAGGTGCATAAACAAAGAGTAATGAATGATAAGCAGCCAGGCGCAGAGTTCACCAGGAAGTATCCAGTGGGATACCAGAGGGATCTGGATTAGATCTGGTTTTATTTAGCATCCATATTAATGATCTGGACGAGATGAATAAACAGCATGCTAACTCAGTTTATATACATTGTGGAAGATTATAACAAATTGGAGGTGTTACAAAAAAGAAAGGAAGGAAGGAAATAAAACTAAAATCCATACACACCACCACCAGTATGGAGAATCACTACCAAGCAACTGGTGAGACTTCGCAAATCTGAGCTGAAAGTGACAGGATGTGAATGATGCTGAATGTAATTTGGAAACAGGGACATCTGAAAAACGGTTACTCGTTGGGAAAGAGAGATTTGGCACGTGGTGGTGCAAAGAGTTTCACTGTGATGGGCAGCAAGCTTGCTATGGAAATTCAGAACAAGGCACATCTCAGGGTGATAAGCCAGAAGGATTCACTGATGAGGAATGAAGAGGAATGAGTGATGCGGTGAATTGATTGATGAAGTGCTTGCATCTACAGCAACAGTAGAGGCAGGTCATGTGGCCGTATTCTTCCCTTTGATTTGCTAGGCCCCAGACATTGATGGAAAGCACTGCCAAGAGAACTTTGCATGGCGCAGTTCATGCACAACAGCCCCCACCACAATGAGCGGGGCTGTGACTACGACCATATTAACAAAGTAACATATAAACTAACAAGACTATTAGCCTAAGACAAACCTGGCTGCATTAGACCTAGTCCAACTTTGTGCTTCTCAAGAATGACCAGCCATAGGTTTTCAGGAAGCCGATGTTGCTCTCCAGCAGCTAATATTCAGTGGTTTTCTGTCTCCGAACATTGAGGTTCATATTCTCAGTAAGTGTGCATATTTGTGTGCAAATACACATATACGCACATGTATGTACACACACTAATTGTCATCGTCTAATAGCTATCGCAATACTCTTGAGTGTCAGTCATTATGCTCCCAAAGCAGCAGCATCCACAAGGTGGAGGTATCGGCAGTGGGGGAAACCCTATGGGGGGTGGGAGACCCAAACACAGCCCAGTGAGGACTGAGCATGCTCAGAGACCACAGAATGCTGACTGACAGTGGGTGGGGAAAGAAAAACCAAGTGGGAGGAGGAATGGAATGGAGTGTCCTGAACCAATCATCATCTTGAACCAATCAAAATCATTTAGTCCTTCAGCCCTCCTTGTAATGCCATGTGGTTACATATACAGTGGTACCTCGGGTTACATACGCTTCAGGTTACATACGCTTCAGGTTACATGCGCTTCAGGTTACAGACTCTGCTAACCCAGAAATATTACCTCGGGTTAAGAACTTTGCTTCAGGATGAGAACAGAAATTGGGCAGTGGCGGCGCAGCGGCAGGGGGAGGCCCCATTACCTAAAGTGGTGCTTCAGGTTAAGAACGTTTTCAGGTTAAGAACGGACCTCCGGAACGAATTAAGTACGTAACCAGAGGTACCACTGTAATCATTTTTCAGTGTCTTTATCAAGACTTTGACTAATTTTCCTATTCATTAAATGTCACCCAATATCCTCTTTCTTCTACTTACAAAATAATTCAAGATTATTCACAATTGCTATGCCAAGCCGATTCTCTTTTCATGCATACAATGGCCGCCATAGAGTCTATTCTTTTCCGTGTACGTTTGCTACGTACAGTACCTAAAAGCAGCTAGTCCTGCACTGTAAAAGGTAGGAAGACACAGGTCTTTCCAGTTTTGCTTGGCCACAGGCTCAAGAGGAAATGGAATAATCAAAACCATACAGTTTTATGGAATTATTATTTTCTCCATCAGCATCTTACTGAAAACCACCCAAAGAAGAAGCTTGTGTTATGGGGCTGCATATAAATGCCCAAAATGTAACAAATCAAATTTAATTAAAAAGATGCTGTTGTATAACTGCTGATCAGAAGTGAGTCATCCTAACATGTTTTTTATATCTAGATATATGGGCTTGTATGTGTTCAGCTGAATTCAAACAGTGTAAGAAGAGATTAGTTGTAGCTGCGCTCCCAGATATAGCACCCTGGGACCAGCTTTGCAGCTACACCAAAGAGATAAGGAAGTCAGGGACCAGTGAGGCTCCTTCTAATCTTGTTGCTTTTTATGGAAATGCTTTATTTCAGAAATGGCCAGGCTGCTTCTTAAAGCGACAACCGTCAGCTAATTGAAACAATATGCAAAGAACTCTTAACAGTTTTAAAGAAGCAATGTTAATTAACATGCTTTGCTGCCATATGCCACAGTGTGGGTGAAGCAGCACAACAACAGATGTTTGGCAAGGCAAGCCTGGAAGGGCAGAAAATAATATAGGTTTCTATTGTTGGTAGCCACGCCATCTGAAAGTGCAAGTCCCAAGAAGGCAGTAGCTGCCTCTATGCACACATTCAGGTACTTTAACTTAGTGGGGCTTTAAAAAAAGAAAGTCAACAATGCCTCACAGCTCAAATCATGCAGGTGCACAATGGAGGTGGTCCAATGTGGGCAAAGCTTGATTGGGTCAGAACCACCAGATTCTATGGTTAAATGCATTTGCAATTGATTTCTCCTCTGTCCGTACCATCAAGACCAGAGCCTAAAGTTATTTAATTGCATTACTGTACTACTGCAGTCTCCTTTTCCTTCTATGCAAGTTAGGGTGGCTGTATATTCAATATGGAAGAAGGTTTCTTTTTAAGAGGGAGAGAGAAGGAACCATTTCAGCACATGCTAATTTCCCCGCAAAGGCAACTCTATTACGGCAGTGGCATCTATGGTGGTGGGGAAGGTAGAAACTTCCTTTTTGTGCATCAATAATCCTGTTCTGTATTAAAATTGGCCATAAAAGAACCTGACATTCTAAAGCTGTATGTGAGGCTTGCATATAAGCTGCCTGATCCTGTGAAGTTAGCTACAACACACCTAATCCCGTTGATTTCCATGGACTTGGGCATTTATTGATTGATTTACTTATTTGTTTATTTGGGCAATTTATATATGACTTACATTTGAACAAAACTCAAAGCCGTTTACAGCATAGCTTGAACTGTCTTAAATAAACAGCATATACAAAAAAGATCAGGAAATTTCTGTGTTCTATAAAACACAATTAACAACTGTCATGGAAACTTTTGTTGAGATTCCTGCATTGCAGGGGGTTGGTATAGATGACCCTGGGGGTCCCTTCCAGCTCTACAGTTCTGTGATTCTATATGAAAGAGAGAATTCTCTGTGGTATCAAAATTAACATGGCACATAGAAACGTAATCTAACTGCAGGGAGACTAGGCTAGGTTAATATTTGTACATACGCAGCAGTTCTTGACAACAGATTGCAGTGAGATACAAGGGGCCCGATCCACAAACAGTGTACTGGGTCCAGGTTGACTACTTCTAGAGCAGGGTGGTGTTGGTTGCTGCTGCCTATGGTTATGGCTTTGTTAATTCTAGTGCTTTTAAAATACTTTATGTAATTCATTTTTAACATTGCTCTTCTCTTTTTTTAACGCTGCTCTTTTTAACTTCGTAAGTTCCTTACCAAAGTGATCGTTGTGGATTGGAAGATCGTTGTGGATTGGAAGATAGATAGATAGATAGATAGATAGATAGATAGATAGATAGATAGATAGATAGGCTCCAGGGTTTCATTTTAAGAGTCCAGTCTTCAGAAAAGCAATGCCTTTATCCCTGAGTTTACTCATCTGCAGTTCAGCTACAGCTGAATGCCTATCTGCAAGGTGTTTACTGTTGCTAACGGATGGAATTGTTGCTTGGAATGTTTAATTCATAGCAGAACGTGCAGCGTTTGCTCTGTGCAACCCAGCTTTCATCCGATGATGATCGTATAAATAAACAAAGAAATACTCAGAGAAAACAAATCACCAGTCCATCAAAATGCCTGATAAATTAGTTCAACAGTCTGGACTACAGACATATTCAGTGAATCATCATCTTCACCCAGAGTAAATAAATTCAGATTAAGCCAAACTTGATTGAACCCTGCTGAAGTTTGGCACTGGGAACACAATGGATCAGTCTGAAATCTCACATTAGGAACACATAATCTCATAAGATTTATGACTGTTATTGCTCACCACATATGTTTCTAGGTTACTGTTTGCTGTGTTAAGAGTGGGATGCTCAGAGTTTATAAAGGTTTCCTGGTTGTTATATGCTTTAATCGTGTTTAAAGTGTGTGTACTTTGCTTAAGCTCACACACTTTCAAAGGTGGAAAGCAAACTTTAACCTTTGTCACATACTTGAGTCCCGATCTTTCTCTTGTTTATATCATTGGCCTCTAATCCACAGGACTTTTGGATCAGAATTCTTGTAAACTGGTTTTGGAGCAATGAAAATGTGCAATTATCCTGTATACCTGAAGTTTCTTGTCAGCTCCTGAGGGGAGAGTTAGATTCAGAGACTTGGAGATAATCTTTTAGAACTTGATTGCCCATGAGGAAAATTTGTGTGTGTGTGTGTGTGTGTGTGTGTGTGTGTGTGTGTGTGTGTGTGTCACAACAGTCTCTGGTTAAATCCATGTTTCAGGAAAACAGAAACAAACATTGGTGTTCACAGCACATGTTCATTTTCCTGTGACTATTATGAGAACCTTTGGGAAAGGCCTAAAATTAGTTGCTTAAACAAAAATGGTTTTTTTATTTTATTTTAAAATAATCTTTATTATTTCAAATTAAAAATCTCACACACACACACACACACACACACAAACAAACAAATATACAAATCGTTTTTAAAAAGGAAAGCCTTTATCCCACCTCCCCCCACTCCCCCTCACTCATGTGTGATTTTACATATTCCATAATCTACTATACACTTTAAGTTGTGTTATTACATCTAATATCCTTATCCCATATAATATCTTCTTTCTTATTTCCCCTGTACATTTTATTCTAAATTTACCAAAATATCAATTCCAGAACAAGAGTCAGCCATATATTCTTTCATTCTTTCCCATTGTTTTATTATTTCTTGGTTGGAACGGCCTCTAATATTTGCTGTTAATTTGGCCACTTCTACCATCTCGCACATTTTAATTCTCCATTCCAAAACTGTTGGAATTCTATCCCCCTTCCCATTTTTCGCAATCAATAACCTCGCTGCCACTGTGGCATATAGGAATAAATTAATATACATTTTAGGGACAAAAATGTTTTTATGGGGCCCTGAAAACAGTACAGCGAAGGCATTGGCCAAATATCAATGAGCAGGGAGTTCCAAAGTGTAGGATCAATTCCTTGCAAGTGCAGAGCAAATAGTATGTGGCATTTGTAAAAGTGCCACTTCCCACAAATCAAAGTGGTTGGGTGAGTATATATGGGGAAAGGTGATCCTTCAGGTAAACAGGTCCCAAGCTGTTAATGCTGGAGGATATTCATTACTCACAAGGGATAATTCATGGCTGAATTAAAAGTGTCACCTGCATTAGATATGGCACTGATTCTAGAGGATTATGTAGGCTTGCATATAAATGTTGTGGTTGAGGAGGAGGTTCAGTTCTAGGCCATTGCAGGTATATTCCCCTATGCAGTCACTACTATGGAGAGGCTTCTCCCCTAATAAAATGATACAAGGCTTCTGTTGGGACGATTTTATGAGCCCACAAAACACACCATACACATCGTACACCACGTTGGCATACCACAGGTGTGTCTGCGCCGGTCAGGGGCGATGTGCTGGCAAACCACGTCGCTCTGAACGTCGGAATGGCAGACACGTGTCGGGAATAACAAAGGATAATGGCGGATGCATGGAAAAGTACCAGGAAGCACGAGATGAGCACGAGGAGGGTGCATGGGGGGAGCATGAGGAACAGTCACGTATGCAATGGCAGGGTCCTGGGTGAGGCTTGGGGGTGTCACCCCTTACCATACATGGGGTGGAAAGTTTTCAAAGTTTTCCCTTGTTTGGACCTGGGTTGTGCTTATGCTGGTTAATGGTTAACATGTTGTAAAAACCCAATAAAAGGGGGCGCTCGCAAAGAGTCGAGGTCGCCTTCCCGGACATCCATCCTGTCTCCGAGTCTCATTGCTTCGCCACCCCCACAGGCTTCAGCTTATACTTTGTTTGAACGTCCTTTGATTACATGCACTATCGCCATTCTCATTGCTCACAGCAAAACCAAACTAAACACCTTGGAGCATGCGCAGAGTCCTAGTCAAACCTAGCTTCTCATACGCATCTGGGCTTTCTGGCCCATGGCTATTGAGAGCTAAGGTGGTATAGGTGGCTAGAGTGCTGGACCAGGACCTGGGAGACCAGGGTTCAAATCCCCACTCAGCCATGAAGTCCACCGGGTAACGTTGGGTGAGTCACTCAGTCTCAGTCTAACCTACCATGCAGGAGTCTTGTGAGGATAAAATGGGAAGGAGGAAAACTATGATATTGAAAGGTGGGATATAAATGTAAAACAAACAAACAAACACTGTTTCTATTTAGCTCAGTGGTGGAACATCTGCTTTGCATGCAGAAGGTGTCAGGTTCAGTCCCAAGCATCTCCAGGTTGGGCTGGGAATCCTCTGCCTGAAATGCAGGAGATCTACAGCCACTCAGAGTAGGTAATACTGAACCCAATGAACCATTAGTTTGGCTCAGTATAAAGCGACTTCCTTTGTTCCCATCCATATGGATTGTGGATTATTTACTGGTGGGTTTTTTAATAGTCAACTTTTAAAGTTCAATACTATATGCTGTAGCTTGCTAGTATGAGATATCCCCAGAAATATGACTTATATCGCCAGCCAAAAACGAGATATACTGACCTTTTAAAAAATTACTCTGTAAAACAAAAGCTGCTCAATTGTGGCCTTCCAGGATTTGCTCCAGCCATGAGCCTTGGCTTGACTTTTCAGCTTCCATTGTGTTTCTGCCTGCCAGTCCTGTTTCTGCTGCAAGGCCTTGAGAAGGTCTTAGAGGACTTGGCAGCATAGCAACATCCCACAAAGTCAACGCTACAGCTCTCTTTCTCTCCAGCTGCAAGGAGAGCTGAAACCATTTCTTAAAAAAAGGGGGGGGGAGCCCTTTAAAAAACAACATCCATGATCTCACTCCTTCAATGCTTGAGCAACAAGTTCACAGCAATCAATTTTTTTTCAACATTTGGTTATGTTTCCTCTCCTAATCCTAAGTATCTTAGCTTTCAAGTAAAAGCTGCAGATTCCAGCAGTCTCCAAGGAAGGGTCCTTAGATTAGAGTTGACTTTGTATGTGCACAAAGGGATGAAATGCAGCCTGCACAACTTCACCTAATACTGCCTTACCCTGGTGGGAGACGGTGCCAACCCTCCTCAATGAAGATGGGAGTGCGAGGATGTGACTAGATTTTGGGGTGACTTTAAAAGCTCAGACTCTCCCTGTCAGAATACTTAAAGGGTCTGTTATTATCTGTAGGTGGTAGCGTTTCTTGATAACCAGCACCAAGGTATTGCAATTATGTGATCAAAGTAAGAATGAGGCACTTTTGGAACAAAACTAGAACTTTATTTATTTACACTTGATGAGGGTTACAGCTTAATGGCTACCCTATTAAGGAACAACACTTTGTTTTAGACAAACACTATTTACAGAGATAATCGAGAACTTTCTTAAACTCCTAACTTTGAACCTGTCTCTGAATAGAATTTCCTCCTACATAATTTGTGCCCATGCTGCCCCTGACATTGCCTGTCACTGAAGTGCTTAATAAACACATATGCCTAACAAGTTTAATTCCCCCACCCACCCATTTGTTAAACTGCACATTATCAGCTTTCCCACTGCACCATTTCCCTGCAACTCTACATTTTGTATCCAACTGCACACTGAGAAAAACAACAACCAATAATATTCTTGCTGCTGCATTCAGGTGTATCAGAGGATGTTGCCCTGTTGCAGACCCTCCAAGTGTCCCTATTTTCCAGGGACAGTCCCAGATTTACAGAAGCCTTCCCAGTTTCTGATTTGATCCTGGAATGCCCTGCTTTTCCTTAGACAGTGATGGCTAACCTTGACACTCCAGATGTTTTGGGACTACAACTCCCATCATCCCTGACCACTGGTCCTGTTAGCTAGGGATGATGGGAGTTGTAGTTCCAAAACATCTGGAGTGTCAAGGTTAGCCATCACTGCCTTAGAATGTCCCTATTTTCATCAGAGAAAAGTTGGAAGATATGGAGTTATGCAACCCCCGAGCCAAGGAGATAAGCAACTATGCAACCTTTAAAAGACATCTGAAGACAGCCCCATATAGGAATTTTTTTTAATGTTTAATGTTTTATTATGTTTTTTCTCAGTGCTATTTTTCTATAAAAAGAGGTGCTGGAACTCACCATGAACTCACTCTTGTTCTCTTATAATGGCCCTCACCTGAGAGGTGCTGGAACTGAGGTCCAGTGAGTTCCAGTTGGGGAAAAAGCTTGCGAAGTCTCAGAAACACTGGTTGTTGTTCTTTTTTACTGTTACACTGCTGCTGCTTTTGCAGCTGCAGGATTAGGGATAGTACAATATCATATGAGAACAGCAATCCTCTTCTGGTTTCTTTTTCAATTAGTAATGAGATGCTGCTGCATTAAAATAATATACAATGTGACTGTCAGATGGAGATATAGAATCTGCAGCTCTCCAAATGTTGTTGGGCTACAACTCCCATCATATCTGACCATTGGCCAGGCTGACCGGGGCTGATGGGAGTTGCAGTCCAACATCATCTGAAGGGACACAGGTTCCCTATCCCTGTTATAAGATAAGGGACTGATTGCATCAGGGATGGTTCTGCTGAAATAGGAATTCATCTGTGCACCTGGTCAGCTTGTGGGGGAAGCCACAAATAATGTTATGCGATGGATCGTCCTGCTAACCTTCTTATAGGCATTATTTATGTTATATGGCATTAAGCATCCCCTCGGAGGCATGCATTAGGACCAAGCTAATTGATATTTATAAAGCTCTTTGGAGATCTTGAGCAGGGAGCCATGAGCATTTTGATTCACCCCGGGACCACCTGCCTCGAAAAAGGATGCATTAATTTAAATGCTGCCTGGCCCAGTGCAGCCACCAATCTGATATCACTCCAGGAAATCCACAGAACAGATGCCGCTGTCACATTCAATTTCTCTCTCCTCCCCAAAACACAGAGGACAAGGAACTCCTTGAGGTGGAGCAAAATAAAATAAATGAAAAAGGAGCACATTCAAAGCAGGAGCAGAAGGAAACCCCATTGTTTCACTCTAGCAGCTTACGAAGGTATCACCCGTGTTGCGAGAGAGAGAGAGAGAGTGAGTCATTTTTCCTCCCACAGAGCAAAAAAGACCTGGACTCAGCCCCCTCTTCCTCCTCCTTTTTAGCATGTGCATTGGATAGCAGCGTGGCATGGTGTCTTCACCTTCCCCACATATGCCTGCATTTCGAAGCAGGGACACCATTGTCAGATATTCCTTGTCGCAGCTTTTGGAGCTCCCTCATCTTTTCCATGAAATCTGGACGTGTCAATCAGTGGGCGCCATGCAGCAGTGCCATACATTCATTCCCCTGCCCACCCATTCAGTTATCAGATTGTCTCTTCTTATTCTGTAAATAGAGGTGGGCTTAGGGGAACACAACCAGTTCAGTCGCACTGGGTCACAGGGGACGCCACAACAACGATGTGGAATGGAAGGTAAGGAGGGGGTCAGGGGGCACTGAATTTTAGTGTCGCGCAAATTTGAGGTGCCAACGGACCACCACTGCTGGAAATGCAGGCCTGTGTGCATTTTATCATGTTTCAGGCATCTTTCTCAGCATGGGTCACAGTAGCCTCCTCAGCATTTCATTTCAATTAAAAAAGAACTATGAAAGTTACTAGTCCTCGTTGTTGCATAAAATAAACAAATGGAGGATGATAGCTGCAATCAACCTCTCTGTAGAGAAAAACCTACTGACACGCCTTGTTTGATTATTTCCATTTGTATCCTTGCCATTCCCATGGGGTTTAAGCAGGAATGTTATTAAAATTAAATAGAAAAGAGGGATTTTACAGTTAATATACAGATGTCCTGGTTATAAACAACAAGGAAGTATTGAGTGGTATCCAACTAACTCATTCCATTGGTGATTGCGGAATGGAAATCCCCCCTCCACCCTCCATGTGCCTCCTAAATCTGTTCTGTGGGTTCCCTCAACACTTTGGAGCAGAACGTAGGAAGCTATGCGCACAGGGAGAGGAGGGTGAATTCCATTGCACAATGAGAAATCCTTGCCCTGACTAAACGATTTAGTTGGATGCCACCCATTGTTTCTAAAACATCAGAAGCTTTGGTGAAACTTCCACAAGAGGGTATTGCTGGGAGTAAAGCAACAACACTTGCACTAAGTTACCAGAACCAGGGGGTGGCATCTCAAATTTCAGTGGCGCCCTGTTCAATGCCAAAATTCTGCGCCCCTGCCTCTCGCCTTCCATTCTGCATCATATTTGCAGCACCCTCTGAGGCATCACTGAGGCTCTGCACCCAGTTTGCCCCAAATCCACCTGTGGGTATGTGATAGGCAGAAGGACCTGTTGCTCCTCCTTACTGATTCCATCTTGAGTAACACTACTTGTAGATTGCTTTTCTCTTCCTTCCTGGTACTTCATCAGTATTAGTGTCAGACTTTTCTTTTGTTATCATCATAACCTCTGCAATGGCCAGATGTGCTTTGATTGCCAGGAGTAATAAATCTTTACTTCATTTACACTTGCAACTAGCAGTCTTACAAAACCCTTTGTTTCTGCACCCCGTTGCTATACACGCCAACAGGAATTTCATTTTAGTATTCAACTGATCAGTGGAACTCACAGCTGCGAGACGAGGTGGATAAACCCATTTTCAGATCAAGCAAGCTGGGGAAAGGGAAATTGCTATATGATTGATGATGAGCAAGTTTCAAACTTAGGGCCTGCAATAATGGAGTATTCCGAAACACACTCCACAGCTCAGCTGGAAAAAACGGCACACAAGGAGATCACGTTGCAAGGATGAGAAACAATTGCTTTGTTCGAGACTGCAGTAAAGAATAACTCTCTGAAGTTGCCTTTATTGTGCTCGCACTGTGTTAGCATTTCTATAGCAACTGCATGCTTGCATCTGTCTGATTCCTTCCTTTCTCCTCAAAGAAAGCAAAAGGTGAATTCAGCAGCAAAGTTTACTGCTTAATTAGAAAGATGTGTCTGAACCGACAGGTGTGCATTGAAGTCTGACTCCAAGGACCGGTTACGTGGACATTATGATGCAAAGCATACGAGGTTTGTGCTATCGGAAGAAGAACGCAGATTGCAGCAAGGTTTAGAGACCTGTTCTTGAATGCAATTCAGGCTTACAGTGCAAAAAGCTGTATATGATCATAAGAGCATGTTATAAGAACATTGTGGATAATGTAGTGCAGTGGTGAACGGGGCCGCTTGGCTGCCCGGGGCGGCAAACGCAGAGGCACCCCCTGGGGGCGGGGCATTGCTCCACAGCGTGCATGCGGCGTTCGTCCTGACGCATGCGTCATGCGTCGTGACGTCAGGATGCACGCATCAGGATGAACAGTGCATGTGCAGGATGCCGTACGGACTGTGCATGTGCGACATTCTGCACATGCACAGTCTGTCCGGGCTGCTGGGTGCGAGCGGCAACCTTACAAGCTACCGCCGCACGGACGGGGTGGCGTGTGGTGGGGCTCGGCTTGGGAGTCGCGGGGGGTGGCGCCGAGTGTCACCCCCCTCCAGGGTGGCACCCGGGGCAGCCCGCCCCCAATGCTCCCCATTGCTCCGCCCCTGATGTAGTGTCCATACTGACCGCCAGTGGCTCTTCGGGATTTCAGATGGGGTTATCTTCCAGTCCTGCCTAGAGTTATTTGGGATTGAACCTGAAAACTTCTGTATGTGAAGCAGGTGCTCTGACTGAACTCTCACTGAACTATTTTACAGGAAGTACAAGACAGCCTCTCGTGCATTGTGGATTTCTGAGCGGATACTTAAAGAGGCCTTTTATGGGCACCACAGGAGGAATTAGCAAGTCCATTGGCACCTGAGGGCACCATCCTAGGGACCTGGGAGCTAGAGCGAGCATCAGCACAGAGTGTGCCTGGTTGCTCTGCTCAATGCCATCAGATTATACAATCGGATTTTTCTCCCCCGGGGATAATTAGGATAGAATATTCTTCATCACCACTCGTTCTTCTTTTTCCACCGCCAGCTAGAATTATCTCGCTATGGATTGAAATAGATTGAAACTAGAAAACAAAGCTGTCATATCCACAATATGCAATTAAGACATTTCTAGGTAAAGACCAAAAATTCCCTCTGCTATTTAACACTCTTCTGAATTTAGAAACTGATGCTCTTGTCAAAAATATGAAGAGAGAAATGAGAAGTCAGCTCAGCTATTCCGCCCGGAGTGAAGGGTGTGAATTAGCTCGGGTATTTTTTTTCACAGTTACACAGAACAACTTGCACATCCCAATCTTCCCTCTGCCCCCACAACTGCATTTTTTGAGAGACAGAGGCATGTTAAGTGCACAATAGCAAAAAGAGAATCCCAGTGAAGAATCTTTGTGCTTTATGGACTTTATTGTAATGTAGATTGTAATCTTCTTGCTGGAAGGGACCTATAATGAAATTTTTAAAAGCATAAATGGGGCTGCAGTAGTGCTGTAGTAATAACATGCCACCACAGCGATTATTGTTGCTCCTATTTGATTCCACCCTGTAAAGGAATTTCAGTGGCTGTACACTAATAAATTATTTGCAGTGGCGTCGCAAGGGGTGGCAGTGGCGGCCCGCCCCGGGTTCCAGGGGAGGAGGGGGTGACACTTGGGCCGGCCCCGCCCCACCCAGCCCGCGGGCCCCGAGTAAGCCGCAGAGTGAGGCCGCTCTGCTCGGTGGCTTGTGGGGGTGCCCCGCCGTCGCCGCTGCTTTTCGCGTGATGGCTCACAAGGCTGCCGCGGAAGCAGCGGCGCCGGTCAAGGTGGAGTGTGCATGCGTGAAATGCTGCACGTGCACACTCCTGGCAGCAGTGTCCCGGCGACGGAGTGCGCATGCGCACTCCGTTGTGACGGTGCGTCGTGACATCACGGCATAACGTCACGACGCCCCACCCCCAGGGGGATGCCTCCGTTCGCCGCCCCGGGTAGTGAGGAGGCTTCCTCCGCCCCTGATTATTTGACATTACCATGATCCTATTGACTAAAATCAACAACCCCACACAGCAGTAATGGGGGAATCTGTGGTCCTCCAGATGTTGCTGGACTCCAGCTCCTGTGGTGCAACATCTGGAGGGCCATTACTGCTTTGTGGGGTTGTTGATCCCTGTCACAGAGGATGCAATACAGGCCTAGGCAGGTAGGTATTGAGTATGTTTAACAGTACCAAAGGCACCATCTTCTCAAGTCTTGACGTCGCCTGCACAACGTCATGAGGAGCAAGGGAGTGTTGCCGAAAGTCCTCTGAACTTTGAGGGGGCCTAGTCCCCTAAAAAAAAAAACATGGGGGGACAAAACTGCCTCGGCCCCTAGGAGCTGGCACATATGAACAGCACATGTGTTATAGTGTTGCTTGCAGAAGTCTCTGTGGAAGCATATTATTATTATTATTATTATTATTATTATTATTATTATTATTATTATGTCAAATTTATAATGGTCCCCAAATCAGGATGGTGACTGCAAGAAGGAGCTCATGGCTAGACCTATCCAGCAACCCTTTCAGAATAAGAAATTCTGCTCCTGTAAAGAGGGCCTGTCAATTGTTTTCTCTCTGGGAGCAGCTCAGCAATAATCATTGCCGGTCTGCCTCACTTGTGGGCATTCTACCAGCTACAGATTGGATTGTCCTTGTGCCTGACCTATTCTCGCATACGCTGGTAAGTGCCACTTTGGGGGATGTTTGCAATTCAGGTCCAAATCCTCAGCAAAGTTTCTATTGACGACAGTAAGGCATACTGCATATATCAAAACCCAAAATGTCAATGCTGGTGTCAAACTTGTCATCGCCCCCTGTCGAAGTGCCCTGGATGTCTAAGCTCTAGTCTAGTGATTCAAACTGCTACATCTGATCAGAATAAGAAAGAAGAAAAAGTAGGCAGAGGCCTTAGACACACTAATGAATAATAGAGTTTTAACGCCCTGTATACAGTATCGCTTTAAGGCTATTAAAAGTATTTCAAACCCTGGCTACCAGGAGCAATGGAAGGACCTCCACCTGTTCTCTCCGTTTCTCATTTATCCAATCTTAAATTCAGCTATTCACATTTCTACATCAATGTGAAAATTTATTTTTTAAAATCCTCCTGAAATTTCTTCAGCATTTTAGTGTGAATTTCTGTTTGTACACAGTTTTGACTAATACACATGTTTTTGCAAGCAATTTCTCTAAATATAATGCATTTTTGCTTGCTATTTTCACTAATATATTGATTTTTTTTTGCACTCCCCTAATATGTGCATTTTTGTAAACAATGGTTGGTTGGAGAACAGCACAGCAAATTTCAGATAAGTGAAAATTTTGAAGGATGGCTGCATTTTGGTTCTCATACAGTTTCAGAAAGTGTGAATCTGATAAACCCAGCTTTAAGTGTGAACCAAATCAGTTTTTCCCCACATCCCTGTCACCTGCAACTCCCATCAACCCTGACCATTAGTCAGTGTGGCCAGGGCTGATGGGAGTTGGAGTCCAGCAACATCTGGAAGGTACCACATTGGCTGCCGCTGGACTAGAGAGACCTGGGTTCAAATTCCCACTCGGCCATAAAACTAACATACAGGGTGACCCAGATCCAGCAACTATCTTTCAGCCTAGTCTAGCTCATAGGTTTGCTGTTTAGATAAAAGCAGGGACTATTTATGTTGCTCTGACCTTGGAAGAGGGGCAGATTAAAAATGCAATCAATAAATGTAAAATGCTCCGCTGAAGATCATTGCTTTTTTCCCCCAGCAGGTGTTCTCAGACTACCCCAGTGAGCTCTAAGATGAGAAACATTTGTTCAGTCCTCTCCAGTTGCACAAACACAAACACTTTGATTGCCAGATCTTTCGACGGTGAGCCCAGGAAGGGACCTGCCAAGGCAAATGCATCTGGATTGTAACCACATGGGCTCACGGATAGCTTACAGCTCAGGGGCTCTTAGGTAGGAGTATCAGCATAGTTGTTGTTGTTTAGTCGTTTAGTCGTGTCCGACTCTTTGTGACCCCATGGACCAGAGCATGCCAGGCACTCTGGCCTCCCGCAGTTTGGTCAAACTCAAGTTAGTACTGTAGCTTCAAGAACACTGTCCAGCCATCTCGTCCTCTGTCGTCCGCTTCTCCTTGTGCCCTCCATCTTTCCCAACATCAGGATCTTTTCCAGGGAGTCTTCTCTTCTCATGAGGTGGCCAAAGTATTGGAGCCTCAGCTTCAGGATCTGTCCTTCCAGTGAGCACTCAGGGCTGGTTTCCTTAAGAATGGATAGGTTTGATCTTCTTGGAGTCCATGGGACTCTCAAGAGTCTCCTCCAGCACCATAATTCAAAAGCATCAATTCTTCGGTGATCAGCCTTTTTTATGGTCCAGCTCTCACTTCCATAATGAACCTGTTTTCCAAAAAGAAAGCCATGAAGCTAGCTGGGGGCAAGCTCCATTGAAGTCAATGGGACGTAAGAGATTAGCCCAGTGGACCACAGCATTATTGGTCCAGGTAAGGAAAATAGGAAAGTGTGGGGAGGGGAAAAGGGGGGCAGACTACTGAGCAATTTCCAGTGTACGGTAAGTATGACTGTTGAACATAAGCTTTCCCATTCCTGCTGCACAATCAGTGTATCAGTCTGATCTCCCTAATGTGTATTCCGCTTGTGAAGGACACAAAAGAGATATGACTCATGGCAGGAGGAGATGCACAAAGAAAGGTCACTGTACGTCTAGATAATTTACAAAGGAGATATGAGTCTGCTCTGATACATGCAAACAATTTCACCAACTTTATCCGAATAAACACAAGGCACCAGGGTGATTGCAGGCAGGACTGAGTCACATGCATTGCTTGCCCAACCCTTTGTTTGTTTGTTTGTTTGTTTGTTTGTTTGTTTGTTTGTTTGTTTGTTTAGGGAGTGATGCCCCGCCCCTCAGTGAACTTCCCAGGATAGCTTATAAAAATCTCTTAACAGAATAAAATAAGTTAAAACATACGGAAATGTACGAAAGCCACAGTGTACAAGCCAAGATAAAATGAATCCATCCTCATTGTAAACCTTGAGAAAGTAAAAAATGAAGTATTTTCCTGGTGGTGAAATGACAGACAGTCAGGTTGTGTATCCACAGCAGTGACCAGAGGAGGAATGACCACTGGGAGGGGTGTGGAGAGAAGAAACGCCCTGGTGCATCTGCACAACCGGGTACGTTCATCTGCCCCAGCTGCAACAAAACATGCCTCTCCTGTATCGGTCTCTACAGCCACAGCAGGCACTGCAACCTTCCAACAGTTTACCTTTACCCCCAAAGGCACATCCAACAACAAACCTTCCTAGGGGGAGCATTCCACAATCAGGGTGCCACCACTGAGAAGGTCACCTTCTTCCCATGGTGGAGGACTGAGTATGCTCACTTCTTCCTCTGTACACATAGCATATGGGCACTGTACACATAGCATATGGGTATGGGCACTCACATCTCATACTAAAGAGGTCACATTCCGGACTATATCTGTATTGGGGTTGTGGGGGGAGATTATGTGTGCTTTTATTGTTGAATCGTGTCAGGATATTTTAGGGGACATGACTCATAAATAAATAGTTTGCATGTTTTCTAAAGGAATGCACACACCTCTGCCTCCAGCATGAAATGTTTCCAGAGGGGTAGTCCCACAAGTCTCTTGCAGCAAAAACAACAAAAGTAGTGTACTTGATCCAGCTGTGCACTTTTTATGTTCTATTGTGCATCTGGTGAGATGTTAAACCAAGGTGACATCCACAGAAGACATTTAAAGAACATGACTTCCCTCTCAAAGGATCTCAGGAACTGTAGTTTGTTAAGGCCGCTGGATATTGTAACTCTGCAAGGGATAAACTGCAGCTCCCAAAATTATTGGGGGTGAGTCATGCGCTTTAAATGTCTGGTGTGTAGCTAGCCAAATAATCTTGTCTCACCTTCAAATCTAGCACTATGTTGATAGCATAAGCCTCCAGTAACTACACCCCTCTTCCTGTGAGGCATTGGGTAGGGTCCTCCTTTGACAGGCAGATGGGCAGAAATTGTGTGGCAGGCAGAAATTCAACTGATTAAGCCTTTTCTGGTATGGAAATAGAGTGATGGAAAACGCTTCACCTGTTGATATTTTGTCTGTCAGACATCCTATTACACATGTGTAGTCCCCAATCTATTCTTACATCCCACCTGTAAAAAAAGAACACAAATGCACACATGACCTAAAGTGTATGCAATTTTTATGCAAATTTATACCCTCTTTTGCAACTGAGGCAGAGAAACTTATCCATATACTCGGTCCAGAAAATCCTGCTGAACCCCCTGCTCCTCTCATCTTGGAGAGGGGGGGGGGACATTGACTTTTACCCCAAAATCCTGCCCTAGCAACACCGCTGATCCTGGTCCATGACAATTTTCTGCTAAAATTACTCTCTTCTGGCTGGTTTTTTGGGGGGGGGAGGGGATGACAGCTGTTTCTCCAAAATAAAGGTTATGCACTCATGTTTAAACAAGTTTGTCCCTCATTTATACCACTTGTGAACAATATTCATCCTGTTACGGCAAGAAAGGCCACAGAACTATAATCAAATTCTAGGCAACAAAATATTACCACTAATGATCTGTGTAAGCCGACTCTGTGAAAATGCCTTATAATTCTATTAATGTGAAAAGCAGTCGTTAGCAATTTCTACTATTAGCATACCAATGAGCCTGGAAACTTGCTTTCTCAAGGAAGGGACATAGTACTAGATAGTGGGCATGGCCCAACATATTCTGCTGAATCAAGGGACAGAGTAGTTTAGCCTTCTTCCCCAACCTGGTACTGTACAGATGTTGAACTACAACTCCCATCAACCCTGATCATTGGTCATGCTACTTGGGCTGATGGGAATTGGAGTTCAAAACATCTGAATGGTGCCAAGCAGAGGAAAGGTGGTCTAGTCCAACCTTTGCCAACCTGGCATCCTCCAGATGTTTGGGAGAACAGCTCCCATCATGCTGGCTGTGGTTGATCGGAGCTGTAATTTATTATTATTATTATTATTATTATTATTATTTGTGGGATGTATAACACTGGTGCAGTCAATCACAACATTCCTAGAGTGTACACAAAGGGGACTTGGTCCTCCAGGTAGAGTTTCCTGTGCCAAGACTGAAATCACTTCCTTTGTGTGACCAGAAGTGGGAGTGGCCTTACCTGTAGCTATTCAAAGATACAGGTGAGCTGCTACTCTCTCTCTCTTCCCACCAGGACTCCGAGGATGCAACATCTCAGGAGATGCTCTCTTGGCTTCCAGCCAAGAGAGGCCCACATGGAGCCTTTCTCCCTTAAGGAGAATCTCCACATGTAAATACATTTAATCTAAGCTAGCCTGCCTTTCTGAGACTGTAGAAGCTTGAAATGACTGTGAGTAAAACCTTTATACTTTTATAAGCTTATGTGTCGTGTATTTTCTTTTAAGAGGGAACCAGGGGAAATATGTGCCAGGATCTGCCTTATTCTAGAAGTTCATAGGAACTTAAACGCCACGCTTTGCTGCGCTTTATTGGGGATGAGAAACTCTGCTAGTTTGGAGCTTGTTAGCACAAGCTGGGATAGGAAATATTAATCAATATTCCCTCATCCACATTCCCTCTCATCTCCCACAAAGGGTTTTGAGGCCCAGAACTGCGTATTTTGTGTATTTTTAAAGGATTGCTTTGGATTGTGATTTTTGGCAGAGTAGAATTTTTCTGTTTGTACTTCCTGGTAAGCACATGGTCTTTTGTTCTCCATTGTGCTGTGAAAGGGGGATTAGCGACCCCTCCCCTCCCTCAGAGCTCACAGACCTCAGAGGCAGTGAAGATTAGTTTGCATTTTGAGATTTTTAAGTTTTGATTTTTGAATTTTAACCATTTTTGGGAATTTTTGAATTTTTTTAAATTTTTTAAATTTTTGAGGATTAAGATGGCAAGCTCAGGTTTTGATAGTGAAGCAAGATCAAGCTTTATGCTGCTGAATGATCGTAACTTTGTGCAATGGAAGCAGCGCCTTTTAGTGCATCTTGGTGCAAAACAAGTGCTTAAAGCGGTGAAAGATCCCAAACCTGATTTTGCTGATTTAACCAAGAAAGCAGATTGGGAAAGGCAAGATGCAGAAGCTAAACACATAATTTTGAGCAGTTTGAAAGATGAGCATTTATCTCTGATTGACTATGAAAGTGATGCATCTCAGATTCTAAAGGATATTGAGAGGGTTTATGCACAATCATCAGAGAACTCTTATAGACATTTGTTGGATAAACTGCTGAAGTTAAAGATGAATTCCAGAGAACAATTTACAGGGCATTTTAAGGACTTTAATGAAATTGTTCAAAGGATTGCCCTAACTCCCAGAGCTTTTGATGATGCAACCAAAGTGACTTTTATGCTGGCATCATTAGGAAAAGAATTTACTTCATTTAAGAGTATAATGGATCACACAAGAGATTTGACTTTTAATGAACTAGCAAATCACTTAAGAGAGGAATGCAGAGATTACCTTGATTCTCCACAAAGGAATCCAAGGAGGGACACAAGTTATGTTTCTAAGCAATTTCCCAAGTCTAAGGAAGTGTCCAAAGAATTAATATGCCATAACTGCAATTTAAAAGGGCACATTGCAAGGAGTTGCCAGAAGCCCAAGAATAAGTCCCGCCCCTTTCAACCAAAAGGTGAAAAGAAGGGGGATCACGAGCGTACATTTCTACTGCAAGAAAAGAGTTTAAATGTGCAAAGAAATGAAAGGAAAAGTGACCAATTTATTTTAGATTCGGGAGCTACAAGCCATTTTGCACATAAAAGAGAATATTTCAGAGAAATTAATGATAGTGAATGGACTGAAATCCAGATTGCTGATGGAAATGTTCTAAAATCACAAGGTGCAGGTTCAATGCGTTTGAAATTCAAGGTGAACAATGAATCTCTTGAAACAACTGTGCCTAATGTTCAATATGTCCCAGAATTGAATTGTAACTTGCTTAGTGTGTCTGCTTTAGACAAGAAAGGTTTCAAGGTTACATTTGCCAATGGAGAATGCAATGTAACGAAAAATGATGAGGTTTATGCTCAAGGGAAACTAATCAATGGTGTTTATGAGATTAACGTTTCAGAAAACCAATCAGCACAAGTCGCCCAATCCAAGCAGAAGCATGAAGCAGATCTGGAGCTCTGGCATGGAAGACTAGGTCACCGGGATATCAGAGTCATCCAGGAACTGCAGAATGGAGATCTTGTGAGAGGTCTACAGGTAAACAAAAGTAACACACCCACACCAAAGTGTATAACTTGTGTAAGTGAAAAAGGAGTCAAACCTTCTTTCCCACGTTGTGCAGAAAAGAGAAGCACAAAAGTTCTGGACATTGTGTACACTGATTTAGCTGGACCTATGAATATACCTTCTTTAGGAGGAAATAGGTATATTCTTATCTTTTTGGATGATTATTCAAAGTTTTGTGTGGGATACCTTCTCAAAGAGAAGAGTGAAACAGTGGAATTGTTCAAGCAATACGTAAGCATGGTCAAGAACAAATTCCATCGAGCACCCACCACCCTAATGTCCGATAATGGTGGGGAGTTTTGCTCACGTGAAATGGAAGCCTTCATGGCTCAGGAAGGCATAGCACATGTGACCACAGTAAGCTACACACCTCAACAAAACTCTATTGCTGAGAGGAAATTTAGGTCCATCCTAGAGATGACAAGGTGTATGCTAAAAGGATCCAACTTGTCGAAGAAACTTTGGGGCGAGGCAGCAAATACTGCGATTTATATACAGAATAGGTTGCCAACAAAAGGCACAGAGCGCACGCCATTTGAACTTTGGCATGGAAGAGCCCCAAATTTGTCACACATACGTGTATTTGGAAGTTTGTGCTATTACCACGTGCCCAAGGAGCACAGACACAAACTTGAATCCAGAGCAAAGCCTGGTATCCTAGTTGGATATGCTTCTGGAGGAAAGGGCTACAGAGTTGTGGACTTACAAACAGGGAAAACAAGTTCACATCACGTGATTCATTTTGAGGAGTATGAAAAAGCTGACACAAGGAACACAGCAATTGACTGTTCCAATGAGCCAGCAACAGAGGAGTTTGTAAGTTTTCCTTTTGAAGCCATACCAGAAACTAATCCACCTCCTAGTATTGTACCTCCTAGTGTTGTAGCACCCCCTACAGATGACACCCCAGAAGACGCGGAGGACCAGATGTCAGAAGGCTCCAGAGACGAAGAGGACCCGTATGCAGGGATGCCGCCATTGGAAGGAGATGAGGAAGCTGATGCGGTTCAACAAGAGCCAGAGGTCAGACGTTCCTCCAGGTCCAACAGAGGCGTTCCACCACTACGACTGTCCTACTTTGCAGGGTCGGCGCCACCACAGGAACCTTCCACGTGGGAACAGGTTCAACGGTTGCCAGCTGCTGAGGCCAGTCTCTGGAAGCAAGCCGCGCAGGAAGAGATGGATGCACTGCATCGCAACAAGACCTGGACCCTGACAGAGCTACCTCCTGGTAAGAAGGCAATTGGGTCCAAGTGGGTGTTCAAGCTTAAGAAGGGGTCAGAAGGGGAGGTGCAACGCTACAAAGCTAGGCTTGTAGCACAAGGATTTTCACAACAGTATGGCGAAGACTATGATCAAGTATTTGCGCCTACAGTGCGATACAGCAGTGTTAGATTACTTCTAAGTATTGCAGCATCTAAAGGCCTATCAGTCCGTCATGTCGACATAGCAACAGCTTTTCTTCATGGGACGATTTCTGAACAGATTTATATGAAGCAGCCCAAAGGCTTTATCAAGCAAAATGAGGCACATCTTGTATGTAAACTTCAGAAAGGAATTTACGGTTTGAAACAAGCTGCAAGAGCATGGAACCAGAAATTACATGAAATGCTGGTTCAGCTTGGGTACAAGCAGTCAACAGCTGACAAGTGCCTGTACACTAAGAACAGAAATGGACAATTCTCTTACATTCTGGCTTTTGTCGATGATTTATTAATATCAACGTCCAATGACAGAGACTATAAAGACATAGTCAGACATCTCAACAAAGAGGTGGAAGTAAAGGAATTGGGACTTGTCCAGTATTACTTGGGAATTCAAATTGAGAGAGAAGAAGACGGCTCATTTCTTCTCAGCCAGAAGCAGAAGATAATAGAACTGATAGAAAGCATGCAGATGCAAGGTGCACACCCTGTCGCGACACCCATGGCCACAGATTTTCTAAAGAATCAGCAAGATTCGAAGCTGCTGCCAGACAACAGCGAATACAGGTCAGCGATTGGTAAACTTTTGTATTTGGTTACTACCAGCAGACCTGACATAGCAAGTGCAGTGGGGATCCTAAGCAGAAAAGTGAGTTCTCCCACTGAACATGACTTGGGTGGGGTCAAGAGGGTGGTGCGTTACCTCAAGGGTACAATGAATTGTAAATTAAGATTGCCAGCTGTAAGGGACCCTAAGTTGGTTGGGTACAGTGATGCAGATTGGGCTGGGGATAAGGCGGATTACAAATCCACAAGTGGTTATGTTTTTATGTTTGGAAATGCACCTATCATTTGGGGCAGTTATAAACAGAAATGTGTAGCCTTATCGTCCACAGAGAGTGAATATATTTCAGCTTCGGAAGCATGCAGAGAGATCATCTGGCTGGATCAACTCCTGACAGACTTTGGTTTGCCGAGAAAAGGACCTGTCAGCTTGATGGAGGACAATCAAGGCTGCCTGCAGCTAGCGCAAACCGAAAAGTTCCTTGCACGTTCAAAACACATTGGGGTCAGGTATCACTTCATTCGCCAGATGATCCAAGATGGACTAGTAGAAATGTCCTACTGTAATACTCAGGAGATGACTGCGGACATTCTCACGAAACCCTTGCCACGAGAGAGTTTCCAGAACCTGTGTGTCAAGCTGGGACTCTGGGTGGTTGAATAAAGTTGTTTTATGTTTGTTAAATGTTGTTCAGACTGAGAAGGGGTTTGTGGGATGTATAACACTGGTGCAGTCAATCACAACATTCCTAGAGTGTACACAAAGGGGACTTGGTCCTCCAGGTAGAGTTTCCTGTGCCAAGACTGAAATCACTTCCTTTGTGTGACCAGAAGTGGGAGTGGCCTTACCTGTAGCTATTCAAAGATACAGGTGAGCTGCTACTCTCTCTCTCTTCCCACCAGGACTCCGAGGATGCAACATCTCAGGAGATGCTCTCTTGGCTTCCAGCCAAGAGAGGCCCACATGGAGCCTTTCTCCCTTAAGGAGAATCTCCACATGTAAATACATTTAATCTAAGCTAGCCTGCCTTTCTGAGACTGTAGAAGCTTGAAATGACTGTGAGTAAAACCTTTATACTTTTATAAGCTTATGTGTCGTGTATTTTCTTTTAAGAGGGAACCAGGGGAAATATGTGCCAGGATCTGCCTTATTCTAGAAGTTCATAGGAACTTAAACGCCACGCTTTGCTGCGCTTTATTGGGGATGAGAAACTCTGCTAGTTTGGAGCTTGTTAGCACAAGCTGGGATAGGAAATATTAATCAATATTCCCTCATCCACATTCCCTCTCATCTCCCACATTATTATTATTATTATTATTATACTTTTCAACCAAAAAGGTGCCCAGAGTGGCTTACATACCACCAATTAAAGCAAGACAGTTCCTGCCCACAGGTTTACAATCTAAAATAAATGACACACATGGGAAAGGGGCAGGAAGGGAAGAGTGGGAGGGAATAAGAATTCAAACACCAATTCTTAAGCAGGCAGAGTTCAGAGTGCCTGATGGAGCTGGTCTGTCATAGCAGAACTGCTGGAGTGAGCCCTGCTTCCCATCTCTCCCACTAAGGGAGAGATGTGGTGGCATTTTCTATGGAATGTTTTTGTAATCCAAAGCATCCTGAGGGCACCAGATAGGCAATGACTGGTCTAATGCGACACCCTTGCAACAGTGAGCAGACAGGTATATCTGTGAAGCTTAAACCTTCCCAGTTGTGTGTCTCAAAAACATCTGTGATTGGCATAAGCTGCCTCTGAACCTGGAGGTCGGACACTTTCCCCGCTTGATATGCAGCATCACCACCTCACCCACAGACACCTGAACATCTGGCTGAACATCTGGTGGTAGTGTGATGGCTTACACAGAGAGAGAGAGAAGTGAATAGGAACAATGGCCAGCCGGTGTCCCAAGTGTGCGGACTACCTCTAAATACACAGGATTGTGAGAACAGCGAACTCACTGGAGGTGCCTGAAGAAGAGGGAGAACCATTAGCCGTTGTGAACCAGCTGCCAATCCGTTTCGGCAAGGGTCCATTTCTGGAAACGGACGAGACGCTCGCGGATCTCCCTGCTAAGACGGGAAAGCATTGCAAAGCAGGCAATTTCTGGACACGGAAGCGTGACTCGCTGGCTCTGGAGCGTCAGCGCGATGGACTAGACAGCCACTGAGGGCAAGAGAGCTTCCGCTCATCGGGCTGTGATGAAAGCATTGCTCATGACAGATACTCTTATCTGTAAAGAAGGAGGCTGGAATCTGTGGCAGAGCTGTGTGTAGGTGGGGGAGAGGAAATACACCCCCCTCCCCACACTCAGGCAGGAATCAGTTCCCCTCGCACACGTACGGACTGGCTGCCTTGCCTGCCCGCGTCCTATTTTTCCCCACCATCGATGTCCGCAGGCGACGGGTCTTCTGTTGGTCAGCTCGCCAACACAACACGCCCATTCCCTGCCTGCGCGCAGATCGAGTGAGCGCCCATCAGATAGTGTCGCCTGGTTGCTAGCGGTGCCAATCGCAGCCCCGTCCCTTCCCGTGGCCCAAGAGCACCATGTCTTTGCGAACTTCGACCTTTAGAGCAAAAAAGGTGTAGGGGAGAGGGGATGTTGGCTGTAGGTATTGTGGGTTACGATTATGATGACTATTAGCAAGCTGCACGGGAATGTGGGGTTAGGGGAGACAGGTGGGTAGGTGGGTGGGTGGTGGTTGCAGTCGCTCTAGAGCGATCGGTCCCATTCAGTCCTAAGACACGGAGCCAGGCTAGTTTTTGTGCACGCGGAGCCCCTGCAAAACCTGCCTTCCCCAAGAGAAGGTGTGCATGGAGCGCATCCCTTTGTGGATCCCCTCCTCAGGTATCTCTCAGCTGCAGCCCGACCGGAGGAAGAAGCAGGCGGCGCCCACCTTGGGTGGGGGTGCGGGGAAGCGTTCAATCCTCAGGCAGGGCTTGCCTGGAAAGTGTGGGGGGCTGCCGGTGGTCGCCATGACTGCTGCTGCAGCAGCAGCAGCTGCCGCCGCCGCCGCCGCCGCCTTCAACTGAGTCGGGAGGCGCGGCTGGAAAGGAGCTGTCCATTCAGCACCACGGCGCCGCGGCTTCGCTCTTGGTAGTAGCTCAACTCTCGGGCGGTGTAGGCGCTCCAGGATGTAAGCGACGCCCGCTGACACCTTCTCCGGGAAAGGGGCTGTCTGCCTACTTCCATCACACAAAAGGTTAGGCGGCGGATCGGTTCCTGGAGCCAAGACATCTTCAGCCTGGATGAAGGACCCCGCCCCAGCGATGCTCGAGAGGTGCTGGGGGAAGTTTCACGCTCCAAAACGGGGTCGCAGCAGTAACAGCAGCTCTTGAGGTAAACGGGGGTATCAGTATTTAAACGGCGGGGGTTCCTATTTTGGTCGAACCTGGGGAGTTGGCCGTCGGAAACCACTGTCTCTCTTCGCCCTTTGTTATGATGGAGAGCGAGAGAGACCTACACGCTTACTGAGAGATACCTGGGAGGTAAAGAGAAGGCAGCAGGAGAGACTTGCCTTCACTCCACTCGCCAGCGCTACAGACTTTGGGGGAAGACGCCTGTTAGTCTGTCACCTGGAGCTGTTTTGGCTGCCCATCCAACCATTAAAATCCATGCCCTATTTCCAGCGGCTCCACTCTTGCTAAAGGAGGGGCTGTGGCAGTCAAGGGCTTTGCATGGTATTGTGCCAGTTACAGCATTGCCAGAGGATGTGCACGGAAATAAAAAGAGGGGAAAGGGCCAAGGAAGCACAGGGTGTCCATTTGTGGATTTAGCACACATTAAGCGATCCCCTCATCTGTAGTGAAGAACAAAAGCTACACCTTAAAGAACGAAGCCTCTTTGTGGTAATCTGTTAATATGCGTGGGGTGCTTTGGGTGTAAGTCTATTTTGACCCAAATTAAACACAAAAGAGTGAGGGTAGGAAGAATTGAGAATCCCCTCACTACTGGATAACACTGAATGCCTCATTTAATTATTCCATAGGTCTTCTCTCCCTGCCCCATATAGATTTGGAAGACACTCACTATGACAGGGCTGAGTCTGAGGGATTTATCAGAGGCTGATTTTGAAGACAGTGAAATCAGCATCAATGTCGGAGGCTTTAAGAAAAAGATGAGATCCAACACATTGTTGAGATTCCCTGAAACGAGGCTGGGTAAACTGCTGAGCTGCAATTCAAAGGAGTCCATTCTAGAGCTTTGTGATGATTACGACGACACTAAGAACGAGTTCTACTTTGACAGGAACCCTGAACTTTTCCCTTATGTGTTGCATTTTTATAACACTGGAAAGCTGCATGTGATGGGTGAGCTCTGCGTGTTTTCCTTCAGTCAGGAAATTGAATATTGGGGAATCAATGAATTCTTTATTGATTCTTGCTGCAGTTACAGCTACCATGGGAGGAAAATGGAACCAGACCAAGAAAAATGGGAAGATCACAGTGATCAGGAAAGCACCACCTCTTCCTTTGATGAGATCTTGGCCTTCTACAATGATGCTGCTAAGTTTGACAAGCAACCCTTTGGGAAAGTCAGGCGGCAGCTGTGGTTAGCTTTAGACAACCCTGGCTACTCTGTCTTGAGCCGAATATTCAGTGTCCTCTCCATCGTGGTTGTTCTTGGATCCATAGTAACCATGTGCCTCAATAGCCTCTCAGACTTTCAGATTGTTAATAGCAGTGGGAACTCTGAGGAAGACCCTCGATTTGAAATTGTGGAACATTTTGGTATTGCGTGGTTCACTTTTGAGCTGGTAGCAAGGTTTGCCGTGGCTCCAGACTTCTTGAAGTTTTTTAAGCATGCACTCAATCTAATTGACCTAATGTCCATCCTTCCATTTTACATCACATTAATTGTTAACTTGGTGGTGGAAAGTAGCCCTGCTTTAGCTAATTTGGGTAGAGTAGCCCAAGTCCTGAGACTGATGAGGATATTCCGTATCTTAAAACTTGCACGGCACTCAACAGGCCTTAGATCTCTTGGAGCCACCCTGAAGTATAGTTACAAGGAGGTAGGGCTTCTCCTGCTGTACCTGTCTGTTGGAATCTCTATTTTCTCTGTAGTGGCTTACACAATTGAAAAAGAGGAAAACAGGGCCCTGGAGACCATCCCTGCTTGCTGGTGGTGGGCTACAGTTAGCATGACCACTGTTGGTTATGGAGATGTTGTCCCAGTGACCACAGCAGGCAGGCTGACAGCTTCTGCATGCATCCTAGCGGGCATCTTGGTAGTGGTCCTTCCTATCACACTCATCTTCAACAAGTTCTCCCACTTTTACAGGCGCCAAAAGCAGCTAGAAAGTGCCATGAGGAGCTGTGATTTTGGGGATGGGATGAAAGTTGTCCCTTCAGTCAACTTAAGGGACTACTATGCCTACAAAGTTAAATCTCTTATGGCCAGTCTCACAAACATGAGCAGGAGCACCCCAAGTGAACTAAGTCTGAATGATTCACTGCATTAGTCTCTGGTTCTAAGACCAGTTTGCATGATGGAAAACCAAGAGCTGTATTTATGTGTGTTGTTTTTCCTCACCCCGGCATCTAATATCATCAATTAAGCACCATAGGCAGGTCCACATAACCATTCTTCCTCCACCACCATCCTTTTTTTGGCAGTAATCTTTCAGTAGCAATTCATATGCACTTCAGTCTTGTGAATGGTTCATCGTACATTCGGATTTAGAGACAACATGCATTTTGAAGTTTGTTCAGCTTGTGCTAGCTTGCAGTTGGAAGTGTGTTGAACCCATCACAAAGCCATGGTGCACATAAATACCAACACATGCAAAGGGCCACCTAACGGGGGAAATGGTTGTGGGAATCCACTTACTTTGGCAATTGTGAAGAATATAAAGTTTACTTACAGAATGATACATGGTGCATTTTCGTCTAGCTACATAGAAACAGCCTCCTGGTTTTTCTATGCAGCTGTATTTGTCTCCATGACATTTAGTGCTGGTGATGTTGAGCTTCTTTGTCACATGCATATTTTGCTTTGGAAGTCCTTGTGAGAGAACCGAAAAGAATATTTCCAGGAAGACTACAAAAACAAATCACCTGCAAAGCTGGAAATGTGGCTATCCCAGTTCCATGCATGCTTGTGATACAGTAAAAAGGCCACACAGTTAAATCACTCCTTTGTTTAAGACCATTATAAAGCAGCTATAACACCCAGATTGCATTTGCAAAACCACTTGCCACTATCATACTTTACTAGTTAATTGAGAATTCACTTGGGGAATCACTGCCCGTTTATGAGAAGTAAAGCTGTTGTAACCATAATTGTGCAGCTTCAATTGAGTTCGATTATTCTGAAGAAATGGGAAGCAATTGTCAGCAACCCCTACCCTAAAGTGTGACAGAATATTGGGAGAGAGTGACAGAATGTTGAGAATCGATCGATAAATAGAGAGACAGAATGATTTCCAAGACCATCCATATTTTTATTTCTTCTGGGTGTCATTGATAAGACTCTTGTTCACAGGAACTGATCTGTGATGACAGATTTCAAAAAGTTATCTCCCATCAGCTCCTGCTCCTGAAACATGCATTAGGCCACCCTCTCAAAAAGAGCCTTAAAAAGAAAGAAAGAAAATACCCACTTTTGTGCTGAAGGAAATATTTAAGGCCTAATCTTCCTAGACATCAGAAACTGATATCAACTGTTAACTTCAGTATAATCTTTCATGCTCAGAATTTACATCACACATACACACACACACAATGTCTGAGCTAAGGGATCAATGCAGTCACATTAGAAGATATTCTTACAGCTGACTAGTAAAGAGAAATACACCAAATCCAGTGGTAAAGGCAGCAATGTAATATGCAAGCTGACAACTTGACTGGCTTAAAAATAGATTAGACAAATTCATGGAGGATAATGTTATCAGTGGCTACTATCGGTAGCTATACTCTGCCTCCACAGTGTATTGTGGACACAATTCTCTGCTTTCACAGTGGGAGGCATATACTTCAGAATACCAGTTCTTAGAAACCACAGAAGCAGAGAGTGCTCTTGAACTTAGGTCCTGCTTGCTGGTTTCCCACATCCATTGTGAGAACAGGATGCTGGACTAGATGGGCAATTGGCCTAATTCAGCAGGCTCTTCTTATGCTCTTTGTTTCTGAGAGGGAGCCACAGGTTCCGATGAGAAGGATGGAGAGGACACATTATATTTTAACATTTGAATGGGAGGCTATTTCCTAAGGGGACCCAAATTCATGTTCAGGAGGCTTACTATGAAACAAATAAACCATACCCATAAAGAGAGTACAGTTCTATACATCTCTACTCATATGTAACACCCACTGAGTTCAATGGGGCTTGTTTCCAGGTAAGTGGTTATAGGACTGTAGCCTCAAACAATTATCTCAAGCAAGGGTTCCCAAACTGTTGTCTATGGACTACCGCTGGTCCACAAAGTTCATTCAGGTGATCCACAGTAAAAATACAATTAAAAAAATCATACAGCATCTAACACAGAACATTACAATTGCTACAACTGGCAGAAAAACAATTGACTGGTCGTCCAAGACCCTCAGCATTTTACAAGTGGTCCAGGGGGCAGGGGGGAATTTGGGAAACCACTGATCTAAAAATTCTGGTTGAAGGAACCTAACTGATCTCTTAGGGGAGGCGGTTCCACACTACAGTTTTATAATATATATGTTGGCCAGTCCTACCATTAGACAAAGTGAGTCATGCTCCCAGCCATTTTCCTCTGCTAGAGGTCAAAGCAGCATATGCTCCATGGGGAAACCATCTTGTCCTTTACCTCAGGCAGCAGAATACTTTGGGCCAGCCCTGCACATAAAGGTAAAGGTAAAGGGACCCCTGACCATTAGGTCCAGTTGTGACCAACTCTGGGGTTGCGCACTCATCTCACATTATTGGCCAAGGGAGCCAGCGTACAGCTTTTAGGTCATGTGGCCAGCATGACTAAGCCACTTCTGGCGAACCAGAGCAGCGCACGGAAACGCCATTTACCTTCCTGCTGCAGCGGTACCTATTGATCTACTTGCACTTTGACGTGCTTTCGAACTGCTAGGTTGGCAGGAGCAGGAACTGAGCAACGGGAGCTCACCCCGTCGCGGGGATTCGAACCGCCAACCTTCTGATCGGCAAGCCCTAGGCTCTGTGGTTTAACCCACAGCGCCACCCACGTCCCAAAGGCCAAAGAGATGTTGGCACTACCCTTTGAGTCCATGCTTTCACCAACCACACAGTTCATGCTGTGTGGCCTTCTCAGCTGGTGGCCCTCTCTCAGCTTGCGACAGCGTTCAAACCATATTAGATCAGCATTCAACTAGATTGAAAGTTGTTTGTATTGTATCCTGGAGTCTGGGTGGTCTCAGAGAATGTTTAATGCTAAATACTCCAGCACCATACATTGCATGGAAACAAGTCTCACTGATTTCAGCAAGACTTATTTCTACATCATGCACACATCCCCAATCTGGGGGATAAATTCTTCTGCACACGCACACATGTCCAAAACATCCCCCAACTCTGAAGTGACTCTTACCAACATGTGTAATTCTGGGTACTTATCAGGATCCTTGCAGAGCTTTGGATCATGGTGCAAGATTAGGCAGCTTTCATATTTAAGAACTTGTGTGAAAAGGACTGAGTCACTACTCCTGATTACTCCTATTTCTGATCAGGTGCAGAAGTGTGGTGTGATTTACCCTCCTATGTGGCAGGACCATAGAGTCTGCCAGTTTACAAAATGGTTTACATGAACATTATCGTAAGGCTACTACTTGTTAAATGATTGTGTGTATTCACGCAAATGAATGGTCCTACTTGTGATTTATTGGATTTAGTGTTTTGATAGGTAGAACATGGAGCTGCCTTGGATCATGTCAAACCACATGCCCTTCCAGCTCAGTATTTGTCTACTCTGACTGGCAGTGGTTCTCCAGGGTCTCAGGGAAAGGTATTTCCATCAGGTGCCGCCTGGTTCTCTTAAAAATGGAAATGCCAGAGATTGAACCTGGGACTCTCTGCATGCCAATCGTGTGCTCTAAGGATCTCTCCTTATTTATGCCTCTGTATTAAAAGTCAATACGTTCATCAAACTAGAAAGACTTGCATTATTTACAAATTTAAATCTTTCTCGAGCCATTCTGAATCAGACCGGACACGGGCTAGAGCTCAACTTCGAGCCTACCAAGTGGCAATGGCGACGGCGAAGAGGACCTTCTTCACCGTTTCCATTGCATCTGCAGAAAACAGCAGCAGGAGACTCTTTCAGGTGGTTCGCAATTTAGCAGAACCACCTCCGTCATCGGGGTCTGGTAGGGACCCCAAGATCTCCTGCAATGCTTTTGCAAAGTTTTTTGCAGATAAAGTCGCTCAGATTCGGAAGGAGGTAGACTCCACCGTGGGAGCAGGGCCGGGGCGGGAGAGTGCTAGAGCCCTGTCTAGTCATGTTTCATGGGATCAATTCCAATCTGTTACTTCCGAGGATGTGGACAGGCTGCTTGGACGAGTGAAACCGACCACCTGTCTTCTTGATCCTTGCCCATCCTGGCTAATAAAATCGAGCCAGGAAGGGCTGGGCGATGGGCTTCGCAGGGTGGTGAATGCTTCCCTTGGCGAGGGAGTATTCCCAGACCTGCTGAAAGAGGCGGTCATTAAACCGCTTCTTAAAAAAACATCTTTAGACCCGGCCATTATGGCCAACTATCGTCCAGTCTCAAATCTACCATTCTTGGGCAAGGTGATTGAGCGGGTGGTTGCTGAACAACTCCAAGCACGCCTGGAGGATGCGGACCATTTGGATCCCTTCCAGTCAGGGTTCAGGCCTCATCATGGGACTGAAACTGCCTTGGTCGCGCTGGTTGATGATCTCCGGCGGGCTAGGGACAAAGGTGAGAGCTGTTTCCTAGTTCTGCTGGATCTCTCAGCGGCCTTTGATACCATCGACCATAACATCCTTCTGGACCGTCTAGAGGGACTGGGAGCTGGGGGCACTGTTATACAGTGGTTCCGCTCCTTCCTCCTGGGCCGTGTCCAGAAAGTGGTGGTGGGGGATGAGTGTTCGGACCCCTGGGCTCTCACTTGCGGGGTGCCTCAGGGTTCCGTCCTCTCCCCCATGCTTTTTAACATCTATATGCAGCCGCTGGGAGAGATCATCAGGGGGTTTGGACTGGGTGTTCATCAGTATGCAGATGACACCCAGCTCTACCTCTCTTTCAAATCAGAACCAGTGAAGGCAGTGAAGGTCCTGTGTGAGTGCCTGGAGGCGGTTGGAGGATGGATGGCGGCTAACAGATTGAGGTTGAATCCTGACAAGACAGAAGTACTGTTTTTGGGGGACAGGGTGCGGGCGGGTGTGGGGGACTCCCTGGCCCTGAATGGGGTTACTGTGCCCCTGAAGGACCAGGTGCGCAGCCTGGGAGTCATTTTGGACTCACAGCTGTCCATGGAGGCGCAGATTAATTCTGTGTCCAGGACGGCTGTCTACCAGCTCCATCTGGTACGCAGGCTGAGACCCTACCTGCCCGCGGACTGTCTCGCCAGAGTGGTGCATGCTCTGGTTATCTCCCGCTTGGACTACTGCAATGCGCTCTACGTGGGGCTACCTTTGAAGGTGACCCGGAAACTGCAATTAATCCAGAATGCGGCAGCTAGACTGGTGACTGGGAGTGGCCGCTGGGACCACATAACACCGGTCCTGAGAGAACTACATTGGCTCCCAGTACGTTTCCGAGCACAATTCAAAGTGTTGGTGCTGACCTTTAAAGCCCTAAACGGCCTCGGTCCTGTATACCTGAAGGAGCGTCTCCACCCCCATCGTTCAGCCCGGACACTGAGATCCAGCGCCGGGGGCCTTCTGGCGGTTCCCTCATTGCGAGAAGTGAGGTTACAGGGAACCAGGCAGAGGGCCTTCTCGGTAGTGGCGCCCTCCCTGTGGAACGCCCTTCCAGTGGATGTCAAGGAAATAAGCAGCTATCCTATTTTTAAAAGACATCTGAAGGCAGCCCTGTTTAGGGAAGTTTTTAATATTTAATGCTGTATTGTTTTAATATTTGACTGGAAGCCGCCCAGAGTGGCGGGGGAAACTCGGCCAGATGGGCGGGGTAAAAATAATAAAATTATTATTATTATTATTATTATGTCCTCAGAAGAAAAATGTGAGTGAGAGATCTGGGTGAAATAATTCAGGGCATCAGGAATTATCCTGAGGCAGCTGGAGGTTAAATGAGAAGTTTGTGTTTCTGATTTATTTATTTATTTATTTATTTATTTATTTATTTATTTATTTATTTATGAAATTCTAATCCCATTTTACCACTGAAGGGTTGAATTCAAAGTGTATATAAATAGTACATCAGGTAGAGTTTTAGTACAGTATATATGGGTTATATACTCACCAAGCTATCCCAGTATATAACCCATACCTGTATATACTGGGATAGTCAGTAGAGTATGAGACTTTTATATTATTTTATATTATATTATATTATATTATTTTATTTTATATTATTTATTATTTATTATTTATTATTTATTATTTATTATTTATTATTTATTATTTACCAGTATACCCCAGCTCCCAACAAAATATTAAAAACATAATAAAACATCAAATATTAAAAACTTCCCTAAACAGAGCTGCCTTCAGATGTCTTCTAAAAGTCAGACAGTTGTTTATTTCCTTGACATCTGGTGGGAGGGCGTTCCACAGGGCAGGCACCACTACCAAGAAGGCCTCCTGCCTGGTTCCCTGTAACTTCACTTCTTGCAGTGAGGGAACTGCCAGAAGGCTCTTGGAGCTGGACTTCAGTGTCCGGGCTGAACAATGGGGGTGGAGACGCTCCTCTTAATCTCAGGGTCATGGGTTTGGGCCCCACATAGGGCAAAAGATTCCTACATTGCAAAGGGTTGGGCTAGATGACCCTCAGGGAACCCTTCCAACTCTATAGTTCTATTATTCTAAATGATATGTACTTGGATTATCTGACCTGGGCCTCATCTAGATGTGTGGAAATTGCCAAAATCCTTGTGGCAAAAATAAGGACCACTTACTGGCTTGAACCCAGGAGCGGCAACTGCGATGCAGTTCAGCAGTCAGGAGTTGGGGGTGGTTCCCTGGTGTTCCCGCACAATTGATGGATGATGTCAAATGCAAGCCTCATTCCAAAGGCAGTTAAAAAAACAAAAACCCTTAGATTTTTTTCCTCACTGCTCTTTTGGCCAATGGCAAGAATTAATTTCTTTGGTATTAAAACAAAAAACTCCCTGGATTCTTAAACCAACTATCCTTTTAACTTCTAGCCCAAAGGAGTTGCAAGTTCCCTCCAGCTCACAGATTCCTCCAGCTTTAGTCAGGAACACAGGGAAGCTGCCATCTGCTGAGTCAGACCATTGCTCCACCTAGCTCTACATTTTTGGAATGGGTTGGCAGAGGCTTCATGGGCATCTGTAGGAATTTTTATGGGGTGCGGGTGTGACTAAAACACTGAAACTTTCTCATTTTTAAAAACCCAAGAAGAATAATGGCTGTACATTTTCCTCGTATCTCAACAACAACAACAATTTATTATTTATACTCCGCCCATCTGGCTGGGTTTCCCCAGCCACTCTGGGCAGCTTCCAACAAAAGAATAAAAATACATTAAATAAAGGATGGAAACATAAGATGGTGACCTTACTCCTTCACCATGCAAATGTGTGCATCGTGGCTGTAGAGTGTATACAGACCTTATGCCAAGTACAAAAGTTGTGTCCTCATTCTGAAGTCAATGGAGGAACCAGTTCCTGGGGAAGCTCTGCATGTGGGCTGAACCTTTGAGCCTAAATAGCAGGTTCTACTTTTGTCAGGGCAATCATACCTTGCTGTTCACAAAACCCTAGAATCTCAGGTTCTACAAGTGCTAGAAACTTACTCTTTTAAATAAATGAAAGCTTGAACTATTGAGATTATGGTTCATCAAGAAGGGGGGGTGACAACTGCCCCCCCTCTTTGCAGACACCCATAAGTGGCTCTCCAGAGTTTCAGGCAGGATTGACCCTTGGGTACACAGGACACATGCCCTGATGCTGAGATATGACTATTCCCCATTAGTCACATTTGGGGCACATAAATTAGTTTCAGATTATTCCCTGTTATAGTTTGATTATTGACTGAGGCTAGGCTTCGTTGAAACTGCAGAAATGGGTTGAAACATTCCCAACGTTGCATTTTACTACGGAAAACGAATGGCTCAACAGAGACACTGTTTTTATTGCATTGTTTGGAAGAAATTTTCATTAATGCATTAATGCATTCAAGTGCTTTGATTAATACGGGCTTAACAAATAAAACATGTTGCAGTTTAGCATGAAGTCCCTGTCCCAGTTCAATAGAATAACAATGCTACAGTGAAACTTCTCACACAATGAGTTTAGAAAATGATGACTCATTAAGACTTTATTTTGCCAATGAAACTGTTGGGTTGAAATATGGAAACTATTTTAAAAGAACGAGCCAAGCACACATTTATCAAAACTGTAGCAAACTGGACGCACAGAATGCAAAATTCCCCAAACCTGGAGAATGACAGAAGAAAATAAACCACAGGCTTACATTGTTTTCTGAGAAGACCAAAGTGAAGACTTAGCCAAGTAAACGATCCCATTCCTTTACAAGTAGTAACTGATGAAGCAGGAAAATAATGGGGGGGGCGCTAGATACCTGGGTCACATCCATACCATACATTTAAAGAACATTTATACCACCCTAACAGTCATGGCTTCCCCCAAATAATCATGGGAACAGCAGTCCCCAGGTTTTAGTCCAACACTATCAACTAGAGCAGGCTGGGTCTAGCATCAGATGCAACCCAGAGGATCTATAAGTTGACAGAGGGGGAGAAAAGAAAGGCAAAGAAGGATCCCCATTTCTACCATTTTGGCCAGTCCTGTGTGAGGCACCGTTTCCATGCAGCAATCGTTGACAGGGTCAAACTATCCTATGTATAAATAGGAATCCTTCTCGTGCTCATTGGACATTGCTGGGGGCGGTGCTGCTGCCTGTTACATCTTTGCAGTGTAATCTCTGATCTGCTTGTTGGTGTGTGCGTGCATGTTTGCTCTCTCTCTGTGTGTGTGTGCCATTTAAAGGACACATATCTGGCCTCAGTGGAAAACACTGAGCACATGTGACTATGACTGTATCTGTATAGAAATGGGATCTTTAGCATTTAAGTGTATTCAGATTAAGGCATTTCCAGCTGAGCAACTTACTTTGTTAAAAGGATTACAATTTGTTGTGGAACTGAGGTTTCTAATATAAAGTCAACTTGTCCCACTGGGAGAAAAAAACCATATCATACATCCCTTTTGGCAGCCTAGGAATTATTTTAGAGTTTGAAGTGAAGTAATTAATACTTGCTCAGGTTTAGTGAGAGTCAACATTAATTATATTAGCTGCTAATTGTACTTTTCAGCAGACTTAAGGATTTTTTTTTTGGTAATGGCTTAACAATGTGTTTTCACTGATTAATTGATAAAGCAATTTGCAAATTCAATTCTATACCACCTTAATGCACTTCCTGGAAGTTCTTGCAGTTTCAAATATCAAGAAATTGATCACAGATTAACCCCCATACAATGTCTCCTGAATCCAATTACATGAGTCTGTAGCCAGTACTAAATGGGTGCTTTCCTCTGGAAAAAGCAGGAGTTAAATCAGTTGTGACTCATGATTCTTTATTTATTATTGCATTTATTATTTGCGTTTTCATTACAAAATGCAACCCAAAGCAACTTACTCAACGCATTCTTACCTCGTTCTTCAGCAGAAAAGGCTCCCAGAGTAGCTTACACAAGATCAGTAACTAACAAGACAGCCCTTGTAGGCTTACAATCTAAAAGACACAACACAAAAGGAAAAGAAGAAGAAGAGAAACAAGCAACCTCAGGCAACAGTTCTTAAAGTTACAAGGTTCTTATTATATCAACCAGCTGAAATGGTAACTGAGCCAATGGAATGCCTCTCATTTCCATCCCTCCTTCTGATGGCTGATCCTAGATGACCACTGAGAGAGATTTTACAAAACTGGCCTTTGGAGCTAGTTTGCTAGCAGATTGGTTGGGAGGCAAGTCTGAGTTATAGCAGAGGTAGACAAATTGTGGCCTTCCAGATGTTCCTGCACTACAACTGCTCCCATCCCTCCCTATTGGCCAAGCAGGTAGGAGCTCATGGGAAATGGAGTCCAACAACATTGTTTTGTGTGTGTTACTATGTTGTGTGTTCTTTCCCACCCAGCCAGATGGGCGGGGTAGAAATAATAAAATTATTATTATTATTATTATTATTATTATTATTATTATTATTATTTATTATAAAATGCCCTGAGATTCTTGGATAAAGGTCAGCACCTCAAGGACCAACATCTGCCCACCAACATCTGCCCAGTTTGGTTTTCCCCTTTTCCTCCAGTACTGGAAATACTTACCGGTATTACCTTATTTAAAAGACCTGGGCCTGGCACTGAATAGAAGCAACAAACTCCTTCATACTTGCAGGAAGCTACTGTAATGGAGCAAACACTAGAAATGTGTTCTCTATCATCAGTTATGGCGGACCGTGGGCTCCACAGTCGCAGAATAAATTCTTACCCAGGCCCAGAGATAGTCACAAGGGGCAGACAGTAAGCACACTTTCCTATCCAAAGAATCCCATACCTTGAAATCTGCTATTGTCTTCTAGAGAGTGAAGTAGTTGGATAATGGATCAGAGGAGACAAATTCATGGTGGAACAACCCAATGCTACTGAAAGTAACATGTAGCAACCCAAAATTGTGATAGATGATAGATAGATGATAGATAGATAGATAGATAGATGATAGATAGATAGATAGATAGATAGATAGATAGATAGATAGATAGATATAGATTAGATTAGATAGATATAATTATCACCACCCACCCCTCACTTGCACATACCAGGGCAGGTTAAAACAATTTAAAATTCAGTATTAAAACAGTTAAAACAGATTACATTAATGGGAATAGGGTGGGTCCTGAACATACTAGTATACTAACATATAATTTTCAATGAACATGCTAATTTGCCAGGATGTGGACGGGGGGAGCCAACACTGGGGGGGGGGAATGTGTTTTATACATGGGTGTAGCCAGGATTTATGGAGGGGGGGCAGAACTGAATTGTCTGTGATGCAGTTGGTCAGTTAGTTAAGCTGGCATTTCTATTTATTTACTTGATTGGGGGAGGGGGGCAGCTACGCCCATGGCACTTCCTGACTCCTGAGGGATAACAGTATGAATGAGCTAATGGCCTCATGTCCAGCTTGTGGACTTTCCATAGGCATTTGGTCAACCAATGTGAGAACAGAATGCTGGACTCATTTGCTGACAACAGCAAAGAACTCCAGCAGAATCTTAACTAAATTGTCTTTCTGGAGGGGGGGTTGTATTTTATTAAGCTGAGTATTAATGAAAAGCAGTCCCTTCTGTTCCACCCCCCTTACCAGCAAACAGAAGGCACAGAGTTCTCGTTTTCTCTTTGGTAGATTGGGGACTCAGCAAAGCAGCAATAATACTCAGAGGTGCTAAATCAATATGACATGACCTTTCGGCTCTTGCACAACAAGTCCTCTCCCCCCAGGCCCAGCTGTGCAATTGTTCCTAGTGACGTGCTTCTCAAACTCACTGTCCTTTACTGTATCGGTTATTTACTTTCATTCACAACAGGCTTTGTGGTCGTTGTTGTTTTAAGTTTCCTAACTTTGTCTAACGGCACTTGGATAGCATTCATCTTGCTGTCACCATCTCTGTTCCTTGAAAAGCTCTCACACCACAGCTCTTCCTTTGGTTAGCTTGCCTGACTTTCAACAGAGTTTCACCTGGGGCGAATTTGGTCCAGTGTTTCCACTTTCCAGCTGTGTGCAAGGAGGCCGGGATGTAATCACATCCCCTCCAGGCTTTTAGAAGTATCTTAAGCTAAATGTATCCTAAAGAGAGAACAAGTATTTTCCATCAGAGAATAATAAGGTACTGTATTAAGAACAGAGACAGCACATAAAGAATTATATAGAACAAATTGCTGGCTTCTTTTCTATCTAAGAGTCTCCCCTAAGCCTTCTATTGTTTTGTTTTAAACACCGGATTCTGTGTTGGTCCAGATGAAACTTTTCATAATCCACAGACAGGCAAGACCAACCAAAATATCACAAAAATAGTGAGCCAGCTTTTGAGTTCTCTGCGAACTTCATGTTAAGCAAAATGGGGGAGGTGTTGGGTTGATGTTGAAACCACAAAGACTTCACTTAGTGCAAGGCTGAAGGTGGCATATAAGAGGAGATTGTATACTTAGGGTGCAGTCCTACATCCACTAGCCTGGGAGTAAACCCCATGAAACGCCATAGGACTTACTGCTAGGCAGACACCAAAGGATCTGCTCTGTTAACTGAACTACAGTGGAACCTCGGTTGTCGAACGTAATCCATTCTGGAAGACTGTTCGACTTCCAAAACGTTCAATAACCGAGGCGCAAAGGGCTGTTGGCAATTTCCACTGAGAAAACTGAGAAGTAATTACTTCCAGATTTTCAACGTTCGGGTTCCGAAACATTCGGCTTTCGAGACGCTCGAAAACTGAGGTTCCACTGAAGTTTCTACTATAAGGATGGGGAACCTGTGGTGTTCTGGAAGCTGTTGGGCATTGACCACGGTCATATGGAATCAAATTCTTTTTCAGCCAGGAAGCTCACACAGGAGCATGGGTGAAACAGCCATTCTCTCAGCAAAAACTTTTGCACCACATTGAGCTGCCTCTTTGGAGCTCAGTGTTGTCTGGATTTCAATTTCATCTGGATTAAAAAAAAAAAAGTTTCCTGGATATATTTACAAACAGAAGCATTCTGCTGGGCAACAGCTTGTAATACAGTCATTGTGACCTGGATGAGATATATATCAACTAACCTACATATACTCAAATCCCTAAATAGTTCGGTTATAAATTCTGCAGTTTTAAAGAGGAATAATACCCTCTATATCTATTACACAAACACTCATATATACATTCCTGTTAACATTCCTGATTATTTCCCCTCCACATTTGACCATGGAACACCTGACAGCTTTGGGTATATAAACAGAGCTGATCGTTTCATTTACCAGTTGAACAAGGTTTAGGTTCAGCAAATCCTTGCACAGAACAATCGAGTAGCTACCAGTAACTTAAGGAATATTGCATTATGGAAGATAAACAAACCTGGATGCCATCGGATTTCCCTTAAAGTAGAGCAATCAAGTCTTCAATATCCTTGACTAATAGAAGGGACCACTGCGAAAACAGCCTATGGTTACATTCAATCAACAATTTGTATCATATGTGCACAACCACAATCATCGCACTTAAAACTTTTCTCCTGTTCAGAAGGATTTTCTACCAACAGGGCAGACATTTCTCATGCCCAAGGACAAATGAAAGCTTATAGTCACAGCAAGATATTCAATTTTTATTGATTACTAATTAATTATGACTATTGTTTTTTTATTTGCCAAACAGCAGATCCTTAGCAAGCATTGCATGAGAAAGTTGGGCAATGCAATGCACCATACTTTACCCCTCCTGTTACCCTTCACACTAGCATAAAGACAGGTATCTGAAAGAATTATCACCAGTGTGGTGTAGTGGTTAAGAGTGGTAGACTCGTAATCTGGTGAACCGGGTTCGCATCTCCACTCCTCCACATGCAGCTGCTGGGTGACCTTGGGCTAGTCACACTTCTTTGAAGTCTCTCAGCCCCACTCACCTCACAGAGTGTTTGTTGTGGGGGAGGAAGGGAAAAGGAGAATGTTAGCCGCTTTGAGACTCCGTAAAGGTAAAGGGGCCCCTGACCGTTAGATCCAGTCATGTCCGACTCTGGGGTTGCGGCGCTCATCTCACGTTACTGGCTGAGGGAGCCGGCGTACAGCTTCCGGGTCATGTGGCCAGCATGACAAAGCCGCTTCTGGCGAACCAGAGCAGCGCATGGAAACGCCGTTTACCTTCCCGCCGGAGCGGTACCTATTTATCTACTTGCACTTTGACGTGCTTTCGAACTGCTAGGTTGGCAGGAGCTGGGACCGAGCAACGGGAGCTCACCCCGTCGCAGGGATTTGAACCGCTGGCCTTCTGATCAGCAAGCCCTAGGCTCTGTGGTTTAACCCACAGCACCACCTGGGTCCCTTGAGACTCCTTAGGGTAGTGATAAAGCGGGGTATCAAATCCAAACTCTTCTTCTTCTTCTTCTTCTTCTTCTTCTTCTTCTTCTTCTTCTTCTAATGACATTAAGTTGTTTCAACTTTATAAATGTATCCTGAGAAGTATATGGTGCACAGTGGCTCCTTCCCATCTCTTCATACTGTTTTAGAAATGCTCAGCCCAACATTCCTTGCTGAGCTAGGAAATGGAAAAAGGTTTAAGGAAATCCAAGAAGCAATGTGCTGGGAATCTACAAAAAGCCATACAAAAGAATGGTACCCTTTGGCTGTATTATTTTATACCCCTTGAGTGTTTAAAATAACAAACAGAAGGCTGTAGATACAGTGCAACAATAGTGTACAGTCGTACCTTGGAAGTTGAACAGAATCTGTTCCAGAAGTCAATGTATGTGGTGGACATGTGGGGAATGGCTCCATTCTGAGAGGAAATATTTGTTGAAATGAAAATAAGTACCAGACAAAACCCTTTTACATGTGCAGATATGGCTCTGCTCAACCTTTTTATGGGAGATAACACTAACTTGCAGTTCAAACCCCTAATAAGCTCTCTTTCACTAGCGGCCAGGCTTGTACTAATGAGATACTGGGAGGGTGCCTCTTTGACAAATTGGTGTAATAAAGGATGGCAAATAGCACTTGTGGAAAAATGGACTAATAAAATAAAATTAGCACAGGGTTTGAAGCATAAAGACTCTTGAACTAGATTAGAACAGCTTTATTACGTTCGTGGATAAAAATGGAAGACTCCCCATTAAAAAACTTTTTGTTTAGCATAAACTGTATATTACCTGCTCTACAAATGGTTGTCTGGGATAGGAACTTACTACCTTACTTGGATGTCATTTTTGACATATTGCAGAAACTTCATCTTCTGCATCAGTGTGGGGTATTTTATTGTATGTTTGTACAATGTTGTAATATGATGTCATAATTTAACATCAACATTTATATGTGTTTTTAAAAAAAGACGCTATTTCAGGGATGATCGAATTGTAGTGCAAGAATGTTTGGAAGGCCACAGATTCCCCACCCCCAACTTATTGTTGACTAAAGTGAAAATGGGCCAGCTTTTTGAGAGCACTTCAGAAAAGGAACATTTCGTACCCTGATTTACTTCAATTTTTTTTAAAAAAAATGATGTTCCAAATTACCATTTGCCTGCTTTTACGTTTAGCCGTTAACTGGTATACAAATAAGCACCGACAATTCTGTTTTGTACTAGGAAAATAAAAGGCAACACAAATTATCACTGAAAGAAAAATGTAGGCTCTCAAACTTCCAACATGTATACTGTTAAAATGTCACAATATTCTCGATGGGAGATTGCATTTTTAATACAGGCAGTCTTGTGCAAAAAGGTATAATAGTTATCTGAAGGGAACAGGCACACCAAATAAACTGTAAAACATCCACCTACTTCTACATGTTGCAATGTAATTTTACCACAAAAATCATCATAAAAACTTGATCAGACAATGTAATCACAGCTTCTTTCACTTTGCAGAATAGGTTTTTGGAATAGGTGCTTCTGACTTGATTTTGCTTCAAATTCAGGATAGAAAATTTGTTATACCTTCTTTGTTGTTGTTCAGTCGTTCAGTCGTGTCCGACTCTTCGTGACCCCATGGACCAGAGCACGCCAGGCACGCCTATCCTTCACTGCCTCTCGCAGTTTGGCCAAACTCATGTTAGTAGCTTCGAGAACACTGTCCAACCATCTCATCTTCTGTCGTCCCCTTCTCCTTGTGCCCTCAATCTTTCCCAGCATCAGGGTCTTTTCTAGGGAGTCTTCTCTTCTCATGAGGTGGCCAAAGTACTGGAGCCTCAACTTCAGGATCTGTCCTTCTAGTGAGCACTCAGGGCTGATTTCTTTAAGAATGGATAGGTTTGATCTTCTTGCAGTCCATGGGACTCTCAAGAGTCTCCTCCAGCACCATAATTCAAAAGCATCAATTCTTCGGCGATCAGCCTTCTTTATGGTCCAGCTCTCACTTCCGTACATTACTACTGGGAAAACCATAGCTTTAACTATACGGACCTTTGTTGGCAAGGTGATGTCTTTGCTTTTTAAGATGCTGTCTAGGTTTGTCATTGCTTTTCTCCCAAGAAGCAGGCGTCTTTTAGTTTCGTGACTGCTGTCACCATCTGCAGTGATCATGGAACCCAAGAAAGTGAAATCTCTCACTGCCTCCATTTCTTCCCCTTCTATTTGCCAGGAGGTGATGGGACCAGTGGCCAAGATCTTAGTTTTTTTGATGTTGAGCTTCAGACCATATTTTGCGCTCTCCTCTTTCACCCTCATTAAAAGGTTCTTTAATTCCTTCTCACTTTCTGCCATCAAGGTTGTATCATCAGCATATCTGAGGTTGTTGATATTTCTTCCGGCAATCTTAATTCCGGTTTGGGCTTCATCCAGTCCAGCCTTTCGCATGATGAATTCTGCATATAAGTTAAATAAGCAGGGAGACAATATACAGCCTTGTCGTACTCCTTTCCCAATTTTGAACCAATCAGTTATTCCATATCCAGTTCTAACTGTAGCTTCTTGTCCCACATAGAGGTTTCTCAGGAGATGGATGAGGTGATCAGGCACTCCCATTTCTTTAAGAACTTGCCATAGTTTGCTGTGGTCAACACAGTCAAAAGCTTTTGCGTAGTCAATGAAGCAGAAGTAAATGTTTTTCTGGAACTCTCTAGCTTTCTCCATAATCCAGCGCATGTTTGCAATTTGGTCTCTGGTTCCTCTGCCCCTTCGAAATCCAGCTTGCACTTCTGGGAGTTCTCGGTCCACATACTGCTTAAGCCTGCCTTGTAGAATTTATACCTTCTAATGAGCTTCAAAAGTAGTTGTTGGGTGTTTTTTTAAGGCCACACAAATTCCCTGTATATTGTAGCATGCAGTTGTACCATGCAGTTACACCTAAGGGAATTATTCTCAAACAATACTTTGAAAACAAGGCAGTAACCCAAATTCATAAGCTTTAATAGTAATTGAGTGAGATCCAACAGAGCATGAGGTGGTGTCCACTCATCTAACACAGATTCTCCTTTCTCTCTGCCCCCACCCACCCACCTGCAGCTCCCTGCATGCCCCAAAAGGGTGGAGCTAGAGGATTTCCTTTTGATGTCACTCATTGCATGTGATAGAACTCATGATCACACCTGAACTCCACTATCAATTTCCCCCCTCCTCAAGTTATATCTAAGTTGAATGGAATTGACTTTCTGACCAGTATGCTTTCCAAGTCATGTTTTGGCTTTGTATTACCTAGGCTCTGTGCCTTTTGTAAGATGGGCAAACTAAGAATAGAGGAAATGTGTTATTTTTCTGATCATTATAGTTTCTCTTTTTGCATAGGTCTATTTAAGGGAATTAACCATGGTAGCAGAACATTCCTATCCAGAGAGAAAGTGAATATTTCTAATTTCCAGCCGCTATGTACAAATTACAAGGGATGGCTCTACTGGGCCCTACCTGTAGGCTCTGGTCTGAAGGCACAATATACCACCTTGAGTTCTACTGAAGAAAGAAAAGGGTAACACATACCTGTACATATGAGCTTCCCAGGAACATTTCATTGGCTGTGGCAGATGTTGGAATAAATGTTGGAATAGAAGTTTGATCTGATCCACCAAAGCCATTCCTATGTTCTTAGGCTGGGACAGCCCCTTACTTAAGACATTAAGACAAGCCTGCACTTCCAGGGTTGTGTTATGAATTCAGAACCAAAATCAACTACCTAGTGATTGTCCATCTTTCTGACTTGTCCAATGTGTCTGACAACTTCAGATAAATGAGGTTTTATTACAGAATACACAAGACAATGAGTACATCATTTTAAGCATTTTTCAAAAGAAAGTGCTTATGTCCAGTGCTGTTTTTAATACTTCGTGCAAACTATTCAAGGTCCTTGTGACTGAAAAATATTACAGGGTGGGGCGGTTTTGTTCACAACACTAGGCTGGATTCCTCTTTTCAGCAGATACTTCCCTGATGAGTGGTTAGATAAATTACTGTGGAAGAAGTTTTAAATGGCTACAACACATTTTGTAAGATAATCCATCATGCCATATTGTGTTAGCAGCCTATAATTATGTTTTCCATTGTTAATCAAGTCAGTCTTATTCTGGGATCTGTTTTCATCAGCTTAATAAATAATCATGTTATTGAAACTAGTATGTGTAAGAATAAAACTGCATTGTTGTACAAAGTAGTTAGTTGGCAGGCAAGATATATGTCTGGAAATGCAGTAGTCTCTTGTTCTTCTAAATGACTTGCCGATGTTGAACAACAAATGGGGACATAGGCAGCTGCCATATGCTGAGTCAGACCAATGGATCCATCTAGTTGAATATTGTGTAAATCAACAGTAGCCAACATGCCACTCTCCAGCTGTTGTTGGTATACAACTCCCATACAATCTTTCCACAAGGGCTGACTTTGATGCCGAAATCCAGCATCGCCTGACCTCTGAGAGTGCAGCTTTCTCCCGATTGAAGCACAGAGTGCTCGAGGACCAGGACATTCACAGGGAAACCAAAACACTTGTTTACAAAGCTATTGTACTTAACCACCTTACTGTATGCATGTGAAACATGGGCCACTTATAAACGCCATCTCCAACTCCTTGAAAGATTCCTTCAATGGCGTCTCTGAAATTTTTTACATATCACTTGGGAAGACAGGCAAACTAATGCCAGTGTACTGGAAGAAGCAAAGATCAGTGCCAAACCAATGATTCTTCAACATCAACTTCATTGGACTGGTCATATTGTTCAGATGCCCAATGATCATTGTCCAAAGCAACTACACTATTCCAAACCTAAAAATGGAAAGCATAATGCTGGTGGACAACAAAAGAGGTTTAAAGACTCTCTCAAGGCAAATCTTTAAAAATGTAGTATAAACATCGACAATTGGGAAACACTGGCCTGCGAGTGCTCCAGTTGGAGAACAGCCTTTACCATAGGTGTCATGGACTTTGAAGACGATCAAACTCAGGACGAAAGGGAGAAACGTGCTAAGAGGAAGGCACGCTTGGCAAATCCTCACCATGATCAACTCCTACCTGGAAACCTATGTCCCCACTGTGGAAGGATGTGTGGATCCAGAATTGGCCTCCACAGTCACTTACAGACTCACTTATAAGACCGTTTTCATGGAAGACAATCTTACTCAGCTACGAGTAATTGCCAAAGACGACGACCACCACCACCACCATTATTCCTGATCACTGGCTGCAGCAGATGGGAGTTGGGAGTTCAACAACATCTAGAGAGTACTGCATAAGTTACTCCTGGCTATACTGACTGGTAGCAGTTTTTCAGAGTTTCTGGCAAGAAACTCAGCCCTGCCTGGAGACTATGGTGACTAAACCAGCAAATTTTTGCATGTGGAGTATGCGCTCTACCTCTAAGCTATACTCTTCCCCTTGAACATGCATTTATTATGTCCATTCACTGTGTAATTTCCCTCTTGCAACGTTTTATTGTGTGAAGGGGTGTTTCAGTTCATGTATCTTTCCTACACAACCACATTGCTTGTGAGAGACATTAGAAGGCAAAAACATTCTTCAAAAATGTTGTGAAGTGTGTCCAAGAAGTATCACAGCCTACTAAATGGCCAAAGGAGAATTTCTCGAAGACTGAGATGGACATCTACCTCCAGGCTGATCTGTCCAGTACTTGGTATGGGATAAATGGACACCATAAGAGCAATTTCTGGAGTCAGGCAGTACAACCACTAGGCTACTAAAAAATATGCCATACTCTGATTAATCTGGAAGAGAGTTCTAAATCTGATTTTCAGAATAGCAACTAAACAGGCCTAATAGACATCCACTGATGTCTATTAGAGAAAACTTTTATTCAAGACTTAACAGTCAAGCAAATAAAGAAAAAAGACAATATTGGTAAGCCTGTGTGCTAATTCTAAGACACACACACACACACACACACACACACACACACACACACATGAGTGGAAGACTGCTGAAGACTGTAGCCACAATCCTAAGCATAGTTACTCAAAAGTAACCCCCCACCCCAGGTTTAGTAGGATATTATCTAGTGCATTTAGAAATACAGCCTAGCAAAGCTAGAATGAATAGTATGACAAATTAAGGCATAGATGGAAAATAACTTTTATTTAAAATGTTTGATAACAAACAATTGTTTTTTCCAGAGTTTGGGGCAATTGTACTTTAAAACTTTTATATACAAGACAGGAAACAAACCATAAACCAAGCTGGGTTAAAATTTCACTAAGGTTAATAATAATCAACTCTATTAGATTTATTGCAAGTTTTAGTAAAATAAATACTTTACCAAATATGTATGTCTTCAGTGAAAATAAAAGTTAAGGACATTAATAGTATATGATTCAGTAAATATTAATAAATATGAACTAATAAAAGGCCAATTGCATATAAATTCTAACCCCAAATTCAATTTGTAGCACATAGCTTGTTGTTTGATCCAATAAACAACTTTTCAAAGTTGCTATATTCATTTCTGTACATATAGAATTCCAATGGCATGTTTTGTGTGCCACTTTGCAGTCTGATTTAAAGTTGCATTAACTGTAGTTTAACAAAATAAATAAAACTGAGAGATTCAATTCAGTTCCATCTTTTTGGAGGAAAAGGCTATTGTGAAACTGAGTGGTTGAGTGTGGACATATATATCCTCGCTTCATAAACTGTGATATATACACAAGCCCTATGCTTGCATATTCCATCTTCATATCTCCCATTCCTTCTTTGGTACACCATGATTAACCTGAGAAGTCTTCCATGAAACTTAGTCCCATTATTTCCAAACTGAGAATCTATAGTTAACTGGTTTGGAACAAGTCATGATCTGAAACCACAGTTTGCAGTTGATTTAACATACTGGCTTGTTCCAAGCCTGGAAATCATATGTTCTCAAACTGGACAGAGCAAGAAACTATGGTTAACCTTCCTGGATTAATCAAGGAATGCTGAAAAGCGAGGAACAAAGGGGCAATATAAGGCAAGAGTATGTTCATTTATTATGCAGATCTTCGTACATTCAAAATGGACCAGTATGTGAACATAGATTTTCCAGATTCTTTGCATGTGTACCTGTTCACTGGTTCTTTAATACTGTCTTTCCAGGTTACAATGTGCAACAGTAATCAAAGCAACATCAAGCGAGGAAGTCAGAGAATGTCTGATTGGTCAAAGTCAATTATGCATAAGGCACACCAGAGGAAGAAAAGGCTGATGCCCACACTGATCTTTTTAGTAATTCACTTTGCTTAATTGAAAAAGGTGTGACTTATAAATTTATTTAAAACTTTAAGACTTTGGTGCTGCTCTGAAAAACTGATGGGGGCCTCTCTTGATACCCCTTGATATAATGAAGCTGAGTAACAGAGGCACTCACCTTTTTAGTAAACCCAGTGGAGGACAAGTGACTCCTTGCTGTTAGTGGTGGGGGTTCTCACTGAACTAAAGCAGAAGCAATAAATAGTGCTGCTATTTCAGTATGGAAAAGTCTTTCTCAGGGCAGAAGCACAATTGGACCCATGCATTCCATTCCCAATGCCCACAGCCTCCTAGCTTTTGTACGGCCATGCACTAGCTAGGAGCTGCATCAAGGAATTATTCTTTAGTGTAAATATATCTGTGTAGCTCTGCACTGTTAATCTCATACAGGATGTTGCAAACACATGCTAGCTGCTATAGTGGAGGATGATCATACTGCCACTGAGGCAGTGTGCATGATTCTTCTGCACTGTAGATTATTATAAAGCATATAAAAAGAACAGTTCCGTAAGTCACACAGTAAATTACCTATAATTAACAACGAATCTGTATTTTATTTAACAAAAGGTTTTAGAAATCTGATTTACAACTAAATGACCAACTATACTTTCACAGTACATCACAACAACTCTGATGTAATGAAAAATAGTGGCATACCAGGAGCACACAATTCCAATCAAGTTATCTATTCCAATCAAGGTTTGCAACCACAACTTTCCCCACATCTTTCACAAAAGCAATTCAGGGTTTGCAAGAGCATTTCAGGAAAATATAAATTATATTATATTATTTTCAGGACAGGTACACAGAGCATGTGCTAAGATCATACTCAGCTGAAACTTAAAGATATGGTCTCTCTCTCTGCTGATTGTTTCTTTTGACTGTTTAAATGCTTTTCGGAATGTGTGCTGTATGGTTTGCTTGTCTGCAATGCACGGTACAAATGGAGTATCTGGTGTAAAGCCCAGAAATATTTGCAGAATAATATCTACATAGTGGTCACTATTAAAATCTTTACCAGCACTGTATACAAGTCATTGTCAATTATAGCAAATGTTCCAGGAGGTATAGAAACACCACAGCTGCATTAATTGTTAGTCAGGGGGGAAAGTCAAGATGAAATAAACCTGTGGTCAATGTGAAAGTAATTGTACAATGACTTATGAAATGGATTGCACAGTCGTACAGAAGGAGCTTACTATATTGATTGCAATAGGATACTTCTCCCCTACCGTATATAAGCACAAATCAAGGACTGAAAAAAGTAATAGCAACTTATTAAGAGGCAAACAGCCTGGTTTCCTGGCTGGCTGAGAGAAGCTCCTGCTGCCACAGTGAAAACTCTAGCTACCATGGGACCTCACACATGAGGTAACCCTCATGAGAGGTGCTTCTTCACACAGCCCATGGTTAAACTATGGAATTCACCAGCTATGAGATGTGGTGATGCTACCACCTTAGATGGCTTTAAAAGGAGCTTTGACAAACTGATGGGAGGATAAGGCTGTCAATGGCTACCAATCATGATGGCTAGATGCTGTCTCCAGGATCAGAGGCAGAGGAGCCAGTTGCAGCTGACCTCGCATCCTGCTTGTGGGTGTCTGATGGGCATCTGGTTGGTCACAGAAAGAAACAGGATGTTGGACTAGATGGACCTTTGGTCCAATCCATCAGGGCTCTTCCTGCACTAAGCAAAATCCGTTGAGGTTGCACTGTTCCAAGAAAATCCCAGAAAACAGGGCTGCAGTACCTGTGCTGGTAGCAAACCAGTTACTATGCAAAAGCCAGATTGCCTAACAGTTACGGGGATTTTGCTGTGCTTTTTATTGTCACACGCACACTGTTACGCAAGGCTACCTGTCTCTTAGGATATTGTATTGTATTGTATTTTTCTCACAGCGGTACTTCCCTACAGAAAATGTATTTCCTATAAGAAAATACAACTGCAAATATGCAGTTAGGATATTTAAAAAGTACTGATACGCTCTGTCTCCTTAGGGGGGTTATTAAATTAGGATTCCTATTTATTGCTCACAATGCAGCAAGGTAATTAAGGCCACAACCCTATGACCATTTACATGGGAATAAGACCCACTGAACTCAATGGGACTTACTTCTGAGTAGACATGGATAGGGTTGCGCTGTAAGACACATACTTGCCTGGGATTTTCCCCACAGCTATTTCCTTTGCTTGAACAGCAAAATGCAAAATGCATTTTAAACTCAGCAGTTTTTTGTTTTTTAAATGGCTTTGGCATTTGTCGTGAAAAGCTGCCAAAAAGGAGAAATACTAAGGGGGGGGGGGAAGCCACCTGTGCATGCTTGTAGCTATGGACCAGAATAATTTTCTTTGGCTTTTCAATTAGTGTTTCTTAACGTATGTTTATAATAAAAATATTTCCAATACAAGGAGGAAAAAAATGGGTGAGGGTATTGGGGGGGGAACCAAGAGTTCAAAATGGTCCATTTAGTGTAACAGTATTTTTTTAAACTGTGGAACCAAGTAGGCTATTAAAATAAAGAGTGTATAAATGAAAAGCAGAGGCAGGCAAAAATGTGAAACAAGAATGAGTGACCTGAATTTCTCCTGCATAATGCAGGGGGGGGGGGGAGAAAACTACATAGGCACTTGTCCCTTATTTTGTAAGATCCTTTTTAACAAAAAGCAAAAGTGGCAAGCTTAGGGGGGAACCTGCTGGGGACATTTCCTATTCAAATCTTTGGGCGATGAATGGAAGTTGTTTAAGAGTGCATAACCCCCATTCATATAAAAAAAAAAAAAATTCCACAGGAAAACCTTTTAGTGGATTGTGCCCTATGTCCCTATGTGAGCATTTTCTCTAGCATTGCCAGTGTTATCACTAGCTCCCCAAAATCTCCACAGTGCTTAAAACGCATGAACTTCAAGCTAAAAAAAGAAGAAGCAAAAACAAAACCACGAAGTGTGCACTTACAAGCCAAGTAGAGCTAACACTCAAAACCTGAGCCAGATCTTTATAGTTAACTTTTGTTCAGAGTGTGGCCGCACACATACATTTTACTTACTCTATCACGGCTTCCACTATTAGTATCTGCAATCACTATTTATAGCTAAGAAGCATCAAGCATAAAAATAAATAAGATCACCTACGTGTATACAATAAATATGCTTTTAAATGGAGAGAAATATATTGCAACTTAAGGCCCTGCATTATTGTGCAATTAGGAGATACTTTTATGTCTTACCAGGAACTAGACGCTACTCCTTATTGTACAACACACATCATTACTGCAACATAGCCAAATAAAATATCAGGAAGTGGAATGTGAAATTTCTATTGTATTAAAACATAAAAAGTAGGACAGGGTTTTCACTCAGGCTGCCAAACATACAGTGTGCCTTCTTTAAGGACGTCAGCTTAAGTTGTTGTGAAGCTCAAAGTCGCAAGTTTTCAAGACTTGTAGTTATGTACAGTTTTCACCAGTGTCCACTTCGCTTTGCTGCATTATCTTGCAATGTAGGAAGATCAGAAGTTCTGTTGCCTTCGTTTTTTTGCATCCATAGCATCCAGAATCGGCTGCCTCTTGGCTGTGTATCTTTGACGAAGTTCTTCAATTTCTCGTTCCATCATTGGATCCAAAGCTTTCAACCTCATCTGCAGCTCTTCCAAACTCAGGTTTTTCAGCTATCCAGATAGGAAAACAAAAACAAAAGCCACAAAGCTTATTTAAAATAAGAATAACTTAAGACTGAGCAATAGCTGTGCACAATGCAGCAAAATGCATAATAACCTAAAACCTGACAACATATGAGCATATGTGGTTCCCCTGTATCTTAGCTTGTTTTTAGCTCCCGTTTTCATATAGTTTCATGGTTAGCAAACCATGAGTTAACCACAAGTTGTCCTACAGAAGATCAAACAAACCATGGCTTTTTCTTCGTTTGGTTTGGTTTGGTTTGCAGTTTCTCTCACCTTGTGCCTTTGTAGTTTCACGTCCAACTCCCAAAAGACTGCGATCTACTCCCGGGGGGGGGGATGGCAGTGATCTACCCATTTGGGGGGGGAAGCAGGTCAAAGCTGTGAGCTTTTTTTAAGGGGGCACGTCAAAGTTATTTACCTTTGGGGGGGGGCGCCGAATTTGCAGTCCTAATGTGATAATGGGAACACCGAATAACGCTCACCAAAAAAAGAGCAGGGCAGCAATAACTCCGACTTCCATTTTTGCGATCCTGCATGAATGAATGACACAGCAAGGGGCCGGGGTTTCATACTGTGGTTTGTTGATAGTGTACAAACAACAGTTCAGCTTCTGGGCTAGGTTCACATGCTATCTAAAAATTTGGGAGCTTGTCATGCCTAGTTTGGCCCTAAGGCAGCTCCGTATGTTAGGAGGCAGGAACTTATTGTGGTGCAGAAAGCAACCATTTACTCTTGCCTTACTCCTAATTTGTTTCCTATTACTGTATCTTTGCTAGCAGTGAATGGTCTACTCACTTCTACACAGAAACAACAAGCTATTTTCAACATGCTCATATGGGCCTTCTGACAAAAATTCAGATCCTTCACTGGGTCACTGTTGCACTTACTCAAGGCAAGTTGCCTTGGATGATCAATGCTGCCTAAAAACAATGGTCTGGATTCAGAAAAAGGAGACTGTTAAAATCAACTTCCTTCCTCTCAGGGCAGTAGTACATTAGCATTTTTGCAAAAGGAGTGCTTGATTAATTTCTCAGGAGCTATCCAAACATTAATAATAATGAGGGCTATTTGCAAAGAAAATGGCTCATTTGCATGCCGGCTAGCTACAGTGAACGATGAAGCTGGATTCTTGCCAGCAAGTGGGGCGTGCTTTAAGTGGGGGCTCCTCCACCTGTACTTGCAGGAAATAGTACAGTTTCAAAACAGGAAATGAACCCTGGGGTTCATATTTATTACATCATCCGTCAGAGCTGCTGCTATATGCAGGCATACCAATCAGGTTTCACTGGTGGTAAAATTTTGCCTATTTTAGGGGAAACAAACCATCTAAAAGAATCAAGACAAAATCATACCCTTATATGGGGAAACAACAACAACACAAGTTTGATTTTTCAGTAAATTCCCTGACATTTTGAACACATGGGCCTAAGAAAGAAGCAAATGAATAAAAGCATGATAACTGAATTGACCTGGTTGTGAATCAATACTGAATTCAGTGTATTTTTCCATCATCAAAGTTGGACCTCTTTCTCTTGAGGATATAAATATTATATTCAACCTTTACTTCTATTGTCATCTGCAGTATACAGATTCGCAAGAACCATGAGAGTTGGGCAAGCAAAATGCCATGTGGTCCTGTAGTACAGCAATGTACACTAGAGTGCTTTAGGATTGGGTACAAGTACTCTACCCAGTAGATCGCAGAAATTTGCCACTGGCAGGCACTCTATTTCCTGGCGCATTTCCAGAGATTCACCAGTCTATGCCCACTACAAGGCAAAGGGCCAAAACGAGCCATGTCAGGGGCATCTCAAGAGAGGAGCGGTAGCAACATGACAAGAACAACTGTAGTACACAATGATTAAAATATTTTAAAACAGAACAGCTAAAATAACATTATACTGTACAGAGGTTCGACAATAATGCTAGCTAAGACCCAGGGCAAAACTCATGTCCCCAAAGTCAGGGTGAACAAAAATGTTTTCAGTTGACATCTGAAACTTAGCAGCATGTAGAATGATCACCCTTCCCTAGGGATTGCAGTGCTGTTTTTGACCTCTGAGAAGGTCCTGTCTTTAGTCACCACATCATGGGCCACTCCTGTTGGTAGGAGCACATGTGGGACCTCCCCAGTCATTCACAAAGCACAGGCTGGGAAGGTGATCATTCAAGTTCTTGGATCCTGAGCCATGAAGGGCTTTGTGTACTAATGCCTACACCATGAACACCGATCATAGACTGGGAGCCAGTGCAGTGTTTTAAGGATCAGTGTTATATGACCCAATTTAGCTGCTTTATTTAATAGTCAATAAGCGGCATTCGGAATAAGCTGCAGCTTCTAGATATTCTTCAAGGGTTGCCCAACATAGAGGGCATTGCAGGAACTGAGCATAGGTATTCCTCACCACCAAGGACAGTTGTGTTTCCTTTTAAGAACCCCCAAGCTATGCATAACCTGTTCCTTCAGGGGAAGTAAAACCCCACCCAGGATAGGCTATCTTCCTAATTCCTGGACTTGAGAACCATCCACACACAACAGTGGGTAGATAGAAATAAAAAAATAGCTAATGTTCATGCTGTCAACCATGATTTGTGCATACCTCGTTTCAAAGGGGCCAGTCAAAATATGTGCTTTGCCTCAATAGAATGTTTTTTGGCTTGATGTGCACATGTGTGTGTGCGTACATGTGTGTGTACACCTGAAACAATGTTATTGTTAACAGGCACTCTCAGAAACTACAGCCTTCCATGAATAAAGGATTGAGCAGAATGCACGAACAAATCGACTTTACTAAAGGCTCTCATGCAGAAAATGTACAAACATTTATTAAAACATTCAAGCTCATAGCTCATTCGCTTCCACTTTCCGTTTGCTATTAATTAAGTAAAAGCTACAAATAAAAACCCATAAAACCCTCGGTTCAGCTTGGGAAGGGTAGGCTAAAGCTTATGATTTGATTATTTTCGTCATGATTACTTAGGAAGGATTAAACAGAAACTCTGTTTCCTGCTGAACAAAACTCTCTGGCATCGAATACGCCATTGCTTCATCAGATAAAAACAATTTCCTGGTGAAGCTACTCTGTAGTCCAAAAATATCCTTTGTCTACAAAATTGAAAACACATATCATACTTTAATTATGTTGTTACACTAGAAAACAATTCTGGAATGCCAAAAAGTCCTTTGTTTTTGTAAAATATCAATTGAAACAATGAAATTGCTGTTGAGAATCTCCTAGGGCAATCAACTTCTGCTACAAGAAGAGAGTGTGGAAGCATTCTCTTCCTGTGAAGGCCGCGGGAAATAGAAAAGTTCTTTAAATGACATTTTTATAGCTTTTTTAAAAACCCGACTAACCACAACAACTCACACAGACCCATGTATCTTTCCTAAATCAGACAACAGCACTTGGTGCTACCCATCCCAGCGATGGAACCATCTTCCATTTCAATATTTTTCAGGACTGAAAGTCCACAATCCAATAATCCAGTGGTTGGGCAATGTAAACTACTGGCCAATGTGGAGGAAACAGCAAACACAGCACAGAGCAATGTTCAGTACTATTCTGTAAGAAGACATGTAAATCTTGCACATAGGCCTGCAAGGCTTTTGTCTACCTCCCATCAGAATTTTTTTAGGTCTCATCTGCAGACAGAAAACTAAATTTAGGCAGTGGTCTTTCCCCATGTGCATGTTATTTGGATTACAGCAACCAAGTCAACCTAGTTAAGGTTCATTTCATCTTGCCTTCAATGGCTGTCCCTAGAAGATCATTGTATTACATGCTTATTTGCTCCCCTTTTTCAAAATCTGCAGAAGAACAGACATTACTATTTTCCAGTTAAAATGGTCTGTGGCCTAAATAGGTAACTTTCCTTGATATAGCTGGTGACCATTTCTGGTCTGTCTCCTGCTGCTTTTATAAAACAGATGCTTTCCTTTGCTTTAAAGTACCCCATATATATGAATGAATGAAATGGAGCACTTCAAAAGGGCCACTACTGTTTTTCCTTCTTCTGCATTCGCAAACATTCATTTGTCATTTGTTTCTGGAAGCTAACTAGCGTAGTTCATAGTATTAATGCCGCACGTTTTGAAAGTAAATGCTAGCCGGGAAGATTCAGAATTGTGGAAATGAGTCATTTTCCTATTTGGAATCAGCAATATGTGTTTTCAAAAAACCCTCCAAAGCAACGCTTGTAGTATTCAAGTGCCAGGGAGGTGGGCAGAACCAAAATACAAGGGAAGCCAACATTTGAGTGAGAAGTGGCACAATGTGATGCACACAGATAGACTGTTTTGTTAACAGTAGCAATGGATTTATGAAATTAAACATGGAGCTCCATAGCCAAGAGCAGATTGTTAAAAATGACATTTTAAAAATGTTAAGATTCCAAGTAGAGCAATATACCCCAACTCATCTTGACATGGTTTGAAAATTTCCCAAGATACTGCTCATGAAAAATTTACCCAAACCCAGTAATGCATTTTTTTTTCTTGTGATAACGAGCACAGGATTCTAAAATTTAAAATAAGCAGAATTATCCATAGTTGAGAGCTTGGCTGAATATTGTATTTAAGAATACCACTGTGATCCCCATTTTCACAATCTATTTTGCATCTTGCAACAATCCTGCCTTCTATATGCTGCCCCTTCCAGCACACTGAGACGGAAGTCAATTAATTACTTATATGAAACAAACAAGTTATGAATTAAAATATTGCATCTTATATGCAAACTATTTAAAGAAATTTCTATGCCTGGAACCCCAATGGAAGAGTTGAATGATATTAAAATTACAATATAAAGGTAAAGGTAAAGGGACCCCTGACAGTTAAGTCCAGTCGCGAACGACTCGGGTTGTGGCACTCATCTCGCTTTACTGGTCAAGGGAGACGGCGTTTGTCCACTTCCACAGTCATTTGTCCGCAGGCGTTTGTCCGCTTCCGGGTCATGTGGCAAGCATGACCAAGCCGCTTCTGGCGAAGGCAGAGCAGTACACGGAAACGCTGCTTACCTTCCCGCCAGAGCGGTACCTATTTATCTACTTGCACTGCGTGCTTTCAAACTGCAAGGTTGGCAGGAGCTGGGACCGAGCAACGGGAGCTCACTCTGTCATGGGGATTCGAACCGCCAACCTTTTGATCGGCAAGTCCAAGCAGCACAGTGGTTTAAACCATAGCGCCACCCGCATCCCAAAACTACAATTAAAATATACCGGTACTTAACAAATTACAATATACTTAACAGTAATAACCTTTGCTTAAAAGCAGAAATATCTTCATTATCTAAATGATCCAATTTGCCCTGCCTTCAAGAACCAGCTTGTTTCTTCTTCAAAACACTGTTAGCATCTCCCTGGTAGCCTCTAGCAGAGAAAGCATGTGAAGTAACATCAACACATTCTTAATTTATCTGCCACCTGCAAGCAACAGCCAATGAATTGGGAAGATGGTAGGGAAATGCTGAAACATAATGATGTTTTTGTCATGATTTTATTTTAATAGACATTACTAGGCAGATGTGGGGTTTGGTAGCAGTCATGGCTAGTGTAACATCCCATTAGGCCTTCATTTCATCCTCAAAACTATCCTGAAAGGTATGTTAAGGCCAAGACACCAAGTGAGTTTCATGGCTGATCAGGGATTGGAACACACAGTTCCCTTGTTCAGCACATAATGGTTGCCAAAGCTTCCATGTCTGAAAAACATTCAAAAACTTGAACAAATTATTCAAGTTTAGGACATTAGTCTAGGTATTTATAAAATGTGACAGTTGTATACCATCTCAGCATATCAGAATAGTTTTCTACTTACCATCATAGCTTTAGCCAAACAAAGCTGAAGTCATCCAGAATTCAGCTAGGATTGGGTTTTAAAGTTTTAGATACTGTACAAGGTGGTTAGCATGGTCTCATAGAACAAAGGGGGGGGGCTGTAATAACTAGTCAGTGATAAATTAAGTAGACTCTGATTGGAGTTGTATACTATTTGCCTCTATTCATCCATGTTACAGCAAATTTCCAGAGAAAGAAAAGGGAAAGAATGAATGAATGCTGAGTTAGAGAGGCAGTTTACTCTTCCAGAAATTAGTAAAATGTACTGAAGAAAAAATGGTGCAACTCATATTTTTGGATCAGCTTGGATCAGATCAGGAAATAAAGTGTCCATAGTGCTACTAGTTTTATCTATATATTTTAAACCCACTTATGAATGTTCTGTTAAAGAAAGTTCTTTAACTCTAGGGTGACATTTTTTTCTGGTCAGTTAGGCAGAAGGCTGGGTATTCACCCTTCCCAGCATGCAAACAAGTATTGAGGTCTTTTGCACTGTGTCTTATCAAAAATAAGTCCACACTTTTAGCCTATATTTTAGAACATTACAAAATTTTTGAGAAATTTCTTATTAAAATCTGAGTATGCCATACTTTTACTTCAAAGGAAGGAAGGCATTCTCTATGATATAAAATACCATTTGATTAGATGTGGCTAGTTATCAAGTAAGAAATCAGATCAATTTTGAGTTAGACAGCTATGAATCAAAGCAAAGCAATTGCCATCCCCAGTAACACAAATATTGGTTAATTCTTGTCAATCCTACATCTTTTTGATTTGATTTATTCAGTCCCACCAACATAAAGATACTGGGTGGCAGAGCACAGAAATTGTTTGAACCTCTTTGTTTGCAGTCTTGAAACACACTTACTTGGAAGTAAGCCTCAGTGAATCCAGTGGGATTGATCTCTGAGTAACCATGCATAGGATCACACTGGCAATCAATAAACCAATAGTCACTGAGGAATTTCAAGATGCTTATGAATCTCCAAATAGTTTTTAAAATGTTGCTCACTTATTGTTTAAAACAACAATGGCAGGAATGCACAGAAGCTCCAGTCCATTTCAGCAACATTCACAAATAATCGATGTTCTGATTTTAGATTAGATTCTGTTATTAAATGGAAGACATGGAAGTCATCAGTTAACATTTCCAAAATAACTGGTGTTTAAATTTTTAAACAAAACAGACATTCACTAAGAAACAAATTATATAGACAGTGTTTTGTTTGCTTCAAACACAATTTCTTCCTAGCAACTGTTTAAATGAATCTCACAGATGCTACAGGTTTTATTAGAGGCCTTTGATTTAAAAAATATGGATAGCTAATACTGTATTTCTGAGTCATCTATTTTGCCATCTGCTAGTAATTCCAACAATGTGAACTATCAACATAACGACTAACAATAATTTTCTATGGCAATTGCAATGGTGGGTTGCCTGTAGCACTTTCTAAGATTTAACTAGTGCATGCCTCAGATTGTTTTGAGTTGTTAATAGATTCAAGTAACAGGCACCCTTTTCTTTCTTTCCAAATCTCCATTCTAGTTCATTCCTTTGCTGCTTGTAAGAAGAATATGGTTTTATTTTATGGAGTTTAGTCCATCAAGGAGCTCATTTTATTAAAAACTGTGCTTGAAACAAGAAAAAGCAAGTTAAAGGTCAAGCAGTTTATTTCTTGATCTGAGGTCAAAAGCCTATGGCCAAAACCTGCTTATTTATAATGCCATTTGTCTCATCCAGCCAAGGACATTTCTACAAGAGTTCACACGATAACAGCTAACTGTGGCTGAGGTGACAGGAATAATGATGTAAATAAAAGCATGGCGCTATTAGATCTTTTAAAAAGCAATATGTTCTAAAGATTTACTGGCAATAGGGAAGCACAGTACTAGCATTAACTGCAGTTTCAACCCAGAAATACAGGCACCCCACAAAGAAGCCACCCACACAAGTCTGCCAGGATGTGTCCAAGTGCACCTATTCACCTGAAAGATGTTTGGGACTGTCTATCTGTATTGATAACAACTATTTCCTGTTAGGAACTGATGGAAGGCTGACCTCTGTCAACAGTGCACAGTAGGGGCAAGGGATCAATTTAGTTAATCCTCATATATAAAGATTTGCACTGATCTGTTAATTTCCTCAGTATATTGTGCATGGTTCCTAATCTGCTATCAGGAACTCCATCCAGCCTCAAGTGCTGGTTACAGATCTAGTATTGCAAACCCTGCACATTACTTTTTGGATCATGCATAGGGCACATCTTCCATGAGTTCTAATATGTAAAATGGCTTTAACTGCTACCAGGAATGAAGCTGCAACTATAGCAGGAAAACCATGTGAATTCTGGAGGAGTCCAATAAATTGGTGAGAAAGAGGGATGGAAAGCAAAGGCATTAGACTTCAAAGACAAAACCCAAGATGAATTAGTAGAGCAAGTTGCTGCAATAAAAATCTTTTCATTAGCAAATTGAGCACATTAATCTGCAAGCTAAATCAACATGAGTCTCTGTGATGGCCTTATTACAAAGGCCACCAATCCCAAAATCACATTATAATAGACATTGCTCTTTCTAAATCCTTCCCGCGTTCAATAAATATACTGAGTAGTGTAAGATATTCAACTGGATTATACGGAAATATAAATTAAGGCTAAGCTTTCACTCTAAATCTATAGCAAAAAGAAGAGAGACTTGCCTAAGGCCACTTAATAAAGAGAGATTCAAACCAGTGACTTCCAGATTCACAGCTCAGTTAGCATACACTAAGGAGATTAATGGTTAGAAATAACTAAGTAGGCAAGCCTTGCATTATGGAGACTGTGTTTCAATAGATCATCAAGTTAGCTTGCAGCTTGGCTCGGCATAAAGTTGTCACTGTATAATTTTCAAAATTATAGTTTACTACTATACTGTTATTTCTCCAAGTAGAAATTCAAGATTTGTTAAGTTTCTCAAACATAAATGGAGGGATGTCAATATTACAGATCAACAGAGAAATAGTAACGCTTACGGAACAGTGTATTCTGAAATAGGTGACTAAAATTCCTGTTCTATGTTGCATTTCTTAATACTGTTAAAAGTTTGTTTGAAATTCCAGCCCAGTTGCTACCTCACCATACAGCTGTCAACACCTGAAGTTGAGCTGAAAGCAAATAATTTTGTCTCAGATATGTTCAAAAGTGTCTAATAAGGCTTTCTTAAAAATAAAGCTTTAGGGCAGGGATGGGTCACCTTTTGCAGTCCAAGAGCATCATTCCCTCCTGGGCGACCTTCCAAGAGCCATGTGCCATGTGGTGGGCAGGGCCAGAGAAACAAAACGGGCAGAGAAACATGTAAATTTTGCTTTTGTCAGCAGGCTAGTTTCTTCACACACTCACACAGCCCTCTCTATCCTCCATCCAGGAGTCCAGCAGAGAAACATGCCCGACTGGCATGTTTTCTCCCTCCTGGTCGGTCGTTCGGGAGATTCAAAATCTTTCTCCAGCCCGAACATCACAGCAACTGATACCAAGAAGCATCAGCACACTTCAGGATCAGCAGAGTATAGGCAGTCAGCGTACAGACTCAGTAGCGCAGCATTTGGCTAAACTACGTTTATTTACATATACACACTCGGCGCATCGTAACTCAGCTCCTTCCTCTTCAGCATCAGACAGTAAAGAGAAGAACGTCCTACATCACGGAAACACAGTAATACAAACATCCTGTCTCCGTCACTTCCCACAATGTGGAATGAAAACATACACCGTCATGTGATATTAACAATCCCATGACTGCAACACGGGGAATGAATCCTAACATCCTCCCCCGATTCGTTTACTGTGCTGTAGTCATCAGTGTAACTACAACAAACATACAGATATCATATACATAGTATACTCCTGTATCACCCGTTCTACCCTTGGAACTACCTGCAACTGGACTAGCCTTGGGCCTTACCATCTTGCACATCTGGTTACCCTTCTTCCATGGGACTAGAGCTCTAGCTCTGTTCCTCTCTGAGGAAACAGTGTCTGCCCTTACAGCCTCTGGGCGTGGTTTTCCATCCTTTGAGGACAAACCTTGTACCCCTTTCAAGATTTCGGGTTCCAAGACCTGTGTCGAGCTACTAGCTACAGCTAAACCTGCACCAACTGTGTCAGTGGAACTCACCTTGGTATCAGGCATCAGTACTTTGTACAAGCCTTTTCCATACCCCAGGAAGATACTATGCTTCCTGCCTTGTGATGTCTCCACCCACGTCAGACCCATCCGTTGGTCCCTTGGCACTGTCCCCATCAAAACCTTCGTCTGATACGGAATCTGTTTCAGATTCATCATCACCAACAAGGTGCCTTTGTAAGATACCCATATTGCCTTCCCCTTTTGCTTTGTCCCAAACACTTTTGGTACACCCGACCACCTTCGTGACAGACATCAGCAATCTGGAAGATCCATGCATACACCCTGCATGAAAAAAATGGTTATCAGACATAGCATCATATGTCTCTCCAGCCTTTCCACCATCCCCTATGTTAACATCACATAGTTATGTGTGAACTAGGCCATTAAAAGGGATGCCATTTGAAACTGCCTTAAAAATTCTGAAACAACCAGTATTAGAGGCACATAGTATTGCATGGGTGGTATTCAAAGGGATTAACAACTATATGACCTTTAGAAAATACCTGAAGGCAGCCCTCTTTAGGGAAGCTTTTAATCCGTGATGTGTTGATGTATTTTAATGTTTACTGGAAGCCGCCCAGAGTGGCTGGGGAGACCCGGCCAGATGGGCGGGGTACAAATAATATATTATTATTATTATTATTATTATTATTATTATTATTATTAAACTAAGTTTTACTCAGAGAAGATCCACTAAAATTAATTGACCTAAATTATTAATGCTCATTAATTTCAATGACTCTACTCTGAGTAAAACTTAAGTTGAATAGCACCCCGTATTTTCACTTCATTGTCATTAAGAACATCTTCAAAAACCCATGGTGATGGTCCTCTATTAAGACGTATGTTGTATTTGCATGGTCTATGTAGAAATTATGCAGTTAGGGCTGTCTATTCTGAATGTGGAATAAGTGAACCAACAACCATAGATGAGTGTTGGGTTACATCAGTGCTTTAGCTGTGAACAACAGAAGTTTGATTTTGAAAGCACAAAATGTTCATCTCTAAAAATGGTTAACAAAAATTGTTACAGTAAATCTACCTCATCCTAACTAGCAATGCTTGCTGGAGATCTCTCTCAAGTTCTTCTGAAAACTATTTGAATATACGAATGTATCTTAGTTACTATGACAAATCTTGACTTATATGGAAGTAGGAAAAATCAGCCCAGTTTAAAATCTGCCAATTTCAGAAGGGTCTAGGAAAACAAAACTGAATTTAAGCAATATTATCCACATATTGTTTGTTAACTGCAATTTATACAGAAAGCCACTGGTGGTCCCTTAGAATATGATCTTCTGTAATAAATATTCCAGATGCCTACACAAGTCAGTCTACTACTCCTGGATCTTTTTAAGCACAAAAGATGAGGGAGAAGGATAGAGGGAAATGAACAGATGAGATGGAAGGGTGAGTACAGCAGCAAAGACAGTTAAATGGAAGGAGTAGGAAGGATGAAAGAAAGGCAGGATGAGAGATGAGAGGGGATGGTGAGGAGGCCAACAAGACATGGAGAGGACAGGAGTAATAGTGATGGTGACAAGTGTATGGACTCCATAAGCAGAACAGGGAACAAGCTAGTCAACTACAAAGCTAAGCTATGCTAGGGAATACAACATAGCTACAAGCATTACACTTCAGTGGGACAATTTCTATGGCTTCTGATGACTTCTGTTTCTATTGTATCTTATTGCATTTTTATTGACTTGATTATATGTTTTTAGATTATAGCCTTATTCTCTGTTTTGCTCACCACCCAGAGAGCTCAGTGGCTGAAAGTAAAGAATAATAAATAAATCCATTTTCCTTCAGAAAAAAAGCTTATAGGTAGAGCGGAAATTCAAATCCAGATATGCAATCATTGTGTACAGCCCAAGTTCATCCTCCGACTGCCTAAGGAGCCCAATCGTTCTTTGCCCTCACAAATTTTCATGGTTGCCTACTTATAAATGACTCACTTAATGCTGATTTACAAATGACTTCAGGATGGCAAAATGCCCCCAGTCCTGCACCTGGTATGCCTCTTCCCTTCCCATTTCTGTGCTATGTTACAATTCTCATCACACACTGGTATGTTACAAATCTTAATTGTGCCTATGGTCAGCGGAATGGCACCTATTCATCTTGTTGCACACTGCACATTTGATTGCTTATTTGGTATTTTAATGGACAACAAGAACAGAGGATGCATAAGGTGAAGAAAATACTAAGCTATGGTTTTGAATTAAGAATTAAAACTTGTTATAAAATAACCCCTCAACCAGTTTATACAATAATTTCCATGGGACAAGGTAAGAATGCACTGCTTGCAACTGTTGCTAAATGAAAACAATAGTATTTAACATTTTAGCACAATTATTTCATTAAAATATAATATGTTGGGATAGCCATTTAAATATAGGGTTGTGGGGGAAGGGTTCCAAATCCAGAAATATAATACCATCATTATCTGTTATATTTGTCTCCGACTTAAACCCAAATGAGCAATCCATTCACAAGCTCTCAACAGCTGGTAATTGTGATGCTTTATTTAGAATTAATTCTTTGAACGCGGCATATTCTATCTGACAACTTATTCAATGAAGTACAAAATAACATCACTTTATTTGATTAGCTCCTTTAGATTAAATTCTGTAGATACATTAGTTACTTGGAAGGATGGGGAAGGAATAATACTCAGCTGAAACAAGTATAATACAGGCAAAGCCAGTTTTTTTGTTTTTCTACATAAAAGCATGAATCATAAGAATATAAAAATGAACAGAACATAAATATCTTCATTTTTCTGTAGCATTATTGCTCATGAATTGATATACTGATAAAGTTATAAAGGTTTACTGCAAGTCTATAAAACTGGACAGGAGGTAGGTTTATGCCCTACCTAGTTAACTGACTGCAACACCCCTCTCATATGCACCCGTCGTTTCATTCTCATTCTCATTCTCTCACTCTCTCTCTCACTCTCTCTCTCTCTGTGTGTGTGTGTGTGTGTGTGTGTACGCAAGCTATTCTTTCAAAATGATTGTGGATGTTTTAAAGGAAGAAGAAGAATAAATATTCCTCTCCTGCCACTTTTGGATCTTGCACAAAAGCAAGCAGTTAGGGTTCTCCCAACACAGAATGCACTTCTCCCCAAGAATCTGCCATACAGTAAGTGATGGGGGGGGGAATCATCAACATATACAGATTACTTGCAGTTAGGGATGAAAAAGAATTTGATTTGGTTGACACTTTTAAGCAATCTAATTCACGACTCCCACACTAATGCATTGCTCAAAACATAATAATCTTTTGGATTTCACAGTTCTCTGAATTTTTGAATATAATTCTTAGCTCAAAAAAGTACCAAAATGCATATTTTAGGGTAAAATATGTTTACAAATGCATATACTGAGAAGAAGTACATATCTAAATAAGCATTTTGTATTAAAATAACATTTAAATAGGAATTTTGAATAGATTAATATGGAAATGGGATCGAATGGGCTTATGAATGTGAAATTGACATAGACAGGAAGTAGACTGATCTGTCCATCCCTAGCCTTATGATGAACTTAATGTGGACACAGTTCAGTGGATGACAAGAGGACAGTTTGTGGTTCCATCTCAGGCATCTCAAGTCAAAAGGCTCTCAGGAAAGGTTTGTCTGAGACCTTGAGAAGCCATTTCTAGTTGGCCATTGCCCAATAGTCTGACTTGTTATTAGGCATTCATATGGCCCTCAGTGGTGACCCTGCTAGCAAATGCCTTAGTTAGTGGTATTTAAGCAAAGGCTGGGGGGGTCATCTGTATGAGATGCTGCAGTTCCAAGATTTCTGGACTGAGCAGAGGATTGGACTAGATCACTTCCATTGTCCCCTTTCAACTCTAGCACTGCATGATAATGTTCTCAAGTAGGTATTGTAGGAAAAAGCTGGGAACAAGGATCATGTCACAGCAGGGACTTAAACTTGGATCTCCCCTGTTCAACATTTTCAATACTATATACTACAGATGAGCAACACTGGAAAAAAACCCAATTCTCCTCTTCAAGTAATTTTATTTCTCTTTTTAAAATTTTAATCTGGCAAAACTCATACCTTCCCAACTTAACAGTTTCATGCCAGGGCATGAAATGCGCAGAAAACAGCTCATGTCTACCTTTTGGAGAAATAGGTCCATAGCTTCCAGAACTGACAAACAAAAGGAAAAGGAAAGGAAAGAAGCTCTGCTTCTACACTAAGAATTACCTTTGCCTCTATTTTTAGCTTTCAAGCACCTGATTAAGGATGACTCATCTTTCACCTTCCTAAAACAGCCATAGAGAACCTCAAAGCTCAAAAACAAAAAGCAAACCCTCTTCACCTTTTCATCCAGAGGGACCACTGTATCCATCTTCATCACAAACTCAGGCTATCTAGATCTTGGGTATTTCACAGTACCCAAGTTTCACAGTTTCCTCGGGCAAAATACAGCTCATGTTCAAGCACCATTGCATCAAGTCACCAAACTGTGTCTACCACTTGGGAAACTTCATACAGCTGTCTTGGGGAAACGGGGGCGTCTTCTGAGATGTACGTCCTTGGAAAAAGGCAGGTATGCACCCACTCCTCTGGTTTTCAGCTTTAATTATTCAACTCCACAGTGTGTGAGGCAAACTGAGCATCATTCACCAGTCTGAAAATGATATTAGAACCTGAGGAGTGATTTAGCCTATTTACAGTTGCTATAGAAACAAAAAGGCAGCTATCTGTCTATGGCAATAAAGCAGCAAAAGGAGCTTGACACAACAGTTAAAATGACAGGAACAGAACAGGTTGAACCAGGAGGCTCTTCAGTTCTACATCAAAATATTGTGTAGAAATACGTCGTGAATTGCAGATCTTACAACAACTGCATATATTAAACCAAGAGTGTTGTTTATGTGTCTGTTTCTGTCTGTGCTGGAAGACACTGGGAGCACATAGAAAACTGCACCAAGGAACAGTTTCCAAGCACATTCTTATTCTTCAGTTCTAGACCTTGTTTAATCTAGATGTCCCAAGGGTAGAATATTGGCACAATCCAAGTAGTCAGAAGTTGGATGGTATGAAGGAGGAGAAGCTGCAATGTGCATGACTCCTATAACAACAAGGCCAGGTCTACACAAACCCAGAAACAAGCAAATTCCTTCCTCACCAGTCATCCCCAATATGGGTGATGGCTGCAGAACAGTCATGAACTGGTGTCATTGGAGATGAGGAAAGAAAACAAATCAAATATAAAATGCATAAATTGAAAAACACAAAGAAAGAATGCTGTGAGAACGGGGCCTTTGGCAGAATACTATGTACTATCTTCCCCTGTTGAATGCCACTGTAAACAAAAACGGCTTACTCAGCCTAGTTCACAGTCCATCTTGGTAAATCTTGTTTCCTATAAACTCATAAGAGAGCTGTTCTTTGGAATCCATTTCTCCTCCAACTTAATTTGTTCATCTGCTTTTCTGAGGCTGTGCCTGTACATTTAGTGAAGACATCAAGTGATCTGCTTACGCCTGGCTCAGAGATTCAGAAGTCCCTGCTGACCTGCGCATATCCTACTGCTGTGTATTTCAAATGACAATGATCATATGTACAAATTACCGTTGAACGTGAACCAACATAGTTTCTCCCCAAAGTAAGAGCTGGGATGAGTGTCAAGGCTGCATAGTTCTTTCACACCTCCGCGTATTGTGTATAGAAAGTAACATTTAAAGAGAGAGAGAAAGAGAGATTCCACATTTATTTGAATGCAGAATTTTACTTGCAATATAGAACCTTCTAATAAGGTAAATACTGAGATCTGACAGCTGGTATGTTTTCTATGTGCCATCACACTCTGCCCTCATACAATGCAGAGGGAGAAACAAGCTGTATCAGCGAGGTGCCGATACGGCTTGTTCCTCCCTTTGCATCTTTAAATTGCTATACTGAGGAGTGTGCAGCTGCCCTTACCTCAGCCGAGCAGTTAAAGGAGCCCGCAGATTGGTGCTGGCTCCCGTGAGCCGGTGGCGCGGTGGGGGCTCCGTGAAACTGCTAAGCTGAGGGGAATGCGGTTGGCACTCCCCGCAGTGAGCAGTTAAAGGAGCCCCGATGCTCTGCCCATGAGCAGGGGGAGCACTGGGGCTGTCTCAGCTGGGGAAGGGGAACCTTCCCGATCCCCAACTGAGCTGCGCAAACAAGCTGCGTTGTCCCAGCCCATGAGTGCATGGGTGAAACTGCCTCAGTTCCCAAGGTGAGAGCTGGGGCAGTTTCACCAGGTGCAGAGGCCAATGCAGCTTGTTTTTTCAACATATCACCAAACCGCAATGTTTAGCTGGCGATGCACTGTGATGTTGAAAAACTGATATCGCCCAGCCCTAGCAAGTGGAGGCCATGGAGGTGTGTGGAGCTCCAGCACTGTGACCCTCTACAAGAAAAAAGGTGACTGCCATGGCTGGAACAACTTCCATGGGATGCCAAGAGCAGAAATGCTTGGACATTGGATATTGCCTTCATAGACCTGAAGAAGAAGAAGAAGAAGAAGAAGAAGAAGAAGAAGAGGAGGAGGAGGAGGAGTTTGGATTTGATATCCCGCTTTATCACTACCTGAAGGAGTCTCAAAGTGGCTAACATTATCCTTTCCCTTCCTCCCCCACAACAAACACTCTGTGAGGTGAGTGGGGCTGAGAGACTTCAAAGAAGTGTGACCAGCCCAAGGTCACCCAGCAGCTGCATGTGGAGGAGCGGAGACGCGAACCCGGTTCCCCAGATTACGAGTCTACCGCTCTTAACCACTACACCACACTGGCTCTTTGACCTCGTTAGCCAAAAAACACCCTAACTGTATTAGAAATCAATTTATCTGTATGCAAAACAAGTAAGATATACCCTAATAATCTTTCTCTGAGTTCTTTTGTTAGAGCAAACTCTCTGAAGACTAAAATGCAGGTCTCAACACTTGGGGTGGCAATGTAGCTCAATGATACAGCACATGATTGACATACAGAAAGTCCAAGTTTTAACTGCTGGCATCTCCACTTGAAAGGATAAACAGCAGCTGATAGGAAAGACTTCGGCCCAATACCCTTCAAAGCTCCTACAAGCTGGTAATAGGCTAGATCAGTGTTTCCCAACCAGTGTGCCTCCAGATGTTTTGGGACTACAATTCCCATCATCCCTGACCACTGGTATTGCTAGCGAGGGATGATGGGAGTTGTAGTCCCAAAACATCTGGAGGCACACTGGTTGAGAAACACTGGGCTAGATGGACAATTAGTCATAAGGCAGCTTCCTAAGCTCCACATTATGCATTCATCATCTTTTTTATAATCACCTCGCTTGATTCATATGTGACATGTTGTTGCTGAGTCTTTCTTAGCTCTCTTTCATAGGCTAATTCCATAACAAACTGCATAGGACAACTGCTCCACGTGGCTAACCATTTGTGTTCATGTTGCTATACTGTTGCTGTTAAGCCGAGGTGCCAGCTTGCGAAGATGATGGGGGGGGAGAGACAACATGCTCAGGAAATTGGGAGGAGCCGGAGTCGGAAGTGAGCATGGTGGCTGTGCGGCTCAATGGTCAGCAGCTCCTCCTCCACCTCCTCTTGGCGCCACCACTGATGGGAGGCTGCTTCAACCCTCCTTCCCCTCCACGGCAGGAGCAGGAGAAGGAGCTGGGCCCTGGAAGCACGCCACACTGTGCTTTGCTCTTTGGCTCCATGCTTTTGGGGCATGGGGAGCCCAGCCCCTACCCACAAAATATAGGGGGCCCAAAAGGGCTTGGACCCTAGGAGCCAATGCCCTGCTGTAAAGGATTCCTCTAGATAGTTATGCAATAAGTATGGAGAAAAATATGTATTACAGACTGAGGTGTGGCAAAACTGCCATGTGGAATTAATGCAAAGCAGCCTCCAAGCTGATTGTTGTTTGTGTGAAATGAGACTCACCCTATGAAATCATAAGTTTCTCCTTATGTTTCACCTTCACTTTCCATCTCAGACTTCACAAACTTCCTTCCATGTGAGGCCTACCAAAGTGACAAATGCAGCTACAGAGCTTCATTCAGCCAATCAAGATTATTAATGGCAAAGATCACCAGTTGGTTGTTATTTGACACAACTGTAGCAAAACAGGAAACTTCTCTGAATAAATGGTGCTACAGAATGATTCTATAACAGAAAAGTATTTCTTATGATCCTTAAACTTGCTTGCAACAGCATAAAATGGGAGCTAGTCAACCATTGCTGAAGAAAGCAGAATTGTGATACAGCAAGCCATGGAAATCCCAGGCAAGAATCAGCCTCTGAACTTACTTTTTCCTAAAAAAACAAAAACCCATTGTATTTTGTCTTCAGCAACATCGTGCTTGCTGCAGAATGATACATATAGTTAATGGCATTCAAAAACACAGGAGAGGAATAAACTGCTGACAGTTCAGCATGGTTCTCTACAATTCCCTCCAGCTGAACCAACCAACAAGTGGCTTAGGAAGTTATGAGGAAATCCAAATGAAGTGATTTTTCCAGGTTGCCCCACTACTAACACTGTATAATAAATGTAAACATGAAGAGCGATATCATTTCATCTCTGCTGTTCACCTTTCCAATGACCTTTAAGAAAATACCCTGCAGCCAAATTTGGAAGGAAAAAAAGCATACGAATCATGCAGGCGGGATAATATTACATCCTTACCTACCAGCGAAACACCTTTAATACATTAATCTCTCCTGAAATAAAAATAAATATAGTAATATGTGAAAGATGGAACTAACACATAGCCATGTTAATTAAAACAGAACTTTGTGCATGCAAGCATTTTGAATTCTATTTATTTAAGCATCATTGCTGAGGCAATTATAATCTATTAGAAGGATCATTGTTAATTTCATTGCATTTATTAGTAACTAGCGATGGATAGAACATTTTGAAAAGAACGGTGAAATCAAAACTAAATGGGTAGCATCCACCACTCTGAAGATAACCAATTGTAATTCAAAGATAAGCAATGGTAGCTACAAAAAATAGGATTGATAATCCAAGAGGCTAAACAAGCTAGTACCGGTACTATGGAAACAAAGAAAGACACGCTTTGTCAGTATCAAGCAAGAGAAGCAAACTATATCAGAGAGATACTACAGCTTTGGATCCTACCCCCCACCAACAGCATTTAGACATCCTCTCCAAAATTAGTGCTGTTATGTAGCTCCAAGTATGAAAAACAGTCTACAAAGAAATTTGTATATTATTCATAGCAGAAGTGACAGCTAAGAAGGTACAGAGCAGCAGACCACTCACCTATAACCACAGTTTGCAGACAATCTTTATTTAAAAAAATCATGAATGAAAATAATTCATAATTTTCTAAATGTGCTGCCTACTATCCTGACGTAACTGTTTCTTATTTCTGAATTTTTCCTTTGGCAAAATTGGTCAAAGCTATGTCTTATCTACCTATCATTTGCTGATAATGTTTTTATGTGTTGCTTATGTGTATCATTAGTATTATAACACTTACAACACTGTCTGGAATGTTGGTGGGCACAACATCGGTTTTACATGAGTCTACATGAAGTACACTCTGAGTATTTTCTTTTCTACCATGTTTGATGCTGTTAAATCAAATAAGGGGGATGAAGGTTTTATGGTCATATTTGCAGGGGTTGGAGTTGATGACCTTTGGGGGTACCTTCCAACTCTACCATTCTATGGTTCTGTGGTTCTATGATATTGGGAGGGGGGTAATCCTGGTGTTTATTTTGCTCTAGGAGGCTTAGTTTGGTCAGAATAGAGTATAAACTTCCAGAGTTAATGCAAATTACATTACTTTTGTTAAATGAGTCACCACAGCTGCTAGAGGACCGTGGAAATTTGTGTCCTGGGCTTTTTAGACTTGTCTACCCATGTACCAAGACGCAGGTGGCGCTGTGGTCTAAACCACAGAGCCTAGGGCTTGCCGATCAGAAGGTCGGCGTTTCGAATCCCCGCAACGGGGTGAGTTCCTGTTGCTCGGTCCCTGCTCTTGCCAACCTAGCAGTTTGAAAGTACATCAAAGTGCAAGTAGATAAATAGGTACCGCTCCAGCGGAAAGGTAAACGGTGTTTTCATGCGCTGCTCTGCTTCACCAGAAGCAGCCTTGTCATGCTGGCCACATCACCCGGAAGCTGTCTGCGGACAAACGCCGGCTCCCTCGGCCAATAAAGCGAGATGAATGCCGCAACCCCAGAGTCGTCTCCGACTGGACTTAATGGTCAGGGGTCCCTTTACCTTAGGTACTATCTGGAACCAAAGTGTTGCATTGGTTTCCAGATGTGAAATATTTTGGCATTATTTGCAGCTCTCCCATCCCACTAAAGTACCTGCTGAGAGAACTAGTCACAAAGTGGGAGCTCTCCATGGTCCTGCAGGTACTTTGGGTGCCAGGAACACTCGATGGGACACAGCTGAGCTTTTGCTGTAAGTCTTGAGCTCATAGAGCAGGGCAATAGCAGATGTTCTTGCACAAACCTGTGCAGTTTCCTCATTTGTCAAGGTCAGACTTCCATATCTATCAGTCATAAAAAATTGTTTTGTTATTGTAGCTATTCCAAACCGGAGTCCACCTGGCACTGTGCTACCAATCATCCTTGTCTCTGATCCCACTCAGATACGACTTTGTTTGAAATAAAATATTGTCAATCTCTGTTTACACATAAACCTATATCCATACATTAAAAAAGCATGTGATACCCCTTCTAGAACAAATTCTCAGAGCGCTATATACTGGGTACTATTGAAGTTATTATCATTTTGCTAAAGATTAAATCTAAAAAACTGTTAGGCCAAAGCATGGTTGTGGAAACTAGCTGATGACAAAAACCTGACAAGTTAATTAACTCACATTACCCCAATGTATACACACCATGGCTGCTTTTATGTCACATGACGTTTGCCACTATTTGTCCTCTTAAAGGACAAGCTACAATTGACAAATATTTATAGCTTCAAAAGGAATATGGTTTCACTAGAAGGGAATTAACAAGTCTTACTTTCTTACTTTGTAGACTTGTTACACTTTTTCAAATTCATTTTATTATTTTCAAATGGCACACATATGTCTTGATTGAAATTTTAACAAATTGCGACACACACTGATATTATATACATTTAACGAGCCACCCAACAAGATGATGTGCCAAAAGTTTTATCTGTTACAGATTTGCTATTTGTGGCCTGAAACTAATTTAACTTTTAGAACTGAACTGTCAATATTTGAACTTTAACTGGGTTGTTCTTGTGCTGCACTCATTTTAGAAGCACCCTTAAAACTAAACTAGCCTTATGCACAGCATTACTGCATTCAGGGTGCCCCACAAGAAATGACGCAGGACTAGGGATGGGCACACAGCCTGGTGCTCAACGTAAACATCAACTAGGCTCTTCAAGCATTTGTGCTGAACTGTCAAAAATCCTCCAGAGGAGTGAGTATTCCAAAGGAAAATGGAAGGATCTATTTAATACAGCTACCCCTTCCCTCTTCCTCAGAAGGAAAAAGCTTTGATTTGGAGAAGGGGGGAGGTGTGGCAGCTGGCGGACAGTTTCACAAAACAAGAGACCCAGTGGGCATCTCCTTAAGAAAGGTGATGTATACAATGTCTTTTGCACTACAAAAAACCCCTATGATTTCCAGTAGGAAGTGACAATGTAACTTCCCACCATGGGTCATAGAGGGGTGTATAGCTCAAGCCCATGATCTCTGGAGACAAAATGTCACTGTGAGCAGCACTTTCCTGAAGAAGACACCCATTGAGACTCTCGTGTTTGGCAAAGCCTCCACCACCTGCCACCCCATTCCTCTTCCCCAAAATGAGTCTCTTCATATCTGTGAGATGGAGTAGCAGCTGACATAGTGTTAGGGCTATGGGCAGAATTAAGACTATGCCCTCAATTCTGCTTGCCACAATTTAAGCAGGGTATCTTGTACAGTTATGTGAGCAAGCATGTACGTGCATGTTTTAAATAAAGATTTAAAAGTCCTCACCCTTGTATTTTGCCTTACACTGAACAGCTCAGGGTAGCATGTCTAGGGCAGTCCCATTTTATGCTCAGGGGGAAAAAACCTAGGTGAGGTGGATTGCTAGCAACTAACTCAAGATCAACAGCAGCTGAGTGGTATTCCCAGTCCAGCATTTTAACCTCGATTTTGCATATGCATTATAGGCATGCCACTAAGATAACAATAACAGTTAAAAACATTTTGAGCTATTTAAAAACTATGTACATTTTTAGAAGCCAATACAGAACTTGGTTGGAATAGTATTCTTTACCATATTTAAACCTGCAAACCTTACATGTAAAGCTCTACATTTACAGCCTTAAACGATTACAGTGAAATGCTAAGTACTCTTAAGTTATCCAGACATCTTTCTAGGAAACAATGCCCTAAAAGAGAGATGGAGAAAGGATGCAACAAATTCCAGGTGGTACCCTTCCCAATGTAAAGGAGAGGAAGACAAAGAGTGGCTACTGTCAATGGCAAAACTCTGGTTGAAAAAAATAGATATAAATTGAACATTCAAGCAGTCACACGAGAAGAACAAGAGCTTAAGATAAAGTTCATAACTATTCAGATTGTGAATGAATGAACTTTGTTACGGTCACATCGGTTCTAGGCCTTTTGGCTAAGATCAAGTGTAGTATCTATTCAGATTGTATGCATGCCAAGTTACCTTCCCAGGCCAATGGGATTCATATCTGGAGAATGAACTGAAGAAGCAAACACTAAAGTAATAAATCTGAGAAGTTATTAATACAGCAACATATAACAGAGGCCATGTTCTCAAGTAATGTGCTAGATTAGAACTAAATTATTTGGAGTGAACTTACTGCACTGTCATTTCCATGTCAAAGTTATACTCAATTACCGGTATATCAATTTAAACATTGCTTTAACTTAGTTCATTCATCTAACTTGAATGAACTAAAATTTCAAAGATTATTAGCTGAAGGCAGAGGGTGGGAATTACAGCATCTTATCTGAAAGAATGTTTTAATGCAATACAAGTGCATGTTTTAGTAAACTGCTATTATGATTATTACCCATTTAGCTATATGGCTGAAAACTACAGTACACGGTCTCCAGCTTATATTCAGGAAGAGATACAAGAACATCATTTTTACAGGTATGCTTATAAAAATCTGTGAGTAGTTTAATTTGGAAGTCCTGGACAGCAACTCCAAGCAATCCTTGACCATGTAAAATGTATTATAAATAGTTCCATGTGCAACATTCATTTGGAAGCTCACTGGAGACGAATAATGACCTTGTATTTTGTTCTCATTTACTCTGAATTAGCCAAACCTCCTGTTTCCAATACACCTGGCATGGTTTAATTACAGCAAACAAAACATCATTTAAACAAAAGGTGACCTTGAACATAATCTATCAAAACACTAGTTAGCTTTAAAAGTTCGCAGTTTTTAACAAACTGCCAAGACATGCAAGAGCAATTTTCTATATAAGTTCATACATCTTTTAAAGCAACAGATTTACCACATTTAAGAAACATCTGTATATGCTTTTTAAAACTGCAAGGTTTCTTCTTTATTAATTCAAACCCTTAGATTTCAATAGCCATATAAAATACAGCTTATGTGTAAATATTAAGGTCATACTAAATATGGTTCAAAATGTTGTAGAGTGATGGTTTGTTAACCTTGGTAACCCCTTAAATAGCTTTAGGGTTGTTGTTTTTTGTTTGTTTTTTAAATGGCAGTCATGCCCCTTACCCACATACTGGAATCCCTGTTCTCCAATGAGATATTAAAACTTAAAGGAGGTAACCAACATTATTTCGGGAATATATCTACTTTGGGCTCAATGCATAAGCAACGAACAGTGATGTTAACAATGTATCAGCCCTTAACAAAAGTAAACAAAACAGATCCCTGCTGAAAGTTTGTATATGGAACCTAGACAAGGAAAACACAACAGAGGGGAATGGGGGTCAGAGAAGCAAAGGGAAATTTGCACAGGGTTATGACAATGCAGTTGTACCATCTGAAGGTAAGTTTACAGTGAACAAAGATCAGTAATTCTGTAATAGCTACCTGACTTCAGTACTGCGTACATGTTCTAAATTACATCAATAATATCATGGCAATCCATGGTGAGCTATTTATTTGCATGGTGGGCTATTTATTTGCATCTGCACAATGGGAAACTACTCGTGCATGTCTACACCTTAATTCTGCATGTTCTGACAGATGCATATAGGATTTGTCCATATATGGCCAGTTTAAATAAGTGGGAAGTGCAGCAGCCAATCTGAATGTACATACTAAGGCAATTTAAGGGCATTTTTGAATAACTGGTCATGCTCCTAGAGTGTGTGATGGCTGTAGGCAGATCTTTGCCCATATTATGTACTGTATGTCTAAACTTTGCAGATAAAATGGGTCACATTCACTTCCAATGTAAATGGCTCATTAACTGTACATCCTAGGCAGGAGATGGCCGTGGCCTCCAGCAGTCTGATTTGCTTGGCTGAACTTTTGTCATTGCTTAAGGGTGCAGACAAGGCCCTTAGGATTTGATCAACTACCTGTGCACTTGATCCTTACCTTTTGTGGCTGGTTCATGCTAGGCTAGGAAGATTTCCTGAGATGGTACACAGGTAAACACCTCTCCAAGATCAAAGGAATGCCAATACCACTACTGAAAAAGTCATTATTAAACTCTGAGCCAAAATAACTATCAGTCAATCCTTCTCCTCTCCTCCCTCCACATCATAATTGTTCACAGCACTTTAACTATGTGGTCTTTATTACTGCTACATGGAAATCATTGGTGCTGGCATAGACTGGTTGGTTTATTCTGCACATATATTTGTCTCCAAGTTTGGCTCAAAGTATTACTTGGAGCTGCAAAGACTAAAATTCAAGCTAAATTATGAGAGACAGTTTCAAGGCAGCTCTTAGATTCTGTTATTCCAGGCACCACCAGCAGCTGCCAATCTCAAACAGTTCCCAGGAGCAGTTGGAGGGGGGCTTTCTGTCCATTGAAGTCCTGGGACGATTGCTGTTTACATGCTATTGGGCTCTCATGATTACGGTTAATTAGTACAGCAGATTTGAAGCATTAAAGCTTCTAAACAACCAAGGGTATGTTTCCGTGGGAAATCTACCCATATGCCATGTGACTTGCAGGGATCAGGTAGACATCTAATCCTCACACATGACATGGTGCCCATTTCCTAGCCATAGTAGAGCCAATATGGATAGTAGAAGCATCATGGGACTTTGTCAGGCACAGCAACCTCCTCCTCTACCTGGAGTGCTTGAACATGCAAGAAAAGTACTCTACACATGCTAAGCATCAATATGTTGGAGATGCATTGCCCGTGTCTACAGTCATAGAATTGTTATCTATCACATGACGGTGTTTTGATTCCACAGAATGGGAAGTGATGGAGACAGGATGTTTGCGCTACTGTGTTCCGTTAAGTGGGACTATTGTCCTTTGTTCTTTCTCTTTGCTGTCTGATGCTAGAGAGAGAGGGAGCTATGTTGCAGTGTAGATTAGCGAAAATGCTGAGTTGCTGAGTTCTGTTACGCAACTTTGCAAACTCTGCGGATCCGTAAGCATGCTGATGTTTCTTGGCATTAGTCGCTGTGATGTTCGGGCTGAAGAAAGCTTTTGAAGCTCCCGATCGATCGCCCAGGAGGGAGGGAACATGCCAGTCGGGCATGTGTCTCTGCCAGGATCCTACTCGTGTGTAGGAAATCCTAACACAATATACCAACCTTTGCTTCTTCCTTTCTAATAAATAGGACTTCTACCGCATTTCCTGTGGAGTACTGGAGTGTAACCTGGGAACCCACAATTCTTCTATGTAGATGATCTTTAGAAATGCTACAAAGCCACATGCCCCACAGCAGAAAGCTGTGAAGGGGGTTCAAACAGATTGCAGCAATATGGCAGAAGGGCTAAGAGCTGTTATCCAGTTCCTCGCTCTCCCCACCCTACACCCCCCCAAAAAAAGCAGGCTTCAACTTGAATAGTTTCCAACTTCTAACAGTTAAATGTTATCAAAATAATTCTGAGATGGAATCATTAGGAAATATGATAGAGCAAGATTTGGACTGGGCATTACTCAGACAGGACATTACTATCTCACTATAGAAAAACTAATTGCCCCACTGTAGGTGCTCACTACTTTCTATCTACTTTAATCTGTCACCAGTAATCACCAGTTGGAGAAGAAAAGTAAGCCACGCCCACTCCAAGTGAGTGGCCAAACAAATCATAGTTTTAAAGCAAAGCTGCTGGGCTCAGACATAATGCCAACCCATAGTTCATAAGCCTAACAACAAACCATGTCTTCACATCATGGTTTTGTTTCCAGAAAACAAACTATGGCTTACGGTAGCATTTTGTGTAAACTAGACCAATGTACACAAATTCATAGAATCATAGAGTTGGAAGAGACCACAAGGGCCATCCAGTCCAACCCCCTGCCAAGCAGGAAACACCATCAAAGCATTCCTGACAGGTGGCTGTCAAGCCTCTGCTTAAAGACCTCCAAAGAAGGAGACTTCACCACACTCCTTGGCAGCAAATTCCACTGTCAAACAGCTCTTACTGTCAGGAAGTTCTTTCTAATGTTTAGGTGGAATCTTCTTTCTTGTAGTTTGAATCCATTGCTCCGTGTCCTCTTCTCAGGAGCAGCAGAAAACAACTTTTCTCCCTCCTCTATATGACATCCTTTTATATATTTGAACATGGCTATTATATAACCCCTTAACCTTCTCTTCTCCAGGCTAAACATACCCAGCTCCCTGAGTTCATGAGTTTAAGAAGGAGAGAGAGAGAGAATTAACAGGCTCACAAAAGGATATTCACATATGGATTCTTCTCCTCTCTCTGGAAATGCTAACACATTTTATAAAATGCAACTCATTGCTTACCTAATAAATTAAAATGTGACAGAAAAGGTAGGTCATTGATATTTTAATTAATGTTGTGAATACCATTTGATTAGCTTCCTCTTCAAACAGTAATCAGCCTGGCAGGTTTGAAAGTGATATTTTTGACAAGTGATTATACAACACTAATAGAAGACAATCACCTGTCACAGAACAGAGTACCAGGGTGCTGTCGAGAAGTACCTGCAAGCCTTCAGGTACATTTAAGATTAAGAAACTTATGGTCCTTAAACATACTAGCAGAAAAAGTAGCTCAGTGCTATCAAAACTTTGTTTCCATTGAAGAATTTAGAATCCTTGGGGAAGTCATTTAATTAGAAATACTGAAAACAGTTTTTAGCTGATGGCTTATTAGCAAACTACCTGAGCCTGGATTAGAAAGCAAAGATATTTCTAGTGGAACTTGTTAAAATAGTTTTCTTACTCTCAGCATGAAAGCAAGGGAGCCAATTTAAAATTTTATTTATTATAGAATTTATATCTATACAGCATGTCCTTATACCTTATTGTCACTAAGCCAAAGTACATGTAATTGAAATAACTGTATATTCTTCTCCAGCCTACCCATTCTTCCATTTCCCCCTTTTTCTGTTTTGTTTCCTTATAGCTATTTTAATCTGTAAACCCCTTGGGACACAGGCCTGTCATAACTGTTATTTGTAAAGCACCAGGCACATGGGTGGCCCTGAATAAATAAATAAATGCAATTTTCAATCATTCCCCGACTTAAGAGAAAAAGGCAGCTAAATTTGACAAGTAATTTAAACAAAGACAAGGTCTAAGAAAGGATCCACATTGCTGTCTTTATTTCAGGCTCAATGCTACAATTTCTTTTTGTTCAGTACAACAGATGGATAATGTAATTAGTTCTCTCAATCAGTGCAGATTATCACAGCAAATCATTGCAGTGCTTAGTAATTTTTGCACCTGCAATCAAACCAAAATTCACCATTTCATGAAGTGCCTTGTATTAGGGCTTGCTTACACCCCCAATTTCAAATCAGCTGCCACTTGCAATCCAGGACAAGTAGATTGATCTTCAAGGTTCTTACTATACTGGACCTTTTTCTTTAAATTCTTAATATAGTGCGAGAAGCTTTATTCCAGAGACGGATAACCTCCGCTCTACAGGCCTAACTAGGCTCTGATCCCAAAGGCCATTTTCCCCAAACCACACCTTCTTTTCCCTCACCAGGTGTCACATGGGAAATCGAATGTGGACCAGGTAAGCTCGTGACTCTGAAGGATAAATCAGGAGCTTAAAGCAAGCTCCCAATTGTTCATTTGCAAGTGACAATCTCAGACAGCTAACAATGAGCCCCACTGGGATTGGCTGCAGAAGGAAATTCCCTGCCCAGTTCACTCTGGGCCAATTATTCATCTGGTGCTGACAGCGTGCCTTCAAAGGGGCCCCTTCAAAGTTGTCACCTGATTGTTGTCCCTGGGGTGTTGGAGGAAAGGATCCTGCCCGCCCACCCACTGAATCCCGTTCCCCTCCCTGCTTCACTCATTGGGCTTCTGCACAGGAAGAGTGAAAACCAATATAGCTCAGCCCAAAACAAACAACTGAGCTTGCCTGCAACCTGGCTCCAAACTGCCATGCCACATAGATCCCTTGACATGGCTGGGAAGCGGATATACAACCAGTGTCCAAAAATTAGATAAACGGAAACAAAGCATTCTTTAAAATATATATATACAAGCTAGAATTTTACTATGGCAAGCAAATAGGCTGACAGAGCTATGACTAATGTGTTTCAGATATTCTGCTAAGCAAGAATTAAACTGAATCAGGTACAAAATATTGGTAAAAGGAGCTAGAAAGAAACCAGCCTAGCAGTGGGCACCACTTCAAAATCAACTCCCTTCTTATCTCTGCTAACCAAGAAGATGAGTCCAGAAACTTCATTCTCTTTGCTCTGCTGGAAATGGAAAATGGAAAATGGAAAACCCTGTTAAATTCTGCTAAATTTTAAAACGGTAAGCTCACTCTTAATCTCTGTACTCAACAAGAGCACAGATAGAAAAATTTGTCCTGCCTCCCCCTGGATCAGGCACACCACCCCAGGTGCTGTTTGTTTCCAGAAGCTTTAATGCTCAATCAGTACCAGACATATAAAAATCACCAGTCAAAGGCACAGCAGGCCATACACATCTCTACTCAAAGGCATAGGTATACAAGGGCACAAGCAAATAAGTTGATCCAACAACACATCCCTTGCTTTCCTGTTATAGGGGCAGGCACAACTTAGCACAACAATTTAGTACTGCCCCTTGAAAGCTGTTCTGTTCATGTCTGCACTAGTGTCTCCAGGAACTGGGTGATGGGGGAGCGGAGAGGCGGAGGGGTCAAGCACAGCATCCCCCTCTGGAGAAACAGGGGCAGACCCTGGATCTGACTCCAAAGGTAGGGTGGTCGGGCCAATAAGCACAGTAAGAGCTTCAGAACAGGACTCTTGAAAACCGTGGAGCTCGCAGCTCTCCACGCTGACTGACGGGGCATGACAACAAGTTGAGGGAAATCCCCCCCCCAACTTGGGGCCTCCCTAGGATCCTCAGCATCGAGCTCCTCTGGGTCAGAACACAACCTCCCAAGCCCACTGGAGCCTTCCCCGGGGTCCATAGCAAACCACCCCTTTGCAATATCCTGACTTGACCAACCTGTGATGTCTTATGTTCTGTTTGGTGAAAAGACTTTCACAAATTGCTCCTGGGCTACCACTCAGTGGTATAAGATTCTACAAAAATAAACCCCAAAGCACCCAAAATACTTGGTGTTCCTTTAAAAAAAAAGTTTGTGTGCTTTTCTTTTCTTAAAAAACCCAAAACTTTATAAGGGTTATAAGCATGATGAGATATGTATATATAAAGAACACTGACTGTGATGGAGTTTGCAAAACAAACATTTTTCCTAGCTCTCTAGTTTAGAAATGAATTTAAACAGATTTTAAAATAGATTTTGAGCTATTCTTCTTTGAAACGCCTCGAGCAAAAAAGCAGCTCTAGGTGTATTTGGCCCCTCGCATGGATTTGAGATAAAACAGTTCCGAAAATTCCTGGCAATGGCAAAAATATACGTACAAGGAAGTTTTATCCTTACAACACCCCCAACATTTGAAAAGAATACATTTTAAGTGCTTGGTCCTGAGTATTTTAATAAGAAAGCTGTTCACCTACACCAGGGGTGGCCAACTTCCAAGAGACTGTGATCTACTCACAGAGTTAAAAACTGGCAGTGATCTACCCCCCTGTTTTGGGGGGTTCACGTAAAAGTTGTTGAGCTTCTTTAGAAAAGAGGAAAGCGACACTGAGCTTTTTTTTTAAGGAAGGAATATCCTGTTTTTGTGGTTCAGGTCATTTTAGGGGTGCAGGGCAAAGATGTTGAGCTTTTTTTAAGGGGAGCCAAAGTTTTTTAGCTTCTTTGGGGGGAGCCACTGATCTACCAGTGATCTACCACAGACGTCCAGTGATCTACCGGTAGATCACGATCTACCTGTTGGACATGCCTGACCTACACTATTGTAGAATTCAGGAAAACACAGTAATCAGCATTTTTTCCCTCTCTCTGACAGGAGTGAATGAGGAAATAAGACTACTGTTGTGCACAAATTCTAAAGAAGGGAGAGGTTGAAACAGTTACTTGGGTGCAGGACCAGTTATCTTTGCTAATCAGGGATTCCAGGCTAAAAAGAAAGGTGCTGAGAAAGTGACCAAGAAAATCCTTGTATACCACAATTTCATAAAAATATCAAAGCAGTTTACAACAATCATATATACACACATAAAAATCTTACAGGGCTGGATATTTCTTCCCTTCCTTTGATGGTAGCTCCTTCAGCTTATTTACAGAAATTGCACTGCAGCTAGTAAAAGAGCTTTTCTTAAGTAAATGTCCACTGTGGTTTACATCCTAGCCAGAAGTAAGCCCTGGAGTTCAAAAGAGCTTACTCCCATGGAAGTATGCATAGGATAGCAGTCTTGGAGGAATATGGTGAGGAGCCAAAATTTGTAATCAATCAGTACTATAATGGGAATGCAGCAACTTTTTCCACCCTTCAAAAACAGGCCTTTAATCATTTTAATTGAATTTTTGGAGTATTCTAAAAACCCGAAATGAACCTGAAATGAAGGATTTTACATGCCAAAGGGTTAATCATAAATTCTGATTTTAAAAAAAGTCTAGAACAGCTTTTACAAGCACTGTGTAAGCAGAGTTTCACAGTGATCTAACTTTAAAAGCTGCAGCTATAGACTATAGCATAGCCTGTGAAAATTCATGACACAGGAGTTTTTCTTTAAGGTGTCGCAGGACTTTCACTTCCTCAAAAACTCATCATTAGCTGGTCCAGAACAGAGCCGCAAGATTATTAATGGGGATAGGGCAGTTATACATTGGGAATATTATGCCCGAGTTTTGTCAGCTACTCCAGCTCTTAGTCCATCTTCTGGTCCAATTTAAAATGTTGGTTTTAACTTTAAGATCCCTAAATGGCTTGGGATTTAGTTACCAGAAGGGCATCCACTCAGCCCTGATCATCATCTTTTCAAACACAGCTCTGAATGTCGCCATCAAATGATTTTTGGTAGTGGTACTCTGCTTCCCAGAATGGTTGCCTGGCACCATCTTTGTGGTCTTCCGAGCCTTTTAAATAACATGCATCTCATTGTCTGGCCTCATTTTAAAATATGTGCTGTTGTTGTTGTTGTTGTTTACTTTTAATAAAGTTCACTGTTTTATGTTGTATTTTTATTGTTGTATCTGTTTTGTGAGCCACCTATAAAACGTATTTAAATATAATACATAAATATTTGAGCCTAATATAATATATTTGCAAAAGCAAAAAAAGCCATAAAAATAGAAATAACACAGTTAAAAGCTAAAAAAAATGAATCATGGTTTCAAAGTTTTTAGAAAGTCATATGCTCATTAACATAGACAAAGCCTACATTACTAATATATCCATACAGTCAGAAGAAACTGGAATCTATTCTGAAAATGCATATAAATGTTTTGGCAGTGTCATGGTGGAATTGGACATCATAGATAATAAATGTTGACTACCAGGGGCAGCCAGTATTTTCTGGAATGCTGTAGATATAGCTATATAGATGCTGTGCATTGTTTCTCTTGATACATGTGATTAGGACAGTCAAGCGAAAATTCAAAATAAATCTCTACTTGCAGTGCCAATTAATGTGGCAACTCCCCTATGACTCTGCAAAGCCTGTGAAAACTTAAACTAGCATTCTGTTCTCTTCCGGCTGCTGTTCCCATGACAACAGCTCTCTAAATCACAGAAAACAGGTCAGGTTTTTAAAACTACCCACAGTTTCCCCCACTAGTTTTATACTAACCAACCTGTTTAACATCATCAGAGGACTTGTTGCCATAGCAGCTGCGGGAGACAGTGGAAAAAAGAAGACCATTATGTTTTCAGAGGGACAACAGAGAGAGGCAGCTGCCTATATATTTGCCTCATCATCTCTTCCCCCGCCCTATTTTTAAATCTCATCTGTAAACCTCTCTCATTACTTTTCAATTTTAAATCCAGTATCCAAAGCATTCCGAGGAAAGGTGTAGACTCCCATGCCCTAAATTTAGCCTGGAGAAGCGGATCCCAGTGCTATTAAAACAAATTTACAAGCCATGGTCCCTCACGAATCATTTTTGTGCATATATACTGAAGAATGCTAAATATAAGTTACTTTCCATACCATTTGCACAAGAGCTGGTCTACTTTCTCACTGTCAGTTGGTTTTGGAACCCTAAAATGGTGGAAGGAGGTCAGCAAAATGTGAATTCTTCAGTTTCATTTCGGGAGCAGAAGAGTGGGAAGGGAAGCTTCTTAATTTACTACATTTAAAATCTGCAGATTGTGCAGCACAGCAGCAGATAAGCTCTGGTCCACCACAGTCACAGTCTTTCCTTCTCAGAGTGTCACCTAATGATATATAAATTATCTTAAAGACGAAATAAATAAATAAAGTGTTATTCCTTTAGCATCTTTCCCAGAGGCACCCAAGGAAGACAAGATGGCAAGCAGTTCTAACTGCTACTGCCATAGTACCAAAGTTGCCAGTATAGTGACACCTTTTATTTAAAGACAGATAGAAATATAAGCATCCTCCCCATGCCTTGAAACTATTTTAAGCTCAATTTATGGTCTCCAAAATGCCCACCACCAGTTAACTACAGTGGTACCTCTGGTTAAGTACTTAATTTGTTCCAGAGGTCTGTTCTTAACCTGAAACTGTTCTTAACCTGAAGCACCACTTTAGCTAATGGGGCCTTCCGCTGCCGCTGCGCTGCCTGAGCACAATTTCTGTTCTTATCCTGATGCAAAGTTCTTAACCTGAAGCATTATTTCTGGGTTAGCGGAGTTCTTAACCTGAAGCGTATGTAACCTGAAGCGTGTGTAACCTGAGGTACCACTGTACCTGTAAGTAAGAGTGGCAAAGGGGGGCAACCATTTTGATCCATCCAAAATACTTCAACACAGAGAATTGAATTTGCCTCTCACCTGCATAACTTAAAAAAGATCTGGAGCCATAATCTTTTACATTTGGTGGCAGAGTATGGTCTGAAGGTACATGAGGCTACCACCTTGATGAAGCTAAGCAGGTCAGAGTCTGGATAGTTCTACTTTGGGTTCCATGACAAGAGGAAGGAAGCAAATTCAGGCAAATACCGAGGGCCTTCTCGGTAGTGGCGCCCACCCTGTGGAACAGCCTCCCATCAGATGTCAAGGAAATAAACAATTACCTGACTTTTAGAAAACATTTGAAGACAGCCCTGTTTAGGGAAGCTTTTAATGTTTGATGTTTTATCGTGTTCATTTAAGATGTAAATTATCTCAGAACTAGGCTCATGATAGTCAAATTTCTTGAAGTCCAAAACCCAAATGACACTGATGCGTAGGCGGTGGGGTGGGGGCTATGAAATATCTGGTCCGGTCTAGTTACAAACATTTCAAAGCTGTCCCTGAACTCAGAAGGCTACTGAGCTATGTGCATGAGATGTATTAATATGAACAATTAGTTACCAAGGCAACAAAGACAAATATAACTGCTGCTTCATCACACTATTCTCACCATTTTATTTTATTCATTAGAGTCCTCAAACTATTCATGAATTATGAACCTGTTATGCAACTAAACAGATGTTATCAGAGCTGGCCAGGAACCTTCACAACCAACTGATTCTCCTAAGAGTCAATTCACTACAAAAACCATCTTAGCTTGTCTTATGTGCCCAAGGCCTTGTTTTCATTTAATCTTGATGTTCTAGGAAAGATAGCATTTCTGAACTTTGTGTTGAATCTTAAAAGAAGCAGGAAAGGACTGTGAAATTTGTTGCAGGAAAGCCTGCCTTATCTCATAAGTGAGCAAGGAAACACATGAGATGGAGTGAAAAAGGAATCCAAAGTTTATATCTGCGCAGAAATTTGGTCCAGCGGGATCACTCCTCAAAGACTGGACCCCGAACACACCTACAAGCAATCTTTTATAAACATCTCATTCCCTAACGCCCAATCAGAACCCATGAGTCCTGTCCTTCCCTTATATGCTAAGCAAGCTTAGGCTATGCTGTCAGCCTGTAATTGGTTCCCTTTTGCCGCACAGCAGAGCGTGCGCACTGAGTCGTGGCCTCTATGTCTACATATCAAATGCCTAGCTTTCCTGTACTGTCTCATTCCCACCCACCCCTTTTCAAGCTATGGTGCAAACAAATCGTCACCTATAGCTTGATCCTCAGTAGGCAAGTTTTTATACATCAAAAGCAATTTTCTAGAAGTTGTAGCTTCTACAGTAGATTCTATCATGCGCCTAAGGGCCTGCAGAAACAAAGGTATAATACATGGCAGAATCAACAACAACAAAAACGTAACCAATAATCCTCCTATCAAGGTTTTCAGGCCTCCCATCTGGGGAAGCCATGAAGACAACCAATCCAGATTCTAGCCCTCCCAAGTCTGTACTGGAACATGGGCTACTGCTTCCATATGATCAGCTAGAGAACGAATAGTCTCACCATTATCAGATATGTTGAAACAACAAACATCTTTTGTTAAATTCAGTGTGTTACACATCTCGCCCTGTTTGACCAGGACATAATTCAGGTCCATTTTGAGTTGCAGAATGGTAGTTCTACTTTCATCTAATTTTGAGTTGCAGAATGGTAGTTCTACTTTCATCTAATTGTGGAACCACCACCCACAGAGCCTCAGCGGTTGTGTTGGTGACTATTTCCACTACAGCCTGCAGCCTAATGATGCAGTTCAGATTATAAATAGGCTCCTGGAGCCCCGGTACCAATTCATGAGGGTTCCATGTAGCCAGACCATAATGTTGTATTATCCTTTCTGGAGGCCGACCATTAGTCCCATACCAACTTTGAGCTGACAGCTGACCGTCTCTATGGCCCCTGCCGCATTCTGGATAGTTCTCCTCCTTCGGTGGGTCAGATAAGCGAGAACCCCGTGCCAACTGGGGGGAACTTCTGTAGCGAGGAAACCTGGGATCTAAATATGAAGCTTCTCAAGGACCACAGACGCAGCAGTTGGAGAAATAGAAAGTAAGTTTTATTGCTGACAGCAATAGGCCCAGAGGAGTATCCTCCCAAAGTCTGGACCCAGGGCAACAGTGCTATGGGTTTATATACCTTTTTCTAGTAGCATTAGGCACTACATATACATATACTGCAGCAAAATTAAGCCAATAAGCATGGACACTGCCCTTCCTTTGTCCTTATAAAGATTACTTCTTCTTTCCTTGCAATAATTCAGCATTTCAGTTACATTTGCAAACTGCGAACACAGCTAAATGCATATGCAGCCTGTTAATTCAGCTTTGAGGCACGGTAAAAGACACAACATTATGATTTCTTAAACAAGGCACAATTATAAGGCATAGAATTAGTTTCTGAAATAAGGCACAAGAATGTGAGGTACAGGTACAATAATATGCTTTCTTCAGGTAGCCTTGCCACACTTCCTTATATGTTCACTGTCTGCACACCCACCACAGAAAGGAGGCATTCCCTCGGAAGGTAACTCTGGCTTCAAATATGACCTTGTGGGTGATGCTGCCTCTTGGGCAAGTCCAGGTAGTGCTATTGATACCTCCACTACGATTCCAACAGATTTTCCAAATGTAGCTCAATAATTTTGAACATCTACAATAATCAAATGTCTTTTGGATCTGGTTCCCACATGTCCAGTTGTTAACATGACAAAACTCCCACCCCAGTGCTGTTTTGAGTCTTCTTCTAGTGCACACACAGCCCGCCTTTTAAAGGTGCCATTAAGTTATACATTGGGGGCCATTCTTTGAGGTTCCCTTTGGTGAATCCCACATCCAATAATAATAATAATAATAATAATAATTTTATTATTTTTACCCCGCCCATCTGGCCGAGTTTCCCCCGCCACTCTGGGCGGCTTCCAATCAAATATTAAAACAATACAGCATTAAATATTAAAAACTTCCATAAACAGGGCTGCCTTCAGATGTCTTTTAAAAATAGGATAGCTGCTTATTTCCTTGACATCCGCTGGAAGGGCGTTCCACAGGGAGGGCGCCACTACCGAGAAGGCCCTCTGCCTGGTTCCCTGTAACCGCACTTCTCGCAATGAGGGAACCGCCAGAAGGCCCCCGGCGCTGGATCTCAGTGTCCGGGCTGAACGATGGGGGTGGAGACGCTCCTTCAGGTATACAGGACCGAGGCCGTTTAGGGCTTTAAAGGTCAGCACCAACACTTTGAATTGTGCTCGGAAACGTACTGGGAGCCAATGTAGTTCTCTCAGGACCGGTGTTATGTGGTCCCAGCGGCCACTCCCAGTCACCAGTCTAGCTGCCGCATTCTGGATTAATTGCAGTTTCCGGGTCACCTTCAAAGGTAGCCCCATGTAGAGCGCATTGCAGTAGTCCAAGCGGGAGATAACCAGAGCATGCACCACTCTGGCGAGACAGTCCGCGGGCAGGTAGGGTCTCAGCCTGCGTACCAGATGGAGCTGGTAGACAGCCGTCCTGGACACAGAATTAATCTGCGCCTCCATGGACAGCTGTGAGTCCAAAATGACTCCCAGGCTGCGCACCTGGTCCTTCAGGGGCACAGTAACCCCATTCAGGGCCAGGGAGTCCCCCACACCCGCCCGCACCCTGTCCCCCAAAAACAGTACTTCTGTCTTGTCAGGATTCAACCTCAATCTGTTAGCCGCCATCCATCCTCCAACCGCCTCCAGGCACTCACACAGGACCTTCACCGCCTTCACTGGTTCTGATTTGAAAGAGAGGTAGAGCTGGGTGTCATCTGCATACTGATGAACACCCAGTCCAAACCCCCTGATGATCTCTCCCAGCGGCTGCATATAGATGTTAAAAAGCATGGGGGAGAGGACGGAACCCTGAGGCACCCCGCAAGTGAGAGCCCAGGGGTCCGAACACTCATCCCCCACCACCACTTTCTGGACACGGCCCAGGAGGAAGGAGCGGAACCACTGTATAACAGTGCCCCCAGCTCCCAGTCCCTCTAGACGGTCCAGAAGGATGCTATGGTCGATGGTATCAAAGGCCGCTGAGAGATCCAGCAGAACTAGGAAACAGCTCTCACCTTTGTCCCTAGCCCGCCGGAGATCATCAACCAGCGCGACCAAGGCAGTTTCAGTCCCATGATGAGGCCTGAACCCTGACTGGAAGGGATCCAAATGGTCCGCATCCTCCAGGCGTGCTTGGGGTTGTTCAGCAACCACCCGCTCAATCACCTTGCCCAAGAATGGTAGATTTGAGACTGGACGATAGTTGGCCATAATGGCCGGGTCTAAAGATGTTTTTTTAAGAAGCGGTTTAATGACCGCCTCTTTCAGCAGGTCTGGGAATACTCCCTCGCCAAGGGAAGCATTCACCACCCTGCGAAGCCCATCGCCCAGCCCTTCCTGGCTCGATTTTATTAGCCAGGATGGGCAAGGATCAAGAAGACAGGTGGTCGGTTTCACTCGTCCAAGCAGCCTGTCCACATCCTAGGAAGTAACAGATTGGAATTGATCCCATGAAACATGACTAGACAGGGCTCTAGCACTCTCCCGCCCCGGCCCTGCTCCCACGGTGGAGTCTACCTCCTTCCGAATCTGAGCGACTTTATCTGCAAAAAACTTTGCAAAAGCATTGCAGGAGATCTTGGGGTCCCTACCAGACCCCGATGACGGAGGTGGTTCTGCTAAATTGCGAACCACCTGAAAGAGTCTCCTGCTGCTGTTTTCTGCAGATGCAATGGAAACGGCGAAGAAGGTCCTCTTCGCCGTCGCCATTGCCACTTGGTAGGCTCGAAGTTGAGCTCTAGCCCGTGTCCGGTCTGATTCAGAATGAGTTTTCCGCCACCGGCGCTCTAGCCGTCTCAGCGACTGTTTCATCACCCTCAGCTCCGGGGAAAACCACGGGGCTGTCCGGGCTCCATGCAATCGGAGAGGGTGCTTCGGAGCCAGACAGTCAATTGCCCTGGTTAACTCCACATTCCAGCGGGCCACCAGGGAATCGGCTGAAAGGCCATCAACATGGGATAAAACATCCCCTACCACTCTCTGGAAGCCAATTGGATCCATTAAGTGGCGGGGGCGGACCATCCGAATTGGTCCCACCTCCCGGCAGAGGGGAAGGGTCGCGGAGAAGTCCAGTTGCACCAGGAAGTGATCTGACCATGGCACTTCTTTTGTTTCGCTTTTACTTAGTGTCAGATCACCAACATGAATACCAGGTGAATGGTGAATACCAGGTGAATACCAGGTCCAAGGCATGTCCACGGCTATGAGTTGGGCCAGACTTATTCCAATACTAATCCAGTGGCGTTTAAAGGATATAGCAGGAGAGGCATACCGCCCGACAAATCATAGAGTTCTAGGGAGCAAACAAGACACTCTCCACCATTCGTTGCTACCTCTTCTGCCATTGCTGCCCATTTATTATCTTTTGCCAACTTTCCCAACTGCTCATTTTCTCCACCTCCTTCCACCTTATAGAGAAGAATAAAACTACAATACAGAGTAAAATGAAAATGAGGAGACAAGCATCTTGCTTCCAATCTTCCCCTGTGCGTTGATAGCCAGCGTCCGGAGTGGCTACTGCAGAGGGTCGTCACTCTCACGGTGCCCATGACCCAATCAGCTCCCGGTGTGACTAGGTACAAGGGGTTTCCTTGTCAAGATTACCTTTAAATCAGTTTCTGGATGTTGGGCACATGACCACATGCCTTCAGCTCTCTTGATACGTGTGTGGTGGATCCAGGGCGCAATCCCCTCTACCCTTACTGCTGTTGGTAAGGTCAGTAAGACAACACATGGGCCACACCGTGTGGTTCAAGCAGGTTTTCTCTCCACTCTTTGACCCACACTTTGTCACCGGGCTGGAATAGGTGCATAGGCTCCATTTGGCTAATGGGGGTGCGCTCAATGGTCCACCTGTGGAGAGAATACATGACACAGGAGAGACACTACACTTGCTTAGGTCACCCCATTCCATTAATCCATGGTATAAGGGCTGAATAATAGGTGGCAATCTGCCATACATCAATTCAAATGGCGAGACTTTTAATTTTCCCTTAGGGGCACACCTAATGCAGAATAGGACAAAGGGCAACACTTCAGTCCACTTTAAATGAGTTTCCTCGCACAGTTAGGCTAGTTGAGTCTTTATAGTCTGATTCATGCGTTCGCTTTATCTCGAACTCTAGGACCTCCAGGCCAATCACATCTCCCAGTGGGGTCCCATCCACCTTCTCTCTAGTTGGTTGGCGTCCAACCTCCACACCACTGGCCTCGTCCTCTTCCTCTTCCTCTTCCTCTTCCTCTCACTATAATTCCTCTACCTCTCACTGAGCCACGTTCTCCTCTTCCGCCACGTTCCCCTCTCAGGCATTCATTCTTCCAGTGTCCTTCTTCTCGGCATATAGCGCATTGGTTCGGGCCTAAGCCCCCCCTTCGCCAACCATCTTTTGCTCCCCAGCCTCCTTGGTATGTGGGAAGTCTGGCTACTATGGCCGCTGCCAATAACTCCATTTCCCTTTTCATCTTCCTTTCTGCTTCCCTTTTCTCTTCCAAAAATCTATTCATATATACTTTCCTAGCTACTGCCACCAACTGTTCTGGATTCATTCCAGCAAATCCTTCCAGCTTCTGAAGCTTTCTTCTAATGTCTGGTGCACTTTGTTTCACAAAACTCATATTCACCATTATGCGGTTTTCAGGAGCCTCTGGGTCTAATAGCGTATGGGTCCTATAGGCTTCATGAAGTCTCTCCAGGAAGGCGCCAGGAGACTCATCTGTTCTCTGTATGATTTCCCCCACCTTGCTAATATTTAGTCCTCCAGCTTTCAAGCCTTCTATTATGGCTTGGTGGTGTCGCTCAAGCCTTCTTCTTTCCCCCCCTTCATTGGGGTCCCAATGGGGGTCTTGATTTGGATAATTCTCCACCACCCAGGCCTGTGTGTTGGCCGCCCCATGCCTCTCTGCTTCTCGCTTGAGCCATTCTTGTGCTTGTTGATCGACCCTTTGCCTTTCCTCAGTACTGAGAAAGGTCATCAGTAATTGCCTGCAGACCACCCAAGCGGGATAATGTATTTCCATAATTGTTCTAATAAAATGTGTTATGACTTTGGGCTTTTCAGAATAGGGTGGGCTATGTGTTTTCCAGTTCAATAGATCCGTGTATGAGAATGGCACATACTTCAACATCCTAGAGTTATATTTTTCCTTATAATCTAGAGGGGTTGTTGGATTAGGCACTTCCTTTAAGGGGAAGATTCTTGCCCCTGGGATCTTGTTGCATGGACTGCCCAAGGCTTCCAGTGCCACTGCATCCAGGCGAAGACCATATTCTGAATTTTCTCGTTGCCCTTCCTTTTCAGTTTGCTCTGCCGCCCCTGTAGTCCCAGCCTCTTTTTGTTCGTTATCGCCTGATCCTTCCTTTCCTTTAAGTAGTTTCGGATAAATGAGGGCATAGGGAGGGGGTTGCTCCCACTGTTCCTGGTCAGGGTCAGCTAGGATAGCAGGGGCTGTAGGCTGTAAGAAGGATTAAGGATTAAGCACATAGCAGGTAACTTCAGAAATGTGTGTTGCTAAATAGCCATCAAACCCTGTGCAGCTTACTTCTAATATATCTGCATAGGACTGGGAATACGGCCCCACAAGGGAAGGCAACTATCAACAGAAAAAGTTGCCTATCTCTTGTATAGTGTTAGGTGTGTAAGCCTATATATGCCCTGGATCTGCGCACGCACGCGCACACACACACACACACACACACAGTGCAACATGGCTATAAGATCAGAAGCTTTTGCTTCTGCTTTTAAACTAAATTTATCTATCACAGATTTTTTTTTAAGTTGTGTAGAAACATGTTTACAGAAATCATTGCATTTTTTAATTCATTAGGGTAATGGCAGCTAAGATATAATACAGTAGTCTTGCTGTATTAAAATACCAATTTACATTGTTTCTGAGATTTCTATCTAAATGCTATATATTATCCTTAATCGTTTTAATGATTAAATCATGTTATTCTATTACCTAATCAGCTGTCACATTTGTAGCACTAATTAAATACTTGCTATTTGCAATGTCATCGTTTTGCAGTGATTGTTATGTTTTAATGTATTTGTTGTTCTAAGAATACATTAAAGAATCATGCCTTTTAGTAACAGATGGCTTTAAAAAAAATGCTCAAGGCATCAAAAGTGTACTTAAACAACAGTGTAATGCCGACACATGATATGCACGTTCTGTGTTTAATGTTAAACAATCTGGATACCAGACCTGTTTGGTAGTAAGTTTAGCAAAGGCAGGAATCTTTCCTTTGGCATTGATGTAAAATGCATTTGCCTTCTCTATTTGAATTATTCTACCCAGGGAGAAAAAGAGGCACTTCACTTAACATGTAGATGCAGTTAAGATAATTGATTCAATCAGCACAGATGAGGCTTTTAACAGTTATCTTTCTAAATTAAATCAATTCCTAATACTAATGCCTGCATTTTGAGCCATTATGAAAACTTATCTCTTTTGGGGAAATGCAGACTCTCATTCATCTATTAGAAAAATAATGCAAAATTTAGTAACTTTTATTAAAGAATGTGCTTTTTAAATAATACTATACCAATTTATGATCTAGCTAGCATGATGACTGTTTTATTTTTCAGCAGCTTTTAGAGTATAGATTAGGTGGTATTCCTTTATCATTTTAAAGCAGTAAGCAGATGGGGAGACAATCTCTGCTAGTCAACTACAGTCCTAAAAGGCAGGCAAAAGAACATCAAGATACTTGCAATTAAGTTTTCTTTCAACCTCCGTACTGCTATCACTGATGTCCAATCCTCTGAACTGACTCTTATGCTTGCACTCAGAGGTGCCAGCTTCTCTGGATGATTGAGGGGGCCCAATGCAATGTCCTGATGTCACATGCACAACATCGTGTGACACTGCAAGGAGCCAGGGGCCAGAGCCCAACACCCTCTGAACACTGAGGGGGCCCAGCACCCTGAAAAAATAATAATAATGAGGTCCCCAAGTGTCTCGACTTCCAGGAGCTGGTGCCTATTCTTTCACTTAGGTGATCCTGGGTGAAACGCAATCCTTCCTTTTTAGAAAGAATGAGGATATTGACCCCTGTAATGGTCTGACAAGAATTAAACTTGTATCTTGCTAAGAGCAGCTACATTGTCCTAAAATAACACTGGATGCTGATTCATTTTTTACATTTTGGAATTTAAATTGCTACCCTATTCTTTTAGAACACACAAAATTAGTCATTCCTGATTGTATTCACTGATAAAATCCTTAACTAGGTCCCATTAAGGCAAAATCCAACAGAGATAGAACAGAGTTCCTTAGAACTGAAAGTTATCCATTATTTACAATTTTCATGAATTACTTAAAGACTGTATGTCAGCAATCTAAAAAATTGATGTCAATTTTAGAAAAGCATGAAATGCATGCTCCACAATGAGTTGTCCTTTAACAAGTGTCAGTACCTATAGCCAATAATATGAATAACATTTCCCAAAGCAAGCAACTGGAGAAAATAATTGAATCTTCCACATACTGTACTACTCCGAACACCTACAACAATTATTACAATCTGTTGGCTCATAGGAAGAGCTACAAAGTGTGATGGTTAAAATAACTGATATCAAAATCTATATACTTCATGCATGACTATTGCTATCACAAAAAAATAGATAATACTTCTTACACCGGTTTAACTCAATTTTCTAATGGGTGGCCTTAATGTATACTCCCATACAGTTAAAGTGGACAATACAAGTAAAATATTGATCAATTAAGTTAGCTTAAAGATGCATATACAACAAACATTGGCCCGGTTAACACACTGAAAAGTGGGTGTTTGTTTTTAGACTAAAAAGTGTGTACAAAAAACATTCAGCAGGATAGAAGGGACAGACCTATGATTGAGTGCAAGTGAAACTGAAACAGGGTCTAATAAGCAGCTAGTCATAGGATATTCACAAACATCCTAAATGGCTGAGAATGAAGAGTCAGATTCATTAGTTATTTCAGTGGTGATAGAGAGAGAAAAAACTGCTGGATCACAAAGGTTTCACATACCAAATAAAGAATTTTATCAAAAACCTGCAGTTTGCTATTCAGGGAAGATGGGAGATGCTGTCAGAGACAAGAAACCAAAAAGATAAACAAGGCCACTTCTACATTGCTAGATTCAAGTTCATTTAACAATATGTAATTTTGCATGCACATTGAGAGAATGCACACAGTGACCAAGACAAGTTTCTAATAGTACAGAAAACGATGAAGGGAAGGGACCACTAAACTGCAGAACATGGAATTCACAGTCTGAAAAACCCTACAATGCATCCTGGATCAGTGTTTGAAACTCCCATTGTTCTAGGCACATTTTACAACAGGGAATTTCATTAGGGCAAGCAGTTTCTGAGCTGCGGGCACAGTAGTGCACCTAAGATTTCAGATTAAAACAGCAGAGTGGAAGGAAAGGTGGACTTTTTTCTGCCTCCCCACTTCCAGCTACTCTCTGAAGACTGGAGAAGAGACCCTATAACACTGTCCTGGATTATGCTATGTAGGTGGCCATATTCCTAAGAGCTACACTGCTAAGAATTCTGTATAGTGTTCATGTTCGCCGACCTCAGTTAGAATTACTACACCATGCAAAGGTACCAGGAAAGCAAACTGTACAGTGGTACTTACAAAATCAAAATCGCCATCTTGAGGAACCTTCCAGTTATCGGGAAAGACATTCTTTGATATATGGTAAGATTCATGCATATTCTGGTTGCAGTTTTCATGGGTTTTATTCTTGGAATCCTGTTTATCAAAGTAGTCCATAAAAGAAGGTCGCTGAGCCTGTGGTGATGTTGCATTTCCTAGTATGAAAATTAGAAAGCTGTGGTTAAAATTTAAAAGAGAAAAGCAGCAAGTTCCAAGTAAATTGTGTTTATAATGGAGCTGCTCAAAAGATACCAATAGGCAGAGTTAATGTTTGTTTCCTAGCAATTGGGTTCACAGGATAGGGTGACAGGGCAAACAAGACAGAGGCATGTAATCAGAGTGACAGAAACCTAATGAAATACCACTGTGATGCAAATGAGTGCTAAAAGTGGCTTTCGGCTCAGTTAACTCAGGATACATCTACAGAATTAAACACAGTTGAACTAATATAACTTTTGCAAATCCTGAACTTGGAGTCCAATATTTCTTCTCAATATTTCTTTTCAGTTTTTCACATTGACACTAATATAAATGTTCCTCACATGAACAGAAACACTCCAGCTTCACCCATAGCATATAAAGATTATAGCAAAACAGTGCCTCCAACTCCCATCCCAGCAGGGGTAGTACAGAAGGATACCATGGTTGACGGTATCAAAAATTGCTGAGAGGTCAGGGAGAACCAACAGGGACATACTCCCTTAGTCCAGTTCCTGGCACAAGTCACCCACCAAGGTGACCAAATCCATCTCTGTCCCAAAAAAAGAAAAAGAACCAACTAAGAATCTCACATTTGTGTATCAAACCGTATAGCAAAGTCAAGAAGACCATAGAAAGCAGGCGCCAATAGCAGTATCCTCCATATGTTGTGAACTACAACTTCCATAATTCCTGATCTTTGACTGTGTTGCAAGAGCCTGATGGGAGTTGATAGCCCACAACAGCTGTAGGACACTGCACTGGCTACCCTTCCATAAGAGTAAGGGCAATTATCTCTTAAGGAAAGGGAATCCTAGGCTCATGAGGAAACTGTAATAAATTGGTCTGACACATGTTATAAGGTAATCTTACAAACTATTTAAGTGATCGTTTGGAATACAGCTTTGGTAGGAACAGCTAAACATTGCTGCAGGAAAGGAAAGTCATGCCTCACTAACTTCTTGATATTCATTCCTATTACTACAATAATCCACAAGAGAATTGCACTGACATCACTTGATTAGATGCTTAGAAAATGCAGAAGTTCCACATTAAAGGATAATCTCTAACTTGCAGAGTTTCACAATCATTTGCAGAATTGGCTGATTACTATCTTAAGCATAGCTTGGGAGAAAGATTAAGCATTTTCAACTCCAAAGAAGCAGGCAGAAAGAAAGAAAGAAAGAAAGAAAGAAAGAAAGAGAGAGAGAGAGAGAGAGAGAGAGAGAGAGAGAGAGAGAGAGAGAGAGAGAAAGAAAGAAAGAAAGAAAGAAAGAAAGAAAGAAAGAAAACCAACATTTATAAAGAGTCCCTACCTGCACCCTAAAACTGTATTGCTAATTTCCCCAAACTGTGTTAAAATTTTGCTACACTTTGCTAGATATAATGGAGGGGGTTATAACGGAGCTGCTAGAGCCTAAACGGAGCCTAAACTCTGTGCTAGAGTTTGGGTTCTCTCTCTAGCACAGGGGTTGTCAACCTGGTCCCTACCGCCCACTAGTGGGCGTTTCAGGATTCTAGGTGGGCAGTAGGGGGTTCTACAGCACAAGCTGAATCCTCCTTCTATCGAACACTGGTAGGCGGTAAGGAAATTTTACCATCAAGAAAGATGCATTAGTGGGCGGTAGGTATAAAAAGGTTGACTATCCTTGCTCTAGCATTTCCATTTAAAAGGACTGCAGACTGCAGGGATGGGAAAGATCACCACTGGAGACCTTAGAGAGCCACGCAAGGTCAGAATAGTCTGTACTGTGCTAGATGGGCAAATGGATGGACTCAAAATAAAAATGCAAAATCAAATAACACAATTCTTGTTGCCAGAGATGTCACCTTGACATGACCTTAATCCTATGCCCTTGAAGAAGGCCATCATCAACTGAAAACACATTGGATATTTTATCAAGACTATATTAATTTTATAAAGGTTGCCTTTTAGTGCTGTTGTGAGATTTCCTCTCATTTTTCTCTGGCACACAAAAGCAGCCACTTTGGGGGAAACTGGGGGGAAACACAAAAGGACCCTAACCCTAAAAGGTAGGAGAATGAAAATCATTGTGGAAAAAATGCCTTATGAAAACAGAAAATTGTATAAGAGAACTAGCGAGCATATTTAGTAAGGATGTGGGCTTTCCAAATTAAAGCCAGATGAAACTGTAGAAAAGCAAGGGCAGGTCAGTCAAACTGTACCACCATAGAAGGACTCTTGTGCCCACTTGATTTTCCAGTCTTCCAGGTTCTGTTTTCTTGTATTGATATAGTGCATCCCTTTCTCACCAACAGCTGATTTCTTGGCTTTAGTGTTTACCCACACAAGCCCCTACTCCTGAAAAAATATAAGGCCAGAAAACACAATGCTATTTATTGCTAGACTGTGTATTAAAATGTTAGGTTAGAATGTCAAGCTTTGTTTTGTTCCAGATCTCAGCTTTATTTGGGCACAAGTCCCTATTTGTTGGGGGGAAATATGTTTTTACTTATTTTTTGTCATAGCGCCCAGGGGCCTCCAAGCATGGGCGCCTATAAATAAAAAACTTATTATTGTTACTTATTTTGTCCTTGAGCAGGAAAATAGAAAGATGGGGGAAATATATATACAAAATCTAACGTTAGCAAAGTTTTAAAAGATGTCGGATAGTTTTGCATTGCTAGGAGAGGAAGAAAATTCCCCCTCTGTCTAAACACATTTATTTCTGCAGTTGTGTGGCTTGCTGCAAAAAACCATCTGAGAATGTGTCACCCAAAAATCTACATATTTTAAGCAATCTGAAAGGGAGATCTGGCCCAAACTAAACCCCAGTATGTCTGGGGCTACTCCTCCCTTAGTAACATTGGAAACCATTGTTGTAAAGCTCTCTGATAATTTTTATGATAGAGCAGTATACAAAGACCACCAGATCATAGGTCCCTCCAAATGCATAATCTGTAAGTCGCCTTTTGCTTCTTCTAGAATACAATTAATTCCAACAAGAGGAATAAAAATGCTTCCCCCCACTCATTTCTGAACCCACCCTATTCCTGTGACTGGTTTGTTTTAACTGTTTTATAATGTTGCATTTTTTATTATTGCAACACACCCAGGGACCTGCTGGTGAAGGGTGGATAATAAGTTTAACAACAACAACAACAACAACAACAACAACAACAACAACAACAACAACAACAACAACAACAACACAGTACTGGGTTGAGAAAAAGCAATCCTGCATCACTGGTGGAGTAGAATGAATGATTTTTTAGGAATATTTAGAGTTAGCAACTCTGCAGATTTATCAGTCACAGCGTTTCACATCTTCATTGCATCCTAAAAGAGCTACATTAAGAGACAGAGAACAAACAGATACAGAGAGCTGCCAGTGAAGGGATCACAGCAACTTTGCTCCTACCCGGTCATTTTTCACCTCAAGCCAGACCTCATGGCTTTGTTCTCTCCAGACTAACTATGAGCCATAGCCAATAACAAACCTTGGTTACAACATAATTAGTCTGGAGAGAGCTAAACCATGAGCCCGGTTCAGAGGACACGGTGAGTGAGCCAAGCAAACTATGAGGGAGAAATGAAGAGGTTGCATGAAATAGGCCAATGAAATCATCTAAAAACATCCTGGGGTTCTCATCTCGTGCTCTGATTTCCAGAAAGGGAATAGTCTTTCAGCTTACGGTGGGCAGACACACTGTAGGAAGAGACGGGAAAGTTCCTTCCTCGTAACATGCACAAGACCAAACAGATGACATGTTAAGAGAATGTACGAATTCTTCTCTCAAGCTCAATTCACACATAACCCATGAGCCATGCTTACCACCAAGACCCAAACTGCATTAATACAGGAAGCAATGCCCACATGTGCTGGTATAATTTTTAACATATTTAAGAGAACCATCTGAAAATACTGTAAGTGATTTCATAGTCGTAAAAAAAAAAACAACAACTGCACCAAACCAATCCTAAGAGCTGCTTCACTGAACTGCTTCCCAGGCCTTTTAGCATCTAAATCATATTTCAGCATCATTATTAATATTTTAGCCTCTACTTTTATGGCAGCTGGGATAAATTTCAGCCCTTATGGGGTTGTTTTTGTTCTCTCTTGATTAAGACATGTTTGTGGCTCGTATTGTGTTTATTTTCTATTTTGGTACTGGTCTTTGTCTTACTGGACTTTAGTGTTGAACTTTTGATTTTTTTAATTTGGATTTTATGCTTTTAAAATTTTTTAATGACTGTCATCCAGAGAACTTGGGTTTTGAGTGACCGATAAAGATGTTAGTTAAATAAATAAATAAATAAATAAATAAATAAGTTCCAATATAACACAACTTAAAATGTGGTGGCTATAGGGCTTCAAAACAGAAGAAATGTCAAAAGATGCATCAATAATTTGTGAAGTTGAAGTAACATCCACATTCATTGGACACAATTTGTTATTAGGGGCAGATCATTTTTTTCCAGAGCAATGACATAGTTTAATGATTAACACAGAAACCAAGTATACTGCTGAAACAGCACACAACTATTAAAGAATTTCACATATGACCACACTGCATTATGTGGAAGAAATTTATCACATACTGGGAGGAGATAAAAGGGAAACACTAATTGAGGACACACCAAAATCACAACGATGACTCATTCCAGTTTTTCTACACGGAACAGAGTCCTCTCTTCAAATAGACAGAACAAAATCATATTTCCAAAAGCTGGAGAACTACCTCATCAAGTTTCATTATTGAAACTATGCAGTTTTGAGCCTGGTCAATACCTGACTGGGAGAATGTCTAGCAACAAGATGTAGGTAGCTTTAAGTTCAGTGTAGGAAGTGAAAGATGCATATGTAAATAATAGGAAAATTAAATAATTCCTTATACTATATAATAGTGAAATTAAGCATTTTATGACAAAGTTGCATGATCAGTCCAGTTCACTACTTTTTATACTTTCAACAGAATCTGGTGTCACCTCTTAACTGAGGAGGCAACAGTCATTGATCAATAAAGTATGGTTGGTACCTATCTGAAGGGTAGATTTCCTTTGGCTTAGGCAGGGATGGTATGTTGGGTTATGGCTCCACATTCTGGTCAAGGCAGGAAGTAGGAGGATGCTCCCATGATGCTCTAGTTTGCAGACTCGCCAAGATTGATACAAGAATCATGAACCCATGAACTTAAAGAGAAACTTAGAAAAAACAAGCACCAGAAAATAAACAGTAGTGGAAAGCCTGATTCCAATACTATCAGCAAAATAGCTTAACAGATCAGTGGATGTATGGTCCCTATAAAAATATGTGCAGTCAAATATGACAGGGTGCAGCCATACTATCCCTGCTAAAACGAAGGAAATCTACTGTTCAGGTAGGTACCAATCACACTATTTATCTTCAGCTATCAGGGATGGTATGTTGGGATACACCAAAGCTAATGTTCTTCTTTGGCAATCAATTGTAGTCGAGTAAAATTGTCCTACATGAAAAACAGGGCAGGTCCCTGGACTGCATCCAACTGTGCAATGTTCTATGGAAGGACCTGCTGAAGGACCATCCTTTCAAAAGCAGCCTAAATTTGTAATGGCATATGAAATTATTTGGAGAAGCCCATGCAGCCACTTCACAAACATCAGGAAGAGGCCTATTAGCAGCAAAAGCTGAAGAAGAAGAAGCCGTCATGGAATGAGTAGTCAGTCTCAAAGGCACTGGTATCTTTAACACCTCATAAGCCATCCATTTAGACAAAGTGGGCACACAAAGCTTTCTACCCAGAGGTGCTGGATGGAAAGACACAAAAAGAGAATCTGCTTGTATGAGCAATTTGGTTCTGGCTATGTACATTTTAATGACTCTCCATACATCCAATGGATCCATTAGATCCTTAAAGATGAAGCTGAGGGAGGAGAGGAAAAACACTCAAGATGAAAGTCTGAATACAAGACAGAAGAAAGATCAATAGCAACTAGCCTGAGAAGATTACACAGGTGCCAACAGCGATCATAACTGAATTCATCATAACAAAGGCAGGAAATGAACTAGAGCAGTGATGGCTAACCTTGACACTCCAGATGTTTTGGGACTACAACTCCCATCATCCCTGACCACTGATCCTGTTAGCTAGGGATGATGGGAGTTGTAGTTCCAAAACATCTGGAGTGTCAAGGTTAGCCATCACTGAACTAGAGCATCATAGGAGCCTCAGTCTGCTTCCAGAACCTTCATTCCTGTCCTGGGGCATAATCCAACATACAACTCCTGCTATTTGGAGGGAAATGTTCCAGCCAAATAATATAAACAGAGTACAGACTAAAGAAGGGCTCGGTGTTCAGTGAAATGTAGTCATGATCTATAGGATAACTAGTAAGTGACACTCAGTGCAAAAGGAGGACTATTTTTAAGCCTGTTTTAACAAAATGTAAGTGCGGGCAGGTTTGAGGCATCCAAGTGGCAGGCTCTGTTCCTGACTTCATTAAAACATTTACAGAGAGCATCCACTTACACTGTTATATGTGCAGAGTCTTCTATCTAGGCAGAGGTCACTAACATGACACCCATAGGGGCACCTGCACCCATAGAGACCTTCCCTGGCGCCCACAGGATCCTCTCCCCCAATGAAATTCAGCATGAAATAAGCATTCTATTGTAGCAAATAAAATAGGTTGTAGTATGCAAATATGCACATGGGTCCAAAGGACTGCTGAACCCTGGTCTGTGCTATCAGGAACACTGCTTTTCAGTTATGCCCAAATGCCCAGAGAGAACCCTAAGACTTCCTAAGATGTACAGCTACATGCATGGCAGCATTCTACAGAAATCTCATGAATTTGCAGACGTTCAGGGGTAGAACCTGCCACCACAATACCATACACACACATGTACATATGTTCATTAAACACATGAACAAGTCTGTAAAAGGTTATGATGGACCACAAACCCATGGAGTTGTGTATTTCCAAAAAATGAGAGAAGCTAGAGTATATATGGGAAACTTAACATTAAAAGAGGGTACTCATTCTACAATTAAAAGAAATGTTTTCTTAAAAGAGTTGCACAGCATATCTTTCACATATAAGGTAAAGGTTAAAGGTAAAGAACCCCCGGACTGTTAAGTCCAGTCAAAGGTGACTATGGGGTGCGGCGCTCATCTCATTTCAGGCCAAGGGAGCTGGCATTTGTCCGCAGACAGCTTTGTGGGTCATGTGGCCAACATGACTAAACTGCTACTGGCACACAGAAGACCATGATGAGTGCCAGAGCGCACAGGAATAGTGTTTACCTTCCTGTTGCAGCAGGAACTATTTATCTACTTGCACTGGTATGCTTTCAAACTGCTAGGTTGGCAGAAGTTGGGACACAGCAACGGGAGCTCACCCCATCATGCGGATTCAAACCGCCAACCTTCCGACTGGCAAGCCCAAGAGGCTCAGTGGGTTAGACCACAGCGCCATCCGCGTCCCTTCTCTTTCACATATACCATGGACTGGAAAATTGTGCCTATCTCTTTGTGAATGTATTTCCATCCAGAATAATTCATCCATTATTCTTCTTGGAACTCTTACATTTGCTTTACATAACATTATCTTCATGATGTTTTATAATACCCTTCTACCATATGTTAAATATTAGTTCAAGATTTTGATAATAAATCTCCCCATTATCCACAGAAGTTTATAAAGCAAATACCTATTTCAGCATCATACACAAATTAAAACATGTATTAAGTGTTTTATGGATTGAATCATTCTACTCAAGAGTCATCACTCATCAACAGAACTGTTTATTATCTTTTAGCTGGAGTTAAAAATCCCTGGTCTACTGTACATAAGCACTACAAAATAAACAAAATCCTGTCTTAAATTGCCAGCTCCACTTCTACAAGTCACAACAAGCATGTTTCTAACATTCAAAGAAGTTTAAATCTTTTCAGACTTTAATATGGCACGTAAAGCTGCTTCAGTTCATCCTAGCCATAGATTATATTAGGCTAATTTTGTCACATGTATTTGCCAGACATATGGCAAGATAGCCATCAGATGGGCAACTGATGTTTCTTCTGTTTCTGGAGAGAAAATATTAGACACTTTACATTGCCAGGAGTTATGACTGAACAGTCATACCACCAATGTTTTAACTAACTTCCAGCAGAGCTTTTGCAAAACTTAATTCATTCAGTTGAATGTGTTGGGAGAGACGAAATGCTTTTGGAAACCTCAGTTAATATTTAAAGGCACTGGACAAAAGGCATGCTGTCACAATAGCAAAAGACAGAAAGTCTGTGACAAGGAGTTAGATTAATGCCAACATTGTACATTTACCTTTTGAACAGATAGTGAACCAGTTCTCACGACACATTAAACCAAAAGCTATAATAAAATGTGTTTTTTCACCAACTGGCAGCATGCTAATGCATACTGCTCCATTGTGCCTCTTTTGCTCCTCCCCACACCTCCTTTCCCTCAGCCAGACTCCTTTCCCTTACTTCTTCTCAGCATTACAAGACAACCAGCACTTGTGGTTTGTTTCTCTTCAAACAAATCGCAAGTGGGAACCAAAGTAGCTAAGCCAACATCCTGGTTTGTTTCCTCCCAACTGCAGAAAAGGAGGGAAAGGGGAGGATTGAAGCGAGCATGATTGAGCAGTGTGCACCAGCACACTTTTTTGCTTGCGGTAAACCATAGTTTATTTTTAACCATGGCATAACAAGATGTGCAAACCAGGCCAAAGCTTTATGACATCATTTTTTAAAATATACCCTTTACATTGTTCAACCATTAACTATAAATCTATATGACTATCATAGAACTGGCTCCACATGGCTCTGGGTTTGACTGATGTGCCCTTAATGTAAAATATATTTAAATTTTTCCAGTTAACCTACAATAAATGTTATGTGAATGACTTAAATAAAAATGAAATCACATTTAAAACTTATATTTAGTTCCATAATATAGCATGAAGTAAGCAAAGTATTTATAACTAATATCACTAATAAAGGCAATCCAGAGGTCATGAGCCATCTTGCTGAAGAGACCTGTGAGTTCATGGAATTTTCTGCCCAAGGGCAGACATGTTGTCAGGGAAAACTAGCTCAAGTACACATGTGAATCTCATCTGCACAAACCACAAGAACTTCCTTTCCCAAGGTTTTAACTCCAACATTCTTTTGTAGAATCCATAACATAATTGATTTTAAGTGCGTATTTATTGATAACAATTTATATATCTAGAGGGAAAATATAACTTGCTTTAAACAGAAAGGAAAATTAAACATACTTTTCATAGTTCCATCTTCATCTTCTTCATCATCATCATCACTGTTTATCACCATGGTCCCCAAATCGGATTCAAGCATGGTGCTATTATGTTCAATCATTGTCTGAGCACTGTCACTCATAGTACTAGTGGCTCTCATTGTGCCGGCACTTTCTGAATTTGTCTTCACCATGGTATGGGAGTCCAGCTCATCCTCATCCTGTAAAAATGTTTAAATAGAAATTACTTCCAAACACATACTGATCTTGAGGACAAAAGAACTTCCAATCACACATTCTGAATCCCTTAGTTCTTTCTTCACATCACGGCTTGTCACATTTAAATTCTGGGTGATACCCAACTAAGTCCTGCTTGGAATAGACTCATGGAAATCAATGGACTTGTGCTCTATAACACTGTGAAACACTAACATTTCTTGTTTCTCATATTGAATTTTGGGGCATGTCAGATTTAAGATTTATGGTCATTTTCATGGTTAGGAGAAGGGCTGCAGCTCAGTAGTAGAGCATCTGCTTTGCATGCAGAAGGTCCCAGGTTCAATCCCCAGCATCTCCAGGAAAGACAAGGAAAGAATGCCATCTAGAATCCTAGAGAGATATTGCCTATAATTGTAGACAGTGCTGAGCTAGATGGACCAATGCTTTGACTTGGTATATGGCGGATTCCAATGTTCATCATTTCCATTCTTCTCCTTCCCCATCCCCACTCCACAACTTGAAGCCAAATAAATGTTTAGTTGTTTTGCTTGGTACACTTTTTAATTCTCTCTTTCTCTCTCACAACTATTAAAGGAGTTCAGAGCAGCAAACACACAAGCAGTAAAAAACCTAAAAACCATTCCAGTACAGACGCAGTAGAGAAAGATCTCTACTTAAAAGGCTTGTAGCTTCTCCAACATTGATGCTCCTTCCTCATTGCTCCTCGATAAATTAGGCTTGTTACACAGAGAGAGCTAACATGGTAGTTGAGGACAATGAGGACATTAGGGAAAAGTTTGGTGCTTTCCCCAATTTTGTAATAGCTACCTGAAATATAACCTACAAGGATTTTTTTAAAATATGTCATGTTTTCCACTGTATTCTATTGTCCTATCTACCTAGATAATTCTTCAAAACTTTCCCTAGTAAGCACCAAAGCACACTTGGTTATGCCCCACACTGCCCTGCAGCCCCCAGTGCATCCTCAAAATGGGGAACCCCCAGGTGCAGATCGGGGGGGGGGGTGAGTACTTGATACAACCCACAGTTTTTACACAGCACTAGCAACAAGATGAAAACTGGAAAGCATTCTGTGAAAGAATCACAGAATCACAGAATCACAGAGTTGGAAGAGACCACAAGGGCCATCCAGTCCAACCCCCTGCCAAGCAGGAAACACCATCAAAGCATTCCTGACAGGTGGCTGTCAAGCCTCTGCTTAAAGACCTCCAAAGAAGGAGACTCCACCACACTCCTTGGCAGCAAATTCCATTGTCGAACAGCTCTTACTGTCAAGAAATTCTTCCTAATGTTTAGGTGGAATCTTCTTTCTTGTAGTTTGAATCCATTGCTCCGTGTCCGCTTCTCTGGAGCAGCAGAAAACAACCTTTCTCCCTCCTCTATATGACATCCTTTTATATATTTGAACATGGCTATCATATCACCCCTTAACCGTCTCTTCTCCAGGCTAAACATACCCAGCTCCCTAAGCCGTTCCTCATAAGGCATCGTTTCCAGGCCTTTGACCATTTTGGTTGCCCTCCTCTGGACACGTTCCAGCTTGTCAATATCCTTCTTGAACTGTGGTGCCCAGAACTGGACACAGTATTCCAGGTGGGGTCTGACCAGAGCGGAATACAGTGGTACTATTACTTCCCTTGATCTAGATGCTATACTCCTATTGATGCAGCCCAGAATTGCATTGGCTTTTTTAGCTGCTGCATCACACTGTTGACTCATGTCAAGTTTGTGGTCTACCAAGACTCCTAGATCCTTTTCACTTGTACTGCTCTCAAGCCAGGTATCACCCATCCTGTATTTGTGCCTTTCATTTTTTTTGCCCAAGTGTAGCACTTTACATTTCTCCCTGTTAAAATTCATCCTGTTTGCCTTGGCCCAGTTCTCTAATCTGTTAAGGTCATTTTGAAGTGTGATCCTGTCCTCTGGGGTATTAGCCACCCCTCCCAATTTGGTGTCATCTGCAAACTTGATCAGGATGCCCTCAAGCCCATCATCCAAGTCATTGATAAAGATGTTGAATAAGACTGGGCCCAAGACAGAACCCTGTGGCACCCCACTAGTCACTTCTCTCCAGGATGAAGAGGAGCCATCTTCTGGTTTTGAAGAATCTCAAAACCAGAAATAGGATATATGCATCCCCCTTACTGTTAATTCACATGACTTGCCCACCTTGCCTGTTGTTTACTGTCACTAATACTAGCTCTTCAATGCCTCAGGCAGCAGCCTTTCCCAGTCCTGTTACCGAATGTAGTTTTAACAGAAATGTAACAAGAACTTAGAAAGCTGCCTTATAGAGTCAAGATGTTGCTCCATCTAGCTCAGCACTGCCTTCACTGAGTGGTAGAAGCTCTGCAGGATTTCAGACAGGGGTCTGCCCCACTCCACTCTGGGGTTGCGGCGCTCATCTTGCTTTACTGGCCGAGGGAGCCGGCGTACAGCTTCCAGGTCATGTGGCCAGCATGACAAAGCCACTTCTGCTGAACCAGAGCAGCACACGGAAATGCTGTTTACCTATTTATCTACTTGCACTTTGACGTGTTTTCGAACTGCTAGGTTGGCAGGAGCAGGGACCAAGCAATGGGAGCTCACCCCGTCGTGGGGATTCGAACCGCCAACCTTCTGATCGGCAAGCCCTAGGCTCTGTGGTTTAACAAAAACCTCAATAGAAATTAGTCCAGGAGATCAAAAGGGCATTGCATATCATGTAAAAAAAAATTTTTTTTTAATAAAATCTCAATGGGCAAAGGCAATTCCTTTCATTTGTATGTACTTAAAGGGTTTGTTAAGCTATGATAAAAGGAGGAAGAAGAAAACCCGTTGATACTTTGTAGAGAAGTATCTGCTGAGCAGATGCTTCAGGACCGTGGAACAGAGTTAATTCCAGCAAAGGATACAAAAGCATTTCCAATCAGTGGCAGTAATGTGCCAGGAATGTAAAACAGAGAACTGATGATAATCCAGTTCATGAATCATAAAACCCATATGGAATAGAAGTATTTGAAAACATTATTAGGAAATCCTACTCTCTTTCTGAAGTCAGATTTAGAGGATGTGCACAATATCCCAGCTATTTAAGGACTAACATGCTGTTCTATGCCTCAAGTCCTGTTACAAGGGCACATTCTACAACCCACAAAAAAACATCAGAATGCAAAAGAGCTGCTTGTTGATTGTATAAAAGCTTCCAATTAAGTGTTTAATTTTAGGTGACTCAATAAAAAGCAAATTCTTTGCTTTGTAGCCCTCTTTGAGGGCCAAATAAAACCAGCCAAATACGCTTCGAAAGTCTATCCTAACATCGAGTTTACAAAATAGCCCTACGGATTTCAATAGCTAATGAAAAAGCCACGTACCACTAATCAGTGCCATCGTGAAGAAAACGATCCTGCTGTCCTGGGGGGAGTAAACTTATGAAGCACTGACTGTGTCTGATGATACCCATGACACAGACTAAAACTATAAAAATCAGGGTTGCTGGCATTATTGTATTTTTTAAAAAAGTTGCAAATAGTAAGATAAATTCAGCTTAAAGTGTACTGACTGTCTTTCAGGAATAGTTATTTTTCTCTAGCCTATTTACAGAAAGATAGAATAATATTTTCATATGCAAAAAAATATATGTGGAGTGTAATTCAAATGCCTAAATATGCGTTCTACTGATTTATAAATCAATAAAATTACCACCTTGTTTCCGGGGGGGGGGGACCCTAAATACCATATTGTTAACAAAGTTTCTTTTCAAATAAGTGATTAAGTGAGCCACAGTTTCAGAGATAAGACTCAGTTTATTAGCCATAATGAAAATCGGCAATTAACAACAGCACCACAAGAAGAAGAAATTCATGGTAACAATTTGCTACTATTCACAATTCCCTGCTGAGTTTGTCTTGTAAATCAAATTTCTACCATTTCCTTTTCAGTCCTCTAACATGAGATCTCTTTCAAATGTCTCCTTCCACACTTTTTAATATCTCTACCTCCATTTCTTCAGATTCAAATACCTTCAGGAGTTGTATACTCTCCTTTATATAAACAATAATCAGAGTTTTCTATTTCACATCCATGGAATAGCACTAATACAATTTGTTGTTTGAATTTGGATCTAAATCCATAAATTCAAGCAAACTTATTTACAGGTAATTAAGAAGAACGATTCAGGACTATTGTAACCAATGGTAATCCCTAAATTTCTCTCATTTCATGTTTCACTATAGAAAGATTGGCAGGACCCTCTAGGTTTTCGCTCCATCATGAATGGAAGGGGCTTCTGTTCCACGCAGTATCGCTCACAAAGGGGGCCTTCCATGAATGCGACTCTCCTTCAGCTCAATGTGTGGAAGCTGTATTGCTGAACTATGCTAAATTATATTAATCTTGGCTATACATGGAATCAACAAGAAATATTGGTTGAGTGAGCAAGAAAGCAATGGGTTTTATGGGCCTCCTTGCTGATGGATGATTTCTGTTGAGTGCTCCAAAAACAAAACTTTTTGCTTCCAATTTGTTTCTACTCAAAATAAATATGTTCACAAGCCTATGTGTTTGTGCTCTTCCCAAGGGCAAGTCTGCAAGACTGGTAAGCCAGAAAATTACATGGAACCATGCGCACTCCATAATGCACTTTTAATCGCACGGTGAAATCCATGCCTTGTCAACCAGAATGCCTACATTTCAGACGAAGTGAAGAAGGTAAGGAGGACAACAATAACACCTACGGAAATCATTTAAGTCTCCCATTTATCCTAACGTAGCTCCTCATTACAGGATCAACAAGCTGCACCCCTTAGTGTTTGAGTTCCTTCCATTTTAAGCAAGAAACGGATAGCATTTCTAAAACAAAATTCAGTTGCTTCAGATGTTTTGGAGAAGCCTTGTCTTTTTGTCCAGGCTTTCCCTGACCCATAAGGTTGGTACATGTTTGAGTCCTCTGAATTTCTGTTTTATTTGCTTTCATCTACTTTTATGTGTTTTTATACTGCTGCTTTATTGGTTTTAGGTTGTGTTTTTGTTTTAATAATACAGTGTTCATTTTTTAGACTGTACACAGCTTGTAGATTTTTGAAATATGTAGCAGCCTATAAATGCTTTCAAATGAATTAATGAATCAACGTGGAACTCTTTACATACTAATAAACAGAATATCATGTCATTAAAAAAAAAAACAAGCTTGGACATTCCCTCAAGACACGTTTAATGCCTCAGTACTACACTGGGTAGGGCCACTATATTCCTAATACAAGGAATGTACCGGTATATGCACTCCTCCTGATGGGAGAAAAATTAAAAATATAATTGTAAGTTCCCTCATTTATAAATTATTTCTAAAATTATTTCTGTTCTAGCATGTTAGAGACAATTATTTGGTTGGGATTTTTTTGAAGCAGTATGCCCACCATATCTACAGCAGTCACATTAAATTTAATATTAATTATATGTGACAATCTTTTCCAATTAATTTTCATATTAATTCTATATAAAAAAAATTTTTTACCATTCAGATGCCATGTCTTTTGTGTTGTACAGCTGGGAGAAAGTTTGCTGATTTTTAAGTTTTCTGGAATTCGTCTCTCTACTCTTTATTTCTGATCTGAAGCATTCAAAATTCTCTATAAAAGCAATGACAGCATCTGCCAAGGAATTTGGAAATGCTTTTCTAGATCACTGGGCCAAAAGGGCAACATAATTTGAATGCCTTGATGTAAAGTTGAAATCTTGTTAAATAAACAGCACAGAAAAAAGTGAAAACAGATACTAGAATTAATTACTCTACCTACCCGATACAGTTATAAGCAGTAGTGATGGCCGATATCTGTAGTGCAACTCACAGAATTGTAGAGTTGGAAGGGACCCCAAGGGTCATCTAGTCCAACCCCTTCCAAGGCCGGAAACTTTTGCCCAATGTGGGTCCCATGACACTGAGATTAAGAGTCTCATGCTCTCTCTACTGTGCTACCCCGGATGGGGAAGGGTCAGTGGTAAAGTGTCTGCCTTTGCATGCAGAAAGTCTCAGGTTCAACCCTTAACATATCCAGGCTGAGCTGGGAATGTCTGCTGCCTAAAACACTGGAGAGTTGCTGACAATCAAAGTAGGCAATTCTGAGCTAGATTGGCCAATGGTGAAACTCTGTATAAGGCAGCTTCCTATGTTCTTCCTGCGCATTCTTTAAAAACAATTGTGTTCTGTAACTTAAAGCAATTAACAGTTAATGGACTGGATGAACTTGTGCTTTTTAAAAACACACACATACACAGACATGTATTCTAGGAGAGATTTCAATAAATTTGTATTGTGTTCATTATTAGGGTCTGGCATATTTTCCAGTCAGGAAAATTTTTGAATAGGTTAGCTTGGCTACCGATAGCCTTTATCTTCCCCTACAGTATGTTCATTCTATTAGTTCAACAGGCAGAACCTTGCTTTGTAAATATCTGAAAATTCTCAGAAGATGTAATGCACAGCACAATTTAACAAAATGTAACCCCCCCCCCCTTTATCGCTAGTGAAAAGAATTTGAGATCCATCTTGGATCTCAGTATCAATTTTAACTAATCTCTGTCTTATATACACAAGATCACTAGAGGGCAGCAAAGACAAGTAGAGTGTAATGTACAACTTTGCGGACTTAAAAGAACTAAATTTAATACTCTATACAATAAACACCTCATCACTGCTTTGGGGTGGGGGAAATGTGAATATAATTACAGTTTGCTTTTTTAAAAAATTACTAGAGTAGCCTATGATCACATAAAAGAAGAGGAAATTCAGGAGCTCTAAAAACTGAGCATTTGAGCAAGTACACCTCTTTTCAACAAATATGACAACCTGCACAAATACTGTAAAGTGAAAGAGAACTATATATCAGATTCACTACGGGTTAATCATTATTGTCAATTAGCACATAAAAAGTTATTGTGCTATTTTACAAGCTATCCTAATAATGGGCACACTTCTGTGCTAGCTAAAATCGTATTGATTTCTCTCTCTTCTTCAAGAAGTCTTAGGGATCCAATTATTTGATTAACATTTAGAATATTTCATAAGAAAAGGTTGCCTTAAACAACAACTGGACAGTATATTTACCCACATCTTTTGAAAGGCATACACAATTCAAAGAATCCTGGCCTGTCTTAAAAATAAGTAAGTTTCCAGCTATAATAGTTTCAGAAACATGATAGCAAAACAAGAAGGTAGATGATTCAGCTTTTTAAAACTCCCCTGATTTCTAACTCCCTCAAGAGTTAATATCAAGTAATTAGATATATAAGGAAGTTGAACTGTAGGAATTAGTAACATGGAAGCAACCATACTACACCAATAAAGCTAACTGCTTTTTTTGTTCTTAGTTATTACCAAAAAAAAGCACGTCAATTTATTTTTGTCATTAGGAAGTGTTTTCAAACAATCTTGTGATAACGTAGATATTGAAACGTGAAGCAAAAAGATACAGTAAGAGTTGACTATTAGTTCATTTCTTTAAAGATCCTTTGAAATAAATATTTGGACATGTTTCTTGGGGGCTGCCAGGCAACGAGTTGCTTTACGTTTCCATAATACAGCTGCCTGACATCAGAATCAAATTTGCATCACACTTCAAAAATGCATAAAAGAAGAGATAGATCATGTTTAGTAATGCTTAAACCAACATTTAAACTTTGATATTGGGATTAACCTTCTGTAGAGTACTCAGCTTGGACTTTTTACTTAATTAAAAAAATCTGTAAAGTTACCTCAACACCTATCAAAACATGTCAGTTTGTCAGAATACATTCTCATCAGACAAGCTATTCTTGTAACATGCCTAAACTCAACTTCATGAGCTCTGTTATTGACCATATTCCACATAGCTTTCAAAGAAGGTAGACACTGCTACTTGTTTATAAAAGCCGCCCAGACTACAGGTGTGCCAGTTGAACTTTTGAGGATATACGATATACTGAAAACAACAGGCTTGTGGCACTAACAAATGAAGTGTTATCTGATGAAGTGGATTGCAGTCCCAGAAATAATATGCCATAATGAATGTGTTACTCTGTAAGGTCTGCAAGACTGTTGTTTTTGCTGCAAGAAATTAATGTAGCTACCCCTCTGGGTAAATAATTACCACGGGTTATATTTCTCTAATAAAATTCTAAAGGGCAATAGATCATTTCATTTTATTTATGAAACCTGACATCAAGCAGCTCAAAATTTAGCAGCCTTTTCTTCAACCAAAGTACTAGTTTTAAGTAACTTTGCAGCTGGTTTGTCATAACTGTTTCTTTAAAGGTATCTAATAAGAGAGGCACCACAAGTTAACTTTTCATAAAGTCCAGTATCTCAATAGCGATTATCTCTCAGTATTACATGAATGGAAGTGCTAAGAAAGATTTAGCGTGTCTGATAGATGAAGAAATGGTTCTAAACTCTGCCCTCAAGGAAAAGATGCCCAGAGAAGGAAAAGATGACCACTGATCATGCTACTTGAATTTCTCTCTCTAGATAGAATGACAACTGGTGAGAATGCTGTGTGTCGCAATAAATGCTCTCGCCTATATAAACAGTACAATAATGCAGTGCAGCTTGCCAAGCAGGATATAAGAACAGGTAAGCAAATCCCTTTTACTTGACAAATTGAAGAATACGCACATTTTCAATTTTATGCAGAAGTCTCCGTCAAGCCAAAAGGGAAAGCAGATCTCACTTAGTAAAGCAGATAGCAGGAGAAAACTATTTACTAATGTACCGGTAAATGCTTTGCGTCACCTCTGATAAGATTAGTCACCTAGTCACAAAAGACACAGCACAAAACACTGATAGACAGACATTCACAGACTGCTGCTATACTCCCATTAGCCCTTAGATATCAACCGGTACTCAAATTGTTGCTTGTATTTGGCAAGGTTATAAATTTAATTCTCTAACATGTTCTGTAAAGGTTGTATGGCCAATTATTATTAAAACAAGGGCCAGAACAGGTAAGATGGTCATACTAGAGTTACTAAATGTCCACACACACCATGCCTTTGTTTATAGTAGTTTTTCTATGAGAAAGAATATATTGACAATCTCAAGCACGTTTATGTTTTGGCTATGAGAAACTGAGCAATCACTTTCCCCCCATACTCTTGATTTTATCTGCTCCTGAATGCAGGTAAAATATCAAGATTGCATTCCTACTAAAATGGAGGGAGCCAGACTGCTTTTGAGCCAACTGCCTACCCCCTTCTAATAATTAAAAACTTACAACAAACCTACAAACTGCTTTTGCAATCTGGGGTTTTATGTGGCGCTTGCCAGGAATAAAACTCAGAAAAACTCAGGGGCAACTCTCATGATCACAACTGATCATTTAAATATGTAGATACTGGCTGGTTCATATGCAACACTAAACCATGGCTTAGCGTGACATGACCAACCTCAGCAAGCCTGAGCAAGCATCAGCTTGTGTATTCCTCCTCCTGAACAGCTGGGAGGAGTGCTGGTGAGATTATTTTCATTTTGGAAGAAAAAACTGGAATGGTTTTTTAAACAAGCTAGCTTCATAAACCATGGCTTGAAGATGGCTCATTTAGCAACCATTGGCTTGTTTTAAAGCAGGATTCCCTATGCTAAGCCACAAGGGGGGAAAGCAAGAGGGCGGAGCACAATGCTTTGCTCAAGCTAATCTGTAGCATTAAACCATGGTTTAGTACTACGTGCAAACCAGCTCCATGTAACTGGCCACAAAATACATAATTAAATTCTCACACACCGAGTTTTCGTCTTCTTCTTCAAGTTCCCTCTGCTGTTCTTCATGCCTTTTCGCCTTAATTTCCATAGCTTCAGTAATCAGGTCTCTCAGGATTGAAACTGCTTTTGCATTCTTAATAAAAGGATGCTAGAAAATAAAACCATATAGTTATACAAAACGGAGCCTACAGACACTGTACATATAGTATAAATATGGTGTAACATGTTAAAACAACATGTCAATCAACTTCACAGACCAGTGCATGAAAGAACATTTCCCTTTGGACAGCAATTAAAATTTGGAATAAAAGAACATATGATCTGTTTAACCGCTTTGCAGCTAAATAGGATTTTCCATTTTGTTTGTTTAGGTAAACAGCAACCATGAGAAGAATGTTACTACAAATCACAACTGCTTTACAGTTAAGGATATAATTGTCCAAAGGAAATGCGAATTAGGTGGTAAATAAACAAAGAGAAGATAGCCTGACATAGAAAAATAAACTTTTTGATGCATTCAGTTACAGTATTTAATTCATCTTAACAAGCTGACAATGCAAGTTAGTGGCCATAAGCAGAGCAGGCAATATAATGATCCACATAAAGTGAATCATTGAGCCATTGAACTGGTTCACACGTAATGTTAAACCCAACCATGGCTTAATGCAAATGAGCAAACATGCAGGTTCTTGATCACGTCCAGAGTAATCTTCCAGGCCCCACCCTACCCCTGCTGCTGCTACACCACCCAAGGCTAAGCCATGGTTTGGTTTGGCTTAGCATTCCATCAAAACCCAGGCTAGTGGCTTGTCTTGCTCCAGGCAAACCATAAGCTGTAACCAAAGTTTGTTCCTGGTTTACCACCTGTGATTTGTCTGGGGGAAACAAACTACAAGTCACGGTTAAGTTGTGACACTACACCAAACCATGGTTAGCCATGGGTAGCAGAACTGGAGGGAAAGTGCTACAGCCACAATGTGCAGTCTGGGAATCTCCACATTTTGTTGTTCTTTCTAAGCCACAGTTATGTGAGAGCTGGGCTACCTACAATGATGAAATAAAAATGAAGTAAAATTAAAACCCTCAGGCTGTCCAGATATTGAAGAAATCACAAAAACCCACCTATTTTAATATAATTTACACTCCTGTTTAAGAACTGGCATGTATTCTATCACTAATGTGAATATGGCTGTTTATAGATCACCTGCTTTCCTATTCTTTCTATTAACATTTGTACATTAAAATTCCAATTGGAATTTGTACATTAAAAACCAATTTATCTTATAAAAACCCAGGAGAGAAATTCAATGTTGCATTATGTCAATTATACCACCCATCAGGGCAAGCATGTCACCTTGCCAGATTGAATGGTCCCCCTCTCCTACCCCTGCACACTGTTCTGGGTTTTTTTTTCCCCAAAACCCAAAATTATACTGCAACAAAAATATTTAAGAATGACAAAGGTAAGTAGGAAAATAAGGAAAGATGGAAAGCAGAGGGTTGGAGATGACAAGGAGGGGAAAATAGTTCAAATAAAGCAGACTCAGATTTGCTAGCTGATAGAAATGGTTTGGGGAGTTCCAGAATGAGGGCAGGAAGAATGAAGGAGGCAGCAGCATGCAAAATTCAACAGTGACTAAAACCAATACCAAATATTTTAAGTTTTTAAGAAAGCTGGGTAAGTGGAAAAGGTTTCCCAGAACTGTCTCTCTGGATCAGGGAATAGCCAATATGGTGCCATCCAGACTCTGTTGGATTACATCTGCTGGGGGCATAAATCCAAGCTTCCCTAGGGAACACAGCTGAATACTGACCTGCAAAAGTTGGGTTGCAGTTGCTCTCTGCTCAGGATTCTTCACCAAACATTTTTTCACGAAATCAGTGAATTCATCAGACCAAAGCTCTGGCTTCCGGAATGTTGGAGGGGGGTTCGTAGGAATCATAAAAATTGCCTGTTTTTTTAAGGGTGGAAGAAAAGGTAAGGATATCAGTATTTCAGCAAATTAAAACAACTTTGTTCCTTTTATCTTTATTTTTCAAGTTGAAACCTGGAAGGGGGTGAGGGGAGTTTAGCTAGTCTTGAATTTCCAATATCACCAAGATAAAGGAAGCAAATCCATCTGCTACCAATGTAGCTACTTCCCATTACAATTTCCTCTATTTAAACCGTACCTCATTGTGCACATCATTCTTTATTTTATCTATTATTGCTAATCAGTCTCAAGAGAAGATTTTGTATTTCACAGTCTTTTGGCTGAGAAGCAAAAGCACTTCCTGGTTAAGCACATAAAATATGATCTTGCAGCTATTATATGCCACTTTTATACATACAAAACAGTAAACTGGGTAAATCAAATGGGTAATATTTTAGAGCACTTAGCAAATTGATTAGGTTTCTATTAATCTGCCAATGCAATAAAAACCTTGCTACATAAAAATAGATAAAGAACGAGAGGTTAATTGTTAAAGCAGGTAAGCTTGGAACCAAACTACATATTAATCAGAATGAATTGGTATGCCAAGTCCCTCTGTCTTAAATTATATTGTGGGAGCTCGTTTTGCATGACTCCTTCAGAGGCTAAAAAAGAAGGCAGCACAGGGCCATTTCCCCTGCAAGTCTTGTCTTTCCTGGAAACGGAAATAACAATGGGAGAGGAGAAGCCACAACCTGGATTCCTCCAACATGTCTAGGGCTCCTCAGTTTATTCCAAAGGCAGAGGAAGGAATTGTGCTAATAATGCAGCTTCCACATCACCACCATAATGGGTGTGGGGGAATGGAGGAATGATGCAATAATAAAATGACTGTAATATGCAAAATTGCAGGGTGTGTGCTTTTATTACTTCCCAGTGTAAGAATCTCCCAGAAGCTGCCAAACTTTCCTAGAGATAAAGATTTAGCAAAACACTCTCCCTAAAGTGCTAGTTTATTGCATTTATTTGTGGGCATGCATAGAAAACACACATGCGCTGCAAAAAAAGAAAGTACTTATTTGTGTAGTGCACAGTTATGGGACTTTCTCCCATAGTAGGCAGTGACGGTCACCAACTCAAATGACTTTAAAAGAAGGTTGGATAAATTCATGGTGGAGAACAGTACTGAAAGCTACTAGTCATGATGGCTATCGCTCTGACCCCCACAGCTGGAGGCAGTAATGCTTCCAAATGCCAGTTGCTGGAAACCACAGGAGAGGAGAGGGCTCTTGCGCTTGGATTCCGCTTGCAGGTTTCCCACAGGCATAAGGACTGCCTCTCCCCATATGAACTGACCCGGACTCTGCAATCATCATCTGAGGCCCTTCTTCATGTTCCACACCACAAGAAGTCCAGAGGGTGGCAACATGAGAACAGGTATTTTCTGCAGTGGCTCCCCATTTGTGGAATGCTCTCCCCAGGAAGACTTGCCCGGCACCTTCATTACATATCTTTAGGTGCCAGGTGAAAACATTTATCTTTACGCCAGGCTTTTAGCTCATAAACATTCTATGGCCTTTTAAATGTGTTTGTGGGAGGGGGTTATTGGATTGTTCTTGTTTCTATTATGTTTTTTGTGTTCTCATTTTGTATTTTTATCTTGTGAACCACCCTGTGATCTTCGGAGGAAGGGCTGTAAACAAATTTAATTAATATAATCATAGTCATTGTCATCATCTGGTTGGACACTGTGAGAACAGGATGCTGGCCTAGATGGGTGACTGGCCCGATCTGGCAGGTTCTTCTTGTGTTCTGATGTTACACCCAACATGTACATACATTGTGCACAGTATGTAGTGCAACCCTGAGCCGTAAGCATAACAACTGTGAAAAGGTCTCAGAAAAATTGTGACTATTATAACAGTCACAACATTTTCACAAATGGGAAAAGCTGCCATCAACATAAAATGTAATATTCTTTCCCAAACTCCATTCAAGTATTTATTTTCCATGAATAATTCAGATAAACTATTAACTTGAGAGAAATCTGGCAACAAGCCATGGTGTCCATCTGGTGTAACATAATAATCCCTTCTACAATGATTTTCTTTATCATGTTTAATAAAGATACTCTAATTTAAGGCATAGCATCTTCCAGTTAGAATTTCAGAACAAGCTTAGCAATGATCAACAGATTCATCTTAGAAAGTCTGCAAATCCAAACTAATTGTTAAGCAGCATACTTGAATTTAAAATTAAGGACATACCAAGATAAAGTATTTGCTTGTGACCTTGACAATAACCAACATTTGAACCTGGAAAGTTGTCACATAATGTTCAAGTTAGAATGGCAGTTTTGCAGTAGCTTTAAAAAAAAACTACTGGGGAAAAATGGTCTAACTACTGTTTCTTTAGTATCATCATCATCATCATCATAGAGTCAGCTGAAGTTCCATATAGTAATTAACAGTGACCTATGACACAACGACTCACTATAAAACTTATTTTATAAACCACTATATACAGGATAATTAGAGTATATTCCAACCCTTCAGAGTTTATTTCACTTTACAAGGTTGTTTGAGAATCAGCTCCAAAGCGAGCTCAGAACCACACTACAAAATTGCTTTGGCCATGTGAAGAAAGCAAACATTCATTACAGTTAAATGCTCAATATACATTGCTCAGTTTACTACAGAAGATAGCTGAGTTACTAAGCTTGCACATAAAAGTTGATAAAAACAAATCCCGTTGCTAGACTGGAAGCAGAGTTGGGGCCAAAGCTTTCCTTTCACTGTAAATAACCAGTGTGAGGTAAGAAGGAAGATTCTGAACAGGAATGCAGCAGACTAAAAAGTCCACCTATCTCCACACCAGTGATGATCCCACTTATCCCCCAGCCCACATAGTGTGTGTGTGTGTGCGTGTGTGTGTGTGTGTGTGTGTGTGAGAGAGAGAGAGAGAGAGAGAGAGAGAGAGAGAGAGAGAGAGAGAGATACGCACACGCTATATGAGGAGGGGCTGTAGCTCTGCATGCAAAATGTCCCAAAATAAATTCCTAGCAATTCCAGATAGGTTTGGGGGGGGGGGGAATCCTTGTATGAAAACATGGGCGAGCTGCTGCCAGTCAGTGTAGACCAGAGAAAGCTAACAATGTGCTCCAAATGTTGCTTAACTCCCCCCCCCCCCATCAGCATACCCGGTTATCAGGGATGATGGGAGTTGTAATTTACCAACATCGAGGTGGATAACTTATTGGCTATCTATGCTGCAGACAGTACTGAGGCAAGAGGCATTGTCTCTCAGTATGGCTCACAACAAGGCAGCTTCCTCGTACATCTCTTTTGACCCTTAGCAACCTGGCCATCCCAACAAGTGTGGAACAGGTATTATGTGGCACCTGTAACAGCGAGAGTTCTGCCAATCTAAGTAGTTGAAAGGGCTTATATAGCGTAAGTAAGGCGATCTCATAGGTAAACTGGTCCCAAGTTGTTATGGGCTTTATATACTAATAGTAACACCTTGAACTTGGCCCAGTAGCAAATCGGCAACCACTGCAGATCTCTGAGAACAGGTGTTATATGCTGACAAGGCCTCACTCCTATCATTGCACCAGTAGTTTAGCTGTCCATAATTTGTACCCATAAACTGCAAATACTCTTAAAATTATGACCTTTGGATATTATTTAATGCAAGCTATGATAGGATGGTACAGCAGAAAATGTCACAGGAGGAGGAAAAGATAAGGGAACAATTGTCACATGGTTAAGAGCAAAGATTACCAAAGGATAGGCATTTTATCTTCAACTACGAGATTAATCTGCAGTTCTGCACATGCTTTGATAACAATTCAAGAGGTCAAATGTGTAAAAGTAGCTTTCTAGCACTTTTCAAGCACGATACTTTCAAAAAAGCTCAATTTGATTAACTTTAGTTATACATGCTAGCCACAATGGATATGTTCTACCTCTGTGTGCCAATTGTTGGTAATTACCTGAGGTCTCCGGGTAAAGGGCGGTATATAAATTATTATTATTATTATTATTATTATTATTATTACTACTACTACTACTACTACTACTACTACAAGTGGGGAGAGTGTAAGATGCACTCAGGTACATATTGCAGGTGTCCTATAGATACTTGGTTGGCCACTATGAGAACAGGATGCTGGACTAGATGGGCCTCTGGTGTGAGTCAGAAAGGCTTTTTTAAAGTTTACACTAAGGAAGCTGTCTAGAGACAGGTTTGAATCGAACTCTATGTGAAGGCAAAAGAACCATTCTTTGAAAATGGATTTGCCCTGATCATATGTAAAGCAGAGGGTAAGAGTGCAGAAAAGGGCCCACAGGTTGAGGGTGTTGAATTTTTGCCACTTTTTCTTATCTGACTCACTCACCTGCCCAACCTCTGGGACATCTATTCTGCAACTAGACTCCAATACCAGAAATGAGTCTGCAATAAAGGAAGTGCTATGGGGAAGAACAGTGTGTGGGGTCTGTTACGATCACACATTGTCTGGCCCCCAGTTTCTACATTATTTCTTGCATATCAAGAACAACAGTTTTCTTTTCTCTCTCTTTTATTCTTAACTGAATGATCTAGCTTCCATAATAACTGCAAATAGAAATCTAAGCACCTGTGTGTAAATATTCCCCGTGTGATCTTTAATAGCACCTAAATAAGCCTACCACATGTTGGCTACAACAGACAAAAGAACATATGAAATCTCAGTGATCTCCGTAGGGATCAGTGTACTTATCTTTCTGTGGATTGTACATGGATCAATTGCTATTAGTAGGTTTCAAATAATTACAGAACTACAACATTCTGTTCTGGATCTCTGCAGAGATTCCCTGCACCAATGACTGGTCAGGCTTCATATAACCAGAACTATAGAACCAAAAAGCCAGAAAAAGACACTGTTTCTCTCTCTCTTCTGCCCCTACCTTCTTCTTGAAAAGTCAATACAAACTGCACATGATGATAAAACATGCCACTTGTATTTGTACTAGTCATCTTTAAACTATCCAAAGTAGTCACCTGGCTCTGGTCTAATTTATCTCTCAAATTGACCATTCCTTGATCACCTGCCTATCACTCCTAGGGGGGCACTGCCTAGAACTGAGCCTCTTGCATAGGTAACAGATCCCTCTTGCAGGTGTTTGCCACTCTCCAACCTACAAGTCCAGGTCATGGTGGGGCCTTACATGGGAATTTTAAAAAGGATTAAATTGGCTAAAAGAGAAATATATCACTAAAATAACCCTATACTGATGTGAGACAGTCAAATAAGTTTGAGGGAGGAAATGTTATTTTCCAATAGTAAAGAATAAAAAGTAAAAATTTAGTATTTTAAAGAGTCCAATACAGGTAAAACAGATGTCTAAACCTGTTTCATATCTCAGATTTTATTTATCAAACAGGGAATTTTTTCCAACTTTCTCCTTTCCTGTATGAGACCCAAACTATGTGATATTTTGTTTGTGTTACAATTATACTAATTCAATGCAGGTCATTTGCTTTTTACTGAGTCCAGATGACATTTAGTAAACTAAACATGGAACAATTAGCTTTGAAAAAGTAAGAATTGCAATTGCCGTTGGGTAGGTCATACAGTGGCTACAGAAAACTATTGCCTTGGATAACACCAAAACAGAAGAATTAAGGGCAACTAATATTTCTGCATTGTTTTCCTGTTTCTCATCTTCAAACTGACATTTAAACTGAAATGGCTTAATCACTTGACAGGCAAGAACAGTAGCTTTATACAACATTTTCTTTTATATATCTTGGCTTAAACATGGATTGTTGGTACCTCTAGGACACGAATAATGTAATTTGCACTTCTGTTTAAATGTCAGGTGACTACCTAATTTTTAAGCCTGTTGATGGGAAGCTACTCTAATGGGGGGGGTGCAGATTCAGTGACCATTAAGAACAACAATAGTCTAAAGCTTGCGCCCTGCTTTTCCAATAACATTTGTACTTTTAAGTCAACCGAAACGACTGTATTAAATAATTAGGAATCTAGTCAGTTTTACTGACATCACTGGCTATCAAAGTGGGAGGGTGATATTCAAGCTTATAAGCTTTGAATGAAATGATGTAAGTAGCCTGGAAGTTGAAACTTGAAATAACAGTAGCAAAGGACAGCATGCTAGCTTAGGAGGCAAAGAGAAGGTTGGGTGGTACACACAGATCTGTCTGCTGCCATTCTTCCCACATCTGCTGTCTGAGGCAGCTGCCTCACTTTACCTAACAGTAAGGGGAGCCTTGAAAAGAAAGCAAAAACAAATGAAATTGCAAAGTAAGGCACCTTGGGGCAGCAGCAGTAATCATAATTTTACATATAATCTGAAATAACTCTTGGTGGTTCAAATAAAAATTGGTCAGCTGTGAAGACAGTCACAGCGTATTTTTGACACTTCCTTACATTTTGATTTGAATACACAAATCAACTTTCAGGTTGTGCTACAATTACATACCCGTGTTTCTCCAAAAATAAGACACCGTCTTATATTTATTTTTCCTCCAAAAAACACACTATGGCTTATTTTCAGGGGATGTCTTATTTTTATTACCGGTAAGTATGGTACAGCAATCTACATTTATTCAATTATAATTAAGTCCCACAGTGATGAGTAAAACGGCAGACTTTTACTTTCGTGCATGCAATTACAGCTTGCATCAACCATGCTTAAATATTACTTTTGCACCAAGCAAAAGTACCCTGGTGGTGAAAGCAATTGCATGCAATTACAGCTTACATCAACCATGCAGAAATATGCATAAAGTGGGCAAGGCAAGAAAAGAGAGGTACCGGTAGTGTTTTGCAACTGGGCTTCACAGGTCATCATGAAGGTGCTGCTGCTAGGTCCCGCTGGCTCAGGGCTCCACGCGGTGCGGCTGCTGCCAGGGGCGTCTTAGCCATTGAGGCTACTGGCGCAGGGCACCATGACCTAGAGGGCGCCTCCGCCCTCCAGCCGCGCCGGCAGCGCTGCCCTCGCCCATCTCTTCTCGGGCTGCGGACGCGGGGAGGCCATCGGCGAGCCTCCCGGAGGGCGCAGCAGCCAGGACTCCCTGGACAGCAGAGCCGCGCCACTGCTTCCCGAGCGGCAGCGCGGCGCTGCTGTCCAAGGAGCCCTGGCTGCCACGCCTTCCGGGAGGCTCGCCAATGGCCTCCCCGCGTCCACAGCCTGGCCCTGCCCGGCTGAGCGTGAGTTCAGCATCCCCGTGCGCCACGCCCTCTGGCTGCCCGCTGCGCCTGGCCCTGCCTGACGGAGCGCGAGTTTGCCGTCCCTGTGCGCCGCGCCCTCCGGGAGGCTCGCCGACAGCCTCCCCGCGTCCGCAGCCTGGCCCTGCCCAGCGGAGCGTGAGTTCGCCATCCCCGCCCGCTGCGCCACAGCCTCCCCGCGTCCGCAGTCTGTCTCTGCCCAGCAGAGCGCGAAGGGCACCGGAGGGATCTTCGCGCCAGGCCACCAGATAGGCTTAAGACGGCCCTGGCTGCTGCTGCTGGGTCCCGCTGGCTCGGGGCTTTACGCGGCGCACGCTGCTGCTGCTGGGTCCCGCTGGCTCGGGGCTTTACGCGGCGCATGCTGCTGGGTGTTTTGGTGGGGCTGCAGCAGCATCCGGTTCCGGGCGCCAACCCGACAGGCCTCTTCCTCTTCCTTGGCACCCTCCAGAACTGCGCCTATCACTACAGCTTATTTTCGGGGTATGGCTTATATTTCATAAACGCTTGAAAACCCTCCTATGGCTTATTTTTTGGCTACGTCTTATTTTATGAGAAACAGGGTATATAATCTTGCAGGAAAACATCAACACAGAGAGCAACAATTTGGAAACAATTAAGAAGCATGTTCTTGACCAGGAAGCCTTCCTGCTGACCAACACCTTTACATACCAACTTAAGATCCACGTAAAGAGCTATCTACTCTAAATAAGTTTAGCAAAAATCATCCAGTTTCCATTACTTTCCAAATATACCTTCAACCAGTACAAAGTCTCTTCACTTCGGGGGGGGGGGGGGGTGTAGAAAAACCACTCTTATCTTTATAATCAAACACAATAGGAAAGAGTGTGTTTTATATAAACACCAATTTCTTAAGAACAACTGTTTCAGCATCCTGCAAGTCCTGTGCCAGCTTTTGAATAAGGTTGAAGCCATCCAAGTTCAGAAATAACAGACTTCCACTATCAAACAATATATGCAGTATAGCAACGAATTATAAATCTAGAGTCACCCATCATATGCAGTTATTAAAATGTGTTAAATACAAATTCCATATCATGGAAAGAAGATTTCAAAAGGTGTTTAACTGAACTAACTCAGCAAAATTGCATTAAATTATAAATTAAATAAAATTATATTTAACCTTAATGCTAAATTCAAGGAGCACTCATTTTACAATTCTTGCTGGTTATATTTCAGTATGTCTTACTGGCAGATCTCTGCCATTTGGACTTAATAACATCTCATAAATGATCCTCAAAAAAGGAAGGAAAAGACATCTTTAGTTGACTGTCATTGAAATGGTTATTTAAACCTAAGCAATCACACAGTTCTTTCAAATTCTTATCATATTACCAAAATTTCATCAGAAGCATATGTTAGCAGCACAATTTAGCTAGAATTATTGAACAACTTTTCTTTCACTTTCATAACAAATTAGGCAATGCATAGTTGATGCATCTGAAAAAAGTTACAGAATCACAGCCGTAAGGCAAAGCACTGGGTGTCATAATCTAAACCATCTCTGGCTAAAATTCAAAGGGAAAGAAAATCAACATATTACTCCGTACACTAAATTACTTTTATTGATTATATTCTTTATTTGCTAATCCCCAATAGGAAACCATAGGCTGCCATTGAAGCATTAAAAGCTTAAAAGAATTCTGAAAATCTAATGCAAGACTCAGCAAGATTCATAAGCAAAGGGAAAACCTTTGGGAAAATCTACATAGCAGCTCAGTTTACACACAATGTTAACCCAAACCGTGGGTAAATGTGAACGTGTCAATGTGCAGGTACTCACAGTTAAAAAAAAAAAAATCACAGCCACTTCACTCTTCTCTGCTGCTGTTGTACCACCCAGAATTAAGCCATGGCTTGGCCTAATGTCGCAAGAACACTGAATATGTTGTTATTCCATTAAATTTCAAAGCAAAGCTTATGGGTCAACCAAGAAATTCCAACACCCATCATATGACACCTTTTATACACACAAATAAATGCATTGCCTGACCAGACCAGAGACAAAATGAATACAAGTTTGATTTAGATGCATGAACACCACTTTACCACCTCAGCAAGGGAATTTTGTAACTGATACTAAGCTTTGAAAAGGCTTGCAGCACTCTTAACAACTCATATAATTAACCCAAAGCAGAAGCAGATATTATATGTATGTTGCAATGAGATGCTGATCAGTTTGAAACAAATGGGTATACTTTTCAAGTTAAGGCATCCTATAGAAAATATAACTTCCTGTCAGAATACAAGAGCATTTTCTCATACAAATGTGGTTTTAAAACTAGTATCAAATTTATGTTTTGAGAATGTGATTATGCTTGAAGGTAGGTGCAATTTTGCCCATAGAAAACCTTTTTATGTGTGTCCAGTGCAATAATTATGGGCAATTAGTATTGCTACTGCTAAAACCCTCCTTTTAAAAGCAAAAGCCTTACAGCCTAGATTACAATATAAATAAAATAAATGCAGACTACTACAAACTAAGAGCATAACCCAGCCAAATGTTGGCTGGATGACACACAATATGAGATCTAGTTGGAGAAACTATTTGAATTGTTTTGCTTGTTTCCAACAGATAAAATTAGATATATAATATAATTAGGTGGGCCTGGCCAACAATGCATTTATTTACCATTTAATATTTCTAAACTTTCCCATTGGCAAAGGAAAACGAATGCTACAAAAATGTAACAGCATCAGATAGAATGTGACAAACTATACCAGTATTTTATTTAATACAAGAATAACCTGCTGGGATTTTTTTAGACACTGATGCAGCACAAAATCTGCCCCAAGTACTACATGTCAGAAATAGACCATTAGGATATCAGCAGAATTCAGAAAGGTGGTCAAACCACTCTTTGTGAAATACGAAACTTTTATTCAGAGTTAGGGCCAGCAACTGGAAAAACAACTCTGTGGCAGTATCTTCCTTCGTCTCCAAATTAGAAAATGGGTAGAAAAAAATTGGAAAACACTGGCTGCCAGTTTACTACCGTGCTGAGTTCAATGTGGTATTATTGAATTAGGACCAGTTTACTTAAGGGATCACCTTACACCAACATGCTGACTCGATCACTTAAATCTGCAGAACCGGCACTTCTATAAGTGCCACACATTGTCCATCCACAATTTGGAACTCTCTACCTTTTTACATTAGGCAGGCACCATAACTGTATTCCTTTGTAGTCCTTTATTTATGTTTCTATGGATACTTTTTGCTTATTTTATTCTTCTGTGTTATATACTGCCTTGATTTTTTTTATATATAAAAGTGTGGATTATAAATATGCAAATAAAAGACAGTGGACGCTCGGGTTGTGAATGCGATCCGTGCAGGAGGCGCGTTCGCAACCCGCGCCGCTGCGTCTGCGCACGCGCGTGACGCAATTCGGCGCACATGCTCAAAGCGCGATTTAGCACTTCTGCGCATGCACAAGCACCGAAACCTGGAAGTAACCCGTTTCGGGTGCGCAACCCGAAATCGAGCAATCTGAAGTTGCCATAACCCGAGGTATGACTATAGATGCCTGCTGAAAACTTTTACTGTTTTGCTGGGAGTATCCAGACATACAGTACTACTGTACAGTGGTCCCTCGACTTACGAATTTAATCCGTTCCGAATGCACATAGGTCGAAAAATTCTTAGGTCGAAAAAGCGATTTCCCATAGGAATGCATTGGAAACGGATTAATTCGTGCCTGAGCCTAGGAAAATGACCCAGACACCCAGTTTTTTGTGCATTATCCACTGATAATGGCTCCTTTCCTCTCTCTCCCCACCTCCCTTTACTACGCACTCTCCTCTGAGGCAGCGAACGGGGTGCGTCTTCCGTGGGCTCCCGCCCGGCGCCTTCTCCGCCTTTCTCCGCTGGCGCAGCCCGCTCTGCTTTCGCAGAAGCAGCAACAGCCATCGCCGCCGCCGCCGCTGCCTTTCCTCCTCGCGCGCATGCGAGGGGTCTGCCGTGGGCTTCCGCCGGCCCAGCCCACTCTGCTTTCGCAGCATCCGTTCAGATGTCGAAAAATTCGTAGGCGTGCGGCCACTTTTTTATCCTTCGTAAGTCGAAAATTTCGGATGTCGAGTACTTCGTAAGTCAAGGGACCACTGTATTTGGTTATATCAGTCTTTAAACTCGCTTCAGGTGTTTTATTGTTTTTAACAGTTTTAAAATGTTGTAAGTATGTGTGGGGGGTGGGGTTATTCTTAACTGTATTTTTATCACCAAAGTACTTACTGCCCTGGGCTCCCTTAGGACGGAGGGCAGGATATGAATTAAATAAATAAATAAATAATGTAGCCAAGCAAGACCATATGCACTCTGCCTTCAATATGCAGATTGTAGGCGCTGGATCATGCCCAAAATTCCACTGGGCCAGGCTTCCCCAACATGGTGCCTTCCAGTTGTTTTAGACTGTCACTCTCATCAGCCCCATCTGGCATGACCAAGGGTCAGGAATTGTAATACCGGTAGGTAACATCTGGAGTGCACCAGGATAGGGAAGGCTGTTCTGGGCCAAGTAATGCCTGAAAATGCTTGCTCCTTAATATAACTGGGTAGCCTGGAACAAAACTGGAGAGCAAAAATGGTCCTGAGCCAGGCGCAGCAAGTGTTTTACACATGATGGAATCAGAGCAGATCTGCTCCAGACCAAGCAAGGGAGTAGCTAACTTGGCTGATTTGGGAAAGTAGCAAGAGCAAATTACATTAGCAGAGAACTATTCTTCCCAAAGGGAAGAAAAAAACCCAACACATACTATACAAGAGATCAGTTCACCCATGATTGCTATTTTTTAAGGGACAATTCTGGTGTCGTGTAATACTGCAGAAGAGTAATTATTATTTTTAAAAGGAATAATCCCTGTCCAATTTCCCTTTGGCCACCAGCATACACAGTTCACTTAGATACCATTTTTAAGGAGGGGAAGCATATGCTACACAAAATCCGTGTGGCCTTTAAGACAGCATGGCATTTTCCATTTTACTAGTTTATCACCATAGTTGCAAAGAGAATTTTTCAACAACAACCAAAAAAAATGGTACCTGGAATGGCAGCCAAAGTTTTCCAGGTTTTATTGTCCTTCTCTGCCCCTGCCTTTTCTAACATACCACCCAAAAAACAAAGCTAGGGACTCATAATGCTTAAAATTCCAAACACATCTTTAAACATTTTAACCAATGCTCATAGTCAATGTAAACTTACTGACACTGTCAAAAAGGCACAAGAGCAAAACTCTGGAGGTAACATTTGTGTTGGCTCTCTCTCTTTCCCATGGGAACCTCAATAATGAAAACTAAATCACATCTGGAAGCAACCTTGGATTCATACAATGTTAAAAATAGACGTTGCAAGCTAAAAATATGAACTTTTAGGACTATTTCTCAGGACAAGAGCTGCCTATTGCTTTAAAACACACATTCTTACTCCTTGCATTGTAAAATGTAAATCATAGTTTAATTCTCTTTTCATTTAGAGTGCTAAACATGAAGACAATTTTAAGATTAATCTGTGTTTAAAAAAAATTGCAAATTATGCACCACAAAGTCTTGCTCTACAGCTATGTCACAAACTATAACAGATGTGTTATACCTCTGTTTAAATATTTAGTCAGCAAACTAAAGGAATAAAAAGAAAAGGCCAGAGTGATTTCATCCTTTGCTTAAACCAGGGTGGTCTGCTGGTAACTTTTGGTACCAGTGGTGTTGCTGGGGGAACAAAAATGAAACCAGGTGCCATCAAATTCAAATTAAAGATTTTGTGTTCTTTTAAACAATCCTAAACCAAGTTTCCATAAACTCCTTAACTGATACTACTACAAAATTTGACTATTTTATAACAAGAAAGGAATGATAAGTTATCCTTAGACCATCAAATTCTAGCTACAACAAATTTAGATTGATTGGCACCTCTTTTTAAATAAGACTCTTACATTTAATATGCATCATATCCAACAAAACATAACTTGGAATTATGTTGTCTTTGAATAAGCACAGACATTACATGTGTACAGATTTTAAATAGACTTTATCCCAGTCTTATATTTTAACCAACTTCCAGTCCAAATAACCTTAACATTTCGGCAAAGTCAATCATTATATTAAGTTTCATAAAGAAAATGCAGGATGGAAGCTTTAGATATTCTTTTGACTATAGTTTTTTCTCCTTTGCAATTAAAAAATTGACAATTTTAGGGGGTAAATAAGTGTACTGCTTAAAAGCATAGTGTTTTGAATGTGGATGTTTGCTAGTCAAGTCTCTGCACTTTGCTTTCCCAAATAATCAGTTATTCTGACAGAAATACTTAAAATGCATAATGAAAACACTAGCTTTTGATCTATGTTTTCTATGATATTGACCACAGAAATCTCGGCACTCTATTTCCTAACAATGAAATGCCATATTGTTCAACTGAATTCATATAACAAGAGCACCTGGGCAATTGTGAATAAATGAAAGGTTATTAACAAAACACATATATAAAAGGTTACAGAGAGTAAATACACATAAACAGTAGCTGGGAGAGCAATCCTATAAACAAGAAGATGGCATAAAGCAAGCCAAGGTAAGCTGGCATAAAGTTACAGCAGATCCAAACCAAATTCAGCAGGATAGAGGGAAAACAAGCCTTTAAAAATAGTGTTATGCCAGGTGACATAATCAAGCTTAGCATCCAACCTCTCTGGTCCCCCATGCCACACCCCTTTTGCTGGCTGAGCAAGTTGTGCCAGCATATCATTGGCTGAGCCACAGTTAAGAGACTTAACACCAGCTGAGTCAGGAATCATCTGTCTAAACTGGAGATCAGCTGCATTCTAAGCTGCTCATCCTGGTGAATCTTGCCATAGGATTTCACAAGTCTATCACAGAACAGTCTACTCCAGAACAATAGGCAGCAGAGTCCTCAATTGTGAGTTGAAAGAGGGGCAAACAGCTGATTCACACATGTATATATGTGCATGCACGCCTGTCGTTTCTTAATGATCTTCAGAGAGGTTCCGTGTTCCATGTTGGACCCTTTCCATGAAAATAATAAAAGATCTTGTGCCACCTTAAAGACTAACACATTTATTAGAGCGTAAGTGTTTTGTGGACTCAAGCCCACTTTGTCAGATGAATGAAGTGAAACCTTGGCTGGCATGTATGTAAAGGAGAAACTTGTAAAGGTGCATGTATAATGCCAATGAGATGCAAAAGCTGAAGTCAGTGATTATTACAGCTGAAACTTATGTTAAATATCACATCTTTTATGGTATCAGATTAGCAATAATTTATTCAGCTGAGTAAGCTGCCATGTTGCACTGAGCGAAGTGTGCTTGAGTCCACAAATGCTTATGCCATTATAAATATTTTAGTCTTTAAGGTGCCACAATGGCTAAATGTTTCAGCCAGCAGGGATGATATAGAAGCTTTATCTGTAGTGTTTTGTTTGCAATGACTATTTCACAATTGCAAGTAACAATAGAATAGGGAGGCATGATAGGGAGGGGTCTCTACTGACTACTGAAGGAAGCAAAATGAACTGCATCTGTGCTCCAGAAATCAAGGAAAGCAACCCACCTTTCAGTCATCTTAAAGGCACGCCAATCACACCAGAAGAAGAAATTGAAATGCAAGTCAATGGGATTCCCTATCAGTACTGCAGGATGAGCAATGGAGTGTATGCTTTCTTCCTTTTCCAGTTGGCCTCCAACCCCCAGCCCAGTCAGATTTTCTGCACCGTCAGGAGTTCCCAAGATTACAGAATTTACATTTTACCTTGAAGGTGTAAGTAAGCAGGCAAGGACATCTGCTATAGCCTTACCAATCCATGAGATCAAAAAGTTACACCTTGGAAACGACCAAGCAGAAGAGCGCAATGTGACAGAAGATCCTGGTCACAAGCAGCTGTAGCCCATTTTGACCTTCATGTTGCAAAAGAGTTTTGTCTTGCACTTTGATCCATAGGGAGACTTAACTCTTTCTCATTACAAGCAATCATGCTCTGTAGCAGTTTTAAATTCTTTCAGCTTGTTCAGAGTTTTATTTATAACTTTTCTCTTGGGAAAAGGAAACTAGTGCATTACCATACAATAATAATTCACAATGAGCAGATTTGTTGAATACTTTAACCACAATGACTGTTCCATCAAATATATCTTCAACAAAGCTTAAAAGTTGTAGGTCCTGATCCAATGTGTATAGAAGACCAAAGCAGACATCTATCGACATCAATGGAGGTTGAATAAGCTCTTAACTATTGCTACAGTGCCTTTGAAATTAATATTCCCATCTCAAACAATTTCCTATTAAAACATCCTGAAAATAAATGAATAGAACCATGGAACTGCTCTTTTTTCAGATTAGCACTTGTAAGTATTTGAATTATGTAACAAAAATATACAGCATCACATGAAACTAACCAACATCATACTTCCTTTACAGTTATTTTAGTTAAGGTTTCAAGTTAACTCACTGGCGTGTAATTATGAAATTATTGTTCTGATCCTCTGCTTACTTTGAAAGTGATTAATCAAAGTCAGAGAAAGCCAACCATCAAGTCAAGTATGTTTCAAATTTCCTATTCAAGGATAAAACTAAAAAGATGAGCTAATTTTACTTTAATTAAATCCTCATTTAGATGTCTGAAATAAATGTTTTCTATTTAAGTTTCAATTAGACTCAAGCTGTAGTCCAAATTTCATATATTCTTTCCTTCTGCTACTTTATTACACATTCCCAATTAAGTTTTCCTACTTATGCACTCAACGACATAAAAGGTTTAAAATATTTTTCCTTGACTTTGTAACAATACAGAAACACATTTTGAAGTCCTGCAATAAGGTCTTTTTTTCTATTCTACTCACTACCTGTGGACATTTGCATGAAGTCTCCTCTAAAAGGAATTCAGTGGGAAATTCCTGCCCATAGTTTGTCATACCCTAGTTCAGCCTAGCATGCTCTTCCCCACTATGGACAGGAAATGGGGAGGGGAGCATAGTAGTGAATAGAACCCCAAACAAATCAAGAGTGACAGATTCACGAGAGAAAATGGTTGCTTGTAGGTAAGTCTGATTTGCTCAAAACAATCTTCCTTGAAGGTGTTACAGTTTATACATCATATAATACTCTAGAGAAAGTCTGCACTTTAGAGAATGGGATTCTTTCATCCTTTTTCCAATGTCATTTGTTAAAAGAAAAAAACATTCTGCGTGGAATCTGGGGGAAAGACCATGGGTGAAAAAACCATAATCTCATGTTAAACAATTTCTGCAGAACTGTAGAAAAAGAAATGTTGGAACATTAATATGGGGAATGTTCACTATACTTACTAGACTACAAGCACAAACTGTCTGTATTGGCCCACTGGGCTGGTTGTATTAAGCCAGGGGTAGGCAACCTAAGGCCTGGGGGCCAGATGCTGCCCAATCGCCTTCTCAATCCGGCCCGCAGACGGTCCGGAAATCAGCATGTTTTTACATGAGTAGAATATGTGCTTTTATTTAAAATGCATCTTTGGGTTATATGTGGGGCATAGGAATTCATTCACCCCCCCCCCCAAAAAAAAATATATATATATATATATATATAGTCTGGCCCACCACATGGTCTGAGGGACGGTGGACCGACCCATGGCTGAAAAAGGTTGCTGACCCCTGTATTAAGCCATAGATAAAAACAGAGATTTAATGTGAATGAAAAGTTCTCGCTCTGCTATTCTCCCACTTCTGCTGCTGCTGCACTTCCAGGAAACAAGCCAGCGTCTGGCTTGCTGTGATGTTCAAACACAGACTTGTGATTTGTTTCTCTCCAAACAAACCATGAACAGCAAGCCAAGAGCAAACCTTGGTTTCTGCTCATAATTTGTTGGGGTTTATTTTTCAGTGCCATGGCAAGCTGTCTACTTACATATATCAGGCACCTACACTTTGATTTTTAAAGGAAAAGAATTCCAAACAGGTGCTTTTTCTGTTCTTTTTGTCACCTACTGAAGGCCTTTATCTTGCATCCAGCTTCGGGGGGGGTTTCGGGGGGTGAGATATTTATTTAATAGAATAGAATAGAATAGAATAGAATAGAATAGAATAGAATAGAATAGAACAGAATAGAATGTTGAATTTTGTAACACGGTAGTAACTGTTCCTAATCAATTCAGCAACACTTACATCTCACACCAGCTCATGGGCACCACTTAACAGTAAGTCCAAGGTTGCTGCTCCTCTGGTCAGTTCCATGCCCAGCTCTTCGTGGGCACAGTCATTTAGAGTTTCCAGACATGTTACCTCTTTGTCACAATTGGAAGATATACCCAACCAGCCTATGTGAGGGTAACTGAAGGCACTCCTAACTAAGAAACTTTCTCCTTTGGATGCCTGCTTTATTTTGTTCTTCATCTCAAGAAGACCCTGGATGTTTTGGCCAGAGGGGCAATAGTGTATCACCAATACAAAATTACTTTTGGGACCTGGTATTGACACTAACAGTGTTTCCATGGAGGAGTATGCCCTGTTTGGGATTTCTAGCTACTTGGGCTGATGCACTCTATAATGTAGAGTTGTACACCACCTCCAGAGTACACTCTTCTCTATATTTCCTATAGAGTTTGCATCCAGAGATAACTGTGTACAACTTAATTTCTCCATTCCACCAGGTTTCCATTATGCTCAGTATATATCTGCACTCCAGCTTACCCATCTTGGTATGAAAGCTTCTAGTGTTAGTATATCAACAGCCTCTAATCAACGGAATGTGGCCTTGACAGAAGAACATTTGTCCACCCTTGTTTTAAGCAATCATGTAACAGACATGATCCAAAACCACCTTGGGGATGTTGGAAGTATATTTAGTTGCCAGGTGCTGTCTTGCTTGTTGAAAAAAGGAAAGGGTAACATTCAATAGCTAATAATGTTCAAAGTAAAATAAAAAAATAAAAAAGTTAACTTTTCAGTTTATACAGACACTGATCCCCAGCAGAATGCACAAATCTAGACTAAGGCTATATGGCAATATAAACAGCATCAAGAGTTCTGTGGCAAAAGGCAGCTGCTTGTAAGATACATTGGAAAGAAACTGATCACAAGCAGATTAGTCCATGGTGGCAGTGACACAAGCTAAGCAGGAGGTATGGATAATCTGGGTAAGTGCCATGGAAAAATAAATATCATGATTGGACTTAAGGCAAATGGAAACATTTCAAATTGGCTTCCTACGGTATTTTGTGGAACATATGATGTCCACATGTCCATTACCAACAACTTCAGCATAGAAAACAATAAAGGCAAATGCTGGATATGTTTTCAAGATCTTACATTACTAGCCTCTCCCAAGACAAAACAGCATAAATTAGAGGGGGGGCAAATTTGCAATGCTAGATTGCTTATACAAAAGGTTGGCAATGTTTTCTTGGAGTACCACCAGGGCTGAAGCCTTCTTGGAAAGCTTATGTGGGTGTATTCTAAAGGATAAAGGAAGGAAAAGGAAAGTAAGCCCAGGGTTAGGTTCCAGCTGGGCTTCAGAGGCCTCCACGGTGTTCCTCACTTTCCAAAAGATTTGCTGGGTGACACTAGGTAAAGCACAAATGCCATTCTCTAGACCAGTGTTTCTCAACCCTGTGCCTCCAGATGTTTTTGGCCTACAACTCCCATCATCCCTGACCACTGGTCTTGCTAGCGAGGGATGATGGGAGTTGTAGGCCAAAAACATCTGGAGGCACAGGGTTGAGAAACACTGCTCTAGACAATATATGTGAAGTATCTACTTCAGAGTGTAAGATATACAGAAATAATTATCTTGGGACTATATACATAGAACCACCAAGGCTTCAAAAGAGGATTTGGAGATCATGTTTTATATTTTTCTTGCAAATTTGTCTATCATATCTAATCCCCCAAACCATAAAAAGCAAGTACTCATCATGAAAAGGCATAAACTATATTGTAAGAAAAGTGAGAGCTAAGCAAATACTAAGGAAGCAGTTCTGGGTATAGAAACATAGAACCGGCTGAAGCACAGAACAAGAGTAGGAAGGGGGTTCAATTTTAAAAGCAAAATGTGGGTAAATTGGGGAAATTGCAGTCTGGTGATGTCAAGCTGTATGTTTGGTCATACTAAACCATGGTGATGAACCTGTGAGGCTCTCCAGATGCTGTTGAACTCCCAAACATCATGGCCAATTGACAAGGACGATGTAAACCATAGTCCAACCATATCTGGAAGGCCGCAGGTTCCCTACCCCTGTACAAGAGATGCTGGTTTTTGGTGGCAGGCCACCACATAGAGTTGCCACAATACTGGAACAGAAACATTTATACAATGTCCCCATTATAGCCATCTTTCATATTTCAATCTGCTTCACCATTACTTCAACTCTGATATATGAACAGGAACTCTGAAGCACTTCCACTAGAGATTGCAATCTACTTCTTACACCAAGTAAATATTTTCCCCTTTGAGACTTCCTGCCACAAAAAGTTGATACTTAAAAGGTTTTAAACATCTAAAAAGAACATTCACTGATGCCAACGAAGCAGGTGGCCCTTACATCTGACATTCCTAAAACTACTAGTAACATTAGATCAAGTGTGGAAAGTAGCCCCAGGCATACTGCACAGATTTTAAAATATAGTAAATAGCCTACTGCATTGGCTGATTGTCACCACCTTTCCAACCGCAGCAAGAACGGGTTGGTTTTTGACAAAGATCTGATATATATTCCCAAATACTGAGCCCTAAAGTACTTTTATTGCCATCTTTCAACCTGAAATCCTTTCCTTACCTTCACACTCTCACAAGATTTAGTACAACTCCTTGAGTAGCTAGTGTGTGGTTAGGGAGAGGAAGCTATGCTTGTTTGCTTGGAATCTGCCATTTCCGCCCCTGCCAAAACACTTGTTTAAAAAGTCATGTAATATCTCTATTAGATTGTAAATGCAATTGACAAGGAAATGGCCTACTGGCAATGCATTACCTTTGTGGCAGTGCCAACCAGCCTACAGCAAAATAGCATAAGGAATAACTTCAGCATGCATTCCCAAGTAACAAAACAGTGTTTTACATAAATACCACAGAATCTAAGCAATATCCAGAAAAAGCAATGAAAATTTGCCCGAGCTTTCATGCTTGCCTATATCAATTGAATGTCTTAACGAAAACAAAATAGAAAAGCATCTACATATGTCCAGGGATCTTGTGAAGTTGGATCATATAACACTGGGAAAACTATCACAACTGAAATCTGTGTATTTCTTCTCAACCACTGTAACAACTCTCTAATAAAAATTAAGAAGAACTGTAGGGTATCAAATATACAAAAGAGTATTAACTGCTTACAAGCCCTTAAAAACCAGAACACAAATTATTAACAAGAACATGTGCACCATGTAAGCCAGAATTGTTATTTTTAAAATGAATTTGCCCTTTTGATTTAATACGACTGATTACAAGGATTACAAATATTCACATTCTGTCAAGTTAAAACACTAACCCTTAGTTTAAAAGCAGCTATTATGCTTAGAAAATATTCTCCGATAATTTAAGCTCTTACCTTTCATTACCAAGTACAACTACAAGCAATTATGTCAAAGCTATCCCAGATGTAATGAGGATGATATCATTAAATTTTAAGAAGCCATTGTAGTCATCACTAATCATTATGTCTCCAAGAATAAGGGCACATATTTCTTTAAGATTCAAAAAATCATTTAAAAAAATGTTTCCTTTTCACCCCAAACATAAGACCAAAATAGCTTCATTATATAAGAAAAATCAGCTGCTTCTGTAAGATAATTAATAGTTCAAGTTCCAAAGTCAGTTAACCCACTACAAAACACACACCATTACCCTTTAACAAGACGCATGAGTGATGGAATAGCCTTTTTCACAGCTGATCCCTTGACAAGCCGGAATGATCAAGGATATCACCAAAAAGCCAGAAATACAGATTGCCTATGCATTTTTAGTGCCATCAAAAGTAGCAGCTGCACTGCCTTTTTCACATTTCATGCACACATAAATAATAACAACAGACAATAAATAAAGGTTTACAATTAATTATATCATGCATAGTATGTCCAAAGTTACAGCTTTGTTTGTTTCCTATTGGAACAGAAGAGGTGACATCACATAGATATAAGACCCATCACTTTAAAAAAAAAAGCAAAGCATGTAGCCACTAAAATATGAAATATGAAAACATTAAACTATTTAGTTCTTGTTCTAAACTCATTATGTTTTTGGACTCTAGCTCCCCTTATAGCACCATCCAGCATGGTCAATGGCCAGGAATAATGGGAGTTCTAATCCAACAACATCTGGAGAGAAACAGATTCTCCACCCCTGTGCAAAAGTAATTAAATCCTAAAATGCCAAAAACAGCAGAATCATTAGATAAGCAAACATCAAAATATTCTTGGTGACAGTAGCTGTGTTTTGGGGGGAAATCAAAGCAGCAGGTGTAATTAAATTTAAGATTTTAAACTATGTCATTAACAGCAATAGTTGCCTATTAAGAAGTAAATGATCACTTTTGGACTATATTAAATGCTGTGTAGCATAACTTATTTTAGTGCCTTCTACCACTGTAAAATTTACACTTTACTCATAGCAGTTTAGTTTTAAATCTCAGATCAAAGTAGCAACTGGACATTCAGCTGTAGTTCCAATCACCTCAAGATGACCAATGTAAACACTTGTTCCACTTTTCCAATGAGCAACATTATACAGAGTGTAATTAATAACAAAGTCACTGTGTATGATTCTTACCCGCATTGGGTGTATATCAGCATACGGAGGCTTTCCTTCTGCCATTTCTATTGAGGTAATGCCAAGGGACCAGATGTCTGCCACACAATTATAACCAATCTCTTGTATTACCTCTGGAGCCATCCAAAATGGAGTACCTATGACGGTGTTGCGTTTTGCCATTGTATCCTGCAATGACATTATTAAGAAGCTTAACATCACTCAAAGTATTTTCATCTCTCTCCCATTATAATATCACAGTTGAGTTACATGGGATCTGTGCAATTGAACTTAATACCAATGGCTCAAGAAAGCTCCTAAAAGGCATATTTCCAAGAAAAACAGCCTTATTTTAGATAGGTACAAAAGAGTCTAATACTATGTTCTGGAGGTCATGTTTGTGCCTTCAATAATTAAACAATATTTGAAGCCACAAACACATGCATTGAGTTTTTTCACACATTACACATGTTTATGTGTGTGTGTGTGTGTATATATATATATATATATATATATATATACCCCCGCTGTGTGTAATTGCAATATGTGCTTACAGAAAATGTGCATCTAAGCACAAAAAAATTACAGTCATATGCACCAGGGCATTGGGACTGGCCACAGCTCTCTACCATACATACGCAAATACATCTGCCACCATATAATTTGTGAGACACCCTAAATATCTGATCCCACATTCAACTTCAACAGTCCATAATCCAGTGTATTTTTCAGTACATGGTCTACTTGCAACTTGGATAGAGAAAGTATTGTCAGAAGTTAGGCCTCCATCGCTAAAGGCAAACCACCGAACTATTTTGTTCACATTACTTTCCCAGCCAAGTGACACATGCTGAACTGGTTCTGTGAATGGTTCAACACATGCTCTGAGCATAACAAAAAGTCTGGGCTCAACCCAATGTTCAAAAGCTCTGCAGGACACTGTTTGGACAAGATTCATAAGGCACACACAAGAAAAGCTGACTTCAGTAAGCAAAGACTTCCAAATTAACTGCACCTTTCAAATGGGAAAAAGCTCCATCTCTCCCTACAACAGACTGTAGGAAGTACAGTGGAAACTTCCTTATAGTGTGGGCTGTAAAATCTTTTCTCATTTATAAAATATGACTCTACCCATACACTTTATACTTACAGTTAACTGTCCAGCCACTCCAAAGTCAGCTAATTTAGCATGCCCTTCGGTGTTTAAGAGAATGTTTCCAGCCTTTATATCTCTATGTATTTTTCTCATGAAATGCAAATATTCAAGTCCTTTAAGCGTAGATTTAAGAATGGTTGCAATTTCATCTTCTGTAAGCTATGGAGAAACATAAATAACATTTTTTTCTTCTGTGTGTACACACACTGATTACACACTTACGTAAACAATTTGAAAGACTGAGAAACTATAACACAAAATTATGCAAACTGCCTTATAATTATTATTTATATGGCATGCATAAGGTTATGCAAAATGTTTTACAAATACAGAAAGCAAGACCCCCAATCAAGGTCCCACTCCTGCAATCCAATCCACATGGCTTGACCTCCTTGAACATGAATTAGATCCCACAAAAATCAACAAGCATCAAACAGGAGCAGAGGTCCCACCAAAAAAAGACTGTGGACAGAGGACCTAAACAAACAGGACATGAAAAGTGAGTGTAAGAGTTTGTAATGTACTCAAAGCCTGGCTTGTGTTTTATTTTGTTATAGATACAATTCTCCCTGTCTTCCCAATGTATCAAAACAGGATTGTATTACAAACTTTTCTGACAATATGCCCTTTGGGTTGTGTATTTACTGACTGCAGTAGAGTTTGAATTGCTGGTTCTGATCTTTAAGGTCCTTTACTGCTTAGGGCTGGGGCACCTGAAGGATCAGCTTTCTCTATATACCTGCCTAAACTTTAGGATCTACTTAAGGTAGCTACTAAGAACCTTGAACACATTCGGCGCTAAACAAGTAATTTTTTATTCCCACCCACCCCAAAAATGTTAATATATTGCTGCTTTAAAATAAGTTTTATATGGCCCATGTTTTTATGCATTTCTGCTGTGTTTTGTTGGTTTCTTGTACATAGCTTTAATATTTTTATCTCTGTTGTAAACTGCCCTGAGAATATGGTTACAGGGCAGCAAACGAATAGATAAAACAGTGCCCAAATACTACCGCAAATCCATGTGCGTCATTAAAACACAAGTAATGCCATTTTCATCAGTCTAGATTGTTGAACTACTCCATCTCTGATTACAGAATTCATGGTCTAACTATGACGGCCCACATTTTCAGGACATCTTCCTTCAGCCTTAGGATGCTTCCACCAGAAGTCAGACTGTGAAAATCAAAGTAAATGCTATGCTGCTGGGATTCTGACTAGCACATCGCCTCCAAGACACAGGAGCACAGGATTGAGCTCACAACCACACTGATTCTGGTGGCTGCACTTAGGAAACACTAGTCTGTGAGGACATATCCATGGACAGCTATATAGAAGAAATATGACTGGAAATGTGAGAAGAGGCTCAGTCCTTCCTAGTCATATGTATGCTGCAAGGCCAGTCTGACCTCTAAGCTCCAATTCCTTGTGATGGATATAATATATGTGCTTCTAAATATGAAATCATAAACCAGCCAGTCCATTTTCTCTCTTTCTTCCCACAACACTCAAGTATGTCTCAAGTGGACTCTCCATCCTTATAGGTTTTTAAACAGAGGTTTGGGAGGGGCATCTATCATGGATGCTTTAGTTGAGATTCCTGCATTGCACGGGGTTGGACTAGATGACCCTCAGAGTCCCTTCCAACTCTATGATTCTATGAAATTCTTGACTAAACTAAAATTGTTGGCACTGAATTTACTTCTACTAGATATTTTCGAATGGTTTCATTATTTCCTTCATGGACAATTAGCAATAAGAAAGAAAGGAGGACAAACTGATTTTGTATTTTACCATATCAAATAAATTTAAAGAGAATAAAGAGAGGAGAAAAGGTAAAACTATCATTCTGAACCAGATACAGGTCTGGTTTATGTGTAACAATAAGCCATTGTTTTAAATAAACCATGGTTTAATGGTAGATAGCAGATCCTGACAGAGGAACCCAGGTTCATGGTTTGTTTTTCTCCAAACTATGATTGGAAGTCAAGAACAAGCACTGACATCCAAATGCAATGTGTGTGTTTTTCCACTGAAGTTCACATTTAAAAACAAAGCTCTAAGAGCCAAATAGCCTATGAATTACAGTCAAGAATCTGTTCATTGAAAGTTTATTATCTTTAAACTTTTAAACTATCGGCCTGGCAAGAAATATAAATGTTAATGTTAATAATGGACATCATCTTATAAATACAACTGAATTTGCACCCTCATCCTAGCAGCCAATTCTTGCAGCTCCTCGCCAGCAAAGGGTTTCCTCTCTTGCCAGTCTGCCCCTTCCATGACCCTCCTGAGTCAGGATCACAACCACTGACTGAGCATCAGCTTCTCAGACTCAAATTCCTACTTTATGCATCCCAGTTCATGTTCCTACCAGCCCACAAATATGGTTTTTTACTTTAATGTCCTCTACAGCTTGAACACCACATAAAAGAGAGAGAATATCTTCTTCCTTATAAACAGCCATGAAGATTGGTTGATGCAGGCCTGCTTCACATTCCAGCAACCCAAGAGACTCAGCCTTACTCCTCTGACATGTTGGTATATACTAGTAATATGATTTGCCAAGGTTAAGTCTGTGGTTCTCTGAAAAAACAGTGGATAAATCATATTTCCCTTTCATAAAATTCTTACATTTTTATTAGACATGGTCTGAAAAGATTATTAGACTCTGCCAAGGCATGTTATTGTAGTAGTAGTAGTAGTAGTAATAATAATAATAATAATAATAATAATAATAATAATAATAATAATAATTTATTTATACCCCGCCCATCTGGCTGGGTTTCCCCAGCCACTCTGGGCAGCTTCCAACAGAACATTAAAATGCAATAATCTATTAAACATTAAAAGCCTCCCTAAACAGCAGCAGGAGAATCACTATCACTAACAACTAATATAAAAGTAAACAGGGAAAGAATGGGGCTCTTATGAACATCCTCCTCAAGTAAATAAATCTTTGTTGGGAACACTTTTTTAATTCATGCAAACAACTGCAAAGGTAATAATATTTTATAAAAAAATAATTAAACACTTACCGTTTTATTACGTAATCTAATTATGTCCGAGACAGAACCAGCTCCACAGTACTCCATAACAATCCACAGGTCTGTGTTCTTAAAATAGCTGCCATAGTACTTGACAACATAAGGGCTGAACACAAAAACATGGGTTATCAACATACAGATGTGAACCTTCAAGAATATTAAGAAGCAGTAGTGTCCAGGATAAATTTTGCTAGAATCAGAGCTTGGTATCATTTTTCCAAGCAGCTGCCTGAGGTTTATGATAGGATTTTATCAAAACTTCAGCAATATAGAAAACAGAACTAAAGATGTTGGTGCACGTGCTAATAATTAATAGTGCAGAATAGATAACCACTCGCCATTTTTGTATATGAATGAAAAAGTCACACACACAGGCCCAGTGGCAAAATTAGGCCTCCTAGGCCTCTCTATAAGCATTTCTCTAGGCCTCAGGATTTTCTTCAGAGGCCACATACCTCACCAGCCTCCTTCAGTATTTCTGCCTGGCCAGAATGAATCCTTGAATTCTGATAATGTTGCCTACTTGCCTGCCTGCCTGCCTAGATGACAGACAGAGTGTCATGTGACTGTTGAAACTAGCCTATGGTAGAAGCAGTGCTTTTTTTCTTTAAAAATGTTTAGGGGTACTCTCATTTTGACTCAAGAAAATCACCATTTTATAATTCAAATCAGGAAAAATAAATACAGTAAATGGACAAAAGTACAAAGATTCAATAAATGTTTAGGGGTATGCGTACACCTGCGTACCCCCAGAAAAAAGCACTGGGTAGAAGGTACAAATCATATTCATTGCTCTACCCACTTTCCTCCCCAGCTCCATCCTCCAAGGCCCCCGGAAGGGAATGTGGCCCTCAAGCTGAAAAATGTTCCCGACCCATGTCACATACCAAACTAGAGGAGAAGACAAAGATTCCTAATTATCATCTCTAGTGATTGTCCCCAGTGCACTCAGATTAGAAGGTAATTTAATAGACTCAAAGGCCAAACAATATTAATCTGGGACATTCAAGTATAATAACCTTCTGGCAAGTGATAAAAAAAGACAAAGGGTGGAATCCAATATGTGTTCCGTAAGCTAATGCTCCAGGGGAGGCATCCACTAACTGAAAAGTCACGAAAAGGGAGGCATTTTTTTCTGGTTTCCCCAGCAAATCCCAGAAAAATCTGTTCTGGTTGGTCCCCCCAACCCTTCATAACAAATTTTCAGGGACAATGGAGGCTACAAGGGGAGGGAGAAATCAGCAAAAATCACCTCCCAAGCCTCTTCCATCAATGGCCAACTTCACTGGGTCAAAAGCCCTTGAGCTCACAAAACACCAATGGTTACATAGAAGCCAATATGTTCCTGCCCCCAATCTAAAAATCTACATATTACTGCTCATGCTTGCCAGCCAAATTGTTGGTTAAAAGCATGAGCATGGATAATGGCAACCATTTGCTTGGTGCTACATATTCATTCCCAGGGGAACTTCATATGTGACCCCTCTTTTTTATTCATACTCCCAAGCAGCAAGCGAGCCATTTACAGAAACCTGCTACTGCACTATATTAAATGTCTCCTGATTAAGGTAACTGTATCCAAAAAGCCCCATAAAATATGTATTTGAACATACAAGACAATATTACAATCTATTCATAGGGAAATTATCTCCATTAATTAGGAATTTTAAATACATAGTTCCACCACGCTGCATTAGTCTCTTTGCAGACTTCCTTTTCTCCCTAGGTCAAGGAGCTCTCGTTGCCTCTAGATTTTAGTGCTTAACTTTTATCTCTCACCACTACTGAGTTAAGCACAACTACTACTACTGACATATCAGTGTCAACAGGACATCTCCATCCAAATCCGACCCGGAGATCTACCAAACTCTGAATAAATACATCATAAAATCCCATTTCATCCTTATCAGCGATATATGGCAGACTTTAAACCTTGCCCCTTACAACTGTGCTATTCCTAGGATACAATATTTTGGGACAATCTCCATAACAAATTCTGAAGACCTTACACTAAAGATTAACAAACTGCAATAAAAACAAATGATAAAAGCTTGCCGAAGTATATATGATATTTAAATATTTAGAGCTGAGCAACATTCTTGCAATCTTCTAATTCAGGTCAGTTAGTCTTACTTTAACTACTGTGTGTTTTGGGGCATTTGCAATTTGTCCATAAAGATCTTCACTGATATAAAAGCAAGCCTCTAAAGAAAGGGAGGTATTCTCCACACAAATATTTTACAAGGGAGTGATTCACAAATATTTTACTAAGGGCACACCCTTATCTACCTATCACTGCCAACCTTCTGCATGGATGGAAACCCCACTTAATCCCTCTTACTGCCTCATCTGAAGAACCAAGGCTCTCATCACCAGTGAATAACTGCAGTATAGTTTAAAGGAGTTCCAGCATCTTGATGCTTAGGCTCCTCTGCCTTGCCCTTGCTAGCTAAATAGAATCCCCAAAGCAGCTGAAGAAAAATTCAAACACAGGAGCCTACCAAGATATGACCTGCTCTCAATCCATGAGATAGGGCAGACTATAAACATTTATTTGAAGAAGGATATCCCCTCTGCTCAAACTGCTCAAGCAGACATATTTCCAGCTTCTTAGTCCAAGTAAATCTATTCAATGCCATCTCAAAAACAGAGACACCCAAGCACCACTACTAAGGAAGACCACAAATGAGGCATAGTGGATGAATGGAAAGGGAGATTGGGATTTTTTGTTGACCACCCTACATGCAAGTTTCCTAGACAGCATTTATGTATTCCTACATCACCATATTTGCTGTGCTAAACAGCATTCTTCAAGGAAGGTAAAGGTAAAGGGACCCCTGACCATTAGGTCCAGTCGTGTCCGACTCTGGGGTTGCGGCGCTCATCTCGCTTTATTGGCCGAGATCATTCCAGGTCATGTGACCAGCATGACAAAGCCGCTTCTGGCGAACCAGAGCAGCGCATGGAAACGCCGTTTACCTTCCCGCCAGACCGGTTCCTATTTATCTACTTGCACTTTGATGTGCTTTCGAACTGCTAGGTTGGCAGGAGCAGGGACCGAGCAACGGGAGCTCACCCCGTCGCAGGGATTCGAACCGCCGACCTTCTGATCAGCAAGCCCTAGGCTCTGTGGTTTAACCCACAGCGCCACCTGGGTCCCTATTCTTCAAGGAAACCTTTCTTTAAATAAAAACAAATTGGTCCACTACTCGTTTCATTCCAATATTTACCTTGCATCTAACCTGAACTGCAACTACCTGATGTCAATTCTGAGATGAACTATGGAATTCATTGTTTTTGTATATTAGACAGAGATCCTCTGTGTTCAGCCTTAGAAGTCAGCTTAAAACATTTTTGTTTACACAATATTACCCTACCATGCAACCTTGTTCTATGTTCTTTTGATCTTTGCACTTTTGTGCGTATAGCCTTTGAGAATATTTTTCCTTCATTCAGCAATACAGTAATTTATGCATAAATAAATAATGAACATGAAACATGATCAAGCTTTGTCAGGGCACCAGAGTCAGTACCAAGGCATATAAATACTTCAAAGAAAGAAGAAAGGGTGCATCAGTCCTCTTCCACTCACCCAACTGCATTAGCCAGTAGGTAGGAAAGGAGTGTAGCAAGATTAAAAACCCAATAAAACATCCACATTTCTCATAACTGAACTGCAAAGATTTTAAAGGAGACTTTGAACTTCAGCTTGAAATTCTCAACAGATTCAAACTTACACCATCAAATATTTTAGGCATTAAAAAAAAAAGACAGAAGAGCTCTCACAATAAGTATATACTTCATACCTGTCACACTGTTGCATTATAGAAATTTCCTTAATAATTTCCTGCAGATCTGATTCAACAGGGACTTGCTTAATTGCCACTACTTGCCCAGATTCTTTATGAATGGCTTTAAATACACTCCCATAAGACCTAGAAAAGAAAATAGTTTCCAACTAATTTAAGCTCTGAATAACAAAATTGTAGATCATTCAAACCAACCTATAAATAGTTAATGCAAAAGCCACGTTTGTTCATTGTAGAGGCTTCATTTTCATATGCCTCTAAAACAGGATGCCCTGGCTTTAAATGTTTGTTTGTTTGTTTGTTTTCTTTACTGCCTTTTATCTGAGGATCACAGGGTGGCTTACAATATAAAAACACAAAAATGCACAGCATAGTAACAAACAAAAGCAATAAACCCCCCCCACACACACACACAGTTTAAGAGGCCCTAGATTGTTTAATTAGCCAAAGGCCTGGAAGAAGAAGCATGTTTTCGCCTGGCGCCTTAAGTGCCAGGTGAGCCTCCCTAGGGAGAGGATTCCACAAGTGGGGAGCAACCACAGAAATATGCAATAGAAGTAATGAATAGAAAGATCTCAATAGTATTCCCTGATTTTAGGAAGTATGTCATTTTCTTGGGTGGAACTGACACCCACATAGCAAATTGCTGCCAGTGAAACAGGCCTCAGTCAATGCTTTTTCAGTAGAGCAGGAATAGGCAAACTCTGCCCTCCAGATGTTTCGGGACTACAACTCCCATCATCCCTAACAGGACCAGTGGTCAGGGATGATGGGAACTGTAGTCTCAAAACATCTGGAGGGCAGAGTTTGCCTATGCCTGCAGTAGAGTGTGAGCATTAACATATTCCCTTGCTCTGTGAGAAATGCTAGTTAACCTGGAATTGGTCTTGTTGTATTTTCAAAGAGAAAGGAGGATAGAGACGTCACATAGTGACAGCTTCAGCTGTGACAGCAACAGAAGTTGACTTAAGGGGCAAAACACCTGTTTAGAAGCATGCAAAGGAAAAGAGTTGTGGAGATGGAGGAAGAAGAAATGCAATCTGGAACATAAGCATGGCTAACAGGAGAAAAGATAATTAGCCCCTTCTCCACTCAAAATCACCAAATCATGTTTTCATTTTAGTTTTTATTTTTAAATGCCTATCAGAGCATTGTTACACTCACATGGGTAATATGGAGCTTTCCCACAGCTCCAAAATATTTCTTGGCTGTGGGCACTAGTCCAAAGAAAGAAGCTTTTCCAGCTCTAGGTCAGTTGTACTATTCTTGTCTGTGTTTGTGCGATATTTTGTTTAGAGTCTTCCCAACCATCCCACCTCTCTGCAGCACATAAAGTAATACATACCCTTCACCGAGCTTCTCCAATACATCAAATACTTCTTCAGGCTGTTTAGTCAAGCTGTCTTCGCTTAGCTTTTTCAGTTTGCTATCAAAAATAATTTAAATAAACAAAAATTAGTGATTTGCTATTTCTTATTGTAGATTCATTGGGTCGTATTCAACAAAACACTGTGCAAATGTACAAGGATATTTCCTTGTGCAACAGAACATTTTCTCCTTCTCCTCCCCTGCCCACCCCCCTAGATCCATGGTTCCCAACATGGGGCACACAGGAATGTGTGGGTGGGTTGGGGGAGTGTATGGGCTAGTGAGATGTTGGAACTTGCTTGCAATGCTGCTTAATGATTAGATTCCTAGTGTTTAATTCTAAGTTCTTATCAGCACACCAATGCACACCAGCCTCATGAGACTTTCATGTATGACATGTGCTCCTGCTGATGACTAGACAACAGTTAAGAACCACGATATCCACCACAGAAAGGCATTATACTGAGCCTGTCTAACCTCATACCCAGAAGTTCTAGAACCTCCTCTGCTCTTCAGTTCTTACAAAAGATTCATGTTCTGGACAAGAATCTCAATATTTTCTCCAGCCCTGTTCTGTGAGTTTCTTAATGTAGTTGGAGAAATAGAAAGTTTTATTGCTGGCAGCAACAGGTCCAGAGGAGTATTCTCCCAAAGTCTGGACCCAGGGCAACAGTGCTCTGAGTTTATATACCTTTTCCAAGTAGCATTAAGCATTACATATTCATATACTGCAGCAAAATTAAACCAATAAGCATGGGTATAGCCCTTCCTTTGTCCTTATTAAGATTACGGTACTTCTTCTTTTCCTTCCAAAAGCTTGGTATTCCAGTTACATTTACCATATTAGGCATTTCCTAAATTACTGCAATATCAGCAAGCAGAGCAAAAAAACCCTTCTTATCAGACATTCTATGTGGAAAGCACCCAACTTAATATCCTGTTTGCAAAACATCATGTTATCATGACCGTCTGGTATCTGTGATGGATGTCTCCCTTTACAAACTGCAAACACAGCTAAATGCATACACTGTTAATTCAGCTTCTGAAATTCAGTAAAGTTACAGCTTTCTGGTTTCTTAAGCAAGGCACACTTATTAAGCATAGAATCACTTTCTGAAATAAGGCACTAGAATTTGAGATACAGGTAGAATACAGGTAGAATAATATGCTTTCTCCAGGTGGCCTTGCCACAATACTTCCAGTCCCAGAAAAGTTGAGAGTCTATTTTGTAAAATGATTAAACTGAACACTTGAAGCAGCTGCCAGATGTGTCTTAGTTGCCACCAGAAATTCAAATTTAAACGTTTGGAGTGGGGAGACCCTCCCAATCTAAGATGAGGAAATTGTAGTCTGCTTTCGTGCTTCATAAGAGGGGGGGAAATGACAACAAAAAAACGAGTACAATAATAGTAACAGAGCTACAGAGTTGCACCACAATTTTGTTTACCAATGACCAGAAACTAGCTAGCTCTAAACTTGTATATCCAGTTAATCTTTTATGTTGGTTTTAAAATGAGAACTAGGGTTTTCAAGTGTTAAGGAGTTGAATGAGGGCCAAACATGCAAAGAGGAACTGTACAGTAGAAGCCTTGGTTTGAGGAGGCAGCAGTGGGGGAAGAAACATCTGTCCAAGGAAAAAGCAAAGACAGAAGAACAGTCATCCCACTGATATCATTTCCCTTTCATGCACATGCACACCACTAAGTCACCAACACAGATATTTGCCTTCTGTATTGCAAGTTCCCTAATGAAATCAGGAAGCTAAGTTGATCAAAAACAAAGTTAATTGAAGAAATCAACCAATGAAAGTTTTGCCTGAAATCCCCTTGCAAGTTGTACAAGATGTATGAACATTCAGAAAAAGTACAAAGAGCTGAGATGCTTCTTCTATGATACTACCCAGTCCTGCCCACATAACAATGCAATCTTATCACAACATGGTGCTTTGATTTTTAAAAAGGAAAAGGATGGCAGATTATTGCCAGTGTGTTACCATTCCAAGCTGGCTACTGGCCAACCAAGCTGCAATTGTCCCTTGATGCTCAAGGATTTCTACCCTAATATATAGCAATGTTTGTTTTCCCAGGCTGCAAGAGTGTGTGCTCTACTAATACAAAAGTCCATGGAACAGCACCAGAACATTTTATCCAACTACTCACAGTTTTTGCATCCAAACCTTTAAATTTAACATTTACTTTGCTGTTTTATTTAAGAAACACTACCGGTATTTCCATTCATTCACATGTGTGATATGAAGTAATGGACAAAAAAATTAAAATAATTCATGCGAGCCTGTGTGGTCTAGAGGACATCAGATCAGGGCCACTTCACAATTAAGTTGGTGATAAATGGAGCTCTTTACCAAAGTGCATGCTTTGCATGCATCAAGTCAATCCCTGCCATTTCCAGAAGGTGATGGAAGGGAACTCTCTCCCAGACTCTGAAGAGTCACTACCATGCATAGTACAAGGGCTATGCGGACAAATAAACTGGACCTCATATAAGGCAGCTTCCTAAAAACCATGGTTGTCCTCAGTTTTATACCTATTTGGGGGCTGCAAAAACCAATCACAGCTCTTTAATTAGTATGCCATATAACACATTTCACAACAAACCTTTGCTACATTCACATATTAATATTCTATAAGCGTATGTAGAGGATTTTACATGTAAAAAAGTAACATGATCAGGGCCCAAATCCCACATCTGGGTGCTTTTATAATTGTTTCTGAACTGAATTTCTGCATTCTTTAATAAATTGTATTGCTTTTTGTTGTAATTATATATATATATATATATATATATATATATATATATATATATGTATCTCGTAAATAGCTTTGGGACTTTTAAAATATAAAATTATATACAGGTCTGGAAAATCAACCTAACACTCACTATATTGACTTGAAGAAATTCCTTTGTCACAGATTCAATTCCCCATCTCTTCAAAGAGAAGAAAATATACTTATCTCTTACTGCAAAAGCACCACACATAAGGGACTATACAGCACTGTACCTATTTTAACAACCTACATTATTTTACCAGTAGCAGAAGTGGTGGTTCTGAAACTTTGCACCTCTTGGGAAGCAGCAGATTCAAATTCAGACAAAAAAAATTCCAGCTGAGTTACAGTGGTACCTTGGTTCCCAAATGGCTTAGTTGACGAACAAATCGGCTCCCGAACACCGCAAACCCAGAAGTAAGTGTTCCGGTTTGCGAACGTTTTTCGGAAGCCGAACATTCGTTTTGGCTGTCAGCATTGTTTCCGGGGCCATCAGCCAATGAGAAGCTGTTCCTTTGGTTTTTGAATGTTTTGGAAGTCGAACATACTTCCAGAACGAATTGAGTTCAAGAGACAAAGTAAAAAGGTAAAGGTAAAGGACTCTTGACAGTTAAGTCCAGTCGCGAACGACTCTGGGGTTGCAGCGCTCATCTCGCTTTACTAGCCAAGGGAGCAGAGGTTTGTCCGCAGTCAGTTTTTCCGGGTCATGTGGCCAGCATGACTAAGCTGCTTCTGCCGAAACCAGAGCAGCATACGGAAACACCGTTTACCTTCCCGCCAAAGCAGTACCTATTTTTCTACTTGCACTAAGTGCTTTCGAATTGCTAGGTTGGCAGGAGCTGGGACCGAGCAAAGGGAGCTCACCCCATTGTGGGGATTCGAACCGCCGACCTTCCGATCGGCAAGCCCTAGGCTCAGTGGTTTAGACTATTCTCTGAAGTTGCAATATATTTGATGCAGTTCATACAGAACTGGGTCCAATGTAGTATTGATTTCCCCATTTTTCTGTCAGGATTACGGAATGACTTGCCAGATGACTAGTGCCCAAGGAATCATTCTGGACCTCTTATTACAACCCAACTTCATTCTTCTTACTTGCGGGAATCATTCTGTATATTTGATCCTTTGAATCTGCTTTGGCCAAACTGTGTTTTATACAGCACATGAAAGTATGCAAACTGGGAGAAGTTTTTAACATAGCCTACATGCCAAAGTTAGTCTAAAATAAACTGTATTTAGTTTCTAAATGAAGCTGGGGAATTTCCATTAATTGCTGTGTTGTCTCTATGCTCACTACAAGGATCTGTTGGACATTTGTTGGCCCATGTTCATTTTAAATTAAAAGTGGCATCTGACCCAAGAAATGGAGTTAAGAAAACTAGTCTACAGCAGAACAAATTGCTTATGAATACTTGAATATTTATAACCACATGTAAAAACAAACAGCTTCCTTAATTTAAAAACATAGGAAGAGAAGAGAATATATATGGAAATCATAGGCAGTTCTCATGTTTACAAAAGCCAGGAATGAATATTTTCTTCCTAAATGTAAAAAAAAAACAAAAAACCTTGAATCGAAGTTTATATAAGCTTATGGATGAAAAAAGGCATGAACTACAAAAAAAACCTCTTGATGATTAATAATTAAGCATTGCAATTGTAAAATAACACAACACATTGAAAAGTAAAGACAATTTAAAGAGGTGCAATCTCAAAAAAAGAATATTATGTTTTGCCATTGTTAGAAATACTCAAATTTTACCCCAAATAAAATAAAAATACTTTATACTGCATATAATTCTAACCACATCTACCATTCCTATGTAAGCCAGTAACAAATTTTGGTTACAGTGCATGGTTTCTTTACAGAGAGACAAACCACAAGCCCAGGTTCAGATATAATGCTAAGCCTAGCCATGGCTTAGAGCAGGAGTGGAAGAGAAGCAGCTGTGATTTCTCCCCATGCACCAGCATGCTGCTCATTTATTTTTAAACCATAGTAAGCTTAACTTACTACACGGGTGGCGCTGTGAATTAAACCACAGAGCCTAGGGCTTGCCAATCAGAAGGTCGGCGGTTCGAATCCCCACAACGGGGTGAGCTCCCATTGCTTGGTCCCTGCTCCTGCCAACCTATCAGTTCGAAAGCATGACAAAGTGCAAGTAGATAAATAGGTACCGCTCCGGCGGGAAAGTAAACGGCGTTTCCGTGTGCTGCTCTGGTTCGCCAGAAGCGGCTTAGTCATGCTGGCCACATGACCCAGAAGCTTTTTATTCCTGGCCGGCTCCCTCAGCCAATAATGCGAGATGAGCGCGCAACCCCAGAGTCGGTCACGACTGGACATAATGGTCAGGGGTCCCTTTACCGTACCTTTAAGCTTAACTGCTAGGAGGCTAGTAATATTCCAGGAAAGGGCTTTTCTTCTTCCATGGCTAGCACAGAAACCAAGTATGAAAAGGGAAGAGGAAACAAAGTGTTCCATCTCTGTCAGTCTGCTCATCTGCATATAATTTCTAGTCACCAATGGCTAGCTACCAAGCAAGTTGTTGCTAAATAAAAGGCTGCCTTCTCACAATAACAGCATCAATGCTAGCAGCCCTAACATACCTATGATTGCAAAGTGGGTTTGCTATCCATGTGTGAATCACAGCACCAGCCATCACTGAATCTCTTTCCGCTGCAAGTTACTTTAAGCTTGCAGCTGTTACTTTAATGTTGGGGAAAGAACATAGCTCAATAGTAGAGCACATACTTTGCATGCAGAAGGTTCTAGCACCAATCCCTGGCATTAAAGATATCAAGAAGCAGGTGATGGGAAATACTATCTGTGGAGAGCAACCAGCCATCCAAGTAGCCAATATTGGACTAAAAAAACAGCTAGGAAATTGCCTGAATACAGTTTAAAATCAGCATCTCCCCAACCCAAAAATACGACAGACATTTATTATCAATTACAGGAAAAATACATAATCTGTTTTTATTCCTGGTCAACTTGAAGATTCCATACATCCTCAGAAAGTGCACATAACAGGGTATTCAGAACACCTACAGTCTGCTTCCTATGTAGATGCTGGAAAGGGAAGCTTGAGATCATTATCTACCCAACCCAACAGATTAGCACAGTCAGAATGAGGTAATATATACAGTAATATACCAATAAACATAGTTTTTAGGGTATGTATGTTTTTACCTCCTATAATCTTTAAAATATAAAATAAGTTGTGTGTATTACAAGATTCCCAAAACCTTTTTTTTAAAATAGATGCTGTCCCTTCAGGGATTCCATTTCTCACAATTTAGCACTCTCTCCTAAATCCATAACTTGAGTAAACGAAATCCAATAGCCTAAACTGAAGCATGTTCTTGACAATGAGCCAGAACCTACTGTCATTGTCTGTTTCATACATACACTTCCAGAAAGATTTGTAATAATGCAGACAGGCCGTAATTCCCCAAACTTCTATTCCCACACCCCTTCACTAAGATACAGGTCAGATGTTTCAGCAGGCCTCTTCCAAGGCGACCAAAGGAAGGACATTCAGGAAAATGCAACATTCTCTCTGCCCCATGGGAGGAACCGGCAGGGAGGTCTAAAGTGGGTGGCTTACATGCAAGTACTGTATGAGAGAGAAATTAATTTCTGCCCCACTCCTACACGAACTACAGATGGGACCATGTGTGGTCTTTATCCCTCTGTAGGGACTATGAAGACTATATACACCAAGGGGGCATGTCATCAGACTGACCCAATGCAAACCAGTCATGTCTTAATGTCCTCTAACCAAACTGTCAAAGCCACAAGCAGCATAGTACTGTAAAAGAATGGCAAAGGGGGGAGAGGCCACAATTCCTGCTATGAAGGCAAGCAGTACACATCGAGTTACTAGTGCCTACATGGAAACATTAACCCAAACCTGTGCCACTCTGAGGCACAGAGATCTGGGGAAGGCATGATCCAGACCATCATGCCTCTTCGTGGGCAAGAGTTTGTGTGCGTGTGTGTGTGTGTGTGTGTGTAACAGACATGATGGGGCATCCACTGCTTTCCCACATGGGACATCGGCTTGGGGGAGGGGGAAATGTACACGTGTATTTACACACATTCACACAGCAAAACTGTGGCAATTATGGGGCGTCCATCGACGCTTAGCAAATGCTATAATAGATGTCTTTAAGAGGTGGGAGGGCGAAGTGTACATTTGAAACATACACACACACACACACTCAGGATCCCTCCTCAGAGGGAGGCCTGGCAGCAGGGGGATGCGGGGAGGGAGTGGTGGCCAGAGGGGACGGATCCACCGGGAAGCCTCCCCGGGAACCAGGAGCCGGAGCGCTCAAGGGAAGCGCCCGGAAGCTGCGCGGTGCGGCCTAGCCTGGCCTCCTCCTCCTCCTCCCTTGCGCCCAAAATAAACCTCGCCCCCGCCCTCTCCCGCGGCCTCTCGGGAATCGGGGAGGCCCTCGGCCGTTACCTTTTGGGCGCTGCCTGCTCCATGGCTGCGGCCGGCGGCTCCTGGGATTATTTCCCCCCCTTCCCCACAGCCCACCAAAGGCGAGGTGCCGTTTATATACCCCTCTGACAGGACCTAACAGAAACTCTCCGCACAACTTTCCTTCCGCAGCTGGCCCTTTAAAAGCGACCCTCCCCTCGCGCCGCGTCCGCTGCCTGACTTCAGCGCTACGCACAGGACGGGGCCTTTGCTGCTTGGGACGGAACGCCGCCCACCCAGCCTCTCTATTGGCTGAGGCATAGGAGATGCGAAGCGGGCATTGGCCTCCCCGAAAATCAATCGGAAAACCCAGAAGACGGAAGAGAAAGTTACACTTTACGTCGGCTGGAAGCAAAGCGGGAGCGTTTGCTATAGTGGCACGCAAGGGGAGTGGGCGGGGGGGAGCAGAGTGCGTCATGACGGAGACACGCAAGAGGGGAAGGTCCCCTTTACGTCGCTAGGGTCCCTGCGTGAACCGGTGCATGTTGGGTTATGTAGTATTCTGGGCCACATGGTGATATGTTGTTGTTTAGTCGTTTAGTCATGTCCGACTCTTCGTGACCCCATGGACCAGAGCATGCCAGGCACTCCTGTCTTCCACTGCCTCCTGCAGTTTGGTCAGACTCATGTTGGTAGCTTCTATAACACTGTCCAACCATCTCGTCCTCTGTTATCCCCTTCTCCTTGTGCCCTCAATCTTTCCCAGCATCAGGGTCTTTTCCAGGGAGTCTTCTCTTCTCATGAGGTGGCCAAAGTATTGGAGCCTCAGCTTCAGGATCTGTCCTTCCAGTGAGCACTCAGGGCTGATTTCCTTAAGAATGGATAGGTTTGATCTTCTTGCAGTCCATGGGACTCTCAAGAGTCTCCTCCAGCACCATAATTCAAAAGCATCAATTCTTCGGCGATCAGCCTTCTTTATGGTCCAGCTCTCACTTCCATACATCACTACTGGGGAAACCATAGCTTTAACTATACGAACCTTTGTCAGCAAGGTGATGTCTCTGCTTTTTAAGATGCTGTCTAGGTTTGTCATCGCTTTTCTCCCAAGAAGCAGGCATCTTTTAATTTCGTGCCTGCTGTCACCATCTGCAGTGATCATGGAGGCCAAGAAAGTAAAATCTCTCACTGCCTCCATTTCTTCCCCTTTTATTTGCCAGGAGGTGATGGGACCAGTGGCCATGATCTTATGGTGATACAGTGGTACCTCGGGTTAAGTACTTAATTCGTTCCGGAGGTCCGTTCTTAACCACCACTTTAGCTAATGGGACCTCCTGCTGCCACTTCGCTGCCAGAGCACGATTTCTGTTCTTAGCGGAGTTCTTAACCTGAAGCGTACTTAACCCGAGGTACCACTGTATATTGGTGGGTTCATCCTTAGTTATGGCTGCCATCGGACACTTGCTGGAAAGTTAAGCTTCATTTAATGTAGTGGCCCTTCTGTGAGTAAATAAGACTTAGGATAGTGCTAGAAATATGGTCTGAAGCTCAACATCAAAAAAACTAAGATCATGGCCACTGATCCCAGGATAAATTTTACATTCATTGTTTTGCCCACTTTTGCCTCTGGCATCATGTGCTACTGACACAGAGCCCTCAGAAGAGAATGCAGTGTTGGGAATCTGAGGTGAGATACCCATGTAGCAAAAGTTGCCCAAAGTTCCAATCACCACAGAAAGGCAGCTTAAGGTCCAAAATAGTTTACTGCTATAGAAGATACAGTTCCTGTATTTCTGTTGCTCCAGCTTCAAGACATAACACAGACTCCGACTCCCAAACTCCCAGGGGAGGGGACTCACTGACTCACTGACTGACCCCAACACACAGTGCAAGACCACAGACACTAGTGAAATGACACTCCTTAATCACTTATATAGACAACACTAGGTTGTTACTACTACAGGTATAGCAACTGACTTGGCTGACCTTGCACCTGTTGACTTATCTCAGACCATGGGGCTCATTAAGGAAATTAACCCCTTCCTCCATGTCCAGTTCCTCCAACATGCAGCCCTCAGTTTAAAAAGGTTACTCCACCCTTACAAGAAATACTATCAAGAAGAAAATTAGCAGTTATAATATGAGATAGGTAACCACATGAGGGAAGAGTAATATTGCACTCAGATCTTGCTTACACTGTTCCCATAGGCATATGGTTGGTCCCAGTGAGAACATGATGGTGGAATAGACGGGCTACCTGTCTGATTCATCAGGCTCTTCTTATGTTCTTAACTGCATTTCAATTATATATAATGTATATAGATTGTGAATTATACATGGTTTGATGTCAAGTTAATATTTCAGGTTCTTGTATTTCCAAATACCGGTAGTAGAGCTGAAGATAAGCTGTTGGCATTTTATTCAAGGTTTTATCTTGGAGATAAGAGAAGCTTATTTCTTCCTCTGTTTTGTATTTCTCCTCAGAGGGGGTAAATTCCAACCGTCCTGTCAAACACAAAATAACCTTGCAAGCTTATCTTAACATGTACATCCTTAACCCTGGTTATAAATAATACTGTTGCAATCAGAATCTGAAGGATCTTTAGGGAAGAGATTGCCCTTCAATATTTCACACAAAATTTAGGTTTGATTGAAACAAACTGTTAAAGAACTTTAGGATTATATTGAAACTGATCCATATAATTTGTACTTGGCTGTCTCTTACTTTCACATTGGCCATTATGACTGATAGAATGGCTGCTGATTCAGAATTAATCCAGCTCTAAAGCAGTAGCAGCCACAGGCTGCCCATAACACACACTGATTTGCAATGTACAAGCAGCCTGCAATCCATGGGAGGGGGGGACAAGTTTTCTTTTAAAATATTTTTAAAGTTTTACACTTTTTTGAGTCCCATCATGCATATTTCATGCAGAATTTTGTTCTTAATGGTGGTTAGAGGGAATCCTAATTTAGAATGCAGACCTAACCCCAGTTAGCTGACAGCAGGTTCCATTGGATCCAGTAGGATTTCTTGAGTAGACATGGTTGGCACATAGTTTGACTAGCCATTCTATTCCAACTTGTTATAATAACTCTGTAACTAAGAGCTAGTGTCTGGGCTTGCTGTTCTACTCCTTCTCCCTCACAATTCCCTTTCCTTCTGAGTTGTGTCTCTTATATTGTAAGCCTATGAGAAGGGATTGTCTCATCACTGACATTCGTAAGGTGCTCTGGCAGCCTTGCTTGGCTAAAAGCCAGAGTTAAAATGTTTGAAATAAATTAAGAGCTATTGCAGTCATGGTGGAAAGCTCAGCTAAAATGCTGTCCAGAGTGCAATACATGTGGAAAAGATTAATTCCATCCTAGGAGTCTTTAGGAAAGGGAACAAATATGTAACTGCTGATAAAATGTTTTCATACAAATCTGTGGTGTGGCCACACTTAACAAATACTATGTCCAGTTAGATGCCTCTTCTCAAAAAGGTTATTGTAGAGCTAGGGAAAGTACATAAAAAGTCAGACAATGTTATCAGGGACCAGAGCATCTTCCACAAGACGAAAAGCTAAAGCATGTGAGGCTTTTTAGTTTATTCAAGAAAATGCAACCAAATAGAGACATTATAAATTTGTGCATAGTGAAAGTGGAGAGAGAGAGAGGTCTTTCAGACCTTCTCTTTATAATAGAACCTGGGTGTTGGGAGTTCCAGGTGTGCAACTCTGCTTCCACTGTTGGGTGATATACCTGCTTGGGGAGGGTAGAAGAGAGAAACCTTCTGACTTCTTAGACTGTCCTTCCCATGCTGACCCCTTGATCTTCCTTCAGTGTTAAACTGACACTCTTAGGGTTGCTGATCTGACCTCCCTTATTCACTTCCTCTTTCTTCTTCATCATGCCTTCCTCATGAGAGGAGACATACTTGAATCTCTCCTGCCTAATGGACAAGAGCAAGCATGGCTTTAGGCATCTCCAAGAACTGGATAACTTTCCTATCAACCATGTATTTCCGGTAATAAACATTGCTTTCTTATTTAACAAACTCAGAGTTCCAGTGTGATTGTATGTAGTGTACGGTGTGTTCCTCCTGCAGGGATTTTGTAGCAAGTTTGTGTCTGCTGATAATGTAAACTCAAAATGCCATCACTGGAATTATCCAGTTAATCTGACTGTATTTCATGACATGGCACATAATTCATTTATGGAATGCTATGCCACAAGATAGGGATGCGGGTGGCGCTGTGGTCTAAACCACAGAGTCTAGGGCTTATCGATCAGAAGGTCGGCGGTTCGAATCCCTGTGACGGGGTGAGCTCCCATTGCTCGGTCCCTGCTCCTGCCAACCTAGCAGTTCGAAAAGCATGTCAAAGTGCAAGTAGATAAATAGGTACCGCTCCGGCGGGAAGGTAAATGGCATTTCAGTGCGCTGCTCTGGTTCGCCCGAAGCGGCTTTGTCATGCTGGCCACATGACCCGGAAGCTGTACGCCGGCTCCCTCGGCCAGTAAAGTGAGATGAGCGCCGCAACCCCAGAGTTGTCCGTGACTGGACCTAATGGCCAGGGGTCCCTTTACCTTTATGCCACAAGATGTCACATCCAAGATGTACATCACTACATCTTAAAAGGGGAGTAGATAGATTAATGGAGAATCAGGCCATCAGCAACTATTTGTCATGATAGCTGTAGAGCACCTCCTTGTTCAGAGGACCTGTCTTGTTTGGTTGGTCACTGCAGAAAAGAGGGTGCTGGACTAGATAGACCTTTGATCTGTTGGTGTTGCAGGGCTCCCCTTACACTCTTAAGCCTGTGGATCATCCATACAATGAATTCGGAAGAAGAAGCAGGTGGGAAATGGTGTCCAAAAAGTTAATATTTGTGCGCAATCTATGTATTCAGGAAGTGGGGGTGCTGGTTATATGTCTTTAAGTAATTCCTGATCAATATGTTGCTGATTTTCCATCTTCCTTTCATCCCAGTTCTGTGTTCCTTCCAGTTTTATTCTTCTTTGTGTTTCTTTATACAAGCTGGCTAGAATAACTAGCCACCGTTATTTTCAGTTTAAATCAAGACACTGCTGTAATGATTGGTCCACTTTCCTTTCATACAAAATATTTAAACTTCTTCTTCTTTAAGGATATGGAGTTACTTTGTCTAAGAACTGGAGTTTGACTTCAATGTCAGAAACCTGCAGCTGCAACAATAAGAGGTAGAAATTTGACCCCCTCCAGGTTGAAGGTGATGTGGATTAGAAAAATAGTGTTAGAGAACCTTGCCCTGTGAAATTGTAGCCACCGCATAAATCAGCCAATAGCCTTGGCTAGCTTTTCCACAAATAACATGAAGATCTGCAGTCTCCCTGCTACTATCAGTGCTGGTCATCTTGTTCACTCATACTGAGACACCAGATGTAACTAAGGGGCCCAGAGGGAAAGTAGGAGATGAGTTAAAATTAATAATTGCAGTGGCAACAAACATGTGCTATTCTGATATGAAACGGAAACCTCTGCGATATTTGGGGGCACATTAAAAGCTCCGATAGTGCAGAAAACCTACTGCTGACTTCAAAACAACCCCACTTTCAAACACTGCTGATAACAACTGAGAAGAGAGCAGATGAAACTTTGACTGGATTTATGTTTTCTTCTGCTCGTTCATTCCTAGATCACATTTTTTTGCAGCTGCTTTGATCTACACTTCAGAAGTCCTTGTACATCTAACTGAAGGGGAGGGGGAGAAGAGTGAGCAATACATAACAGCCCTATTCGCTTCCTAGATGTGGTGTTTCTGTCACTGTGGGGTGGATGGCATTTTAATGAATGAAAAGGATGGGGTTTTTCTTACATTTCAAGGTTAAGCCAGTTCAGGTTGTTGTGAGAGGTTTCATTTCCTGCTTCTGCATACTGAATGAAAGAGCCAGGTAGACCAGAGGGGAAATTATAATCCTCACCCTACCATGTGTTACCTTGTGCATCTGATGAAATCTGTTCCACAAAAGTTTATGCCGTAATGTGTTTGTTGCTCTTTAAAGAGCCAAAAGACTCTGCTGTTTATGCATTTATAAATATATCCCTGTATCCAGAAGAAACAAGATGGAAACATATGATAAAGTGGATTCTAGCCCATGAAAGCTTATGCCATGGTAAATTTACTAGTCTTTAAACTAGTGTCCCAAGATTCTGCTGGTTTTGCTGAAACAAGCTAACAGTGCAGTCCACAGGAGCCAACTCCTAGGGGTCAAGGTCCCTTTGCCTCCCCCCCATAAAATATTTGAGGGGGCCTTGGCCCCCCAAAGTTGATGGGCATTGCCATTCAAATGGTGTTTGTGTGCCGAATCTTGTGATTGATTACCTGCCTCCTCCTAAAATATATTATTCAAGTTGACACCCCTGGTGCAGTCCTAATCCCATCTACTCAGAAGTAAGTCCTTTTGAATTCAGTGAGGCTTGCTCCCATGTAAGTGAGGCTAGGATTGCAGCCTAACAGGGCAACCCCTCTGGAAACTAAGATTAAAAGGCATTCTTAGCCTCCTCTGAGAAATAAATAAGTATTCATGACCAACTAAGGCTCAGTCCTGCTAATATTACTTTTAGACTGAAAGCTTAGAAGGAATAACTGTGCTGATAGGACTATTAAAAATGCTCACTCATAAACCACAGTAGGGTAATACTTTCATTAGAACCAACCAAAATGTCACAGCAAGGTTTCACCTTCTCCATAGCTTTACTTCAGCCTTGGATGTTAAGCAAAACGGCATCTATTCTTCATAAATGTTCAGAAGAACTTGAACGTTTCAGCCCTTATATACCCAGTCAATCACAGTAACTCTGTGGGTGAGGGCCTCTTGCAGATATCACCTTATTAGGAGGTCCATTCTGATGATACAGGGATTGGGAATTGAGTGTGAAGACACCTACACTTTACACATTGGAATTCCCTCCTGTTATATATTAGACAGGTGTAGACTCTGTGGTATTTTCAATGTCTAGTGAAAACCTTCCTCTTTCAACAAGCTTAGAATACTTAGATCATTTATTTCGGCATTTGCGCCCATCATACAATACAAACAAACAAACAAGCAAGAATCAAATAAAACAACGGCACTGACAACAAGCCTTTTAAGTGGAGATCCCATACCTTATTCATGTTGGGACTATTTTTAACTTTTTTAATGTGGAAGTGGTTTTAAATGTTTGTGTGTGTGTGTATATATATATATATATATATATATATATATATATGGATTGTTCTTAATTGTTTTATATATGGATTTTAAAATTATTTTAACACTTGGTTTTATGGTTGTATATGTTTTAATTTCATCTTATTGTATATCTGTGTAGTCTGTTGATTGTTTTAACCTGCCCAGGATCCTTATGGTAGAGGGCAGGTAAGAAATCTAATAAAGAAAAATATAAATAAAAGTTTGTTCACCATTCCACAACATTTGGATTGGCTCTAATTACTTAATAATGGACCAACATGACTACTTTTGTTGACCGTACCTACTATTCATGATAATCCTGTTTCTCTTCAATTGAGTAGATTTCAAACCTTTCTCTCCTGGAATGCAAACTCACAGTATGACCATGGCTGCTTAGGAGGTACATAGCATAGCAGAATCAGAGTCTGGGAACGTAAATGAACAAGAACTAGGAAAACTTGGGAATATCATGTGGGAAGCTGCTCTAGGTGATCATATAAGAATAAACAGTAGGTGGAGACAGTAGTGTCACCAAGGCAGGACTTTGAGGCAGATGTTGAGGACCTTTCTCTCCAAAAAAAAAAACCAAGAAGAAAGACCCTCAAATTTAGTACCAGATTATTTTATTTTATTTTTAAATTTATACACTGTTTGATTGTACAAAAGCCTCAAAGTGGTTTACAATGAAGATGAAATTATCAATTAAAAATTACAATAATTTAAAGCCAATGCATGCAGAAAACGATCAGCTGCCTTCAGAGTAATTTCTGAAGTAAGTGGAATAATAGACATTATCATTAAAAGAGGCCCCTCCCGTAAATGCATTAGGTCTAAAAGTAGTCCACAGTAGTCTAATTGCACCACTGGGTGGAGAAAGCAAACCCATTTACTTCAATTCCCCTTTCTAAAGCTTCATTCTTGAAGGAGAAGCAATCATTAGTCCCTCACAGTGGGAGAAAAGTACTGAGTTCCCTCTTCAGATGTTATTATATGCAAAAAAGAAAAAAGAAATTTAATATGTTAGCCACTCATACTTTTGCTTTCCTCCATAACATTTAAAGTCACTTAAAATACCATAGTTACATTTGCATAGCACATATAAATTTCCTACATTAAAAACACTAGAAGAGAAGCATGCAAAACATATGTAGGTTGTCATGTATGATTATCACACAAGCACAGAGTTTGCAAGATGCACATGGAGGGCACACATACTGCAAAGCTGAGACCAAATGCGGTTTCTGGTGTGTGCATATTCAGAAAAAATAGAGGTGAGTAGAGGTGATTGTATGCAGGGAGCAGAAAACTTGTAACATATGAGTGGACCTTGGATGCAGTTGTTTTGAAAACAAAACACAAATGATGATTTAAAAAATAATAATTAAGCCACATCCTATTGAAGTATGCACCAGCTATCTGACTTCTGGGGAATTTTTTAAATAAACTGGGAAATGTAGCCGTGACATGTCTCCAGCACCTCAATGTTTTTACCTCTTTACTTGACATTGCTTGAAATTTGCATTGATTCCCATTGAAGTTACTTCCAAGAGGACGTGATAAAAGTAACATAAAAATAAAAACTATTCCACCATATACCCCATCAAACGGTAAACCTCATAAATCAAGTGCCTAAGCAAACAAATAATCAGAGCCTTCCACGTTGCATGATGTTACCCAACTTTTCTTTTCTTTTTTTTAATTCTAGTACAGTATGTTGAATTGGGGGGGGCATAAATTCAGACAGGGCGCGCACTGAAACTTGCAACGATTTCCTTAGCAACATTGCTTTTGCTGAGCGATTCCATTTCCCAGAGTTACTTCACGCTACAGAATGAAAAACTTTAACCCAAATGGTAACAGTGGAGAGACTCGCCTTGCCCCAGCGTGTGCTGTGGAACATGGAACAAGCGGTATCCCCTACGTGGATATATACTGTTCAAAACAGTATTTGTGCGCAACGCGGACAAAATTCCACCGGATCTCCTCTTCGTGTATAAGAGCTGGATTCAGGAAGACCAGGGAATGTGGACTTTTTGCATGGCACTCCATCTCCCTGCTGGAGTTGTGGGCTCTTCTTGCACATCCGAATATAATAACTAAAGCACGGGTGCATAAGGTGTACAATTATCCGAGTTGCCTCCTGCGCTGCAACATCTCTGCAAGCCCAAAGAGCAGAAGCCAGGAAGCCTGGAGAACTTGAGACGTCTCACGCGATTGGCTGCGCGCCCCTTTCTATACGTCCAATGCTACGTCCTCAACTTGTTTCTCTCGGTGAAAGTCGCTTAAGCGAATAACAGGAGGCGTGCAGAGACTCGCAGGGCTTCCATCAGATAAGGTGCCCAAATACTTCGCTCCTCATCCCATTCACGCATAACGTTAATCTCGGATCGTTTGTCTCGGGATAGATCCGTAGCCGCCCAGCTGATTATGGGGCGAGATTAAGATGGCATTAATCAGCTGATCGGTTAAGATTCATATATAGCATATTTGAAGTGATTTAGCAACGTGTGGAGCAAAGAAAGGTCGTGGCTACCAAATGCCAATCGTTTTTATTCTCTCCATAATTCATAAACGCTGGGGAGGGGAGCATCAATCCAGTGATTGGAAGCATTGATTCCTTAACGCCTAAATTAACATGTTGATCTGAACTGTTTTACCCCATTTAGATGTTTTGTTACGTCCGCTCTCTTTTTCTCCTCTTCAGATAGGATTCCTCTTTCCACTGCTGTTGTTGTGGTCTCCGCAATAAAAAATCTTGAAATAGTCAGGTGCTTTGGCGTCCCGTGGCCATTTTAATTGGCTGATCCACCAGACAAAAACTAGATCCTTATTCTCCGAACATCTTAAGGGATAGGTAGAAATGTAATAATAATAATAATAATAATAATAATAGCAACAACAGCAGCAAATCAGAAGCCTAACAAAGTTAAATAGTTACATCGCCTTGTTTTTGCATAAAACAAGTATTTGTCCATCAATGATTTTTTATTTTTAATCCTCTTCTTTTCTTAGTTATGCGCACAGACCACTTAAGGGCTACTACAGTTTGGGTTTCAGCTCTCTCAAATCCCAGCCGTCCAGTTTAACTACCTTGTGGCTCTCTGTCTGCAGGGGTGTTCAAAGATTAAATTCCTAGTGTTCTCTGTATTCAACCTGCTTTGCAGATTCTCTTTTCCTCGACTCTTAAAGGAGAGAAAATAGAAGGTGGGATCGGGCGGGATAAAACTGCGGAGCCTAGGTTCGCTTTTCCTATTTCCCACATCGACTTGTTTCCAGGCTGGGCCTTTCTGAAGTCCAGACCCAGGCAAATTCCTACCTGAGCGCAAAAAGCGCAAGGTTCCTGCCCAATTCTCGTAAAGCAATGCTACCAGAATGTATGGATTATGATTCTTAAACGGATCTCACATTCACCCTCTGCTGTGTTTTTCCCCTGAGCCAAGACGCAGCTGCAGGATCGGGAGGTCTGTGCTCCTGGCACTCTGCCCTAAATCTACTTGCAGGTCGCTCCCTGCTAAATTTACTCAGGAGAAATCCCATGGATTTCCATGGGACTTGCTTAGGTTTGCAGTATATTTAGGAAACAAATCCCACTGAACTCAGTGAAAATCTATTTAGGAATGGTCTGTGGGTGATCTTGGTCCGAATGGTACATTCAGAAGGATTAGCAGCGCACAGCTATCCAAATGGTTAGTGTAGAATTAGGGGCGCGGAGGGGGTGCTAATCAAATCCATGCCTTTTGCGAGTATGGGGGGGGCGGGGGCTGGCGGGGGAGTTAGAAGAGGCTTGCTTCGAATTCATGGTTCACGGTAAAAGAAAGCAGCCCTTTCCATGTCTTCCTTTCCCAATAGGAATAAATAAACCTAAAATATTTTCATGCTTCTGGGACGAGGTCCAGAGATTATACAAATGTTGTTGTTTTGAAAACTCAATAAATTGAATTAAAGTAGCAAAGCTCTCTTGCAGCCTGTAATGCACATTTCGCAATGTAAAGCCTGCATTCTTAGGTTTTGCTCTCGAAGGACGTGGGAAGCAACTCGGCTTAAAGGCAAGCGATTCGATTTAACGGGGTCTCACGTCGATCTGGGTTGTTCAGTAGAGTAGTACGTTAGGAAGGAACAACAAGCGCGGAAAGGCAAGTAACTACAAAGTTCCCGGGATTTGACTTCACCAGAAACTCGAACGCAGGAAATACGTGTAAATCCAGATACTCCGCCTGGACTCATTTGGCGATCAAAGGATGAGTTATATAGGGAAGCTTCGGGCTGTTCCGGGAGCCTTTTTCCTCTCGGGAAGGAGGCGGCCAGGTGGGCGAGGATTTTAGCTGTAGTGACAGATTCTGCGGCGCAGAGGAGCTTATCTACATGCGCCATAACCACGCCCCTTCTAAGACTATGGAGCAAAAGTTAATTTCCAGCCATGCAGACATGAAGGCTTCAATATCAAGCCAAACTTTTTTCCCATCGCCATCCCTCCTCCAGCTTTATTGAGCATCATCACGCCTAGCGAAGAGTTCTGATAGTCTCAGAAGCTTGCTCCCTGTTTTGTTACATTTTCATTGGTGGTAATAAAGACGCTGGAGATTTCTCAAAGTAAAAGTAGCGCCCCGTCATGCCTGCCTCTTTCTCTGAGAAGCTTTCTTTTGGGGGGGGGCTTATCTATTAAGAAAATGGGGAGAGGATTCGCCAAGGGCGCCCCAAGAGATGGCCCCATCGTCACCCCTACGGCAAAGGAAATGGAGGCTGGCGGCCGTGGCGCCTGCTCCACCTTATGCCACCGGTTAGCTGGGCATCAAGAGCAATCTGCAGTCGCTCCTCTACTTCGCGTGGGTGAAGTCGAACATTTTGAATATCCCGGAGAAAGCTGTGGTCTCCTTTCTGAGTGAAGAAGGTGTTAGTCCACTGAAAGCCAGTGTGGTGTAGTGGTTAAGAGTGGTAGACTCGTAATCTGGGGGACCGGGTTCGTGTCTCCGCTCCTCCATATGCAGCTGCTGGGTGACCTTGGGCTAGTCACACTTCTCTGAAGTCTCTCAGCTCCATTCACCTCACAGAGTGTTTGTTGTGGGGGAGGAAGGCAAAGGAGAATGTTAGCCGCTTTGAGACTCCTTCCGGTAGTGATAAAGCGGGATATCAAATCCAAACTCTTCTTGTTCCTAACTCAATCCCATCTAGAAGAAAAACCCTGCAAATCGTGGAAGGTCCGCTGCTGCACTTCGGGACCGAGAATGGCAGGTGATGGGAGCAGGCAAACAGGCCCGCCCTCAACATCTGGTCCACTGGCCTGATGTTATCACAGACCCATCTTTTATTTCTTCATCGTCAGGGATGGAGACGCTCCTTTTTTTACTTTAAAAACGTTTTATTATTTTCAACAACAAATTGGTGCTGCCACCTAAGAGACCCAGGTTCAAATCCCCCACTCAGCCATAAAGCTCTCTAAGCGGCCCTGGGCCAGACACAGGCCACTCCACTTAGACACAGGCCACTCCACAGGCCACTCTCTCCACTTAGCCTTCCCCGCAGGGCTGTTGTGAGGATAAAACTGGAGAGGGGGCATTCCGTGTGTCGGCCACCTTTGAGCTCCTTGGAGGAAAGACAGGAGTATTAAGAGAAATAATAAATGTGCTTAGCCTCGGGGCAGCAGAAGCAACTCAGTTATATTCCTCTAGTCTACAGAGTGCGATGATTTATGCGAGATCAAAAGGAGAAGCTGTGTGTGTGTGTGATCAGAGTGCTTATTATTATTATTCGGGGTTGGCAATTTCGGGAACGAAGAAGCAGTGGAACGGCTGGGGAGAAGATAAATGTTAACGGTGTGCTTCGCAAATGAAGTAATGCACATGTTGTTGTTGTTCAGTCGTTCAGTCGTGTCCGACTCTTCGTGACCCCATGGACCAGAGCACGCCAGGCACGCCTATCCTTCACTGCCTCTAGTAGTTTGGCCAAACTCATGTTAGTAGCTTGTTGTCTTTGTCCATGGAGTTTTCTTGGCAGGGATACTGGAGTGGCTTGCCAGTTCCTTCTCCAGGTGGATCACGTTTGGTCCAAACTCTCCACTATGACCTGTCCATCTTGACCTGTCCATAGCTTCCCTGAGAAATTCAAGCCCCTTCGCCACGACAAGGCAGTGATCCATGAAGGGGTACATGGATCCCTTAATGCACATGGGTTACCTTAAAGAGAGGAGCCCTCAAACCACTAAACCCAGAATTACCTATATGCGCCACGGATGGGATTGGGTCCGGTTGTGCTGAGGACCGCAGCCTGCATCAGACACGCCTCTCGTTTCTTGCTCTCTCATCTCTGAATCGCCGACACTTCTGCAAGCTAAATGTGTGAACCTTCCCCCTCAAAAGCACAGCAATGATTTCATGAAAAAGGCTATACTGTACAGTATGTGGTGTTTGACCCTTAAGAGCTATTTCGCACTGTATCACCGGGCGACTTTGCAAGCCGTCTGGGCATGTGTGAATCAGGTGTGGCCCTCCTGTAAGTTGAAAGAAGGGCACCGTTTCTTACAAGCTCTGAATCCCTCGTTTCCTATTGATTTCACGACACACACGTGTCTATCAGAACAGTAATGCACTTAAGTAATTTTAGACTGGGGACTTAAAGGTCTAAAAGCCCCCGCCCATCTTAATACGGCAACGGATATTGTTTCTCTTGCTTCAAAACGTGGCCAGACAGCCCTGCTGCGGGGCAGAGACCTGAAACGCAAATCCAGTTGCTTCAGAAAAGTCTCAGTTGGGTAAATGAAGCTGCCTCAAAAATTATTAGGTGTCAAAGGGCTTGATTTGTACCAGCGCCCAACCACATAATCTGTTTTCAGCATGAAAGCCCAGTTCTGGGATATATGAAGAGCGTATCTGAGCATGGGCAGAGAGCACTTGTGACCACCATACTGGCTTAAAATCGTCTAACTGCGCAAGTCCTCATGGGAAAATCTAAACCCTATTTAGTGACCTAACACGGGTGTTTAAGCCACGAGCAAATGTGGTTTAATGTTGTTTTTCCTTGGGCAAGTAGTTTGAGAGTTTTTATTCAAACGCAGCTTGGCAGCGCTATGAAATAGAAAACGTGGAGGTTCTTCTAAGAATCTCCGTTTGAGTTGCAGCAGAAGCCGGGAATCTGGATGAAATGGACCAGAAGCAGGTTAGGGAGCAGATGGGACCTCTGCAGCTCGTCGGTTCCCAGGCTGTCGCGCTGGGAGCTTTTGCCGGAAGCGCGAACTTTTGAGGTCTCCGCAGGAGAGGCTTCAGCCGAGCTCCACGCGCTGAAACCTAGATCCAACCTCCCAAGCAGAAACGCATCTGGGAAAGGCGCAAAGCTTCAGCGGAGACAACAGGTCCATTGAAAAGACAACGTGGGATGAACTGAGCTGCAGTCCACGGGTGTCCCTCTGGGCAAATGAGCCGAGGCCATTTTGCCTTCAGTCATTACAGCTTTATACATTTTGACACTTATTCAAACTCACGCAAGTCTCTTACGCATAAACTAGCCCTGAATCATGTTGCTATAGGGGGAAAATGGTAGCAAAAAGAAAAAAGAAAACAGACGCCAGAGCATCTATATTGGGTTGTTGCTGCAGCGCCATCAAAGTAGGACAGGGCAGTCAGATTAATTTGTTTGCTTTCACGCGTGTATATGTAATGGTTATTTATTCACAGTTCTTTTCTATGCGTGTTTATTTCGAATTCAGGTCGCTGTGTATAATGGGATTAATTCCTAAGGGAGTAAGCCTTGTGTTGCGACTTTTATTTCTACGGGTATTTACTTGGGAGTAAGTCCTCTCGAGCTAAGTAGGGCCTGCTTCATTTTCAGTCATTTTCAGAGTAGGCCCATTGAAACCAATTGCCGTAATTTAGTCATGACTAACTTGATTTCAGTGGGTCTGAGTATGGCTTAGTTAGTCGGATACCACTCTATATGTGGAACGGTCCTGCTCCTGCTGCACTAAAAAACAGCCACGTGTGTTGATCATATTTAACCGTATCTAAATATTTTAAAAATACATTTTAATTTATATTATAAAAAGAGTAAAAGAGCTGTCACGACATCCCTTTTAGAAAGGAACTCAGGGGGGTTAATAAGACCCAACTCGGAAAGGGAAGTTCAGGTAATCAGAGCTTGATTTTAAAACTAAAGGGGACTGGAGTTCAGCCAGAGGACACAGGTGCGACCTTGCTCTTGATTCCAGGTATCTGAGGAGGGCCGGGTTTGTAGAAACAGAGGAACACTCTGCACATGCCTGGATGCACGCCCATCTTTCTTAGGCCCTCACGTCTCCCTCCAATTCAAAAGGCGTTCTAATCTGAGGGCTGGTCCTTGACTCGCTTACCTGGAGACGAGTTCACCTGCTGTTGGAATTGCCACACCTTTGTCCCGGGTTGGCTAGCGAGAAATAGCATTTGCGTCATTGGCTGCAGGACAAGGAGCTACTACTGTATATAACCGGGCACACCCAGTTAGTGCCCTCGCGCTGTCCTTAGGGCTTGTTTCCCCCCGTCTGCCCTTCGATCCTCCTGTGGTTTCCATTTTATTTATTAGATTTATATACCGCTGTTCATCATAAGATCTCAGGGCATTGCTGCCTCCCAACTGCGGAGAAAGAGCAGAGCCATTGTGGCTAATAGTAATCGATAGCCCCCCCTCTTCATTGGATGTACCTAATCCTCTAAAGTCATTTAGGTTGGGGGCCATCACTGCCTCCTGTAGAAAAGAGTTCTATAGTTTAACTATGAGCTGCCCTGAAGAAATATAAAGGTAAAGGACCCCTGACCATTAGGTCCAGTCGCAGAGGACTCTGGGGTTGCAGCGCTCATCTCGCTTTATTGGCGAGGGAGCCAAGGTACAGTTTCCGGGTCATGTGGCCAGCATGACTAAGCCGCTTCTGGCGAACCAGAGCAGCGCACCGAAATGGCGTTTACCTTCCCGCAGGAGCGGTACCTATTTATCTACTTGCACTTTGACCTGCTTTCGAACTGCTAGGTTGGCAGGAGCAGGGACGGAAATATACGTACTGTACTACCTTTTACGAGTTTTAGAGTTATGAGAGAGGGAATAAAGCTTTTCTCTAACCGCTTTCTCCATGCAATGCATACTTTTGCAAACTTCTGTCCCTTCACCTATTTCACAATGGGCGTTGATCCTTGCAGAGCATCCTTTCGGGGCTGCTTCAGAACAGCGTTTTTGTCTTGTTGTCTCAGAGATGCCATCCCGTTGTCTATTCAGAAGTAAGTCGCTTCGAACTCAATGGCTGCAATCCTAACCCCACTTTACCAGAGAGTAAGCACCATTGAATTCGATAGGACTAACTTCTGAGTAGACATGTCTAGGATTTTGCGCTTGGCACATCAGCTCTAAGCTCTGCCAGCGTCCAAACGATGACATGTTTTACTCAAGAAGTAATTAAGTGTCACTGAAATCAATGGGCCTTATTGCTCCCGGAGAAGCAAGCACAGGAAAGCAAGGCGTACTCAGCTCAGTCTGCAACCCCAAATGCACTTTATTGGGAGTAAGATCCAACGAGATCTGTGGGGCTTACTTCTGAGTAGGCATCTATTGGAGCGCGCTGTCCGACTCAGCCGAGTCAGCCCTTTTGAATTCCATAGGATTTATTTCGGAGGGGATCGCGCTGTTCCTCAGTCCTGCGAAATGGTGGTCCCGAGCCCTTCTTTACCAATATCTTGTAGATAAAAGTCTCTATAAAGTGGCCGATTCTCTCTGGTTTGGATCTCATCCTTAAGTCTTTAGTACTGTGGTTTTAAATACACACAACTCCCCGCGCCGCAAGGGGCACAAAATAACCTAAATACAGTGACCGGGGATCCTCAACCTTAGTATCAGTTAGCGAGGAAGTGCAAGAGTGAGCCGGAGCTCCGCCCAGCCGCTTCTTTCTTGCGTGTTAGGGAAGCATCCGGAGCCTTTTCTGCCCCGGTTGCCCTTCCGCGAGCTTCGCCCTTACGGCCGCAAAGCAAACAGATGCCTCCAGGGGGCGCTGGAGCTCTTCGTTTCCCTGCTGCTGCTGCTGCTGTTTCCTAAACAGACCTGGACAGCCGCTAACCTCACCGCTTCCCTGCCTTGGCCCCCCCCAGCCGTCCCCTCCACCCGAGTGCCCCGTAGGCATTTCGTGTCCCCCACCCCACCCTGCGGGCTCGGTCCCCGGTGCACAAGAGTCGTCCTGCTCCCCTCGCAGGCTTCCTTTGGTTCTGCCTGGACCCCTGGAGAAGAGGGCAGGGGGCGAGAGGAAGGGGGGCGCGCGCGCCGCGGCGGTGCAAAGCAGGCAAGTAAGTGGCCGCGTTGCACGCGCCCGCCGCACCAGGCAGCTTGGCAAGCCGGGAAAACGACACGCCGGGAAACTGCCCAGGCGCCAGGTGATTCCGCCTGAGAATTTTATTTTATTTTATTTTATTTTATTTTATTTTATTTTATTTTATTTTATTTTATTTTATTTTATTTTATTTTTTTTATTCGGAGGCTGGTGTCCCTAGCCACGATTTCGGTCTATTTGGGCCTAACCGCCTTGGGCAGCTGACTACTCGCTGCCTACCTCTACAGTCGTCCTCCTCTCCCTACCTGGTTTCCCACCCACCCGGCTCAGCCAGCGTGCCTAGTAGTCAGGGATAATCGTCGTCGTTGGAGCCCAGCAGAAAAGGTCTTGGAAGGTCACGCAGGTTTCCCCACGGCTGGTCTTGCAAAGGGCGAGCCTTCCAAGGCCTAGAGCGCGTCACTCGGACACAGTGTCTCATAGCTTTTAAGAGAAGCGTAGCGGCGAGAGAGCTTCCGAGCATGGGCAGAGCGTCTTCCGCTCGTCGGGGTGCGAATCCCACACCGCACTCTCCGACTAGGAGATCAGAGCAGAAAGTGGAGCAAGGAAAAGGGCCCAGCGCGCGCCTTCTTGGTCTTGCAAAACGAAGCAGTGCGCTTTTCGGTTTGAAACCCCTTCCCTCACCGCTTCCCCGCAGGACTCCGGATCGGGCTTCCTGGGTGGCATCACCAAAGGGGGAAACACCGCCTCGGCGAGAAGTAGGTCCCGCTGCGCCTGCATTGCTGCCCCCAGGCTCGCGGAGGGGGGGGGAGAGAGAAGTGGGCTGGGGGCGAGCAAGGGGTGTGCGAGCGGCTTGGATGGGAAAAGTCAGCCCCAGCGAGCGAAAGCGGCGGGTTTAGAGTGGGATGCCCTTCCCACCTCATTGCCCTTGGAAAGGAACGCAGCCAAGGCCGGATCCGCTCCCGGCGGGTCTCCTCCGGCTCCTGATTCCCTGACAGCGGCCACCGGTGAGGACTTGCAGCCGCTTCCCCAGCACGCCGACTCGGCTTCGGGAGCGCCTTCTTGCTTGGAAGTAGAAAGTTCTGCTGCAGCCAGAGCGAGCAGTTGCTTCCTGGTCCTGGGTTCCAATCCTGGGCACATGAAGTTCCTCGGGTGGCCCGGGGCCTCTCTCTCTTTCTCTCCCACCCCCGCCGCAATCCCCTCGGCCTAACCTACCTCACAAACTTGTTGTGAAGATAACACAGAGACACACACCGCTCCCTCCGCCATCACCCGCAGCTCCTTTGCGCACTCAAATGCCCCGCAGAGATTGCGCACCGAGAGAGTGCGGAGTCTTCCTCCCAAGCTGTAGGATATAGCCGGTCTCGACTGCGCCCAGTAGGGCTTCCTCGCAAGTAAGTGTGCGGGCTCAAGCTTCGTCCATTCAGAACCAACAGGACAGGTCCCAAATCCCTCTACAGTATTTAGGAACTGAGAGGCCGAAGCAGTCGTGCATTTATTTGTGTGTTTGTATATTTACTTGTGTTTGTTTGTTTGTTTGTTTGTTTGTTTGTTGTCGTTGCTATTCGGCGGCAGACCGTAGGAAACACACATCCAACACCATTTTCAACATCGAATTAATTCGACCCGACTTTGCACCAGATGCTGGGATTCGCTCTTAGGGTCTGAAAGAGTGAGCGGAAAGTCTCTGGCGGGGAAACCAGAGCGAAGGAAAAGCAAACTTTGCTAGCTCTCGCCCAGCTTCTGCCCCGCGGAGGCACCTGTTGAGCCTTGTAAATGAAAACAGTCTCAACCCAAGGATTGGGGCCCAAAACATTGTGCTCTCATCGTCGCCGTTGCTCTCTACCACTTGCGACTTTGATAGCGGCATAGAGGCAACGGCAGATTATTATCATTATAATTAATTATAATTAATTTATTATTATTATTATTATTATTATTATTATTATTATTATTATTATTATTATCCTCAACAGCAGCAGCAGAAGCAACCTCATGAATTGTTTTGCAGATTCCTTCTTTTACTCCAGTGCCAATACCTCACCCAGCCACTGTAATCCGTGGGTAATTTTGTTTTCTATTATTGCTGAACCTACATAATATGGAATCTAGAAATAACAGCGGGGAAAGATGGTCAATATATTTCCCCTCTCTTTTCATTGGGGGGGGGCCACTATGGAGCGCCGATGGGAATTTAATTTATTATGGCTAAAGGGAGTCAATATTGCGCGGGGTGCGGGGCAGAGACATTTGTCGGCGACGGGAATTTCGCTCAGATCCTGCTGCTCTCCGGACATAGGTCATATTTTTAAAATGAGAAAATGTATGGATTGTTCTTCCTAACTTATGTAGCCATGCCAACACATTGCAGCTATGGCCACGCGTACATTTATCGAATAAAAATAGAGCAGCCTCGCCGGAGAAAAAAGCTGGCAACCCGGCGGGTCGCTCCTGTTTCTCCGCGCCGTCCTCCGTTCACCTTGGAGTCAGCCGTCCAGGGAAGGGGTCTCACTCTGAGCCCATGGTGCTGTTGCCAAAGGCCGCTGGCGAGCAGGAGCAGAGCCACCAAGTCCCACTGCTCTCCATGGAACTGAATTAGAAGGTTCCTTAGGATTGCAGCCTTTGGGGTCAAGGGGGCAAGATGATGGCCAGGCAGTCCCTTTAACCCCGAAGATGGGGACGAGAAAATTGTCTCGCTGTCTGCCCTGATCGTGCATTCACATTCATTATTATTTTTCTTTCCACCCCTTATTTTCCTGCCCATTGCCATTCACCCCCCCACCCCCCGCCGCCACTGCTCCCTCCGTCCTCTGCATCTTCCTTCTCAGTTTCTAATCATCTCCTGCTTTCTTTTCTGTGCAGGGAAATTCAGGAATCCTAATTGCTCTAGGACAGGCGCTTCGGAGGAACGGATCCTTCAATGCCCATTCAGTTCCTTATCAATAGGAGACTGGAAACAGGGAGATCTGGCTTTTTTCCGTTGCCTCACTCAGCATCTCACGTTTTCCAAAGTTTCCATCACCGGCGTGTTTATTGAGAGTATTTGTTTCGCGCTCATCGTTTGAACCAAACGCGCTTTCGCATCTGGCCCATTTGCCCGAGATCTCCCTTTCTCTCCTTCCCTGTCTCTCTCCCCTAGCTCTTAAGCAGCACGATCTTGCTCCAAGTCCCGAGAGGTGGAGGGTGATGCGCGGGGGGGGGGGTTGCATGCCTTTTAACGTCATTTCGCCATGTGGATTGTTTTAGGTTTCAGGGAGCCGGTCCTGCACGGTTCCGTCTGGGGGGCATAATCAGCCCTCCGCGCTGCGCTCCGTGCCATTAATGAGTAGTTAACAAATATTCGTCTAAAACGCCGCTTGCATGCAGGGAAAAAGGAGCCCGACCGCAACTTAACCACGAACAGTAATGTGTTTCTATTTATCCAGGGGCTCAAGTTAAACAACCTGTGATTGGTCACTTGGGATAAGTAAAAACAGCAACAACATAAAAATTCCCTCTTAAACTGCAAAGGAGGAAAAGTGGTAGCAAAAGCCCCCGAGGTCCCTATAATCTGCATGCATATGCTTCCAACAATTAAATGTATATAAAATATACAGGTATTTTAATATACCGTATATATTTGGGGGAACTTTCTCATCTAACAGAGCAAAAGCATTTCCGAATTATAGTCACTTAGGAAGTTTAAAAACTACCTTTCAAGATTTTCCTACATGCGATATATTTTAATTTATTTATTTCGCCCGGGTAATGTTGGCTGTTCCTTGGGATTCACCTGTTTCGGGTAGAAGAAAATCGTTTGCTCTGGAAAGCCAGGTTTTGAGACAGGATTTCTTCAGCTGGGAGATGATGATGATGATGACACTAATACTTTGAAATGGCAATAACAAAGTGGCGCCCTGTAATTTTGTTTTAAAAACACGATTCTCTCTGGAACCTTACAGTCTAATAAATTAAATAAAGCAGAGGCAAGGGAAGGGGGGAAGAGGGGAGGGAAAATATAGGATTAAATAATTCAAAGAAGCCTTCTAAACTATCGAGTTCACATTGATCTGCTTCACACGAAGCAGGAAAAAACCGTTAATGGTCTGAAGTATTACTCGGAGTGTATAGAAAACATATAGCCAGCATATTTAGTCCATGAAAACGGTGTGTTGGACACGTTCAGCTTCTAAGGCTTAGCCTGAGATAGCTACCGAAGTTTCTGCAGTTGGAGTAGCCAGCGACAGAAGCCTTAAGGAAGGAAGACCTTGATTTATGCACTGATCGTGTTTTCTCAAAGGGAAAAAGTCACCTTAGGTAACGTTGGGGGTGGGGAGGGAAAGTGGGGGGGGGAGAGAGAAAGGAGCTCTGCCCCTTTAAAGCCAAGTTGCTATCCAAACAGAAGTAAACAGTGGTGGTGGAACAGAGAGGCGGAGGCGGGGCTGCGAGGGGCGGCCCTCGGAACGTTCGCAACCTCTCGAGCGTTCGGAGCGGGGGCGTGGCTTCGAACGCTGGGGCGGCGAGCGTTCGAATTGCTGCGGCTCGGGGTGGGACTGCGGGCGGGGACAGAGCCCCGCGCCACGGCGAGCGCTGAAATGCGATGGACCCGCGAGGGGGAGGTTCAGACTCGCGCCGAGCACCGCCGGAGCCGAAGGCAGGACGGGGCTCCCGGGGAAGCTCTATGCCGGCACTTGACTCGCCGCCTCCCAGCCGCCGGAGGAGCCTGAAAGCCCGGGCCGGAGGCCTCCTGGAGCCGCCCCTCTGACTCCTCGGAAGCCGCCCCTCGGAACATGCCCGGAGCCCCCGGGACTCGACGGCTCCACTGAGCGAGCTCCTCTTCCGAGTGGATCTAATGACACCGCGAAGGCACTTGCTGGCCTGAGGAGCGCCGGGAGGACGTGGGTCCGGGGAGGAGGCGGAGGCCCCGTCGGAAGAAATTGGCAAGTGGGAGGTAGGTAGAGTGACAGCTCCGGAATGGTCGCCCTGCTTGGGAACGGGGCACCTGCGGGTGGGAAGTTAGGGATCTGGGCAGGAAGGGGCTTTAGCGGGGCAGAGCAGGGGAAGCACCAGATTCTAAGCTCCTCCTAGGTGCACCCGCAGGGAACCCCAACTCGGAGAATTGTCCTCGGAACCGTCCAGGAACGGGCTTCTCCAACAACCAGAACCTTCTTGCACTTAGTAATGTGGCTGTTAGGATCCTTTGCGCGTTTTACCTGGGAGTAAGGCTCACTGAGCGCAGGGAGACTTCCTTCCGAGTAAGCGCGCGTGTAGAGCTCGGGCTGGCCGCAGAGGGCTTTGTCAGTCAGCTCGGTCTCTCGCCGAGGAGGAGCGAGCAACTCCTCGCCTTTACTTTCGATTTGAATCCTGGCGGCTCACACCAGAACAGGGGCAGACCTGTCTTTTGGTGCACAGAGCTGGCTGTGTTCTGCGCGCTCCATAACGCTCCGGGCATGTGGAAGGGCCTCCAGACCCCCCCCCCCCCTTAGAAAGTTCGCACTCCAAAGGCTTCCAGGAAACCCAGGTGAAGTCGCATTGCTCTTTCAACAAATCTTGGGCGAAAGATTTCCTTTCCTCCTCCTCTTGACTTGTTCGAGATAGCTTTTGGGAACGCCGGAGCGGGACGGAGGTCTTGTTTTGGGCGAGGATAAACAAATACAAATCTGTGGGATCTGGCAGAGATAGTTTCCCCCAACTTCAGCCGGCGTTTGCCTACCTGATAGCTGAGCCCCCCGGCGTGCTCTTAGCCTTCTCCCACCAAGAGCGGTTATTTATTTCCCTCTGACATCCAAGCAAAAGCTCCTTTCAAGTCCTTGGCCGTCGGAAGCCCTTGAAAAAGCAAGGCAGAGCCAGCCAAACATCACGCCGGGAAGAATCTTGTTTCTGCAGACACTGGCCTTAATTAAATTAAGGATTCGGAGTGGAAAGGGAAGTGACAGTGTGTCTAAATAACATCCGTGTTTGATTCGCACCCTGACTACCAGTGGGCTCTCAAAGGAAAACACTGCACTTTCTGGCCTAATTTATCCCCCCACCCCACCCCCACACTTTCTCATTGTCAAGTTTGGCACCTAAACGTATTTACTTTGTACTGCGCTGCTTGCTTTCCGTGGAAGGAAGGTTGTGAATATAGGCCTGCAAGATGGCTCAGAGAGCAGTAACGACTGTATCTAACGTTGTTCGGGGTGCAGTCTTACGCCTTGTTTTTATTCGATTCTGTGAAATACTGCCTTATGCAGGGTCAAATAATTACATCAGTATGGATACAGCAGGTAGATAAAATCTGCTATGTCTTATTTTAAAAAGACACCACCTTTGGGTTGTGCAGAAGCAAAAACAAGATCGGTGGGAATATTACACTACTTAAACACGTGGTTTTGAAAGTAAATTTTAGCATTGTTTAAAAAACTTATAGGCTGTAATGGATATCCAATTGAATCAAAGAGCAAACGTGTGCAGAATCTTGTTGTACAGAGGCGATCCCATGTAAATGACCAGGTTCTCCTAAAACCTGCGCTATTATTTTCCAGGTAAATTTATAAAATGTACGCCTAAAGATCATACTTGTATGAACACTTACTAGGGAATGAAGTTGCAGTGGTTTAACTAGGATCAAGCCCCATTGAATTCAACAGAACTCATTTCTGAGTAGCAATGGTTAGGATTGTGCTGAAATAAATGGGACCTGCATCCAAATAAACATTAATCGAATTGTCTTTTTTTTCTTGCAATGGGAGGCTCTGAATATATTCATTTTTAATATTTTTTTTTTACTAAAATTATATTCGAAAAGTGACGTATTTTTTCATCATATGCCTTTAATCAGAAACGAAAATGTCGGTGTTAAAGAAACAAAAACCGCTCAACTTTGTTGAGAACAATTAATATAAAATAAACCATAACTGGATTTTTATGTGAGCGGCCTAATCCCCGAGTCCTGGCCCTCGGTCTTAAAACAGGCTAACGTTAAAAGTAACTCTCGCTTGATTCATTGGGATTGTTTCACTTCATGTGTATTAAGCAGCACAGCAGCAGGAAGTAAACTCTAATTAGATCAGTAGCACTTAAGTTTCTGATGGATGTGTTTTTAGGATCTGTGAAGGAATCATTTAAACCGACTCAAATATTCAAGCCGCTTGGAAGGAAAATGCCAAAACGAAATTGGAGGCTCTGTCCTTAGCACATTTGCTTGGAAACAAGGACCATCGAAATCCGCAGGACTTCTAGAAAATGTGTGCGGTGAAAGTGTTTGGGGACAAATTGCATCGTGGGCGTGTAAAAGCTGCACATCTGAAATATAAATACCTAGGCATAATACAAGTACTTTGGTGCTATGCATTACAGTTATTTTAATACAGAACAGAAATAGTTTTTTTTAAATTAAAAAATCACGTGCTTTCTGGGTGCCCCCCTTTAATCTCCGAGAAAACATTTGTCTCTTTTTTTTTTTGGTCAAGCGTACATTTCAATTTTTTTGTGTCAAGGTGCATGGTGTTTTATCTAAATCAAGCAGTCCAGCCCAGATGGAGAGGGGATCCCCTCCCCCTCGTTAGGAAAGGACCCCCTTGAGTAAGTTTGGAAGCCCCTTGACCCTGGCACGATGGGAACTCCAGCAGGAAAAAGTAAACGAAACTTTTTCCTTTTTGCTTCCCATCTCTGCGTCTCTTATCAGGAGGATAGCCAGCCCTTGTGCGGTCGCGTTGCAGTGTCGAGGGGGGTGGGGGGTGGGCGCCATGATTTATGCATTTATTTATTTATTTATTTGCAAAAGGGAAAGTGATGAGTGGTGGGAAAGTCGTCGGGGGGGGGGAGTTAATAGTTTCGGTTGAACGGGCTGAGTGAAACCCTCTGACTGTCACACACCTCTCATTAACTCCCTTCCCTGCGCACTCGGATCGCATACCAGAGGCAAGGAAGAGGCTGTGCGTTTTGTTTTGTTTTTGCTCCCCCCTTTTTAGCGCTGCATTAATTTAGAAATGGTCGCCCCCCCCACCAACCCCAGAAGCAAAGCTCTGCTTGACCCGGGCGCGAGTGGGAAACTGGGCCCAAGGCAATCAGGGCACTTCGGCCCCTTTGCCCATCAGATGTGGATGCAAAAGAGGAAAATAATGCACGATCAAGTGCGCTTTACGTTGGCACCCTGATGGTCTCTCCTCCTCCTCCTCCCCTCTTTGCAAGTTGACGGTGCAGAGGCCTACAGCTGCCATTGGAGAAATCAGTGAAGCCTTTTGCGCCCAGGAGCGCTTCTATGCAAACTGGTTACCCCTGCAGACTAATAACCCTGCCTCACAATCCTCTATTTTTTGAAATACAAAAACAAAAAACCTTTAAAGAAGGGGGGGGGGCAGAAATCAGATTATTTCCACTTCCCGCCCCGGGCTTGTTAATGGGTCGCAAGGCGCAATTCGAGGATAGAGAACCGGTAGCTTTTTTCCCCGACCAGGCATTTGAAATAAAGCTCGGCAAAGCTCCTGTGAGCATCTTCCAACCGGATTATTATTATTATTTTAGAGAAAAGTATCTGGGGATGCATAGAAAGGAGCAACTGAAGACTTTTCTTATTTTCTTTCGAAAATTGCCTTGTGAGAGCGAGCGGGGCTAACAGATGTGGCCGAGCCGAGCCCGTCCCAGAAGCCCGTTTAAATGCTTAACTCCCAATTGGATTTTAGGGCCGCTTTTATTTTTCTCGAAGTATCACATTTCCCACACTCCTTTCGGGAGGCTGCAGGGACGTTCCAAATGCAATAAGAAAGCGGAGCAGGGAAGAAGAGCCAAGATCCTGGGGCAGGAATGGCCGCGAAACTGCAGTGCTCGATGAGAGAAGGGCGGGGGGCGAAAGAGTAAGGCTCGCCTGCCTCCTCGAGCGAGCAGGGCAGTGCTTGCCAATGCTACTTCTGCGGGGCTAAAGCACCCCCCAAAAAAACCCCTCGACCCCAGATTAAGGTCCGGCTGCCTGCTGGGAGCCTGGGAGCTGAGTCCCATGTGGGAGATCCTCGGGGCAGCGCCCTGTTGCGCTTGCCTGTCGCAGAAAACCATCCCCGATCGAGGCGGCTCTTCCTAAGGACTCCCAATGGAGGGGGGGCGGGTGTTTCCCCTTGCAGAAAAGCGCCCAGATGGGCCCTTGGCCAGGGCGCGCGGCTACTACTCGCCTTTCCCTGAAGGCAGTCTGGGAGAGTCCCCCGGGGTGCCCCTCTTGGGTGGCGCCTTGGCCAGCTGAAAGGGATCTGCGAGAGAGGAGGGAGGGGGTATTCCGAGCCTGGAGCGCTTGGCGTCGAGGGGCGACGGGGGAAGTGTTGCTTTTCTCTCTTTCAATTATCTTGATTAATGAGTTGTCGCTGAGGGAAGAAAAATAAGCGCAGCAGCACCGGGGAGGGCCAAGGCGGGCAGCCCCACCGCGGCGAGCCACCAACCCCTCCTCTCCAAACGCCCCCGCCTTTCCTTTCCTCGCCTCCCGCGTTGGGCCTTTGCTTCCCCGCCCATGGAGACCCCTCTGCTCCCCTCCCCCTGACTTAACCCCACCAGGCCAACCTCAGCCGACGACTTCCAAGGCCCGGGAAAAGGCGTTCAGGGCCTCCGAGCCTCGCCAGTGAAACCTCGCGGACACTTCCGACGGAGCCGGTGGAACTGACTTCCAATGGCGAGGAGGATCCCAGGCGCTGACCCCAACTCCTATATAATCAATAGATGCGACGAAAGAAACAGCCCCCAACGTGAGAAGCGCGATGTAATTGTTTTCGCCCTTTCATTCAGCACCCACCGGCCCTGATCGGTTGGCGTTTTATCCCCTTTGCCCTCCTGAGATGATGGGTGTTTCGGGCAAGCGTGCGAATTCGAGGCCCAGGTTGCGATCCTGGATCCACCTGCTTAAAAGCAAGCTCCGCCAAGGCGAACGAGCCCTCCACCTATGTTTCCTCGGAAGTAACGTCCATTAATATGAACCGGATTTCTCTTCCATGAAAGCTTGCGCCAGGTCATCGGCCTTATCCGTAGGTGGAGTTGCTTACTTGGGAGCAAGCCCCCTTGTAGTCAATGAGACCCTTATTTTTTATTAGGATCCTTTGGTGGGAAATGCACTGGATCGGGCTGCGCGCGTTTGGAAGTGTTTCAAGATGGGGCATTGGCTTCTTCATTCAGTCTTACAACCGAGGCCAGCTTCCCAATGGATTGCTGGTAGTAGGTAGCTGTGATCCATAATACAGCCAAATTCAAAGTAGCTGCCGACCGTCGTACCTCGTGTGCCCTTTGCATGGTGGAAGGAAGTTAAATCGACCCAACTGAGCCTTACTCTCGTGTAATGTGTTTGGGATCGGGGGCCCCCGTTTTCACTGGTTATATGAGTCGGGAGCCATGTTAGATGCACTGTGCTCGCACTTATTTCCCTGTGCAGAGGGGGAATCAGCGAGTATTTATCACTTTCCCCTCTCTGCCCCCTCCCCCGCAAGCCCCTGACATGACTTATCGCTTCTTCAGACATCATGAGTTCTTAAAGAGCCTCCTGCTCCCCACCTAGGCGCATAAAAAGTCCATTCGAACAAGCAGGATCGCAGCCAAACGCCTGAAAAAAAATCTATTTGTGAAGCTCGCTCATGTTGGACGGGAGTCAGTAGCTCGCTTGTAAGGGCGCGCGAACTTCCCTACTTACACCACCACTGTGTGCGCTATGGCAAGGACACAGAAACCGCACACCAAAGCAGCCCCCTCTTCCAAACGGCTCCTGTCCTGAGCCTCCAGCCTTGCAGGACACCCGCCTCGAGCGTTAAGTGGCCGGCACATCGCGCTCCTCCTGGGTCGTTTCAAAAATAAGGACTTTGTAGTCAGTTCTGCCATCAGTACAACTCGCATTCAGAGGGGGTGTCCTGAAGAAGTCGATGAAATGCTGGATCTGGAATCCCCCCCACCGCCGCCGTTGTCAAAGATTCTAGTCCTCGTGACCTTGCACGCAGACGCAGTCCTTGCCAGGGAACTCGGCTTTGATTTCTTGATTCATCTACGATATTGGTAATAGAGAGTCACTCTGCCTAAACGAATTGAATAATGTGTGTGTCGCAGGGGTCCGTGCGCTTGGCCAGCCTCATTGCTGTTTGATATTTTCAGGTGTTATTTTATTTGGGTTGGCCTCTTCCAGGTACAATAATGCCGTTCCCTCCCAACTTTGCTTGCATCTCTGAACTTTATATATGATTGCGCCGGTTTGGGGCCCACTTCACCAGCGAGATCAATTCGGAGTCTGAATTATTCGGTGCTCTAACGACAGCCCTCTCATTTGGGTCCCCTAATTATTTATCCTGGTTGCGTATTATTATTGGTGTTAATTTTATTGTTTAATTCTACTTCGTCTTAAGGGGACCTCCAACTATATTAAAACCAGCCCCCTCTTGTCAAATCCATGTGTAGACGCTGCCTTTCCAATAACCTGCGCCTCCTTGTTTTGTTTCTGTTCCCCTCCCTCCCTCTGTCTCTGCTCAGGACCTGCGCCCGTGCGTGCGCCCCGAGGAGCAGCGGGTCGCCTCCGGCCCTCCACGGCCAGGCCCGGCCGCTGGGACGATGGGGAGCAAAGCCCTGCCGGCGCCGATCCCGCTGCACCCGTCTCTGCAGCTGACCAACTACTCTTTCCTGCAGGCCGTCAACACCTTCCCGGCCGCCGTGGACCACCTGCAAGGCCTGTACGGCCTGAGCGCCGTGCACACGATGCACATGAACCACTGGACGCTGGGCTGCTACGCCGCGGCCGCCGCCACGGCTGGAGGCGGCGGCCCGGCCGAGATCAGCCGCTGCTCGGCGCTGAGCGAGATGGCGGCGGCGCAGGGCCTGGTGGAGCGCTTCCCCTTCCCGGCGCTGCCCTTCGCCACGCACCTCTTCCACCCCAAGCAGGCGGCCGCCATCGCGCACGTCCTCCCGGCCCTGCGCAAGGAGCGGCCGCGCTTTGACTTCGCCAACTTGGCGGCGGCGGCCACGCAGGAGGACCCGCCCAAGGCGCACCAGGCCGCGGCGGCCGCAGCGGCGCACGGCGAGCTGGCCAAGCTGAGCGGCCCCCTGTCGGCGGCGCTGGGCAAGCTCTCCCCGGACCGGAAGCCGGCGCGCGGCAGGCTGCCTTCCAAGACCAAGAAGGAGTTCATCTGCAAGTTCTGCGGACGCCACTTCACCAAGTCCTACAACCTGCTCATCCACGAGAGGACCCACACGGACGAGCGGCCCTACACGTGCGACATCTGCCACAAGGCCTTCCGGAGGCAGGATCACCTCCGCGACCACAGGTCAGCAACGCCTCTCCTTCCCTCGCTCTCTGGAGATGCAAAAGGGGGATTGTTTGGCTGCCCTTGCTCCAACCTCTTTGGAGAAAAGGGTGCCCATGGGGTTATATCCCATGCAGGATCCAGCCACTCACTTTCCCTTGGAAATTAAGCCTTATGATGGATGGCCTAGTGGTGGTTCTGAGGTTGAGGTGCCAACCAGCAAGTCCTGGGCTCCAGTTTCCTCCTAAACCCACTTAGAGGAGAAAGGACTGTGTTTCCCAGCCTCCTGTCTGCAATAAGGAGGTGGTTGGTGTTATTAGAATGCTGCCTTAACTAACTGCAGTTCTAAATATGTAGGAGGGCCGCTGGTAGGATTTATTTCCGAGTGAACAAGGTTGGGACTGGGAGTGTTGGGTTGATTTGCATAGAAGCAAGTGACATTGATCAGAAGCAAGTCTTCTTCCACTTCAGTGGGCCCAACTGAGAGTGAGGGGTGGTTTCAAGGTGGTTGGCTTTCATGACACTTATTTCCAGTGCTCTGCATCTGATCCTTGCCTCCTGGTGGGCTTTCCAATCTTTTTCCTTCTGCTTTCTTTTCTAGTCTGAGAGGTACAACTGTAGGGCTTGATAAAGGCTTGGTGATCCCAGCAAAAAAGCAACAACAAACTACTTTGCCTCTCTAGGAATAGCACTTGATAGAAGTCCAGTAAGGAAGCTGCAGGAAAAAATTCAGTAGATTTATAGCCTAGCAAATGTGGATCAAAACTCGAAGGGGAGGGGCAGAGAGAAGGCAGTATGTTCCTTGAAATGAATATTTCCTAACACTAATGGGTTGTTTGTTCTTTTCTGTCCCATACATGCCAGAGAAACAACATTTACAATGTGTTTGTAACAATGTACAAATGGCCCTTTTCCTCTGTTGCTTGCTCTGAGAAGCTCAAGGGCTTTCTGCCTTTTCTCATCCCATCAAGCGATAATGAACTGTGGGCCAGATCCTGTGGGGGTCTATAAACTTAGTAAGGCAAAATTCCAGCTGACCTCAGCTGGAACAAGTGGGACGACAGCCTTTACATGTTCACCTGAAAGCAAGTCCCAGTGCACGGATGTGAAAGATTGCATACTTACATAGGACTTTTGTGCATTGCTACTCAGAAGTAAGTCCCACTGTTCTCAGTAGCGTATACACTGTAGTGTGTTTAGGATTGTCTCCTTAATTTGTTAGCAGAAAAGGGCAATGAAGCCCTTTGGAGAAACTACTGTTAAGTGGCTGCGGGAAAAAATCTATGAAAAGAAAATTGGAAAAGTAGATTTCAGTGTTGAGTTAGGCTTAGGCTGCAACCTTGTACCCTTACCTGGAAGCAAGCTTCATTGACCTCAGTGAGACTTACTTCTGAGTCAACATTTATAGCATTGACCCATTAGTATAATTTCCCCCCAAATACTTCAGCTACATAGAGACTACTGGTAACTGTTATGGCTCTTTCTGTGTCTACACATACTGATTCCAAATGCCTGTATTGGCTTCTAGGTATATCCATTCCAAAGAAAAACCGTTCAAATGTCAGGAATGTGGGAAAGGATTTTGCCAGTCCAGGACTCTAGCAGTTCATAAAACTTTACACATGCAGGTAAGGTTAGATCCATATTGCTTTAGACAGTTTATTTTTTATCTTAATTCTGTTTCAACTCTTTATACATAGCAATATTCATTGTGAATAAGTGAAGACATGTAACTATACCAGAGGAGTGGTGTTGATGGTTATTTAAATTAGATAATTTATCCACTACTGACCTCCACTTCACTTCATTGTGCAGGAAATATGATACAGTCTGAACTTTTATTTCAGTTGTTCAGAGTCATTTAATGCATTTTTGGGGGGTGTAAATTGTCTTGACTCATTCTTTATGGTAAAATAAGCACACTGGGATCTTAGAAGGATTAAATAAGGCCACAGAAGTTGTTTATGGTTGTGATCCAATGCACAGTTACTTGAGAGTAAGTCACATTGAATTTAACAGGATTTTATTCTGAGTAAACGTGTGTTGGCTTGAACATCAGTTCATTTAAGACTTGCATATTCCATAGCTGGAAAAGATTCATTGGGAAGTCTGACACTTCTGAAGCAGATGAAATGTATGCTCTGTTTTTAAAAGCTCAGATTAAAAAAAGACTTGCTTTGTGGAAAGCTTTTCACTGATAGAGATGAAGCAAGTATCCCTGGGAAGCTAGGTGGATTAGCAAGAAGCATTTTTCAGTAGATCCTAGAGATGGGGAAATGTGATGAAGTGAGGATTGTCCTTGACAGGCAAGAAGATATATCCGTGCTGTTAAGGCTGTAATCTTAAGCACACTTACCGGGGAGTTAGTTCCAGTGAGTTCAGCTGAACTGACTTCCGACTAAATGTCTATAAGGATCAGACTGCAAAGAATTGTATCTGCTGTAGGTACAAGATCACATGAGCTGCCCCCCCCATGCATTTACTGGGAAGTAAACTGTTAATAAGTTCAGTAGAACTTGTCTTCAAGTAGGGCTGAACTCCTAAGCATACTTGTTTCCTCCCTCTTTGTTCATTTTTATCTTCATAACAACCTTGTGCAGTAGGTTAGCTAGAGATATAGGGGATTGGCAGAAGTTCACCTGGTGAGCTTTCTGGTCGAAGAAGAATACAAATCCACATCTCCCTGGTCCAATCCAAGCTTATATGTACTATCCCTGACCAGCTCTCTATTTTATTTTTAGGGACTTCCTGTTAAATGTGCTTATGATTGGGCAGCAAGTATGCTAGGATCCTCACCTTACTTTCAGGACTCTAATCATCTTCAAACTTATGGATATTTACTTTGGAGTAAATCCCACTGAATGCCATAGGATTTACCTCTAAGTAAACACACATAGAATCAGGCTACAAATGCACATACAGCCTAATCCTGTTTTGGGTTTATTTATTTATTTATTTTTTAAAACCTAAGAAGTAAACATTGTTTTCCGTGGTGTTTACTGCCCATTTAAATGTGCCTAGAATTGCAGCCTTATGTGGAAACCACTTCCATGGCATTTAGGCCTGAGAAGGGGCACTTAGGATTTGTGAAGATTTCCCGCTATGGCATTGGTGTTTTGAAGGGTAACGAAACTGGGGAGGGTGTGTGCATATAACGAGAGAAGTTTTGAGAAACTCAGTAAACCAGGTAGTTTGTAAAGGGTTTAATCCTTTGCTTGCTTCAAATCTGAACAGGAATCTCCACACAAATGCCCTACATGTGGAAGAACCTTTAATCAAAGAAGTAACCTGAAAACTCACCTTCTCACCCATACAGACATCAAGCCCTACAACTGTGAGCAGTGCGGCAAAGTGTTCAGGCGAAACTGTGATCTGCGGAGGCACAGTCTAACTCACACCCCGCGGCAGGACTTCTAGAACCCTCCACAGGGAGCTAACTCTGGCTCAAAGGACTTGAACTGTAGAGAAATCTTTAAGCCCATGCACATGTGGACAGATGTATGCTGGGCCCCATCCTCTCTCCCTTGGCTCCTGCCAAAAGCAGCTGGGATGGGCAGCACAGGGGAAGTGACAGCAGCCCCAAGCTGCCTTCGTCACACCCCTCCCCTCAGCACAAGAGCACGGGCTAATCTCTTGTAGATAAAAACATCGCAGCTCATTTTAGAGCTCTGTACAGAAACTGTGGTGTCATGTGTGTTTGTGTACTTCCTTTTTTTTGTCTTACCAAATGCACATTGGTAACAAGGACAGCGAGAGTGAAAAAATATTTTTAAAAAGTGTATTGCAAAGTAAACCAGTTTCCCCCCCAACTCTCTCACGTTTGATAATTAATGATTCCACGGACAGTGTGGTTATTCAGTCCTTTTCGTGTCAGTTAAAAAGCAGGAGAGTAACTGACAGGTAAATGGTGTTTCTACTTAAGCTGGGTTGTTTGGTTTTTTGTTTTTTTAAAAGGTTTTGATTTCTAAATATCGTCTATGTTTGTAAAAGGGATCTGCATTTTCAAGTGTTTTAATGGTGTGATCCTTTGCATGTTTATTCAGAAGTGAACTATTATTAAGACCAGTTGGACCTCAAGATCAGTTTAATAGTACTGTACACCCCAATACATGTCTCCTCTTGAGTAAGCTCACTTGTGTTATATAGGATTTACTTTTAGGTAATGGATTTAAAGGTGCATATTGGGCACTAAGCATCATTGAGTAAATATGCAGGGGAAAATGCTTCAGAACTGCCGTTTCTTTACTTGAGAAGACAGAACATTTAAAGTACACCCCAAAGAATTCTGGGGACTGTAGTTTTTAAGGATGCTGGGCTTTGTAGCTCTGTGAGGGGCTAAACTACGGTTCCCATGATTCTTTTTTGGGGGGTGGGGGCGTTAAATGTATGGTCTGTATGGCACGCATAGGGCCAGGCTGCATTAAATCTGTAATGCAAAAAGCAAGCAAGCCGGGTAGCTTTCCTTAAAACGTTTACCTATTTATTTCCTCTCCTACGATTCCTCATGCAAAGCTTTTAAAGAAAGAGAAACGGCAGGACGGGCGGTGGGCTGGGAAAGGCTTCAGAATCCTAAACCCTGAAGTTATTTATTAGTAACTTATTGGCAGTCGAGCTTCAGAAGCAATAATCAGCTCTTCTTTACAGATTGCCTGAGATAGCGCCCCTGCTTAGACTTTGAACGCGGGCGGCGATTTGCCCGGTTTGAGACAGGGACTTTACACCGCCCAAGACAAGGCTGCGGGCCTGGCAGCTCCCTCGAAAACAAATACAGCGCGGCGCAAAGGCGCCTGCCCGGAGGGGTGGGGAGAAAGGACCCTGCCCCCTGCTACCCTCCCGGCAGCCGAGCGGGGATCCGCGGTGCTGCATCCGACGAGGCTGTCCAGGGGGAGCCGCGGAGGGCGCGGGAGCCACACGATCGCCAAGGCGCAGCAGCGGTGCTCACGCAGAGCCCACGGGGGCTGCCGTGGGGAAAGGGAGCCCATTTCCAAAAACGAGGATCGGGGCGGAGGGAATCGACGTTCACGAAGCGGAGGAAGGGATGCAAAGCGAGCACAGCAGCAGCTGCTGAGCGAAGCCAAGCTGACAGCTCCGGGCAAACGCCTCTAGGCGGAAGGCTGCCAAGACGCGCTCTGGCCGGCTTCCCGCGCTGGGAAACACGCGGCGGGGGTGGAGAGAGAGCTCGAGGGAGCCTCGGCTCTGCCCGGGAAAGGCGGAGAGGTGGAGGGTCTGGTTGCTAGTGGGTGGTTCTGGGTTGTTATCGAAGGTGAGTTTTCTGAGGTGGGTCCTTCTATATTGCTAAGAATAGATTCGGTTGCACTGCATAGCATTTTTTCCTAAAACATGTGATGCGGTTACCGGTACTTGTTTCAGCAACTATAGTATAGCAAAGTTATCAATACAGGCCTAGAAGTGGGTGCAACCAGGATTTTTGTTAGAGGGGGAGAGCCTCAGTTAGCTATTTATTAATATATATATAAAATATGGGGGAGCTGCTCCTCCCTGCCCACCCCCTTGGCTACACTCATGGGCCTAGAAGCCCCCTGTGGAAGGGAGGGGTAACCAAAGAAGCTGTGTTGGATCTGGGTGCCAAATTTAAGGGCCTCAACAGCCTGGATGTCCCCAAATGACCGTCCAGAGAGCGACCAATGTTGAGGGCAGAAGCAGCCCCATATAAGTACCTGGACAGGCATCTGGGCACGTGGTACCCAGCAGGGCCTACGCTGATTGCAGCAGCATCTTTTTTCTAAAAAAATAAATAAATCCCACATTTTATAGTTGCGGGGGGAGTTTGATGGCCATGTCTCACTCTGACCAGGCATATACATGTTAACAGATGCTCATTTTATAATTGTTATTTTAAATGCGCAGTATCTTTTTCTACAGAGTGGTTTTTATTCCCAAGTGAATGTGCTTTTTACCTTAAGAGATGCAGAAGCCAACCCCATTTTGTTCAGGATGGTGCTATGATTTAAGCGAGTTTAAAATGAGAAATGTGTTCAGAGTATTTCTCTCTGCCCCACCCCCATCAGGGTTGGCAAACTTTTTTATTTGCTCTAATGTATCAGGAATGCAGAAGCAGCTGTAAAACATGAAGTGATGAAGGAAGTAGAGTAATGTTAATTTTGTGCTTCATAACCAACATAATACACGTGGCTATGTAAAGGAGGGAAAGGTTGTAAGACCACTGAGTCTAGGGACTAAAATTTCTGAGCTGTATGGGAGGGTGGGGGAAGGCCAAAGGGATTTGGGCCTTTGACATGCATATGTAGACTCATCTGACATAAGTATAACCATATAGGTTTACTTTACACATTCTGAAGTGGTAGCAAGCTGCCTCATACTGAGTTAGACCATTGGTCCATCAAGTGGATTGTCTACACTGAAAATTGAAACTGGAGTCTTTTCCAATCCCACCTGGACATGCTGGCTAAAAAACCAGGGACCTTCTGCACACAAATTATGCGTTCTCCCACTGAGCTAATGCTTTAAAAAATATCTCTGAAACTCAAAATCTTGCACAACAAAGAAGCAGGCTAGAATACATGTCTCCCTAGTCTGATATGTTTTTGCTTTCAGATTTTTTTTTTGTGTGGTGGTGGTCATGTAAAGTATGGGAGCATATAAAAATGGCACATACACATACAACTACAGTCTCAAAGTAGGAAGTGTTCTGCCGCCTCATTCTGCTGCAGGTGTAGACCAGGACCCAGTGTGAAGAACCATTGAGTTGTCCCAAAATATAGGTGCTTCTGTGAAACGATGCCATGAGATCTGAAAGACACCTGTATGTGACATTGCTGCAAATCGGTGAGGACAAGATGTGGTTACTCAGTAATGAGGGGGGAGGCTATTCACGTGCTCAGAAATCAGAATACTGTATTATGACTTCACATGCTCCAAAGCTGAGCCATAGTGTGGAAAAAGAAAGGCTGGCTTGGAGCACTGTCTCAGATTAAGTATAATAGTCACAGGGTCAGTAAAATGTTACAAGCCAATGTTCCCAAAGTGGGATTTCAGCTTTGGCGTGACAAACTCAGAAGCTCATATACTAGCTACATAACTGACACTGCTTTCTCCCTGTAAGTGCATTATTTTACAGAGTGACCCTGCAAACACTACAACTGTTCCCCATGAAGATGTTTGCCATATCTCCATATTATAGTTTTAACCCAAACGTGTGAAGCATTTTACATTTACAGTTTAAAAACCTAAGCAGAAACCCCAAGGCAATCCTTTCCCTCCACGCCCAACTTTTCAAACCACACTTGCTTATTTCTTAGGTGCTATATATTTATAAGACATTAAAGGTAAGCACAACAGTAACACTTAAAATGCAATATGTTGGGACTGTTTAATCCTGGATATAGTCAGCCTTTGAACGTTGGCCATTGAAATCTCTTCCTTGCCCATCAAAACATCAAAGAATATCGTTGCATCCAAACTGTAGCTCCACTGCAATCAACAGGAGTAAAACTCTGTGACAGCTAAATTGTCAGAAAGCATGATGAACAATCTGGATCCAACAGATTTCTCCTCCTTCACTAATCTAGTTCTCTCCCTCTCTGTAGATACTGATTCCTATGTTCAGCCTGCATTTGAGGCGTTAATAAATCTAATGGTATAAAAGAGAAGGAACATTTGTGCTCAATATCTTCTTTAGCGTGGGTATTATGTAATAGCCTTGAGGACAGCCTTGTATACTTGGCAAAGCACCTTGACATGAGCGGAATGGAGCTGTCTTCTTTGTGTAGTTTGCTGTTTCATTTACAACAGTAGGTTTACAAGGCTTATGTTTGTAATGCTGACCTAAACATTTAAAACTCTCATAAGACCATTCAAGTGCCCTTTGCTAAAAATATTCACACAGCTGGGAGCAGCAGTTCTATGAAGTGCGAAGAATGGGCCACTCATTCCCTGTAAAATAAAATTTCTGCATAATCCTAAAATATGGACCTTTAGGATGCATGTTACCAGTTTCAATCACAAATACATGCTATATGGGGAGACAGAAAGCAGAGCATTTCCTTCAGCATCCCTGGTAAAAAATGGAGGTCAGGACCCAAATCTGATGATTGAAAATTATTACTATTATTTGCCCACACTTTACCCTAAGGTCCCCAGATAGGTTACAACATCCGGGGTGGTGGTGTATTTTCAGCCCCCAGAAATGGATGAGAAATGTTGGGTGGACCTGGAATGTTTTTAATTTGGAAGAGGGAAGGAGATTATTACTCTGGGAACGAACAGAAGTGGTTTCCTCTCCCCGCCTAAAAAAATGTCTAAAATACATATATTTTGTTTCTCCCTGTGATAGTGGCAGGTGAAGAGTTCTTCTCAGCAGTCACCAAGAAAAGCTATGCAAAAAAAGCATTTTAACATTTTTGCAAGAAAGGAAAGCACTGTCACCTGCTGCTAAAATTTCCTACAAAATCAGGGGGATAGTCCCACTCCTTGACAATACAAATTCCACCCCCCCAAGTCTGCCACTTTTTAATGTAGTGGTGTGATAGAGTAATTCATTTCAGTCCTAGTACAGTCAGGGGGATTCCAGAGAGGTATTGGTACAGATTATGAAACATTTCAAGGTGCTCCCCCTTTCTATTCTAATGTTCCATGAAAGTAACACATAGGGGAGCAGTTAGAACTCTTTAAGAAAAAAGCAATCTGAAACTGGCAAGTTTTAAATGCATCCTTAAATGCTTATAAATAAGAGGCTAGGCACAAGTAAGTGGAGAGGGGATTCCATAGCTATGGGGCCACCAAGGGGAAGCTCCTGTCTCTCAGGCCTGCAAACTTCATTGAGCTTACTAAATGTTGCATTGTCTTCGACAGGCAAGGAAGAGCAGATATTGCACAGCACATATGACAATGGAATGCTCATATATTCACTTGAGGTTCAGTCTAAACCACTTTAGAATGTAGGTAGGATGGCTGTTTTCCATGAAAGAAAACATCCTTGCACATAGAAAACTAATGTGTCACAGAGAGGGGTGGAGGGGGAGAGTGACTCAAACCTTTCTAGTTGATGTTTTTGTGTGCTGAGGGGTTAGTCAGTTATATTATAGGAAACAGTATTCCATCAGGGAGCCACCACCTGCAATCTGAAATAGTACAGCCTAGACCCAGGTTTGCTATTTCAGTGAGCTCAAGGATAGGACTGCTCTAAGTCATGCTGTTTGAAAAATGCAGAGCAATTTGTCCTAGATGATCACTCCATAACCATGGAGAGCAGTCATCCGGAATGAATGGTGCAACCCGTCCTTAACAAGTGCTTCCAGCTAATGGATGGAGCTAATTTTCTGTGTCCTGAAAGAGAGAGGTTAAAAATTAAGAACCAGAGCAGCAGGCCTGTGGCTTTATCACACTGAAGTGGAAAAGAATAGCAGTGACACAGGCTATCTCATAGCTGGATACACAGTGCTCAAACAGTGCAACTATACATGAGAAGGAACCAAACCAGTCTCAAACAAGCCAGGCTTGTTAGGTACCCCAAAAAGAATATATTGAACCAGTGGGCTATTGAATGAATTATCCAAACAGAGAAGCAACATATCCACTTTAAATGTGAATTCAATTATTATGAATTCTAAAGTGAGAAATATTAGCAGCTGTAGCAGAATCACACTTCTGCCAAATTACAAAAAAATTAAAGGTATGAGTATCAAGGACCTTTAAAGCCTCCTGCTGCTACAAATACAGCCCTAGACAATTTTCAGAAGAGATGTAAAGGTAAAGAGACCCCTGACCATTAAGGTCCAGTCGCGGATGACTCTGGGGTTGCAGCGCTCATCTCGCTTTACTGGCTGAGGAAGCCGGCGAACCAGAGCAGCGCACGGAAATGCCGTTTACCTTCCCAATTGAGCGATACCTATTTATCTACTTGCACTTTGACGTGCTTTCGAACTGCTAGATTGGCAGGAGCAGGGACCGAGCAACGGGAGCTCACCCCGTCGCGAAGATTCGAACTGCCGACCTTCTGATCGACAAGCCCTAGGCTCTGTGGTTTAACCCACAGCACCACCTGCATCCCGTCAAAAGAGGTGTAGTTGGCCTCAAATCTGCTATCAGGCAAGTCAAGACTCTTCATGCAGCAGATTTGGGGCACAATTAAAGGAGATAAAAGTTGTTGGTTCTGTGTGTGGAGTTGGTTAGATTTTCTGACCCTGGAGTTGAAGCACCTCCTGCTTGGCCCTTTTGGAATGTCACATTCTTTGAGCTGGAAGCCTTCCTCTGTAATCTGAAGCATGCTGCAAGCTGTGGTTGTTCAGTGGTGATAGGAAATGCATTCTGCCCATGTTTAGAAACACACTTTTCTGAACTACCGCTGTGTAGTCTGGTATCTAGTTATCAGCCTAAAAGTTTCTCCTCTTCCCTGCTCCACTGAAACACACATTTAACAGCAGGCATTCTGAACCAGCAGGCCAAGTGAAGCTACATTTTTTCCTCCAAATTCTTCACATCTCTTTGGACCAAACTCTCTTACAATTCAGTGGATCAAAACATGACTTTGGAATAAGTTTGATAGCTTACTCAGCATGATGCCTGTGTCATTTTAGATCGCTTCTCACACTGTGGGCAATATAAATGACATGAATTTGTTAGGACAGTGGTTTTCAGTCTCTGGTCAATGGATCAGGGCCAGCCCACAGACTGCTTGTTGCTGGCAGTAGAGGACTCACAGCTTTTTGCTGCCAGATGGAAACTTCACTTCTCTCTCCTTTCTGTATTCTAGCACCAGAGATCAAGCACTCAATATCCTAGCACTGGGAATCTGAACCAGCCTCTGTTGATTGGCTGGACTGGAGCAATACATTTTCTCTCATTAAAGAGGACCACTGCTGTATGGGGAGAGTGTCTAAGATAGGGATGGGTGACTATGTCAGTTTAAGTTCGGAATAATTTTTGCATCAGTTTGTGATTTTTATACCAAAAAAGAGAATTGGCACAAAAGTTCATACACATTTTCCTGTGCATTTCTCAGCAGACCAATAAGTGAGGGAAGGATTCACTAATGCCAATGAAGAATCATATCCAATCCTCGTCCTACTCAGAGTAGAACACATTGAAATGAATGAACATGACTACCTTAGCTCAATTAATTTTAGTAAGTCTACTCTAAGTAAAACTTAGTTGGATACAATCCAAAGTCATTATGGCTGCAACCCTATCCTTTACCTGGGAGAAAGTCCCACTGAACTCAATGGGGATTGCTTCCAAGTAGCCATTATAGGACTGTTTAAGGCTTACAGAGATAATCAATGGAACTTGGCTGTTTCCCCTCCTTCTTAAATTTCCCCAACCACAAACAAAACAAAGGGAAATATTTTAATTAAAAATCAATAGAACACTGGAATAGGATACTAACACCTTTTGCCTACCTTCATTTTACACTGATACCTCAATAAAACTCCACTGCTTAAGCACCACCATTTAGAGCAATGGTTTTTTTTTGACATTGAATGCACTGGGTTGCAATAATATGGCAATATCCTTTTTGCTCATTTAGAGAAAACGGCTTCTGTCTCAAGCTTCAGTAGCTCTTTATTATGAGGTTAAAAGGTCTCGTCATTTTCCAGTAGTGGCAAGCCTTTAATGTTTTGTATGTACACATAAGTGAATGGGGCTGAGTGATTTTACTAAAAAAAGAGAGAAAAGGTAGCATTTTTCTTAAGAAAAAATAATCTGCGGTGGTTTACAAGGTGCAATCACTTGACTTGTCAACCGACATCCTTTGGAGCATTACTCGCTTGGTGAAAGGGTCAGGATCATTGCCCGAGGTGTTGGGAAGGTGCTTCAAGGTGTGTCAGCATATTCATGTCAATTCTGCACCTCTCTGGCATGGATTGAAAAGTACAGTTTCGAAATCTCCCCGTGACCCATTATCTATGGATCACTGATAAGAGAGAATGCAATTGCTCTTGTCTGTCATATTCATACAAGTTTGCCTCTGCGCAGAGCAAAGTAGCTGCATTTCAACCTTGTATCTGGAGCTTCAAAGCTAGGGCAGAAACGTGTGAATTTATTTACAGACTGTGCATTAAGCAGTTTCACTTACATTATACAATGTTTAGACTATCTGTTGCATAAGTTAGTAAAACAGACTCCAGCTCTAATCCTAAACATATAATTTATTTCTCACATGTGCCTCTGCCCTTTTTCCAGTGAACTCTGGGTGCTGCACACTTCGTTAATTTGTCTTATACTCTCAACACCTCAGGGAAGTAGGTTAACGAGAACAGGTAATAGTCACGTGCCTAAGGCAAACTAGATTGCTCACAGTGTAGTAGGGATTTCCCAACTTCCTGGTTTCCAGGTTTACCCCTTCCTGGTCTAATGCTTTAACCTAAGGTTGGCCATATGTTGTTGGTTCCAGATGTTACCAGGAAATATATTCAGTACTTGCCTTGCCAATGATGTTTGTGTGACCCATCTCTTCGTTCCCTGGCTATTATTCCAGGGTGCCAACCATTTATGATCATGCTTCACTGCTTCCTTTGAGAGATTGAACCATTGATTAGCTGCACTTGTTACAATAGTGTTGACAAGCATCTTCCTTCAGCCCCATGCTACCGGTAGTTGTGAACAAAATTCAAGCCCACTTTTGATCGATTTGTTTGGTGGCTCCACCGCTTCAAGACTGCTGATATGAGCATTTTTCTTTTACCAGGCTTTTTTCCACACTTTCCATGACTCTGAAAGGTCTTGTTTTATTTGTTGCTACTCCTTTTGCGGCACACTGCTATTTTGCATTTTGCCTTGTAGTGACACATCTTGATTTATTGCTCGATTGTTTTCCGGCACCTTGTGCACGTCTGATTGGAAGAACAGCCTCTAGACATGTAAGAAAAATGAAAAATAAAAAGTTGTATAAGGATGAAATGGTAGCAACAGCAGGTAATTGCCTTCAAGCTCTGTAACCCGAACATTTCTACTCTGTGGATAAAAAGTCATATCACTGAATATCTTGCTCTTCTGACAGTGCATATAGAAACTCTGGCCACATCTAAGCAAGGTCCATTGAATCACTCAGCTTCTTTGGTCTCTCCACTACAAGGTGTCAAGTTGCCCCACTCTGGCTGCAATCTTGTGCACACTTACCTGGGAGTAAGCACAATTGAACACCCAGTGGGACTTACTTTCAAGTAAGCATTCAAAATATTGGACTGCACAACTTGATTGCTGGTAGCATTAAAGAGCCATTCTGTCGGTGTACAGATCGATGTAAGCAGCTGCCTTTTAAAAGTCAGACTCCTTGTTGATTATCCCATATTGTGCTTTCTTTTTGTGCCTCCCCTGCAAGAGGTCAGGAGGACAGCAGCATGAGAACAGGCCTTTTCTGCGGTGGCACCCTGCTTGTGGAATGCTCTTCCCAGGGAGGCTTGCCTGGTGCCTTTGTTACATATCTTTAGGTGCCAGGTGAAAACATTCCTCTTGTCCCAGATCTTTGGCTATTTAAACAATCAATGGCTTTTTAAAGTGTGTGTGTGAGGGGTATTGCTTTTGTTTGTTACTATGGTACTATGGTTACTATGGGAAGTGGGTGGCGCTGTGGGTTAAACCACAGAGCCTAGGGCTTGCCGATCAGAAGGTCGGCAGTTCGAATCCCCGCTACGGGGTGAGCTCCCGTTGCTTGGTCCCTGCTCCTGCCAACCTAGCAGTTTGAAAGCATGTCAAAGTGCAAGTAGATAAATAGGTACCCCTGCAGCGGGAAGGTAAACAGCGTTTCCGTGTGCTGCTCTGGTTCGCCAGAAGCAGCTTTGTCATGCTGGCCACATGACCCGGAAGCTGTACGCCGGCTCCCTCGGCCAATAGTGCGAGATGAGTGCCGCAACCCCAGAGTCAGTCACGACTGGACCTAATGGTCAGGGGTCCCTTTACCTTTACCTTATGGTATGTATTTTTGCATTTTTATATTGTAAATTATCCTGTGATCCTCGGAATAAGGGTGGTATAGAAATTCAAACAACAACGAAGATGATGATGCTTACTCTGACAGGCAGCATGTCTCTGGTGTCTTAGGCAAAACCTGCAACCTTATCCTTTTAACTGGAGACACATGAAAGAGTGTGCTCTACCACAAAGCAATGGTCTCTCCTCAGCTTAATGTAGGGGTTAGAATCCTCATTGTATTTGTTCTACCCGCACTGCATGGCAATCCTTGCTCTGATCCAGTACGATTCCTCGTGGTGGGTGAATGGAAGTGGAACACTCACAGATATGTTGAGACCTGTGCTTTCTAAGCAATGTGTCTTGTATCAAAGGTGAAGTAGCTGAGGGCTAGACAGCAAACCTGGTGGGCCTCTTCTGTCAAGCACTTGCTGCAGGTGGATGAAACACGGCCCTGTTCTTCCATTCTCACCTTTTTACCTATTGTTTTTCATCCTATCTCTGCAGATCAGCTTTGATCAAATGTCCTAACATATTATTATAACACCTGCCTCTTCCTCATCTCTTTTTACATATTTCGCTGTGATTTGCCCCCCACTCACTAGAATGAAAGTATTTATTTTTTAGCAGATACTAATGAATGCACAGTGTGATTAACAGTGCAATCCTATGCGTGTATACTCAGAAGTAAGTTCCATTGTTTTCAGTGCAGCTTGCTTCCCGGTTAAGTGTTCAATTTACAGGAGGTCAACTTGCAATCCTGCAGATGCTTATCTGGGTATAAACCTCAGTGAAAATAGCAGAAATTACTTCCAAGCATTGGTGATACTGTGCAGAGGCTTTCTCTAGCAAGGATTTTCTTTTCTTTTAAAGCACTTTTAGGGCTGATTTTTATCATCTGAGGTCCATCTCTATGTGCCCTCACCAAGGGAGGGTGGCAAAAAGAGAATGGGCCTTTTCAGTGGTGACTCCCTGCTTAAGAAATGTTCTCCCCAGGGAGGCATGCTTGGCTACTTTTAGGCACCACCACCACCACCACCACCACCACAACAACATTGGTACCCTGCCCATCTGGGTTTCCCTAGCCACTCTGGGCAGCTTCCAACAGAATATAAAAACACAGTAGAACATCAAACATGAAAAGCTTCCCTTCAGGTGTCTTTTGAGGCAAAAACATTTATCCAGGCAAAAACATTCTCTTCAGCCAGGCTTTGGGCCTTTAACATAGAGGGTTTTAGATATTATGGTTCCTTTAATGTGTGGGATATGTTAGACTGCCGTTTATGCATTGTTGTAGTTTTTATTTCGTTTTATTTTTATTTTTTATATTATATTATAACTCGCTTTGAGTTTACTCTTTGAAAATATGTGACTAAGAACTATGTGAAAGAGAAGTAAATGAGATGGATTGAAGAGTGGCAGCACTAGTGCTGGACCACCAGGAACAGGTCTGGACCCCCCCACAAACCCTGAGAGCCAATGACATTATAATAACCAGCAACTTTTGGGGTTGGCTATTCTGCTTCAATTAGAGGAAAGCTCCTGGCAGTCATGTCTGCCATATTTTATTCCCCAGAGAGCTCCTGGGTCCCATTTGGGTCCACTGGCACTCTAAGAAAGGAACATATAGGGGGCAAAAATAGAGAACTTTGCTCCACTTCATGCAGTGCATCTACTCTCTAAAGGACTTTTAAAAAAGAAAATGAGTTGTGGGGGCACCCCCTTCACCACCATTGCCATCGCCTGATAAACAGGAGGGGAAAGAGAGACTAGGGAGACCGACCAGGCAAGTTTTGAGGTGAGGTGAGGTAATGAGCAGGTCAGCTGGGACTTGTCATCCAGGAATTTGGAGTCAACATGTAGGCCACACCCAACTCTATCTCTTTGTTCTATCGGAGCTGGGAGAGGCATGGCTGAGGCTCTTGGAGGCAGACCTTGGAGATGGTGATGGGCTGCATGTGGGCCAATAAACTGAAGCTGAATCCTGAAACGACAGAGGTGTTATATTTCCCGAATTCTCAAGTCAGGGAGGTGAGGAGATGGCCTGTCCTGGAAGAATCAGGTCTGCAGGTTGGGGGAGGTCCTGGATTCATTGGGGTTTCAGGTGTCCTCGGTGGCTAAGAGTGCCTTTTTCAGCTGTGTCCAGTTTGCCAGTTACAGCCCCTTTTGGACAAAAATGACTTCAAGTGGTCCAAAATTCAGCAGCTAGGTTACTGGCTGGGGGTTCAGTTTAGTACTAGCATAACCTCTGGCTGCATTGGTTGCCAATTAGTTTCTGGAGCCCAAATTAGTGTTAAAAGCCCTAAGCATCTGAACAACCACTTATTTCCCTATAGAACCTCTCAGGTGTTAAGATAGGCTGAGGTGGGCCCTCTTAGTAGTTCCACCATGCTCAGAAGCTCAAGGTGTGTAGGTGTGTGTGGCCTAGGAGAGGGCATCAGTGGCAGACATTGGGCTCTCAAATTTCAGCATTGCCTTATGCAATACTGAAATTACTCCCCCCCCCCCGCCCCAGCCACCACTCGTGCTCCATCCTAAAACCACTTCTGAGGGTATTCCCTGTAAAAGGTAAAGGGACCCCTGACCATTAGGTCCAGGCGTGACCGACTCTGGGGTTGCGGCGCTCATCTCACGTTATTGGCCGAGGGAGCCGGCGTACAGCTTCCGGGTCATGTGGCCAGCATGACTAAGCCGCTTCTGGCGAACCAGAGCAGCGCACGGAAACGCCGTTTACCTTCCCGCTGCAGCGGAGCCCCTAAATTGTGGGACTCCCTTTGTGTGGATGTACATCTGGCACCTTCACTAAACAACTTTTACCTTTGCCTTCCTGCCATTTGCTCTCACAAAATAACCCCTCCTGAGCTGTATTGTCCCTACAGGAGAAGAAATTACGAGGTTTCAGTCAGGTAAGTAGGAAGTTATAAACGGGGGGGGGGGGAGGGAGAGGGAGAAAAGGGTACATTTTGAATGAGCAAGGAAATGGTTAAACAGATCCTTACCTCTACCGTTATGAATTCAGCATCCCACAAGTGATTTCAATTTTTATTTTTTTTATTTTTTTTTATTGTAAAAAAAACAAATCTTGACAGAAGGAAAAACCACTGAACTGCCCATCACATGAAGTTTAGCCCTACATTTTTAGTTTTTATTGGCTCATTCCATGTGCGTTTGTGTGGAACTTCAATTCCAGATAATCATGATACAAATAAAACATTTCCTCACTGGAGTGAGGAAAATGAGTCAACTGAGATTTGAGGCAGCCTGTCTAACGTTATTTTGATATGCAACAGGCCCAGAGTCCCTGCTTTTATTACCTGCAAAAGACTATCAGAGAAAGCATCAGCTATTCTTACACTTCTGAGGTTTGGCCTGTTCATTTGCTATTCCAGAAAAAGCAGTTAGATTGCAATTTCTCAATCACTACCTTCGCAAGATGCTGCTTCAGAGGACTGTGCAGTTTCGCATGGACTCCATCTTGGAAACATCTACACACACTTTGCTGACGAGACCAAGGAAATACAAAGGAACAATTTGCATGACAAACAATAGCTAGACAGGCGTACATGGGACCAGGATAAGACCATGTCAAAATTCTAATGCATTTTTAATAACAGGTGGTTGGGCTCCTACCTAAATCATCACAAGACCAAACTAGGCAGAACTTTAGCTTCATATTTGTGCCCTAAAGTCAGTGCTTCCCCCCCCTAAAAAAATGTTTAGGGGCACTCTCATTTTCCTACTCATATTTAAATACTATCCCTCAATGAGGCCAAACTTAGATTCACAAAATGTTTAGGGGTATGTGTCCCCTGTGTCCCCTCAGAAAAAAGCACTAAAGTGCAGGATTTTTAAAAACATAGATTGTGTGTGTGTGTGTGTGTGTGAGAGAGAGAGAGAGAGAGAGAGAGATCTGGATTAGGGGGGACTCTAGTGTATGGCTATGTAGTTCCAATCTAGATCACACCTCTTGCACAGAAGAATAAAGGTAAAGGTAAAGGACCCCTGACAGTTAAGTCCAGTCGCGAACGCCTCTGGGGTTGCAGCGCTCATCTCGCTTTACTGGCCGAGGGAGCCGACGTTTGTCCACAGACAGTTTTTCCGGGTCATGTGGCCAGCATGACTAAGCCACTTCTGGCAAAACCAGAGCAGTGCACGGAAATGCTGTTTACCATTCCGCCGGAGCAGTACCTATTTATCTACTTGCACTATGACTTGCTTTTGAACTGCTAGGTTGGCAGGAGTTGGGACTGAGCAACAGGAGCTCACCCTGTTGCGGGGATTCAAACTGCCGACCTTCCGATTGGCGAGTCCTAGGCTCAGTGGTTTAGATCACAGCGCCACCCGCGTCCCTTGCACAGACACCATGCTTGCCAGTATTAGAAGCACAGTGGTACCTCGGTTTTTTAACGTAATCCGTTCCGGAAGACCGTTTGACTTCTGAAACGTTTGAAAACCGAGGCGCAAAGGGCGGTCTGCAGAAAACCGAAAAATAAATAAATAACATGTACATGCAGCAGAAGCCTTTCGACTTCCAAGGCGTGTTTGAAAACGGAAGCATTTCCTTCTGGGTTTTCGGTGTTGGGAAACTGAAACGTTCAGCTTCTGAGATGTTCGAAAACTGAGGTATTCTGAACTGGTATTGGGGGGGGGCAAAGGGTTAAAATCCCACTACCCACATCCAGATAAGGCATCCTGTGCAGCCAATTTGTGTGTTTTAAAAACCAAACAATCCCTGTAGTTAAGGGCACAGATTTGGAGCTAACATTATCAACTAGTGTGGCCCTTGGCTTTGGGGTCCTGATTTAAATTTTTTTTATGCTGACGAGCACAACTTAATAATTAGATAATAAGGCAGCACACCATGTTGTTATCACTGGGTATAAGCAACCTTGCATACCCCCGGCCAGTAGAGGGCAGGCTTGAGACTAACAGATAGTCAGGGGGAAATACACTTTGTGGTTTCCCACTAGCTCCGCCCCTTCCCCCATCTCTCTCCTTGAAGAAACAGCTAAGAAACTCGCTCCCACTTGTAGGCTTAGAACATGGGTAGGCAAACTAAGGCCTGGGGCCTGGATCCTGCCCCATCGCCTTCTAAATCCGGCCTGCGGACTGTCCGGGAATCAGCATGTTTTTACATGAGTAGAATGTGTGCTTTTATTTAAAATGTATCTCTGGGTTATTTGTGGGGCATAGGAATTCGTTCATATTTTCCCCCCAAAATATAGTCCGGTCCCCCACAAGGTCTGAGGGACAGTGGACCGGACCCCTGCTGAAAAAGTTTGCTGACCCCTGGCTTAGAATATGAACTCATCCTTCTAAATATGAAGAAACGGTAAGTAAAGAACCTTTTCTTCTTCTTCTTCCTCTTCAGTGGGACCTCTATGTATATTATTTTACTCTTTTAAGCAGTGCTGGTGAATTAAATAGAATGTGTGGTGGTGGGATTGGGTAAATCCAGCTTTCAAGCTTTTAACTGTGCTATAAACTAACCATTTAAAAAAAAAATCCCAAGAGTTATTGATTTATGGGCAGAGCAACCCTATCCTCTAATTACACCAGGAAGCTGGAGATACACTGCCATTTTGGCAACAGAACAGCTGCCTTATCTTATACCAGTGCACCTAAAAAGGCAGGGAAATGGCAGATATGCTCACAGCATCCATGGGAACACAGCCAAAGCCCACTAGTCGGGGGCTGTGTTGGTGACAACACCCACACATAGTGAGAGCCAATGAACCCACAAGAGCAAGGGACATGCTCCCTAGCCCAAACTACAAAATGACACCACAGCACCACGAATCCATCAACCCCAATAGTACTAGAGAGAGAGAGCCAGTGTGGTGTAGTGGTTAAGAGCGGTAGACTCGTAATCTGGGGAACCGGGTTCGCGCCTCCGCTCCTCCACATGCAGCTGCTGTGGAGCTAGTCACAGACCTTGGGCTTGTCACACTTCTCTGAAGTCTCTCAGCCTCACTCACCTCACAGAGTGTTTGTTGTGGGGGAGGAAGGGAAAGGAGATTGTTGGCCGCTTTGAGACTCCTTAGGGTAGTGATAAAGTTGGATATCAAATCCAAACTCTTCTTCTTCTTCTTCATAAGCTAGCTACATATGAAGGCAACCCTGTATCTGGGAATTTTTAATGTCTAATGTTTTACCATTTTTTATGAACTGTAAGCCGCCCAGAGTGGCTGGGGAGTGGCAGGTGTGCTCCTTCCCTGGGCCATACCCATCTCACCCACAGCTCCACCCTATTTTAGCTGTGTCACCAGCACATCTTTGCCAGTAGAATCACTATGCTTTTAGAGCGTTCCACCAATGCATCTGTCATGGTGTCCAGGGATAAATGTGATAGCCACCAGATTTTGCTGGACTACAACTCCCATCAGTCCAAACCAACATTACCAATGAGCAGACATGATTCAGCAACATCTGGAGGACTCCACATTGCCTACTCTTGGCATGTTCTGTCGGCATAGTGGAAGTTCTGCCAAATCTTAGAGCCCTTTAACCAGCAGAATTTGAGCATAGGACTGTAACCTAACTCATTTATGTGGATTCTGAACATGCTTTATCGCTGATTGCTCATCAAATAACAGTATAATTTTTCCACAACTATAGCTACTCATGACACCAGAAAATTAATCCTGAGAATATGACACATTTTCACAAAATGAAGTAAAAGCAAATAAATGGATTTATATTTATATTTTTAGCTCTGATGTCTCCTGTGAGTTAAATTATCAGGGCTTGATCTGGCTCCCATTGGAAAGAAAGGCAAAGCTCACATACATTTTCAATGTTTTGCTCATAGAACTATGAACAACTTTGCCTACGGTCTCAGGAAGGCAGAGATTACACATGACTGGAATGCTGTTGTTTATACTTCCACATGAACATAACAGGAATGTGAGGAATGCATGGTTTCATTAATCATGCCCAATCAAACCTATCATTTTTTTTAGCATTTTAATTGCAGAATTATTCCAACCACAGAGTTATTTTGTTTTTTATCTACTGAGAACACACATTTCTTTTCTAACAGTCTGCCTCTTTTTATTGGCTCGAACCTAAAAGCCTGTCAGTGAAAATAGAAACTACTGTGAGGGTGTGATCCTATGGGATGGATTAGTTTGCTGAGCGGCAGAAGGATGCTTGGGAAGGCCTCGAGATGCCCAGGTTTTGAAACCACTCAGTCTGCCTGTGGGGCAGCTCTGTGGCAGGAAATGCCTTGCTGTCTAACTAGTGAATACCTAGGGCCCAGAATTTGAGTACGCCATGGGCAAGGTGGGGGCAGATGTCCATAGTGGCTACATGACTGTTGGGTTGAATTCAATGCTAGTACTACTCAGCATAGACCAACTGAAATTCATGACCACGGCTAACTCCGTTCCATTAATTTCAATGAGTCTGCTCTGAGTAGCACTTAGCTACAACCATAGGCTGTACAGTACTGCTCAGGGAAAGTTTTACAAACAAGGAACAGGGATCCTGTGTCAAAAAGAGAAAACTGAATTGCTATCATTTTATTGCTGTCATTTGATTCAATTTATAGGTCGCCTCTTTCGCTACTGTAAGCTGCTCAACACCTTACTAAAATAACAGCATTTTAAACCCCACAGTTATCTGAATCCAACATAAAATTGATAAGCGTGGATAAAAATAACACTGCATGGATCCTGCTGTGATGCTTCCATAGAATTACAGGGGTAAATGTTTTAGGGCAGCTTCTCTCGTTCATATCAATGGAGCATATCTTGGGAATTTCCCTCTGGATTGTGTTCCAGAACTTCCTGCCTATACATATCTGGGTGCCGATGACATATATTAAAGAAAAAGCTGAAAATGCACCATTTGCCGTATGCTGGACATCTATCGCCACAGGCAACAGTAACTGTAAATTCACATTGGCGTAATAAATAACGTTATCCTTTACTTCGTTGACTCCAAACTCTCCCCTGCTACACAAGCACATACACACCTTCACACACCTCTGTTAATATCAGATAGGATCCTAGGTCAGTTCTTTTTCATCATAATGTGTCTGTTGGGGCCACTTTTCCACCCTATCCAGTTCAGTGTACAGAGAGGATTTGTCAATGTATGTATATATTAAAACCGGGGTCAGCACCTTTTTCAGCAGGGGGCTGGTCCACTGTCCCTCAAACCTTGTGGGGGGCTGGTCTATATTTTGGAAAACAAAAACAAAAAACAAATTCCTATGCCCCACAAATAACCCACAGATGCATTTTAAATAAAAGGACACATTCTACTCATGTAAAAACACGCTGATACCCGGACCGTCCGTGGGCCGGATTTAGAAGGCGATTGGGCTGCATCCAGCCCCCGGGCCTTAGTTTGCCTACCCATGTTTTAAAATAACAACAGTATCTTACTTTCATTAAGCTAAGCTTCCTGCTGATGTCATTCTTACATTACAAAGGTCTTAATTTAAACCATGACATAAATGCTTTTCATCAGTTTGATTCTTTCTTCCTTCCCTCCCCCCCCCCCTTTTTGGTTCTTGGTGCCAAAGTCTTGCATTTTTAAAAATAAAGGGTATGCTGTGTAATAATTGCTGCAGGACAGGCGGCTTTATTCTTAAATATGAAAGACAAATGGGGTGTGACATGCATGTGTTTCAACATGCAGAAGTTATTTCTACAGGACCTCACGTTTTTCCATTCTTTCCCCCCATAGAATATTCAGCTTCCTTTGAATTTGACCTAATAATAACATTAGATTGGACCAGGAGGTGAAAACTAATTTGCCTTTTGAATTCTCCATCTCACTGTCACACATACTCACACATGCACACACTTCCACACAGGTACTTGTGGATTATATTTAATGACAGCCTTTTAAAAGAAGAGATGAGATGTTTAATTACACACACATATTCTGCTTTGTGTGATGCCAATAAAGGCCCTTTGCAGCAATGTCAGGAATAATATAAGTGGTTTCTTTTGCTTTGTTTGACGTATGACATATGACAGACATACAGCACTGATTACCGCCTTTCAAAGGTAACATTCCCCACCCCCCACAGAATGGACCCCAATTCAGCTTATGTACTGCAACACTTTCTGGATCTTTCCCAGGAGTTTCAGAACTCATGAATATAAATTATGAAATGTACTTTGCGTTAACACCCAGATGAGGACACCATTCAGCACTTTCATTTTAAACCAATCTTTAAGTTTCTTTTTAGACAAAAATTGATATTGGAGTTAGATTTATACTAGACATTGATTTAAAACTTATCTGAGATGTTGATTTTGTTTATCCTAATTTATTATATTGTCTTTCTTTTTGTCTGTGTACACACACATGCAAACATATAATGGCTTTAATCACTTTTTGTTCTTCTTTTTTTTTTTTTTAATAATTTTTATTGGTTTTACAATATTTGTCTGGCCCCGATTCAGGCCAGCTCACTTGTATTACAACCAGTAACATATGACTTCCTCACGTCCACTCCATTGTTTTCATCTGTTTGCATATAACAATTTTTAACAGGTTCCTAAATTCATAATCAAATAATTATATTTCTAATATCACTCTACCATCTTCTCACATCCTAGCATACTTATGTATCTTCATTTACATCCCTCTTGCCTCCCCCGGTCCCTGGGTACACAGCTTTAATTTGTAATCTTAACTCCACTTATCATTCTTACCATATTTAAAATAAGAAATACTTATCCTTCTTTATACTTAATATATCATAATTACACTTAGTCAGTCCGAAACGTGTCCATAGATCAAAACCTAAAGTCCAAAAGGCAAATAATGCTTTAACTGTATTCATCCTACACCTGCCGGCAACAAAATCCAGAACCAGAGTGAGTCCTGCAAGGTATCTTCCAAAGCGGCATCCTCCAAAATCTGTGGCCAGCCTTTCCATTGCATGTTCAGATCGTCTCGGCATGTCTTCCGCTGCTTGTCATGGGATTTTGGTTTGCTGATTTTTCTTATATTCCTTCTCTTGCGTCTTAAAATGACAGCTCATTTTGTTTTGCGTTTAAAAGGTCTCTTTTTGCAGCTGGTTGTTGCCAAAGTAGACTTTTGTTGTTCAGCCTTGACGAATACTGTCTCTTCCATAATTGTTTGTAAATCCAGGCCAGCCGGCACAGTGTTTAGACTTTGCCTTATCTCATCTGCAGAGCTTCTCATAGCATTCATCTCTCTCAGTTCTGATGTAAATTCATTCATCCTTTCCAACAATGTCTGCAAGCTAGCATCCGGTTCCATCGCCATTTTTTTTGGACACAGTTCAGAAAGTTATTTAACTTTTAAAACTTTTTAAAACTTTTCAGAACTTTTTCCCTTTAATAAACTTCAAAAACTTCAAACTTCAAAGTAATCCGCAAATCTATCACAGTTCTTTCTGCTTCCCCCAGGACCAGGGGAGGCGCAAGGGTTAATTTAAAGCCACATAACAAAGAGCTCAAATCAGTCCTTTTCAGTGCTTCTATAGAAGTTTCCTGTTACAATGGCTCCAATGGCAGGGAACGGACCTCCGTGATTTCGTCCCAAGCCAGTCCAGATTAAGTCCGAATTCCATTTTTTACTTTTTACTCACAGTTCCGAATTTGCAAGTCTTGGAGGAATCAGCGTGCTCAGCGAAGACGGTCTTGCAGCTTCGCCCGACGGGGAGTTGAGCGGACCCTGGGGCTCCGCCGCCCGCTCGCGCTCGGGAGCCCTTGCTATGGTCTCCCGGGGAGCAGGGCCGGCGTCCGAGCCCATGCAGGTCCTATAGACCCCGGGACGCCCTTCCCGGGGGTTTTGGGGTTTGCGGCGCTGGCGCAAGCTCCACTTTTCCCGGTCGGACGGGGGAATGTCAGGAGCGACATGTCCCCCCGACCATCTTCTCTGGCATCGCCGACCGGAAGCCCACTTTTTGTTCTTCTGAATATTAGTGATCTACTGTGTTTCTGTGAATCTTTTACATTTTTAATTGTATTAGTTATTTTATTATCTTGAAAGCTTAGATGGCCTTGGGAATGTGTGCATACAAACCGACTCACAATCATAATTTGCCAGGGCTTGTCATGACTTTTAGTCTTTGTAAGGGACCTGGCTTTGCCATGCCGTAACTTTCTAAGAATGTGTCTCAGATTGTTTTGTCTCTGTCCTTCCTTCACTACACTGAATTTGGAATCTTGTTGCCTTCCCTTGGAAGCAACCAGGTCTGAAGAGAATAGCAGATTATTAATGCACTTACAAAAACAAATAAGGCAGAATTAAAGCACAGAATACAGATATGCTGAAAAGCAGGCTTTTTTGCATTTTTTTTTAAAATACATTTTTACAAAAGGGCAAAACTTGCTTCCACCCAACCAAAGGGATGTTAACTTCATTCATTGGTGAGAAGGCACAGCTTGAACATATATCTCTTTCCTGACACATAGCATTGCCTCTGGGGCCCCATCTGCAGCATACAATTAAGTGGGATCATACCACTTTAAACAGTCATGGTTTCCCCCAAGGAATCCTGGGAAGAGTTGTTTGTTAAGCATGCTGGGAGTTGTTAGGATACCCTATTCCCCTCATAGAGCTACAAATTTCAGAGTTCTCTGGAAAGAGGGATTGACTGTTAAACCACTGGAAATTGTAGGGCAGGGCATGGGGTCTCCAAACAACTCTCAGCACTCTCCACAAACCACAATTCCCATGATTCTCTGGAGGCTGTTTAAAGTGCTATGATGTTGCTTTTAGAAAATGGTGCAGATGGGGCCTGGGACAGACTGGAGAGGAAACTTAGCTCTTTGTACCTAATCTCCAGCCTTTTCCTGCAGAGAAGGAGACTGAATGCTTGCCTCAAGACAGAGCAGGATGGGAGACAAGTTGCTTGGGCTCTTTGGCAAATAGGGATGATTAGGGCAGCAGTGACTCAGTTGGTTCCATTTAACTCTGAATTGTAGAGTTGGAAGGGGAGCTAAGGATCATCTAGTCCAATGCAATCACAGCTCAATAATCCCTGCAATGCAGGAGAGTCCACCACCTCCCGAGGGAGTGAGTTCCACTGTCAAGCAGTTCTTACCATCAGAAAGTTCTTCCTGATGTTTAGATGGAATCTCCTTTGCTCCAAACTCCATGTGACAGCCTTGGAGCCTCCAAACTCCATGTGACAGCCTCCATGTGACAACTTGCTCCAAACTCCATGTGACAGCCCTTTAGCGATTTGAAGATGGCTATCTTATCTCCTCTGAGTCTCCTCTTATCCAGGCTAAACATACCCAACTCCCTAAACCATACCTCATAAGGCTTGGTTTCCAGACCCTTGATCATCTTGATTGCCTTCCTCTGCACACCTTCCAGCGTCTCAATACACATCTTAAACTGCGGTGCCATTAATGGACAGGCAAATAGAGACAAATGTTTAGCCACGTGGTCTTAGTTTATTGACCACATCAATAAGTCAGCACAGGTATTGCAAACTCCTATAACATATGTACCCCATATCTTTATGGAGAGCACTAATTAATGTCAGGGACTGGCAGGGCTCCAAGGAAGGGCTTGAAGAGGCAGGCACCGCAACCACTTCCATTTAAGAGAAGTTGCAGATTGTTTGCATGCGCCCCATCAAATGAGGTTACTTAAGCTTGGGTGGAGACGTAGTGATGCTGTTGCTCCAACAGTCCAGCTTGGAGTGCAAACCTGGGGACGGAATGCAAGATACTTTGTCACCCGAAGTGTCTGTGCATGTTCTGTGCACCTTTGGAGCTATTGTAAATGCGTGCTTTGCCAATGAAGAAGCAAACTACCGGCTGTTTGTCCTCCCTGGGCTGGGTGGGCTCAGGACAATTAACCAGTGATCCTACTATGCATGTACCTTACTGTTACTTTTGGTAACTGACAATCCAATAATATGTATGCTACGTTTATGGTGTTGCTGCTGAAAAATTTAATGCAAGTTAAAAACAAAACAAAACTGTGGAGCCCAGAATTAGAAATAGTACTCCAGTTGGGGTCTGACCAAAGGAGAATAGAGTGGTACTATTATTTCCTCTGATCTGGACACCATCCTTCTGTTGATGCAGCCTAGAATTGCATTAGTTTTTTTGCAGCTGCATCACACTGCTGACTCACATTCAGCTTGTGGTCTGTTAGGATCCTTTTCACATGTAATGTTGTCAAGCGAGGTGTTCCCCATCTTATATTTGTGCATCTGATTATTCCTGCCTAAGCTTACATTTGTCCCTGCCGAAATTCATTTTCTTAGTTTTGGCTCAGTTCTCCAATCAAGATAGTACTCCCATCACCCTTGATCTATGATGGTGATCTAATTCATTATTTAAATTGATTTTAACAATAGTGAAATTTTCAGTTTTGCCATTTTTGCTTTGAGCAATCTGTATTTGTACTCTTGCTGCTCACTTTAGGAAGAAGCAAAGCATAGAAAAATTCAAATTATTTCCCCCTTTTTAGAAAAAAAAAAGATTCCCTCTACAAAATAAAAGTGGCCTCAAAGTCTTCTACCCTGAAGTTTATCTGTTGAGGTTTAAATAGGGTAAGCAGGAACCTGTATGGGATTCTTAGCAGGTACTGGAGAGTCTTATGTTTAAGATATAACTATATATTGTTCCAGAAAAGGAAACAACCACAATGCTCCTGAATACCACAGATTATTAACTTTCCATCTCACTCACAACATACAGTAATGAAATCTACATCTCCTATCACTGGATGGCAAAAGAGGACAACAGTTGCCCTAACAGTCACAAGTTGATCTGGTTTGGGCAGATATTTCTTCATGATCTCAGGGATGGCAGTTAGAGGAAAGGGAATTTCAGGACTGACTCCTTACAGTGAATTACTCTTGGGTAAAGCTATTCCACACATTACAACAGTGGCCCTCGGTCTGGGCCTCTTGGGAGTGTAGGACACTTGGATGAACTTCCAGGAATAGATACAAATGAGGTAGATTGAGCCTTTGTTTACCCCAATGCCTAGAGCTGGGTGGTTAAATGCCCTTGGCAGAGAACCTACACTAAACAATGTTGGACTTCAAGGGATGACTACACCTGTGTAGCCCCATCATGCCATGGAAAGAAGAGAAACTTACAATGTATTCCTGGACATAATTTTAAGGGGGATGTCAGAGAGACAGAACCTGTTTTATTCCTTTTCTTATGCCAGTGTTAGTTAGTGCCCCAGTCTGAACACAGCAGGAAGCTGGATATATTGTCCTTTGGAGATACACATAGCCTCTCAGCATTCAGGTACTCTGTCATGCAGCCAAATCTTTTGTTTATGTCTTGCGGTTATCAGAAAATACATTTCTCGCCTTTATTTTGAGCAAGATTTTCACTCTGTGTTCATTAGATCTTACCACAGATCTTTGGCAGACACTCTTAAGTCACAATAAGATATATAGAGAGTGTGGCGGGGGGGGGGGCTGATCCCTGACAGTTAAGTATCTTCTAAGAATGCCCTCATAATACTGGCATTCTCGGGTTTCAAAGAAGCGCTAATTTTCATGGTTCTTGACAAGCCATCTCTTTAGATCCACTATCACATTCTGATAGGAAGCTACAGGGTGTAATGTCATAAGAGAGATAATAATTCAAAGGCCTTTTCTCCCGTTATGAAGGGAAAGGAAGAAGCCCATAAATCTAAGAAGCAGGCATGTACATGCAAAGTATCTGTAACTGCACCGATGCTTGTGTGATGTCAGCCACTCGACTCATTCAAGTGTAGAAACTATAAGCTCAGTTGAGCAGCATTTGTTTACATTACTGAGGTGCAAGGGAAGGGCTGGAGCCGGTTTTACTCCTCTGTCAAGACCAGAAGAGGCCTAATTTGGTTCGTAATAACAGAAGAGCTGTGCGGCATCAGGCTCAAGGACTACCTAGTCCAGCTCCTATTTCCCACAGTGGCCAGTCAGATGTTTATGGGAAACCCAAAGCAAAGCAAATGTTTAATAAAAACTAATTAAAAACAAAAGAGATCCCAGTAACTGGTATTTGGAGGCAGGCTGCCTCTGATCCTGGAGGCAGGATATAACCATCATGACTAGTAGATGTTGACGGCCTTATCCTTTATGGGTTTGTTTGATCTCCATGTAAAGCCATATAATCAGCAGAAGTGTGTCTGCATTCCCAATGTCTACTCAGTCTAAGCGACTTGTCTTGAAAACCAGCACACAAAGTTATGCAAATAAATAAATAAACAAAAACACTCAACAAGTCACTCTGGGTAAAATGTGCTGTTTCCTGTTTTTATCCAATACTGTAGGCTTAGATTTCTTAGGTGAGGAATTCCGTCTGCAAACTAGAAGGTTGGCCTTTTAAGAGACTGTAGTTCTCAAGGAGGTGGAACCCAGGAGAGCTGGTCTGGAGCCAGAGGCTCAAAATGTCTCTAGATTTCATTGGAGCAAGTTGCTCACTCCATGGTGCTGCCATGTCTTGTGGGCTTCTCTGCATGGAAGAACAGGGTACTGGTTATTTATTCTCTGGTCCTGCCTTTGGGTTTGCCTTGGATTCCTCCTGGCTCACTCCAGACCTCTGCCCATGACTGAGTCCTGGTAAACACTCAGCAGGCTAGCAATACAATTTAAGAGTTCACTTGTGTCTGACCATTTGCTGAAGAAACATCTGCCTTCATTGGGAGCTCTCCTAGGTCCTGAAAATCCTGACCATGCCCTTCTACATGGAAACCACTCCCTACTATCTGATTATTCCAGCTTAAAGGCCGGCTCTCTTACTGCGTGTCCTGGAGGATGTCATAGGCCAGGAGTCGGCTTCACCTGCAGAGCAACAACCTGAAGGAGCAAAGGCAGGAGATCAGTAGGAAAAAAACGCCTCCCACTTCACTTTCCCAGGACCTTCTGTTGTTCCGCAGTCTGAAAAACAGCCACTAGGTTGTTCTACGGTGTCTGGACTGGATCCACCCTTCTGTATATTCTGCCTACTTTTTTATTCTGCTGTTGGTCTCTGTTCATCATTGCTCTATCTGTCCTTGCCTTGCTGAGTCAATGGCACTGAGTCCACGAGAGTCCCTGACTTCTTCACAGCACAGGTTCTGTGCATTCTACATTTCCTAAGAGATTGAGCCGTGAACCAGAAAGTCTGTGCTTCAGACCTCATCTCTATCAGGGATTAAGTGGCAGCTTTAGGCAAGCCACTATCTCTGTCACGCTTTCCATCAGCAACATGGCAAGAATAATAACCTACCTTGTAGGTGTGGTGTAAGGGTTATTGAGAAAACTTATGTGGGACACTCTGAAAATAGCTGCTACCATCATCATCTCATCTACATAATTGTGTTGCAAGCTCTCATATTTATCTAGAACAAAAAGCTACCAGAGGGTTTTTTTTTATTAGTCAATGTGTCTGGAACCCAGTCCTTTAAAATGTCACAAATCCCAGGACCAGAATGCAAAAATAACTGAAATACATTTTGTCAATTAATCAAACTTCCATTTGCTTTTGAAATTTGGAGTTTATATACGTGAAAGTTTTAGAATATGGTGGAAATGAGGCTTTGTATGTAGCAGAGCAACTCCCACAGTTGCGATGTATTGAAAGTCAGCCCCCAAGTCCTAAGGCAGCATTCTTCAGAAGGTAATTGCATTTTTAATATTCTTCTAGGGGGGAGGGAATCATGCAAGTAGAAAACTAGCAGAACAGGGAGTTGGTACAGTAAGAATCTTGCTTTTAGATGGGCTAGTGTTTTGAGGGAGTTTAAAAATAAAAATAAAGAGAAAATTATTCAGAAGTAGCTTCCAATACCTGCAGACTGAAATCAGAGTCCACTATAGCACCAAAGGATGCTACCATTTCTTTCTGCTGGGAATAATGCTGTATTTTCCAACTCATTGAAAACTTTTTTTATTTTTTAAAGTGGTTTCACAAACAGAGAGACTTAACTGGAGAGCCTCAACAAAACATCACAAGTTATTCAGATTCATCAATAGAAAACACCAATCTGTGCCTTATTCATGTTAGTTGTGAGAAACTTCTGTGGGGAGAAAGGCTTAAAGATCTGCCGCATGCAGAAGCTCAATCCCTCAACGCTTCTAAACTTTTAAGAAAAACACCATGTACATTTTTAGTGTTTAATCTTCTACACCGAATAATCAGGACTAGAAACTTGCTTTTTAAAAACTTGATGTTCCCTGAATTCTTCAGGAACTGTTTTGTGATATGCCACTTTTGGGGGCATGTCTGTATGGGAGTGTCCCACACTACAAGTTTAGTAATTTACCACAGTACTTGAAGCATGGGAATGAATCCCTGAGAAAAGTAGGGTAGGCTGTGGCGTGGGGATTAATATGCCAACAGTGCTCCTTCCTATTTGTGACTTATGATTAATGTTACTGAAACGGAACAACCCACCCCCATGTGGGGACATGTCACTAGACACTTTGATGTGAAGATACCCTGAGGCTCATCAGTCCTGATTCATAGATGTTTTTCTGTATTCCAAGTTACAATATGTGCATCTGATAAGGCTGTATCTTGGAGATGTTTGTCCCTAACATTGGAAGCTGTCAATACCCAGGGCAAAATAAACAATTTAAAACATGAACAGACTACGGTGTTTAGTAATCATGGAATGTTTCTAGTTCATGCAGGGATTGTCCTCAGGCAATTCAATCATCATAATTGCAGTTTCACATTGTCTTCTGACATATACTTCTCTGTGTACTCCAGAATCTGGGATTCTTTATTTTGAATAATCATGGTTGTCTCCTTCAGGGTCTAAAGGAGCAAAAAACCCATCAACTACATTCCAAAATAAACTCTCATAAATGAAAAATGACTGCTTGCAGCACTACTTCTCAACATCATTTTTTTTTTTAAAGTGTGTACAAAATTTGCTCTTCTTCAGAAGCAGTGAGGCACAAAGGTGATAACCATTAGGCTTATAGTCAATTTTATGTTTGGATACTTCCTAGTGTTGCTGAAGTCAATGGGAGATTTCCCATTCAATGTCACAGAAAGTAGCTTTTCACCATTAATGAGCTGATTTAGCAATTTATTATGACACACAGGCCAGTTAGTTGCAGCAGGCTGCAGGTAAACAGAGACATTTAAAGATTGGGTTACAGAAGCAGGCATTAGTGTCTGCTTGTCAACACGCTCAACAATTGAAAGCTCCCTGGCAGCCAATAAATTTAGGAAAGTGGCCACAGGAAAACTGATGGCTGGGGGCTGCTGCTGACTTTATTATTTTTTTCCTAGGGAGTAGAGGGAATACAGCTTCCAAAATGTGCAAGCTACTTTGCTGACTGCATTCAGTTAAACTACAGAATTCTCTAGTACCACAAGGTGTAGTAATGGCTGTCAAGATGGATGGCTTTAAAAGAGGATTAGACATGTTCATGGAAGACAAAGATATATGCCATCTCCAGGGTTAGAGGCAGCATGTTTCCGAATAGGAGTTGCAGGGGAATAACAGCACCTGTGTCCTGTTTCTGGGTTTCCCCATAGGCATAGGTATGAAAAGGATGCTGGACTTGGGTGGACTTTTGGTGTAACTGGGCAGGGCTGTTCTTATAGATATATCACTTCAGATACATACCAATAGTTTGAAAAGTACACAGGTAAGCATTGAGTGTTTCCTCCCAATTTTTTTTTACTCACGTGTGTGAGACCTCACGTAGCAAGCAGCCCCCAGCTGACTTTAGAACAGTGTTTCCCAAATGGTGGGTCCTGGTGTGTACCTGGGTATGTTGCACAATGTGGAACCCCTACCCCCATTTCCAGCGGCTTTTCAGACTCTAGACACATATGCTTTGGTCTAGAAAGGATTTTTGAATTATACGAATAGAAAGACTGGAAGTGTCCCAGCACAAGCATCATCCTGGATCCAAACAACTGCACAGCAGTTCCACATGCCCAAGGGGCCCCTGAGCTTAGGTCTGGCTGCATGCCAAAGCTTTTTTAAACTACTGAGAGAAGTTTCTCAAAAGCAGCTTGTGATAGGGCATGAAAGCCTGTCATTCAAAGAGCAGGGGAGTCAAAAGTCCCACAGGGGATGCCGAAAACCATGGGCGCACCCAAAATCCAAAACAGATCATTGGTCATACAATGCAGGAATACTAGACCCACATCTTCTGCCCCTTCTGTTTTCCTTTTTATCTCACAACTATTCAGTTTTTAGGGCATAACGATTATCTACTTACTTTTCTTTCTCAGCTCTCTCATTACTTCTGTTTTTCTGTTGTTCTCATGACTGGGCCAGGGAGCTAGGAAGAGTTGAGTAATTTATTCCTTGTAGGCAGTAAGCCTTCTTTTGTTTGATATTGCTGAAAAATAAAATAAGATTGCAGATATGTGGCTCGGGACCTTAATACCTCAAGGACCACCACTCCTTACATAAAGCAACCAAGACACTGATGAAGATGCGGAGGGAGGTAACAAGAGAACAGACCTTTTTAGGGATGGCTTTCCGTTTGTGGAATGAGCTCCCCAGGAAATAACACCTGGCACAATCACTGCCTGCTTTTAGGCAACAGGCAAAAACATCACTATTTACTCAGGCTTATGTTTTTTAATTGAGAAGGTGGTTACATAATGTCAGTGGATTTTGTTATGACCATCCTTTAAGTGGGGTGGGTAAGACTTGTTCCTTTAAAATACGTTGTTGGAAGAGTACTTTAGTTTTCGTTTATTGATGTTTTTGTCTGATTTTAATGCCGTTGTTGTTTTTTATTTTTACTATGCGTAAGTCACTTTGAGGCACCTGAGTGCAAAAATGCAACTAATAAAAACAAACAATTTGGACTGAGCAACAGCAGCACACATACAATCACAGCAGCTTTTAGCCACAAGTTCATGTGGGTTTGAATAAAAAAAAAAAACCTCCACACAATTCTGTGCCATAAACTTAGAAGTTTGTGCAAATTGGCATTGAAAGTATGTCACATGTTCAAGATATCTACAATGTATACTGGAATAGATAAAGATAGAAGCTTAACCATGATGCTAATTTGCTCATTGCACCCCTGCAATTCCCATTAACCACATCTGCAGATTATAGGTTGCCAGTCTTCTTAGTCATTTTTGTCCCTTCCAAGGGAGTGTCCTTGGCAGATAGCATGAATACATATTACCAACACACAAACATGATGAATGGATCTATTTACCTTACTATTGAGGACAAACAGATGAGCTTGAATAACAGCCCCAATGCCCAAGATATTTTTTTATTTAAAGGTGAAGTGAAACTAAGGAGCTTTGCAATATTTGAAGAGGCTAGGAACCTAGGTATCAACCCTGAGTTTCAAGTTTTGCCTATGAGAACACATATTGAATAGCATTGAAGCTGAAAGTAAAGTAAAATGTTAGTAGCCAAATAATGGGTGGGAACTGATGATATACCTACACACACACACACACACACACACACACACACACACACACACACACTTATAATGTTGCAGTTTCTGGTACAATAGGACTTTGTAGGAAGCAAAAAAGGGGCTGACAGCTAAAATGATAAAAGTGCAGTACAGGCAGAAGCCACATGTATTTGCAAAGAGAGAGACTTGATAGCTCAGTTGGTTAGAGCGTGGTGCTGATAATGGCAAGGTTGCAGGTTTGATTCCTGTATGGGACAGCTGCATATTCCTGCATTTCAGGGGGCTGGATAGATGATTCTGAGGGTTCCTTCCAATTCTATGGAACTTCTAGTGATATCTGTTCCATGGTAGCCTATTTAATAAACTCAGCACTTGGTCCTGGAGTTACATCCTCTGCTGATGCTCCTAGGCCTTCAATCAATCAAAATGTTCAGAAGTGTAGGAGAAAATCTTGAGCTTCAAGGGGTACAAAAATTACTTAGGAGCTGGAGCAACTCCCCTGTGAGGAAAGGCTGCAACACTTGAGACTTTTTAGTTTAGAAAAAAGGTGAGTTTTGGGAGGATGTGATAGAGGTATACAAAATTACACATGGTATGGAGAAAGTGGTTAAGACGTTTTTCTTCCCCTCTTATAACACTGGAACTTGGGGTCTTCCAACATTCAGCTTCATTGAATGATTCAGGACAAACAAAAGGAAGTACTTCTGCAAACAGCACATAAACTACTAGTCTTCTTCACTCCTAATCTTTAGCACTTCTGAGAAGATATAAATGCACTTGGGCTGTTAGTACCGTACTTGTTCTTGTCTGTCCTGAATCATCCAATGAAGCCCCATTGGGTTGAATGGGCTTACTCCAAGGTAAATTCATATAAGATTGCAGCATAAATGTTTCAAAGATATCTCATTTACAAAATCTAGCATACCTATATCTATAAAAAAAAATATGCTTGGCAGTGTATTCAGACAGCTCAAGCAGAAGAAAGAATAATAATTTTGTATTATATTTGTTCATCACTACCGTATTTATGAAAGATCTCAAAGTGACTTACAAGACAAATAAAATACAGTACAACTTGCAATTGTTCCTTATCAAAACTTGCACTAAGTATGGAAGTAAAACCCAGACCCAATTCGAGACACATGGCACTACACCTGCCAGAGTTTGCACAGAGGTTAGTGACTGCCCTCATTCCTTGTGTCCTACTGCCTAATGAGACTGATGCTGGTTCCTAGTTCTCAGTTCCTTATTCAACACGAGCTGCATAAACTGCCTGAATAGGAAACTCAAGCTTCCACAAGTTTGCATCTCAAAATCCTTGGGGACATACCAAATTATATATCCCTATTTCTGGAGACAGTCCCCTTAAAGAATTCCCAGCATTATTTTTTAGCTTTAATATGTCCAAGCCACTGAAGAGTTTGCGACACAAATCCAGCTTCAACACCATCCCATTCTAGCACCTTCATTATAACTGTTTGGATGAGTCTCCCTCCTTCCATGCCACCACTGCAGTTTTACAGCTCTGGGCTGTGAAAGGTACCTGTTCTGTGCCTAATGTCAAGATGACAAAGTTAACTCTCCAGTTCCTTGGGGGTGAGGGGAGTTTTGGTTCTGCATAAATCAACCTGCCCACCAGTGTCTGCATGTGCTTCCTGTTCATCTGGGGAAACTGTGCATTTCCCAGCCTTGGGGTTTACTTGTGCTGCCTTTGACAAGCTCTTTCATCAGTCTTGTGGTTCTGTTTTCTGACCTGTTCAGTGGGAACAATGGAATGCTCTTGTGATGAAATTGTGATGTTTGTGCGGCTCTCCTGGGAATGCATTGTCAAGCGTGGCACAGGGTGGCATTTAGGTCTTTTTACCTCATCATTATTTGCCTGAAATCAAATAATATTGGCAAGGAAACAAAGAAACAGATCGGGCGGGGTGAAGACAGTGCAGTGATTTGCTTTTCACAAACCAGAGAAGCTCTTGAGAAGCCCTTGTAATTTCTCTCTCTCATCATTCATTCATTCATTCATTCAGCCTGCCTCTTAAAGTCAAGCACCACCATTCCATACCTGTATTTACACTTCTCAAGTATCCTTTACCCTCAGCTTTTCATCACTTTACAACATTATGTAAGATGGAACAGTGAGTACTCATTTCTCTTATTAGGGAAGGACATCATACTCAAACGTTACAGGCATAATTGCAAAGCTGTTATAAATCATAGACTGTCACTGAATCTTAGCCTCCCATGGTGCCATATCCCTTTTGTGTGCTTGTTACTTTAGTGCCTTCTTCTGTGTTTGAAAACTAAAAGGCTCTCTTTGCTCTTCTTTTCCACATTAACGAAATGCATTTCTCCCATTTATACAACGGCATTGCTGACAGCTGTGAACCCACCCTGATCCACACCCACACACTTGTCAATCAGGCGTAATATTGCAAAAAAGGAAAAAAGTTTGTATTGCAACATTAATCAATGGTTAATGCAGTCATGGTATGACGTTAATGTTATAATATATTTACTTTGAATCTGCTTTGATTAAGCAGCAGCTACAAGCTGAACACAAAGTATGTTGTCCCTCCTGTTAGATATGCTGTAGAAACAGGGCTTCAAATATGACCTATCTTGAATAGTCAGCATAACAAGAGTCTGCTGGATCAGGCCAGTGGCCCATCTAGTCCAGCATCCTTTTCTCACAGTGACCAATCGGATACCTATGGGAAGACCAAAAACAGGACTTGTGTACAAAGGCACTTTCCCCACATGTGATTCACGGTAAGTGTTATTGAGGGGCATAGTTTTGAGATACCTTCTGGTTCTCTAAGCCAGAGGTAGACATCTTGATGCCCTCCAGATGTTTTGGACTCCATCTCTCATTAGGTCCAGCCAGCATGGCCAACGATCAGGGAAGATTTGGAGCCCATGACATCTGCTCTAAGCTATCATTTCACACCCATCCTCATCTTCCTTTGCATTTACACAATATGCACCATAGCAGACATCTAGGCATCTTTCCCCTTTGCTGTTGAACATTTCAGTGCCATGTCAGGCTATGCCTGGTCATTTGCTACCAGTGTTTGAAATTTCTGCAGAACTGGGGACTTAGCACAGCCCTCCATCATGCAGTAAAGGAGCAACTGATGTTTTAAATAAGCTTGGTATTAAGCTTCACTTTTCTGGTTTTAAGTATCGCTAACAAATACGGGCATGGAGATGTACAGCAATTGATTGATTGGGATGAAGAAGGAACAGATCTATAATATGTCTCCTAGCCCAGTGCAGATATGTATACATCTGAGTTTGAGATAAGGAGGTTTCAGAAGAAGCTGGCATATTTCCCTAACACAGCTAGGGAGATGCATATCCAACTTTTGGAACTGTGGATTTTTTAGTGCCTAAATAACTGTTAGATTGCATAATGATTTTATTCAAGGCAATTAGCTTTTAATATTCCCCAAAATAGAAGAACTATAAAATGTGCAACCTTACGAAGGTAGAACGCTTTACCTGGACAATTCACAATGCAGGTACGTCTTTGGAGGACTGAACCCTATGAAGGAAAAGGCATACTAGACAAATACATTTCACTTTAAAAAATGTATTTTGTTTTAGCTTTTAAAAATGTCATCTTAATTAAGCATAGCTCAGAGATAGTTAAGCTTGCTATCAGGAAGAAAATATGAAATAACTGGGAACTCCCAAGTTGAACTGTATACCACTGTCACCTGTGTGATAACTTCATGTATTCACACCTTGATCTTTGCACAATATTATTGCATTCCTGGCACAGATAATACATGGTTTTTAGGATATATATTATAAATGGATTCAAGATAAACTCAGTCTATGGACAAGGACTGATAGAGTAAGCAAATACTCTCTCTCTCTCTCTCTGTGTATAATATATATATATCTTGTTACATTTCTTACTAGGCAAGGTTGAGTAATCTCATGCCTTTGTAAAATGCTATCTTCACTTAGATCTTCTTTAGTAGGCCATCAGTCAATCATAGAACAACAGGGTTCCAATAAACTTTTTTCCAACAACACTCTCATGTCAACGCACCACTGGATTCTGTGTTCGTTCATATTCTGCTATAAACTAGATTAGTGACTTCATCTGAGTTACAGGAATATATGATCTTGTGCAAACAGGAAGTACAGAGTAAAGAAAATAATCAGCATAAGTACTTCCCCTTTTCATATGGCAGTCCTTCCTTCCTTCCTTCCTTCCTTCCTTCCTTCCTTCCTTCCTTCCTTCCTTCCTTCCCTCCCTCCCTCCCTCCCTCCCTTTTGGCACTTGCCACTTTTACCTTTCCTCTTAGTGAAATTGACAACCTGCTTCAAGGTACTTCCTCAATCTATTTTCTGTCATTAGAATATATTCATATGAGGGACTTGCAGGAGAACTGTACAAAAGGGGAAATGTTATGCAGGCAACTTGCAACTTCATCTTACACACATTAAACTTGTGTGTATTCAGCTTTACATGCATGACAAGATTTTTTTTTAACTATTAAAAAGAGGGTGAAAAGGGAGGGGGCATACCCGGGGGGGGGACTTTGGCAACCCCACCCGCCATTGCACCCAATGTGTTTTGACTATATGCAATTTTGGGTTTATGTGCTATCTCCAGAACATAACCCCCTGCATACACTAAGAGTCGCCTGTATGCAGAATCGCAGAGTGATTCTGCAAAGACCAAAATGTGGTAAAGCCATACTTTCAAGTTATCATCTGGATAATCTGCCAAGGTAGAGAGTACTGGGCCAGATGAAACACTGATTTCTTCAGTACAGTATAAGACAGCCTATAATATCTGGTTATCAGTATATATTTTAGCTACTGCACAGACTTCCTTGGTGTGGACCAATGTTTGCTGGCATAACATTTGAGCGAGTCCTGGAAATGGGGAATGATGTCACTGTGGATGTTGTTGGACTCAACTCACATCAGCTTCAGACAGCAATTCCAATGGCCAGGGAGAATGGGTTTTTTTTAGATCAACAATATTTGAAGGGCCACGTTCCCCATTTCTGCTTTAAGCACAATACAGCCTATGCAGTAAGTGGCATCTTGCATGTGCAAAACTATATTAATGGGGTTTAATACAATAGAAACAGCTGTATGGAACTTTACCTTCATTCTAGCATGGGCAGCAATTTGTCTTCTCTTTTTTGTTTGTTTCATTCTCTTTTGCTTGGTTGATACTCTCTTTTTCTCCCTCCACCCCTGTAGTTCATATTTATGGCACATAAAGTGGATTGCTTAAAATGCTTACAAGAGCAAGTCAGGCAACAGTTTAACCTTTGACAAAGGGAGCATTTTTAGATTTAACTGAAAGCACTTAGTTAAGAAAAATCTGTTTCCACTTTGCTGATGAGATATTTTTAAACAAATGGCAGGTTACAACTACATGTGGCAAAGCTATGGTTTTTCTAAAAGCCTGAACTTCCATTCTTTATTCCTGAGAAGTCCAGGGATGTAATCAGAGTCATATGACAAAGGGTACAGATTACACTTCCAAACAAGTTCAGAAATGGTACTTCATCACAGTGCATGCCCTACAAACCCATTAAGTGTCCTCTGATTCTTTCCCAGTGAGACTATGAATGCAATCCTATGCATACCTAAACAGAAGTATATTCCACTAAGTTCAACAAGACTTTTGCCCAGGTACGCTAATTGTGCCTAAGGCAGCAATCCAGTACCCACTTACATGGAAGAAAGCACCACTGAACTCAATTTGGACTTTTGAGTAGACATTAACAAGATTGGGCTATAACTCTCATAAGATTGATGCTTAGTAATCCAGCGCATGAGTCATAATGCAGTCTTAATATACTAACAGAAAACCCTGCATGGTGGATTATATGTATCTTTGATGTAGGTGTTCTTGTAAACCTGTTGAAAAGCCAAGGAAATAAAGATATTACCTGTCAAACAGGTCAGATCTGGAGAATGCAGCACATCCAATTTGCATGGCCAGATCACTCTCAAAACATGAGAAACAGAAGTAACTAATTGTTTCGGCTTGCTATGTTACATCTGAGTTAAGGCACAGGCTTTCCTGGGTATGAAGGCTTCTGGGATTTCCCCCCCCCCCTTACCCACCATTGTTTTTTTTAGAGATACAGCACTGCTATAACATAGATGTCTTCAGAATTTTTATCCACATTGTTCTGAATTCCTATGCAGTTTCCACTCTACATAAGAATGCAGTCAGATTTGGCATTTGGAAGGCATATGTTCCAAGTTATTGGAGAAGCACCAGCTTACTTCATTGGAAGACAACATGGACTTGTACAATGACCACCACCCTGGTTAAACCAACATGCTCTGGCATATCTGCCTTGTAGGAAGTGTGGGAGGGGGGTAGGGGGGTTATTGGTTTTTGTTCGTTTGTTTATTATGTATTTTGTATTTTTATCTTGTATTTTTATGCTGTGAACTGCCCTGAGATTTTTGGATGGTGATAATAATAGTAATAATAGATGCATTATTTACAGTGGTGCTGTAAGGGGATGGCTGGGGTGGGGGGTGCTGAACCATGGGTCTCTTGCGTTGGGTCCCAAAATTACTGCAGGAGATTTGCTTTCTCACATTGTCCCAGTCCATTGATTTTCCTTGTAAAATCCAACTAGACATGGAAACGCACCCCCCCCCCTGGTGCAGTGTTGTTGATGTTGTTTTTAACTTGCAATGATCTGTCAAGGAATATGACTTATACTGAGGGAAAACATTACATCAGAATCTATTCTGAGCTGCTGATTCCCTTTGAAACATATCATCTTTGTGTCTCCATTTGCACATGCAGCATAAGCAGCTGAAGACGCATCTCTTAACACAGAAATGATTTAAAAGATGCTGGGAGTGGAATGGAAGGAAAAATCTGTGTTACTGTCATGCTAAGCTGGAGTGTGCAACGAATGATCCCATCCTTATTGGTATTTGGGATTCAGAACAGGCAGAGCCAGCTGCTTAGGAGCGTTGACTTTTTGAGTGTTAAAAGACACATTATGCCTTCTTCTGTGACCTCCTTCCAAAATTGGTCTTACTGTTCTTAATATATCCAAAACTGATAGCGTTTAGGGAATTTGAGGAAACTATTTTACTGCTTTGCATCATCAAGCAAAAATGTATTACAATATTACAATGCAATCCAGTGTGTGCCTATGCAGAAGTAAACTCCTAGGTGTGTTTTTTTTGTTTTTTTTAATTAAAAAACACATTTCTAAACTGAACCTTCATCTAAAACATGGATGCCGATACAGTAGCAAATGTAGTAATACATTTTTTTATTAAAAAAAATCAAAACAATATATCTGAGAAATAATAGGATGTACAGAATTGCAACTTTAGTTTAATTGTTGCGGAATATTTATTTTGAATGCTGACGAGAACTAGAAAAAGGGAGTGGGCACGAAGTTATAGAATTAAGTGGTATATAAATGATTAAAGCAAAACAAGCAAAAATATGGGAAGTTCTGGCCTTCACATTCAAGCCTCGGCCTGCTGTGCATCTCATTGCCTTGCAATTGGATTTCAGCCCAACCTGCCTCAAACAGTTGCTTTTGCGATGAGAAAATGAGATAAATATGACAAAGTGCTTTAAAAGGATTATGGAAGCAATTAATAATAATCTCCCCAAAGTTAGATTATATTCACAAACCTATAGAGCAATTCTATGAATGTTTTCTCAAAAAGTAAGCAGAAGTAATTCGCTTCAGTTAAACAATACACTGTAAACCAGACATAAAACATACACTGAATTCTTCATACTCTTAAGGTGAGGATTGGGACAGTGGAGTGGGGGTTCTGCTGCCAAGAGCAGTGGTGACAATGACAGCCACTTGCCATTTGGATGGTGGCAGAAGTCACCTGCCTTTTCACAAGAGCTAAATGTTACTGGGAAAATAACCTGGGGTGTGTGGTAAACCAGACTTTTCTGTGTAAATTTAAAACTGAAGACCATTAAACAAATGCATATCCAAACTAGCAGAAAAATGAGTCTGTGGTGTTTGGTGGTGTAGAATTGTGTTGTTCTCTTTTAACAGGGAATTGTCTGTTTAAATAATGAAGAGTAAACCTGGACTGAAGAAAAGCTAGATTTCCTGTTCACTGCCGCTGACTTTAAAATGGTTTAAATAAACATTACAGATTGTAGCCAAGTAAATTTTACTCAGAGTAGACTTATTGAAATCAATTAACCTAATGTACTCCTTCATTGTCTCCTGAGGCAGACGGATGTCAACAACAACAAGTAAGTCATGTCCAGTAATTTCAAGGCGCCCACTTTGAGTAGGAATAACACTAGATACAGCTGTGTATTCCTCCACATTAATCTATATATTGGTCCTCATGACGCTTACATTAATGCAACTACAGCTATTAAAGCTTCAAAAATAACCAAATATAAAAAGGATATTAACACATCAGACCAGCAAAAAAAGGGGGAAAAAGAGGGGGGAGGGGGAAAAGCTCTACTAAACAGAACTATCTTTGCTCAAGAATTGACCAAGCAGGTCTCCCTTGGCAGGGAATTCCACGAAGAAGTCTCTACAACTTGAGGGGCCTTGCCTCTGATCACCCACCAAACATATACTGTACCTTACATGCAAAAAGTCCCAGCAACTCCAAGTAAGGCTGAGCCTGGGAAAGACTCTCTGAAACCCTTGGAGAGCTGTTGCCGGTCAGTGTGAGCGGCACAACAGCTGATGGACCATGTTCTGACTCAGTATAAGGCAGCCTCCTATGTTCTTAACTGGCTTAGAGACAGTTCACATTATACTGTTTTTCCTAATGTAAGAAGTCATTGGCTGTGCATGTGGTCACAGGGAGAAATGTTAAGTGCGATACAGGGAGAACGTGGATGCAGTCAGACTTTTATCCAGCTGCATTGATCACAGGAAATGCTACTGACTGTGTTCAGTCCAACTCATCTTCCACCTGGCCTGGAAGGGCCCTCACTGACTCCAGCTACAAAGTCTCCTCCTGCTGCTGAAGGTCCTTAAGAACCATCTAGAAGTCAGCCCTTCAAGATCTGGTCCCTGCTCTCTGGCTCATTTCCCTCCAACCTAGCCGGGGAGGGGTGGGGTGGCGATTTGATGTAGGTGTTGTCGCTTGAGGCAATGTTTACTTTTGTTTTAAGGTTTATGGTTTTTGTTGCTATTTAGATTTCATTTTTGTATTTCTGTTATTGAGTCTTAGTATGAATGATCAGTGGATTGTTTCATTGTGTGACAGCTCCGTCAATAGAAAATGAGACTCTTAATCTCAAGGTTGTGAGTTTGAGCCCTACACCGGTCAAAAGATTCCTGCATTGCCGGGGGTTGGACTAGATGATCCTCATGGTCCCTTCCAACTCTACAATTATATGATTCCATGATCTTCGTGCACATTTGTTAACATGAAACTGCTTTTGTAACGGTTAGTGAATTATCTTGAAATATTGAATTAAAGAATCTGTTAATGAGGGTGAAAGAGGAGAGCGGAAAATATGGTCTGAAGCTCAACATCAAAAAAACTAAGATCATGGCCACTGGTCCCATCACCTCCTGGCAAATAGTAGGGGAAGAAATGGAGGCAGTGAGAGATTTTACTTTCTTGACCTCCATGATCACTGCAAGTGGTAACAGCAGTCACGAAATTAAAAGACGCCTGCTTCTTGGGAGAAAAGCAATGACAAACCTAGACAGCATCTTAAAAAGCAGAGACATCACCTTGCCGACAAAGGTCCGTATAGTTAGGGCTATGGTTTTTCCAGTAGTGATGTATGGAAGTGAGAGCTGGACCATAAAGAAGGTTGATTGCCGAAGAATTGATGCTTTTGAATTATGGTGCTGGAGAAGACTCTTGAGAGTCCCATGGACTGCAAGAAGATCAAACCTATCAATTCTTAAGGAAATCAGCCCTGAGTGCTCACTGGAAGGACAGATCCTGAAGCTGAGGCTCCAATACTTTGGCCACCTCATGAGAAGAGAAGACCCTGGAAAAGACCCTGATGTTGGGAAAGATTGAGGGCACAAGGAGAAGGGGACGACAGAGGACGAGATGGTTGGACAGTATTCTCGAAGCTACCAACATGAGTTTGACCAAACTGCGGGAGGCAGTGGAAGACAGGAGTGCCTGGCGTGCTCTGGTCCATGGGGTCACGAAGAGTCGGACACGACTAAACAACTAAACAACAACAACAACATGTGAGCTTTTCTAATGCTGTGAACTGCTTTGAGCATGTTTTACCATGGAAAAGTACACTGGTGGTAGTGATGTGTTGTTGTTTTTAGTGATGATTTGCTCACACATATAAAAAAATGTCATGAGACACTGGAGTTTCTGCTGCAGTTAGTCTCATGCTGTATCATCCAGTCCCACTTGACATGAAGATGTATTAAGGTTCATGTTTGGTTTAAGATTAAAATCTGCTGATACTGGTATCCAGTACACAGCACTCTCTTCTCAGTCTACCACAGACCTGACATAATCCTATCTTCAGGTAAGCAGAAATCAGCAAATAATTAGCATAAATATTCCCAGCTTTGTAACACATGGAGACCTGTGTCCCCTTCACAGGATTTCCTTACCTCTACACAACAAATAAAAACTAACTCGAAGCACTGTTGTGTTATATATATATATAACCAGAAACTTAACTTTCCATCCAGGACAGAAGCAATGAAAGCAAGCAGACATCTTACTTGCTACTAGTGTTAAACAAGAGCAAGTCCCCAGCTGCCACACTGCATTGTATGGGGATATTTTTGGAGTTTGTTTTGTATGGGAACCCAGGTTTTATAGCCAGATTTCCTGGCAGCACGCTGTGCAGGTTGCATGTGAAATCTGATTGAGGTGAGTGAATTAATGTGGTGGCGGTTTGGAATGTCGTCCAGCTGCCAGTTAGAATTATGTTTGTTTGCCTTTGGCATAAGTGTGAACGGAGCAGCCATACATTTCAGAAGTGTGAGCGTACATTTTTACATCTCACACTAATGAATACATTTTTTTGTATCCTTCTCACTTGGGAGAATGCATTTGTGGCTGTTGTTTACCACTTGTGTGGTACGGGGTGGGGGGACTTTGACCTCAGATTTAATGCGGCAAATACAGCACTAGATAGATGAACAAACTTAATTATGTCTGCAATTAAAAACATAAATGAGGCCATAAGATTTAGGGCAAATTTTGGATGGCTGAAAGGCAGTTTTTATAATAACAAATCTTTAGAGACAAAGTTATTGAAAGATTTATTTATTTATATTTATTTATATTTAGTGCAAAAAATGTATTTTCTTCAGAGGAATTTTTTAAAATAAAACAAAAAACCACCAGTTTCACATGCACCCCATGTCTCATCCTCATACACAACCTCTTTTATCAACAAGCTGATGGTAATGCAATTTACAATGTGTTTTTCATGTGGAAGGTGCTATATAAAATTAAATTGCTGTTGCTGCTGATATGGCCAGAATTTTTCCCCCAACCAAAGCTGTCAATAACTGACACTAAACCAATAAGTTACAAAGTACACTGCAATAGTGTCAGACACCATTGGCTTCGCTCTTTATGCTAGATAAACTATTTTCTTTCTTTCTTTAAACAGATTGGAGGGTCAGTAGGAGAGGTTACATTTATATACGGTATAACCCATTTTCATCACCTTCTAATTAATGCATACAAAATCCCCTCTTTTTATGTGTTTTGTTGACATGATTTTTCTAATATAATGTAGATGTGTCTGCCTGGCCCTGCCTAAATTACTTCAGGACATGAACTTGGGTATTTGAATATGTAACTTACTTTCACAACAGCTGACATGCCAAATTGTGTAATAACAATTACAATTGGAAATAAACTCTCTTTGCTTGCAGTTCTTTATGCTAAGCAATTATATGCAGTGTTTTTTTATTTGTTTTAATGAGGATTTTTCCTGTGTACCAAGTGTCAAATACTTGTAATCTAATCAGTTGTGAAGGACACATTAATGTGTAAATCAGCAGGAGAAGATCATGCCCTGGCCTTCATACATTTTAGAGATTTTAGAGAATGTACAGATCTTCAGATATTATGTGGGGCACATGTGTTTTGGTACTCAGACTTGTAGTACAAGACTATAAAATGTAGAAAGTCCCGTTGCAGTATGAATGCTTTCCAAGATGAAAAGAGGGTTTGCAATGTTAAAATATACTGCATCCAGTTTAAAACAAAATGTGTTCAGTACCTGCTAGAAGAATGGGTAAATCAATCACAATAGATATAAACAGAGGCAATTTTGACAAGCATGTTCTATAAAATATGTACAAAATTCATTGCTTCTCCCATGTAACTATAGCTCTGGAATTTTTGGCACTTTACCCATCATTCTGTTTTAACACACAGAATAAGTCGGGGGGGGGTATCTCCAGATATTTGTCTTTGACCATTCCCCCCCATCCCATTTTGGACCAAATGTGGACTGCTGACCTATGAAAGAAAGCTAAAGTTGCTTTAATATGAAAATAGGGGCATTTGATTGATTTGGAACAGAACGTCTTCATTTTCATGCAGTGTTGGAGAGTATGTGATCTGAGTGGTAGCCAAGAGGTATATATGCAGATCCTGTTAATTCACAGGCCTGTGAAAACACAATTTAAGGACTGTAGGACCACATGATAAGAGATTCATCTTCCCACAATGAGCCCGGTCCAAGTCCCAGGTATGAAAGCACTTGGAACTGAGGTTCAAAATCAGAATGCAATGTTTCCAAGAATTCATAGTATATAGAACTGGTATTTAGATTTGATAGGTAAGTCTCAAAATGCTAACACTGTGGATTCCATTTCCCCCCTTTTAAGTTCAATAACATAGTGATTATAGTGTGTCTCATGAACATGGGAACTCCTCCTACATATCCTTCTTTAAATTTAAACTTAGACCAATCCTCCTCTCCTTGAGTACTTCCTTGTTTTTGCCAAAATGGCTGCATTTGTCAGCAGCAAAACCTGAACAGAATTTTTAGCTGACCTGCTCCCTCTTCTGGCTGGCATCTAGCTTTGCAGCACCAGAAGGAAAAATAAACAGACTACACGTGCATACCGGTAGGTTTATTTAAAATAATGCTTTGTGTTTGTTTATTCTGATTATCCGCAAGTGTAGTGGTTTTATTTTATTTTTTATGAGAGATATTAATCTTGAGTGTGACAAGAGAGGACACTGGTGTATGGGTTGGAGAAGTTCAATGTACCCTCGGGTATATGATCTTTAGTTTCATTTTTTGAAACAGTGAATAAGTTGAGGTGTAGTGTGATAGCACCACAGGAGTGCAAGATGAGAAGTCACAACTACTGAGGACCTGTGACCAGTAGTGGCCAATTTATCCTTGTTCTTTACAGGTCTCTGTTTGGGTTCCTTAATCAAAAACTCCCTTTCAAAGATGTGTTTTAAGGACACCATAGATGCTGCAGTGTCAGGCTTCCTGGACAGCCAGTCAGCTGGCCCCCAAGGACCATTCTCAGGATACCAGCCCCTATACACTCCCTGCTTCAAAGCTAGCTCCTCAGTCCAAGGAACTAAGCTCTGGAATTGGACTTTTGCCTAGCCCCTGCTCCGTATTCTGGATTGCTGCTTTGTCTGAGCCCACTCCTGCTTCTGACCCATTTGGGTGGATAGTCAACTCCTGAAACCTGATGGGCCAGATCCAACTGAAGCCAGAAACACATAAGACTGTGTATCCTTTTTACTCAGCTTGAGATTAAATGATCAATATTTCACAGAAACAGAACAAATACAGTGGTACCTCGGGTTAAGAACTTAATTCGTTCTGGAGGTCCGTTCTTAACATGAAACTATTCTTAACCTGAGGTACCACTTTAGCTAATGGGGCCTCCCGCTGCCGCCGCTGCGCGATTTCTGTTCTCACCCTGAAGCAAAGTTCTTAACCCGAGGTACCGGTACTATTTCTGGGTTAGTGGAGTCTGTAACCTGAAGCTTCTGTAACCCGAGGTACCACTGTGTTGTTGTTGTTGTTCAGTCGTGTCCGACTCTTTGTGACCCCATGGACCAGAGCACGCCAGGCACGCCTATCCTTCACTGCCTCTCGCAGTTTGGCCAAACTCATATTAGTAGCTTCAAGAACACTGTCCAACCATCTCATCCTCTGTCGTCCCCTTCTCCTTGTGCCCTCAATCTTTCCCAACATCAGGGTCTTTTCTAGGGAGTCTTCTCTTCTCATGAGGTGGCCAAAGTACTGGAGCCTCAACTTCAGGATCTGTCCTTCTAATGAGCACTCAGGGCTGATTTCTTTAATAATGGATAGGTTTGATCTTCTTGCAGTCCATGGGACTCTCAAGAGTCTCCTCCAGCACCATAATTCAAAAGCATCAATTCTTCGGCGATCAGCCTTCTTTATGGTCCAGCTCTCACTTCTGTACATTTCCGTACATTTCAGGTCTGTAACCTGAAGCTTCTGTAACCCGAGGTACCACTGTAGCTGATTCAATTCTTTCAGTAGAGCTGATAGAGAGTAGGTACCTGTGCCCAGGGTGGTGAACCATTAAGCCTGCAATCCTAAGGCAGAAGATGAGGAAGAAAAGACTGTCTTGCCTCTTCCAGTGCTCTGCTGGAAGTAAGGGAGAATGAGCACTCTTGTGCTTCTTTGAAGTTTCCCTGGTTTATATATATATATACTGTATATTATTATTCACTACCGTTGGGAAGACTCAATATATTCAATGCCCAGCTATTTGAATATATTGAACACTTTTCATACAATTTATATTGTTTAATTATGCGGTGACTGAATACTTAGGATTTCTTCCCACCCCTCCACCCTCACTTATACTCTGGAGCTAATCAGTAAAGAAATGCTTGGAAGTCAGCATAACAGAAAGTTAAAAACACACACCAGAAGTTGAAAAATACATCCAAACCAATCTACTGAATCTGCATAATTCGAAGAACAAATTAATACAGTTGCACACAGACAGAAGTGTACTCTGTGTATATATGGGCCAAATTAGGATCCCTGTTCATATTAAGCATATTAAGGCAACAGGAAAATACTTACTGCTGGTCACTGTTGTTTTCCATAATTATTGTGTTTCTAACAGTGTGCTAAGTTTGCAGATTACTAGGATCAGTCCCAACCCATGCTTTTGTAAAAATAGAAACTCTTCCCATGTACCGGTATTTGGCTGTAGCCTCCATAATTTACGTTTTTAGTGAAATAATATTTATTGAAACTGTCCATGTTCCCATGGGATTCTTCACAATGTAAAACAAAGCACTGTCATTAGAAGTGTACAATTAAGCATATGGAAAACAAAGGTATTGCTGTTGTGTCAGAATGAAATAAATCTGCTTAACTTCTTCACTGCTCTTGTGAGATACATGTAGCCCTGTTATGCAGCACTTCTGCTTTCCAAGGTGTCAAATGCACTTACTGCCTTTTTCTAAGAACCCTGATGTTTCTCCACAAAGCTCATTTCATTGTTTTTGGATAAACTTGGGTGGCATCAGTCATACTACAAAAAGACATTAAGTACCTCCCTGGAAAGCAACAGAATCATGCATATCATGGAGTAAAAAACTCTTTTCAGATATTTGTATTGCAGTAGGATAGAAGGAGGAGGAGGTGCTGCTCTGATTAGAAAGGAGTAGGAGGAGAGCAAACCATCAGGATGTCAAGTCCATTGAAGAAGAAAAGGGAAAAAAAGAACACATCTGTTCTCTATTCTCCTTCTCCCAGTGTCTGGAAACACACAGATCTAATTTCTCATTGCAGCTGGCCACAGGGAGGTCAATTTGAGTGTATTCCTATTCTCTGAAGATTATCTCTAGAATTCTTTGGTTCCAGTCCCAATTTCTAGCTGTCTTCTGCTTTCAGCCCGGTTTGCAGAGTGCATTTTTCTCAAATGCATTTTGTTGAAATTTGTATGTGATTCTTGAATCCACTACAAAGTTGACTCCTGAGTTCCGCAGAGAGGAATCTAGTTTCCCCTTGTTGGTTCACATGTGGCTGTTGTTTCGTATGATTGCCTTTAAGCTCTCATCCCATGCGATTCTTCATGAATCACTGCCCACTTAGTTGCTCTTAACTTCCTCTGCTTTATGTTTAGATTTTAATCATTTTCCTTAGAATGTTACAAGGGGTTCATCTGTGCTCCTGAAAAGGAACTCTCCAAGGCTATTGACAGGATGTTTTGGTATTTGGTCAATAGGTTGCATTTCAGAAACAGGCAGAAAGAACTCTTGTCCAAATAGCACATGCTCTGAGCTGATTGGGTAATGTCCCAAAGCTCCTCTTGTTGAGGGGGAGAAGGTTCAGCAATGGACCAAATGACTTTAGTGTGCATGCATTGGTCCTTTGGGGTTCTGATTATTTTTAGACTTTCAGGTTCAGATTAGGCATACTGGAAGAAGATTAATGAAACTTTGGGAGGATGGTGCAGAAGAAGATTTGCTCATAAATACTTGTTGGAATTATGTGGCCCCAATAGTTCTTTCCAGAGTGATTTCTACATATTTGGCTGCTTGTATTACAAAAGTAGTTGAATAGACATTTCCTGGTTTTGAAAGGATAGGCCCACCAGCACAACCAAATACTTTGCTGCCCCAGCCAGTACGGCCAATGATCAGCAACATCTGGAGGGCATCATATTGGCTTACCTCTGCACTCTACCTGTGGGCTCTAAGTAGTAGAAATGCATGCTGAAAAATCATTAAAAAATAAATAAATTCTGGAACACCAAAGTGGAAGTTCTTCCTTTTTGAGATTCTAGTTTGATCATTCATATCTAGCCAGAGCCTCTTGGCTCTACTATAATCCATTTAAAAACAATATAACCTATCCATTGATTCAGCTGGATAAAGAATGTATGGGTGGCTGGGTGGTGGGGAGACAAAATGTGTTAATGGATGGATTTGCCTAGTTTAAACAATATTTTTGAATTTTTTGGCATTAGGGTGAAAGAATAAGAGCCGGTAGATGTACGGTGGGAATAAAGATTTTAATTCTTTTTGGGTATCAATTTATGATACTGTCAGGCTGTTCTTAGCACTTTTGGCTCAGGAGAGGAAATGGACTTTAGTCTAACCTTAAAGACTTGAGATTTGGATAAGTCAGCAGTTCCTTAATGTTTGCTGCTCACATGGGAGTTTTTACTGTTTGCCAAATTAGGGAAGCAACCTTTCCATCTCCTTCTCTAAAGATGGCAGAAAGTGTTTTGTTTCTGGAAGGAAATGAGGATGTTGACCCTATGCATTGGAAGCATTTTCCTTCATCTCCTCTTGAGACATACACTTACATATGAGCAGGATTTACACAGCATTGTAGGAGGAAATGGTCATGCAAAAGCAGCATTTTTGAATAAACACAAATAAAAATGTGAGATCATTGCATATGTAGTATTTCAATAAGAAATCTACTATTTCTAACATCTATGTGATGCTCTTTGAAAACAAATGGTTTCTCAGAAAGAAGCTGCCATCCATGTTTCACCTTGTGCAACTTTAAAAAACAGAATGAATATTTAATACTGGTAGAAATGTTTCATTCAAAATTCATTTGTTGTAGCTCAAATCTTCCCAAAATATCTAAATAAATGTATGCATTTGATTAAAAACAGGGTAAAGCTGTTTTTGCAAGTTCACAGATTTTACTTCTTGTAAGACCAAGGGCATAAATCTGAGGACATCTTGAGGTTACAATAAATCATGGACCGTTTCTTTAAAAATCTATTTTAAGGCTATTTATCATATTTGTACATCATATACTGCAACTAGAAACACTTTTTGGTGGATGCTTCTTGGTTTCTGAAGTATTCACTCATGAGATGTTCAAGTGAAATATGTTTTGTCCAACGGAACAATAAAACACAAAATGGAAAATTGCAAAATGACTTCATACATTTTGGTCACGAATCTGATAAAAAGGTTGAGAATTACTGTGCATATCCTTAATCCTCACAATTATTTTGCCAGCAACACATTAAAGCATAGCTCCTGGAATACTTTTTTTTTTTTAAAAATGTTTGATTAAGAATAAAGATGTTTATGATGTTTGTTACAGTATAACATCATAAAACACCCCCGTAGAATTGTGATTCCTCCTCCTCTTTCCACTGCATTCATGGATAGAACACTGAAGGTTGTAAAGACATTATCAATAAGCTTCCAAAGTTTAATGCTTCAAATGTCTGTCAAAGGGAGACATATCTGATAATAACTTTAGTCTCATACATCTTTTAATAGTCTGTTATGATGTCCAAATGTCCAATGTAGTTTGAAGATAATCTGCCTGTCCATGATATTAGGTGCAGAAAATAAAGGGCCACCATCTTGTGTGAAATAATAATAATAATAATAATAATAATAATAATAATAATTTTATTTATACCCCGCCCTCCCCAGTTGGGACCGGGCTCAGGGCGGCTAACAGCAACAAAATCACAATAAAATATAAAAACCAACTAGTTAAAATACAAATTAAAAACCAATTTAAAGTGCCGATTTAAATTACTAAACAAGGGGAGGAAACCATCAAACTTAAGTGTCCGACCCGAAGGCCAGGTGGAACAACTCTGTCTTGCAGGCCCTGCGGAAAGATGTCAAATCCCGCAGGGCCCTAGTCTCTTGTGACAGAGTGTTCCACCAGGTTGGGGCCAGAACTGAAAAAGCCCTGGCCCTGGTTGACACCAGTCTGGCAGCCTTGTGGCTCGGGATCTCCAACAGGTTATTATTTGTAGACCTTAAGGTCCTTTGCGGGGCATAATGGGAGAGGCGGTCCTGTAGGTACGAGGGTCCTAAGCCGCATAAGGCTTTAAAGGTCAAAACCAGCACCTTGAACCTGATCCTGTACTCCACCGGGAGCCAGTGAAGTTGGTAAAGCACTGGATGAATGTGGTCCCGCGGCAAGGACCCCGTAAGGAGCCTCGCCGCGGCATTCTGCACCCGCTGGAGTTTCTGGATCAACTTCAAGGGCAGCCCCGCGTAGAGCGAGTTACAATAATCAAGCCTGGAGGTGACCGTCGCATGGATCACTGTGGCCAGATCCGGGCGAGAAAGGTAAGGGGCCAACTGCTTGGTACGTCGAAGATGGAAAAATGCCACCCTTGCTGTGGCTGCAACCTGCGCCTCCATGGAAAGGGAGGCGTCGAAGGTTACACCCAAACTCTTGACAGAAGGCACTGGCACTAATTGGGCCCCCGCAAGAGATGGGAGTTGGCCCCCCAACCCCATGTCGCCCCGACCCAGCCAGAGGACCTCTGTCTTCGAGGGATTTAGCTTCAACCGGCTCCCACGCATCCATCCAGCCACAGCTTCCAAACACCTGGTCAGTGTGTCTGGGACCGAGTCAGGGCGGCCGTCCATCAACAGATAAAGCTGGGTGTCATCAGCATATTGATGACAACCCAGCCCAAAACTCCGGACAATCTGGGCAAGAGGGCGCATAAAGATGTTAAAAAGCATCGGGGAAAGGATTGCGCCCTGCGGGACTCCACACACCAAGGAGTGCCGCGGCGACAACTCCCTCCCTAGCGCCACTCTCTGTCCCCGACCTGAGATAAAGGAGCGCAGCCATTGTCGGACTGTGCCCTGAATCCCCACGTCGGCAAGGCGGTGGTCCAAAAGTTCATGATCGACCATGTCAAAGGCTGCTGACAAGTCTAAAAGGATCAGCAGTCCTGACCCGCCTTGATCCAGCTGTCTACGGAGATCGTCTGTTAGCGCGACTAAAGCCGTCTCGGTCCCATAACCAGGGCGAAAGCCAGACTGGAATGGATCCAAAGCCGATGTTTCCTCCAGAAATCCACCTAGCTGTTCAGCAACCGCTCTCTCAATTACCTTACCCAGGTACGGAAGGTTCGAAACCGGGCGGTAATTGGATAGATCCAAAGGGTCTAAAGATGTTTTCTTTAAGAGCGGACGCACCACTGCTTCCTTCAACTCCTCTGGGAATGTCCCGGTGCCAAGGGACAAGTTGATAATCTCACCAAGGGGGGCCCGCACCTCGTCTGGACAAGCTCTAATCAGCCAAGACGGGCACGGGTCAAGGGAGCAAGTGGTGGGCCTTCCAGCTCGGAGGAATCTGTCAACATCAGCAGGGGATATCCGATCAAAGTGGTCCAGTACTGGACCCGAGGACAGTCGAGGGGCCTCCAGTTCTGTTAATGTATCCAAATTGGCGGGGAGGTCACGGCGGAGCAGCAAGACTTTCTCCGCAAAAAAGCTCGCAAATGCCTCACAGCTATAAGTCAAATTCATATTTAAATTTGGCTGTTCCTCTAGGGTTGTTAAAGACCTAATTATTCTAAAAAGTTGTGCTGGGCGAGAGCTAGCGGATGCAATGATAGCTGAGAAGTAAGACTTCTTTGCAGCTTTCACTGCCATCTCATAGGCTTTCATAAGTGTCCTATAGGATGCTCTTGAAGCTCCGTCGCGAGCACGCCGCCATACTCGCTCTAGTCGTCTGAGATCCCGCTTCATTTTCCTGAGCTCCTCAGTAAACCAGGGGGCCCGGTTTCGGCGGGGTCGCAGAGGGCGCTTAGGTGCGATCTCATCAATGGCCGTCAAGAGCCGGTTATTCCAGTCCTTGACAAGCTCATCTAGTGAGCTGCCAGGGGGGGGCAGGGTCCCGCAGGGCCTGACGAAATCCATCAGGATCCATCAGTCTCTGCGGGCGAGCCAAAATAGGCTCGCCACCCAAGCGGGGTTGGGGCGGAAAGTTAATCCTGGCTTTCAGAGCGTAGTGATCAGACCATGGCACTTCTACAATTGAGGACATGATCACATCTATACCCGCACCGAAAATCAAATCCAGCGTGTGGCCTGCTTGATGTGTGGGACCCAAAACAAACTGGGAGAGCCCTAATGTCGCCATGGAAGACACCAGGTCCAGAGTCTGTGGGGGGGAGGTGGCATCAGCGTGGACGTTGAAGTCCCCCAAGACCAGTAGGTTAGGGAACTCCAAGGTCCAGCTTGCCACCACCTCCAACAGGTCTGACAGGGTGGCTGCTGGTGCGCTAGGTGGTCGGTACACCAGCCAGACAGCCAAGGTCTCCTTGGTGTCCCACACTAAGCCAACACATTCAATGCCGGTGATTGATGGTGATGGCAGAGCCCTGAAAGAGCAATCCTCCCGGATTAACAGTGCGACCCCTCCCCCCCGACCCACAGTTCACGACTGGTGGAGGACGGAGAAACCCGGGGGTGTTATTTCATGTAGGGCAACTACTTCGCCTTCACGCACCCAGGTCTCCGTCACACAAGCCAGGTCAACCTCCAGCGAGATAAAAAAGTCTCGCATGGTGGCGGTTTTATTGCCTATAGACCTGGCATTGCACAACACCAGTGACGGAGGTGGGTAATCCCTGCTCACCCTACCCTCGTCTCTCGGGATGGGGCGTAGATTGGAAGGGAGTCGAGCATCTCCACATCTCAAAACCCTTCGCCTGTAATATCTACCCCCACCGCCATCCCTCCCTTGCCCTTCAACTGTGGGGATCCCAAACCCCATGAACTGCGGATCTTTACTTTTAGTTTCCCACCCTGTTATATAAAACCAATGTCTCTGGTTTTTCTTTTCCATGGGAAACCTTAATATTATGGGTAATCTGGAATACTTTACTGCATTTCTAATCCAAGGTGCAATATAAGAAATGACTGCTTATTGCTGGCATGACACAGCAAAATCTAAAAGATTGAAATTCAAGATATACAGCCTAAATTATAAGTTATGTACAGTACTGCTTTTTAGGAGTGTGGAGGAATCATATTATTTCCTCTACATTAATAATATTTTTTTTATTCTGCGTAGAATGTAAGGATAAACAGTTCTGGACCTAATGGTCAGGGGTCCCTTTACCTTTACCTTTTAAGATGTCTTGTGTTCCTGCTAGGAAATGTGGAGATACATTATGTCAGCAGGAGGCCAGCAAGTTGCCTCAGTGACACTTAACTTGCCATTGCTTACATTGTTTTAAATACAGTATTAGATTGTTATATCTTCTTATTCCTCTTCCTCAAGTTACAATGGCGTTTCAAGGCCAAAAGAAGATACCCTATTATTGCCACCTACTGGCTATAACATAATACTTCTCAATTATAATTGCCCATAAACTATTATCTTCTAAGAACTTCCACAAAATTGCCAGCACTTGACCCTAAAGATTTTTGTCCTGAAAGATATGACGCAAAGCTAAATTTAAATGCTGAAGTTATTCAACTTGCGGAAAAGAGGCTCCCTCTCATCACTGCATCTCAAATAACCCTATACTGTACATGATAATCAACTCTTTCTTCTACCCTGAAAACTTCGCAAAGTGCCAACCTATCCAACAGTGAGATAGTTATATGAGGTTATATAAAGGCACCAAGACATCAGAAGCTGGTAAATTCTAGTTGGCCAGTTGGTATACATTCTGCTTCATCCTATTGGATCATAGTTCTAGGCCAATGACGTGGCAGAATCCAACCAAAATTGAAATGGTTGGCTGTGGGGACCATGGCTGGAGACAATAAAAGAGCAAGCTTTGGGCAAGGAAAAAGTGCTACTGGTGTGCGGCTGTTGGGTAGCTGAAGGAAGAGTTGGAAGTGAGGTAGTGGGTACTGAGGAACTTCAGAAGTGGCTTGGACAGGCTTGAGAACCAAGAGCTAACATCACTAGACTAGGACTGAGAATGTTCATAGGGAAGAGTTTATGACTGTAGAGGCAAACCTCAGGAGAATTCTGTAGCCAATTGTCAGCAAGATTGCTGAAATATTGAGACAGAAGTGTTGGCTGGACCAGGGTAGAGACTGAAGCAGAAGTCCTATGAGAAGTATGAGAGACTCTGGAAGGAATAGGGCATTAATCAGATTGAAGACTTTATAGTCCTGAGTTCAGGACTGTTATAGGGAAACTGGCTTATGTCTGGATAGGGGGAGGAACTGAAGCGCAAGTGGCAGGAACCCTATATTGTGTTGGTTATACTGCTTAAAGTTATAGTAACATATTACTGTAGTGTATACATACTTATTTAAAGTAATTGTAGCAAAGTAAAGTTTATTACTAGCTTATTAAGTAACCAAACATACATCACAATCTGTTTATGTTAACAATTTTAAATAAAATGTAGTATACTCTGTATTTACTTTCTATTTGGATATCTGTGCCATTTTGCCCTATGCTTAACCATAGCTACTGATGGATAAATGTATGAAAATGCTAAATGGTAGTGAGATAACATGGTGGGTAGCAATAACAAAGGGTTAAGAAAAAAATTGATGGGTCATAGCAGGGAACACTGAAAGTGTGAAATAACCCCCTCAATAATAAATGAGTGAGGTATTTTCCACAAGGACAAATACATGGATTGGTTTAAAACTATAAAGTGAATAATATTCCAAATTTCTTTGTCTCAGAACCCAGAAAAGGATTTTCATCAGAATTTTTTATGTTACATTAAAATTAAATGTATGCTATGTAGAGTTTCCTGTAATCCTTGCATTTGGCCCTGGATGTTGTTGTATATGCACATCTGCACTTCAGCACAGGATTTCTATTTTTTTCCCCCAGAGAGATTTTTACCCTCACTCTTCAAGAGGTTCCTAGGGCAGCTTACAAAACAACTTTAAATTACAATAAGATTAAATCAAAACAAACAAAACATAGCAGTATAAATGAAAATATACCCACACACCAGCATAAAAGCAGTGTACAAATTATAAACCCTGGGAAAATAAAAAGGTCTCTGCATGGTGCCAAATTTACATCAAGGTATTTGCCAGGTGAGCCACCCTGGGAAGAGCCTTCGACAGCCAGAATGCCATTCCACTGAAGCTACCTGCCAAACCTTAGAATCTTACACAACTGTACATTGCAAAATGTTAATGACAAAATAAAAACTGACAAATCACCAGGTCTGGATGGTATCCAGTTGAAAAGTCTTAAAATGAACCGACCTGGACTCTGTGATCATCATCTGAGGCCTTTCTTTGTGTGCCTTCTCCATGAGAGGTCCAGAGGTTGGCAACATAAGAACAGGCCTTTTCTGTGGTGGCTCCATTTGTGGAATGCTCTCCCCCCCCAGAGTGCCTTAATTACATATATTTAGGCGTCAGGTGACAATGTTTCTTTAAACAGGCCTTTGGCTGATTAACATTCTATGTCCTTCTAAATGTGTTTGTGCGAGGGAGGTTATTGGTTTGTTTTTGTTATGTATTTTGTGTTCTCACATTGTATTTTTATGTTGTGAACTGGCCTGTGATCTTCGGATGAAGGGCAGGTTACAAATTTAATTAATAATAGTAATAAAATTAAAAGAATGTGAATGTGAGAATATTCAAAAATATGCAACTTGCTTCTAAGACCAGGCTCCATACCCTAGAACTGGAAAGTGGCCAACATAATACCAATGATAAAAGGCAGATTCACTGGGGTTCATGAAAGTGAGACCAATTCGCTTAATATATATCTTGGGGGAAATCCCATTTTGTTTAAACTACCTGGTATTGGGGCCTGTGCTTTTTAACTTGTCAATGTATTCATTATGATCTAGAGTTAGGGGTGAGTCGTGAGGAAGCCAAGTTTGCCTATGATATCAAATGGTTCAGGGTAGTTTAAACAAAATGTGATTTTTCACACCAAGTGAATAGATAGTACAAAGGCAAACACAATTCAATAAATACAAATGTAAAGTGATGCACATTGGAGCATGTCCTTGGGGTTCTTTAGGCAAAAGGTGCACAAGGAGGAACATGACTGAGGTGTATAGAACTATGTATGTTGTGGAGACTTATGTATTTTTACATGTCTTACTACCAGTGCTTTTTTTCTGGGGGGACACATACCCCAAAACATTTTTGTGAATATAAATTTGGCCTCATTGAGGGACATTATTTCAGTATGAGTAGGTAAATGAGAGTACCCCTAAACATTTTTTTAAAAAAGCACTGCTTACTACCCACCCCACAAAATCTTGTGGTTCCTAATCCAATGTAAGAGTACACTCAAATACACCAGAGCATACACTAAAACAACTCTCTCTCTCTTTCTCATCAGCGAACAAGCCAAAAACCAGTACATATGCATAAAATCAAGATAAACAAACCAGCACATGGAAAAGTAACGCAGGTCAATTACTTAAATGCGCGTAATAAAAAATGACTGGGTGTGTGTATGTGTATTTCAAAAGTCTTCCCGCGGCTCCACATAGACCACCGTGCAGGGGCCAGGAGAGCCTCTTTAGGAAGGTCCTTCCACCACCGGAGCCTTTTATGTTCCCCGAGGTTGTGCGGACAGCGCGTGGGGAAAGCCGATAAAAGGCGCCAGCGAGGGAGCCCATGGCATATCCAAGAGACATGAAGTAGTAGTTAAGAGATGTGGCCAACGAATACCGTGCTGTCTGAAACCCTTCGTTTTAAAACAGCACTTTCCCCTCTCGCCCCTCTCCCTCCCACCTTGCACAGCTTCGGGTCCGGCCAGGAAGCCGTCGCCGGGAGCTCCGAGCGCCCCTCTCCCCGCGCGCCTCCTCTCTCTCCCTTCCTCCCTCTCTCCTGCAGCCCTTCGCGTCCCCGGCTGAAGCCTCTCTCTGAAGCTTTCCGCCGGATGGTGTCACCGCCAAATGCGTCCGGCGAAACGGCGGCGGCGGCGGTTGTTGTGAGGCTGGAACCCGGAACTGCCTCGGCGGCCGACCAAACAAACCCCAGGCTCTCTTGGCCCTTGGCTACGCCTTCTCGGCTGCTGAGGATGAAGGGCCGGGCTGTGGACGGGGCGCCTCGCGGGGAGTAAACCACCACCGGCGAGCCGCTAGCTGCGTTACGGGCAGGAGAAGCCCCATGAGGAAGGCGAGGCCGCGGTAGGGCGAGAGGCGTCTCGTTGCGGGGTGGGAAAGGGCGGCGCGCGCGCTCAGGTCGAGGGTGTCTGGGTGCCTCGCGGGGAGGGTTGAAGCAGGAGGAAGGCGGCGGGCCGTGGGGCAGGGAGAAGTTGTTTAAGAGGCGTGTTGGAGAGAGTCAAGGGTCCTGAGCCTGGGGGCGGGGGGGGGCGGGGATGAGACTCAAGGGATGTTGTGGTGGTGAAAGTTGCACGGCGCCTGGTTGGGTTCCCCGTGGCAGAATACTCGCAGGGCGACTTGCCCTCTCGGAGCCCACGTGGAAGAAACTGCTCAAAGTTTACACCTGGGTTGGTTTGACGCTGCGTTGATCTGCCAACAAGGTTGAAGTTTGTATGATGGTGTTGGGACTTTGAGAGTCAATAGCAAAATAGCTTACAGCTGTCACCTGTGACGCTGTGTGCAAATGCATTGGTTGTGTTTAGGATGAAGAACGTTTGGGACATTGCAATAATCCCATATGTTGTTCATCCTAAACCGAACCAACGCATCATTATTGTAATAACCTGCAGTTTGATAAGAGTATATATTTAAAGTAGATGAATAAATGAGGAAATTAAAACAAAATAAAAAATAAAAAAATTCCTTCTAGTAGCACCTTAGAGACCAACTAAGTTGGTTCTTGGTATGAGCTTTCGTGTGCATGCACACTTCTTCAGATACACTGAAACAGAAGTCAACAGACCCTTATATATAGTGAGAGGGTGGGAGGGGTATTACTCAGAGGGGTGGTGGGAGTGGGTGATAGGCTGATAGCTGGACTGACTGCAATTAGTCTTACAGGAAAAAGCAAGGGGTGAGAAGGTTAAAAATAGCTTTGTCATGTATAATGAGATAAGAATCCAATGTTTTTATTCAGACCAGGTCTCTCCATGGTTTTAAGCTTGGAGTTGCAATTCAGCAACTTCTCTTTCCAGTCTATGTAGAAATGTTAAAATGATTGTAAAATTAGTGAAATGTATAAACCTGAAAGCATAAATATTTTTTTTTTTAAAATAAGAAAAAGAACATTTGACAGAAATGCCACCTCCCATAGCAAAAACCCAATGAGTGGCTGGGGAAGCCCAGCCACATGGGCGGGGTATAAATAATAAATTATTATTATTATATATGTTTGCACGTGTTGCTTCAGCTTTGTTCCCTCCTAGGCACTTTAAAAGGAGTTGTTTTAAATTGATACGATAGATGCATTGTTTTATTATTATAGGTCGCATACAAAACTTATAATATTTGGGCTGCAAATTGTCATCAGAAGTGATACACAAACTGGTGGTGAGATTACGTGAGCTACAAATCTTATAGCTTTGGAATTGCTGCTCAACAGCCTGTGCTGTAGACCAGTTAAGAGAGAGAATAATATTATTTAAATGAATATTATGTTCAGTCATCTGTAGGTATACTTTAGTGCTAAGATACAAAGTTTAAAGGGGCCTGCTACGATAGACTAAGCCTGTGAATGCTTACTGGAAGTCTCCTGTATTTGCTGTTCTTAGTACCGGTATAAACCTAACTGAATTCAGTGGGACTTCTCAGTTGAAATGCATATGATTTGAATGATGCATAGCTGTTAAAGTGCATCAGTTTAAAACCAAGTACAGTACTCTGATTTGAAAGTTTCTGGCAGTGGCAGTAGGTTTGCTTTCTACAGTATTTTTATGCATACTAGGAAGATATAACATGAATTTTTCTTTTTTAAAGGTTCCATCAACAAAGACACAATGCTTGAGTCTTATGTGACTCCTATTTTAATGAGCTATGTGAATCGCTACATTAAGAACTTGAAGCCTTCTGATCTACAGCTATCACTCTGGGGAGGAGATGTCGTTCTTAGCAAGCTTGAGTTAAAACTTGATGTACTTGAACAGGTATGTTGTTCTTTGTGCTTAACTCAAATAAATTAATGTAACATTAAATAAGCTGTCCTGAATTTACTTTGGGTGAATGATACCCTTTTTTAGCATTATTGAGACTAGTGTATATTCCATGTTTCTCAGGAGTAATATCATGTGAATTTAGGTTGCAAACGGTGCCTTACTACTCTGGCATACTTTTCTATGTTAATGCATGAAGGTATTTTATATATATTTTTCTTCCATGTTTGTGAATCCTGGCCTCCATTCCTCTCTCAAGGCCCTCCGTAGCTCAGATCAGGCTGCCTAATTCTATATTGGTGGCATTTCTTTCCCACAAACATCAAGCACCTTTGTACTTACATCTTTTGTTGCTGAGTACGCAAGAAGCCTTGCGGTACAGCACTACAGGCCAGTTGAAGTTGTCTTCCTTGCAGTGAGTTGTTTGAAAAGACACACTTTATATTCCCTTTCATATTTTCAGCTGAAACTTGCTAATTTAAGCTGTTTCACTTCTGAATATTGTGTTGAAAAAAATGGACTTTCTACAGAAAAGACTTGTACAATATAACAACAGTCTTATGTTGAATGTCAGTAACATCTTGTTTTTATAACTGATGTTGCATCTTGTTGACTTGGGGAAAGTAACTTTGGTTGGGATCCAGTGATGCAATGTATGTATACGGGGGAGAACCATACCTGCACCTGTTGCTTGCTTTGGTAAAGGTAAAGGGACCCCGACCATTAGGTCCAGTCGTGACTGACTCTGGGGTTGCGGCGCTCATCTCGCATTATTGGCTGAGGGAGCTGGCGTACAAAGCCATGCTTCCCCTGCCCACCTCTCTAATAGGGTCTCTTCTCCAGTATGCAGAGAGTGGCTGGAAATGGGGAGGCAGAAAAAGGTCCTCCTTGTCTTCCACTCTGCAGACAAGCCCTGGATTCTCCCTATACCCCCTTTCCTTCATATAAATATATCTTTTTGGCACCACAAACAACACATATTAAAGGCCTATACAACTGATGGCAGAGACATCCACCTTGAGTGTCCAGTTCGCAAACCTAAGACCTATCGTATTTTTCCATGTATAAGACGACCAACCCAAATCTATTGGAAGCCTAGTGAGGAGGAATTTCTCCTCTCACACCCTCAGTGCCAACAGTGGCAGTTTTAATCTGAAATCTTAGGCGCAGTACTGAGCCCAGAGCTCAGAAATTCCCTGTCGCAAAACGTGCCTAGAACAATGGGAGTTTCGAACTCTGCTCTGGAGAATAAACTCTGTTCGTCAGTGGATATTACTTCTGACTCACTGTGCATTTTTATCATTGTCCAAAGACTTGCTTTGGCATACTTTCCCTGTACATTTATCTAATTACTGCTAGGTTTTTTTTCTTTTGCCAAGTGTTTTTCCCTGAGAATTAATTTGATTCAGTGTTATTGGTCATGTGTTCTGTGTTTTATGATTTTTAGAATTTTATGATTTTTAATTTTATTATACAGGACTATGATATATTTTTATGAGCTAGAGGTTTATAAATTGTTTTATAAATAATATATATATGCCTACATCATATTCAGGTGATTAAAATGAGGAATATTTTTACCTCATATGGAAGTAAAAAAGATTAATAGATGAAAATGACCTTTGTTGATCAATGCTTATGAAATTTAAAATCGCCACACACTGGTGTATCTGAAACACAATATAAATAGCTACAATAGAGCTACATTATAGAAAGGCTTTTGAAATTGAGAAAAGATTCAAGATCAAGTGTCACACATGGTGTGGAGGAGGCTAAGGAGGAGGCTGCTTTTTGAGGAATATGTTCTGTGTTCTAGCATAAACATTAAAAAAATAACTTCTGAAGGATTCTCAAATTGCTTGGCTAAATTGAACATATTTCTAGACCTAGAAATGAGTTTTAGAAAGAATGTGGGTATGATGTATCTGTTTAAACTTGCTTGTCATTAAAATGGATGTACACATTTGTTCTATGTAGCATCAATCAACATACTTAATAAAGATAAATTCTAATGTAAGATGTTGGACTATATTCTTTTTTGACATATATTCTTGGCAATCTTGCACTTTTGGTCAGCATATTAAAGAATCTCTCTTCATCTAAACAAGAGAGCATACAAAACAGATGTTTTGTTTACTCAGGAGTAAGTTGTTCAGTGGATTTGCTCTCAAAAAAGTGCATTGGATTGCAGCTTTAAGTGGTGTCTCCTGGGTTTTGACATCTGACTTGATTCTATATTTTGACAACTTCACTTTGTTAAGTTGAAAACGTTTGTTGAAAAAAACACCGACCTGTATTTATACAACAAAGAGTGAGTCAGTCAGCTGTCATAAAAGGCAAACAAGTTGTTTTCAAACTTTCAGCAGCTTTCTATTATCCACTTCTACGGTATGTTTTCTTCACTGTTAATACTCTACCCTGATGGGGGCTGAGCTCCTGTGTTTCTTCTTGAAGCATTAGGACAGTGGCGAATCTTCCATCTTTTAAAAAGTTGTGAAATCGCTGTACACAATAGTAGTAGTAGTTCATGGGAACCTATACTGTATATCTTAAAACCTAGGTTATAAACACAGTGGACCTGAACCTGATCTTGAGAAACAGTTGCACATCTTTTCATAAAAACAGAATTGAACAGTAGCCCCTAAAGTAACTTCTGTCCCCTGCATCATGGTGCTTTCTCACAAACTGCTGCTGTAATACTGTGCAAGGGTTGGTGTGTGTTTGTGTTTGTGTACACACACACACACACACACACACACACACACAAACAAACAAACACAAACACTGGCCCGTGCGAGTGCACACTCACACCCTTGCCTGAATGGTTGCACATCTATGTGTAAGAACATATGACCTTGATGAATTATCAGGGAGGTTCCTTCAATGTACTGTTTTTGGTGCCTGCTTAAATCATTTTTGTTTAGGCAAGCCTGCCCAGTCCCTGAAATATAGATGTTAACAAGTTTTTAATTATTTTAACTGGTTTTATGTAGAAGATCCCATTTCTCATTGCCATTGCTTCTTGAGTACATGTATTCCTTGTTCATTCAGCCTCTGTTACTCAATTCAACAAACAGCAGTTCATGTATATGCCAGAGTGCTTATGGATCAAGGCAATTTTATGTAGGATCAGAATATAATGTTTCCCCTAAGCTTGGCTATACAGTAGCTTCTAATGTCTGTTGTTAGTGATTTGTCTGGAGTTCCTTTTATATGTCAAAAGTGAACTGTAAATGTGCCATGCAATTCACAGTGCAACATCCCTTATTCATGACACAGTTGTGGAATAAGGGGCTGACTTGTTATACATTATTGAAACCTATTGGGTGAGCTAACTGGGCCTCACCTGACTCAGATTGGCCTGCCTGAGTATTTGGTGTGGCACCAATCCAGAGGGTGGAGGGCAGTTGCTCCTGGGGGGGGTCAAACTGAGTCCACCTTGTTAGGACCACCTCAGAACTTTATGGCCACCTTAACAATTGTGGGACTGTCTCAGTATACCATTGACCCAGCACATATTGCATGTCTGACAACTGATCTGGAATTTGCTACAGAGTGAATTTGGAATGATCCAGTGGTTGTGCGGAGTTTGACCCTGTTGTGGGTGGAATCACTCACTGGTGAGGTTTGGATTGACTGTGGCTGTCTACCCCTGTGGAGGTGTGGGACCCATTAAGATGGATCTTTGAGCAATAAATCAGCCCAGTTCATGGCTAGGTCTCAGGTGGTACACATCACAGAGCAGCTACAGCCAGGCAGAGGTGAAGGTGTATAATCATGCCTACCCTGTGGCAACATTGAAAACACCTATTCCACAACTGTTGCCTCCTCAGTGAACTTTTTTTAGTGGCAAATGGTCTGGTTAAATCAAGTTTGGTAATAAAGACAGATAATTGTGGAGGATGCTGAATGCTGTTTGTGATGACTAGTAAGGAGGAGACAGACTACTGCCGAAGCCATAGGTATATTGTATGAAGCTTTCGAAGGAGGAGCATGATGGAAAGTTGGATTTAATTACCTCTGAAGTTTTATTTTAGTCACTGGAGAGTAGAGCATACAGGAAAAGGTTGCCTCCTCTTCTGGAAGGCAGGGTTAAAGAGGGAATCTTCTTAGCAGCCTTACAGGCCTCAGGGCCTGTGAGTTTTGTCAGGACCACAGAAAGAGGAGAGAAACACCAGCTGTGGCATATTGCCACCTTTCTCTTTTGTGCGTGTTCTGTTTCTACTATGGAAAAGGAGTGGGAGATCTTTGCTGTTTATACTTGTGGGCGATGATTCATACCAGTCAGGATAAGGTCCTATTGAGTTGGAGAGAGGGATGAAAGTTGTTAAGTTGCGCAAAGGTCACAAAGTAGAGTTGGGACTTCTTTGTGTGACTATCTTGCTGGGTTTTACCCAATGTATTTTATTAAATTGAAATTTGTAATTGCTGCACTTATTGCAGTTGCTTTGTTTGTATTATCATGGAACTGTTTGTTGTTTACTGGGCCTGTTTATATGATTTTGTAACTGCTGTACATGGTTATATTTTTCTGTACTGTATGTCCTTTCTACTTTGTTCTTTTGTTTCTGCACTCTTGGATTGAAAATATTTAGTGAAAAGCAGGTTATAAATATTTCTAATAAATAGGTAAATCACTCAGAAGCTCATTGTGGTTTATGTAGCACTTTGAAGGCAAAATTGCTTCAAACTTGGTGTTATAATTGTAGCAAGCCCATGCTTTTCTAAATCTGGAAGGAAGGCCCTGCTTTTCCGTTGATGGGGATGAACCCATGTGCTGATTATACGGGGCAAGGAGTCCTCTGTGGCAAATGCCCTGTATGTGGAACTCCTTTCCTGGGGATGTTTGGTTGTTCCCTTCCTTTGATGGCTTTCAAATGCCAATGAAAGATGTGCACCTCATCTTTAGCACATGGTTGAGGAAGTTGTGTTATGTACACAACTTGTACATGTATGTATGTATGTTATATAAGTTGTATATTTGTACTTTGATACAAAATTTTGATTGATCTTCTAATTATGGTTTTGAGTATATTTTTGAATTCTGTTAAGCATTCTGAGCTCCTTGGGGAGGAAGGGTGGCATAGAAATTTGATAAGTGTTTATTTGAAGGCAACCTCAGGATCCACTTCCTAGGTTGAGAATTCCTATTCAAGTTTACTTTAAGCCTTTGAGTCTCAAGTGTTTGGGGGGGGGATTAGCAGTGTAAGACAATTTCATTCATTCATTTATTTTTGTTGGATTTTAGTGGCCATTGATAATTAGGCAGAGGGCCTTCTCAGTGATGGTGCTCGCCCTGTGGAACGCCCTCCGATCAGATGTCAAGGAAATAAATATATGACTTTTAGAAGACATCTGAAGGCAGCCCTGTTTAGGGAAGTTTTAATGTTTGATGTTTTATTCTGTTTTTAATCTGTTGGGAGCTGCCCAGAGTAGCTGGAGAAACTCAGCCGGATGGGCGGGGTATAAATAATAAAATATTATTAGAAGTTTGGATTAACTGTATATAGTTTATGGATTTTATGTTTTATAAGTTGTGCTTGTTTTTTCAATGAGTCTTCAAGCTTAGAACTGAATAAAAGCCAAATGAATTAATGCAGTGTGTGTGTGTGTGTGTGACACACATTGACACACATTGGTTATGTTCTTGGTTTATTTATATGAATGAGGTAGTTCCCCATTATCCGGGAAACTATTTTGAAATGCACCAAAATTTATGTCAGACAGCTTGCAGCCAAAAAACTTGTTAAATTGCATTTGGATAACTGTAACTATATGCTCAAGATGCTCATTTTATTTCATTTTGTTTTTAATAGCTAGCTTGGTAATTTGATATGACTTTTGTTTTCAAGGAGCTGAAACTACCATTTACATTTTTAAGTGGACACATTCATGAACTGCGCATCCACGTACCATGGACAAAGCTTGGTTCCGAGCCAGTTGTGATTACAATAAATACAATGGAGTGCATTTTGAAGCTGAAGGATGGAGTCCAGGTAAGAAAACAACATGCAATCTTTATAAAGCTCAGTTTCTTCTTGATTCCACTGATTCTTCGAAGAAGGTGAAATGTGTTTCTTGCTGTAGTGATCTTTTGGACGAGCTATAATTGTTCCAGTTTTCTGCTAACTAAAAATCTGGATCTCATTGCTGGAGTTGAGTACTGGCATCCTTCCAAAATGAGGAAGTGATGTAGGGAAACTAGTAGTTTTTTAATTATCATGCTTCAAAATTTTCATACCAGTGCATTTACCATATTTAAATTTTGCTTTTAATTTTTATTTCAATTTTCTTCTTTGTCATCCTGGAATTGATCTTCGTAGTTGAGTTTTTTCCTTTTTTTAAAAAAAACCCCTTTCCCATCAATAAGATGTTGAATGTGCAGAAGGGATGGGAGGGATGTTGAGATGAAACAACAACAACAACAACAACTTTATTATTTGTACCCTGCCCATCTGTCTGGGTTGCCCCAGCCACTCTGGGCGGCTTCCAGTATAGTTAAATAGATTCTGGTGTTGTGTAGTAGCCCAAGTTTTACTTTCTCCTAGCTGCTAAACTTATGAATACAGTGGTACCTTGGGTTACATACGCTTCAGGTTACATACGCTTCAGGTTACAGACTCTGCTAACCCAGAAATATTACCTTGGGTTAAGAACTTTGCTTCAGGATGAGAACAGAAATCGGGCAGCGGCAGTGGGAGGCCCCATTAGCTAAAGTGGTGCTTCAGGTTAAGAACGTTTTCAGGTTAAGAACTGACCTCCGGAACAAATTAAGTACGTAACCAGAGGTACTACTGTATGTGCTTTTGCACAATGGTAAACAAATATTACAGGATTTCTTAAAATAAATAAATAAAAATAATACTGATTATGAAAGAAGGTGGCCAAGGAGTGGAGCAACACGTGAGCTTGGTTTAAACCAGTAGTGCACAAAATTGTGTTTATTTAATGAAGTTTAAGATCAGAGGTCTCTGGTACATTCCAAAAGTGGGAAAGTATCTTTCCCCTAATATCTTTCTTCATTTCTACTATGCAAAGCTCTTTCTTCTACCTGTTCTGCCCACACAATCCATTTTTGTAACCCACAATAGTAAAGGGAAACTTTGTGTTGAGACGCAGTACATCTCTGAATGCAAGACATGGAGTGGGGCGGTGGAGGGAAGACTCTTGGCTTCATTCCCTGCTTGTAAGCATCCCAGAGACGCTGGGACCTTTGCTGGGTGGTATCCAACTAACTTGTCCCATCAGCAGAAGGAATTACGCTTGTGCTGTGAAACGTCTACCCTACCCTCTCCTCCCCACACCTCTCATTTCCCCCCTGCGCAGACTTGCCATTATCATAAGGTGTAACAATGGCCACTAGCTTTGATTACATTAATTATCACCCCACCCCCTGATTTATGGAAGATAAAAAACCATTAACAGGGAGTTTCAAGGTGGTACACCACTAAAAAAACAGATGCTAGGAACTAATGGAGAAAAGCCATTGCTTTCATGCTCTGCCTTTGAGCTTCCACCAGCCAGACACTGTTGGGAGCAGAACCTCAAATCACTCATATCCCTCATATGCACTGAAAAATACTTTTGTCTTTGAAGATTAGCTTTCCACACAGATTTACTTAGAACATTTTCACTCTGCCTTTCAATTCAATAGTCTCAAGACAGATAATAAAAATAAAAATAAATGTTCATTCTCTCATAGTGGTGGTTTCCCCCCCCCCCACAAGGGAGTTTTGAGTATACAGTGGTGCCTCGCAAGACAAAATTAATTCGTTCTGCGAGTTCTGTCGTCTTGCGAGGTTTGTCGTCTTGCGAAGCACGGACCTACGAAGCGCGGTTCCCCATAGGAATGCATTGAAGCGCGGTTTCCCATTGAAATGCATTGGGCGCTCGCAAGACGTTTTCGTCTTGCAAAGCAAGCCCATAGGGGAAATCGTCCTACGAAGCGCCTTCAAAAACGAAAAACTCGTTCGTCTAGCGAGTTTTTCGTCTTGAGAGGCATTCGTCTAGCAGGGTACCACTGTACAGTGGTACCCTGTGTTACGTACGTGATCCGTTCCGGGTTGCGGTATGTAACGAGGGCGTGTGTATCACGAACGCACAAAAAACAACAACAAAAACGGAAGAAGTGTGATTTGAGCGCTTCTGCGCATGTGCGAAGTGCGCAGAACGCTTCTGCGCATCTGCGCGTCGCTCGCGCTCCGTGGAGGACTTCCGGGTCGTGGAGGTCCGTATCTCGAACGTATGCAACATGGAGCGTACGCAACACGAGGTATGACTGTATTCTGAAATGGATGCAGTGATAAGGCAAAAAGTGCAAGCATTCAGGTGCTTAAAGTCTTGCACAAAGACTTGCATTCCTTCCATGCAGCAAGCTCTACAATAGCAACCAACTGGAAAGGCTTATAAAATTTCAGTATTTCCGGGAAGTTTAAACAGCCACTTAATGTGGGAATCTGGCTAATCAAACAAAGAAAGCAAAGGGATGGGTTAAGCCAGAAACAGTTTGAATCCTTTTTCTAAATTATGCTATTCACTTATACATTGTGGCACATAGAAAAACACTGTTAAGTTGTTGCAGTATCTTCAATGACACATGAATTTCTTACTGGATTGATATAATTGTGTCCAAGTTTGTTTTATACCTGTTTCTGTGTTAGATACATATATATATATCTGGCAAAACAAACCCCAGTGAAATAAAAAGTAACCATTTGAAGCAGCAATGACAAGCAGTGATTGCAGCTATAACTGGTACAGTGGTACCTCAGGTTACACACGCTTCAGGTTACATACGCTTCAGGTTAAGAACTCCGCTAACCCAGAAATAATGCTTCAGGTTAAGAACTTTGCTTCAGGATAAGAACAGAAATTGTGCTCTGGTGGCGCAGCAGCCGCGGGAGGCCCCATTAGCTAAAGTGGTGCTTCAGGTTAAGAACAGTTTCAGGTTAAGAACGGACCTCCGGAACGAATTAAGTACTTAACCAGAGGTACCATTGTGTATTTAGTGGTCAAAAGTTAATCTGAATGAAAATATTTTAAGTCCCTGAAAAGGACTGTGCTGCTAGATTTGGCAATTTCTTGTGGGAGATGGTTCTATAATCTCAGGGCAACATTCTCAGCTGTTGCCACTAATTTTTAGAAGGCAGTTGAAATACTATTCTTCAAATATTCTACACCTAGGCTTTAAAACTAACTCTCAGCATCTAGAATCAATCTGGCATCTAGTTGATTGTGTACTTAAACAATTGGTTTATTCAATCTCTTTACTCCATTATATCCTTCAGTCTCTGGTTTGTATATGAGGTTGGAAATTGCCCACATTTCTATGCTATGTGAGAACTGGTCCTTCCTTTGGTTTGGTTGACACACTGTGTACATTAAGAAATTTCCACCATGTTTCCTCTTGAACAGTAAAACCAAAATGATCACATGAATAGGAATGGAATTACTCCAGTTGGAGTTCTCCTCCATTGCATGAGTTTAATGTATAAAATGGCTATGTGCTGTCCTTCATACTGAGAACTGTTGAAGTGCAGAAAGCTCAGCATAGAGTTGCTACTATTTCTCCTAGAGATGAATTGATGTCAGAAATGATATTCATACTTGGACAAAAATATCTGTGCTCATCTTGTAGCATCTTGTACCTTATATGAAAGGTATAAAGATGTGTCACCATAAAACTCTACTACAAATGGGCTGATGATACCTGATGTGCTTGTGATGGCTCTGAAATGCTTTGATATTCTTATGATTTGTACTGAGATACAGGAAAGCACTTATCTTCATGTAAGTGCTTATGCACTAGCATATTTGGATCAGATAGCACAGTGCCTTCATTTTCTTACAGTGAAAAATGTATTGCACTACTAGGCACAACAGCATTTTGCTCTCTGTTTTCAAAATTAGGAGCGCTACTAAATAAATACATCTATATGTACTATATATGTGTACATTTTATTCATTTTATATTTGGATTATCTACAAAGTACCAGTGCTACTGCATACAATGCTCTTATCTTCTTAACAGAAAAATCTGACTACCTCTGAAACATTATTTGCATACATTTAGATTATTTAATATTTCTGCATAATGATATAAATCTCTGTTTAAGAAGTCTGGTCCTAGTTATGCCACCCATGCAGTGACACAAACACACATATATGTATGTATTTAAAATATTCAGAACACTAAGTATTTTTTCAATGCAAAAGGTAGACGTTTCAAGGCCAGATGTCCCATAAGAAACACATTTTAGAAGCAGCAAATTACAACTAATTATAGAAGCTGCAGAAACAGATTTGTAACACATGACTTTGTGCAACCCAGAACTAATATTTGATATTGGACCATGCAGATGGCTACTGCTGGAATGATCATATTTCCTGCTTGCATGGTATTTGAAACTTGAATTTTGTGGTGCATACGGCAAAAGGTCAAATGTCACAAATGTAAAGCACTCTCAAAACAAGTATTTGTTACAGATGTTTAAGAATCTATAGTAAGAGGGGGATTTTGAAAATTGCAACTGACATTTGGACAAATTATTCCATGGTATGTACAACCTTAGAGAGTAACATTTGGATTTATGCCAATGATAGGATTTATCTTTGTAATAATAGGAATGTAAATGAAAGCAATCTCTTCTCTTTTTTGAACATGTATTTAGGAAGTTATAAATTCACTTCATTTCATGACAAATAACTCCTTTTGGATTTCTGGTTCCCAAGCTCCCCCCCCCCACCCGCCCCAAGCTGCCTTTAAGAACTTCAGGTACCAGCTTAAGCCCCTTCTTTGTATTTTATAGTATAATATATCTTAAATTTGTAAAGGTTTTGTAAAAGTTGATTTATGCATATGGCTTCCATGTAGCCCTTTACCCTGATAAGAGATGTAATATCTCCAAATCCACTTCCATATTATTTATTTATTGTATTTCCCTGTTGGAGAATAAATCTGATTAGTTCATAGGTTCAAACATCTGCACTAACAGATTTTTAAAAACCTGTACTTCTGTTTTATAGTTAATCAACATTTGACTTTAAGTCACCTTTTGATTATAAATCAACTTTTGAGTACCGGTATATAAGATAGCAAATAGCATTGTGTCAAGAACCTTGTGGAAAATTGCAGTAAGTAGTTAATTAGCATGAACTTAGTTAACATTTGGCTAATTTTTAATAAGGCTATCATATCATAATACTTTATGCTGCATTTTTCTGCTTGTTCATGAAGCATATTGTTGTCATAGTAAAGTCTTAGTATGCAGTATAGAAGAAGAAAGAAGATAAGAGCATAACTAGATCAGAGGTGGAGAACTGGGTCTGGTCTGTGTCACAGAGGTTTATTTTTCCCAGCACTCACAGGCCATGGTTGACAGGTGGAAAGGGCCATCCACTTGTTAATCACATGATGTCACAATGTCATCAGATCACTTGGTTTTGACCAATCAGTCATCTGATTGTAAAGTGCTGCAGATCCTGATTATTGGCAAAGTGCTGTGCACAGAGTTTTTCAGGTGTCATTGATCACCTTCAAACCCCATTTGACACTGCCATGTCTTTACCTGCTTCACACTTGCAGGGCAGGTAGGTGTGGCTTGGCCAAAATGGCGCCCCTGACCAAATTGGGAGGTGTGGAGGGACTAACTAGGCATGTGGACTGGAAGTTATTGTGATCTATATATTATTAATAATGACAAAGAGGACCGTATGGACAAGCAGTGAGAGTGTGTACTTGTTTTCTAAATAGATGGCTTCTTGTCTCTTTATTTTTCAAGCCTAATGTTTTGCAGAAAAATACTCAAGTGCTGGGGGAAATAATCTTTAAAAATGGCGGGGGGGATCACACATGCTCTGTGACCTGTAGATATGACAGTGGTTTGCTTTGGTCTTCAGTTGCCTGCAGGTCATCCCATTATTGTTAGTGACAGTTCCTCAACCACAAAGTTTAGGGTCTGTATCGTGGGAACAAATGGAAGAGAGACGAAATCTTCATAGTTACATTTATTAATGTGCACACACACCTTTACTTCAGTAGCACCTTAGAGACCAACTAAGTTTGTTTTTGGTATGAGCTTTCGTGTGCATATCTGAAGAAGTGTGCATGCACACGAAAGCTCATACCAAAAACAAACTTAGTTGGTCTCTAAGGTGCTACTGGAAGGAATTTTTTAATTTTTTATTTTGTTTTGACTATGGCAGACCAACACGGCTACCTACCTGTAACCCTTACTTCAGAACATTTTTCCAGGGTTTGAGTGGGGATCATGTGTGTACTTTTACCAGTTTTATTGATGACCTTTTTGCTGGGAAGTAGAATATGGAAAGAGAGTGCAGGAGTGTTCCCAAGTGAGGTGGACCTGCAGAAACCTTATAGATTTCAGTTAACTAGCATGCCAATCATTGCAATCCAACCTTACAACCTTCTCCCGTTTACAGTATACCTACTATGATTATACTTCCTGCATCTGAAGAAATGGGCATGGCCAGAAAAACTTATGCCATATTAGTGCCATAAGACTCCTTGATTGTATGTGTTGTGAGTGCTAAATGTGACATTTCTCAAGTCCTCATTTCTCTGTTCTGTTACTAAACTTAATAAATTGCGTGTAGTTATGATGTTGGAGCACAGACTTGGTTAAAGTTCCAAATGAAATGAGTACTTCTGTAACATCCATTTCCAGTTGTTCAATTTGCTTTGGATTTGTTTTAATATGTTGACCTAGTAAACAGTGATGAAAGTTGTTGTAGACATAGTAAGGTAAAGGGACCCCTGACAATTAGGTCCAGTCGTGTCCGACTCTGGGGTTGCGGCGCTCATCTCGCTTTATTGCCCGAGAGCCGGTGTACAGCTTTCAGGTCATGTGGCCAGCATGACAAAGCCGCTTCTGGCGAACCAGAGCAGTGCACGGAAACGCCGTTTACCTTCCCGCCAGACCGGTTCCTATTTATCTACTTGCACTTTGACGTGCTTTCGAACTGCTAGGTGGGCAGGAGTAGACATAGTAATAATAAGCAAAATGCATACCTTATGGCAAACCACTGATTCCTTCTCCCAAGTTCTTTGGTAAAAGCTTTCAGAGTAAGCAGTGCTGTAAGAGTAGCAACCATTTAAAAAGCAATCAGCCAAACTAATGTGTCCATTTGCAGCAACATAGATGTTTTGGAAGAGAAAGTAACCTGCATGTTGCAAAACAGATTTATCAGTTCTTAACACATGAAGGGTGTGTGGTTCTCATTTATGGGGAGGGGAATGCTATCTGTGCCTACAGCTCTGGAACCAGTCTGCCTCAAGCCATTACACCAGGCAGCTGAATTCCTTCATCCCTGTTTCTTTTCTCCTCTGCCCCAACCAGCTTTTAAAATGCTATTTTTTCCCTGTGTAGTTTCGGAGTGGCTGGAGCAACCAAGTTAGATAGGTGGGGTACAAATAATAAAATTATTAAAATTGTAAGAAGGGGCAATATTTTAGTTGCTAAGATAAAGGGTGATACCCAGTGATGTCATACTCCAGGTAGACTCCTTGAAATCAGTGGATTTGTCTTTGAATTTCATTGAGTGTACTCTTGAGTATGACTCAGTTGGATGTAATCCAAATCAATGCTTTATAGAATTTTATTCTGGTTGTGTTGCTTAGGGGCAAAGAAAGTCACTTGCTGAAGTGAAACAGGACTGGACACTGTCAGTACCAAGTTGGGAGATGGTTTGGGAACCCCTTGTATGCTGCTTTGAGCTTCATGAGTGAAGAAAGGAAGGGAACATGATTGTAAATAAGTAAATAAATACATCTAAGTTGTCATATCTGCATAGCTAATAAGAGCAAGAAATGCAATGTCCCCAATACCTTGGCATATTGCAATGTATAATACTAGGATTGAGTCTTGCCCATCCTTTTTCTGTGCGAAAATGCATACATGAACATATGTTATCAATGATTTAAGGCTATATTTAAGCGAGTGCACAAAGTGACATTAGAAGCAAGCCTATTATGTCTGTATTTAAAGATTTCCTTTTCTTATCAATATAGTCAGGTTACTAGAAGTAATAGGAGGACTGTTCAGAATTAGACCTAATCTTTTTCAAGCTTAAACTTCTAAGATGACTCTACTTTTTTTAGCATGCTATGAGGCATGAAAGTAGGAAGATGCTTCCAGAGGAAAAAAGAGAACTTCATCAGGAGTTCAACTATAAAGGAAAAGAATTAATTCGCTACAGTAATAAAAGAAAAAAGATTGCCTCAAATAATTATTGTAAATTTGCAATGGGTATCTCAGAGGGGAACAAAATATGATCCAAGAAAAGAAAAACAAACAAAATCAGCAGTAGAAAGTGAACAAAATTAAGGAAGGAGGAGGGAACAATTCAGAGTATAATTACATGCTTAAGTCTTTACAAACAAACAAAATCTGAAACACATGTAAAAAATGAATTTTGCAAGAATATAACTTGGCTTGAAGAAGTGAGGGAATTGTGTATCATAAAAGCAATGTGAAAGAAAAAAGTCCCAAGGACCCTTAAAACATTAACACACTTTGGTTATGTAATTTTTCCAATAAATCTTAAACGTCAACCAGTATGGGATGCACTAATTTAAACTACACATTTAGCCTTCATTTGTATGTAAAGTTTAAGCAAAGTTAGTGTGACTGTAGTGCTAAGAATAGCATTTTAATAATACACATATATTTATCTTTTATTTTTGAGGTACTATTGCATTTTGTAATCATGTTCACTTAAGAAGGATTATGTACTATTTCTTTCTCTTTGGGTCTATGCAGACAGAATGGTGCTGATTGCTTTTGGTCATGGCTAAACACTAAATACATGGATTGAATGTATGGGAATGGTTCAAACTCTCCCTCCTTGTTAGCTTTTGAGCCTAATAGTGAATTCCCATTACTTTGGCAGCAGTGTTTATCACAATAAGGGGAATCAGGAGCACTATTCAGGTGTTAACTGCAATTGCATGTAAGCAGATTTGGGATGGGGAGTATATTATCAAGTCTCGCTCCTCTGGCATATTGTCCCCATTCTGTGTACCACAAACCTTAGGGTGAATGCCTGCAGTGGTGAGCTGCCTCTGTGCAGGAACATTCCATGTGTGATTTAGATCAGGGTTTTAAATTGTGTGGAGTCTGATGTACCGGTAGGTCTTCATCTGCAAACGTGGGGACGACTGTACATGGAACAAAAATGATGTGACAGGGTGGGGGGTTGGCAGTGCACCCCCTTGTGTTATTGCTCACATGCAAGTGCAGTCAACGCTTGAATTGGGTAGGATTTCTCTTAACAACAATGAATTCAAAATCCCAGGTTAAAGTTGATTTTAAAAAATCCACTGTTCAGTGGAAATCTGGGCTCCCTTAACCATGGTTGAAACAAAATAAAAAATAAAAAAAAATTCCTTAGAGACCAACAAAGTTTGTTATTGGTACCGGTATGAGCTTTCGTGTGCATGCACACTTCTTCCAAGTGTGTATGCACACGAAAGCTCGTATCAATAACAATCTTAAAGGTAAAGGTACTTCTGACCGTTAGGTCCAGTCGCGAACAACTCTGGGGTTGCGGCGCTCATCTCACTTTATTGGTCGAGGGAGCCGGTGTACAGCTTCCGGGTCATGTGGCCAGCATGACTAAGATGCTTCTGGCGAACCAGAGCAGCACACGGAAATGCTGTTTACCTTCCTGCCGGAGCGGTACCTATCTTTGCACTTTGATGTGCTTTCAAACTGCTAGGTTGGCAGGAGCAGGGACCGAACAACGGGAGCTCACCCCGTCACGGGGATTCGAACCGCCGACCTTCCGATTGGCAAGCCCTAGGCTCAGTGGTTTAGACCACAGCGCCACCCGTGTCCCGTTGGTCTCTAAGGTGCTACTGAAAGGAATTGTTTTATTTTTTATTTTGTTTCGACTACGGCAGACCAACACGGCTACCTTCCTGTAACTGAACCATGGTTGATATTGCTGACTTAGAGCTAGGTGGGGTTTCCGTTTCACTGAGGACAATGTTACTACCAATGTGGTGGTTAACTCAAGTTAAATCTGGTAGGAGAGGATTCACATCCAAACGGGAGAGATGGGAGAAAGAGGGGCATATCTTTTTGTAGCCTGCTTCCCATTCCTTAAACATGAGTTGGCCCTCATGGAACTTTGTTTTTCCACTAAGCTCCCATTAAAGGGACTGATGCCCCTCCTTAGCTTCAGTAGTTCTGTGCATCAAGGATTCCCATTTGGCTCTTCTTAATCACATACAAGCAATCTATCATTTTACTTCTTTCCTGTGCCATGGACTCTGCTGTCCAAAAACCCAGAACATTCTAAAACGATGAACTTATCAATAAACCTGTGGTATTTTATAGCAGTTCAGCCAAAAAATATATGTTGCATTGCTTCATTTTTTAAAAAAATGTTCTTCTAAAGAAGAATTTTTTTGGGCTCAATATGTAGTTGAGAAGAAAGACTATTAAAAGAAAAAAATAAATTCTAAATAAAGTTTCCTTGACTTGATAGCTTAATTTTCTTGTCACTTGCCTAGCCATAACTTTGTGCAGTTGTTCCATACATTTAAAGCTGAATCATATCAATCTTTTATTTCCTGCAGTGCTTACATAGTTCAATTTCCACGTATTTACTTGCTTTGTAGGCTCTACTAAATCTTGGGTGTATTTCCTTTTATTGGTTTTAGGAAGCTGCCCTTGGGAAAGAATGTATAGAATCTTCTTAAAATTTAAATTTATTTCTCTTGCTGGAGAACATTTTATCAAAGAGGAAGGTTTTGCCATATGCCCTAAAGTTGCTTAAATTCCAAGTGTTTGAGTTCCTAGGGGAGGGCATTCTGTAGCTAGATCCTCTCAACCGATAATGCTTTAGCTCCGGATCACATGCATTTGTCAGGAATTCATAAATGTCATTGTCCCACAAGAGTGCAGCTGTCTTGATGGGTCATGGGGATGTATTTGCAGATGTATTGGAGCCCTAATTAGTGTGTGTTATTTTATGTAGTAATTTTAAATCTTAAATGGAATACATTGCAAACTGTTTATGCTGAGCTGATTTGTTCATGAAATAATGATTGCACTAAAGGAATGTATTTAATGTTGGAGTTAGTTTTAGCATTAGTTCAGTGGAAAGCAACATAATGCATCTTATTTAAATAACTAATTGGTGATTAATAGCATAATGACATTCTTTTTTTTAAAAAAAAGGAGCATGACAACCTCTTTATATAGATCAGGTTCTTAACAATTTTGTTGATTGTTAAAATAACCTTATTTGCAGCCCCATTGATTTTCAGTAGGACTTAAGACTGCAATCCTAAACATAATTGCTAATGAATAGTTCCCATTGAACAAAGTAGAACTTAAATGTTTACTCAGAAATATGGAATTGCACTGTAAGCATTCCAACTTCTGCGCTGAACTGAGTCTGCACAGTCTTTTCAGCTTTGTGTCTGATCTGACCAGTTGCAGGTTTTTATGCCCTTGCTATGGGAGACAGGTGTCCCCAGATCCTTTCTCTTGTAATAAATTTTATTAGTTTTCAATTACAGTCCAATAATAGCCTCATTATAACAATACCAATTTATAATACAATTATTAATACCAATCATTCAAATACCGAATTACATAATTTAGTTAAAGTGCATGCTAGATTTGATGGTTTGATGATTTTCTTTATTTCTGCATTCCAAAATCTTACTAGTTTCAATTACATTCTGATAATAATAATAATAATAATAATAATAATAATAATAATACAGCAACTGCAATACTAATAGCTTCTATTCATGTTGACACATTAAATGATTTATAAAACTGCAAGTCAAGAACTCATATACTATATCCTTGTTCACCCTATGTGTGGCAATTATTCTGTCCGTGGTGTTTCTTCCTGTCCTTGTAAGATGTTATGTATTTGTTTCCCCTGATTGTGGCTGTTATCCGTCATGCCTTGGGCAGAGCTGATATCCCATTTTTGTTCCATAAATTTATCCATGTTCCCAGATCCTTTCTGCCGTTTTCCTGTCCCTCCACCTTATCAAAGTCCACTATCCGCAAATGAGCTAGCGGGACCTACTCACAAACAGGAGGGAGAGGGAGGAGGAAGTGTTATCACTGTGGACAAGAGGAATTGGAAACAAGTGGTGGCATCTTCAAGTACCGGTAGGAAGGGCAGCAGCAAGGAGGCAGTGCTGGGCTTGCCTATGACACAGTTCTGTGTATGCCACATATTACTTTAGCCAGTTAATGTTCATGGTGCTCTAGAGATTAACATAAGTAATAGACTGATGCCTGTTTCTTCCAAGTTTAAATAGTGCCAGATGCAGGGAGCATGGAGACAGCAGTGAAGGAAGGCCAAGGGCATTGTCTGCTATCCAGCTTTTAACTGTGAACCACTTTGGGTGGATAGTTGGAAGCGGAGGGTCAGATCTACCCACTTTTGTTGCCCTCGTATGCTAAATTATGTGGCCTAACTATTAATACATTGTGCTGGAAAAATATATCACACCAGATACTGAAAGTTGGTATCAATGTATTTCTCCCTATGTGTTACATTATAATATATTGTCTTTAAAGCAAACAAATCAATTGATAGCAGTCAAAACAGTTAGTGCATCTGCTTTGCATGCCGAAGGTCTCTGGTTCAATTCCTGGTATCTCCACGTAGGGCTAGGAAATCCCCCTGCTTGAAACTCTGGAGAGCCACTGCCAGTCTGTGCTCTGACTTGGTATAAAGCAACTTCCTGTGCTACTACTGGTAAATCCTTGTGCTTGCTTAACTTACATCAGGCACCCCCAAACTTGGCTCTCCAGCTGTTTTTGGACTACAACTCCCATCATCCCTAGCTAACAGGACCAGTGGTCAGGGCTGGAGGGCCAAGTTTGGGGATGCCTGACTTACATAAAGGAGAAAGGAGAACTATGCCAGAGGTTTCATATTTGGTAGTTGGAACAAAAGCTGCAACTAAACACTTGCATCTTAACCAAAAATTTAAGTGTTTCAGTAAAAACGAGTGCTTATTGGCAAATTGTAAAATGTTCTGAAAAGGAGAGCTGAAATTCTGCTTTGATTGAATGTAATCTACGTAATATATTTCCAGGCTGAACATTTTTTTGGCATGCCAATCATCAAGAAGTAGGTGGGATAAAATAAGAATTGGAAAAGGCAAAATAACAGCACTTTGTTGTTGTTGTTCAGTCGTTCAGTCGTGTCCGACTCTTCGTGACCCCATGGACCAGAGCACGCCAGGCATGCCTATCCTTCACTGCCTCTCGCAGTTTGGCCAAACTCATGTTAGTAGCTTCGAGAACACTGTCCAACCATCTCATCCTCTGCCGTCCCCTTCTCCTTGTGCCCTCAATCTTTCCCAACATCAGGGTCTTTTCTAGGGAGTCTTCTCTTCTCATGAGGTGGCCAAAGTACTGGAGCACTTTAGTCCTTCACAAAGTAGCTTGGCAACAGCAGTAGCCACATTTTTCATTTGTTTTCTACTTTGAAGAGACAATAAAGTACACATTGCTGCCCCTTCAGCCTTGCAATCTCTTTAGAGACATTGCCATTTGTCCCCACTGATTTTCTTTCCTTTTTTTGGCTGGGTATAGAACTTGCAGAGGTGAAGTTTGCAGAGGATGGCAGAACTAGGCACCCTTCTTGACTGAATCCTAGTTTCATGCGTGATTTTGAGGACCCCATTAATCATGTAACTTTGGAAATTGCTTTAGTTGTATGTGTTTTTGAATGATAGTGTGTCTTAAGATCACTCCAAGGAAAGAAGTGAGTGTCTATTTACTGGCAGATTTTGAAGGGGCTAATTTACTGTCTTGGCATGCTTACAAGAATTTCATTCCAAGATTAATGCCTATTATTCTTGTGTATATCTTCAGTGATTTATACTGGAATTATTCCAGATTTACATTAGTTCAGAACAGATCAAATTCTGGCCCTTAGTGTCCCATTATATTTTGCAAAGGCCTTAGATTGGTGCAGTTTAACATTGAAAAGGTGAGGTAATGCATTTAACATTTTACCTCAGAGAGGAAGTGGGTTTTCCTTATTTGATGATAGATTAAAGAAGAGTTAAATTTCTGGGAGTATGTTTTTAACATGTTTCTATAGCAGAAGTGGTAGTTGTGCATTAGGTATAACCACAGATTTTTGTAGTAGGGAAAAAGTGTAATGTGCCTTAGTTTAATTCTTTAAGTGCCTTCTACAGATCTTGTTACAGGTCTAGATATAATTTCCTTATACTTGAGAATAAAGTGGGTAATGACTCATTTCTATACCAGGCCAATATGATTCCCTCTTTCAATTATAGTCTCTTAAGACAGTGGGATGATGCTCTCTTAACTGTTGTTAAGAGATTGGGTGGAAGGAAGTGCTTATATTGTATTTGGTTTAATTTCCTAGTAGACCTATTTCAGGGCATGCAACTGGTGCTCTTTAACTCATGGAAGAGCTTTTGATTCAGTGGATGCTTTCGATAACAAAAGTGGAGTGCAGGTCATTTTTGCTGATGCACCCTCCCACCAAGTGCCCCTTGAAAATCAGCTCTGGATAGAACAGTGAGGAGGGTGGTGTGGGGCTTCAGAACAAAGGGAAACAAGCAAAAATTGGCACCCCTCTTCTGTTCATGGATCAGAGCCTTTCAGTGAATAGAAGAGCATCAGTTGTAATCCACTGTCATTGTATTTTTCCTTGTTAGGAGATGGTAGCCTGGCTAATAATTAATATGGTATTGTCCCGAATATAAGCAACACGTTTAAAATTCAAGGGGGGGGAGAAAAAAAGACAATACCCGAATATAAGCTGCTCCCTTAAAATTCTACAGGCACTCACACCTGTTACGTTTTACCATATGTCTGTTTCAGCAGCGATAACGTAAAAGCCAGTTTTTGTAAGGTTGCGAATTTAAGCCACATGGTCAGAATTTGGGGGGGTGGGGACTGAGGCTTATATTCAGGCCAATATGGTAATTTGTTTGCTTGCAACACTTTGGTAGGTACTTGATGGAGCACAGTACAGTATATCATAGAATTGTAGAATTAGAAGGGACCATGATGGTCATCTAGTCCAATCCCCTGCAATGTAGGAATCTTTTGCTCAACGCAGAGCTCAAACCCACATACTCTACTGACTGAGTTATTCCAGCTCTGGTCTGTCCCAGTCTGTCATAGCATTTAAAGTAGAAAGGTCATGTAATGTGGAATGAACACAAAAATGAATCCCACTCTCCCCATAAGCATGCATTGAAAGGCTGAGGGGAAAGTTTAAAAAATAGTAAAACAACAGGAAAGTTTTATTTCCCAGCCTTAGAAATGGTACGGCTAATTCATGATCCTTGTCTGTCAAATGCCCATTAATCATTTGATATCACAATGATGTCAGGTGGGTTGCTTTGAAGTCCCCACTATTTGCAGTTTAGTGATTAGATTCACAAGGGTGTTCCTTGTGCAGAACTCTCTCATGCAGGGTGCTTTGTGCAGACATTATGTATCTGAGGGAGTTCCTTTGGGAAGCCAGTGGGTGATTTCCCCTGCAAATACACAACCAGGAGAGCACTTTAAGGCTCCCAATTTTTATTGACAACCATGTATCTACCCGCCCCATACTGATATCACATATATATCCACTATTCATTTTTCACTGTATGCTGAAGATGTACCTCTTTACCCTGGCCCATGACACTAGAAATGTATATTTTTTTTATGACCCACCCAGTTATTGTGATTGCAATTTGTTTTTAATTGCTTTTAGTCTTGAATTTTAAATTGTTGTGACCTGCCCTGGAACCTTAAGTCAGGTAATAAATAAAGAAGTAATGCCGGTTAGGTGACTGTGGAATTTGAATCCCTGGCAGACCTGGTTTAGCCTGTGGGCCAGAACGCCTCCCACCTCTGGTTTATTGGAAGGGAAACAAGCCTTGTTCCTGCATGCTTCCTTTTTGGCATGCCTAGATTCAGCATTGATATACCGGTAGTGGTTTATTAACCATAGTTCTCCATGATACCCAAACCAGGAAACTTTGTTTTAACCACTCCTCACAGAGCAAGATATTTTCCAGATAACAACAACAACAACAACTTCTATCATAGTCTCGCTGCTTCATGAATGTTGCACATACGCATGCATACACAGTCTTCTATTCTGGGCTACACCTGTGATAGACTTAATGCAGGAACTTAATATCAGGACTTAATGCAGGAGCCTGTTTCCATTGCTGGAAGTTGATTTTAGAACACTGTAGGAAAGAAAAAATAAGTTTGTAGCTGGTTGTGTGCAGAATATTCTAATTTTATTTCTGAATAAAAGTAACCATTCACGTAAGACACTTTAAATTACTGGTTCCTTTGAGAGTGAACAATTTACGTTTCTTAATATGTTCTGCTTGCTTAGAAAACTGTGGTTTAACAAACCACCATATGTGGGCAAAAGCTAGGTGTGAAAGACAGCACATGAGAACAAAGCTTGTTCTGTATTCCGTGGTGAAATTCAAGAGCTATTTAAGTAGCACTTCAGTGCTAGCGAAAGATGTAAAACAACAGAGGTGTAACATACTAAGGGAATTTTCTCTTTGCAACTGAATTGGTTAAGAAATTTAAGAATCAATGTAGATAGATGCAAAAAAAAATGTTAGGGAACAGTGATTTTCTTTGAGATTAAATGTATAGTGCTTTGGAAAATGTTTCAGCAAACGTAATAGTGTTTTCTATGCTGTTTAAACATTGTGGAATCTATTTTTCATGAGACTAATAAACTTTAGTTTTATTTGCCACACAGAAATTATTGTAACCACTGCTTTGTCCTCAATAAATCAAAAACCAAAAACTCTGCATTCTTTTTGAGGCTGTGGTAAGTAACAGAGACCCACATCATTGTGAATAACATGGTAATGGCCTAATTCAAACCAACTTTTGTGAGAGAAAAGCCAGTGTGTGCTAAGTGAGGTATTTGGAGACAGTAAATAAAGTGACTTAATGATTCACTGCTTTAGAAAATGAATCCTTTCCCACCAGTAGTGTCAGGATTCAATTAATATATTGCTAAAGTAGGCCTGTGGTGTTAATAGAAGCATGTGATTTATTCAGACTCCGATATGTTACTTTAACATTTCTAGTTTCGACGCGTGGGTTCCATTCCTGATAAATACAGAATTCTCAATGTCTTTGTGAGCTTTTGCTTCACTTTTTATACCATTCTGTGGGCAAGGAGAAACCCATGGCGTCTTGGCAGGTGGAGTGCAGCTCATCAAGGACTTTCGAAATGAAGAATTCCAACCCAAACTGGATGACTCACTGGAGATCTGCAATGGGATCTCCTGTCTCTCTTACGCTGAGGGCTGATAATGACCTGAAAAGCAGGGTAGATATGATAAAATAAAACTAAAATTGAAGCATTGCCATGTCTTAATTTTTAAAGATCTAATTTAATTACTCTTTCTGTGGCTATTGGTGGTTCTACGTCTTAACTTTCTAGCAGTGTTGGCCTTATGTGTTCTCAGATTATTTTTCTGTCTTTACTGGTAACACAATCTTTGCTGGTAATAATGATCAGCAAGCATTGCACAAAACGTAACCTTTTTACAGAGAAGGATGAGAGGCTAAATCTGCTCTGCACAATGGGGGCCTAGGAGATCTTGCAGCTCTGGAGCTCACAAGGCCTAGAGTCTAAGAGGAATTTCAAGAGAAAAGAACTATATGGAAAAAGAACAGTTACCAGAATCCAAATTTTGTATAAATTTTACTCTTTTCAGGCAAGGAGACTGAACCCAACTACACAGTACCCATAATTTGAGGCCATTCATTTTCATGGTAGTACAGATCTTCAGGCCAAAGCAGTGTCCTTATATAGTCCCTGTAAATCCATTTGGGAATCGTTAGGACCTGCATGGTGATAAAAGGGGTTAAGGCTGTAATCTAGACCTTCCTTATGCTCTCCGCTCACTTCAGCTGGCTTACTACTGGCTGATCATATCTCATGGAGATGTGGACTCAGAAGCAGATAGCATATTCTAAAGGGATATTTGCAAATATATGGGAATTGCACATGAAATAAGAATAGCGCATGAAATAACATGCCCTTCAGGAAAGGATACTATCAATGCTCACTGAAATAAGCAAGATAAATGGCATCCTTTAGCTTTAAAATAGAGACTTTTAATATTTTGGCAAATATTTGATGTGTAGGAGAATAATTCATTAATGTTTGTTCCTGCCTTTGATTTAGAGATCTGCCAATGGAACTATTTGATTTCTGGCAACTCGGCAATAGAGTTGAGCTTTACAGTGCTGCATATATAATTGACTGAAATGCTGCCATGGGATGCCTGTGGGAGTTCTTTTCATACTAGTTGGTTTGGCTGTCGCTCAGGGAGTTGCTTTCAAAACTGTTTCAAAACTATTTTGGTAAACTTAAGGATCATATGAATAATGAGTCACATTGTAAAACCCGAGCTCTTGCAGTCAGGAGATCACTTCAAAAGTGGACAGGAGAGCATTAAAGGATTCGAGATCACTTGTATTCTTGTATCCAGTGTTTTTATTACCTTCATAAAAGTCATTTTCTTAACTGAACAAAAGCTTCTGCTTTAAGTGGTGAGCACTGGCTTGGCCTTCTAATTGTAAACTTGTTTATATTTCTCTAGTTTTTTGTGAGACACTGAATGCCACAGTCCCTCTCACAAAGTAGTTGCTAAAGGTTATCATTTAGATTTTTAAAAAGAGTTTGGTGACTGTATATTAAAACGTAGGGTGGCAGTCCTTCTCACACATTGAATTCAATAGGACTTACTTCTGAATAGGTATGTAGGCTAGCTACAAAAATACCCAGATATTGCAATAATTACATGTTTGGTACTGTACACATTTTAGATCATCAGTTAATTTTATAACAACAGCATTTATCATGTCTGTTTGCATTCCTGTTATAGTAGATCACAGAAAACTATCAAGCAAAATTATTTTGCACCATGCTTAATGCTACTATTATTGCTATTTTCTTTATAAATTGCTTCCCATGAAGTATTCTGAAGCAATTTACAATATAATAAAACATAAACACACACACTCTGTGCAAACTTTGTTTATAGCTCATGGATTGTTTGGAGGGAGAAAACCACAAGCCTGGTTTGGATAGTGTGTTAAGACAAATCAAGACTTTGCTCATGGCAGCGAAGCAGCAACAGGACAGGAGGAAGAGGAGCATACAGGGAGTCTGTATGCTTGCATGTTCATATCAAGACATAGGTTGACTTAGCATTGTGTGCAAATCAGCTCACTGTGTTCTATAATTTAAGGCTTTCCCCTCTCAAATTATATTTTTATAAACTAGAAGAAACAGGTTCCCAAATCTTTACTCCAGATTTAATGTGCTGTTATATCCTGCAGTATCTTCACATAGTCTCCCTGCAGATGTAAGCACTATTAACTTAAAATTCTTTTGATCCAAATCATCCTCCAGAGTCATTTTTAAAGCACATTTTTACTACTTGCTGTTGCTAAATCTAGCAAAATATTTATTTTGGGGTAGAGAAACATGATCCAGCATTTCCAGGAATATTTTGGGTTTATCAAGATTTGCAGGATTTGCTTTTCTGTATTTTTGGGGGAAGGTTCTCCATACCTATACACTACTGATTAATTTTCCATGGCATTAAAGATATTCCTGACTATGACAACCTAGAAATATAGAAAGCCCAAAGCTGAGGTTCAATAACCCATAATTGTGTAAAGTGATACAGATTTTAAATGATTTTGGTATCAACTTAAGTCAGGAGTAGACCCATTGAAGTAAATGGACTTAAGATCATCATGACATACCACCCTGTGTTTGGGCTTTTGTCATCTTTTGATACTGCATGTTCTTATTTAAAATATCCTGGTAATTGTTCTAGGTTTATGTTACGTCTTTAGTAGCTGTTATAGCCATCCTAATTCCAAAGCCCATGATCCTAATTTTTCCATTTTGTTGCTCCAGTATCAATACCTCTGACTGGTCCCCCTTTAACCATACCAGTACTTATTATTTTAAACTCCATGAGCTATGACTTACCTGTTAAGACCCAAAATATTTTATTATTATTATTATTATTATTATTATTATTATTATTATTATTATTCTTCAGTGTGTTTCCACTCCAAATTATTTAAAGCTCTCCTGAGGTACATTATGAAGACTTCCATAGACATTTCACCTTGCTTTTAATTAGGTGTGCTGTATTCCTTTCCAACAAAGCTTGGGATCTGTGTAGACTACATGCCTATCAAATTGCACCTGGTTTTCATACATCATTATCTCCTTCCGACTTTTGAGAATATTACTTCTAAGGTCATACCATTGAGTTTGTGGCCTTATCCTTGCATTTCTACATCAACTGTATTTGTCTGAGGAATTAAGTGACACCAAATGATATGAGCCATGCATATGCATGCTCAGCAGAATGTTTGCTTTTCTTTTGTTTGTTCCTTTAAACATGTGGCTGTTGTTGCCTTGTAGAACCTAGAAAGCAGGAAGCTATTTCTACCCCTGATTTACATACAATGGGAAATCTAAACTAGATTCTTAATCTGGACCATGGAGAACTTAGTGGTACCCCAACAAAGATGTATGTGGGAGGAGTCAGTCATGTGGAAGAATGTCAGTATATAACATGAATTAAAGCAATTTTAACATATATAATGACAGAATATTACTATAATAGTAAATTTTGGCTTTACCTTTGCTATAGACTATTACCATGGTTTGCTTTAATTTGAAACTTTACATTATATTATATGAAAACACTCAATACTCCCCAAGCTGCTTCTATCTGGCATTATGTATGAAAATTGGAAGATGCTTCCAAAATTTTACTTTCCCACACTTCCCTTTTTACCTATGTTGCTTGTAAATCTTTCTTACTCCATTCTGTTCATCCTGCTTTCCATATTTTTAGTAAACCTAGTTGAATACTGGAAAGCAACTCTTTGTTTTTTCCTTTTCCTAAAGTTTGAAGACCCCCCCCCCCACACCCATTCTTCTTCTTGGTTCATCTGAAATAAGTACTTAATAAAAGAAATCTATTTATTTGCTGTAATTATGGCAAAATAATCCGGATAATTCAGTAGCAGAGAGAGAGAGACATGTGAATATTGCTTTTCATGTAGTCTGTAAAATCTTGCAACCTTGTGCATAACTTTTCGAATGAAATTATTTACACTTAATGGATGATTATGTATCTATTCAAATTATGTAGCATTCAAAAATAAATATTGTAACTTTTAACAATTTAAATCAAGGCTGGGTTGGATCCAGAGAAGAACAAGCAAAGTTATCTAATGCAACTGTTTTCCTGGCTCCCCCCCCCCCAGTGAACCCTCCCCAAACTCCAATTTTGCTTGACTAACACAATTCCAGAAGTATATTGGTGAACCAGAACATATTCAGAGAAAGGTTATAAGGATGGCTAAATATCTGACCATCAACTTATATCAGAAAAGTCTGAGGGAATTGGCTTGGGAGTAAAAAAAGAAAATTAATGTAATGTTGTGCTATTATGGTGGGACTGGACGTTGCAAGCTGACCTGCAGAAACCAACACTTGCTTACCAAGCCTAGCCATCATTTGTAGCCACCTGCTGAAATCTTCCTGTGCTGTCCTTGTTCAGTTTTTTGAGGTGTGGCAAAGCACTGAGGTAAGAACCTGATCCATTTTTTTTTCTTTTTGTTGTTGTTTAGTCGTGTCCGACTCTTCATGACCCCGTGCTCTGCATGGGGTCACGAAGAGATAACCCAGAGATGCATTTTAAATAAAGGAACACATTCTACTCATGTAAAAACATGATGATTCCCGGACCGTCCGCGGGCTGGATTTAGAAGGCGATTGGGCCGGATCCGGCCCCTGGGCCTTAGTTTGCCTACCCATGTTCTAAACTTTAAGGGCCTAATGACATTACATCTTTATTTCACTCTATGCTGATCTGTATTCATGGGACAGTGCCATTTGAAATTGGTGTGTTTAATGTGCTTCCTTGTGATTTATATTTTTTAGCATAGCATCAAAATGTTTAAGCCTTTTAAAGTGATGATTATTTTTCCAAATGTCTATGTGTGCCTTAGCTTTTGGTATTATTTTTGGCAGCAACTGAGCAGAAATAATCTTGTTTTCAGTTATTTGATTTGTATGTAATCCAGGACATTTTATTTAATGTTAAGCCACTTAAAAATGCTACTTGTCTCTGCTTACGACTTATGAAGGAAGTACCAAGGCCTGGCTCTTTCAACCTGGTGGTTGAGGCCTTTTGGATCTTAGGCCAAATTGATCCACTGCGGATACAGTCCATTGATTGCCCTTCCCTTATCGAAACCGCTTTCTGTCTCAGGAAACATGGAGGAGGGGAATAATTATTTAGAGGATACAATAGGAAAGAGAAAGGGGGGGTACACATGCATGAAGAGGGGTTGGTTCTTTAATGCATATAGATAGCTGTTTTTCCTGCTCATGCCTCAAATCTACAGAATGATTTCAGAAACGTACTGGGACCTGTGCTAACAAATGCAGGATAAGATGCTGGCATGTGTGGGCATAACACTAACTTAGCTGGCATATTGTCATCAGATCAACTTGCAGTCCCCGACTCTTCTTCACTGGCATCTGTCTTAGGAGAGCACTTTGGAATTGCAGAAACAAACAAATATATATAAATATACAGTGTTATATTGTGTATTTATAATATATATGCAAATATATATAAGTATAATATATGTAAATAAATAGTGGGCAAAGTAGCATTATTCACCTCGGAAACCAGCTTTTCTCCTTTGTGAGCTATCCCTCAAATACTGGAAGCACTGACATCCCCTTTATCTTCTCTATATTTCCAATAATAGTCATGCAGACAGAGAAACCTTCCATATTACTTACTATCTACCTTTCATCAGGTGGCAGTCCCAGAAGTGTCAACGCAAAAGGACTTTAAATATTTATAAAATTAAAGTTTGTCTCTTTTTTTTTAATTACTTCATCGTGAATGCCATAGTTACAGGGGGGAACTCGGCAAAAGTAAATATGAGAGAGGTGGATTGTGAAACGATTATAGGAAAAAGTATTTAGAGTTCTTTCAGATTTAGGCACCTACAATCACAACTAAAGGTTTTTTGGAATAATTCCTACAGTTATTGAAACCTTTTCTTTTATGAAATCCTCTATTTGAATTCAAGCTAATAAAATGGATTTTGAAATGGGAAAATATCATTTACATTTCTTAAACTTTAAAATGTTTGTCATATGCTGTGACCTAGATTTATTAGACTGTAGTAGTTTTAGTGCATTTTGGCTGGGAAGTGTGTCATGACATCAGTGTAATCTATGCAGTATGTGATTTCAGTTGGTCCCAGTGTTAAATATTTTCATAATTATGCTGGTTTTGGCAGTTAACTTGGAACTTTTAATGAACATGTTTTATTTCTGGGCTTGTGAGCCGCCACATATGTTTCAAAAATTAATTGTGTGTTTTCAGAGTTAACATTGAGCAGAAATATGTAAGACTGCAGATTGCTTTGACATAAAAGGTCTAAATAGCAAAATAGTTCTTGTAAGGTCATGGCCACATGAGTTGTCTTGTAATAATTAGGGTTTACATGTTGTGTTAAAGATATCATTAGCTGTTGTTCACTTAAAAAATAATATTTTGAGAGCTTCGTTTTGGGGTCATTCCCCCCCCCCCATGTTGATAAGAGCAAGCATAACTTGGTTTGCATATCACATGAGCCATCATCTAAAACAGGTAGGAAAGTGGATATGGGTAGTGGGTCCCGTTTTGCCAGGTGGTAAGCTGTGCGGGTGGTGCTGTGGGTTAAACCACAGAGCCTAGGGCTTGCCGATCAGAAGGTCGGCGGTTTGAATCCCCGCGACAGGGTGAGCTCCCGTTGCTTGGTCCCTGCTCCTGCCAACCTAGCAGTTCGAAAGCACGTCAAAGTGCAAGTAGATAAATAGGTACCGCTCCGGCGGGAAGGTAAACGGCGTTTCCGTGTGCTGCTCTGGTTCGCCAGAAGCGGCTTTGTCATGCTGGCCACATGACCTGGAAGCTGTACGCCAGCTCCCTCGGCCAATAATGCGAAATGAGCGCCGTAACCCCGGAGTCGGTCACGACTGGACCTAATGGTCAGGGGTCCCTTTACCTTTACCTTTAAGCTGTGCTACAGAAGAAAATCCAAACCAAGCAAGGCTGGAAGTAACCGCCTGTGATGGTGACTCAAGCCTGCTTTCTGCAGGGATCGGCTGTGCTACTGAGTTCTTAATGGGAATCGTGGTTGCACGGCTGACCCAGTCGGCTTGGAATCGCTGCCTCTTAGCTGATAGTTGGTGACTTCAAGCCCTCTTTGGGCAGAGGTCAGCTGTGCTACCCAGCAGTCTTGTTCTCACTGCCAGTCAGCCGATCAGCAGTGACAGCAAGTCTTCTTTGCCAGTGAACCATCAGGAGTACGGTTTGAGGCTTTTGATTTTCTGTTGACAGCCACATCTGCGCTTGCCCCACATATGACATCCAGTTTGGGGCAGATGTGCATGGTTTGTGGGAAGACTGTCTCACATATTAAATTGGGATCCGTGCTGCGCCTTATTAGGTCTGTGGGGCAGAGTGCTACTATAGCATTCCGTAGAAGCCCGTACTTTTGATTTCTTTCTCTCCCAAACAAACCACAGAAGGAGGTCAAGGACAAACCTTAGCTGCCTCTCATGGATTGCTTTGAGAGAAACAAAGCGCAAGTGCTTTTTAGCACAGAAGGCTAAGCTAGTGCTGCAGTTAGTTTTGTCCTGGTTTGGCAAAAGTAGGTGTGGCGTGGCTACACTTTGAGCAGCATGCACTTGTATGCTGCTCTTTCATGGTAAACTATAGTGTATTTTAGACTATGGCTTCCTATGATGTGCAAACAGGGCCAGAATTTGATAACCTTAAGATATTCCTTTGTAATTCCACATTATTCAAATATTAATTAAATAGAGATAAACATAAATGCAGGGCTTTTTTTCAGCCAGAACTCACCAGAACTCAGTTCTGGCACCTCTCTGGTAGGTGCCATTGACATTCTAAGAGAACGAGGGAGTCCTTCATGGTGAGTTCCGGCTCCCTTTTTCCCCTAGAAAAATAGCAATGCATAAATGACTTTTTCACATCAACAAATACAAAGAGTTGAAACAGGTGTCAAAATACCAAGGTTCTTTGTTTATTACATTAAATAATTTTATATTAAAAAGAGCTATTTCCGTTGAAAGGGAGAATTCTAGGCATCTTGCACTGTATAGATGTAGTATCCTTTCGTATTGCTGTGAACAAGTACAAACGGCCATTGTGGTGGCCGTGTAACTGTAGTCTGAGAAATTTAAGCCATAATCCCCTCTGAGCATGCATATATGGTTCTTTGAAACTGTTCTGTCCACCAACCCAACCATTATAAAATGTTTAAAATGGGATAAGCAATTATAGAGCACAGTTGTCAAATTGTTAGCACTTTTGTTTGTTTTCATTATCTCGTGGTCAACAGCTTTTGTTTCTAAAGTATTAGACCCCCAACTTATCCGTTCTGTTGTTCATTCCTTCTCTTATTACATATTTAATTACCGGTAGTTTATATCTTTCTTACCTTTGTTACTTTTCACCAGCAATCTGTTTTTTATTCTTTATTTTCTTTAAAAAAAAATCAAATGATTTCCCCCCACAATTGTTGTTTTTTTTTTTTTGCCGTTGTGGATTCAGTATGAACATTTGTTAACTTTTATAGGATGATCATGAAAGCTGTGGTTCAAGTTCAACAAATCGTAGTACCACGGAAAGTGCAAAAGCAGCAGTGAAACCAAGAAGAATTCAACAGACTACCCCTGACCCAGATTTACCACCAGGTGCTTTGTGATAAAAAAATAATATATTTTGTTATTTTTAGGACTCTGTTCTTTTGGCGATTGTTAGTTTGCTTGAAGCGCAGAAAGCCTGATGTTTTGTTTTATTTAAACACTTGATATCTCTTCAACTGGCAATTTTATTTTTTTCTGTATTTGGCAACTTGCTAGTAAGGCTCCCAAGCAAAGGGTTTAATAAAGGCATGATTTCTTTTTAGGCTATGTACAGAGTTTGATCTGGCGGGTTATAAACAATGTCAACATTGTCATCAATAATCTCATACTCAAATACGTGGAGGATGACATTGTTTTGTCAGTCAATATCACTTCAGCAGAATGTTACACAGTGGATGAATTTTGGGATCGAGCATTCATGGACATATCTGGTAAGCAGACTATTGAATTTTTAAATGACATTGTACATTTTTTAAAGATAATGTTCTAAAATAATTTTGCAGAAAAAGTGACCAGAGAGAGAAATATTGATCTATTTTAGAGGTGAGCTTTGTTCTCTGAGTTTCCCCATTGAGTTCTTATAACACGATGCATTGTACAGCTTCAAGCTTTTCAGATTTTGCACAGGCTTGAAGTAGATACCAAGTAGGCAGCATTTGAAACTTCCTCACTCCTGCAGTTTCTCCAGTGTTTTGCATAAAACTTTGGATATGTTAAACTTGTGAAGGGTCCTTTAAAAATGTTTCTATGTATTAAGTAGTGCTAAATAAATACGAGTGTTTGCATAGTATTTACTTTGCTTTATCTGCTAAGAACTGACCAACATTTTTTTTCCTTTTGAAAGCAACTGATTTGGTCCTAAGGAAGGTGATAAATTTTTCTGACTGCACAGTTTGCCTAGACAAAAGGAATGCTAGCGGCAAGATTGAATTTTATCAAGACCCCCTGCTTTACAAGTGTTCATTCAGAACTCGTCTACATTTCACTTACGATAATCTTAATTCTAAGATGCCATCCATTATTAAAGTAAGTACCTTTCTAGATCTTTTAAATTTCACCATGTACTCCTAAGAAAAATGAAAATTGAGCATCTAAAACAGATTAATTTCTGCTGTGCCTTTGGGGACCACTCATTTCTGAGCCTCCAGATGTGAACATTGGGTGGCTATAGCCATACCAGGACTTTGTGTCCCAGGAAGAGTAGTTTGGCTGTTAGCGGGTTACTTCCACCATTCTATACATTTTTTGAGATGCAGCTTCTAGCATCAGTGTGGCTAATTCATCTTACTTAATTAAGTTACTTCTTCATAGTGTGAGCTTTTGCATACTTAATTCTGGTACTTGTATGGATAATAGAAAGGCTGACTGGGTAATAGATAAGTGAGAATTCAAAAATATTATGATGTAATTCAAGGTACTTAATAGTCTTTAATGAGATTGTGTATTCTAATCTACTTCAAGAAATGATGCACATATGTGGGAACAGTGGTGCCAGAGCAATCTGAAAGCTCATAGCAGCATGTACTGTGGATGTTTTGTGAATTTTTGAAATTAGAATGAGAAAGCAAAGTATTGGCTGTTCTGAACATGTTTCCAGATGTGTCCATGAGTACTGTAGTTTATCTGTCCCTGTGTGCAGCTAATTATCCTGATACTATTGATGCCAGATGCTGCATAGGACTTGTTTTGCACATCCATTTATCCAGTAGCATGTGGCTGTAGGGTTTTAATTCAGACTAACAATTCATTATTAGGTACTTAAAGCTATTCAGTTTAGTTTCAGTTTGTTTAACTGTAACAAACTTTCTCCTGTTTCTAAGCCAAGGATTGGAAACGGATATCCAGAGCAGTTCAGGATCTGTACGGCTCTTTCTAATCAATACAACTATCAATCTGGCATTCTCTGTGGCATTTATCCAAGCTTAATGCTCTCTTAGATCAGGCATAGGCAAACTCTGGCCCTCCAGATGTTTGGGACTACAATTCCCATCATCCCTGACCAATCGTCCTGTTAGCTAGGGATGATGGGAATTGTAGTCTCAAACATCTGGAAGGCCGGAGTTTGCCTATGCCTGTCTTAGATCTTCAGAGTTTTCACTGCATGCTTTAGTTTCTAAATACTAAAACGGGGATAGGGAACCTTCTGCAGTCCAAGGGCTGCATTGCCTCACAAGCAACTTTCTGGGGCTTCATCTTGGCAGGCAAGAACCATCATCACAGCTCAATGACACATTCCAGCCAGGCAAAAACACTCAAGGAGGGAATGAAGCTGGCCTAGGGAGCAGTGTTGCCTGGTGAGAGTATCAAGGACCAGGCACTCAGCCCCCAGCCTGAGTTCCCCCACACCTGTCCTAAAGTCTATGACAAGCACTATAGACAAAATTACCTGTCAGATTCTGAAATTGATATTTTCTCGACTTGTCTACAACTTTGCTATGCATATTGTAACACCAGATGGAAAAAGATGACAGCTAAAGTCATTTTGAGATATTTGTGCTCAGCAGCTTCTGAAACATAAACAGGTTCTTGTCTTCTATTAATCATAATAAACTCTTGACATGCTAAATGCACTTCACTGTGGTACTATGTGGCTATTGTAAGTAAGTAGAATATTAAATCTTGGCTGTCTCTCTCTCTTAATCTTAAAGTTTGCCAAATTTTTGTTTTTGATCGAGGAACGAAGTTCAGTTGTGGGCTTGATCATTAACTTTCATGCCAGGTTTTAGCAGAGGGGATATTTTAATGGCAGAATCACAAACTTCTGACAGCATATAATGGAAATATTGACACAGTCTTCACTAATGTCAATTGGTGCTGTGGTTCTAATAAGGAATTCTGTGTTTTCTATTCCTTCATTACTTATATAGATGGTTTTAATGAATTCTGAGTTACCATAAAAAGCATGCCAGGGAACATAGATTAGTGTGAGCATAATTATAATTATGTTTATAAATATCTTGCCTGGTTATCTCTGTTGGTGGCCACAGTTCCTTATCAGGGTACCCTGGAATATCTGTCATTAAAAATGAAATTAACACATTGTTTAACATACTTCATAATTACAATCTTCATTTGCCTTAGATGTATATTAACATTTACTTTTACAATCTGAATTTTGTCTCTTGCTGCTTATGTGGACCCTGGTCCTATATGTGTGCTTAAGTGACTGTGCTCAACAGAATTTATCCCTTATTATGCACAGGTCGCCATCTAAGACTGCAGGAGAAAGGCACTACTGCTTGTGCAAGGCAGTTCAGCTGAATTCTTGTAATTTCCCTGTCCTACTGCAACTCCGGGAGTAGCCCACTTATGCTGTTCCAGAGGATCCATTGTTGCACAATTGGAGTTTCATTAATTCTTCCTTTCATGTATTGTACGGGATTGGGCCAGATGACCCTAGGGGGCCCCTCCCAGCTCTACAATTCTTCAGATTCAACTCAATGCTTTTCTCTGTACTTGCAGATCCACACTTTAGTAGAAACCCTGAAGCTCTCCATTACTGATCAACAACTTCCTATGTTTATTCGAATAATGCAACTTGGAATTTCACTCTACTATGGAGAAATAGGCAACTTTAAAGATGGAGAAAATGAAGACTTGGTTTGTCACACTAAGGATGTTTTGGGGAACATCTCAGGTAAGACAGATTGAATTTGATCACAATCCTCCAAAAGCACCGGAGAAATTACAGTTCAAGTGCAGCTAATGCAAAACTAGTTGTTACCTAGGTTCCTGGGCAATTTTGTAGATTGGTTTGAGACAATTTAAAGACATAATCACAACTTCATGTTTAATTCTCTTATTATGGTTTAAATAAGTAATTATTCTGTTAGCTTCCTAGAAAAGCTATATGTAATAATAATAATAATAATAATAATAATAATAATAATAATAATAATTTGTTTATTTATACCCGCCCATCTGGCTGGGTTCCCCCAGCCACTCTGGGCAGCTTCCAACAAAATATTAAAATACAGTAGTCTATCAAACATTAAAAGCTTCCCTAAACAGGGCTGCCTTCAGATGTCTTCTAAAAGCCATATAGTTGTTTATTTCTTTGACATCTGGTGGGAGGGCGTTCCACAGGACGGGTGCCACTACCGAGAAGGCCCTCTGCCTGGTTCCCTGTAACTTGGCTTTTCGCAGTGAGGGAACCGCCAGAAGGCCCTCGGCACTGGACCTCAGTGTCCGGATAGAACGATGGGGGTGGAGATGTAAGATTGTGAAGGCAGAACAAATGTCCATATAAACCATTTCATTTTGGTCTTTTATGGAACAATTTTTCCAAGGTTAAATTGGAACTTTGTAATCCATTCAAACAATAACATTGTGTATTATTTTTAGGGCAATGACAAATATTTCAAATTGATTGCAATCTGTGTTGTATTAAGGGCTTGATTCTTTTCTTGGGTTTGTTAAAAGAGCTCTGTAACTGAGTTTGAGGGCCTCTGTACTAAAGGATTGCCACCAGTCATTTTCAAAATTCGTACCAAAACATGAAGTAAACAGTTCAAAATTCATTCTTATTCTTACCTTTAAAGTACCTGGAATAATCTTGCTCTGATACTCTAGATTATTCTGTAAATCCTATATTTTAATTTAGTAGTCAGCCCTCAAGTCACACCAGCTAACTTTATTAAAGAACTGATTTAATAAGTCAATAGAGCAGTTTTCCTCAGAAGCTATGTACTAAGTATTCTTTTTCATTATTTATAACACCTCATTAGTATTAATAATTATCTAAAATGCAACATGACTATGTAGGCATGGTTGTTCGCCACAACCTGCCATTTTGTGTGTGAAAAAGAGATATTTGCAAGAAATAATGTAGTTACAGATTGGTGTGGTATCCCATGGTGCCTCCTCTGCTAACAGAAAGCATCTCTCAATGGAATGGGGAAGGAGGCGGTTATTGATGATTCCTGCAGCCCCATGCAGAAGCCCAAATTTATTTAACAAAATTTATATACCGTTTGATTGTAGTAAAACCGCTTAAGTGGTTTACATGAAATGTTAAGATTATTAACAAAAAACAGTTAAAAACAATTCAAAACATTTTGAAATAATTAAAATTAACAATAAAAGAGATTAAAACACATCGGCAGCTACATGCCTGGATAGGTTTGCCTAAACAAAAATGTTTTAAGCAGGTGCCAAAAAGAGTACAGTCATACCTTGGTTGTCGAACGCCTTGCGACTCAAATGTTTTGGCTCCCGAACGCCGCAAACCTAGAATCATAGAATCATAGAGTTGGAAGAGACCACAAGGGCCATCCAGTCCAACCCCCTGCCAAGCAGGAACACCATCAAAGCATTCTTGACAGATGGCTGTCAAGCCTCTGCTTAAAGACCTCCAAAGAAGGAGACTCCACCACATTCCTTGGCAGCAAATTCCACTGTCGGACAGCTCTTGCTGTCAGGAAGTTCTTCCTAATGTTTAGGTGGAATCTTCTTTCACCTGGAAGTGAGTGTTCCGGTTTGCGAACATTCTTTGGAACCCGAATGTCCGATGCTGTCTCCCTGGCTTCCGATTGTGTGAAGGAAGCTCCTGCAGCCAATCAGAAGCCACACCTTGGTTTTCAAACATTTTTGGAAGTGGAACGGACTTCCGGAACGGATTCCGTTTGAGAACCGAGGTACGACTGTACAAATAAGATGCCTGTCTGATGTCAAGAAGCTGTGAGTTCTAAAGTATAGGTGTTGTCACACTAAAAGATTGATTTTATACAACAGTGGTATGAGTATTATGTGGCACCTGTAATAATATCAGTTCTGCAGATCGAAGCAGTTGAGAGAGCACATAATGGAGTAAAGTTATCCTGTAAGTAAACTGGTCCCAAGCTATTCAGGGTATACTGAAGAGGGTTGAAGAAATCCCCTGGGACAGATTCTTGAGGCACTACCTGTCAGAGAACACAATCCTGGCCTAGATGGTCTGACTCACTGTAAGGAGCCCTTATGTATTTGATTTCATTGTCCCAGTAACTAGGGTAGGCTGGCTGCTTTCACAATTTACATTGCCTTTATTTTCATTGGTCTTTCTTATAGGCTCTTTAAAAAGCACAAGATTCTGGAGGCACAGTACTTTTAAAGGGTTTACACATCTTGCAGAAAAATTATGGCTTGAGGCATCAGTTTGTCCGATTAATATGCCATGTCACTTTTGACATAGGAATCAAAAATAACCCCTACAGTTCCTATCATGTTCAGCTATGAGACCACCAGCTAATTCAGACTAATATAGTAATGTTTTATTTGCGGGGAAAGGGCATTTGTAATAATGTGAGCTTTTTCCTTTTAAAAATATGCATCTGGACCATAGCTCAGAGCAGTGCTTTCACTGCAGTGGTACAAAAGCCAAAAGCATCTACTTTGGTTGCTACTCATGTAGGAATGTGTTGTTGAAGACTTTGTCTGCTTTTATTATGACCTACATTATAATATTAAATCCAATATAAATATGTATAGACAGGACATGTGCCTAGGCAACATATCACATACCATTCAGTCTGTACAGCCTCTACTTTTCGCATTGTTTATACTGCCTTTCTCATAAAATAGAATAATGAGTAGAACAAAAATGATAATAAAGGAGATATTAAGATGCATAATTGATTGTGCCATTTCTCCCAAATTAATAAAGTGTGCAAAAAAGTTGCTGCAGGTATCTATATGGTGGTGGTTAGTAGATATTTTCTTGTTCTGCTACATATTCTATGTTTACTCAAGTGTTTCATTTTCATATTAATTATAATTGCCTAATTTGATAAGCTTTGTGGTGTCCAGTTTGTATTGGTTAATGTTAGGGGGAAGAAGCCAACTCTACTTCACTCCCACTCAAGTGGAGCCACTGGTATCTGTGGTTTGTGTATATGCTGGTTCAGGCTCAAATGCAAACAGGACCCCTACCAAAGCTATCTCCTGTTCTAAAATGTTCAGGATAAACTCTGCCTTTTATCTAAATGACTGGGAAGAGCAGGATATTACAGCGTTAGGATGGTACTGCTGACTATCCCATCACAAAATGCGCAATCCCAAAGTGTCTGCATTAAATTCCCACCATCCCCTTCCCAACCTTCTTCCAGATGAAAAAGATACCCCAACTGTGGTGAATTTGGGAAAATGGCACACACTATCCACAGTTGTCCAGGCTCCTCTGCAACATCTCTGCTACAAACCATAGTTAATTAAAAGTTCACACAGGTTTCTGAAGGTATGGATTTGATAACTTTATCCATCAGCAAAAGGTGACATAAATGAAACATAGCATTTTCCTGCCAGTCACAGTTGTCAGTACCTTGAAAGGGATAAAATGGGAACATTTCTGCTGTTGAAGGAGGCCTGTTTGGACATAATATACTTGAAATTGTTCAAGAACAGTTAATCCTTGCGTTAAGACTGTGCTGGTGATGCTGCCAAGGCCGGGGTCCAGCTTGTGTTAACAGCCATGTAAGCACTGATTGCATAAGTTTAGGGATTTTGCCTGATGTTTGATATCAAAGAACCTTTTAAGCATTTGCAGCTCATTTGTTTACTTTTCCTGTTCATCAGCTCTGGAAACTGAGTAAACATTATCAGCTAAATTAGGCAGGGATGTTTTAAAATATTTCTAAATTGGTATAAAACACAGTATTTTTTGCCGTGTCTCCTCTGAAGAGAGTTTAATGTGAATTCCTCAAGTTCACTATGAGAATTCTGACAAGGAGTGTATTTCATGACTTACTGAAGTGTATAGGGTGTCTTGTAATTTGCTGCTAATTTAATTCTGCAGTTTTTCATTATGCTGGCTATTGTGTTCAGAAGTACATTTCTTTTTCGTAGTCCATACATTTCTCCGATGAAAATAGGGACATTCCATTCCATAATGATAATTTTACTGTTTATGCCCTACACATATTACTGGGTTGCCCCAGCCACTCTGGGCAGCTCCCAACATATATAAAAACATTAAACATTAAAAAAAAAAGCTTCCCTATGCAGGATTGCCTTCAGATGGCTCGAGGGGTCAGATAACTGCATACCCTCCAACATTTCTCCAATGAGAATAGGGACATCCTAAGGAAAAGTGGAACAATCTGGGATCAAATCAGAAACCAGGGCGGCTTCCCTAAATCAGGTGTACCTTTATAGTTTGGATCAAAATTGATGATTTCGGACAAAATTAAAGCCAGATTTCATAATTTTAATTAGCGTTTTAAATGTAAATTATTTAGTGTTCATCAAATATGACTTGGTTTGAAATGATACCAGGAATGTAATATAAAAAATATATTGTAAATGCAGGGCACCCAATCCACATACAGTGTACTGGGCCCAGGAAATCTTGTTGGCATCCCTGTTCATACTGCAAGGTATAGCATATATTGTTTAAAATACATGTTGTATCCTATATAATAAAGAGCCTGTGTCCCTCCGTACCACTTTCCGTCCGTCAGAGGAAATCGGAAGTGCGCCTGCGCGGAGGACACAGACCAATAGGAGCGCGGGCAGAGGCGCGAAGCGCCTCTGCCCGCAGCCTCCTTCTGTCGGCTACACCAATAGGCGTGCCTCTACCTCCCCTCCCCCCCCGCAGGTTAACCAGAAGCCGCAATGGCCGCTGCTCCCCGCGCGCTGCTGCTTCGCCGCCGCCAGTCCGCTCTTCCTGCCTCCTCCTGCTCCGGGGCCAGAAGCCGCAATGGCGGCCGCTCCCCGCGCGCTGCTGCTTCGCCGCCGCCTCCCGCCGCCTCCTCCACGGAGAGCGGATCGAGCGAGAGCGGAGCATCCCCTGTCGACCTTCCTCCCCGAGGGAAGCGGCCGAGGGCGGGAAGCTGAGGGGAGATAGGAGGCTACTTTTGCAAAAGGCGGAGGCCGGCGCCGACGGAGCACCCCGCGCTCCCTCCCTCCGCGTTGCTGTTTTGGAGGCTCCCGCCCCCACTGCCGCGCGCACACACACACACACACACACACACACACCACAACCAAGACCCCCCCCGCGCGCTTCCCCCCTCTCCCTCCCTTCACAGCCGGGGCCGAGGGAAGCCGCTTTCGAGGAGGAGGACTGAGCTGGGCTTGGAGGCTGGGGAGGGGAAGGGTTAATGGGGAGAGAGAGAGAGCGCGCACGGGCTGCCGTGTCTCCGTCACTTGCACACTTACACACACACACACACACCACAACCAAGACCCCACCCCCCCGCGCGCGCTTCCCCCCCCTCCCTACCTTTGCAGCCGGGACGAGGGAAGCCGCTTGCGAGGAGGACGGAGCTGGGCTTCGAGGCTGGGGAGGGGAAGGGTTAATGGGGAGAGAGAGGAGGCTGGGGAGGGGAAAGGGTTAATGGGAGGGAGAGGAGGCTGGGGAGGGAAGGGTTAATGTGTTTGGGGAGGGAGATGCAGCGCTTTTTGCATATGTTCATATGTTCTACATATGTTCCACATATGTTCTGGCGGCGGGGGGGGGAGCTCTGTGAGGAAGGTGCAACAGGAGGGGAAGGGGGCATGGAAGTGAGGCAAGAAAGGCAGGAGGAGAAGGGGAGGGGCCGGCGCAAGCAGAAATGGGGCTGTGGGGCAGGAGGGGCTGGAGAGTGAAAAACGAAAGCGGCATGGGACAGGAGGGGCTGGTGAGTGTGCAGGATATGGGGCTGGAGTACATGGGATGTTGAGGGGCAGGAGGGGTGGGGTGGGATAGGGGTATGGGGTAGGAGCGCGTGGTGAGTGAGAGTATGGGGCAGGAGTGGCTGGTTAGTCTGGGAGGATATAGGGCTGGAGGGGTGGGATTGGGGTATGGGGCAGGAGGGGCTGCTGAGTGAGAAAGTAAACTACAGGAGGCACTGGTGAGCGTGTGAGGATATGGGGCAGGAGGGCAGGAGGGGTGGGGGCGTTATGAGGCAGCGGGCTGGTGAGTGTGGGAGTATGGGGCAGGATGAGTGGGGTGTTGGGGGTATGGGGCAGGAGGGGGTCGGATGTCGGGAGTATGGGGCAGGAGGGGCTGGTGAATGTAGTGGCATATGGGGCAGGAGGGGTTGGTGAGTGTAGCAGGGGTATAGGGCTAGAGGAGTGAGGGGCTATTGAGCGAGAGAAAGGAAAATGGAAGTATGGGGCAGGAGAGAGTGTGGGGTGTGAATTAGGAGGGGATGAGATGAAAGGTGGCAGGGTGTGAGAGAGAAGTGGGTGTAGAGAAAGAGAGGCCAACTATGTGTGGAAATGTGGGAAGCTCTCGGCGGGAGCCCGCGCTCCCTCGGCGGGTCGCTCAGTCACCGCGGGAGCAGAGTGCTCCCGCGGTGACTGAGCAATCCGCCGAGGGAGCGCCGGCTCCTGAGGCTGCCCGTCCGTACTGACAGGCAGCTCCAGGAGCCGACACTCCCTCGGCGGGAGCCCGCGCTCCCTCAGCGGATCGCTCAGTCACCGCGAGAGCAGCAGCTGTGACTACTCCCACGGTGACTGACCTATCCGCCCAGGGAGCGCCGGCATTATCTTCTAGCCCCCGCCCGTTTTTCAACGGGCTTAATTTACTAGTATAAAATAAAATGCCTCTTGTTTCTAGCTTGTGGCTAATACTGTATTTCAAGCTGAATAATCACTGCTTTGCTTTTTTTAAAGGTGCAGAAGATGAAATAGGCCATGATATGCAATATATTTCTCCAGAATCTTATGTTCAACAAGATGATGATCAACAGCAGGGATGGGTGTCATGGGCTTGGTCGTTTGTACCTGCTATTGTGGGTAATGATGATGAAGACGGAGACTTTCTTGGAACAGATGATGGAACAACAATGAATCAGCATAAATCGCCAGCAGTTAAAGATCCCATTGTTTCTATAGGATTTTATTGTACAAAGGCTACTATTACCTTCAAGGTAAACATATGTTTTTTTCAAAAACCAACAACCATAAGTATATTTCTAGTCATTTTTGCTAAGTGCTAGGACAACAATAATAGATGGCAATATATGGTCATTAGTTCTCATTGCAGGGAAAAATTATGCTGGTTCACATATAGTTGAATACCTTTAACAGTGCAATCCTACATACGGTATGTCTATCCCCCTGTCCCCCATGATGTCTACACACGTGTGGATCATCTGAAAGCCAACTTTGTTAGTTTTCAGATGATCCAAACGTGTTGGCATCAACTTTAATGCTTCCAGTCAAGGAAGCTGATTGATCATTGGGTGTTCGCAGTAGATCTGTGTTCTACTCTGGGGATATAAAGAAGGGAACAAGTATATTTTCTCCCAGAGCACCAGTCTCAAAGCAATGGTTCTTCAACATCAACTTCGTTGGACTGGTCATGTTGTGCGGATGCCTGATCACCGTCTTCCAAAGCAACTACTCTATTCCGAACTTAAAAATCGAAAGCGTAATGCTGGTGGTCAACAAAAGAGGTTTAAAGACTCTCTCAAGGCAAATCTTAAAAAATGTAGTATAAACACAAACAATTGGGAAACACTTGCCTGTGAGTGCTCCAGTTGGAGAACAGCCTTTACCAAAGATGTCATGGGCTTTGAAGACACTCAAACTCAGGACGCAAGGGAGAAACGTGCTATGAGGAAGGCACGCTTGGCAAATCCACACCGTGATCAACTCCCGCCTGGAAACCCATGTCCCCACTGTGGAAGGACGTGTGCATCCAGAATTGGCCTCCACAGTCACTTACGGACTCATTGTTAAAACCGTGTTTATGGAAGACAATCTTACTCAACTACGAGTGATCGCCAAAGAAGAAGAAGAATGTTCTACTCTGGGACTATGAAGTAGGGAGCGAGTATATTTTCTCCCAGAGCACTCACGTTCTTCACTATGCATGGATTTGTTCGTACCTTTGTTATTTTGTAGTTGCCTGATCCTGTCAGTCACTTCTTACAGCAGACTTGTAGGATGAGCCTGCCCAGTTCAAGAGGGAAAGGGCACTGCAGCACTTTAAAAAGATGTTTTATTTATAATCTAACATGGAACCCAGTGGCCTCAACTCTAGTTCGGATATTATTCCCACTTAATCTCATAATAAACTGCTAGTGTATACAGCATCCTTTGCTGAAGTAGGTAAAACCCCTTAAAGGAGACTTTGTTTTTATTCTTGTGCATTTAGCATTATACGTTACAATAATTTTACCACATCCTAACATCTTGAATGTTACAATTTTTTACACTATAAAATGGTATGCATAAGAGAATTATGCTGGCACTTAGAAGGAAAACATTAGAATTCATTGTTCTGCTTGAATGCTAAGAATGTATGGAATTAATTTGTGGTTCATATTTTGGTCAAAAACAAGCTCAGGTTTCTGCATTAGCATTCTGAATAGCTGATACCACTCCAGCTTAAAAAAAAACATGCCAAATTAAATGTTGCATTTTCCTAATAATGTCGAAAATTGTTCTTGCAATGTTTGAGTTCTTTTAATCAATTAATTGCTTTTCCTCTACAATGATTGCAGACAGCTGAAGGGCGGGTTTTTAAATCCTGTTTTACTTGAGCATTTGCTTTATAGAACTTAGCTTCAAAACAGCAACCATGTGTACACACAGTTGGAAATAGCTAAGTAATGAGAGCTTCTAGGAATTTTATGTTATAAGAAAATTAGAAGGAATTATTTCAGCAGTTAAAGATGCCAGAGTTAGGAGCTGTTAGGGCTAAACATTTAAATGTTTCATTATTTTGCTCTTGTTTAATGAATGATATTGAATAGTCAAAAGTACACTGTTGATCTCTACTTGCTGCTTTATTCATGGTGATCAGAGCATAGACAAAAAGGTAGTATATTTACTTATGATTGAGGTTCGCAAGGGTTGCTTAAGTACATCCATCTTGTGAATTACTTCCTATGCTATTATAATAAACTGTCAGGTTTATTCTGTCAAGTTCATAAACTGAGTTGCACCTGCGTATCTGTTAGATTACCTTTTTATTCATTGTTTATGTAACCAAGAAACTAAAAATGCTTCAGTGGTTTTTTTTTGGTGTTTTTTAAAATTGTGCCAATACATAGATTAAAGTTGTTATTTTCCAGTGTGGATAATATATTGCAGCTGTTTTAGTGCACCTGTTTCCTGCCCAATCATATTCACCAATAGTAAAATTTAATTTGTCATCATCTTTTCTACACAGTAATAATAGCTTATATGCAGCTAATACTAATGTTGACTAATGGTAAGTGTTTGGCATATTGTTACACAGCTCACAGAAATGCAAGCTGAAAGTAGCTATTACAGCCCACAGAAAGTAAAATCCAAAGAAGTAATATGCTGGGAGCAAGAAGGAACTACAGTAGAGGTAATTTTCCATTACTTCTGTATATTTATAGTAAATTTTTGGCATCAGTATTTATTTCATCAGAATCATTACTTTGCACTGGCAGTTGCAGTATTGATTTTATATTCACCCATTATTGGATGGCTATAATAAAAACATAACTGAAATAGAGCCATTCTTGGACTTTAGCTGTAGTACTCTAGGCAGTAAATAATAAGCTCTCATATCTAGTGTACATTACTGTTGTTCTTCTACTTCATTTGTTTCTTAATTAAGTGCAAAAACTGACCACAATTGTCCTGCTTATACATTCATCCACATAGATATTAATTTTGGATAGATAGGTGTGCAGTTATTTATGTATGTATTAGATTCAGACCCTGCCCTTCATTCCAAAGGTGCCTAGGGTGGCAAACAAGGCATAAGACGATTAAAACATATTTAAAAAATCTTAAAAAAACAATTCCAGACTGGGAAAATCTCAACTTAGAAGATTTGTTGATAGAGGAGAGTCTTCAGTAGGATACAGAAAGACAGCTTAGACAGTGCCTGTCTAATATTCAAGGGGAGAGAATTCCAAAGGATAGGCTTGGAATAGTCTTGATTCTCATTTTTCTCTTCTGTCCTTGTCCTTTGTCCCATTTGTTTTCTTTTCTTTTAGATTGTAAGCCTATGGGTAGGGAATGTCTTGTTTTGATTTTATGTAAGTCTCTCTTTTGGAGCCTTTTTAGCTGAAGAGTGGAGCGCAAATGCTATTAAAAATAAATAAAAATAAAGGCGACAACATGAAAGTTAGATAGGTGAGCCCAACAATGTGTTGGTTCTTGGCTAGAAGCTTAACTCTCTTCCACTTTCTTTATATACACACTCAGCATGTTAACATTTTTTTCCAGGTCCTCATGAGTGGAGAACCTTTCTTTGATTGCCAAATAGGCTTTGTTGGTTGCCAAGCTCTTTGTCTGAAAGGAATTATGGGAATTAAAGATTTTGAGGAGAATATGAATAGAAGTGATGCGGTAAGTACAAGTTACGATTTGCTAGCTTACAGACGTGCACACAAAGACGTGGTTCACACAAAAAAGACAGGTAGCCGTGTTAGCCGAATTAGACAAACCACGAGCCTCGGCGCACATGTAATACTAAGCCAAATCATGGCTTAGCTCTTGGTAGTGTGGCAACAGCAGATGTGGGGTGGTGTTGTAGGGAGTGAAGAAGCTGCAATTTCCAGCTGTGTACCAGCAAACTTGATTGTTCATGCTTAGCTGTGGTTTGGCTTATCATTGTGCAAACAAGACCATGGTAGGGAGCGGGGAATGGTTTTTTCACGTACCATGTTTATAAAGAAGGAATCAAATAACATGTTCTTTTGTTTGTTATGTTTTGTTACTATCTTTCTACTCCCACTGATATATTTTTCCCCTTTTTTATAAAAGGAGGCCTACTTTTTCAACTGTGGTGAAAATCTGAGCACAAAAGGGATGACATACCTTACCAATTCACTATTTGATTACAGAAGCCCTGAGAACAATGGTGTTCGTGCAGAATTCATTTTGGATGCAGCCGCTCATAAGGTCTTAAATAAGTTTTCTTTTAAAAATTTGGATTTATGCTCAGTGTTCATATCCTGTCGCTTATTTTGTTCACATCTATGTTCAGCAGCTCTGATTATGGAGTCAGTGTTAACACCTTATTTCTACTAAAGTATTTTGTCACTTAATGAGTAGATGAGATATGTCACAATGAGCTGCTTGAATTTACTTTTATTGCACATTTTACTTGAATGCCCAAAGGCCATAACTAATTTAAACCTTAGTCTTCTTAAATTAAGCCTTATTGAGCTAAGTTGGAAAATGATTATTCGATAGCTGGGATAGCTCAGTTTGTAGAGCATTAGACTCTTAATCTTAGGGTCATTGGTTTTGAGCCCCACATTGGGCAAAAGATTCCTGCATTGCAGGGTGTTGGACTATATGGCCCTCGTGGTCCCTTCCAACTCTAAAATTCTATGATTCTATGAATGAACCACTTTTAGGGCTTCCGCTGGGATAGAAATTTGAAGGGTAAATAGATAAGAGTCAGTCTTGAGTAGTGGCCAAATGTACAGAGTGTTCAGTCTGTAGAAGAGAGACCATGGTTCAAATCTCCTTCAGCTATGAAGCTCACTGGCTAATTATTGAAGAGTTTATCTCTTTCAGCATAAGCTACCTTTAAAAAGTTGTTGTGAGTAAAAATGAGAGAACTGAGAAAGCCGCCTTGAGCTTCTTGTAAGCAGGGCAGACACCTGATAAAAATGAACATAGCCTTAGGGCTTATTCCTGCTATAAATGTTTGTACTCCGGTATGTGTAACAGAGTACAAATTGTACAGGGTGGTATTCAGCTATGCTTTACTCAGAGTAAACCCATTGAAATGTATTAATATTGACTAAGGTTCATTAATTTCAATGGACTCTGAGTAAAACTTAGTTGAATAATGCCTCCAAGTTTTCACTCAAATATAAAGAGGTAGCAGAGGTAAAATTAGATACCTCTTCTTTTAAAATATTCAGTAGTAGGGCTCAGATCTGTTCCCACTTGCCAATTGCAAGTACTTTTGAAAACTGCAGTTGATAGGAAACTGTGAATCTATACTCAAGTCTAAAATGCTGAAATTAATATGTTAAAAGAGATAAACTCTTTAATCCTTAGTGTGTTTGCACATTGAACTGGATTGTGCTTCATATTTGGTTTCTCTGTTTTTGTTTTTTAATGAGATGTGCCCTTGTGAATTGCACTAAAGGTCCATTTAGTCTAGCTTCATGCAGTGGTAAACCACAACAGCACAAGCAGGGCAAAAGCTTGTAAACTATAGCCTTCTTTTGCTGTGGAACCCCAGCAACTAGAATTCAGTAGCACACTTCCTTTGAACATGAAAGTTCTATATAGCCACTGATAGATTTATCCTCTGTGAATTTGTCTAATCCCTTTTTCAAGCCCTCTAAGCTTGTGACCATTACCACATCTAATGGAAGTGAATTCCATAAATGAATGATGTGAATAAATACATTATTTTGTCGTGACTTGAATCTATTACTTATCAATTTCAATGGATAATCCTGAGTTATAGTACTATGAAAGGGAGAAAGACTAAACTTTCCCCGCACCATACATCACAACATTATGCAGTCCCTTTAATTGCTTTCTCCTGAAACAAAAAAGCTCAATCTGGTTTAGCCTTTTCTTGTAGTAAAGTGTTCAGCTCCTGAGTATTCTGGTTGCCTTTTCTGTGCCTTTTATAGCTCTATGATACCTTCTTTGAGTTGGGGTAGTCAAAACCACATATAATTCTCAAAATGTGGCTGCACCGTAGATTTCTACAAGGGCATTATGATATGGGCACTTTTATTTTTAACCCCTTCTTAATGACATCTAACACAAAATGTACCCTTTTCACAGGTGTTGTAGAGGTTGATGTTTTGATTGAGCTGTCTGCCACACAACTCAATTTGTTTGCTGGTTAGTCATCACCTATTTACAAAGTTAGGATTTTTTTGCTGCCTTGTTCGTCATTTTAGACTTTTTCATATTGAGCTGCATTTCCCATTTTGCTGCCCATTCATCTACTGTAGTTCACAGAGATTCTTTCAGAGCTCTTTATAGTCTGGTTGGGATAAATTGGTATTATTCATTCATCTGGCCTCAACTCACTGCTCATTCTTAAATCCAAATAATTTCTGAGCAATCTAAAAAGCACTGGTCCCAATACACATCCTTGTGGGGCATCACTCTTTTTTATAACTGTGTGTTTATATTATATACTTCTTTTTAGTTTCCTCATTCTTCATAGAGCAGGAGAACAGAGAATGACTGAGAATTCCGTGTATCTCGTTACTGCCCAATAAACTCATTTTGTTAAAGCTGCGAATTCTCCTTTTATTGGTAGTAATAATAGATTCCATTTACTTAAATGTCAACCTTCATGTCTAATGACATGATTAGAATGTTACTTATGACTCACTGCTTCCTATGAAGACAAGAGCAAACAAATACCTACTGAGTCCAAATAGATCTGATTGTTTTCTAGCTAGATGTCCTAAAATGTTTCGGAAGTTGCAAATGTTAGATATGAAGTTTGCCATAGTCAGCTGGTTTACTAGTGAGTGAGAGGTCAAGCTGAAATAATTGACTCCGCTAAAGATACTAATTAACTAGCTGCTTTGGAAAAGTGGACAAAACATCCAGAAGAGTTATAGATGTCCTTTTGTGTGGTCTAGTCTAGATGTTGCATTAGCTATCTGAAGGATGAATTCTTTGGCTAACCTCTGTCCTTTGTTTTGATAAGGTTTACCATGTATTCATGCACAAACCCAAACAAGTATATATCTCTAGTACTTGACTATAGCCCTGATACCATTGGGTTGTAATCTCAAGATTCTTTCTTAAGAGAACATTAGTTGTATGTACTTTGCTTTGTTGGTAGGAGATGTACACAGAGATAGCTGGAATGCAGAGGTTTGGGGCTTTCTACATGGATTATCTGTACACAATGGAAAGCACCAGTGGCAAAGGTACTTCATTGCTTTGTTTGCTTACTTTTTGAATAACAGAAACAAAGGCTTCTTCAGAGGCACCTGACAGTCCTTGACCGACTGTCCTCAGATTTACCTTTTTGACCTAATTTAAAATCTGGATAGACTTGCTGAAAATTCTGAATTCTAGCGTGCTTGTTTGCTCATATACCCTTTTTCTGACTTTGCCCTAAGAAATACAGCAATGTACGATTTGATATGACTGCTTTGCCTGTGTGCTTTGTTATCATGCAACGATTTAGCTTGAGAAAATCTGGGTTCAAATTGCTGTTCAGCAGGGTTGTTGTGAAGGCAAATCTGGAGGTGGGCAGAAGAGGACCCTTGCTGATTCTCTTAACCACTGTGCTACACCTTGCTGTTCAGGAAACGTATTTTAAAGCAGCTTTGCAAGCTTTATGCTGGTTTAAATTAAATAATCTAGTTTCCAAAGGAATAAACTGTGATGATTATGGTGATGATCAATTAAATTTCTATACTGTCCGTTTAAGATGATAGGGCAGTTTACAACATTAAAATGCAGACTGAGAACACAAAATACCTAACAAAAACAAATAAAAACAAACCAGTAACCCTCTGGGGAGAGCATTCCACAAACGTGGAGGCACCACAGAGTAGACCTATTCTTGTGTTGCCACCCTTCAGACCTTCTGTGGAGGAGGAACACGAAGAAAGGCCTCAGGTGATGATCGCAGAGTTTGGGTTGGTTCATATGGGGAAATTACATTAGAGAAAGACAAAAGCTTCTCTTCTGTGTGTTTATATTATAGTTACCATCAGTGCTTTTTTTCCTAGAAAAATAGGTGTTGGTACTCACCATGAAGTTGTTACAGTAAGTGCCACACTTTTTAACAACAAAAAAGAAGTGTGAGTACTGCGTACCCTTGAGTACCCCCTGGAAAAAATGCATGGGTTACAATATTACTTACAGTGGCATCCTATGCATGTGTAAGCAGCAGAAGTTAGAGATTTCTGTCCCCCCCCCCAATTTCTTTGTCCTCCAACAAAGCAAATAAGAGGCATTTTCACAGCTTGAGAGTGCATTCCAGGCAGGCAGAAGCACTAAGGAGGGTACTCAGCAGAGCCTGGAGACAGCCTCAAGAGTTAGAGGGAGAGGCCTGGAGGATCCACATTTGACTCCCAAGCCTGAGGTTTCCCAACCCTGACTTAAACATGTTGTAAATTGTGGTTAATCTAGACTGTGACCAAAGTTCTAATGAACTTGAAATCAAAGCAGCTTTCTCATCCCATTAAGTGGTTATTTAAAAACAGCTGAGTTGGAGTTGGCAAAAAAGCATGTGCACTATGGATATGGGTGGTTTAAAACCCTGTCTCCAATTTTGAGTATATAGTGTAGTACAGTTGTTGAGAGCATGTGATTTGAGCTTTAAGCCCCTGGTTTAGTTTTCATCTCAGTATTGCCATTCACCACCTACTTCATCTTTCCTTCTGTAATGGACATGATGAAAGAAAAGTGGGTCTCCCTGTGAAAATGCATTGGTGATCTTGCTTATATTAGTACAAAGTGCAGTTAAGGCTATTGTGTGAGTGTTTATAGCTAACCACTGATAATTGCAAGAAATTGTTTTTCATAGGTAGTTTTTTTCCCTCCACCATTGTCCCAATCAGTGTTAGAAACTGAGATACGAAAGCTAAGAGCTAAATGGCACCTTAAACCTATATCTTGGGTGCAACAATGGAATGTCTAGGCACACTTTTTTTAAATAACAATAATAATATAAAATCTTATATTCATTTTTCACATGGTCTAGTTCGCATCTGAAGTCTGCAAAAAGCAAAGCCATGCTTTCCCTGCCCACCCCCTAATATTCTTAGAGAGTGTCTGGAAGTAGGGAGGCAGAAGAAGGTCCTCCTTTCCTTCCACTCTGCAGTATTTATCTGAAATCTTAGGCGCAGTACTGAGGCCAGACCTCAGAAACTGCTTGCGTTAATGAAATTCCATGTAGCAAAACGCGCCTAGAACAATGGGAGTTTCAAATGCACATATTAACTATCTGTAAAAATATATATTGTAGTTTTAGTGTCTGGAAACCAGCCAGATGTGACTTCAGTAAAGAGTGAAGACTTTGGCCATGTTCAGGAGATGTCTACAAAAACCCTTATTGTGGGCCCTCTCAGTCTTCGGCTTGATAGCAGTGCAGTGCACAGGATTATGAAAATGATTGTTTGTGCTCTGGAACATGAATATGAACCATATAGCAAGTCTAAGCAAGGTATGTCGTGATTTAATTCTTTATTATTATTTTTTTAACAAATGAAGTAGGAGAGCTTCAATTGAAAAATATTAACTGCAAATAATATGTGTGTGAAAAAAGGAAAGCTTGGTAGTGGTTTATTTGAATCTTTTCATTGTTGTCTGTGGCAAGAGCCCAAACAGAATCTGTTTGTGGCACTGCTGATTTGATCAATGCAGTGTTCGATTAAAGTAGCCATTTGCAGCACTTTTTGAGAGGGAAACATGGCATGTGATATAATAATAGGCAAGTATATCCCAATGGCATCATGCGGTCACTGGATTGGGCTCTGACTCCACTCTGATCAAGAGCAAAGACTTCTTGGGAAAGTGGGCGGCTCCCAGTCAGATTTTTGCTCCTGCCTGATTGAAGCAGTCATGTCACCTTTAGCTCCCGTTTTTCCTACTCCTACTCAGGCTAGTTTCTTCAATCTTATCTTTATCTGTTTCCTGTTTGCCTTCCCTGTCTTTCTCATTTGCTATCCCTACTAAAAAAATACCGTATTTTTCCGTGTATAACTAAGACTAAGTTGTTTTTTTTAACCAAAAAATTCGGTTTAAAATTGGGGCTCGTCTTATACACGGGTAGTGCTGAGGGGTGTTTTCTTAATTTGGAGTCCCTCAAAATAGGGGGCATCTTATAGACTGAAAAATACGGTACTTTACATAAAAAGTTTTCCTTTTCTATCCACCCCACTCTTCTGTTAGTTCTGTTAGTTCTCCTAGTTCCATTGGTTGTTATTATATTTGGGGAAACTGGACTCCTGTTATTTCCTTAATTATGCTGTCTCCATGGACTGTTTGAGCTTGGCAAGTCTGCAAAACTTTCTCAAAGATTCTTTGTTCCTGCCTCATGATCATGGTGGAGTCAGAGCCCAATCGGGTGACCCCCATGATGCCATTCGAGATCCACACTTCAGATGTGTACCAATTGTACTTTTTTAGGAAACTGGAGAACAAGCAATCTCTAACATAGGAATATCTTATTTACTTATTTAGCTAGTGCTATCACACTTTACAATGAATAAGAGGTCCTTTCCCCAAGAGCTTGCAGTCAATCTAAGAACTGTCACACAGGGGATAACCAAAAAGCAAACAACAACAACAACCCAGAATATCTGAAGAAGTGTGCATGCACATGAAAGCTCATACCAATAACAAACTTAGTTGGTCTCTAAGGTGCTACTGGAAGGATTTTTTTTATTTTATTTTGTTTTTTCTTATAACACAGTTATGTAGTTCTGTCTATGTGGAGTCTGGCTGTCTAGAAGAGCAGCAACTCCTCACCAATGTCAGTGGCAATTCTGTCTGTCCTGCTCATTCTTCTTCCAGATCAGATTTAGGAACAGAGCAGGTGACAATGTCCAGGCCAGAAGGACAGGAGAGATCTTGCTGCACAGTTCTTCCCTCATACAGCTGACTTGATGGCAGTTAAAATGAACTGTGGTGACAACTTAAAGGCAAATATATAAAGAGAGCCAGTTTAATGTTCCTTGTGGGAAATGCAACAATGGAAATCTCTTTGCCCTTTTGACACAGAGTGATCAAAAGAAAATAATAGTTACAGTGAGGTGGGAAAGTATTTGATCCCCTGCTAAATTTGCCCGTTTGCCCTCTGACGAAGAAATGACCAGTCCATACTTTTAATGGTAGGTTTATTGTAGCTGTGAGACAGAATAACAACAGGAAAAACCCCAGAAACCCAAAGGACAAAAGTCAGAGATTGATGTGCATTATAATGAGTGAAATAAGTATTTGATCCCCTATCAACCAGCCAGATGTCAGGCTACCTTGTATCTTCACTGTATGTAACGAGCTGAGATTAGAAGCACCTGCTGTAAGGGAGAGGTCTTACCTGTAATCCCAGCTCGTTACAGTACCTGTGCAAAAAACATCTGTCGACAGAAGCAATCAATCCAGCAGATTCCAAAGTAGCCACCATGACCAAGACCAAAGAGTTGTCCAAGGATGTCAGGGACAAGATTGTAGACCTGCACAAGGCTGGACTGGGCTACAAGACTATTGCCAAGCAGCTTGGTGAGAAGGTGACAGCAGTTGGTGCAATAATTCGCAAATGGAAGAAACACAAAATAACTGTCAACCTCCCTTGGTCTGGGGCTCCATGCAAGATCCCATCTCATGGAGTTGCAATGATCAGGAGAAGGGTGATTAAGCAGCCCAGAACTACACGGGGGGAACTTGTCAATGATCTCAGGGCAGCTGGGACCATAGTCACCATGAAAACAGTTGGTAACACACTATGCCGTGAATGACTGTGATCTTGCAGAGCCTGCAAGATCCCCTTGCTCAAGACAGGACATGTACAGGCCCGTCTGCAGTTTGCCAATGCACATCTGAATGACCCTCACAGTATAGTAGTAATTATGGAAGACTATGTACATTCCCATTGATAATTACGTTGAATTTGAGTAATAAATTATAATTACAGATTCTGTAGATGGAAGTAAAGCTATGCCAAGCCTAGAAGAAGTAGCAGCTTTGGAAGAATATATTCCAACTCGGATCACAAACTTCACAATTCTGAAATGCACTGTGACAATCCCTATGGCTGAATTCAACTTGCTGGGCCACTTGTTGCCTGTTATCATGGGTCAAAAGGTACTATAATGTAGTCTGTCATGAACTATATTTGGAATTAAAACATATGCACCCAGTCTGTTACATATGCTTATTTCATATAGGTTAATTTAGTGTGTGTATATTTGCATACATGATAGACTGATTTAAAAAAAATCGACTGTGCAAACATCTAGAATGAACTTTTAAAAAAATTAGATTTGGAAATGTTGGGCTGTATTTTTAAATGTATGGGGTGTTACATTAATTTAGCTTGTATTTCCCCCCTACTATATTCCCTGAAGAGTTCAAGCAGCCTCTTAAATACTACAAATCTTCAGCCTTTGCGTCCTCTGCCTTGTATCCAAATACTGGTGGACAAAATGGCCCTGGAACACTCCATGCCAATGTATGCTGAACAACTTGTGCAGACTGTCAGCAGCCTTAGCCAGCCATCTGATAACTTACTTCACTATTGTTACTCACACTGCTATCTTAAGGTAAAATATTTTCAATACTTTTTTTTTAGTTCATTGAAAATTGCTAAGACTTCTCAGAAACATTATTACAGAGCAATCCTAATTCTGGCAGGGAAGCAGCAGAGTGGAAAGGAGTAGCAGATCATCCACCACATTCCAAGTCCTGATGGATGGGTGGTGCTGGTTTTCTATTCACTGTTCACTACCATTTCCAAGCTTGTGCAACAAGGACTCAAGGATCAGGCCTCTCGGATTAACCACAGGGCTTTGGATACAGTAAATTCAAAGGCTCTGGCATCTGAGACCTGACCTTGGGATCATCGCCTGAGGCCCTTCTTTGTGTGCCCCCTCCATGAGAGGTCTGGAGGGAAGCAACACACTAAAAAGTCTTTTCCGCAGTGGCTCCATTTGTGGAATGCTCTCCCCAGGGAGACTTACCTGGTGCCTTCATTACATAACTTTAGGCGCCATGCAAAAACATTCCTCTTCTCCCAGGCCTTTGGTTAATTAAGCAATCTATGTGGGGTGGGTGGGTTTATTTTTGTTTTGTTACTATGGTATGTATTTTTGTGTTTTTATACCTGTATTGCAAACTGCCCTGTGATCTTCTGATGAAGCGTGGTATAGAAAATTTTAATGATGATGATGATGATCATAATCATCCCAGGTAAAAGCCCTCTGTTTTGCAGCTACTACAGTGGTACCTCTGGTTACGAACTTACCGGTAATTCGTTCCGGAGGTCCGTTCTTAACCTGAAACTGTTCTTAACCTGAGGCACCACTTTAGCTAATGGGGCCTCCCGCTGCCACCGTGCCGTCGCCGCACAATTTCTGTTCTCATCTGAAGCAAAGTTCTTAACCCGAGGTACTACTTCCGGGTTAGCGGAGTCTGTAACCCAAAGTGTTTGTAACCCGAGGTGTTTGTAACCCAAGGTACCACTGTATTGGCAGTAGCCGTCTGTCTGCTAGGACAAACCTGGTGCCTCCACCATGGTGGAAAACTGCCATGGCACTCCTTTCTACCAGCAGAGGCTTATACTGCTGCCCCCCACAAGCCTTCAGTGTGGGTTGTTAGGATTGCACTGTTATACTGACAGCATGATAATATCATGTAATTATAATGCAGTGGATGCTCAGGTTGCGAACGTGATCCATGCGGCAGGCACGTTTGCAACCCGCAGCATTTGCAACCTGCAGCGCCGCTTCTGCACACGTGCGGGTCGCAATTCGGCGCTTCCCTGCATGCGCGAACCACGATTTAGCGCTTCTGTGCGAGCACCGAAACCCAGAAGTCACATATTCTGGTACTTCTGGGTTCGGCGCAAGTGCAACCCGAAAAAACGTAACCCGCAGCGTTCGTAACATGAGGTATGACTACTCATTGTGGTTTATATTTGTTAATGTTTAGTCAGTTGTTTTGAGTCAGTAGGACATACTGTCTTTGTGATATAAATTGTGTGTGTTTTTAAAGAAACATGATTTTCTATCTTACATTTCTCTTGGGGATGAAAAAAAATGGCTTTAAATTGACATTGGTTTATATTAAAGTAAAATAATTTGTACTGATATTTTTTTTTACTGTACAGCTTGATGTTTTGGTTTGTTTCAGATATTTGGTTTTCAGGCAGGGCTGTCATCACTGGATATTAATGGATCTTACAACTCACCAGTTTCAGTTGTTTCTCCATTCAGTACTGCTGTTTATGGCAAAATGCTTAAGCTTCCTAACTACTGGTGAGTATTAAATGCTTTATATTTGCAAGCACTATACATGTGGGTACATCATGGGTACATTTTTATTTTTACTGTACTGTACTGCATTATATTATACACTTCTCCCTTTCTCTAGATACAGATACATACACACATACAAATATACAATTTTCTGCATTAATACGTTTTAAATATTGGTGTCTCTGACCATATCGCTTAGACTGCCATTACCAAAAGCATTCTTTTTCCTGTTAGAATTTTGGACCAAAATGTTTGCTACTAATGGATGGATATTGCTATAGACTTGTTTTCATTTGTTCTGAAATGAATACCATAACTTATAGGTTGACACCAAGAAAAATGTGTTGAAGATGTCTCTTCTCATTCAACAGAGTATCCCTTAGCCCTGAGGGCTGATGCCAGCTGCAGCAATATCTTAAGTAATCTAGAGAGATGTTCGTGTTCCTTATTCACAGCCTCTGTGAATGATATTTTAATCCAGATATTAGTAGTGCTTTGCCATATTTTCATAACTGTCACAAAAATCTTGCAATCTACTCATTGGCTGCAACCTCATTTTCTTCATATTTTGTATGGGTCTTGTCATATTTTGCTTCATTGGATAGTTCTTGTTTTATCGAGTAAAACCTTTGTCCATTCAGGTCTGTGGACACATTCTGCTGTAAGTTCTGTTACAATATCAGATATTCAATGGACTATTTCTGTATAATGACTTATAACCACATTTGAACTTGAACAAATAGTAGCAGTTTGCACTTGAACAAATACTGCCTGTTTAATTTTCTTACTCATCTGTTTCATTGGAAACAACAATTAATTAATTCAAAGTGATTGCTTTTCATTCAGCTACTTTTCTTTTCTTAGTAAAGGAAATGCTTCATGCATTCAGGTTTTTGAAATTATGTCAAAGCTGAAAAATAGTATTTATCTTTCTTATGAATACAAAAACTACTTTCTAGTGGATTTCAGATCACTGCACATACATGGATCTGTGCCTTTATATATTGCTGGCTTGTTTTGCCAATCTTTACTGTGCTAAGTGATTTCTTACTTCTATTTTGATTGTTTTAATATAATAGTGTTTTAGTCATGTTGTACACTGCTTCTGTATGCACATGAAAAGTCACATAGAAATCTGTTTTTATAAATCAATAATATATGTATATGAATATTAACTCATATTGGTTACTGGTATTTTAAAGTTAGTAAGAATAGTGCAATGGAGAAAAACATTCCCAAGCTGTAACAGATGCATTAGTTAAGCAGAGGGAGAGATTAATATAAAAACGATTTAACCTGACGTTTGTAGCTAGTGCAGTGATTAAACTGGATCAAATCATTGCCTTTTAATATATGCATGTACAAATGTGTGTGTGCATGCACACAAACACACACACAAACATTAATTTGTACTAAGAATGTAAACTAAGACCAAAATATAATAATTTGAGGATAATGAAGTAGAAACAAATGAATACTGCAGCCACATTGTTAAATGAAGTGCAGCATGAAGTGAATAAAACACCAGATGAAATACATCAAATAGCACTTGAACTAAATCGAAATCAGCATGCGGACTGAGAGCTTCATTGAAGTCATGAAATGAGTGGGAACTAGTCTGGTAGAATAACCTGGTAATGTCATTAAACTTCCACTCTTTTTTTCTCCAAAAAAATTATAGCACCTGCTTTATTTGGATTTTGAGATTTCACATTCCAGAGTTGCCTAAAGTGCACACATCTGATGATACATATGTTCTATATACACAACAGGTCATAGTTTTTAAAAACAAAGACACTTTATGAACTGTTATGGAATCCCCTAGGTAGTATGTTTTGAATTAGCAGTGAAAATCTCAACTTTATTTCTGACATAAATCTGCAAAATAGCTTTCATTTTTCTTGTTTAAAAATAATTCCAAGCGATATACATCCAATATATGGTATTACTGTAATATTTGCGCTTTTCAAACTGTATTTGAAAAACTTGGATAACATACTTCATTGCCTAAATGAAATAGCGTCATTAGAAAGGAGCAATATTAACTTGTTTTTAAAATCAGCATAGAAAAAAATAGTTCTATAAAGTGTACTACTTGCTACTATAGCTTTCAGTGCTAAGATATACTGAATATCCCAGAACAATAAATACAGTGGTACCTCGGGTTAAGAACTTAATTCGTTCTGGAGGTCCGTTCTTAACTTGAAACTGTTCTTAACCTGAGGTACCACTTTAGCTAATGGGGCCTCCTGCTGCTGCTGTGCCGCCACCGCACGATTTCTGTTCTCATCCTGAAGCAAAGTTCTTAACCTGAGGTACTATTTCTGGGTTAGTGGTGTCTGTAACCCGAGGTACCACTGTAATGTTTACAGATATGACTTCATTGTCATAATGATAACACTTGCCTTACTAATTCCACATTTTATATATTTGAATTTTCAAACTCTAAGCTCATATTTTGCAGGCAAGAGAGTTGCTCCCCCATAAGCCATTTGAGGAACTAATATTCAAGATACATTACACCTACCAATACATAATGACGAGGGAACATCTGAGTAAAAACTTGGATTATTTTTTGATTCTCAATTCTCACAGGGGAGAGACATGTCCAGGATGCTTCATAGACTTTTGGCTCTCTTGAAATGAAGCTTGGGTACTTCCAAAATAGAACATCTTTTGACTAAACTTTTAAAAGATGCAGCGTAGGTTCTTCACAGTGAGAAGTGGTCCCCACACCTTGTTTCATATCAGTCTTATTCAGCTTCAGTTGTGCTGCACTGAGGCACCCCATTACTGGAAAGCCAGATGTTCACCTGCATTTTTACTTTCTGCATAATAATGGGAGCTCTAAGCCAAATTTCTGGGGTTGCAATGTTTTCACTTTTCCCCTGAAGCAGGCCTACTTTAACAACAGGAATTGTGTGTGAACTTGGGACTGGTGTATATGATTTCCCACCAACATTGGTACAACTGAGCCTGCCTAAAAGGGCAGTGGAACTCCCAATGGCCAACTACTTTTGGGGGAGAGGCAGCAAAAAAGGAGCATGTCCCACATGCTGAGGAATGCTGGATTAAACATTCCAGGGCAGAAGCATCATCTTTCAAGATGCTACTGCATACCTATGTCACCTTAAAGACTCCATTACTATTCATTATCATATAAGTAATCAAATACATTTTGTTCATTCCATTCCAGGCTCTCTCACTGATCTGAGGAATTGTTTGGTAGTATACTGTTTTTATTTACATAAAGAAATTACCATAAGTTTATATTTAAGATTTTATTCATTTATAATACTTATAAATACTTCTACACCATTTTCTACTGCAAATTCAATATTGATAAACAATATATCAACACACTTAAAGTAATTCTGGAATCCTCCAAAATCAGTAAAGACCATCTTATGTTATTTTTCTTAACGTTTGGAAAGCTAAGAGTGCATGTTTCTTAGGTTCATTCACAAATTTTAGCTCAGTGAGTAGTCATCTTCTGCTTGCTGTTGCTGGACTGAAGCCCAGAAAGGAGAGACTACTTCCTCATCCTCAGATTCCAGGTTTTTGTTTTTCTGTGCAGCCTTGAACATTTTCTCTTGGTCTCACATAGCAGATAGAGTTACAGTAATTTTTCCTCTGAGGCTACAGCTTCTGGCTTTACTGTGCATTGTTATTGTGTAGTATTATTCTTTGAAATAAGGAATCTGAATGTCCAGGTCTGATAATTTGAATATTTTTGACAAGACCAAATATTCCAGTTGTTATAGCCAAGTGACCATTGTCTTAGGGTTATGCCATGTGTTAGCTTTTTAATGTTTAGTTTGTAAGGTAAAACATACTTGGTGTTGCAAAATATGTTTTTGGTACTGGTGTACACAGTTGGAAGGTCAGTAGTTCGAATCCATGTGACGGGTTGAGCTCCCGTTGATCTGTCCCAGCTCCTGCCAACCTAGCAGTTTGAAAGCATACCAGTGCGAGTAGATAAATAGGTACCACTGTGGCGGAAAGGTAAATGACGTTTAATGTGCTCTGGTTTCCATCATGGTGTTCTTTTGCGCCAGAAGAGGTTTAGTCATGCTGACTCAGAAAGCTGTATGTGGACAAGCGCTAGCTCCCTCGGCCTGAAGCGAGATGAGTGCCTCACCCTATAGTGAGCCTTTGACTGGACTTATCCATCCAGGAGTCATTTACATTTTAACCTTTTACGTTTACACAGTTGGAAAAATGTTTGTTGGTCTCCCTGAGATGTCTCCCCATGTTAAATGTGAAGCTGCTCTCACACCGGATTCCTAAAACCATTTTTCTTTCATAGTGGTAGTATAATATAAATCAGTATATTCATATTGACATACAACTTTTCATAATACTAATTGGTTGAATGATAGCATATTCTACTGCATACCCTTTTTAGTTTGAGTTGCTTCCTTATCCTGAATCTATTTAGTTAGAAATGTGTCCCACTGATGTTTTTGCTGATTTTGTCTAATCCTCTTTTAAAGCCATTCAAGTTGGTGGCCATCACTGCCTCTTTTGGGATAGAATTTCATAGCTTAATTTTATGCTGCGTGAAGAAGTATTTTCTATTGTCTGTCCAGAATCTTCCAACATGCAGCTTCACTGAATGCCCCTGAGCTTTACTACTGTGAGAGAGGGATAAAAATTCTGTATTTACCTTCTCTGCTCCATGTATAATTTTACACCTTTATCATGTCTTTTCCTCCTCTAAACCAAAAAGCAACCAAACTTTGTAGCCTTTCCTAATAGGGGAGTTATTTTGGTTGCCCTTTTCTGAACCTTTTCCAGCTTTACAATATCTCTTTTTCAGGTGAGGCGACCAGAACCGTGCACAATATTTCATGTACAGTTGCACCATAGATTTCTATAGCAGCATTATCATAGTGTTTTCATTCGTTTTCTGAATGATCCCTAGCATGGAATTTACCTTTTTCACAGCTGCTACATACTGGGTAGACATCTTAATCGAGCTATACATTACAATCCCAAGGTCTTGTTCCAGGTCAGACACCATTAGCTTCAGACCCCATGGGGGTATATGTGAAATTTATATACCGGTAGTTTTGCCCCAGTGTGTATCATATTACATTTCCTTTCATTGAATTGCTTTTGCCATTTTCTTATTTCGTTGAAAATGCTGCCCATTCACTCAATTTTGAGAGATCCTTTCAGAGTTCTTCACAATCTATTTTTGTTTTAACTACGCCAAACAATTTGGTATCATAGGCAAACTTGTTTATCTTACTTCTCAGCCCTAACTCTAGATCATTAATAAACAAGTTAAAAAGCACAGGTTGCAATACTGATCCTTGAGGGACTCCACTTTCTATACCATTGTATTGGAAGAACAGTAATATATAATAGATTTGTGAGCAAGAAGCAGTAGCCCCTTTCATGAAATATCCATGTGGATTTTCAATTCAGTATTCAGCACCTTTATTGGCATATATAAAACAACAACATGTTTATATTACATACAGTAAAAGGAAACTTCTTCGGCCTATTATGTAGACCAAGCTCCCCCAGATTTCACTTCGAAGATTCTAGACAAAAACTGTACCAAGGCTCTGGTGGTTGATGGAGAGACATCTCTCAAAAGAAACTGCACCTTGCGTTGATTATTAGGAAGAGACTCAAGCCATGAAAAGGACGTTATAAGGTCAGCACGAAGGGTGCTAAAAAGAGGGCAGTCCAAAATTATGTGGTCTAGAGAGTCAGGCATATTCCGGCCACACGTGCAGAGTCTGCTCTGGTAAGGAATGCCTCTAAGTCTTCCAGACATCACGAAGGACGGGAAGGCATTCAAACGAGCCAACATGAATACTCTGCGGTGTAAGGGAGTCACCAAGTTATAGAGATAATTGGGCATCGTTCCATGATGGGGTTGTAACCCCAGATAAGCAGGGGAACATACCGGTGGCCGGAAGGGATGAAGTTTTTGGTATTCATTATCTAACAGCCTCTGCTTGATTAGTGAAAAGATGCGAGATTCATCATATGATAAAAGGGAATCCATTGTAAAACCTATTTGACTAAGTTTAAGAGAGATGGCAGAAAACCAGCTAAAATTATGTTTATCTTTTAATAAAAAAGTTAATAAATCTTCTGGCTCTGTATTGAAGTGAATTTTCAGCCAGAATTTAAAAGCAATAATCCATCCTCTTGTTTCTAAGAGATGCATACCCAGCTCTGCACATATCGTCAGGTAAGAGACACAATTTGGAACTCCAAGAATTTGCCGTAGGAAAACTGCCTGGACACCTTCAACTCTATTATTATAGCTGGGGATCCATAGAGGGATCCCATAGAGGAGTTGGGAGGCGGTTTTTGCTCTAAAGGCTTTAACTGCTGCTGGTACAAACTGGTTGCCATCAGTGAAATAAAAGCGTTTAATTTGAGTTGCCGAGCATCTAGCCAGATTGACTGCTCTGTCTCGGTGAGTTACCCATCTTAGATTGTAATGGAAAGTGATTCCCAGGTATTTAAAACTCTTCACTTGTTCAATTTTCTGTTTTCCCATATACCAGTTGCACGGGTGCCAACTTTTAGAGAATACCATTATCTTTGATTTGGAATAGTTAATTACCAGATGGTTCACTTGGCAGTAGTTAAAGAATGCTTTTAGGTATCTTTGTAGTCCAACTTTGGTATGGGAGATAATGGCGGTGTCATCCGCATATAATAAGGTGGGAATTGGTTTGGAGCCTAGCCTGGGAGGGTGGCCATCCACTGTAAGTAATTGTTGGTTCATATCATTTAGGAATAAGTTGAATAAATGCGGGGCAAGTATACAGCCTTGTTTTACCCCTTTGGTGGTTATAAAGTTGGGTGTTAGGTGGCCAGCGGCAGAAAATTTCACCTGGCACACGGTGTTAGTGTGCAACTTTTTGATCAAAAAAAGTAGGCGAGGTTCTATCCCGGTGGCTTTTAATTTATCCCATAGCAACCGTCTAGGAATTGAGTCAAAGGCACATTTTAGGTCGATGAAGGCCACATATAACTTCCCATTCCCAGGTTTCATATATTTATCTGCTAGGGATGCTAATAACAAACAATGGTTTAGCGTCGATTTCTGTTTTGTGAAGCCAATCTGTTCTGGGCCAATAATTTTACTCTTTTTAATCCATTCCAATAAATAGCGCTCTAGGTGTTTTGAATAGAGTTTACTTATAGTAGAAAGTAAACTAATAGGACGGAAATTACATGGTTGCTCAGGATCACCTTTTTTATATACTGGTATTATTATAGAAGTCAGCCATGAATTAGGTATTATTCCTTTTTGATCTATTAGCGTAAATAGATTGGCAAGTGGTGGAGCCCACCAGTCGGCATTTTTTTTCAGGATCTCAGCAGGGATCCCGTCGAGACCGGGGGCCTTACCATGTTTCAATTCTTGAATTAATTCCATAATTTCATCAATACCTACCGGAGGCCAGAATGGGATATTTTGTGGTAAATTCTCTCCATCATCAGATGAAGGGGAAAGTGGGTCATTAAAGATTTCCCTGTAATAACCAACCCAAGATTGGGGAGGAATTGTAGGAGCAATAAAAGAGAGGTTATTATTTAGATGTCCAGAAGTTATTTGCCAGAATTTTTTTTGATCATTCATATTAATAGCTGCTATTAGGCGTGACCATTTTATCTGGTGGAATGCGTTCTTTTTCTTGGTAATAAATTCATTATATAGTTTCCTACGAGCGAAATAGGCTATTTTGCTTTTTTCATCGTTCTTTTCGCAGAGATTTTTAAAAGCCATTCTAAGTATTTTTTTCTCTGCATAGCATTCCCAATTAAACCATGAGGGGGAGTTGGTAAAGGGGGCAGATACAGGCTTAGCTATTGTGTTGTATTGGTCAATTAACTGAGAATAGGATGAGACAGCTTCATTAGCTGAGATAGTATTGGAAAGTGAAGTTCTCAGTTGCAACATTTTGTCAGAGTTCAGAAGGTTGGTGATCGTTCCATCAGCTTTGTTTGACCATCTAACCCTTTTCAAGGTATTATAGGAGGAATGCTCCAAATAATTAGGTTTTAAGGTCTTGGTGACATGGCCGCACTGTACTGTCAACCTTAAGGGAGAGTGATCGCTTTCGGTGCGAGCTCCAACAGAGAAGAAATTGACATATGGATAAAGGCTTAAGGAGCAAATACAGTAATCAATTACACTGCGACCTCTAAGTGAGGTGAAAGTAAATTCATCATCATCTGGAAAGTTATTCAGACCATTTAAAATGACAGCGTTGTGAGCAGTGCAGAATTCCATAAGTTTTAGGTTCCCCATTAAACTGTATTAGAAATGGTTTTGTGCCTGCCTTTAACAGCAAGAGAAATATGCTGGGAAGTGTTCAGAATCTTTTCCCCCACCTTAAGTGTTTGCCTCCCTACAGCATCTCTGCCTGAATGCTTTTCTCCTTAGCCAGGCTGAGTTACTAAAAGACTGGGCCTAAAGCATTTGAGATATTTGCTGTGGAATGAAATCGGCACTATGCATGGGAGGGTTCCCCACCCCTCTTTTACACATGCCTTCTGCTGTTAAAATTTGATCTCTTCCTGCTCTTTCTATATTAGCCTTTGCTAGCTTGATGGCCTCCACATGTTTTGGACTACAGTTCCCATCAGCCCTAGCCAGCATAGCCTGGGACTAATGCAAGTTGTAATCCACAACATCCAGAGGGCACCAGCTGGTGAAGGCTGTTCTGTATGGTTGGGGAAGTTCTTTGTTTAAATGAATTGAACTGTTCCTACCACATCTAGTTTGGCACCATTCAGTAAGTATTCTTGTGAACAAATATTTCATCTAGGGAGCACTGCACCCTCTCTCCTATAACACTACAGTACTACTAATAACGATACAATGTTATAATTTTATTAATTGGCATTGGTATTTAATAGTTGGATCCTACATCAGTCAATAGTCAATCAATTTCCTTTATTGGCATAGAAAAAGTGCATCGTATACATGGATCAGTCTTTAATACCAATTTGTTACCCTGAATGAACAGATTTATATGGAAAGTAGATAAAAAGTGCATATATACATGTATATTTAATTTAAAGACATGGTGTTCTGTCCATAATTTCTATGTTACAAAATCATGAGCATGTTTCTTGTAGCAAAAGAACCTGTTCACTAGTGATCCTTGAAAACTGTAAGCTACATGATGTTTGAGAGTGGTAGGGGAAAATGTGGTTGCATTTACAAAGTTAAGTGTGACATTCGTATTCCAAAGTGTTGGTCTATCCATATGTGCTTGGGCATAAGTAAAAAATGGCAGACCTGCATATCTCTCTTTATCATCACCACCACTACCATTATTAAATTTAAATTAATATTACATCAAAGGTGGAAAGGAAAAACAAACAGCCTTGTGACTGTATCGGAAGTGATGCACATTATTTGGCTGTTGACATGTGTAACTGATTGGTTAAAATAAAGGAAGTTGGTGTTTTAACTAAATGATCAATACCACTATCAGTATACTTGCAAATATTTATTTTTCCAGAGAGCTAAGCATTTTTTTTAAAAAAAATTCAATCAATTGTGTAAGTGCCAACTGAAATGTATCCATTTTTTAAAAAAGCAACACCCCTGCCCCCGGCCCCAAGTCATCACTAGGTTCTGGTAGCAGGTTACTGGTCTTGTGTTGGAAAAAATGAACTAATCTTATTTTACTGTACAGGATATGAGTAATAAAAAAAATTAATTTTTGGAAATACTTGGCAGGTTCCAGTCTTACATTTGGGGACTCTGTATAAACCTTTGGAGCCAGCTGTTCACTGCTATGTTCATTCAATCACTATGAGGTGTTGATTTTAAAGGAATGGGTTGCTGTTTCTAAAGGTACACATTGCTAATATTTCACAGCGAGCCTGTGGACTTGCATGGATTGGTTACATTAGTCCCTTCACATAGAGGGTCAATTCATTTTTACATTCAAGAACAGGGATTTGAATTGCTTTAGCAGTATGTCAGATTTATCTAAACTCTTTAAGGCAACTTGCATCAGGGTAAGCAAACTATAGAGAAAAACAAATGAATTCTAAAGTAATTCACTTAGGACAGAATCTTTTTAAAAAGAAATTCCATGCCAAAGCATGGCAAACATTGCGTGTTCTTCTTTCCTTAAATTTATACTGGAAATGTTCCAACTGCAGCTTTAATGAGTGGCAGATTCCCTTAGCTCTACTAAGGTTTATTTCACCCTAAAGAATAATAATTGGATTGATAGTTTTTTAATCTGTTCTGCTAAATAGGCATATGTTGAAGGTCCATTTTTAAGGACAGAAGTTGCGAAACAGATGCTTTATAGACAATAAATGGAAATACCTTTTAAAATAATTTAGTGTTACAACAAATTCATAGCAAAACATTACCAAAACGAACGATAAAAAGATGAGAGATCTGTTTGACATGTTAATGATCATTCTTACATTCATTTGCATTTTACTCTGGCTACAGGAAAATGTTTTCAAAACTTTATATTTCAAAACAGTTATAATAAAATTATAAAATAACTTTTCATCTAAAGGCAGTTGAAGCTAAAAAAAAAATCCTTTCAGAAACATTTGCTGCACATATGGTACAGTAGAATGTACTGATATTTTGAGTGTGTCCTGCTTTTGAGTGTGTAATATTTTCTTTAAGTTCTCCCCATTCACTGAAAATCAGTATCTTTCTCCCAAAGGAAGTATTAAAAATACAGTAAGTTTTAAAATTTGCATATTGTTAATTTTTTTTATTTAATATAGTGTTACTAGCCATCAGGGAACTTTTTATGTGAAAGCTGTAAATTTAAACGTCACTGTAGTTCAGTACAGTAGCTGTATTTCACATCAAACCAGAGGCTTGTTTTAAAATAAAGTTATTCAAAGATTCTGTATTATGAATAGTTGTTATTGCTACTGATGTTAAAATGCTTCCTTGGAATTTGGAGATTCTCTGTCAATGCTTACGTCCATGCTTAGTTCATGACACTTTACATTCCCACTATGTGGTCTGCTCACAAATTACATGTAGTGTTCAATATTCAGAAGAGCATTTGAATTAGAATAATAGATTAGAATCAAATAATTGTAGAGTTGGAAGGGACCACGAGGGTCATCTAGTCCAACCCCCTGCCTTGCAGGAATCTTTTGTCCAACATGGAGCTCGAACTGACAACCCTGAGATTAGGAGTCTCATGCTGCATTGACTAAGTTATCCTAGTTAAGTTGTTACACTTTAGATATGGTATAGATTCTTAATAACATCAATAAAAATCTGCCCTTCACCAGCAGCTGCTAGGGCAAGTTACAACAATATAAAAATTTAAACAGTCAAAACAGAACAGAATCACAGGAATAAGGCGGAACCTGAAAACACGTGTCAAAGTGCACAGTAAAGAGCTGTGTCTTTAGCATTTGCCGAAAGCTCTATAGCGACAAAGCCACAGACACCTCTGAGATAATAATAATTTATAATAATTTATTATTTATACCCCGCCCATCTGACTGGGTTTCCCCAGCCACTCTGGACGGCTTCCAACAAAATATTAAAATACAATAGTCTTTTAAATATTAAAAGCTTCCCTAAACAGGGCTGCCTTCAGATGTCTTCTAAAAGTCTGGTAGTTGTTTTTCTCTTTGACATCTGGTGGGAGGGCGTTCCACAGGGTGGGTGGCACTACCGAGAAGGCCCTCTGCCTGGTTCCCTGTAACTTGGCTTCTCGCAGCGAGGCAACCGCCAGTAGGCCCTCGGCGCTGGACCTCAATGTCTGGGCAGAACGATGCGGGTGGAGATGCTCCCTCATGCATACTGGACCGAGGCCGTTTAGGGCTTTAAAGGTCAGCACCAACACTTTGAATTGTGCTTGGAAACGTACTGGGAGCCAATGTAGATCTTTCAAGACCAGTGTTATGTGGTCTCGGTTTATACCAAGATCTGCTTGTTCCAGAAGTAATAATTAATGATAAATAGCATTTGTATGACTTTCAAGTGTTCAAAGCACTTCACATACTTTATCTCTTTGTATAGGAATCCTTGCAAAACGTTGAAAGGCAAGTCGGTATTATTGTTGACAAGCTAAGAGAGACTGGCCACCTAGAGAGTTCATGGCAGATGCAAGATTCATTCTAGGACTTCCTGATTTGTAGTTCAGCCTCTTAGCAATCAGCTCTCTGTTTCATGACTTTGGCATGGGCCTTCTAAAATCCTCAGTAACTTATCTTAAAACAAGCTTTTTGCAGACATGCCCCGAAGCAACAAACAACATGGTGGCTAAGTTTTAGGGCATGCAAATTGGCATCTTGGGGCCAATTTTATTGGGAACTTCTGATGAACTAGAGGTAGAAGTACACATTTTGATAAATACAAATATGCTGAAGGAGAGGGCAGCCCTCTGTTGAGTTGTACCTTTCCCTGCTCTCTCCATAATGTATCATAACACTTACCCATGACAATATTTCTCATTGGGCCAGTTCGGATGGAGCAACCCCATGGTTTAGCAAGCTGGGAATAAACACCAAGTTGGACCCACATGCTCTTGCCTCAGTTCTCTCATCCTCCCATTGCAAGTTGGCTTCAGCTCCATGATCTTAGTTTGTTTAGATCCCAGTGGGGATACCTGGCGTTAACGTCACTTTACAGAATCCTCAACCAGAATTTGTTCCAGTCTCTCTCAATGAACAATCTATATCAGTGGCTGTTGGGGCCAGAGAATGCACAAAATGAGAACACAGTAAGTTTAATATGTGTTACAGAGAGGGAGAACTTGACATAGGTTTATGCTTTTTGGCAACAGCTCCATGTTGCTTGTAGTGTGAACCCTTATACAAGTTGATGTCCTTCTGCCTTAGTATGTGTTATTGTCTTAGTATGTGTAGAACCTTTGAATTGTTGAAGAAGTGTCTAAATTGTTATATGCTATTCCCCTTGTCTACATCAGGGGAAGAGGTGAATATTGTAGACTGGTTATAACTAAACATGGAAGTTCTGTGGAATTCAAATACAAACCCGCTATAGGTTTTGTGAGAATGTGAGGTTCGGAGATTCATTTTTGGAATATGTTCACATTCAATGTATAATCTTTAGCAAAATAATTGTACTATTGCCTTATGTTTGTTGTAAATCACTAATTTTTAAAGTTCAGATAAAATGAACATGAACTAGCCACGTTTCCAGTGAGCTTTTCCAGTGTTGCCTCTCCTAGGGATTTGCCATTTGGCATTTCTGCCAATAAGCCTGTATACAGATTTAATCATATTTTTGTTTCTGTTGTATTTTCTAGGTCCAAGCGTTCTCATGTTGCAGTGAAAGAATGTATATTTGAGCTTCCAAGTCTGACAATTCAAGCAACAAGAGCCCAGACCTTCCTAATGCAAACTATTTGGCAGAGTTGGGCTTATACTGGAAATGTTAGTTCACCAGTTGTGAATGAAGCTTTAGTGAATGAAGTCTTTCAACCATCAGGTAAATACTACGGTATTTTTTTTCTTAGCAGTATACTTAACTGATATCTCTGCCCCAGTACAGTATTGCTTTTAGTTTTCACATACTGAACTTTATCTTTAGAATCTAGCATTTAAATACATTTTAGTTGGAAAAGCAGTTTGAATGTAGTATCAACGAAACTTTCTGCTTATAGATTAAGAAGTCACCAGGCTTCACTCTTTGCAAAAGCTTCTACATGCATTTAAAATTGATTTTATTCATTTTGGATGTGTCATAATATAGCAGCCTAAGGAAATTTACATGTAAACCTTTGGAATAAAACGTATAGATCTTGGTTCAGTGTGTTTCAACCAGAAGTGACTTGAACCAGGACACTGAGAGTATATATTTTACTGTATTATATTGGTTGCAGAATTGTAAATGTTTAGAGGTTGCAATGTTTGGAGGGAGGGTAGGATGTTTTGTCTTTAAATTGTGAAGAGAGGCTTCTGTAACAGCTTTATATGCTGTAGTGAACATTCATGTCTGTCTTCTAAATGTGTTTCTATCTTGCTCTGTTGTTATGCCTGGGGAAAATGCAAAACATTTTTTAGTGTAAAGAAAAATATGGAAGATACTCTGTTTCTTTCACTGCATGCACCATTTCACCCACTCCACTTTGGCTTTTCTGTGTTGCGCGTGGTGGTTGGGGCAGGTAATAAATTGAACAAATGAGTAAATAAATAAATACAGGCATCCCCCCACTTACTTGTGACCGTGTATACGCATGGCACCAGGAATAGAATCATACCAAGAAATGGCGGGAGCTAGAGAGACCTCGTGGCTCACGAGGATAACCTCCGCAGAGCCCAAAGGGGACCTTAGTGAGGGCATAGGAAGCCCCAAATAGACCCCAGGAGCACTAGAAGTTTATTTAGGCTGCTCAGCCTCCCTGCCTAACAGCTGACGCGCAGGTTAGCACAGCAGCAGCAGCAGTTTTCCTGCACAGCCTCCAGCTCACTCAAAGCTCTAGATATTTTGGTCTGGATTGGAGAGAGAGCTGGAGAGCAGGGAAAAATAGGCATTTACAGGCTTTTTAGAGGGTGCTGCTCCCCACTTTATGTGATTTAACTTATGCACACGGGGGTGCAGAATGTAACCTCCGCATAAGTGGGGAAACACCTGTACACTTTAAAAGCCTGAGAAGAAAACAGCATTCATCAGGAGAGATCACCCTTTGCCCCGTGGCTTACCTGGCTTGGTTTTGCGCACTTGTGTACAGAGCAGGAATACACTCGTTGTGCTGAATCAAAGAGGCTAGTTAGAACCATTTTGGGGGAGCTGTGCATAATTACTATTCTTTATTAATTTATATATGGTTTAATGCCAAAATACCGGTAGGTTTCAGAGCAGTTTACTTCAGAGGTTTATTTTTTCCTCTCTGCTTTCCACCTGCCTGGGAGTCAAGGCTAAGCAATAGAGCTGCATCACGGCACCCCCTGCAGTTGTTCCCTCACAGTGTGAGCCCTTTCCTCTCCTCCTTTGGGGGAGAGAGATGAAGGGACCACCCAAGATCCATGGCTGTGGTGTGACCCACCCAGCTGCCACATTCCCACAAGCATGCTACAAGCTTCCACATGGTTGAGGAAGGAGAGTTGGCATGCCAATTCTGGTCCAGCGGCTTCCAGAAGCCTTAAAGTGGCATCCAGCAGCAGCAACAACTAGAACTCACAGATGCCAAGAGAAGCCGTAAAGGTGCTGCAATTAATACCCCCAAAATAAAACTCCTGGGAATCTCTCCTATTTTCTCACCCTTTTTAACCTCAAGAATTTTACTAACAGCATTGTGGTTGCTCCAGTCTGTTTTTTCCTCTCAGTGTCTCAGAGCAGGCATATGGGAGAAGCATTGCTCCTATTAGCATTTTCTCTTTTGAAGCAGTTGCTCCCCCTTCCCCTCATCTGTGGGGAAAGTGCCTAACTGCAGTACTGAGGACTAGTAAATTTGATGGGAAATGTGTAAGCAGTACTGTACTGTTAGTGAATTGAAGGTTAGTATGTTTCTTAGTGGATTGTAGGCTGCAGCACCTTGTGGTGGGTGCTTAAAATGGCTGCTGAAATTAAGTGTCATGAGAAGTTCAGGGGAGTTTCCCATCCAGGACAGGCAGGTTGTTGCCGGAAAGCTAGTGTCTCTCCTTTGGTGGAAGCTTGGCAACCCTCTTAAACTCCATTGCAGCTTCATGTGGAAACGAATGGGTCATCTCGCTCCGTATTCGCTCCAGAAAACAGTACATTTTTCCTTTCAATTCTGAGACACATAGGTAAGAACGGCATGTAAAGGAAGGCAGCTCTTTGCTACTCCTCTCATGAGCAGATAACTCCCCCTGCCTTTTTGCCCTTATGTGGTGTGGTGTGAAAAGGGGAAAATGGCAACTCTGAGAGGATAGCCTTTGAGGAAAGGAATGGTGGCTCCTAGACTCCTTCCTTCCCTCAGCAAGGCTGACCCCCTCCCTCTGAAAGATTAGCACAGTGTTGTCAAGGAGCTGAGGCACACACTGGAAACAGGCACACAAAGGGACCTCTCTCTCTCTCTCTCTCTCTCTCTCTCTGTGTGTGTGTGTGTGTGTGTGTGTGTGTGTGTGTGTGTGTGGTGTAGTGGTTAAGAGCAGTAAACTCGTAATCTGGTGAACCGGGTTCGTGTCTCCGCTCCTCCACATGCAGCTGCTGGGTGACCTTGGGCTAGTCACACTTCTTTGAAGTCTCTCAGCCCTACTCACCTCACAGAGTGTTTGTTGTGGGGGAGGAAGGGAAAGGAGAATGTTAGCCGCTTTGAGACTCCTTTGGGTAGTGATAAAGCGGGATATCAAATCCAAACTCCTCCCCCCCCCCTGTGTGTGTGTGTGTGTGTGTGTGTGTGTGTGTGTAAATCCGGACCATGGTGCTCTCCCTCCCTCTCCCTCCCCCACTCCGTGTGTGTGTGTCCCATGTCCCCTATTTGTGTTGCTGTTCCATGTTCAGGCTTAATGCGATAGGGTGATAGTTGTGTTGTGAATGGAATAGGACGCTAAAAAGAATGTTCCTTCAGAATGGTGGGATGCTCGTGGGGGTGGTCTTATTTGTTTAAAGTTAGGCTAGCCCTCCAGATAGGAGGAGCATAACTGGCGAACAGTCTTGTCTGGATTAAGTTTCAGTTTATTGGCTCTCATTCAGTTTCCCCCCAACCAATTTATTCTAAAGAATAATTACCGGTAAAAGTAGGTGAATTCTCTTTAATACTCTTTCTAAGAACCATTTAAAAGCAATGAATGATTTTTGCCCAGGGAATGCTGATTGGCTGTTGAAAGACATACATTTCAGAAATAAATAAATACAATGGGATATAAATATATTGCCAGAGTTACAAGAACTACTCATAAGCATTTATGTTTCATAATTAACTGTTTTTGTTAAAATACGTTTGGGTAGAAAATGGATCCCCCCCCCCAAGTAAAAATCAATTTATCTCGGGAAAGTTATTAAAGTATATTGAATTAGTAGAGCTTTTGTTTCAGCCCTGAACTTCTTAGGTGACTTTAGGCAAGACACTATATTTTGGTTTGCCTGTAATAATTATATTAGTAGCATAATTTTATTTGTGTAACTGGGAAGAAAGGTTAGCAAAAAAATATTTGCTGCATACATTGCACAACAGAATGAGTTTACCAGCGAAAGATTGCCATTGGCAATTCTAGGCCTTTCAGTATGCATGCATTTTGCATTATGTTTTCAATTTTCTGTTTATCATAAACCTACTTTACTTCAACTAGAAAGGTCCTAGATAAAGATGTCCAAAGTGAAGATCTAGGTTTAATATTATTTGTTTTAATTGTTTATTTGTTTTAATTTAACATTAATAAAAGCTATCTCGTGCTTTAGAGTTCTCATTAAATGGTTATATTTAGCGCACCTAAAACGTCTGGCAATAGGCCTACTAGTATGCTAGGAAAGCATAGATGCAGTTGCACATGCTTTGGTTTTCTCAAGAAACTTGAATTGCTGCTGCACTCTCCTTGTACTGTTCAGGTAGTTCATAATTTTGTTGACAGTCCAGTTCCATTAATCTGGTATTTTTAGGAAAATTGCTTGCAGACCTTAAATTTCTCTGCTTAAGGTGATCAAATAGGCATTTGCATCCTTCATGTAAATGATGTATTAAAGTTAAAATAAAATCTACTTTCCAGAAAGTAACTGCAAAACTATTTTATGCAAGACTTCATGTGGGATACCTTAATGGTTGAATAATAAATTTTACCTCATAAAAATGAAATTCAATAATACAGTAGCTTTCTCAGCGCAGTAGCATCTGGTTAAATCTCAGGAGAGCCAATATTTTCCAACTCATTAGGATCATGTCATTCTGTATGTCGTCAACATTGACTTAGCCAAGCTACCTTTACTTACATAACCACCAAACTATTAAATAGGTCTCTTGTGGAGTGAAGTCAAATATTCCTCTTATTTTCCTTTTGCCTTAGAAGAAGAGAAGAAAACGTACATGTTGTAACATTTAAACATCTGGTCGAAACCACATCAGGGTAATGCTGAGGAAAGTAACAGGATTCAGAATTCTTCCCAGGTGTGCATATAAAAAGGGTTTTGGAGTTGCTGCATAGTTCTTTAACCACTTAGGAAAAAGATTGAAATATAGTGATTTGCTGTTCTAATGCCCCTGTTTGAAATCTGCTTTCCCCCTCTTTCTCCTCTTTTTAAAAAACATTTCTGAGTTCAGTTGTAATGCAGGTTGTTGAGCTTTAATCATTTCCTTCCAATGTACTGGTTGGAATGTGTGTTCCACATAATACAGCCAAGACTGGTGCTTATTTTGGGCGATGCAAGTTTTGATTTTAAGCAGTGTGCAATCTGTGTTCAGGGTTGTGTTTTCATGAGTAATAGCTTGGTTGTGTTCAGAGCACATATGGAAGAGCCTTGCAATGTGTAAATGTTTCGTTGTCTCCTGTAGATCATTGTACTTCCAAGAGTTTTGATCCCTGAATAGGCTCCTGTGCTCAGAGCTATTGTGCTGTCTTAAATCTGTATTTCACTGATGGGTTTAGCATGCCATTCCAGAGAAACTCGTGTTTTGCCTGTGGCTTGCTAGAAGTTGGTATGGGTTGATATCTGTCACCATAAGGACTCTTGGAATTTCCTAGCCTCTTAGAAGCAGATTTTTTGCTCCTGACTGAGCAGCAAAGCGGTGATCAGAATAGTTTGTAGCAAGGGTGCCAACTTGAATAAAATATTGTGGGGGCCCAGGTAAGCCCTGCCCCACATAATCGATCACATGATGCACACATGTGCACACACTCCATTTGAATGAGAATGCCCATCAACTTTGTGGGGGCCCAGCCCCTCAAATATTTTATTGTGGGGGCCAAAGCCCTCACGGCCCCTAGGAGTTGGCTGCTATGGTTTGTAGGGATACCTCAGAGTGATTTAAATGGATCTCCTACTCAGATTGTCATGAATTTGAATGATCACTTTACCGGTAGGTATTTTTCAGAATTGGGTTGCAGGTAGAGGAGGAAGTGGGAGAGATAGGCAACACTACACAAGCAAGGTTCAGAAAGAAATATAGGGAATTACATAGAATACGTGTGGTGAGCCTGCTCAGTTTTGCTATTGGATGAGACCATGTCTCATGTAACCTAGTTCTTAAGCATTTAAAGAGCTTATGCTTAAAAAGTTTTCTTCAGTTTCTGTAGAAGAAAGGCAAGATATAAATTTAAAAAATAAAAATAAATTTCATTATTGAGAATCCAGCTTCTTCATTGATCACTTCGGTAGCTGCCTACTTTCAACGCAAGCTGCCTGCCTTTTTGTCTACTGTAAAGCCATTGTAAATGTTGCTCATTTCATTTAGTTCCTGCAAGTCTAGGTGTTTTGTTAGCTATCCAGGATATTAATGCCCCAGAAAAGTGAAGTGTAAATATTGTAATTAGCAATCTGAAGATAGCACAGCTGATTTAAGATGACTGCAACAAGAAAATGACAGCCACGCACAACTTCCTTGCAAATCTGTGCAAGAAATACACACTGTGTAGTCTTGAGCCAAGATAGATGCTGACAGCTGAGATAGCTTCAAAGAGTTGCTGTTCCAAATGCTCGCAGTAGAAAGAGCTTCAAAGGCAAACTGACTCAGCTGTTCCCCCCCCCCCCAAAAGTATTCTCACACTCTTAATCCTGTGTTTTCATTACCTGTCACCTTTTCCCATGCAATGTTGAGTAGTTAGTTTGTGCTATCACTTAAATTGGTAGAAGTAAGCACTGAGATTGTTGAATTGTGTGGTACATTCTGGTGAAAGAGAGAAACAGGATGCTTTGTTAAGCAAATAGATCTGCAATTCTGCTCATTCTACTAGGTATGGGGAGCAGTACCCCACTGGTTATGTAGCATTGTGTGTTTTCCTGTGCTCCTTGAACAGTTAATTCATTTTGCTGTTTCCTGGCATCCCCTACCCCAGTGGATTTTGATTGCCTCAATGTTAAGAACTGGATGAGAGCAGCAGTGGGTCTCGTGCCCAGGAGACATAGAAGGCAATAGAGAGAGGCCATCCTAGACTTCATTGAAACTGCTCTACTTGGTGCTTTTCATGGGCAGTGAGCAGGGTTCCCTCTCAATGTTGTAATCCTAAATTTAATTATGTATGTGTAGCAGGGTGGATAAAAATCAATGATTTTTTTAAAAAAATCAAAAAAATCGGATTTTTTTGATTTAAATCGGATTTTTTTGATTTAAATCGGATTTTTTTGATTTAAATCGGATTTTTAAAATAAAATGCTTATGGAGGAAAAATCTTTCTAAATATAGTCTTCTATTTAAGTTACATTGTAGTCCAAAGGCTATTCATCAGGAAATAAGGATTTGTTTTAAGTTTATCAAGTGTGCTAAAACTCAGTCTTAAGTTTTTTTAAAAAAATGTTTAACCACATCAGTTAACAAACATGGATACATATGCTATCATGTTATTGTTTTAGTTAAATAAATTGTTTAAATGGTTAATAAGGAAATGATTGTTTTTCTCCTTCCAATAAAGTACAGCAGAAAAGTTGTCCAAATATAAACAGTTAACTTATTAAACCTCACCATAATTTCATAATTATCTATCTATGTATTTCTAGTAGTATAACCAAATCAGTAATTTTTGATATAACTGTAAAAACCACTCTGAAAATTTATTATTCCAAAAATGAAACCTTCATATGGTTGTAAATATTAAGATTATACCAGCAAGAATGAGTCTTTCTGTAAAAAAAAATTTAAATCAAGTCTTACTGACTAGTGATTTAAATCAAGCCTTACTGACTAGTGATTTAAATCGTGATTTAAATTGTGATTTAAATCAATTTGATTTAAATCAAATCCACCCTGATGTGTAGCTCCTAATTTTTGGCCACCTCATGAGAAGAGAAGACTCTCTGGAAAAAACTCTGATGTTGGGTGAGATTGAGGGCATAAGGAGAAGGGGACGACAGAGGACGAGATGGTTGGACAGTGTTATAGAAGCAATCAGCATGAATTTGACGAAACTCCGGGAGGTAGTGGAAGACAGGAGTGTCTGGCGTGCTCTGGTCCTTGGGGTCACAAAGAGTCAGACACGACTAATTGACTAAACAACAACAAACTGCTATTTTAAATTCATTAGCCTCATACCTGTAAGCAGGAATACTGTTGTTGTTGTTGATGATGATGATGCAATATTCAAAACATCAGTGATCAAATCGCAGTTATCAATAAATACATGTAATCTTGCCTGAATTTCAGCAGTGCATGATTCCAGAGTTAACAGTATTGTTATTGTAGGCGACCAACTGGATTATTAGTCCTGGAATACCTGCTCCCTGCCTTGCAGGCCTTTTCCCACCTGGCCTGGGAGGGTGGGGTTCTGGCTGACTCCAGCTACAAAAGCAGAAGCTGCTGAACAGAATCTTGGGCTGGGGTATTGTTCAGCAGTTTTTGTTGGAGGTGAGGAGTTGTTGCCTATGTCAATGTTTTGTGGCTTTACTTTGGATCTTAAGATTTATGTGTAAATTGTTCAGTGTGGCTGTGTACATTTTATGTTTTGTTTATGACTACTTTCGTTACGCTTGTAGCCTGTGCTTTTTTCCTAAAAAAATGTTTAGAGGTGCTCTCATTTTGACTCAATAAAATCACCATCTTATAGTTCAAATTGGGAAAAATAAATACAGTAAATGGATAAAAGTACAAAGATTCACAAAATGTTTAGGCGTATGCATACCCCTCTGTCCCCCCAGGAAAAAAGCACTGCTTGTAGCTATGTAATTTTTTAATGCTAGAAGCCGCCTTGAAGATGCTTATAACTTTGGAAAGGTGGCATACAACTAAAATGATTGATTGATTTCTTTTGTGTATAACTCCAAATATCCAAACCTCAAAAAGTTTGTACCTCCAAATACTTGGGTTAATGTCAGTCTGGATCTGTGCATTTTGTTGTTGAGTCGTATACATAAAGAACCCCAACTTTCTGATAGTTTATATTGAACTAGTGGACGTTCAGCCCATTAAATTAACGGGCGCTAGAACATATGTGGTGAAACATTTTTAAAAACAGGACTTATTTCCCTCAGGCAAGTGGGATTAGGACAGCAGCCTTCAGGTAAGGCAGCCGGGCCTCATCCTGCGGCGCGTCCGAGAGAAGCTGTGAGGGAAACTGGCCCCTCCCGTTACATAAAAGTCCCTAAAGCGTGCGGCGGAGGAGGGGGAATGGGCTCAAATCCCACGTACTGGGGAGGGGGGGTCCAGTTTCCCTCCGTAAGCAAACTCCATGTGGAAACGGCCATGGCAGCCCCCGCCTCTCTTTGCCCTTTTGGCTCCCAGCCCCTTCATGAACCACACCGAGTTCCTGTACAGGGACATGGCGAGGACGGGACGGGGGCTGCTTTGAGCCCCTGAGGGAGGGAGGCCGCCTCCCGGGCAGGGCCGTCGGCCTAGGGCGGGCGTGTGAGAGGAATCCTTGAGTAACTCCCATCACTCACACACACAAAATGGCCGCCAGCAACTTTCTTTGAGTGCAGGGCGAGGCAGCCCCTCCCCTCCCGCACTTCCGATTGGCGGCCTCCGACCGTCTCATCTGCATAGAGTCTCTGCGCTCCAATCCCTGTGTCCGTGGGGCACATGCCCAGTTGCGAATTCCACTGACACACGGAAAGTACGGACGGACACAGGCTCTTTATTATATAGGATTTGCTGGCTTCAACAAAGATAATTTTGGTCAGGCCTTGGAAACTTGCTAACATTACTCTCTATAAAGGAATGGATGATTAAAACGAGATAGGTTGGTTTTTACAGCCAGAGTGTAGGAATCAAAATCCAGGATCTGTTGCTCATCAGAATTTCCAGGCTCTTACTACCAAAACACTTTAAGTTTATTCTTGAACCCGAGTTTCATCAGTATTGCTAAGGGCTGTTTAATGCTGTTACTTTGTACATTTCGGCACCTGTTTCACAGAAAAGAGTCTTCTTTCTAGGATTTATGTGCACAATAGAGTTGTCTTCTAGATTGTTCTCATCTGTGTTAGGAACTGTTTGATATTTAAGTTGCACAACTGTTTCCCAACAAAAGTCATGTGACATCAGCACTGAGGTGCAATAAGAGCTCTCTTAGGATTACATTAAACAGAATGGAAGACTTTGAGTATGTAAGGTTGTGTGGCCTTGAGTACAGTTTATATTTGATATATGAGCTGTCACATAGCTGTTGCATGACTGAGATGTGCCTGTAAGCAATGTACTATGCAGATGGGTTTTCTCTGAAACAAAGCCAGAGACTAAATCTGAATGTGTTCATTTGGAGGGTATAGAAGACTTCATAAAACATATGGAAGCATTTCTATGTTTTTATTAAATAGGCCTTTTAGTATTTAAGTAGTTTTGATAATAATGTTGATGCCAGTTACCTGAAATTTCAGTGTCTGAATCTAGATGTGGGAGATATAGTAAGAATAATATGGTGAGGAATTAATTTCTTTAAATTATCAGTTTTTTAAAAAGTATTGTTAGTTATTAAGTATTGCAGTTAGTAAATGCCTTAAACAAGTTATTTTTTGTCTTCACTAAGCATATTTATCCAAGGACTTCCTGGGTAAATTTCTTCCTACTCATTAAACAATAATCTATTTTTGCTTTGGATGTAATCCTTTGGGGTCCTATGTAATTTATGAACCAAATTCCGCCCATACATTGTGTTTCACTGTGGTTCCCAAGACTGACTGAACAAGGCTTCCTTTCATGTTTCTCAACTGTTTTAATCTGTAATCTGATCTCTGATAAATTTCCACTCTTCTTTGACTTGCATAAGCCCTTCAGGCTTCCACATGTCCTCACCCCTTTTCCTCTTTATTTTCATGTTCTTTATACTTTCAATTTCCATATACTGTTATATTGGACTAGTCCTCAGTTTCCTAGAATGTGCTCTATCATACATGATGTCCTCTTCTTTACACTTGGCACCAGTCATCCCTTTCCTGCTTCATCCAATATTTATTGGTTAGTTTTCCTTTGTCAACTCACTTTACACATTTTTCTCTAGCACCTCCATCCTTCTTTCTTTTTTGGGTTTTCCCCTAAAGCTTAAGTTATTTCTCTTTTCAACATAGATTGATTTTTAATGTCTTTTACCATACATACTCTGTTTTTTATTTCTGCTTTATATCTTCCAACCTCTGTTAAAGTGAGCCCCAGGTATATCCATTGCAGTATGCAGTTTCTTATCTTTTATTTCCTATTTATTTCTGTTTAATAGATCATGCAGCATTTCTTCTGTGTCTACCATTACCTTTTGTTTGAATGTAAAATATTCAAACCATTATGAGATCTTGATTAGTTGCGGCTCCCATTTTTATAGCAGTGCTTTTCACTGAAGAGAGTTCTCTAGGGTTGCTCACCTAACATCTTATGGATGTCAGTGAATGCGTGCAGTATGCAGGAAAGGGTTAACTCCTCTTCTGGAAGGCAGGGTCAAAACAGGCCAGTCTGAAGAGGAGTGAACCAGTCTGGGCTCTGCCTTTGTTGGAAGAACAGAGTTAATTCTTGGCTTCTACATGCCATTTCTGAGGGTGCAGGGCAGCTGCTTTTTCTTGAAAGATGTAGGGAAAGGGGTTGTTTTTGTTTGTGGTTTGTCCTGTTGCCTTCACTTCTGGTATTCCAGTTGCTGATGTTGGTAGGAAGGCAAAGAAGGGTGTTTGAGTGGGAATAGCAGGCATTTACGTGTGGAAAATGGGGCCCACAAAGCCACAGAGGTAGACAGCATCATGTGTCTAAAAAGTGGCATGCTGCAAACCAGCACCACAAAGCAGGTCCAAGGAGGAGAACAGTAGAGCGGCTTGGCACCCTTACTGCTCACATGCCAGCAATTATTTTCCCAAAGCAAGCAAGGCAGCAGGAAAACAGCTTAACACACTTCTTGCTACTCCGCCAATGCTTGTTTCCCTGTCACTCCTTGGAGGGGGTTGATCTCCTGCTTCTGTAGCCCACCCTCATGCTCACTGGGATTCAGGTGGGGGTTTCTGAGGAGAATCAGGCAGGAAGACAGTCTCTCTCATCTCTTCCTCCACTTTGAAGGCTTCTATTACCTGCACACCCCTGCTTTGACTAAAACGTTGGGCTGCTACAACTTCTTGCCAAGTCATGTCCATGAGGGAGAGAGTAGACTATGTGTGGGAGGCATGTGTCAAACTCTGGCTTTTGTCATGGGCACCATTTTGCTTCCCACTTCAGGGAATGAAGGAGGCATGGACAAGGACTGAGAGTCCTCAGAAAGGATGTAGTCTCCAGCTTGAGACAGAGCCTTTGGGAAAGAAAACAAAATTCTCTTCAGATACGTTAGGCTGGATTAATAAGGAGGTAGTTTTCATGTAATACCTCAGGCCCCAGTAAGTGATGTAGAAATAAAAGGTGTAGAGGTCATGGGTCCATTTCATCCTTCGTACTCTTCCAGTTTCTCATCTAGGAGTGTTGCAGTAATGGGAAGGGGTAAAGGTAGGTGGCACAGAAGTCATAGAAACAGCTGTTTCATGGGGACTGGGAATAGGAGTTCTTTTCCTTCCCAGTCCAGATGTTGTCTTCATGCCAAGGACTTAAACTCTAATTCACGAGGAGAGGATATTTTTCCATTCCCTGAACAGCCACTATCAGCTCCAGTTCCACCCTCTATCTCAGGAGGGGGTGAGGAAGAGACTTCTCCATAAAAGTTTGCTTCAGGGAGAGAAGAGTGCAACCTGTCAAGTGAACCATTATCTCCCCCTGCCATTACAAAAGCGTCTTTTCCACACTGAAACTTATCTATTTCTACTCAGTAAAGCTATAGAGACCTTGCTGATAGAGCCATGTAAGTAGGCTACCAGTATTCCTGAAGGCAGAGGAGATAAGGCTTGGGGAATCAATCAAGGTTTTTCCTAGAACAAGTCTTTTAGACCCAGTAGTTTATTAATGAGGGATCCAGGTGGCGCTGTGGGTTAAACCACAGAGCCTAGGGCTTGCTGATCAGAAGGTCGGCGGTTCGAATCCCTGTGATGGGGTGAGCTCCCGTTGCTCGGTCCCAGCTCCTGCCAACCTAGCAGTTCGAAAGCACGGCAAAGTGCAAGTAGATAAATAGGTACCGCTCCGGCGAAGGTAAACGGCGTTTCTGTGCGCTGCTCTGGTTCGCCAGAAGCGGCTTAGTCATGCTGGCCACATGACCCGGAAGCTGTACGCCGGCTCCCTCGGCCAATAATGCGAGATGAGCGCCGCAACCCCAGAGTCGGACACGACTGGACCTAATGGTCAGGGGTCCCTTTACCTTTACCTAGTTTATTAATTTACCTTTACCTAGTTTATCAACTCTTTAATAGCACTTTGTTGCAGGACTAGGGAGAACCAGACAAACCCAATATGCCTGTCACTTTCACAGAAACTCTGTGTATCTTACCCAAAGCAGTTATGGGCATTCTGAATGTGCTAGCTGTTTCAATCCCTAAATCTGTGATTTCACAAAACAGTGTCGAATTTCTGTTTGCCAGACCATAGAATGAACAATGCTGTTTATAGGTATCTTCATGACTGGCCATTAGAGCAATTTCATCATGACAAGGACTTATTTCCTCTGTGAATTGCTGTTCTACTGAAAGTGCCAGCTGAAGCATCTCTCAAACTCTGTCTGCAGCACCTCAACTAGCTCCATCCATGGGGCAGCTGCCACAGTCAACCCACACACTGGTGCTTCTATAAAGCACTGTATGGCACCTATTTTGACTCACCAGTCCACCACTTAATGTTTGTCAAACACTGTATTCCTCTGCTTTTGGCAGAAGGGTCTTTCAACAGGTAACAGAAAGTTCTCCCTTTCTTCTGGGCATCCCTTTCTTTTATCACCCTCCTGTTCCACTGACCAAGAATGCCAACTTGGATTTACTGTGAAGTGTTTCCCCCGGTCAGTGGAGAGTGGATAGTTAGCAGCAGCAACAGCAATCCTCCTGTTTAGTTCTGTCTACCTGTTTGGTTCCTTGTTTTGTAATTTAAATTGGTCTGAGTTACAAGGTTCTTTGAATTGCAACTATGTTCTTTGTTGAGGCTTAATCCGGAGACTGGTGGAAGGTTGCTACCTCTTCAGGCTGGTCACACACTTGAGATGGTAGACAATTTTGTCTGCCTGGGTTCCTCCATAACCAACAACCTCTCCATCGACGCTGAGCTGGACAAGCATATTGGCAAGGCAGCTACGGGGCAATGACTCACCTCTCCAAAATGGTATGGGAAAATGTGATGCTAATGTCCAATACCAAGATGGAAATCTACCAGACTTGCATGCTAAACATGTTGCTTTATGGAAGTGAGTTGCGGGCAGCTTACAACTTCTAGGAGCAGTACCTCAATGCCTTCCACATGTACTGCGTCAGGAGGATTTTGGCCATCACATGGCAGGAGAGTCTCAAAAAAAGAAGTGCTCTCCCAAGCCCACATTCCCAGCATGTTTGCACTCCTGTCTCAGCAGTGTCTACGCTGGCTTGCTCATGTCCACAGAATGGAAGATGGCAGGATTCCCCAATTACTTGCTCTATAGGAAGTTGGCTTCAGGAACGAGGCGAGTTGGCAGACCAACTCTGCATTACAAAGATAATCTGCAAACTTGACATGAGGGCTGGCATCATGAAGCCTGCTGTGTAGAAATCCCTTGCAGACTACTGCAGTGCCTGGAGACAGGCAGCCAGGTCATATATCCATAGCAGTGACCAGAGGAGGAATGATTGCTGGGAGAAGTGCAGAGAAACACCATGGTGCATCTGTAGCAGCACAACCAGACACCTTCATCTGCCCCTGCTGCAACAAAACATGTCTCTCCTATAGATGCTATAACCTTCCAACAGTTTGACTTCACCCTGAAAGGCGCACTGTTCCATTGTCTCCCAAGACAGACAGATGTCAACCAAGTACAAATTCAAGTTCTCCCAGACCATTCACAGATGGCCTGGCATTTTGCACCTGGGAAGTGCATTTGTTGCTCTTTGTAAAAAGAAAAAGAAAAGAAAAGAATTCTATCTGTTCTGAAATGAGCTGGGAATGATGTTATGTTTCTCTTAATCCCATATTTTTCTTCAGTGTAAGAATTTATTATATTTCCTTGTGTATGAAATGAACATAGGAACTCTTTGTAATAATTGGTGTGTGGTATAGATTTGTAAATAAAGTTTATTTATGTAAGTAAAGGTAATTCCCCCAGCTCTTAATCAGCTCTAACTCCCCCAGTGCTTAAACCTCTCATACTGCTGTTGTTGGGGCTCTGGGGGCTTTGTTTGTAATGCATACTTTAGTCAGTTTTGGGGGTGTTGAGCCAAACAGATTTTTTCTCTTTGTTTGATTTCCACTTTTAATTTCCCCTGATATTTTTTATTTCCTATGGCAGGGTTAACCTTTATTTCAAATGCTTGCATATTTAGATTGCCCACATACTGTGTAGTCACTGGGGTGGAACAGCAACAACTGTTTTCTATTGTTCCCATCTCCTCCTCCTCCCCCACCCCCTTTTCTCTCTACAGTCAGTGTTAGAAATTTAGATATGAAAGCTAGGAGCTAAATGACACCTTAAACCTAGGTTATGGGCACCACAATGGTGTGCCTAGGTGCACTTTTTTAATAGCAAGAATACAAAGCTGAAAATGAATGAACTGCAGCTAAAATCTTATGTTCATTTTTCACATGGTCTAGTCCTTCCCCTGCCCACCCCCTAATATTCTCATGAGGGTCCCATCTCCAGTCTTCAGAGAGTGGCTGGAAGTGAGGAGGCAGAAATTTTCTTCCAGAAGTGGTAGTTTTAATTTGAAATCTTAAACTCAGTACTGCGCCCAGAGCTCATAAACTGCTTGCATTAATGAAATTCCCTGTCGCAAAACGTGCCTAGAACAATGGGAGTTTCAAACGGTGTATACAATATATCTTTTAATTTATAGATCCTGGTATGCTCATTTTGGGACGTGGGTGGTGCTGTGGTCTAAACCACAGAGCCTAGGGCTTGCCGATCAGAAGGTCGGCAGTTCAAATCCCCGCGACGGGGTGAGCTCCCATTGCTCGCTCCCTGCTCCTGCCAACCTAGCAGTTCGAAAGCACGTCGATAAATAGGTACCGCTCCAGCGGGAAGGTAAACGGCGTTTCCGTGTGCTGCTCTGGTTTGCCAGAAGCGGCTTAGTCATGCTGGCCACATGACCCAGAAGCTGTACGCCAGCTCCCCCGGCTTATAGAGCAAGATGAGTGCCGCAACCCCAGAGTCGTTCAGGACTGGACCTAACGGTCAGGGGTCCCTTTACCTTTACCTTTTATGCGCATTTTAAAATACCAAGATAATGGCACAAAACTGATAGTTCAGGTTGTAAAAATGGACACAATGCCTGTTATATTTTAAGCATATTTTCCTCTAAATTCTTTTATCATATGTTCTAGTCCTATTTAACAAAACTGCTTTCGGTTTCTTTGAAAAGTTAGAAGAACTGCACACTTGATTTTTATGTTGCTTATTGATCAACGTGTCACCTAAAGATGAAATATTTGCAACAAATGTTAGTATCTAGGCCTCCATGGTTGCAATCCTGTACACACTTAGATGCTATTAAGTCTCATTCAAATTAGTACATCAAAGAGGACATAGTGTCCAACAAGTTAAAATCTTCAAATAGAGCAGACTCTTCCACAGAATCACTGTGGGTGTTAATGTCAGAACTCAGTAGAAATTTAGTACTGGGGGCTTACTCTTGTTCCCCTAAACAAAATGTTTTGGGTAATATTTCTATTTTTGATAGAATTATATGCTTGATGGATCAGGGGGATGCTGTGGATGTAGTGTATCTTGATGTCAGTATGGTGTTTGACAAAGCAAAGTCCCTCATGATATTCTTGTGGAGAATCTGGTAAAATGTGGGCTTGATGATGTTACTGTTGGTGTATTTGTAGCTGGTTGACTGACTGAATCCTGCATCATCCTGGAAAAAAGTAACAAGTGGAGTGCTTCAGGGTTCTGTCCTGTGCCTGTTGTTGTTTAATGTCTTTATAAATGTATTGGATAAAGAAATTGAGGGGATGCTCATCAGAGTTGCAGAGGACCTCAGACTGGGAGGGGTTGCTAATGCCGCAGAAGACAGAATCGGGATTCAAATGACCGTAACAGATTGGAGAACAAGGCCAAAACTAGCAAAATGAATTTCAATAGGGACAAATGTAAGGTTCTACACTTTGACAGGAATAATCAGTTGCAAAAATGTAAAACGAAGGGCACCTAGCTTGCCAGTAGTACATGTGAAAAGAATCTTAGTAGACCACAAGCTTAGCATAAGTCAGCAGTGTGATGCAGCAGCAAAAAAAAGCTAATGCAATTCTAGGCTTCATCAACAGAAGTATAGTGTCCAGATCAAGGGAAGTCATAGTACTGCTGTATTCTGCCTTAGTCGTACCAACCCCTGGAGTAATGTGTCCCGTTCTGGGCACGACAATTTACAAAGGATATCGACAAGCGGGAACATGTGCAGAGGAGGGCAACCAAGATGATCAAGGGTCTGGAAACTAAGCCTTATGAGGACGCTTGAAGAAGCTGGGTATGTTTATCCTGGAAAAGAGGAGACTGAGAGGAAATAAGATAGCCATCTTCTAATATCTCAAGGGCTGTCACATGGGAGATGGAGCAAGCTTGTTTTCTCCTGCTCCGGAAGTTAGGACCAATGGATTCAAGGTACAAGGAAGGAGATTCCGACTAAACAGTAGAAAGAAATTTCTGACTGTAAGAGCTGATTGACAGTGGAACTGAATCCCTCAGGAGGTGGTGGACTCTCCTTTATTGGAGGTTTTTAAGCAGAGGTTAGATGGCCATCTGCCATGGATTCCTTAGTTGAGGTTCCTGCATTGCAGGGAGTTGGACTAGATGACCCTTGGAGTCCCAGCTCTACCATTGTGTGATTCTATACTGTGTTTAAACTTCATTGTTGCCTACCTGGATTACAGTAAACCTGCATACTGTAGTAAATGCTCTTGATAACTGGATTCTAAATGCAAGTTTAGAAGTGTAACCTTCTGCTTAGTATTTTTGCTTTGTCTGAGGAATTTGTATGTGAACGGGTTCATACAAATAGTCCTAGTTTTAAGAAGTGGTACAGTTGCATGCTTTAAGATAGTAAAGTTATACACTGGTTGTGCATTACTCAAATTGTAGGCCTCTTTTTGCCAGACAGAATGGAGACCTTGGAAGTTATATTACAAGTTCTGAATGTAGTGGTCTCATTGCAAGTGTTCCTGAGAGAAATGTGGGTAAAACTCTTAGTGTGATGCATTTCAATATTGAATTAATTTCTAAAAGAATGTCTGCTTCTTATTTTGAAGATAATGCCATATTAATGTATGCTTGGCATATGAAAATGATTATGGAAATAAGGGTGTGAGATCTGAGCTGCATTTTCGGTTGGAATGTAATACAGCTTCTGTTAAAGACCCATGTAATTCAACACCTCTGCTAATAGAAATATTAATGTTCCTTGTTAAGTGTAATGATCTCTTCCATCTTTATATGTCTCTCGTTGTTGCTGGGAGAGGTATTATCATACATAGTCATAGATAAATTGCAATTTGATTTTGACACATTTCCTCCATTTATTGTAATTAGGGTAAAATGGATTCAATTTTGCTTCCCTTTGAAATGTATCTTGTAGACCTTCCTTTGAATGGAGAACTGGTGGCTCTTTTCTACAAAGCAAGATATTAAAAGCATTATATATCATAAGAATTTCACTTCCCCCAGTATACTGAAGAACAAAAAAAAAGTACAGTGATTAGGTTTAACTGGGTGACCTTGAGCCAGTAGTAACTGTCTCTCAGCCTAACTTACATCACAGGGTGGTTGTGAAGATAAAATGTACACCACCTTGAGCTCTTTGGAGGAAAAGGTGATATATAAATGCAAGAAAGAAATAAAAATTGAGATTGTTACTTCTTTTTCAACTCACTAAATGATCCAGGGTGGCATATATGTTACCTTTGCACTAGAAAAGCATCATGAAAGTTTACATTGTTCGGCAGCTACAGCTTTAGAAATGGAAAAATAGAAGACATCAGCCCATATATTTATCTATATATTTATCTTAGACCTGTGTCTCAAGTGACAGGATCCCAGTGCTAAAAGAGGAAGGGAGTCTACCAAGTCTCAATCCTGAATCTGCAGCTTTCACCCTTGTACCTATGTAGCGAAATACTGGCGTCGCCCCCCCCCCCTTACGTGTGATTGACTTGCACGTGACTGCATGTGCACATGGTGCCGGCAGATAAATAAATAAATAGATTCAAAACAGGAAATGGAGAGGAGACCCTTCCTGGAGCCCGAAGAGGACTTCACTGAGGGTGGAAGAAGCCGCAAAGAGACCGGAGGCACAGTGGGGCTTTGTTTAAGCTGCTCAGCTTCTTGCCTGGCAGCTGACATGCATGGTAGTGCAGAAGCTGATGCTGCTTTTCCATGTACCCTCCAGCCTCCAGCCAGCCCCAGAGCTTCAACTCTAGTTGAAGAGAGAGAGTGCAACCAGGATAAAACTGGTGTCTATTGGCTTTTTAGAGAGTGCTCTCAACTTACGTGATTTTTGTTTATTGGGGGGGCATGGCATAACGCAACCCCTGCATAAGTGTGGGGGGGGGACACCTGTAATGTGCTCGTTTATGAGGCAGAGCAAGGGTCAGGATGTCTGAGACCCTTTCACATGCAAGCTCAAGGAGTATCAGAGCAATACAAGGGCACCAGCTTCTGCATAAAATTTTCTAACATAGTGCCCTCCAGATGTTTTTAACTACAGTTCCCAGCAGACCCAACCAGGTTGGGAAGGCTGATTTAGGTAATGGAGGCAATAAGTGCCAGCCTCCAGTGTAGCTGAGGGCAGGAAGGGGGCAAAGGTGTAGTGGGAGTAAGTGTCTGTAGCTAACACGATCAGATCTTCTCATTGGCCAGATCAGGAAGCATCCTAGAAACTTTTACAGGAGGTTGGGGAATATTTCCTGAGCTGCTTTTGTCTGTCGGTGTGTGAAAGCGTCCTCATCAGCACAAATGGTATTGGGTGGTGGTACACAGGCTAAATTCCCACCTGAGTGATTTATGTCACCAGTTCTAGACCTGCTACGTGCTTGATTCCTGAAAATAGGTTGGGTTTAGGTGACAGTAATCAGAGGTGACCCCAAAAGTGGCTCTGGGGGTCTGTACTGTATGCAGGGAGAGGAGAGGGAGGATGTTCTGTCTGGCAAGCTGAAATGCTTGTGCAGATGGGATGGTTGTACTAGTACAGCATTGAATTCCATCCTATGTGACTAGTATTGATAGATAATGTATTAACATGGACATTTCATATATATTTTTAGTGACAACAGACAATTGGAGATTTTCAGCAAAGTGATAAGTGTAAATTGAGTCACAGTGTCTGCTGAAAGAATATACTGTACTTGGATGTGAGACTGCATACCAATTTCTGCTGTATCCAGATTTTCAAAAAAAGAAAAAAGATAAAACAACCATTTTATATCTCATTGATCTTCCCTCCAGATCCATGAACCTATTCAAGACAGATCCATGAATATATAACCTAAGTCTGTAGAAACAAAAAAAAAACCCCTCAACCCATTTGTATTGTTCTTTTGCATTAAAATAATGCAAACTCAAAACAGTGGTAGTCCACTGATTTAATTATGAAGAGATGCAAGAGATAGTATTTACTGGAGGCGAAGGAGTTCTTGAAGATTAGGCAGTTGTGTAGGTTCCAAACAAGTAACAGAGCACACATTTTGCTAACTTAAGACATGGCTTAATTTCATTAACTGTGGTCTAATATGTTGTGCATCCCACTCTTGGTAAACCACAGTGGCATTTACTGGCTATTGCTTCAAAGCACTACTGTTTTTCATCCATTTTCATTGACGAAATGTGTCATAGCAACATTAACTAAAGTCTGGAAAATAGTTCTCAAGGCTTTTGCTTTAATGAAAAATCTAACATGTACTGCACTTGCTGATATAATCAAGTCAATGGAATTTCCAAAATCTTGACTTAATGTCTTCTGAGTATGAAGCAATAATGTTTTTATGAAGTAGCTTTTAAAAAGCATTTGTTGAAGCAGAGAGCAGATGGATTAGAAGGGTCTGTTTGTAACAGCAATCAGCAATGATCATGGTATACTATTACAATCACCCTATAAAATGGCCTGTATTAAAAAAAAAAGTGAAAAAGGAAAAGAGAGGTTGTGGGAGAAGGGGAAGCATCCATATATGTGAAGCCTGTGAGGGATCTGGAGCTCCTTATATTTTGGGATTGTTTCTCCAGCTGTCTTGATGAACATTAGTTTTCAGTCTGCAAACTTCTATGACTTTAGCTTTCATTTTAACTTTGTTTATAGTAATTATGGTTATGGTGACTAGAGAGATATTTAATTATAATGTTTCCCAGACCCCTGTTCTCAAAGAAAAAATGCAAAAGCTAAGTTGTGTTTTAAAATGCTTCCATTTTTTTGCCTGCACAGTCATGACAGGGTAAAATATGCCTGCCCGTTTCTGACTCTATAGCTACTGCCAGCTTCTAAAATCATTGGGCCCTTTCTAAATTGTCTGGTCTGTTTAGCTCAAGTTTGCATACTGCCTTTCTTCTGTTATTTCTTCTGTTGTGTCTAATAAGATAAGCAACCCTATGCTCTATTTAAGCTGTGGGGGCACCTATTCCAGTGCTCGTGCTCTCTCTCTCTCTCTCTCTCTCTCTCTCTCTCTCTCTCTCTCTCTGTGTGTGTGTGTGTGTGTGTGTGTGTGAGAGAGAGAGAGAGAGAGAGAGAGAGAGAGAGAGAGAGAGAGATGCCACAGCAGAAAACACAGTTGAGGAACACTGTCACTATCAGCAACACTTGGTGTTAGCACAAACCACTGTACCACACCATTATGGGGTTCATGAGTGACAGTATCCCATGTCATTCTATCAAGGAAGGAACTAGTCTACTCACAGAGATAGAGACACACTCTCCAACTCCTCTCTGTTTCACCTCACACACAACCCAGCATGCATGACTAAGTCCCTGGCACAAGTAAGAGTGACCCATTCTGTCAAGAGTTCCTGGCAAGCCCTGAATGCAGTGGCTCAAATGCACACATGCATTTGACACGTGTACACTCCTCAGAAATATCTTTTTGACAGAGATGGATTTAGGGCAGCACAACCTGTTTCCCTGCACAGGGCTCAGAGCCAAGAGGGTTGCCTTTGTGCCTCCTTCCCAAAGCCTAGTAAGTGCTTGCTTCGGGAAGGAGGTGTGAAGGCTCTGACAGGGTCTTAGAGTCCTTCCCAATGGGGAAACTGTGGCCCCCAAGAGGTTGTTGCTCCCACATAATCCAGCCAGTCCTTTGGCTCACCCCTCACCTAGCAAACCATGTGACCATTCCCTTCCCTACTATTTTGTCTGACAGGCCGCTGTATTATCAGTGCAGTTGTGCTGTCCTTGGAATGTGGTTGGCTTCTGAAGGGATATAGGATTTGACATGTCTGCTTCTTCCCTGTTCTATCCATGTATGTACCCCATTTTGAGATTCAGACAGGTAGAGCAAACACTCCATTTATCGCTGTGGTTGTGTTGGCATAATTTATTTCTGCTGGCACAATGGGACTTCCGCTATATCCTTTTGTATCTGACTCTCTTATTTCTGTTTAGGCAAATGGATCTTTTCTGTCATGCCCAGTACTAATTTAAATGGCCTCTTTCTAATTTACTCAGACAGTAATGAATGCCTATTGTTGTTGTTTAGTCGTTTAGTCATGTCCGACTATTTGTGACCCCATGGACCAGAGCACGCCAGGCACTCCTGTCTTCCGCTGCCTCCCACAGTTTGGTCAGACTCATGTTGGTAGCTTCGAGAACACTGTCCAGCCATCTCGTCCTCTGTCGTCCCCTTCTCCTTGTGCCCTCAATCTTTCTCAACATCAGGGTCTTTTCTAGGGAGTCTTCTCTTCTCATGAGGTGGCCAACGTATTGGAGCCTCAGCTTCAGGATCTGTCCTTCCAGTGAGCACTCAGGGCTGATTTCCTTAAGAATTGATAGGTTTGATCTTCTTGCAGTCCATGGGACTCTCAAGAGTCTAGGTTGCAATTTTAGGGGTAACTTCCAGTGTTCTTAGATTGTCACATTCATTTTTTTGAAATGTTTTTAGTTTCTGTCTACTAAATAATATCAGGTCTTGATATTTATTGTGTCTCCCCCCCCCTCCCAAAATTTGAATTTTCATGAACACATTTTGTACAGATGAAATGTGATCTCTGAAGAGCAATTGCATTAAAGTGTGTATTTAAAGCGCCAATGCAGACATAAGCCTACATTACTGGGGTGGGTGGAGAATCTCAAGTTACTTTATTGGGCCTTCTTTTTAATTAGGATTTATTTGTATGTGATGAAATCACTGATGCAGTTAGAAAATGCACAGCAAAAAGGTTCACTGTTTCAAAAACTCTCACAGGAAAAAACTGAAAACGCAAATAGTAAGAAAGCAGTATAGTTTGGGAGAGACATCTCAAGTGATTGTAGCTGTGAATGTTGAGTTTTGCATCTTTTAAAATTAATAATTAAGCAGACTGAATGTAAGAGAAAGCAAATATAAGCTCCGAAATGTTACAAATAACAGCACCAAATAAAATTAGTATTTCATTGTGCCTTATAGAGGAACAGTAAAACTAAGTGGGAGGTAAAGCTCTTGTAAATAACTTAACATTTGTAGTTGTGATCACCATACACCCCTCTAACTTAGCCTAGGATCACTTGCGCTGGGCACATTCTTAAAAATGTTTCCTACTCAGTAGAAATAATGATTTGATTGAAATTCCAGAAAACAGGATCCAACTATAGTGACTCACTAGCAGACTTGCTTGCTAACTTTTATTTCCAAGAAAGGCCACTAACCCCATTGGTTCAATAATCCTCTGTGTATGTTCTGGCAGGAAGGTGAGCCCCACAGCTGTTTAGTCCTCCATAGGGCAGTCCTGCTCTGAACAAGCTGCTACTTACACATTCTGGCTGGGCATTTGTCTTGCATTCTCGCACATCACACACTTAAAGGATCTTCTGACTTAGAGTGTGGAAGGTTGGCTTTCATATTCTCAGTAGATTTGTTCAGAGAGTGGTGGAAAACAACACAAGGTTATGTAGACTCAAGGAAACATCTTTCACCCAGATGACCTCGCACTTTACAGAAATGTGGTGGTCTAATGATAGATAGACAGATAGACAGATAGATAGATAGCGGTGTTTACTTCTTGGTAAGTGTGTTTTTGGATTGCTGCTAAATGGGAGTTAGTTCTACTGAGCACAGTGAAGATTATAGTATTGCTGAATACCGAATTTGGCTCTTTATTATTGTATTGCTACATTTCTTCTATTCTGGATACACTGGGTTCAGGTTCCATCTTTAAAAGGACATTTGAAGAAGTAACCCACCCACCCCATATTCCTCCCCTGTGTTCTCCATTAGGAAAAGTAGCTTAATTTATATGATAGGATAAAGCAAAGATTCAGAGAACTTGCTCAACAGCATCCTTTTATGTTGTCTACATGTCTTCCTTAGAAAACATTTAAGTAAAATCATTTCCCTTAAAAAAAATATTCAAATTCTATTTTCAAAATAAAGCATATTAAAAGCCTAACTCCAGGGAGAGTTTTCACAGCACAACTTAATATATTACCTGTATTAACTAAGCCTTTAAGTGTCCACATAAGGATCACAATATTTAAAACATGCTTGCAATTGAGCTCCATCACACAGAGAGATTCACATTGCCAGGCATGATCAGTGCTGTCTTGGGATCTCATCTCTATGCATCTTGTTATAGCGTCCTATGAAACCATCATTGTCATGCAGATATTTTCTTGACAGGCGCCTCATAACAGTTTTAATGTGTGAAGCAACCCAGTGTCTCTCTATGTCATCTCTCTGGAGATGGTATAGTCTATTATGGTATGTAATTTGTTAAAGATCAAGGACATCAGATCCTAAAGCTGTTCTGACTTCACTGTCCTTCTCTTCATAGGGTAAGCAAGCCGTATTCCACCAGTTAAGGAGAAACCTGTTGACTCAGCTGCCTACCCTTAAAATGTACCCTTAATTTTTTGGCCTTGGACGCTGGAAATTTTTGGGTGATTTTGTAATTGCCAGATTCAAGCCAAAATCAAAGCTGTCAAAATTTGCATAAACACATGATACTAATATGACATTTTACAAGAGAAATCTTTTCTCCTTAATTTGATGTCAGGCTCAGAACTCCAAAATATTTTTGCTCACCAAAAATATGTAGAAACTTCTTAAGTCAGTTGATCTTAAAAATCCATAGAGCAGAAAGCGCTGTATAATTATGGCAAAATAAAATATATAACCAACAGGAAGTTTCACAATATACTAATTTGAATTGATTCAAATGATCCTGCTAAAGCCAATGCAAACAATTGTTACATCTGTCAAAAACCACCTCTAGCGTAAAACCCTTTTAACATTTTACACATAATAAACTATTTTATATATAAACTACCATATTGTTTATATTGCAGACTAAAAAATAGTCACTCTTTTTCCAGCATTCAAACAAAAACTTTAATAAGTAGACATTGCATAAAAATGACACAATCCAGCAGTTATTTCGTAAGGCCGGCATAATCATAAATTTGCCATCCATGCTTTTCCAAAAATACTAACCCATATTGTTCTCTCTGGACCTGTTGCAGAGATGATTAATCCAGCTGCTGAGGTCTCCCTTTATGCGTTTGATGGAACACTTGGCTTGCTAGGCTACAGCTGTGTGTTTATGTGCAGTGCACACCTGCAGGGGCCTGACAAATAGCTGTAGTATGCACAGTATACAAAATTACCCTGGCAGTGCTGCAAATAAGGAAGTTTCTGTTTTGAAGTCCATATGTGTGAGAGCTTGAGATGCCAGCTGGGGTATTTTTGTTGCGTTGCACAGATGTAAAACTGCCAACTGATTTTATACCAAATAAAGGCTAATCTTTTTATACATACTTGGTGTCAGAGTTATGAAGTGGTACGTAAGAATGTTCTCACGACTTAAGCGTCTTTTAAAATAAAAGCTGATGTTTAAAAAGGCTCTAACTTAGAATGTGAGTAGAAAAATAGAAACAAAAATAGTATGCATTTGTTTAGATAAATGCTACATTAAAGTTTCCTAAAGGGGTTATTATCAATGATGTATAGTTATTAGGTGCAAATCATGATAAGGATTTGATTTATTGTATGCATATCCACTATATTACAGAACCTTTTTTCCTGTAGGTCACTTCATCTCTGTGTTGAATCCATTTTATGGGCTCTGAAATGTGAAAGCCAAATGTATATTGCTACTTAACTTGAAAGCTTTGCCTTCCTGTTTTCAGGAGTATAATTTGTAACAGACTGAAATGTATAAAACCAGACACTGTGTACATGTTTAGCAGTTATTTTAGTAAATCAAACTTATTAAATATATTTTATTTTTCACAGAATAGAACTTGGCACATTTGTTTTGAATGTGTGCTTAAAACAAATAAGTGTAAAGGTAGTAAATATTAGTCAAGCTTCTGTAGATGTTAACAGCCAAATCCTTGTTAGATATATGATTAGGGCATATAGCAATAAAGAAGATAAAATATATCAAGTGGCTTGTTAAATGGGGGGGGGGGAGACTTGCCTCTTGTAAATGGTTCTGCGCTGAATCTTGAGAGCATGATTCAATGAAAGGCAAGTGCTCTAAGGTTCTGACTTCAGTGGAAGAGTTAAAAGTTTGAGGTCATATGAATTCCAGTGGAAGGCAAGGTACATATACAACTCAAACGGTTCTATTGAGCAACAGAAGAAGAGTGCACCATTTTTCTATGCAGAAGCAGAAACTAGGGAGTAAGGATCAGAGCAAAGTTTGAGAAAAGGGGAAGCAAGTCTGGGAAGCAATAAAACTAAGTCTAATGTGGCTTTGATGAGTTATTCAGATAGAGAGGGTAGTGTTCAGCTAACACAGGATTCTCATTTCCTGTTGGCTGGTGGTGTGCAAAGAGGGAGAAAGGTAGCTTGGATAGAAACTTAGCCCTTATTACAGCCACTACTGTGATCTACAACCTGTCCCCCAACTGTTTCCCCCACCTACCGTTACAGGACACACATAGGTGGGGATTTCCCTATTTGGCCCTGCCCCCTTTCAGTGCCATTTTTGGCGAGTGTGTGAGTGCATGTGTCAATGGGAATTCAAGCAAAGCCACTGCTCTGCAGGGCCAAGCTGATGCACTCCACATGGGTGCCCCAGCCTGCCTTTCCTGAAATTAATGTGTGCATGGTGGGCAGGGGGTGGAGAGGGCAAAACAAGATTAAGATCAAAAGCAGAAATATTTTGTTATTGTGGGGAAGGAAAGCTAGAAACACACAGCAAGGACACACATGCAGACATGGTCCTTTCCTGCAACATTCTCCCTGTCCCCATAAAGTTGGATGGCTGTTAAGGAGGAAGAAGGTTGCCTGTGGGGAGAGGTAGTGAAGAAGAGGGTAGACGGATGTTGGGGGTAGAAGGAGAGAAAAACACAGAAGACACTGCTCACTTTCAGAGTTATTTTTAAATCCCTACTTATAGAGCACACATACATCCAGGTACACACACCATTAAGCTGCTTTGCTATTTTCTTCCATTTCTCAAGCCCTCTGTGTAAAACTAAGGGACTGTTAGCTACTGAAGCTGGGGAGGATTTTTGTTGGGGGGGGAGAAGATTTTAAGAAAATGCAAAAGTGTTTCCCCACTTTTTTGCCGCTGTTTTATTTCGGGAAGATGATGGGCTGCAAGTTTAAGCTGTTAGCTGCCCTGAATGTTCCTCGGAGAGAAAAGAGAGATAGATCCAGAAAGATGTGGTCTGCAAGTTAATGAAAGGACAGCGTCACTCCCTCCTCCAGGGCTCCCCTGAACAGTCCTCAAGTCACCCCAAGGTGCCACTCTGCTTGAAAGCCAATGTCTTAGTTATTTTGATAGTTACTTGAACAAAAGACACCCTTTAGCATATTTTGTTTTCTCATTATTGGCAGATTTAGAAAACAAATATTTGTATTTGATACACAGCATGGGGCTCACTTAAAGTCAGGAGACTGAGGGCAGATGGTGAGTTTAAAAATTGTGAAATGAAATTCTGTTGGACTGTGATGCTAAACTCAATTAGGCATTTATTTCCTTTATTGAGAATATTTTATCAATCCATTTAACATAGGTTATTTAAACAGAATATTGGACCTCCTGTGAGAGGCAATACTACAAAGATGGCAATTTTACTTAGTGACAACTTCAACACTTCTAAGAAGGTTTTCACTTCAAACAGCCTGCCGCCACTGCAGGTTGCATGTATACAGTTGAGAGTTTCTAGTTCTTGGCTCATGCACAGATGTCTTTCAATAATGCTGGCCTGTAATTTCGTCAAATTGCTTGGTTTATCAGCAGCACATGTCATCAATCCTAGAGTGCTTGCTCAAGTCAAGCCTCAGAATTCTTAGCTTACAGATGCAGCTGCAAACAGGTGAACTGGCAGAAAGTAATTTGTGCAGCTTGGTGGCTGTCAGACAAAAGACAGACAATCTGTGTTTTAAACAGATTGCAGGCCTTGCATGAGCCAGACAAAAGGGATTTCTACAACTGCAAATAATTCCAAGGTTGACATATTTTCCTTTCTGCCATTAGGTGATTTGTTAAAATTGGAAACAATGAATGTAATAAATCTACACAGAAACCGGAGATAAGATGAAAGAAAAAAGGAGATCACTAAATAAGTTTACATTGCTCTGTTGAAAAGGATACAACTGACATTCATATAGCTTATTCTCTTGCCAAGTTACGGAGTTAGTCTTTGTAACTCACAAAGCTACTTATAGGCACATGCAGATGTTACACAAAGGCAAAACATCAAATAACAAGAATTATTTGTGCATTATATTTATGAGACACCTCATAAAATAAATTCTCTCGGCATCATACAAATAAAAAACCACACACCTTACAACAAAGGTGGTTATCTTATACCCATTTACCTTATAGTAAACCTATTGAACTCATTAGGTCTTACTTTAAAGTAGACACATATGGGATTACACTGTAAAAATAAAAAAACTAATAACAGGTGATAAAAAATTAAAGAGCTTTTGTGAGGCAAATAGTGAGTTGCTCTGTTTTCCAAGCTGCAAAAAAAAAAGGGAAAAAAGGGGGGGGGATTTACTTCCAAACTTTATTCAGATATTATTTCTTCTGATAGCTAATTGTGTCAGATGAACATTTTATACCCATGAGTATGATACAGTGTGCTGTGTGATCTGTGCCCAAAGGCTTGCATTGCATACGTTTGCAGAGAAGGTGAGATCATCATCTAATAATGAATGGTTCCAATTTGTCTTAGTGAATCAAATGGATACCGTATTTAAGGGTTGGGGGGAATGCACTCATACAGGTTGCTGTCTGCAGTCCAAATTGCTGATCAGAGAGTCTTTATACACATTGGTAATGTGCTGTGCAACATAAGCTGAAATATATTCCACAAGGGAGGAAAGCGGAATAGTTTACATACACTGTTCCTAAGTGTAATGAATATAAAACTCCATTACTCACTTTAAGCAGGTGCTTTTTATATGAGGCTTAAAAAAAAACTTCTGGTGAAATTATTGGTTTCTACAGGCACTTAACTTCCAGTGGTCTGACCAGATAAAGAGGCTAAAAATACTATCAAAAACATTTGTTTAATGCTTTTTGGGATGAAAGGTTAATATCCTTTTGATAGAAGGAACTGTCATTTTGGACAGTAAAGTCAAAAATCCAAAAACACTACTGTTGTGTAGTTCTGCGGCTCAGCAGGTGTATAGATCTCTGATAGGATGGGGTAAATGGAAACATTTCAAGCTTTTTTGGATTAAATTCTAGTAGTGATTTCAGATACTCCTTTATATTAACATCCATGCCAATGACTGAGGAACGGGGATAATCTCTATGTGTTTTACATGTTTTTATAAGTGTATATTATATTGTTGTATTGTGCTGTGGGATCTTATGGTGAAGGGCAGGGAAGAAGTCTTAACCAAATTAGAGTGACCCTGTTAAATGGCATCTTGGACCATTTGCTCACTCTTTTCCTTATCTCCCACAGAAGATCATGTGTTTCTGTGTGGGTTGCAGGGGACGAGTGTTTCCCCCTTTGGGTGGGTATATGTATTTAATGCCTTTACATCTGCATATCTTGGAGTTCCCTCTTGTTTATGGGTGGAGCAATTTTGACTGCAGTGTTGTAGGTACAGCCAACCTGAATTCAGTATTAGAGGAAGTTTGTTCCTGTTTCCTATTAACTGTATTAACAAAAACACAGCACAGGACTGTGCAGATGAAAGGGCCAATACTAGGTAGATAAGAACTCCTTTGGGTCTCAGTGCTCCTGTTTGACTTCTGTTTGACTGCCTATGTAGGTTGCAATCAAAGGCATAGCTGAGGCATAAAACTCTTATCATTTCCTTATATTCTGAGATATCAAGAACGTATTTAATCTTTGTTCCATTATTTTCCCCATTTATTTTCTCCTGTATGAGCAATTAGATGGGCATTTGCCCTCATGGGAGGAAAGCAAAGCACTGGACATAGCACTGTAGTGGGGGCGAACCTTTTCCACCCCCCTTTCTATTGTGTGGTTCACAGACACATCACCAATCCTAATTAACATCTTACTAGAGCCAGTGTGGTGTAGTGGGTAGAGTGTTATGCTAGGACCTCAGAGACAAGGGTTCAAAACCCCTCCCAGCCATGCAGCTCATTGTGTGACTTTGAAAAAGAATAAGACAGATTCAGGGAGAACCCCTGTGGCTATTAGTTTTGATAAGTAGAAACAAAAACTCACAGGCAAGTGAGATGAGCTGTTCCCATCATGACTCATTTCTAAGCTTACTTGATGCATTTGTTGATGATAGTATGCTACGTCATACTTTTTGATTGACCAAATGTTATTATGATAGAATCCTTTAAAGCAGGGGTGGCCAACTTCCAAGAGACTGTGATCTACTCACAGAGTTAAAAACTGGCAGTGATCCAGTTTTGGGGTGCTCAGGTCGAGGTTGTTCAGCTTTTTTTAGGAAGGAAAGCCATCCATGTTTGGGGGGTTTCGGGTCAAAGTTGAGATTTTTTTTTAGGAAGGAAAGCCCTGTTTTGGGGGCTTCAGGGCAAAGATGTTGAGCTTTTTTTAGGGGAGCTGAGCTTCTTTGGGGGGAGCCAGTGATCTACCAGTGATCTACCACAGACATCCAGTGATCTACCAGTAGATCACGATCTACCTGTTGGACATGCCTGCTTTAAAGTATTAGAGAGGACAGAGTCAAAGCAAACCTACCCTACCAGCAGGGTGTTTTAATATAGGATTTTTTTAATATAGGGTGTTTTAATATAGGCCCATCCTCCATTGAGAAGAGGGACTTTACTCAGTGGTAGAACACACATGTTCAGCTTGCAGAAGTTCCCAATTGAAGTCCACAGCATCTTCAGAATGGTTTGGAGAAACCCCAATCTGAAACCCTGGAAGGCTGTTGTCAATCAATCTAGACAATACTGAGCTAAATGAACCAGTGGTCTCACTCAGTATAAGGTAGCTTCCTGTGTGCTTTTTATCCAATCCTTGGGAGGCTTCAGAATGTTTTTTGTGTGCAGAGCTTCACACACACACACACACACACACACACACACACACACACACATACTGATAGGCATTTTACTTCTACTTGGTGTTGAGATCAAGTTTTATTCTGGTTAAGCCATTTGTATCTTACAGTTCCACAGAGGAGCTCAAAGAATGTCACATAGTTCTCTCACCTCTCCCAGTTTATCCTACCCTATGAGGTAGGCAAGGCTGAGAGATAGTGACTGGCCTAAGATAACTCATGGCCAAGTAAAAATTTTAACCTGGGTCTCTCCGCATGGGCTCTAAATACAGTCGTACTTCGGCACTCGAACGCCTTGGTACACGTATTTTTCGGCTCCCGAACGATCAAAACCCGGAAGTGATCTGGTTTTTGAACGTTTTTCAGAAGCCGAATGTCCAACGTGGCTTCCACTTGACTGCAAGAAGCTCCTGCAGCCATTTGGAAGCCGGGCCTTGGTTTCCGAACGTTTCGAAGTCAAATGGACTTCCGAAACGGATTCCATTCCAGTTCCGAGGTACGACTGTTTTAGTTTCCATGATGATGTCCCCCTCCACCTTCTGAAAACATTGAATTGCAAACAAAAACTGATCACCTAATTTTATTTTGTCTGTGCTACTGAAATGGGATTTGATTAATAAAAATGGTATCTGTACAGTAGTGCAGCCTTATAACTGCTCCCTTGGGCCTTGTAACAGTGTTTGATTACATTGTCTCATGCTATTTTTCCACAGCAGGGATGGCTCTCTTGAAAAAGCACTGTTCTCATCTTTCGGTATGTGGCCCCATAGCTTTTAAATACCAGCTGGCCACAAGAGTTTATAGTGGAAAGAGGCCCACTCATTTATTATATAGCAATCGGTGCAAACTCACCAGCTTTGGTGTGCATGAATCTGCTACAACACCAATTCAGCGATTGGAAAGATATGGCCTGGAGAACCATGTGAAATGAAAACCAACATTTGGTATTAGTGGTGTTGACCAAGTAGTAAGTTGGTGTGTGTTAATGCAAAAAGTGTTGCACACTGTGCAAATACTGCAGCCTACTTTAGCTAATGTGAGGGGTGTAGGCTTCTCTAACAGGTTTCATCTATGCTCTGCAGTATGCAGCTGGAGACTTCATATCTAAATTTTAAAAGGCGTACTTTCCGGTTAGGAAATCTGTTCCTGTCCAGCATGCAGCTTAACAGAGCAATTATTTTATGTGGTTAATGGATGATAAGGTGCATCATTTGAATATAAGTCAGCCATGACGACTTCAAAGGGTCAAGCAAATTTCATTCATTTGGATTTTTGAACATTATTCAACAACCTTTTGTTTTGTTTTCCTGGTACATCACACGGAATATGATCTGCACCCCTTATTTCAGACAATGCACAACTTGTGGATTGTATTCAGTGGGTGGATGAGCAGGAGGCTATCTGTGCAATCAGTCTCTCTCTCCTACCACTGCAACCTCCTGTACCCCCAAAAAGCCAGTCCAGAGGGCCTGGGGACCCCCAGTGCCATGTCATAAGGGGCTGCAGAAAGAAGGGGGCATTGCTCAAGATTGGGCAACAGAATCTTACATAAGCAGAGCTCTGCTGTATTTGGAATTCCCACTTTTGTACAAGGGAGATTTCTCCTCCTTCCCTGCAACTCACTTTTTCTCACAGGTGCCCAAGCTAACTTTTCCAGATACTGTGAGTTAATGCAGCTTTTCTGAATATTGCAGTTTATGAAATAATAGCAATGGATACAGCCAAATGTAATGTGGGTGGGTGTTCAGTTAGCTTTCCTGTACAACTGCCAGAGTTGTGCACTCGTGACCTGTTACATCCCCCACCGTTTCAGTTCTAGGTCTCTCTTCAGAAACAGCTGCCAGTAAGTGCTGAGTTGTGCCAAACTGTGTGGTAGCCTCCTTGAGTGTACAAATGGAGACAGAAGAGACCACCAAACCGATTTCCACTTCTGACCTGAAGCAAAGTTTGAACTTTGGTTTCCGTAAAAAGATGACACGTGTAGTTACCTGCTGTGCAACTCAGCTGCAGAAGTTTAATTTTTATTTTGCTACTGAACCAAATGGTTTTAAGTGAAATCTTAGACGGGTTTTTTTTTTTTAAAATCTCATTTTAACACTCTGAAATTACAGGATTAAAAAGAGGAGCTAGAGGAGCCTGGCTTGCCTTTATATGAAAATGAAAGCAAAGTTTAATGCATATATGAATATGACCAGCTAATTAATTTAATGCAACATTTTGTGTTTTTATGTATAATAAAGATCTGTATTCTTATGTAGAAGAGATATTTGTATAGATCTAAGCATATAATAATTGTATACTATAAATAAATTATCTTTCGAATCCAAACAAAAATATTATAAAGCAGATAATTAAAGTATAATTAAATTTAAATGTCTTGGTGAAAGAATATAAAAAATATTTAAATTCAGCAGGCTAGTACATTTGCAGTTTTCTTTTATTAGGTGTGAAATCTAAGAATCCCCTGCCAACTCTTGAGGGCTCAATCCAGAATGTTGAATTGAAGTACTGCAGCACATCATTGGTCAAATGTGCCTCTGGGACCATGGGATCAATAAAAATTTGTGCCAAAGCCCCAGGTATGTGCAGCTGGACCATGTAAAAGTTTATAGCCTGTGTAGGAGAATTGGCCTTGCTTTTTACAAGGAGAGTTACTGAAACAAGAATTTATTCATTGTTCCTATGAATCAGATGTATTTTTAATTTTTTTGTTTTTAGAAACAGGATAGGATGATGTAGCATGGCATCGTCAAAGGTAAAAAATAAGAAACTATGTTAAGGTGTTTTGGTCACTACAATTTTAAAGGCATTCAGAATCAACACAGGTCAAAATCAAGGAGTCTGCTTGATAATACTGTGAATGTGAGTGTAGAAACTGAATTCTGCATCTCCATAATGATTAAGTTTTTTGGGGGGAGAAATGAAACATTGCTTCCTTGAATGTTACCTAATGCCAGATTCATGAAATGCACAACATTTAAAACTGTTTTGCATATGAATGTAAGATCTTTGCTGAGTATCACCTATATCAAAAATTGGATGGATTCTGTACCTGTGCTTAAATATATTGAATGCTGGTTTTGCTGTGGGCTTTTGGACTAAGAATCACAAAATGTTAGGTAAGAGCTTCCAATTTATGCATGTGGGAAAAACGACAACTAGATAATTATAAGTGCCCTAACAGAATATGATCGTAGTCTTAGAATTAATGATCCATAAATAATATTCAGTTAAATAATAGAAAAAATAGGGGCAGGGAATCAATTGCTAAAGCCTATTTTGGATCCAGTTAAGAGAAAACAACATGGCTACTTGAAAGTGTACCACCTGCTATAATTTACTCCTTAGGTAGATTTGCTGCTGCTGGACAAAAAAGGAAAGAAAAAGCCCTGCTTCTGATTTTTCCCTAAGGCCCCTATAAATGAGGCCAGTACTATAATTGCAACCAGAAGGAGTGCAACACCACACAGCAGAAAGATGACAAAAAGGGCAAATCTAATTTGTGCAAAAGGAGATAATTGAAGTATTAGCTTCAGTCTTTTATGGCAAATCAAGAAAACTGATTTATAGCATATTAACAAATGTTCAGGTAAATCCGCAACAATATAGTTGACTTATGCACATTTCAACTATTAATCAAGTATAATAATTATTCCTTCAGACTAATAACTTATTATTCACCATTTGTGATCAAAACTAAGTTGCACCCACTGCAAATAATACTACCTTATAAGTCACTGTATTATTAATATCATGCAGACAATACCAGTATAAATTTTGTTGCTTATCTCACCATTTTGAATCAATACACATTAAATAAAGAGCCCTAATTTTGGCAGCTTCTTTTCACCTGCTGGCTAGACATGCCAGCCTCCTATGACTATTCAATGGGCATAGTAATTCCATATTTAATAAAGAGGATACAACCAGTCTGGCCATCTATTTCCTAGGGATATCCATACTAAATTATACATACAGCATCTCTTAAACAAGTGAGGTACAGACAATTCTGTATTAGCAGCCCAAAATGTGGGTGGTAAAATCTACAAATAATCACTGTTTCATACTGAAAACATATACCAAAGAGAGAACAATGTTTGTATTCAGATTTTATGTCTTTGACCTCAGAGTTTGACCATATTGATAAATCAGATTTATGTCAGAAAATTGAAAAACTGGTTTTAAAACGTTCAGCATTCCTATGTTCTTCCTTAGGACACTGGATATAGAGTAGTTAAGCCATGGAAAAAGCTGTTTCCTTCTACAGTGGTACCTCGAGTTAAGTACGCTTCAGGTTAAGTATGCTTCAGGTTAAGAACTCCGCTAAGAACAGAAATCGTGCTCTGGCGGCGCAGCGGCAGCAGGAGGTCCCATTAGCTAAAGTGGTGCTTCAGGTTAAGTATGCTTCAGGTTAAGAACGGACCTCCGGAACGAATTAAGTAATTAACCTGAGGTACCACTGTAATTAGTTTATGTTGTCGTGGTTACACACCGTGTCAACCCTCGCGGTTTGCTGCTTACCACCCAGTTACAATATTGAAATGACAAAACTGCAAAATCAGCCTAAGTTGGGGAGAACAGTGTTTTCTATGACCTGTCACTGTAAAACAGTAGTACAATGTCCTCTGAGGAAGGCATTTTAAATGTGTTGGGAATTCAGAGACATTTTAAAGCCAATCTTTCAATAAACCTGGAGTCTTTGCACTGATTGGCCTTGCCCTTCTCTTGTTTTCCGTATTGTTCAGGTATGTAGCTGATCAGAAGAGCAATGTATTGGACAGTCTCTCAGTCCTCTCAAAATATTTTTCTCCTGGCTTTGGGGCAGTTTCTCTAGTTTTTGACAAGTGGATGTGGCAGCCAGCAGCTGTCTTATCCAGTTTGTCCCCATATGCAGAAGAAGCATTCATAATAATTATTTGCAGCAAGTGAATATTTTCTCTGTGATCTTTCAAGAGAAATTGCCTTCCACCTTACAAAGTCAGTAAGGCTGAGGCTATGTTCAACCTACCACAGCATTGTGGCCAGTTGGCAGATTAGTCCTGAACTTGATTCACTTATCTTTGTCCTTTAGTCTTCATAATAGGGAGGCAGTAGCCTCCTCATGACACTTTTGCTCTCTTTCCAAAAACCGATTTTGAGGAGGCTTCTATGATAAGTGAGCGTATGTATGACTGGAGCTCATGTGTTCAAGTAACACAGAGAAGTAAACATTTTAAGATGTTTATTTTATATGTTGAAGCTTTGAAATGTGATGCAGTTTAGCCCTGAAATACTTTGAATGTGCTTAAAATGTTTGCAGGTAAACTACTGATATCATCTTTTAACGTATGCAAATTATTTAATACATTCTGACCATTTTTTGGAAATTATTATTTGCAGATTATTTCTGTCCTTAGTAATAGAAAAGGCAGTGTTATCTGACTTCTTAGATACAATAAATGTCATTGTGATGATATAGTTCTCTGAGGTTCACTGAACATCTATTCACTAAACCACAATGTTGTTGTTATAATACACTTAGGGGATGGTGGAAAGGAGAAGCTGATCCCTTTAATTCAAGGCCCATCCGATACCAGAGATTTATACAGCAGCAAATGGCTTAATGAAAGCAGAAAGCCGGAGTCTCTCCTTGCTCCAGATTTGTTTGCCTTCACAATTCAGATCCCTCAACATAAAGACTACAGCTACAGTTCTGGTGAGTACAGAAATTATGAGAAATATTCGTTATGTTATCTTCCTGTATCTAATATAGTATTCAGAAGGATGGTAAAGAGTGTTAAGGGAACCCATGGAAGCCAATGGAAACTATATGTTTCTCACATTGTTTGTGAAATACGTTGAGAGGCACTGCAATCTCATTTGGAAAGCGGAAATTCAAGCCAGCTATTGGAATCTTCTTGTGTTCTGCTAAAGTATAGTATCTTAACATGGTCCTGGATTGCTTTGCATATATATTGTCCTTGTGCTACTTTTATTTTTTTAAAGGAATATGATTCATGCTTTACTGTATGGGTTGCCAGCCCATTGCCTGGCAGGTTCCAGTCTGCTTTCCAGTCCCTTTTACAAAGCCTGTGAAATGTTTGAATAAATCTCCTTTGAAACCCATAATGCACACGAGTTTCTGTTTGCACTGGTTGACCTTTCCTATGCTGACTCCCCCCCACCCCCAGACATGCCCACAATTCATCGGATGCAAGGATTGGGCACCTACCCTCCCTCTTTTCTGAACTGAGTAGGGATGCAAAAAGCTTCTCTCTGTCAGTGAGCACAGTAGTGACTGACCTAGGTGCCTTTTTTCCATTTCTTTTATGGCCATTCCCATGCAATTTTGTGTTTCTCTCTCTTTTTCTGCTCTCTTAAACGTGGCAGGAACTCCTGCAACGGCTGTTTTGTGTCTGGTGCCTATGACACTTTCACAAAATTCCAGGTGGGCCTACTGGCCCCAAAAGGTTGGCAACTACTTTAGTGCTATGTGGACAAGCCTGAGCCAAAGGCTGTTGAGCTCTCATGCTGCCCCTTCTTCTCTAACAGATTTCATAGCAAGTCAACTTCAAACCATAGGTCATAATGATAACTTGTTAAACTAACCAAGATTTCTGGTTCAGACAGGACATTAAGAAAGCTTTCTGTAACAGTCAGAATAAACTCCACTGAAGTCCTCCTCCCAACTGTGGGGGGGGGGGAGGTGAAAGAGGAATGTGGAGCAAGTTAGCTTGATATTTCACTCAGGCTTGCTCAGGCAGTGCTAAACAATGGTTTAGCATAAAATGTGAACACAGTTAAGTGTTTGCTACATTAAATGACTGAAATGTTATTAGGAGCTCTTTAGAATTCTGTGCAAACTAGGTATTTAGCTTTTAGTCTTGCTTTTAAAGGTAAAGGGACCCCTGACCATTAGGTCCAGTCGTGTCCGACTCTGGGGTTGCGGCGCTCATCTCGCTTTACTGGCCGAGGGAGCCGGCGTACAGCTTCCGGGTCATGTGGCCAGCATGACTAAGCCGCTTCTGGCGAACCAGAGCAGCGCACGGAAACGCCGTTTACCTTCCTGCCGGAACGGTACTTATTTATCTACTTGCACTTTGACGTGCTTTCGAACTGCTAGGTTGGCAGGAGCAGGGACCGAGCAACAGGAGCTCACCCCGTCGCGGGGATTCGAACCGCCGACCTTCTGATCGGTTTAACCCACAGTGCCACCTGTGTCCCATAGTCTTGCTTTTAGCTGTACACATTTTTAATGTTGTGTGGCAACTCTGAGCCATTCCTTGCCACTTTCCATCATTTTGTTTGTTTGTTTGTTTAACAAAATTTATATACCACTTGATTGTAATGAAACCTCTAAGCAGGTTACAAGAAATCATAACCGTTTGCAGGATGTCATGGAGACCCTTTAATTGGGCCAACATGAAAAATGAGGATGGAATCCAAGAATTTTAATTGGCTGAAAAAAGCCAAGCTTTGGTTTTAACTCTCATGCTCAGCATATCTTGTTAGTAATTCAATATATTCCTTAAAAATTGAGAGCTGCCTCCAGTTTTTGAAAGAAGCCCCCTCCCTTTAGATCAGACCAAGATGCATGATGAGAGGAAGTGCTCCCTTGTCATTTCATTTAACCATCTGAAGTGGTTTCAGGATAGTGATATGCAGTATACATACTCAGACATAATGCCGCATTTCATATTTGCAAATTAGCCTGATTTGTCCACCTGTTTTCAGAGGGCAAAAGCAATCAGGAAGGTTGTAACAAGTTTTAAATGTGAAGACTCTGAAACTGTTTTACTTGCAGAAAGAATGAGACAGTAAATTAATAAATGTGTTGGGAAAGCAGATTGAAATAAACCAAATCAAACCATAAGATGCTAAAACATAAGTTCTTATTTTTACTTACGTAGTTTGGAAAATTTGTTCAACACCCCAAGGTGGCTATTGTTCCTAGTTACTGGAGTTTGTTGCATGGGAATCTCCCAATTGTGCATATATAATGTATATAATGTAATAAGAAATCACTTGATTTTGCATTAATATTAAACTATATGCCATATTTCCTTAGTAATGTTGAAGTTTGATCTTGTTTGTTTTTATTAATCCTGTAGAAGCCATGCAAAAAACAACACTATAAATTTGTTTCAAGTATTTGCAATGCAACAGGTCATATTTTTCAAAGCGATAACTTCTTTTTCTTTCTTAATTTTTTATGAGAAAATCTAGGCTTTTCTGCATCCTAACAATGTTTGGTGTGGTGGGATATTTCACATATTACCTTTTTTGCTTTCCCCCCAAAGTATAAGGAACAAGTCCCATACTGCAATCTGCAGAAACATAAATTATAGCAGCAACAACGTTACTTGATACATCCATACTTTGTAAAGGTTAATTTTGTTCAGTGGGGTTAATTGGAAAGGAAGGGATGGGCATAAAATCCAGGTTTGCTGCCTCAATTTTTTTTTTCTTTCATTCAGGAGAGGGCAAAATGAAGTTGCCCATATTTCTCATTTGTAATTCAGGTCCAAAATGCCATCAACTCTAAAAGGGTCTGGACTGCAAACAGTGTGGCATGTATGTATGTGTGTGTGTGTGTGTGTGTATATATATATATATATATATATATATATATATATATATATATATATATAACAACGTAAACACACATGATCAAAATATTTAATACGTTAACTGATGGGCTTTTTAAATGTATAATAAATGCATTAAAACATTGTAGTAATTAAAGACAATTCACATTTATGATTTGGGCATAAAAGCATAAAAATGATACCCATCTATCTTGTTACACTTCCTCTTCTCTCCCTGAGGACTTAACTATGTACTTTATCTGTAATTGTTGCCAGTTTTCTATCACGTTCCCACTGGATTTCTGGTGCAAAAAAAATCTTATCCTCCTGCTGACAGAGCTTGCTTGAATGATTTCATGCTCTTAGCATTTTTGTTCACGGGAATTAGGAGCAAAATGTAACTGCAGCTGAACATAGCATCTATTTTTGTAATTTTGAAGTTTATATGCCATTATTGGAACTAAATGAAGAGATACAGGTGTTCTCCAGCTCTAGTCTGTTGGGAGTTCTTGATGGCCGAAGCTTGAAAAGAAAATGCATGTGTTTTCAGAGTCAAACAGCAGCTGTGAGACAAGGATTTATGCTTTTCTCAGAACTTTGGGATTTCAAAATGTTACATTTAATCACAGGCACAGAAAGAGAGCAAATGTTAAAGATGTTACATCTGAAAGTAGGGATTGATCTCTTTACCATACCAGTCAGTTGTGGGAATAGAGGAACAAAATAGTCTTTAATCTTAATATGAATAATTTCAAAAGTATTATGATAGCTGCCAGTACTCAGTGGTCAAGGTACTTTCACTGGAGCACAGAATAATTTAATCTTTCCCACAGAATTTGATATATTTTCATTACTTTATCTTTGAATGCTTGGTAAGAGAAAAAGTTCTGTACAGTTTGATGAAGCCAACAGTCATTATTTTAAAGTCCCATTGAATTTAAGTCCCTCTGAAATCAGTTGGACTTAAAAATGTATTTCTGTAATTTTGAAGAGCAGATTAAAAATAGTTTAAATTCTTACATAGGATTTGCTTAGGTAAAAATAATATCAAGATGAGTATTTGATAGTTCATTGTCCATAATCTCCATGAGGAATGAGAGCCATCTACAATTTCTAAATTGCTTCTGTCTTAGGGAGATGGCACTGTGTGGAAATATATCATAATATTTTGCGTGAAACTAATAATAAAAAATGTACACAACATAACAGAATACACTAGCAATAACAGAAAGTTGACTACATAAATGCTAAATAATAAAATGGCTATGGCACCATTTACTTTCCTTGGAGGTGTGGCAGAACACATAGAGTTTAACCTGTGGTCTAATATTGATGATATTTCTTGATAGGCTTTTTTGGAAAGGAAATTTCACAGCTTTGTCAACCAGTGTGCATGCACACACATGCAACCCAGCTCCAAACCAATACAGAATGAGTCAGTCTAGAGCAGAGTTTAGGAAAAGAGCCCCATCTGATTATGTCAGTTGCCCCAGGGGAAGTAATCTCTAAGGTACTTGGTGTCCAGGCCATTTCACACTATATAGCACTAGCACCTGATGATAGTATTTAATATATATATATTTAAATTTCATGCTTAACCTTTTTAAAGGGACAACAACATTCCAACAGCAGTCATTGAATTAATACATGCTTTGCTGTGGTATGTTTCTGAATTAGGGTCTGTGTTTCATAGTTGCTATTAGATACTTTTATGGGTTGAAGAAAATGTTTTTTCTGATGCTATGCAGGTTCTCTTCCTGCCAGATCCTGTGGTGAGGTCATAGTTCTGTATTTATGATGTAATGTTCTGTTCCTATGGAAATTGTGATACAGCAAATTCAGCATTTCAGATTTATAAAGATTAAATAGGAGAAACAGAAGGGATATGAGCAAATGCAGTACTTTAAAAATGAAATCTTGCTGATTTAGAAACAATAGCAGCCATAAGAATTAAATTATAGCTATTCGAAAGGTTTAGCTAATGTAAATAGCTCTAATCTCCTTTAAGTTGTTTCTACAAGTGTAAGTGATTTCTTTTGTACTCTGTAAAGGGGCTTTGGATACTTCAGAGAACCTTGTTCAGCCCCAAATCACTTCTGCATCTGCTAGCTTATAAAAATCTGTGACAGTTTTACGGTTATGAAATGTTGTGATCTAGCTACCTATGGCAAATGAGAAACAATGCATTTCCTGTGTTGTTCCTGTTGCAATTTCAGATTATGTTATGCATATTATAGTGCAAATCCAAAGCTTTCTCCATAGGCACAACTGTTGGTTAATCAGGGCATAGTGGTGGTTTTATAGACAAAGAAAGTTAGTTCCATGCACTTCAGTTCTGTGTACTGTAGTTCTATGCTTTATGCAATGTACCTGTATTTTTGTGCCCGTTCAGTGTAGTGGCTGTAGCCTCAATAATCTGACAGGACCAGGTCGTCTACCCATACACTGAAATGTACAAACCCTTCCCTTGTCGTTCTTTTTATTTATTTGATTTATTTATCAAATTTCTATCCTGCCTCATGATACATAAGGACCCACAGGGCACTTTATATATGAAATAATACAGTGCAATTACACTAAGGCAATTTTTACCATCTCTAACAAATAGCATAGCTCTGAGGTAGTATATCCTCTCCACCTCACCCCACCCCATGCTGCTTTCATTAGGTCATTGAGGGTTTTTCCACTGCTATTTCATTCCCTCAATTGCTGGCAATGGCTATGTGTTCCTTACTGCCTTCCCCTGTGGACTGCTGGTCTTTTTGCTATCTAAGTGCAGGGAAGGAGAAGTCCGATGCAGCCACTGTGAACTGCAGAATGATGGCAGCTAGAAGTTCTCTTGCCTATCTATTTCCTCGTTAGTCCTTTCCTGCAGGATTTCAGGTCCTTTTGCCATTCAAGTGCAGCGGACAATTTTAGCTTGTCTCCATGAGCTACCTCGAGTCATACCTCGGGTTGCATTTGCTGCGGGATACGAACGGTGCCGAACCCGGAAGTACCGGAACGGGTTACTTGCGGGATCGGCGCTTCGTGCATGCACAGAAGTGCTAAATCGCGCTTGCGCAGAAGCGCCGAATTGCAACCCGCGCGTGCGCAGACGTGGCACTGCGGGTTACAGATGCTGCGGGTTGCGAACGCGCCTCCCGCATGGATCGCATTCGCAACCCGAGCGTCCACTGTAGTGGTGACAGGGAGGGAACTACAGTCATACCTTGGTTTTCAAACGCCTTGGGAGTCCAACATTTTGGCTCCCGAACGATCAAAAACCAGAAGTGATTGTTCCAGTTTTCGAATGTTCTTTGGAACTCGAACGTCCACCATGACTTCCACGGCTTCCAATTGGCTGCAGGAGCTTCCTGCAGCCAATCGGAAGCTGTGCCTTGGTTCCCAAATGTTTTGGAAGTCAAATGGACTTCTGGAACGGATTCTGTTCGACTTCCAAGGTACCACTGTAGTTTGGACTTGTGGGAAATTTAGGACAGGAGTGGGAAACCTGATAAAATGTTAGTAGTGGTGTCTCCACTGCTGTGCCTGCTATTAAATATATTGTGTCCTCCACATCTGGATTCTCAGTGCTGTTTGGATACATTCCCTTGTCTGCTTTTTGGTCAATGCTACAAAGTTCTTCACGAAGGGTAGCTCCTATCTTTTGGTTAGTTTACACCAGATCTCTTTTGATATAGACTTCCTATTACAGAAGTGAGGTGGTGGCAACAAGAAACAGGCACATTCATTCCTTACGCATATTAATCGGAGTGGCAGATAAATACCTCACATTCCAAACATTGCACATATTTACTACTTTCAGGAAGAAGGTCAGGTTGACTAAAACTCAGAATGAGCTCAGGGAGAATGACCCTCAGGGGGGTAGGTAACAAAATAAAAAAATTCCTTCCAGTAGCACCTTAGAGACCAACTAAGTTTGTTCTTGGTATGAGCTTTTGGAGTTGGCTATGTTTAACTTGGAGTAGACTGAGAGGTGATGTGATGGCCATCTTCAAATATCTGAAGGGCTGTCGTGTCACATGGAAGATGGAGCAAGCTTGTTTCCTCCTGCTCCAGAGTGTCAGACCCGAACCAATGGATTCAAATTATCAGAAAAGAGTTTCTGACTAAACATGTTTGGACCCATGTTTGGTTATAATGAAGGTTCTTATGCCTTTAATGCCAAACCGACTGGGACTGCACATCTGCTTTTTCTCTAAAATAAAAATGGCCAGGTTGGACTCCTCTTGTGAAGCAAGAGTTTATTCAGCTCAGGCCGTGGAAATGACAAAGCAGGAGTGAACACTTAACACACTGCTCATTCACAGTAAACTACAATAAGAAACAAAGTCTGGATAATTGTTGCATGTAAACACAGTGGCTGCATTCAGGCTTATCAATGTGCTATGACCTATTGTTAGGATCAAGCCTTGGTCTTGTGGTCTCGCCCCTCCACTAGCATGGCTGTGATTAGGAATTCAGAAGCTTTCGTTTCCTTTCCCCAATTAATCAGTGTTTGCCATTCTATCCAAACACTTAACTCTGAATGGTCTTAATGATAGTTTATTGAAACAAAGCAGCTTTTTAAACCTAGGGTTGAAGATAGCTTGTTTTAATAATCTATAGTTAAGACTAACCAAAGTTGGTCTAGGTTTGCATGAAACGTAAAACTTGGTTAGTCAACAGCAGATGTGAAAGCTTCTGCCCGGGTGGGGGGTATATGAGCCTTAGACTCATTCCTGTAATGATAAACTATCATTTATTCTTATGTCCAAATGCAGGTATTGGCACAGTTACTTTTCGGTGTTACTATCCAGCCCTTGGGTTCTTTTGGCTTTGAACCTCCAGTAAGGCAAAGTAAAATATATGTGAGAGGCAGAAATATTTGAGAGGGAGCTGAGGATGTAGCTGCTTTCAAATTCCCTTGCCTCTTTCTGCTTTTTAATAATTACTGCTAAATTTGGGTATTAATGATTGTTTTAGTGCATATTTGTACGTGAACTGGTATCCAAGCAGCTGCATATGAATTGTATGTGTTATAATTTGCCTTCCAGCTGTGATTGTATAATAGATACTTGATTATTTCCATTGAGAGAACAAGGAAGTCCTCAAGGCTAACTGCTGAGAGTATGAAAATTTTATATCCCTCTAACCTAAACATTTTCTAGTCATTGGACAGACAGGGGAAGCCCTCCATTCCACCTCTTTCTCACTCATTTTGAGGACCTCAAAAAGCACATTTAGTGCTGAGGTCCATACTGGTTATTAATGCTTCTCATTTACTTAAATGGTGAATATTTTGTCAATTTAGCCCAGCAATAATATATTCCTTTTTTACTCTGCTGACTGAAATGTAGTAATTTGTTTGCATGCAACAAGTGATTTAGCACATATTTGGCAACTTGCATACTAATTTTTGATGGTTTATATATTGGGCAATATTTGCAGAAGAAAATGGTACACTTGTTATGTGTTTTGTATTTTTTTGGTAATGTATTTTAACATATGAAGCTATCAAATAATTTTAAATCTTAAGTCTAAAATTAATAAAGAATTAAAAATAATTTATCTTAATTTCGCCTACTATTAGTAAAATATGGTATAAGGCAAACAGACCCTCCAAAAGGGATGGCTAAACACAAATGTTAATGTATTTGGAGTGAAACATCTTTATTAAGTTAATACAAGATGTAGTCGTGCCCTACTTGAATTACTCATTTATAATAGCTGAGCAGCAGCCTGCATGTGGACTTTGAAATCCTGGGAAAATAAGATGCATGCATGCATTCTGAAGTCTTTGCTTTAAACAGCTGGAAAATGTTCCAGTGAGTAGTCAGCTACTAGCTGGTGTCTATTGTTTCTGTCTTCAGGGAGACATGATCAGTTTAATTACTGACTAGCTTCATTATTCCTTAGTCACATTCTGAGTTGTGAACTTGGTCAGTTTATATAACTTCAAGGTTTAATTGGCCGTATTACATAATTATTCTTCTCCTTTGTCTCTTCTTTGTGACTGTCTACAAACATAAGCAACTCCTTCAGTAACTTGAACTCAATTACAGTTAAGTTTGACAAGTGAGTTGTCATTTTTGACATGTGCAACCAGGATAATATCCAGAGCCAATGTTTTGGCAGCTAGAAAGCCAAATATAAGAGCAAAAAAAGGTTGTTCAATGTTTTTTCTTGTACTGTGGCACATTATTTTAATAATGATACAAGTTGAGGAAAATATGTACCTATTCTATATCCAACAGTGTGCTTCATGTGGTGCAAAATACAATCTTTTCCTCAAAGGGATTTATTTAAGAAAATTGGTCCTAAAGTGGGAAAGCAAAAATTGGTCCTAAAGTGGGAAAGCAGAAGAAGGAAAAACAATTCAAATAAGTTATCCAAAAAGTGGTTAGCCAACTGTTTGGTCTTTGCTTCAGAAGCAAGTTTTCTCCCTCCTTTTGCATCTCCAGAGAGCCAGTGTCATGGAATTTGACTGGAAGTTCTCAGGCTGTTCCAAGTCTGTCCATTTCCTCAAGAAAAGCAGAATGAGAATATTTGATTTGTTGTTCTGAGTTGTAGAGCAATTTTGACAATTTTTGGTGTTTTGTGAGACAGAAAAATGTGTTTGGTTCCATGACATACCGCAGTGATTTCCATTCCTGATATTTATTATGGATTATTTTTCTGGTGTTTTCTACCTGAGGGAGAGCCCTGAAGGAAACTGAATGTGATGGTTTAGTTTCTCTGTGCTTATTATTTTTACATCATAACAAATAATTTCAGCCTTTAAAGGTGTTAGAGCTTTATGGATATCATAGTGCACATAGTGGGTGTAGAAAGACAGAAGCAACTGTGTTACATTCAAGGATTTCTAGACAGATAATATGGATTTTTAGACTTCAGCTGTTCATATGTATTTTGTATTCTCATCTGTTCAAAGTGGAGCTAAAGCTCAATGAATGAGCACCTGCTTATCACACTTAAGGTCTTTCTCGCTGTTCTCTAGGCAGCACTAATGGAATTTTTCTGACTAAGGGTTATCTACAGTGAAGCACTGTGGGAATATTCCATCTGTGCAAGGATATGCTTGTGCAACATAATGTTCTCTCTCTCTCTTCTTTGCCCATGTGTCCCCTAATTCTGTTCTAGGGGTTTCCCCAACCCTCTGGAGCAGATTTGGGCTTCACATGTAGGGGAGGGGGAGGTTCAGTTGTGCAAAAGGAAGTCCTTGCACTGATGGAATTGGCTAGTTGAATAATTTACTTAGAGCTTTTTGAAGTGGTGATGTGATTGTTACTGTATTATCAAACAATTAAGTATGAATGGTTAGGTCTCTGCTTCAAGAGAGTTACGATATACAATTCAGCACGGGGCAGGCAAATCAAAGGAGCGGGAAATTAAGGAAAGAGCAAATGGGGAGAGAGGTTGCCACTGCATCTCAAGTTTTCAGGGTGCCAACATTAAAAAACAAACACATACCAGTCCTTACTCACATGCTTACAGTTAAATAGATGTGATACCAAAGGGAAAAGGAACAGTGAGGAAACACGAAAACAAGCTAATCTTCATAAAGTTTCATACTACATATAAATATTAAAAGTATTGATGAAAGCTCTTAGTGATTATTAAAAAGGTGCATTTTGAAGCCTTAGATGTGGTTGCAGCAGCTGCTGTGGCAGTTCCAGTGTTTGCTCATTGAAGGTCCCGTGGTCAAGAATATACAGTTATTTCAATTAAATGCACTTAGGCTTATTTACAGTAGGGTGAGGGCACTGTGATCACCTCAGTTCACTGCCCATTAACTACAGAACACCTTGTATCCAATTATAGGAAATTAAAAGGAGGTTATCCAAGGGTACTAAAAGAACTTGTAATCTCAGAGCCTCTGTGTATAATCTTTGAGAATTCTTGAAGAACAGGGAAGGTCCCTACACATTGGAGATGGGCAAATTTTGTCTCCATCTTCAGAAAGGGTAAAAAGGAAGACCCAGGCAACTACTGACCTGTGAGCTTGATGTCTATACCAGGAAAGGTCCTAGAACCTATAATAAAACAGTTGGTCTGTGACCATTCAGAAAAGAATGCTGTGATTTCTAAGAGCCATATGGGTTTCTCAAAAAGAAGTCTGGCCAGACAAATAACATTTCTTTTTTTGATAGAATTGCAAGCTTGATGGACCAGGGGAATTCTATGGACATAGTGTATCTTGATTTTAGTAAGGCTTTTGACAAAATCCCCCATGATACTCTTGTGGAGAAGCTGGTGAAATGTGTTCTGGATGAGGTAACTGTTTGGTGGATTTGTAGCTGCTTGACTTGCCAAACCCAAAGAGTACTCATTAATGGTTCCTCGTCATCCTGGAAAAAGGTATAAGTGCAGTACTGCAGGGTTCTGCCTTAGGCCCATTGATGTTCAACACCTTTATAAACAACTTGGATGAAGAAATTGAGGGGTGCTCATCAAATCTGCAGATGAATATAAGATGAGGGACACCTGTCTTGCCAGGTAAAAAGGATAATGTGAAAAGGATCTAAGGGTCTTAGTAGACTACAAGAGTAAAACGAGTCAGCAGTGTGATGCAGCAGCAAAAAAAGCGAACGCAATCCTAGGGTGCAGCAACAGAACTATGGTGTCCAGATCAAGGGAAGTAATAGTACCACTGTATTCTGCCTTGGTCAGATCCCACCTGGAGTACTGTCTCTAGTTCTTGACACCACAGTTTAAGAAGGTTATGGACAACCTGGAATGTGTGTAGAGGAGGGCTACCAAGATGATAGAATCTGGAAATTAAGCCTTATGGGGCTGGGCTGAGGGAATTAGCTTTGTTTAGCTTGGAGAAGTCTGAGAGGTGATGTGATGGCTACCTTTAAATATCTGAAGGGCTGTCACATGGAAGATGGAGCAAGCTCGTTTTCTCCTGCTCCTGAGGGTCTGACCTGAACCAATGGATTCAAATTACAAGAAAGGAGTTTCCTACAAAACATTAGGAATAACTTTCCAATGGTAAGAGCTGTTTGAAAGTGGAATAGGCTACCTCAGAAGGTGATGCACCATAAGCAGGAGCTGGATGGCCATCTGTCATGGATGCTTTAGTTGAAATTCCTGCATTTCAGAGGGGTTGGCCTGGATGATGCTTGGGGTCCCTTCTAACTCTTCAGTTCTGCTTCATGACACTTCAAATAGAGGACTGTCCTCTGTAAAGTGGCACAACTGGCTACACAAATTAATGAGCTAGCACAAAAACCAAATTAATGAGCTAGCCACAAAAACCAAACTCCTTATCTGACTCAGCAGCGGAGGGGTGGACCTCAAACACACCAACAGACAAGTACCGGTATGTGAAGCAGCTCTCTAGCTACCAATCTAGCTAAAACATCATAGAGTAGGGCCTTATCTCGTTGTATTCCCCAGTAGTTTCTCTCCCCTCACAAAGGATTGCAGCAGCAAACAGCGGAATAATTAAGGGATGTCCCACTATTCTTGTCTTTTATATTTGGGTTTTAAGGGCAGTTAGACACTGCCTGGGCATGGTAGGTATGCATCTTCTCTGGATGTTAAGCTCTTTTTTCATTATTGGATGTCACTGAGTAGAGCAAGCTCCTCCATGGAATTTCTATACATAAGAAAGATTATTAAGACCTTTACAAATTTAGAAAAGACTGTAGGAAAGTGATCAGCATTCCTGTCTAAAATTTCAGAGAATACAGAAGGGGAAAATTTATTTCCAAAATTTATTGCCAGCAGCTGAACCCCATTTTCCTCTTGAATTATTCTAGCTGTTCGTTCAAGTAGCACGTATACAAGTTGACCCTATAAAATAGCCTACCACAGTGTCAAGGAAATTGCTAACAGCCTGACCATATCTAGAGCTTAAAGTGATGTGCACAAAATATACAAAGGAAAGTGGCACATCTGTACAGAGCTTTGTTCCACTTGACCCCCAAATTGTTTTTATTTCTGCTACAACTATGACAGCATTAGATGGACGGAAATATCCCCAGACCTTTCTGGAACCAACCAATGGGCAATGTGTGACCCTTGTTTTGACAGGGACCCCTCTCCATGTTACTGCTAATTATGGCTGCTGTCTTGGTACAAGGGAAGGGGACAGCTCCCAGTTCACATGGCAGATTTTTAACTTTGCTAAAAATCTTAGCATATGCAGCATTCTGTTACGGGAAAAAATGCTTTTAATGAGCGCCATTCATGACTTTTTTTCAGCCGTAACTCACTGGAACTGAGTTCCGGCACCTTTGCAGCATTGCGGCACGTCGGCACATCGCTCAGTACTGCATGACAGAAGCTGCTGGCAGCACTGCGATCAGTGCAGCGTGGCAGGTGGCGGCGGCGTGAGCAGAGAAGCTTTTTTTAGGGGAGATCTCCAAAGCTCAACAGCTTTGGCTGGGTGCTGCCCCAAGTTTCGGCACCTCTTTTCTAGAAAAAATGCCCTGGTGCCATTTATATCTCTTCCAAATTTCTGTACACTAGTGATTACAGAAAACAAATATGCAACTTTGCAACTAACAGAAAATAATCCAACTTAAAATATGCTCTTAATTGGATACATGAAAAAAAATTAGCGATCAAGACTTAGTGTTGAGTGATACATTTAAAAAGGACATTTGCTACTATAAGTTTAATTTACAATGGTACCTTGGGTTACAGATGCTTCAGCTTACAGACTCTGCTAACCCAGAAATAGTACCTCAGGTTAAGAACTTTGCTTCAGGATGAGAACAGAAATCGCGCGGCGGTGGCAGCGGGAGGCCCCCTTAGCTAAAGTGCTACCTCAGGTTAAGAACAGTTTCAGGTTAAGAACGGACCTCCAGAATGAATTAAGTACCACTGTATTCCATTTGCCATATAAATTCATTGGAATGCACTTAGATCTTATACACATGGTATACCTAATGTTTTGTTTGCTCAAGATCAACATTTAAATATACGTTACCACTTTATAAATTAAAAAATATATAAAAAGGCTGTATGAGTCCAAGGGGATACTAGTTTCTTTCAATGCGTTTTGCATATCGTAATTGTTTTTGCTAGTAGGTGCAATTCAATCTGAGTTATCTGTAGTGCTCATTATATTTGTTATGCTTTGGATCAAAAGAAAGATAAAACAGATTCAGTTACCAAGCACAGAATGATTTAGGATTTTGTCCATACGATAGAAGGGAGCTGAAGTTTAGACTTACAGTGAATAATTCTGAGTAGTTTTCTGTGCCATTAGCGGAACAAATTAAACTTTCACTGGTTGACTGCATATACCTAAACAGTGCAGTGTGGGAGGATTATCAGCCAGTTAGTCTTATTGGTTTATTGGCAGCAGAGCAGATTTAAACCAAATTTTCCCATGGCAGAGGTACTGTACTCAAAATTCCAAAAGTTGTACTAAGAAATTTATGAAGTGGTATGAAAGTAAATTACTGAAGAGCCATCAAAGTAAGCATGTTATTAATTGACAATTTATTGACTTCATCCTCAGTGCCAGTTTTTTTTTTAGTTTTTTTTTTAAAAGAGGATTAGCTTACAGACTCTGCTTTGAAAGTTGTGTGAGGTCTTCAGTTTAAAATACTTCAGTTAAGCTGTAATTAATTAACTTAATTAAACAAATATTAGTAAAAAAACAAAAGCACACTTATTCTTATAGATCTGGAAAAGCAGTAGTCACGAAATCAGCATAAATACCTAATCGAAAGTGTGAATCTGGATCTGGTTAGGATTGAATGCAACACTGGCTATCTTTGATCTTCTGAGAAACTTGGGACTCACTCAAGTGAATCTTTTGCTGACAGCACTTGACTAATTGCCTTAAATTGCATGATACGTAGCCCCCTAGTTGCTTATGGTTAATAATGTATAACTTGTTCAAACTGCTGAGCTTGCAATTTATGTTGGCAAATTGTTGGAACATGTATAGCAGTAAAAATACAAAATCTGCTTTCCCAGCTCAGAGGCTTGTATGACTTCATTGTGGCATACATTTTGGTAGGCAATAGTCTACTTGGTCGGTAAGACTGAGCTGCCAGCTGAGACCGTTACCATGCAATGAAGCATACACCTGAAGTAGCACATTGTGCAGGTGCTGTATATGGAGGCTAATATGTGCAGCCACATAGTTGGCATATTAATTTGCTAGGGGAAGGATTGTGCAAATTGGGCAACATCACCTCGAGACCTCTGCATGGTAGGCACATCATATGTTATGTCAGGTGCCTGCTGAAGAAGAGGGCTATCATTACCATTTATCCCCCACACAAAATTCTGTTGCTACCTTTTAAACATCAAAACTTCACCTATGATGAAATGAGTTCCTTAGATGCAAGTAGCAGTTTCCATAGAAGCATAGAATTCTGGAGTTGGAAGGGATTCCTGTAGTGCAGGAATCTCAACTAAACTATCCATGGCAGATGGTCATCCAACCTGTGCTTAAAAACCTCAAATGAAGGAGAGCCCACCACGTTCTGAGGGAGTCGGCTCCACTGCATACCTGAAGGAGCGTCTCCATCCCCATCGTTCAGCCCAGACACTGAGATCCAGCTCCGAGGGCCTTCTGGTGGTTCCCTCATTGCGGGAAGTGGAGTTACAGGGAACCTGGCAGAGGGTCTTTTTGATAGTCATGCCCAGTCATTGCCCATCCTATGGAACGCCTCCCATTAGATGTCAAGAAAACAAACATCAGACTTTTAGAAGACATCTGAAGACAGCCCTGCACAAGGAGGTTTCTAATGTTTGAGTTTTTTGTGTGTGTTTTAATATTTTGTTGGAAGCCACCCAGAGTGGCTGAGGCAACCCAGTCAGATTTTCGGCATATAAAAAAAATAAATCATCATTATTATTATCATAATCATCATAATCACTGTCAAAGAGCTCTTACTGTCAGAAAGTTCTTTCTGTTGTTTAGTTGGAATATCCTTTCTTGGAACTTGAAGCCAGTGGTTCAGGTCCTACCCTCCAGAGCAGGAGAAAGCAAGCTTGCTCCATGTTCCTTGCGACTTTTCATAGTTCAAGTACTTAGTTCCTTATTACAGTATAGGTCAGATGTCTCAGCATATACTGGCCTGTTATGTATTTTATTAATAGTATTTATAATCCTCCCTTCACTCCAAGGTCCCAGGATAGAAATATGTGCAGTCTAAACCAAGATTAAACAATGAGTTCAAAACAGCACTTCAGTTACATACCGGTATAAAACCAGCAGTACAATCATCATCATCAAACACCTCTCCCTCTCCAGAAGTGTGGCCAAAGAGGTATATCTCCACTTTCCACCAAAATCACTTTCCAATGTATTGTAGTGATATGGTGACACCTCCACCAGATCATTATGTGTTTTTCCTTTCTTTTTAATACTACTTCTTCTTTGGCGATCACTCGTAGCCGAGTAAATTTGTCTTCCATGAACACAATCTTAACAGTGTGTCTGTAAGTGACTGTGGAGGCCAATTCTCTTTCATTTGGGGATGATGATGATCTCAAGTTCTAGGCAATTTCATATTAATGGGGAATGCATTAAAATGATATGCCTCTTTCTATAAAACCAGACTGCATTACTTAGGAAAACTATGATAGTGTGGGTTAGGTTTTTCTTTTGGAGTTTTGAGATCAAGAGGTTTTCCAATATATTGCAATAAACAAAAACTAAAAATGGCAGAAATCACTCACTAGACAAAAGTAAAAGAAAACTGGCAGACTCTAAATGTATTTAGAAAGAACTACTCAACTTTTGTTGAGTTTCATAATAAATAAACTGTTGTATTCAGGGTGGGGTTAGTTTTTAATGAAAAATAGATCTTGAAATATATTTTCAAAAGCTTTAGTTTTCCAAAATTTCTACATGGCTAGATATAGAAGATTATCCAAAGGGTACTTTTGCAGCTTGACATTTTATTTACCTATAAAACCTATTTTATAGGTTTTATAGGTAAATAAAATTTATTTTAAAAAAATTATTTACCTATAAAAATTATTTACCTATAAAACACCCAGTTTTCTAATCATCACCAAGCAATTGGGAATGATCCTCATTATCTGTTCTCATTCTCTACCTTCTAGAGTGAAATGTTATGTTGTCAGAAATATTAGGAATGATTAAAGACAATTGCTGGTCCCATTTTTAGCATTTGAAATCAAGTTTGAAGCTACTTGTAAGTGCTGATCAACTGTGACCCCTGTTTAGCCTGAACTGTGGTTAACGTTGCTGCTGGTATAATGTTTAACCATGGTTGAGGCCTTTAGTGGGAATTTGTGCTCCAGAAGATAACCTGTAGAAAAGGAAGTTTATTATCCCATGCCCTACTCACATGGTGCACTGTGAAGAAAGAAAGACCCAGAAATGTCCAGAGAAGCAAAACAAGGGGTTAATTGGTTCTTGGCCTTGTATTTCACGGTATATGTGTACAACTTACAGCACAATTCTATATATGTTTATTATATTCAAAAGGAAGTCCCATGGAGTTTACTCCTAAGAAAGTGTACACAGAATTACAGCCTTGGTCTTTTAAGCTGTGTTGAGGTAGCAGGTCTTGATCCTTTCAACTTTTATACCAAAGGAAACATTAACCAGCATAAACTTACTCCCTATTTAATTTCAAGGAATTGGATATTTTATAGGATACAGAGAGCCACTTTGGTTTCTGAATCAAATATTAAAATGTTCACACTTCTAAGCAGTTTCAATCTTTAGAGTTATTGAAGCATGCCTTAAACTTAGAAGCAGATGACCGTGGCTAATTTTTCTGCCTTACAGAACTTTTGAGAAAACAAAAATCATCAAAAGGGGAAACAAGCCCACCATTTTTAAATGGACTACCAAGGTTCTCTTTTGAAGTTACAGAGCAAGTAAAAAATACACTTTTCTCAGTAACTATGTTAAAGAAAGGGTGGTAGGATACAGTTTAAACTGTTTATCAATTCCACTTTCGACAACAAGTTGCTGAAAGCAATTCCTACAGCTTGACTTAATGATTTTCTGATGTTCACAGCACTGTTTTGTTTCAGAGCCTGGGTCGCAGCAAAAAATGTTTCCCTGCTTTTATCTATTAATGAAGCTACTGTGTACTATGTGCCCCTCTCCCTCTTTATGACAGTCTATTCTATTGCACCCACCCCAGATTCATTACTTCACCCCATTAACAATCCGTGCAGAGTCCTCTGCTAGTTTTATGAGGCAAAACCACAAAATGTCAGGTTAAGAAAACCCTCTCCCAAACTTCTCTCATAAAATACTGACACATAATACATTACCTGTCAAGTATCTGTTTACATAGATTCTCACCGAACTAGCAACATGAAGTTTAATATTAGAAAAGGTGGGTAATGAATTGCCTACTACTTTTTTATTTATTTTTAAGGCAACTGGATGTAAAATATTTGGAAACTTTCTAATCATAATGCTGCAGCGATGCTTATTTTAATTAAAGGAAATAAAAAAACACCCTTAACACACAGCATTATGATATGGTCTAGGATAGTGTTCTTCAATTTGGATTCCTAGATAGTGTTGGAATCATCCTTGACCATTGAGATAAACTGGCTAGAGATGATAGTTACAGTCCCAGGGTTGAAGAACACTAGCCTAGGACACTTTATTCAGAAACAGATGTCTTGTAGTAAGATACTTTAATCATCAGCATTATTCTGAGGAAAAACCATCCCAAATGAATTTCATTTTCTTTTGGAAAGCAGCTTTGCCACACATAAGTGAGAATAGAATCGTAAGTTACATATGTACACTTTTAATGGATTGGCTGGATGAAAATATTGATAGCCCACCTCTTGGGCCTGAAGAAACATTTGAAGTGGCTCACAATATAAATGAAAACCAATACTAAGTACACATACAGGTATACCCTTATATAAGATATAAAACTAAAATGTCTGGTGTTCTGTGTGGCTATGATACATCAAGAGATGCAGAAAAGTTTTTGAGATTTGAGATTTCTTTACATTTTTAGATTTTTAGATTTTTCAGAGCTGTACTGAAGATGATGTGATGTGTGTGCAGATTAAAATTTTAAAAATAAAGTTGGAAAGATGTAAAATGAATCTTCATTTTTAGTTGCTTGCTACATTACCTGTCCAAGTGAGGCATATGAAGCAGCATCACTCACTCGGAACAAAATTCTCCTAAAGGCACCTAAGGCCATCAGCTTGCTGAATCTGAGTCTGTCTGTTTCTGAATGGGTGACTCTTCCTAGGAAACACCTGTGAGCTGCCTTGGGTTCTATGATGGAAGAAAGGTGGGACAGAAACACACTTCAGCTTTGGTTAAATCTGTGAGTCTGGACCAGAGGTCTCCAAACTAAGGGCCGCGGGCCAGATAAGCCCGAGGGACTCATTTATCCGGCCTGCAGCGACGCCTGCTGCTGCCGCCCGCTCTTACCGGCACGGCACGGCGCGGCACGGCTGCCCACTTCTGGGTCTGAGAGCACCAGAAATAGCTTTTCGCATGCGCAAGCGTTATTTCTGGTGCACATCCGGGTTGGAGGAGGGCCCGTGCACATGCACATAAGCTATTTCCGGTGCTCCTCCGACCCGGAAGTGCGCCGAAAATAGTGTGTGCGCACGCATATGGGCGCGCACTCCCCCGTCCTCCGGCCCACCGCATGATCGGCGGTGGAGACACCGGCCTGAGGCGCGGTAAGTTTGCTGACCCCTGGTCTGGACAATTCTAGGAGTCATTTCTCAAGCCAATTACTGCCCTGGTTCCAGAATTTAGTACATTTTTTTTCTTTTTCTTTTGGCAAAAGGTACTAAAAAAAGTATTTGCCTTTACTTTTCCAGGCAGCCATATGGCCTAGAATTTATTAATTCCTCAATGCCCATTTCAGTAGAGCAGAATGACTAGGGAGTAACACAGTGGTCTCCCTATAGGTGTGAAGCATGCCAACAAATTGTCCCAGATCCCCCTATGAGGGGAGTGGACGGGAATAAAGGCAGTGGTTGCCATGGGACAGAGCAAGGTTGCAGGAGAAACTGATGGACAAGATCTGAAAGTGTTCTCTAAACAGGGTTTAAAAAGGCTCAATAGTGAGAATGGAACATTCAGCCATATGTTACTTTTCTTGATGCCAGGAAATTTCAGTAGATGCCAGATAGTGTCTTCTGAGGTGTGTGTCTTAGAGGGTGGGGCTGTGCTTGCCAGCCTTACCTTCTGTTGCACCCTCTGCTCCCCCTCCACCAGGTGTTGTGTGGGAAAGTCCAAAGAGGGCACCTTGCTCTGCATGCATAGGCTCATCATGTGATGTTGAATGTTGATTGCGTATGGAACCCATGGATGAATAGGGGAGCCTGTTCCTGCTTCACACTTCACCCACCCATCACCCATGCATAGATGGGGATGGAGACTGGGCTGGCTGGCAAAAGCAGCAAGAGGAACACTGGAAGTTGTCTTCTATGGAGTCAGATCCATCTAGCTCAGTATTGTCTACTCTGACCGGCCATAGCCCTCCAGGGTTTCAGACAGGGTTCTCTCCCAGTCCTACCTGGAGCATCCAAGGATTGAACCGGGAACCTTCTGCATGCAAATCAGATGCTCTACTACAGAGCCAAAGCCCATCTCTATCTCAGTGATAGGGCTAGCAAACATGCCCTGTTTTTCTTGCCATACGATTGTAACCACATGGGACATAACGTTTGAGGTGGGCAAATCTGTTTAATCAGTTAAAGCCGGCAGTGGAAATTTACAATCCAGAAGGGAGGGCCCGAAAAGAAGGGAACTGTTATCTCATGGCTCACTCCCAATTAACTTAAGGATAATAATGCAAAAAACAACACACAACCCTCACAACCATCTTACCTCCGGCCATCAAAAATTGACATACAGTGGAACCTCGACTAACGAATTTAATGCGTTCCGAATGGGCATTCGTTACGCGAAAAATACGTTAGTCGAAACGCGATTTCCCATAGGAATGCATTAAAAACGGATTAATGCGCTCCTATGGGAAGAGAAATCGGGGGTCACTTACCTTTTTGATGTGGACGCCAGGCTCCCACAGCTCTCCTTTGCTTGCAGGCGGCTCTGGGGGGTGCTCGCCACCCCCGCAAGCAGAAAAAAAGCCCCGAAAACGTGAAAAAAGCTCCAAAACTGACGGGGGGAAAATGCACCAAAAGCGGCTACGGAGCCGCCCGCCTCCAGCCATGGCGAGCGGGGGGGGGGGAACCGTCGCCACGGCAAGCATAAAAAAGCCCCGAAAACGCGAAAAAAGCGCCAAAACCGCCCGAAAAAAGCAAAAATAAAAAGCCCAAAAAAGCGGCTGCGGGGCTGCAGCAAAGCCGCCCGCCTCAAGCCATGGCGAGCGGGGGGGGGGGGACCGCCGGAAGGCGAAAAAATTTGTTAACCCGCGGCCGCCACGATCCTTCGTTAGGCGAAAAATACGTTGGGCGAGTTATTCGCTAGTCGAGGTACCACTGTACTTTAAAAAACGTACTTCTGTATTTTAGGAGTGCCACAAACAATTTATGTACAATCCCAGAACATTTTGGAGAAATTATATGAGAGGATGGCTAGACAACATTTATTTCTAAAGGATGGCCCTGATGAAAGACCTTCTCCAAAATGTGTCAGTCTTTGAAATACATTATTTGTGGCATTGAGAACTTTTCTCTCTTTGTTTCGCTGGTTGGTGCAATGCCCCCCCCCCCCGATTTCTTCTGTATTTAAAAAACCGCAACCATGCTTCCAGGTTTTTTTCCTGGAACAAAACAGAGCAAAGGCTCTTGCAAAAACAAAAAACACCTGATCCTAGTTACATATGTTTAATCTTGCTTTAATGTAATTTGTAACTGTGAGCAGGATTATAATAAAAATTTGTGAAGATTGCAAATATGGAACAACAGGTTCATAGAACAGAGGGTTGTGAATGTCTGAGTTGATCTTACTGGTTATTTTGATATTCTAGATCATTCCTGGATCAGATTTGCAATTGAGAGAATTGTCAGCTTTCTGTTTCTATGACTATACTTAGCTACAACTGTTAAGGTCCTTGCTTCAGTAGGCAGAGAAAATCCATCTGCCGTAGAGGAAACTCCTTATTAGTTCCAAATTATGAAGAAAACTGATATCTTTTCAGTCTTTAAGCAACTTCCATCTGTAATGAACCCTACAGTTCCTTCTGGCAGTCAGCTGGAGTTATAGCTATCAGCTTAATCACCAGATATGCTCCATAGCTTTGACCCTCTTCAGCCCTGGATAGGGCAGTGTCTGTTCTTTGAGCTAACAACCTGACACAGATAAACCTTTCCTTTCTCTGCACCGGAAATCTGCATTAGTCTTAGTCTTAGCCAAGTCAGGTTGTGATTTAGTCATAGTACTCTTCTGTGACTTAGAGCAAACAAATATTTCCCGTCTTTGACTTGCGTGCAAACCAAACTTTTTGCGCCATACATAAAAAAATAATAATAATCAGAATAAAATTACTGTACTGTGGTTGACTCCTAGTTATAAACCTTCCTGACTTTTTGTACACCCCAATAAATTTGACTAGTGGGTCCTTTTAATACATAATACATTTTTATCACATCCATGAGTAAACTTACTTTCTTTCTTTCTTTCTTTCTTTCTTTCTTTCTTTCTTTCTTTCTTTCCTTCCTTCCTTCCTTCCTTCCTTCCTTCCTTCCTTCCTTCCTTCCTTCTTTCCTTCCTTCCATTCATTTCAGGTACAGTGATCATCACGACTTAATGCAAAGATTGCAGATTTGATCCCCTTAAGGGACAACTGCATATTCCTGCATTGCAGGGCATTTGACTAGATGATCCTCAGGGTTCCTTTTAACAGTACGATTCTATGACAGAGGCTTTGCATGTGGAATTGACATAAATCCTGAGTTAAGATTGTGAAGTAATATGGAAATATCTCACCATCTCTGTGCTAATAGACCTTTGAACTCTTTAGAATCCAAACAGGGAGATTTGAGCACTGTCTCCTGATTTTGAAGTCCCCTGATCCTGCTAATTGACCCATCAGTGTATATAATGACATAAACAGCAGGCCTCCATTTGCAAATTACAGATGGGAACTTCACTTACCTGTTGGCAAGGATTATTAATGTGGTTAAGAAAGGGGGAAAATCTTATCTTAGAATAAAACGTGCATACCTAGCCATTTTAGCTGTTAAATTGTATGTATAGATATGGAAAATGAAAAACAGCTCTGTACATGATTTGTGTAAAAATAGTTTGCACACATTATTCTCAGGTTGCATCACTGCTCCTATTCCAGCCATTCATTAATGGTATCTTGTCAGTTTGGGATGGAGCACTCAGATAACTGGTTCTATTGCTTTCAAGGGACACCATATGCAGTCCAGTGGTTTTTGATGGTTTGGGACTTGCTTAGTCTTGTTGATAAGGCATGCATTATATCTTACCATGACCAATCAATACAGGTTCATATACTTGGCAGTATTTCATGGTGGAAAAGTAGAGAGAACTGGGAAAAAAGATGGTAGAATCTCTTAACCATCTACTGTGATGTTTTTATGTTGCCTTATAGATCAGTTGCAAACACACACAGCAGTGGCTAATCCCAGGAACATACTTCATCAGGATAACATCATGACTGAAACTCAGAGGTAGACATTAAGATGTGAAACTGCCAATATACTTTGTTGAGAGGAAAATCCTATACACACTGGAGACATAGCTGGACACTGGGTGGTCTTAAATATAATTCTTCAGCGGCATTTTAAAAGAGGGCTGTTTGGTAGGCCATAACCTTAATGTTTTATATTTACTTCTTTCTGACGAACAGCTTTATATATATTTTTCATTGAGAAAGCCCAAGGAAGTTTTCTGAACAAATAATTAAGGTAACTATAGTACAGTTATTATTTTTCTTAAACGTTACTGCCCCCATATGGACACAATGATGAACATACGCTAGCAATGTAGGTAAAGCTTCTCCCTAGGTTGCATGGCTTTAAAATGTCTACTTTAAAGTTTTAATCCAGACAGATATAAATAAAGTTTGGGTGATAACCATTAATCAAGTTGATCATGTCTCTAGACTTTATATTTGTGTTTGCCATAATTACTTGTTTTCTGGCATACCAAATATACTTCAATACTCACCTAAACTGATTGCACCTGCAATTGCTTAATGTAATTTACTTTCCCTAAAACGTACTCATTTTTGTGCACTGGCCATCTTTCCTTTCTGAGGATAAATTTATAATGGGTTTTGAGGTGTTTAAGGTTTGGTAAATGCTTTTCATGGTAACTTCAACCCACAATAACTACTGCGTTACTTTCATAACGTGTAAAGCCCAATTCGAGGTGGCTTCATAAACCCCTGAACTTGCAAAGTCTATCCATCTTTCTCTTTAAAAACATTTGTAGCCGCATCCATAGAACAGAATTGCTGACAGTTGCCAGGCGTTTCTGAATGAGGCACATGCAGTTTGCACTTCCCATTATTTTCTGGGATTCACTAGATTGTTATAAAATTTCCAGGCTTGAAATAGGTGGGGTTTAAAGATTTTTAACTAGCTATGTGTGCGTGCAGGGATTATAAGGTTTTAATAACATTTAAATTTACTGCTACTACCACAGCATTTTTAAAGTGGAAAGCTAAAGAACAGTCATACTTATTTTTAATCAGTTAGAAGTACTGCATGCCAAGTCAAGTGTTCTTTATTTATTTCAAGTAGTTCATTCACTGAATTCTTTGACTGTCCCAGAGGGCTCAGTGTGGAAAGGATGTTTACAAGTACAAAGTCAGAGTTATACACACTGCCTGCTCAACTCCGGTTTGTTTCATACGCTGTGGAATTGGTTGTTCTTTTCAACTTCATAGCTGCATTTTCGAAGACAAAAAGCACAGCTGCATTTCAGAATCGGCAAATAGTTACAAATTCTATATTTTCTCATACTTTTTGCTGTGATCGATACATGACAGTACAGGAATATGGCATTATGCGCTCTATTAAGAAAAGACAGAATATAAATGCTTTAAATCAAGGGTGGTTAAAACCTTTTCAGCCCAATGACCACCTTATCTCATGGGCTGCCTTGCACAAGCAGGCCAAACACAGTGGTAGGTGGAGCTTTTTTATATATAGGTTTTGTAAAGCCATGTTTTCAGTCCTGTGGAAAGAAAAGCAAGAGGCAGAGAAACGTAGCTTATGTTTGCTCTAACTTACAGAAAATGTGCTGTTAAAACCAACTCTTTGCATGTTCCAGCAACTGTGCACCTTGGCTGGCTAGGGGGCATCGTCTGCTGCTCCACTTCAGACATCAACATGTCTTTGACAAGTCCAGATGGTTTTAGACATATCATTCATGAAAGTGATCTAGAGAGTGGTGCTAGTTCAGCAAAATGCTCCTGGATGAAATGAGTTATCTAAACCCATTTCAGCCAGGCTTCAGTCTTGTTTTCCCTGATTAATTTTCTTCTTTCTTTCCCCCTTTTTCTTTTTGAGAGAAAGAGGGAGGGATGGTGAGGTGGTGGAGTACTACATGCTGATTCTCTTTTACTTCCTGGTGGCTTTTAATATAATTGACTATGGTGTCCTTTTGGAGTGGTTCTGTGATGCGGCAGCTAGACTGGTGACTGGGAGTGGCCGTCGGGACCACATAACACCGGTCCTAAGAGATCTACATTGGCTCCCAGTACGTTTCTGAGCAAAATTCAAAGTGTTGGTGCTGACCTTTAAAGCCGTAAACGGCCTCGGTCCTGTATACCTGAAGGAGCGTCTCCACCCCCATCATTCTGCCCGGACACTGAGATCCAGCGCAGAGGGCCTTCTGGCGGTTCCCTCACTGTGAGAAGCAAAGCTACAGGGAACCAGGCAGAGGGCCTTCTAGGTAGTGGCGCCCGCCCTGTGGAACACCCTCCCATCAGAGGTTAAAGGGATCAACAACTACACGACATTTAGGAAATACCTGAAGGTAGCCCTGTTTAGGGAAGTTTTAATCTGTGATGTCTTAATGTATTTTAATGTTTGCTGGAAGCCACCCAGAGTGGCTGGGGAGACCCGGCCAGATGGGCAGGGTACAAATAATAAATTAGTAGGAGGAGGAGGAGGAGGAGGAGGAGGAGGCACTGCACTGCAACAGGTTGCAGACCCTTATATATAGTGAGAGGGTGGGGAGGGGTATTACTCAGAAGGGTGGTAGGAATGGGTGATTGGCTGATAGGTGTGGTAAACCTGTTGACGACTGTTAACGACTGCAATAGGTCTTACAGGAAGTGCAAGTGCAGGAAGTGATAAGAAGTGCAAACAGCCATTCAAAGCAAATTAACCAAACATGTTACAGTAAGTTAAAAGCAGTTCAGTGAGAAAGCTATTACAGTGGTACCTCTGGTTACATACTTAATTCGTTCCGGAGGTCCGTTCTTAACCTGAAAACATTTTTAACCTGAAGCACCACTTTAGCTAATGGGGCCTCCCGCTGCTGCTGCTCCGCCGCTGCCCGATTTCTGTTCTCATCATGAAGCAAAGTTCTTAACCCGAGGTAATATTTCTTGGTTAGCAGAGTCTGTAACCTGAAGCGTATGTAACCCGAGGTACCACTGTATTGCTCATGGCCCAAAGCCCCAAAAGGAAGGTTTCTGCAATCCATCTGAAGGACATTAAAGAGGGGACAAGATGAGCGCCTTTGTAGGGGACTTCCAAAGCCCGAGTACAACCAGTGAAAAGGCCTTATTGCTCCAACTTGACATACTGGGTATGCCAGTACATACAGGGCAAGGGCGTCCTTGAAAGTAGTCTTTAGAGAAGAGCAGGGATATCAGATTTCTTTTTTCACAGAAAACTTTATTATTGCAGAAAATAATTTAGTTTCTTATATTATGCATAGATGCTTAACAGAAGAATTGTTGATTTCTGGGAGTGGGGCATGCATTTCATGGTTTCAGAATGAAATGCAGGCACATTCCATTGAAGTCTATGGCAAAATCTCATGGAATTTTGATTCTTACGTGATAAAACTTGCATATGTGTGTGTGTTTGAATTTTCATGCTGTATAAGAAACTCTTTAGCCTCTGCTTCAGCTTCAGCTATAACTGAAAATTATCACAGTACTCTGGAGTATCCAATTGGAAAAGTATGCGTGGAATGTCAGTGTTTTGGCAGTATGCAGTAGCATCAAAACACCAAATGTTGTCTGCTATACTAAAATTAGAGACAGTTGGATATTTTCTTTTAGTGATTTATAGATCTGTTATGTACCAGATTGTCTTGTATACAAAATGAATGTTGTTTGCTCACATTCATACGGGATAAGTTGTGCTATTTATAGGCTCATGTGCATTAAAATCACAGTCAAACATGCACCCACCTACACTCCTTCTGCGTTACATAGACAGCCACCTTAGTTTTTCCATTGGATATTACAGGCATAGGCAAACTCAGCCTTCCAGATGTTTTGGGACTACAACTCCCATCATCCCTAGCTAACAGGACCAATGGTCAGGGATGATGGTAGTTGTAGTCCCAAAACGTCTGGAGGGCCGAGTTTGCCTATGCCAGGGATATCAGAAGCTGAATATGTTTAATTAGCCATATCAACTTGTGTAATACTAATAGACTATGGTTGTTTAGAATGCTTCTTGTTAGTTTACTGGAGTCTCTTGCTGCCACCTCCATTACTAAAATATATGCTTGCCAGAATCATATTCTTAGCTACAGAAACCTTTCACGTTATTAGAACAGCAAAGTTTGCAATGCCGTGTAGAAAACAAATGCCATGTAGTTTCATACTGAATATTTATACTGAGTATTAGATTACAAAAAAATGATTTACTATTTTAGCTGTAAGAATGTTAAATGCATGGGAGTCATTTAAACTCTAATTAATTTCTCTTAATAGCTGTCTACTTGCAAAGGACAGCGGTATGATAATTGTTTTATGATGCTTAGTGTTTTACTTAGAAGCCTCCTCCCCTGGATCACGTGAACATGAAAGAATATGACACTTCATATGAAAAACCCCCAGGGCTTCCGTATACATGAAATACATAAACATTTGCATAAGTCTTAATATTTTTTTAAGTAAATGGGGTTTTTTATTCACATGTATATTTATTTACTGCCTTATTCAACACATTATGGATTTTGTGGTTGCAATAATGTTTCCAATATCTCTTTAATAAAAAATGTGGAAGGTTTCTGAGCTGGCATATGTATGGCTACTTCTATGTTAATATACATTGCACAGAGGCAAGTGGTTTTAGCCCTGTATATTCCATTATTTGCCAGATACAAGAGTGGCCAAAAAATCGACAACAAAGGCTGACTTGCTACTTGTTTGGAAACTGCAGTTAACTAAGGGCCATTGCACTCATACTACAATCCTACACTGGTTTATTGTGAAAAAAGCCTATTGAAATCCATGTAAGATTTATTAATAATTAAATATGCTTAAGACATTTTGGAATGCATTTCAATAAATTTGAGTTACTATAATTATTTCTAAAAAAGAAAAGGCATTTGTCTAACACCTGTCTCTAAAAATCTTCTCCAAATTTATGATGAGACCCTGACACCAGTAGAGCTGATAGAATTATTTTTTCTTCTTTTACTAACTTTTAGGAGAACAAGATCAACTCTTCAGTTTTTGGAATTTTAATTGAATTAGATACTATGTAACCATGACCTAGAAGTCTTTTATGTTTTAATCTTTTCATGTAGTATTCCCGTGGCAATGTATAAGGGCTCTCACTAACACACACACACACACACACAGAGAGAGAGAGAGAGAGAGAGAGAGAGAGAGAGAGAGAGAGAGAGAGAGAAGCCAGTGCTGTTGTAAAATAAACTTGGCAGCTCAGTATTATTTTCCATCTATAAGATGGGGGAGATGGCACAGAGTTGTTGAGCTTTTTTGGGGGGGGGGTTGCCGAAAATTGCTCACCCGCACACATCACAAAATCTGTGTCTCATCGCTGGCAGAAGCTGCCTATCGCCCACCCAACTGCTGGAGCGTCAGCCAATCAACACCACCCATTGACACAGCAACCAATAACATGCACAATAGCCACTGACAGCCGTGGCAGCAACCAGTCAAATGTCTACCCTATGCACTACCCTTGTTTAAGACAATCTCCACTTTTTAGCATGATTTTTAAAGAAAAAAGCATAGTCTTATACACGGAAAAATATGGTGACTGGTGTGCATGTAAAACCACCTAATGCTCTAACTCAGTAATTCAGTTTTCAAAGTGTATTCTGCCTGTGGCTACTCAATGGAAAATAATTGCAATTTTTGAACTCAAAACCATGGAATGGGTCCCTCCAAAACGTACTATGTAATGAGAGAGTACCCTGCATTGAAGCTGCCACTCCCCAACCTTCCTTCTAATGTTGACTTTTATACTGTTTGTTTTGTATTGTAAACTGCCCCAGAGTTATATATGGGGTTCTGTAGAAAATAACGAGTATAGGTGTTTGGGATATTGCTACCCACGGTGTGTCCGCGATGAGAGGGATTTTTAAAAACATTTCCCCCCCATGTGTGTAATCTGTACATCTTTGCTATTTTTGTTGTTCTGTAGGAGCCGTGCTTTTGGCCAGCATGCAGGGATTAACAGTCAATATTGATCCGATTTTATATACTTGGCTCACGTACCAGCCTCAGAAGAGAAGCAGCAGACCGATGCAGCAGGTAAGAAATACTGAAATGCCTTCTCTTTGTGTGTACTTAAGTAGAATGCCTTGCCTACATTAGTGGGAGAGAAAAGAATGCCATCATCCTGCATCTCTTATAAGTATCTTGCTGTTCTTCAATAGTAGAAGCACAGCTGTGCTTATTGTTAAAAATAGGAGTCTTCTGTTTTGTTAGCTGTTGGCTTATTTTATGTTCACTGTATGTGTGCTTCTATCTATATCTATCTATCTATCTATCTATCTATCTATATCTATCATCTATCTACTTTAGTTTACCCGCTTTGAGGACAACATCACTGAAAATGTAACTAATAAAATCAACAGGACAAAATCCCCTCTAATGTAAAAAATGTATCTTTAAACAGGTAATTCATGTGAAAACTGACTTCATTTTAATGATTTATGCCCAGATTAAAAGAAAAAAGTTACAATATTTTAAGAAGATAGCCAGATATATCTTTGGCTGTTCTCTAGGGGGTAAGCATGCCACCATTGAATGGCAGCCACAAAGAACAGTTTTCTGACTGTGTGAAGTATTTTTTCTGATCCCTGGGAAATAAGGAATGAGGTCCACACACATAATGGGACTCCCCCCTACTTTCCCCACACGAAAGCTCATACCAAGAACTACTTAGTTGGTCTCTAAGGTGCTACTGTTAAAAATAGGAGTCTTCTGTTTTGTTAGCTGTTGGCTTATTTTATGTTCACTGTATGTGTGCTTCTATCTATATCTATCTATCTATCTATCTATCTATCTATCTATATCTATCATCTATCTACTTTAGTTTACCCGCTTTGAGGACAACATCACTGAAAATGTAACTAATAAAATCAACAGGACAAAATCCCCTCTAATGTAAAAAATGTATCTTTAAACAGGTAATTCATGTGAAAACTGACTTCATTTTAATGATTTATGCCCAGATTAAAAGAAAAAAGTTACAATATTTTAAGAAGATAGCCAGATATATCTTTGGCTGTTCTCTAGGGGGTAAGCATGCCACCATTGAATGGCAGCCACAAAGAACAGTTTTCTGACTGTGTGAAGTATTTTTTCTGATCCCTGGGAAATAAGGAATGAGGTCCACACACATAATGGGACTCCCCCCTACTTTCCCCACACGAAAGCTCATACCAAGAACTACTTAGTTGGTCTCTAAGGTGCTACTGGAAGGAAATTTTTTATTTTGTTTCGACTACGGCAGACCAACACGGCTACCTACCTGTAACTGGAACATCTGAATGATATATTTGCAAATAGGATTAATAAGAGTTTTAAATCAAAATGTTAATATGTTAAGCTGCTTCTTTAATGGCTAGCTAAAAGTTGAACATGACATTGTATTGTTCGTGAACATTCTTCTTTAAAGGTAACTTTAGTTAGGAGCCTCATGCTTTCAGAATATAGCAACATATGTCATATTTGTGCTTTTCCCACTGCAAATGAAAACACAAGCCAAATCGTAGCGGCTGTTACATATTTGAATAAGGATCTATGTAGTTCCTGTTGCAACTATGTGGTTAGTGCTTTAGGGGCAAAAGAGGATGTTTTCCCATATCTGCATTTGGCTTCCGCATGTATCTGAACATTTCCCCCCATTTTGAATAGTGAACAATGTGGACATTCAGCTTTTAAAAAAAATAGTAAAGGTCCATGAAAAAGCTTATGAATGCCTGCATAAATCTGCATAATACCTTCTGACTTTCTTTACTGATCACTAGTAAAATACAGTATTTCTTTATTTTTAAAAAAAGAAAAACAAACAACTTAAGCTCAACTCAAAGTGTTGATTTATGGAAAACCGAGTTCATAATCATCCAGTATATCATCCAGTTATGATTATCGCCCAGCCTGTCTAAGCTGTGCTGCTGATGCCACAACACCTAGGGACGTACCCGATCTTTAAACAGTGTATGCATTAACAAAGGGGAAGATTCAAGGGGAATATAAAGTTAGTGGGAAAAGTTTGGGGGTTGATGTCGTTGCACAAACTTAACTGTCACAGAATGTAACAATAACAACTGCTTCCCTAGTGGCTGTGCAGCATCTGTCACAAGCACAAAGCACTTGATAGATTGGACTGTTGTACTGTGCTGAGAGCAATGTTCCCAATAGCAGAATGGGTGTTATGCTTGCGGGCTGCAAAAACAGGAGATCACCCAGTGTGAAATATGCCTTCAAAGTCTAATATACTTATTTAATGGGGTGGCCGGTGCCCACTAGACAGTGGGGCTGCTAGGAGGTCATGGATGCATGGGCATTGAGTGGCCAAGTTGTTCTGGTTCCCTACTCTCCCCCCCCCCCTGCAAAGTACTGTGGACACTTCAAGCATTGCAGTTTGACTAAAAGCACCTAACTAAAAGTGTCTTACTTTGGTTCAGAAGGGGTCTCTGCTGTCACAATTTATGAGTAATATAAAGCTGTACATTACTCAGACGTAAGCCCCACTGAATTCTATGGGGATTGCTCATTGGTAAGTATGTACAGGATTGAATCCTGAATTGGCTAATCTTAAAGGTACTACACAGGACTGTTAATAAGGACCTCATAATTTTCCAGACCTATGTGAATAGAATATTTCCTTCTCTAGCTTATTCACTTCTACATCCCCACCCCCCCACCCCTGAATGCAGGATATGGTGGAAGAATATTTAAGTGGAGTAGGGCCTAGGAGACCAGGATTAAAATCAGCCATGAAACTCACCATGTGTAAAAAAAATACTCTTTTTATTCATACCAGCCTTCAAGGAGCTCAGAATGGCAAATTTGCCTTCTATCCAAAGTACCAGCAAGGCCCAGACTTCATTAATTCCCTTTAAACATCCTTAGACTGGTCTCTGATCTACTATGTGTAATATACAATCTTTATACCAGACACTTAACTAACTAACTAACTAACTAACTAACTAACTAACTAACTAACTAACATATGGCACATGTTTCCTCCAAGGAGCTCAAGGTGGCACATGTCTCTCCCCTATGCATTTTTTCTCTCATAACAACTGTTTGAGGCAAATAAGGCCAGGAGATGGTAGCAGGCCCAATTCACCAAATAGCCTTCATAGCTGTGTTGAGATTTGAAATTTGGTCCTCCTAGTCCTGCGGTGACACTCTGGCCACCAAACCAGCTCTCTCAGCATGTGTCTTTTTTTAGCATAAATAAATAGTTTACTGTAGCATTTTCTCTGAATTTAGGGCTTAAAATAGTTAGCATTCATTCAGGGAAAATGTCAAATTGAGTAGCCTTGATAAAGCTCACTTTTGAGGGTCAGTCTACTATTTGCTACATTTTAGTTAATGTTTTCCAAAAAAACACATGTGGGTTTGGCCGCATTAATCCCATTGACTTCAACAAATACAAAGCCTCTTCCCTAGCTTTGAAAATATACCCCGTAATGCTTGCTCTGTGGCTTTCGATATTTTCCACAGTGATGCATTAAAAGGTTAGGTAAAAGCCATGTAATTATTGTGCATTCTATACAATCTTGTGACTGTTCTGGGGGGGGGGAGCATATGTCCACATGTGTTCTCCTCTAACCATCTGGTCTACATCAAGACAATATCTGCATTAAAAATAACTGTAGTGTTCTATATTTGTCAGCCTTCCTTGAAATAAAATTTTCTAGTGTAGATCAATTTAGACACAAAATTAGACACGTGTGCATTGCATGAAGGGGAATCGTGAGTGGAATGAGGCTGCAGGGCTGTGTGTCGTTAGGTGTAGATGTCTGTTAGAGAAAGGCTTTCCCTTACAAATGTCTGTGCCTGATGCATTGCTGTCAGAAACAGAGTCAGACACACCTCATTACCTTGGGGCAGACCAGAGTTCTCCACTTACATCCCTTTGTATGTGTGATTCTTCTTCATGCAGCATACAGTGTAGTGAAACGTCCGGTATATACTTGCAACTACCATAACACTTTGTTTGCAAGAAGAAATGAGAACAGTGAGAGTTTATTTGTTGATATGAGGACCAGTTATAAATCATCTCCATACTATTGGTGATTCTGCTCAACAACAACACTCTGGCTGTTCTTTATTAAGCTTTGTCTTAGGGTCATCCAAAGAGGAGGAGGAGGCTTCATGTCACAAAAAGGTCATTCAGGTCCCACTTTTCTGTGTGTGCAATTGGCACACAAACACTCAACCACTCTGCATGTAGATAATCTGGACAATAGTGTTGAAGGACTATGGCCCACTTCAGATGTTAGGTACTCCAGTCAACGAACCATGACTAGGTAAAAGTTTCAGTCTCTTTTCTGAGAGCCAACAATGGTTACATTGGTTTAGACATCATTGTAAACCATACATGTGAGTGAAATCCAGGGTGTGAGCTCTATAGAAGAGGGATCTGTGCCAAAAATGTGTCAGACATTTGCCCTACTTCCCCTTAAGACAATTCCAATGCTACACAACTGTTCTCCTATCAGTGGGAATTGGTAATAATGGTGGACTTGGCCCCTCGGCTCCAACTTGAGGCACCAAATAAAAATGTAAAAATATGCAATTTTGTCCTAAAATAAATGCTAATTCGTGCTCTGGTGGATGCTGTACAAAGGATACGTGCAGAATCAAAACAGAAAACGTGAAAAGCTGTTCTTATAATAAATATGCTTTTGGATATTTGGCACTTCTTTGTTGCTGTTTACTTTGCTATTGGTTAGGTGAGTCACCCAATTATATTCTCTCTCTCCCTCCCTCCCTCCCATTTATATTCCATCTTCCTTCTATAGAACTCAGAGTGGTATAAATAGGATTTCTTTTTGGTCTCCCATTCAGGCATTGACCAAACCAGTCCTGCTTAGCATTAACAAAGTTGCTGTATCATGTGTCTTCAGATCATGTCCATTATAGTGGCTGAGTCTAGATTTTTAATGTAAAAAAACCCGTAAATTGCCTTTGAAGAAAATGTAGCATCAGTAACTGCAGCTTGATAGTTGGCATGCATCCATTTCTTTGTATACCAGGAAATGGCTGTGACTTTATATTGAAAAGTATAAGGTTTTATTTTTATTGTTGTGTGACTCTCTTTTATTGCCGTCATGCCAGTTCCAAAGTGGTAATGTAATAAAGGTAACAGTGTATTATTCTATGTAAGTAGAACTGTTTTTGAAATATGGAGCTATTCATTATATTTTGCTCAGTTGTAGTAGCCTCCAGTAGAAAAGTGTTTCCAATAATGATGTTGAATAAGTAAGCTGAAATCTCACTTCTTTCATTGCTTTTGTTTTTATTGAGTTCATTTTGGATTTCAGAAATAGTGCACTAGTCTTTGTTATTTTAACTCATGTGCAACTACTCATTCTACATGCATATTTTATGGCTTAGTTTTTCATCTGTTAATTTTTGCCTGCTGTAATTGTTACCTCTGTTTTATATACATTATAACATGAAAGAATAATAATAAAAATACAAAAAAGAAATAATGCACTAGTAAAACACACTGCATTGTTCAGGAGCCTAATTCAATTCTCTCCTTTCTGGGGAACAAAATAGCATAAATCCGTCATCACAACGCTTTCTGAGCCATGAAATTAGTTTTTTTTCATGTGGGTCATACATCCTTAGCATTCCAGAGATGAGAATTTGAAATTTTTAATACTTCATACATGGTGCCATGGCCCAGATGTTTTCAGAGCCCTAAAAATAACTGAGCACTTCTTTTAAATGATGCATTCTTTCAGAAAGCTCATGTGGCTTATTGAAGCAGAATGTTGTGACTGAGTCAGTCCAAAGTGCACATGCCAGATCTTCCTGTGTCCTCTGGCTTTTCCTTTCCTTTTGCTTCACAGCTCCTGTTGTTGAACTCACAGAACCTACTTTCCAAACTTGGAGAATTTTAAAAACAGTTTGTGGTGTGGTGTGGTGAGGAGAGCTGCTGAAGAAAACAGACGCATGCTAAAACCATTGCATGCTTCCTCTCCTTTTCACATTGTGTTATTGGCTTGCCAGAATAGCAGTCTTAATATGTTTGTGTTTCAATGTGGATTTAGATTTTGTTTTTATGTGCCTTTGGGTCATCGTCCCCCCCCCCCCATTTCAATGCTGATCCTAAAGTTTCTGCATGGAACTAAGTCAGGGACAGCCCACACGAATTAGGGCAGGGGTCAGCAACCTTTTTCAGCCATGGGCCGGTCCACCATCCCTCAGACCATGTGGTGGGCTGGACTATATTTTGGAAAAAATAATGAACGAATTCCTATGCCCCACAAATAAGCCAGAGATGCATTTTAAATAAAAGCACACATTCTACTCATGTAAAAACACGCTGATTCCCGGACCGTCTGCGGGCCAGATTGAGAAGGCGATTGGGCCGCATCTGGCCCACGGGCCTTAGGTTGCCTACCCCTGAAGTAGGGTGAAGCCGCTGCCTCAGGCAACGCCCATGTGGATCCCACCCCCAGCCTGCTGCCTCCACCACTGGTGGAGAAGTGGCACTGGCATCAGCACTGATTTCCGGAGAGAACTTGCCAAAATATTGCAAGATCTCACAGAGCGCGAGAGATCATGTAAGATCTCGCTGGTGCCGCTTCTCTGTGGTTGGTGCTGTTGGCAGAGGAGAGGGCAGAGGTGGCTATGCGGCAAAGTAGGGACAGTACTTTTCATTTTGCCTGACGCAGCAAAATGGGGTGTGCCATCCCTTAAGTAAGTGCCATTTATTCCGCCTGATCTTGCTCTATTCACATTCAATGGTCTTGTTGCAAAATTACTAATTTTCTTCTATTACAGAAAAGAGACATATAAAAGTAGGTGGACTAAAAAGACTCAACTATTTCTCGGTATTGAAAAACAGGGAATTGTCGCTGAAGCAACTGCTAGGCAACTGTTGGTATAGTGTATATTTTGTTCAAAGGACACTAGCAGCCTCGTACTTGGTGTTGCTAGGGGATTCTAAGAAACAAAAAAAAAAGTTTTGAAATCAGATTGGCCTGCCATCATAATGCGAAAGATGGATCCTGATCTAGTTCACTTGATCCTGTGAAGTACATCAGGATCTATTTTGGGTGTTCGTTTGTCTGGCAGTTTTATGTGATGCAACTAACCAAAGAGGTGACAAAATGTAAACAGTATCTTAAAATTTAAAATGAAACCCTATTGATCATATCAGTGAATTGAGATGTTGTTAAGTATGTAAGACATTTCTGTTATCAATTAAATGTATATCAATACACTTGAGTATCTTAATATGTTTATCAATTATTGTCAGATACATCATTTTCAAAATTAGCAGGAACTTTGGTGTGGATCTTTTTATTTGCCACATGCATATTGTCCTATTACCTCCTCATAATGCAGAACAATTCTGACTGTCGTATTTTCTCATTATTAAGCAGTTTTCTAGAGATAGTTGGCATAATTAGCATATTTATATTGAATAATTCTTTAATTCTCAAATACATTCCTGTTGCTTAGTTTTCTGTTAACTGGTGAGTGTTTTCTTCTTCTAATGTTAAGGTGGCTGTGCAGAAGTGATAGAGATAACAAATCAATGTTGTATCACTTGCATAAGAATCCTTCTCATGTTCTCCAGCTGTGGTGCAGTTGTCATTTGCTATTTTTTCCAACTGCAATTTCCTTGCTGGTTTGTGGCTAAAACCCAACATCTTGATCATTTTCCACCCAGTTTAAGATTGATCTTTCATTTACTTTATAGTTACAGCCAGCAGTGCCAAAAAGCTGGCAAAATTGTATTGGGTGTCATCAGCTTCAGCTTCAAGCCTGAGTGCAGTGAGCAAAGATGAAACAGCTGTTTCATTGTCCAGATCAGCACCCAGTACATGGCCATAATTTTTTCCATCTTTCTCTGGCTGTGATCATTTTTATTTCTCCCTCATTTCAAATAGCATAGTGTACAATATTTACCCTTCTCTACTGTTATACCAAACTGACTATATTTTCAAGACATATTTTTGCATCAAACTAGTTGTACTGTCTCCAACTTTTGTTTTGCCAGGTTTTCAGCTTTCTTTTATATTTGACATAGTAGCAGCTTGGCAACAGTATGGTCAGTAGTTGAGAAAAGAGGAGGGAAATGTCTTGTTTCATCCTTTCTTTTTAAGAGGACAGTTGTATGTTGTTGTTGTTTTCAGAATTGTAACTCAGAATTAAAATGACATGTAGCAATCCTATCTTCTGTATATTGGCATCCAACCATAGAATTAGGAGCTAGACTTCAGGCGTCACTGCAATCCTCTAGTCTTAGTATGAAGAACTGGCTGCATTACATAACTGCCCAAGAGGAGAGGTACTGCTATGGATCAGGAAATGGTTAAGCAGTGGGAAGCAGACAGTAGGAATAGACATCTCTCCAAATGGAGGGATGTACAACGTTGAGTTCCCCAAGGATCGGTATTGGGAACTGTGCTTTTTAACTTGTTCACAAATGATCTAGAGTTAGGGGTGAGCATGAGGTGGCCAGGTTTGCTGATGATACTAAATTGTTCAGGGTCATTAAAACAAAAAGAGATTGTGAAGAGCTCTAAAAGGACTTCTCCAAACTAAGAGAATGAGTGGTAAAATGGCAAATGCAATTCAATGTAAACAAGTGTAAAGTGATGTGTGTTGGGGCAAAACAATAATAATCTTAATTTCACATTTATGCTAGTGGGGTTTGAAGTGGTAGTGACTGACCAAGAATGAGAGCTTGGGATCATAGCGCATATCTTGAGGAAGATGTTGATCGTGTGTTTGGCAGCTGTGAAAAAGGAAAATTTTGTGCTAGGGATTGTTAGTAAAGTTTTTCTTCCTCTCTCATAACACTAGAACATCCAATGAATATGAATGCTGGATTGAAGATTCAGGACAGATAAAAGAAAGTATGGGAAAGTTAAACTGCGGGACTTGCTCAGATAACTGCCATCTTGAATGGTTGTACAAGTGCATTAGATAAACACATGGATAAACACTGTTTATCTGGGAGCCTGTAGGCTTGCACATTTGCACTAAGCCATGGTTTGTCTTAGCATTATGTGCAAACTAGGTTTCTGACTCCCATAGCTGTAACTTTGCTCTACAATATGAAGATAATAATCCTGAAGGATTTGCTTTGGGACAAATTCTTAGACTGGCATCCAAAGCAACTGTAGGGCCACCAAAACTGTTGACAATGACTAACATTACAATGATGTGTAATGTTAGGGCTCTTTCAGTGGAAACTTAGTAAAAGCTTGTTTTCTGTAATTGTTAGGAAGAATAAATAGAGTGGAGTTGTATACAAGAATGTGACTATTAAAGCTTTTCATCATTCCATTCACAATTTCCTTTGGCATTCTGTATGCTTGTTTAGTTATTAAGTCAAAGCTTTTTCCTAGCAACTTATGGTGATAAAAGTACTGCTTATAGTGCCCTTCCTATGATATGAAGTATCTTTTCCTGTGTACTGTTCATAGTTTCTGAATAAGTCACTGTACTTTTCTTCTTTTTCTAGCAGTCTGGATCTGTTTCTCTGGGGACACCAGTCACTAGGAAAAAAGAGGATGAGGTATCACTTGGAAGTACGCCTTTGGCTAAACAGCAATCAAATCAGGCCTCTGAATATGCCAGCAGCCCTGTCAAAACAAAAACTGTAACAGGTATGTTTTGTTTTCAGTTAAATCAACCCATTCTCCAGGAACTCCCCCCCCCCGACATGTGTACATTCCTGCAGGGTCAGGTGTACATATCGGGACACATTTCTGAAGTTAATGTAGGAAGCTTCATATACAATTTCTAGAGTTTTAATGGATATATTTTCAGTTCAGTTCTACAATGTTAGATTGCATTTTCTAACTTTAATCCCAAATTATTTTTTATAGTACTTCATTTTAATACATTATTGGGTCAGCGCAAGTTTGCTGGCCTTTCCAAAAAGATAGCTGTTCAGGGAATGCTTTAGTGAACATAGTGTATCTTAGTTGTCCAATGCTGTTGTATAAACAAGACAAAATGTGGTATTATGGCAAAGAGTGCTGTGTTTGGTTGCAGGAAACTTGAGTTAAAATCCACACTTTGCACTGAGGCTTGCAAGATGGGTTTTTTTTTGCAAGTGTAGCTGGAGATAACATATTGTAAATAATAGGTCACCTGGTACATAATGCAGGAGGGTTATTGCATGCCATGCTTTTGGGCTTCTTGGAGGCACCTCTGGGAAATGGGATGCTGGACTAGGTAGACCTTTGGTCTGAAGCAACAGGGCTGCTTTATATCCTTTCCATTTACATTAACATCCCTTGCAGTGGAGCCTTCTGTGTTGGGCGAAGTGGAGCATAGGCCACCTGAGATTCTGAGCCACCCCAAACTCTAAAGCCATAGTCCAGTCTTTCTCCTGTCTCCCACAGTCATTATTAATGCGTTTTCTATTGATTTAGAGGCTTCCTATATACTTTTGCCCATCTCCTCTTCTTCGTCAATCAAAACAATCACCACCAGCAGGTTCCATCCCTTCTCTCCCACAGAAATGACTTCAGTAGGGCAGTTGATTCTTTTGATGCTACTTAAGGAGTGGTCAGTGACTTAATTTTTCTTATTTCTCAAGAACAGTCTGAGAGAACCAAAGTGTTGATGGCTGCATTAGAGGAAGGGAGTGCCCTGGGTTTTATGCCCTGCTGCTGTACTTTAGCACAGCTGAGGGTTTGGCCACTCATCTCTTTTAATTCAGCTATGAAGAGAAAAGGGCACAACAAGTGTCTTTAATTTGCTGCCTCATCTTTTAAGGAAAAACTGTATCTTAAATCAACCCTAGAGATGGATGGAATCAGTTTCTAATTATTTAATGAAATTAATATTTGCTCATGAAGAAGGAAACTTTTCTTGGTGGGACTGATACATTTTAAAAACATTTCCGTTATAATAACATACTTTATTTTACCAGCTCAACTTAAATCTGTTTCTTTTTCTGTTAATTGGATCTTTAGTTTTATTGTAAAATAATTCTGTGGAACTGAAACTTGCAATTAATGAACAGCATATGGTAGGTTTTATTCTCTTAGGAGATTGTTTGGTTTGATAGCTGTTAGGCTTTATTGTAATTTTTTGGACTGTTTGCATTTGTTGATTTAAAAGTCTGCTGCTACCTATCAAACCTTAAAATTAAGGTAGCAAAGATTTTTGGAGCCCATTTTTATGCATGCTAACTTGAAAGCCCCAGTGAGTTCAATGGGGAAATATTCCCAAGTGAGTGGGCATAAATTGCAGCCTTAATTTCACAAAAATGTATATTTTAGAAAACTTTTGAATGATTAACAAAATGTCCTGTGCACTGTCTTAAAAGTCCTTTATGACTTTCAGTTACAACATGAGTCTTAGGGAGCTGTCTTGAGAACTGCTAGAAACTGATGTATCTCGTGCTCTGTGATGGCAAATTTGGTCGCAGCTGGTATATAGCTTAAACTCTTGTTCTTTGATTCTAGTAGTTTGGGAAGTAACGGCAACTGAAACCTTGTTAGAAATAAAGGGTGGGAAAATCTGATTTACTCGGGAAATAATAATAAAAAGCCCAATGTTTTACAAACACACAGAGACACACAGCTCTTGCCCTTGCTCTCAAAATAAATGGCCCTGTCTCTTCTGAATTCCCAATAATTTTCTCAGCTGACATTTTCTTGTCCCTCTGCTGTTTGGAGACAAACAAAGGTTATGTCATCTTGAGGTCAAGACTTGCCACTTTGAAAATATTCCCTAGTTCCGCGTTTCCATTACTGAGCATTCAGCAGAGAGCATTCCATCCAGACATATATCACTTTTTAAATATGGTAGAGCTTTTTATAAGTTCAGCTAAAGTTTTTGTGCCTGTAAACTATTTTATTGTTTGATCAGTATACAATAAGAGTTGAACATTTTCACAAAGAGGTGCTTTAACAAAATGACCCACTATAGTCCTTAGGTATCTTCACTTACTTTGAGCTTTTAGCAATGTGATTTCTCAGAATGAAAAATGTATAGGGATAAGAAAAAGGGAAACTACTCCCCTTCATTTCAAGAGATACTAGAAATGACCACCACCTCCAGTATGCAGTTTTCAGTCCATGAATTTGTCAGTGGCTGAATAGAATATGTGAATTCTTATCTTCTTCTTTTTTATTTTGTTGGACTTCTGCCATCCTTCTCCATTGGCCATGCTGGCTGGGGCTGATGGGGGTTGTAATCCAGTATCTACAAGCATCATGTTGTCTATTCCTTGGATTAGAAAATTGGCTAGAGAGAGGGACCCTTTAACTCTTTCCCTTGCCTGCTCTGCCCTGATTCCTTTAGTGTGCACAAGGACATCCTAACTGGCAGCTATTTGAGGAAATCCAAAAAGTGCTGCCGGCAATTTAACCTCCATATCTTATGTTTCATTAACTATGTGCTATCATGGTCATGAGGGAATAAAACATGGACACTTTAGGAGGCTAATTAGATGGTGAGACTTTTATAGACTTTCTGCAACACTTAGTGGGGTTTGAGGTGTTTTAGAGTATGGTGTATGAGTTAAGTCTGAGCCCTGAAAGTGACATGTGCAGTCCAGCTCTGACTGAAGGAGGCAGTGATATATAGAAATAATTCAAAGTTTCACCCATTCTTTGTAATGCGATATTTAATGTGATTTTTCTGTACAGTAAAATTTATTCATGATAAAATTGCATCGTTATGTGAAGCTCCTCCTTTAAGCTTTTTGTAAATCCCAATTGATTTATACTCCCTCCCCTGTTTCACTTTTGTGAGTGACATTCCCACACCTCCACTTCACCTCTGTGAATAAATCCCACCCACCCCTTTCTTTCCTTGCTGAGTTTGTCACAATCTTAAAAGGATTTCACATCCTAAATAAGAGGAAAGCCTAGTTTGTGTCAGGTTTGTTTAACATTGGAGTTGATGTAATACTTAATTGCAGAAGTGAACAGTACATGCAATCCTGTGACCCTCTAGCAATTGAAAGATCCCTAACCATTACATCTGCACCACCTCTTTGAATGGAGGAAGGGTGTTGCAGAAGTAAATGGAGAGAGGACTAATAAGTTGGGACAACTGGAGCATTAAAACCAGCTGCAAAATACCCAGAAAATTTGGGGGATTCAATGTTGGGCAGTTGACCCTTCATAATTATTTTTTATTGGTTTTGTTTTGTATAAACCTAGCAAGCAGACATGATTTGAATACAAAACTGGATTCATTCTTAAACTTAAATGGTAAGACTTTGGTAGGCTGTGAAATCTGTTGGCAGAAGGGAAGCACTTAAATTAGCAGATCATACATTTCCGTTTAGTAAACTGAAGGGCTATTGTTTGTGTGTGCCTGCTGTGCAGTGGATGCTTGAACAAGGATGCTTTAGGTGGGTGAAGAATGTTAACTAGACATGAAAGAGCGCAATATTTTTATTTAAATCTGATATTTCCCACAAGATTTGGAGTGGGGGGAGAACTTTTTTCCGGTGTATTTTTCACATGCTGGCAGTAATCCATCAAAACAAGCCCAACCATGCTGTTTTGTAAAGATTCTGTTTTTGTCCTGCATACTAGTGACCACAAGTTTTTATTCATATTGATGCAGAGCACATTGTACTGCTTTCTCTTTTGTGTATCAACATCTTCATCCTTGGGAGCTGGTGAAAGGCACCATCAGTGATTAAAAGCAGAAGCATTTCTCTTATACAAAACTTATGCAAAATAACTTTTAGCAAAGGCAACTTTTACAACTCACTAAAGTATGAAAACCATAAGATGCTTGATTCAAGGGGGGGAAGGGGGGAGGTGTCCCAGAAATTCAAATACCTTGTCAGGGTTGTTCTGTCAGCAGTTTGAATACATAATAAAATCTACCCATTCACCACAGAAAGTGTCTAGTTTGCTCCCAAGGCAGTCAGACCTTTCTTGCTGTATTTTCATACGTTGTGAAGTCACAGAGCTTATCATACCATCTATCGTTGTCCCTTCCAAGGTTTTCCATAACCGTATTATTACAAGTCTGCCATCAGCATGAACCCAATCAGCTCCTAACTTTTAAGATTTTTTTTGGCCATCTGAGATATTTAGCAAAGTCAGCGTGGAAATAGAAAAAGAGCTGGTTTAGTGATCATGTTAATTTCCAAGAACTCTTTCCCCACACGTTTGCCACACAAGGGCATTCCCAACAAAGTTAGTAATATGGCAACACTAGGTTTTTATTTATGTAAGATAACTTACATAATCACTGAGGTGTAATGCCAGTGATACACAGTTTTTTACATGGTTTCCTTTAATTACATGGAGATCAATGTTAACTGCTTACTATCCCAAGCTTGTTCCACTCTGAGAAAGTTAAGCAATTGATTTAAACATAGTGCACAATTACTCTGTCATTGTAATTTATGTTGATATTTATTGAAATTTCCTATTGTCTTTTAATTTTGTTGTCCTCATTCTTTGATAAAAGATACTTGGAAGATATGATGTTGTAATTGTAGAGGATCTATAAATGTGATATCCTTCTTGTTATGTGCTTGAAAGAGTGATGCTATTTATAAATAAGCAAATAATAAAATTATGAATAAAAATGCATGTACAGATAGCATCAGTTTTTAAGGAACGTGATGTAAATTGAAGAGACTTCCTAGATTTGATAACCAAACTGCTGAATTGCTAATTCAGGTTCTTTGGCACATTCAAAGCTAAAATCTCCCTCTTATTTGCCAAATGTCTTTGTACTAAATTATTTGAATGTAACTACTAGCTATATGAAATGGTGGAATGCTATTGGAATATTTTAAAAATGCTTGCTCATTTAGTTCAAGTCAACTAAGGCCTGTTGAAACTAATGGAATAACTTACTTCTGATTAATTAGACTTACATAGGTTTCAGTAGAACTTGTGGTGACTAACTTTGGTTAGATTATGCTACTATGCATCAAGTAAAACAAACTAAGTTCTCAAATGTATTCTATCTTCCTTTTATTTTTAAGAATCGCGACCTTTATCAGTTCCAGTGAAAGCCATGCTGAGCTCATCTGAAAGCTGCAGCAGAAGTCCTGAGGAAAAGATGAAAGAATTTATTGGGGTATTGTGGAATGCAGTCAAGCGCCTTACACTTCAGGTAAGATGCTGGGGTGTGTGTGTGTGTGTGAGAGAGAGAGAGAGAATGGAATATTTGAACTACTTGATACTTTCTAGGATTTTAGCTTATTTTGAAACTCTTTTAAGATAAGTTCCCAGCGTTTGTTTATATAAGAAATGATGAAGCCTGTCTTAAGCACTTTAAGCCCCTTTGGTTGAAACAAGAGAAGAGTTAAGTATGGTCTTCTGCACATTGTCTTGTGTGTGGTCATATGTAGCAATAGCGGTGCATTGACTGTGAGCTTTCTGCAGTGCCTTGTTTGTTTGTATATTTTGCACAATATCTCATGGTCATTTACAAGCAGCAGATTAGTGCTGCTTTTAAGAATTCCCATCATCCAAATATCCAGTTAGACTGCAACCTATGACTATCTTTTGATTTAAAAAAGAAATTAAACTTACAGGTTGTTGTGGGAACCAGGCAAACATTGCTCCAACTCCAGTGTACGGCAGGCTTTTGCTCCATTACATTTCCTGTTCACTTGTATTTGAAAAGCATAGATTTAATAATAATAATAATAATAATTTTTTATTTATACCCCGCCCTCCCCGGCCAGAACCGGGCTCAGGGTGGCAAACACCAATAAAATTACAATAAAACGTAAAAAAAAGAAGAAACAGTTAATTAAAATATGGGTTAAAATACAATTTAAAATGCAGCCTCGTTTTAGTAGTAGCCCATAAATCAAAACCATAAGGGGAGGGTCAGACTGAGTCCAGCCCAAAGGCCAGGCGGAACAGCTCCGTCTTGCAGGCCCTGCGGAAAGATGTCAAATCCTGCAGGGCCCTGGTCTCTTGTGACAGAGCGTTCCACCAAGTCGGGGCCAGTACTGAAAAGGCCCTGGCCCTAGTTGAGACCAATCTAACCACCTTGTGGCTTGGGACCTCCAAAGTGTTGTTATTTGTGGATTTCCAACTACTACAGATTGCCTTGCTTATCTATATACTGTTTGAATGGAATGATTTGGACATCTAAGTCATAAATTCCTCTATTCTAAGCAGAAATTGTTGTCAAATGATAATCCCAAATCCTGTTGGGATTGTTGGTCAGGGAGATTTGAGCTCATGGCACTGCATTGTTAATTTGTACTTGGGGGCAGTAAAGTTATAAATCTAGCTCCCGGTAAAGCAAATTGGTAGTCAGCCTCAGGAATGCATCCCTCCCTAGGCTTAAAATCTAGAAGACAGGATGCATGAGGAAAAAGGAATGGGAGGAGAGAAAAAGCCAGCTCAGGAACCAATTCTTAAAGTTTTACATTCCTATAGCACAGCTATACAGTTCTGCCTGTGCAGTTTCTGGCTGTCTTGGAGAGCAACCCCTTCCACAGAAGAACTCCCTGCCCCCACAACCAGGTCTATGAGCAAAGCATGTAACAACACCCAGGCCAGGAGTTCAGGGCTGCTCATGCCACACAATTCTTTCCTCCAACTGCTGACTTGATGCTAGTTTGGATCATTAGCAGAGGGAGTTTGATAAATTCCTCCTCTCTCATTGATGTCTACTGCAGTTTGTTGTTTTTAATACTGATTTAAGGGACTCCCTTGCTAACCATGTTTCAGACTAACAGCAGTACTGTCAAAGTGCTTAACTGCAATTGAGGAGGGATTTGCTTGAGGGCAGTGGGATGCAGTTGAGGTGCGTATGTACCCAATGTTCCTGATTTGCTAATCACATTTGCAGTGTGGTTGTGGAGCCAGTGTTGCATCTGTTCTGGCCCTTATTATAATGCCCAAGGTATTTTTTCTATTTGAACAATGGTATAGCATTCTTGGAGTTCCACCATCACTAAATATAGAACAACAATATGAGAAAACTTGAAAGCTGCCCTTCTCATTGTACGATAGTCAGCCAGGGCTTATGTGGATGTATTTTGGCAGTATGGTTTGGGGATAGTGATTTACAGGAGAGTGATTTTATATGATGACAAATATAGACTGAAAAGGAGTCCTGAGTTGTCAACAGACTGTTGTCATCATAATTTGAAAGCATGAAAGGGTTGTTCTTTGTATTTATAAATAAATACACAAATGCTTAGAAAAGAAACACCTGGAAAATTTACTTTGGATCCAAGGCTAGTGTCTGCTTGGCTGTTTTGCTCACAATAGTGTCCAGCATGACAACTCCGTGAACTAGGCTTGTTGTAAGTAGTTATGATGTAATTTTAAAAATGCTGTTATGCAAGGGCTTTTTTCTATAGCTGCTAACGATTTCAGCATAAACTTTGCAGTGTCTTTTGGCAACTATAGCATGAGGGAGGGAAGTGTTCACTTTGCATGTGTTCCTGGTACTAATAGCTGCTCAACTTATGAAGTAACGTAAACACAATTATTTTTAAATGGTTGTTAATGCTTGATTTCATTGAGAATAACAAGGGTTCCACATTTTGGCATGAGTTAATAATGAGTAATAGTATGTTGAGCACTGACCAAATAACTCCACATTTTTGCTAATATGTTTCACATAAATACACTATTATCAAAATGTTCCTTAAGTACTTTATAAAATGAATCCTTAGTTACTTGAAAATATTTGAATCAGTATTTTAAGTCAACATGGTTTGTATTAAATGACATATTGAAAACAAAATGAATTGGAGTTGGAAATATGGTGATGGCGTGGTGAGTGCAGTATGGAAGGCTCTTAGCATCAAATGAAAAGATAGCCAGAACTGGTGCACACAGAGTCCTGTACTCTTAAGTGCTGTTTCCTGAACTGTCCATGTGTGAGTGGAATAGACTGCTGCTCATGCAAAGGGACTTCCCCTTCACCTCACCCCTTGCAGTGCTCCCCCTACAGCCTTAAAATCAATTCTGAAAAGTTGGGAGTCCCTCTTGAGCAGATTTTGGTAGTACACAGGAGGCTGCAGGTTGGAAGAAAGGAAGGTGAAATTCTGTGGCATAAGCAGTTGACTCCATCTTAACTGGCTATTCTATACATTTTGACAAATTATTCTCTTGGGTTCCCTCACTTGCTTTCAGATTGTGTCACAATTCCTACTTCATTTGCACTCATAGTTGTTCTAGTAGAATGTCTAAACCCATGAAGTCAACCTGACAGGGATCTTTGCTGCAGTACAGTATAATATTTCCAAAGGAAACATTCCCATTTCCTCTGTGTGTGTTCATAAGATCACCACAGAAAGCAAAAGCATATGCACAAAATGTGACCTTGGAATCAACTCTTTGCTTCACCCTTTGGCCTCACCCCTTCCTTCTGCCTTGCATTACTTGCTGCTTACCTTGGTCCTTCCATACTTGCGTTCATTGATCTCCAGGCTTTTGATCACCGGTGCTGAATTCTTCTTGTTGGAGTTGCTGAAGATGACGGTGTGGATCATCTTAGAATGTCTTGTGAACACCATCCAACAACTGGTTGTTGCTAATTTCTAGGCTGTACAGTGTCATAGAATCATAGAATTGTAGAGGCAGAAGAGGACCCCAAGGATCGACTGGTTCAACCCCCTGCAATACTGGAATCTCAACCAAAGCAGATGGTTATCCAACCTCTGCTTAAAATCATCTAATGAAGGAGAACCCACAACTACCCAATAATACTCCTGGGTCCTCCCCCACCCCTACCCCCCAAAAGCCCCAGCATTGATTTGTTTGAGGCTGGCAGATGCCAGAAAGCTGACACTTTAAGACAGGGGTCAGCAAACTTTTTCAGGAGGGGGCCGGTCTACTGTCCCTCAGACCTTGTGGGGGGCCGAACTATCTTTTTTTGGGGGGGGAGAATGAACGAATTCCTATGCCCCCACAAATAAGCCAGAGATGCATTTTAAATAAAAGCACACATTCTACTCAGGTAAAAACACCAGGCAGGCCCCACAAATAACCCAGAGATGCATTTTAAATAAAAGGACACATTCTACTCATGTAAAAACACGCTGATTCCCAGACCATCCGCGGGCCGGATTTAGAAGGCGATTGGGCCGGATCCGGATCCGGACCTTAGTTTGCCTACCCATGGTTTAAGGTGTTGGAGTTGATGATGGGGTTGTAGAATCGATTGGAGTGGGGGCGGGGGGAATTGGTCCAAGGACCATGTTCCTTTACAGCCAATCTTCCAGGGGCCATATACCAGGGGTGGGTGTGTCCAGAGGCAAAAAAGGGGGAGTAGTAACAGATGTGGCTCTTAGCTTTTTAGTGAAGGATGTATTGAAGCCATGCACAATTCAGAGGTTTCCATACATACACCTCTCCATCCTGGCAAGTGAAACATATTACCACTGTTGATGGACGCATCCCATCCAGGCAAAGACACTTAAGCAAGAGATGTAGTAGGGCTAATGAGGAGTGTGGTGTAGTCAGAGGGGGTGGAGCCTGGTGAAGGGAGCATGGCCGGGGCGGGTGGACTGAGGGCCAGACAGGGATCCCTGCAAGGCTGCATTTGGCCCCCAGGTGTGAAATTTCCCATCCCTGTTATAGATGTTACCTCTCTCCCTCAGTCTCACCTCTAGTGTTTCCCAAATTTTAAATATTTGTCATAGATTAATATATACAGTAATTACAATTTACAGTGTTTGAGAACTTCCATATTTTACAATACACAATTTAACATTTAAATCGTGTGGACATATGAAGCACAATTCTTAAAAATATGAACCGGTGCAATAATTTTCTGGAAAGATCTTGTTCAAATCTTAGATGAGAGATGACTCATAAAATTACTGTGTGTTTTAATATTTATTGTGTTTTTAATATTCTGTTGGGAGCTGCCCAGAGTGGCTGGGGCTACCCAGTCAGATGGGCAGCATACAAATAATAAAATTACTATTATTATAATAAAATTATAAAAGAGGGCACTTTTTCTCAGACTGTATATGAATTATGGAGACTATAATTCTAGTCTCTTTTGCAGGTTTCGTGTAAAGATTACTTAGAAAATGTAAGTGAATTTTTTTGAAAACGTGCCATATCAATATGGATATTACCGGTACCATTTTAATACTATATTGTTCTTTTTTTCTAATAGAAAACTAAAACTTCCCTGTTGTGTCACTTAAAATTCTTATTTGGTTCAATTTGAAGTTATATAACAGGAGAATTTTAGTTTCTTACTAAAGACTGATTTTATTAGTGTGGAAATTGACACATTTTGAGACATGCATTTTATCAAGAACACAAAATAAATGCATATTTTGAATGCATATTAGCTGCCCTTTGTTGTTCTGTTATTAGGGAATGTTGCGTAGCAAGCACAATCCTTAACATAATCAAAAAGGAGGTGATTTTGTTTCAAGAATTTGTAATAATTCCTTGTCTTTAACACAGAAGTATGTTCGGTATTGGCAAAAGAACACGTTGCTACCAAAACTGAAATACGATCCTTGAAACAGAAAGGATGTTGCCATGGAAAAATGAAGTAACACTCAGTGCAGCTGTGATGCATTAATGAATAGGATATTTTTTTAAAAGATCATTTGTGTTTGGTGTGGCTTAGAGGGTCCCAACCAGATGGTTTCCATGAACAGGATCTGACCCCCAGCTTGAGGACTTCTTACTGGCAGATTACTTCATTTTCTTTCCCTTGGATTGTCAGATCCTTACATTAATGTAAGATTTACTGCTGCAGATTTATATTCAGTTATATAAATCAGTCACATTTCACATTAAATTCACAATTTTAGACACACAGTTTAATAGTTATTTTTAAAGTGTAAAAAGATTTATTTGATAGCTTTAATATAAGCTATTGATGTAACTTTAAGAGTACAGGAATTTTAAGATATTTGGATTACATATATTTTAAAGCACTATTTTCTATCAATAAAGTGATACGTGATACATTCTTGTTTAATCAAACAACTAATAATTTTTTTAAAGTACTCTTCCTTTTCTTTTACTCTCTCTCTCTGTGTACGTGCAAAGCACACACAGTTACACATCTGTGGTATCTGAAGAAGTGTGCATGCACACAAAAGCTCATACCAATAACAAACTTAGTTGGTCTCTAAGGTGCTCCTGGAAGGAATTTTTTAATTTTGTTTCGACTACGGCAGACCAACATGGCTACCTACCTGTATCTACATACATATGCATGTGCTTCTTCTTCTTTGGCGATCACTCGTAGCAGAGTAAGATTGTCTTCCATAAACACGGTTTTAACAACAAGTCCATAAGTGATTGTGGAAGCAAATTCTGGACCCACACGTCCTTTCACAGTGGAGACATTGGTTCCCGGGTAGGAGTTGATCACGGTGTGGATTTGCCAAGCGTGCCTTCCTCTTAGCACGTTTCTCCCTTGCGTTCTGAGTTCCAGTGTCTTCAAAGTCCATGACACCTTTGGTAAAGGCTGTTCTCCAACTGGAGTGCTCGCAGGCCAGTGTTTCCCAGTTGTCAGTGTTTATACTACATTTTTTTAGATTTGCCTTGAGACAGTCTTTAAACCTCTTTTGTTGACCACCAGCATTACACTTTCCATTTTTAAGTTTGGAATAGAGTACAGTGGTACCTCGGGTTACATACGCTTCAGGTTACAGATGCTTCAGGTTACAGACTCTGCTAACCCAGAAATACTACCTCGGGTTAAGAACTTTGCTTCAGGATGAGAACAGAAATCGGGCAGCGGCGGTGCGGCGGCAGCAGGAGGCCCCATTAGCTAAAGTGGTGCTTCAGGTTAAGAATGTTTTCAGGTTAACAACGGACCTCCGGAGTGAATTAAGTACATAACCAGAGGTACCACTGTAGTTGCTTTGGAAGACCATAACCAGGGATCCACACAACATGACCAGTCCAACGAAGTTGATGTTGAAGAAGCATTGCTTCAACACTGGTGATCTTTGCTTCATCCAGTACACTGATATTAGTTTGGCTGTCTTCCCAAGTGATGTGTAAGATATTTCGGAGACACCGTTGATGGAATCTTTCGAGAAGTTGGAGATGGCGTTTGTAAGTGGTCCATGTTTCACAAGCATACAGTAAGGTTGGTAGTACAATAGCTTTGTAAACAAGCATTTTGGTTTCCCTGTGAATGTCCCGGTCCTCAAACACTCTGCACTTCAATCAGGAGAAAGCCGCATTCACAGAGCTCAGGCGATGCTGGATTTTGGCATGAATGTTGACCCTTGTGGAAAGATAACTGCCTAGGTAGGAGAAGTGATTGATATTTTCCAATGTTACACCATTGAGTTGGATTTGTGGCGCTGCAGAGGGGTTATTTTGTACTTGTTGGTGCAGCACTTTGTTTTTTTGGATGTTGAGCAACAGGCCAAGCTTTTCGTAAGCTTCTGCGAAGATATTTAGGATGGTTTGGAGGTCATCCTCTGAGCGTGCACACACTACGTTGTCATCAGCATACTGAAGCTCTATGACAGAAGTTACGGTAACCTTACTCTTTGCTTTCAGCCTGCTCAGATTGAAGAGCTTTCCATCTGTTCGATATATGATTTCTACCCCAGTGGGGATTTTCCCTTTGACAAAGTGTAGGATCATGGCAATGAAAATAATAGAGTTGGGGCAATAACACAACCCTGTTTAACACCTGACCCCACTGTGAATGGTTCACTTTGAGAGCCATTGTTATCTGTGATTGTTGCTGTCATATTATCATGGAGGAGCCAAATGATGTTTACAAATTCATCTGGGCAGCCAATTTTCAGAAGGACAGTCCACAGGGCATTACGATTTACAGTGTCGAAAGCCTTAGTCAGGTCGATAAACACCATATACAGGGGTTGGTTTTGCTCTCTGCATTTTTCCTGAAGCTGACGAGCGGTGAAAATCATGTCCACTGTCCCCCCAGAAGGCCAAAAACCATTTTGGGATTCAGGAAGGGTCACCTCGGATATTGTTAAGAGACGGTTTGCTAAGATCCTTGCAAGAATTTTGCCAGCCACAGTTAATAGAGAGATGCCTCGATAGTTTCCGCAATCAGTTCTGTCACCTTTTTTAAAAAGAGATTGATAATTTTGGCATCCCTAAAGTCTGCTGGGATCGCTTCTCTTTCTCAGATTTTTTCGATGAGCTTGTGAAGTTGTTGTGTAAGTTCAATTCCACCCATTTTGAAGATTTCAGCAGGTATCCCATCAGGTCCACTGGCTTTGTTGTTTTTCATTTGGTTAATAGCTGTACACAACTCTCCCAAATTTGGAGATACTGCAAGCTCATCTCTAACTTGTTTTTGTGGAATTTGTGAGACGACCTCAGCAGCTACGGGGGAGTTGTGGTTAAAGAGATGTTGGTAGTATTCTTTCCAGCACAGTGCAATAGCTTCAGTTAATTGGTGTCCCCAACACAGAAATTTGTCCAGATGTGAGCTGTCCAGGTGTGCATCAAGATCTTACATATTCATATGTTTTGCAGGAATGCACATGCCAACTGATTCTTTTTCAGATGAATACCAATTTATTGTGAATAAATTGTTTTTTGGGGGGCAGCAATTTCGTAATGTCAAAGCATGAGCTTATACATATGCACAAAGAAATGAACACTAATTGGGGGTGAAATTCTAATTTGCATATGCCCCGTCTTATTCTTTGACAGAACTGGTTAAAAAGCCATCACGGCTTGAATTTCTGTTGAGATGGCCAACTTCTAATGAATGTAGAGAAATTGTTTTTTGTTTTGTTTTTTTGCATATTCTTATAAGGGACGATTGAGTTGTCCTGGAGTAAGAGCCTGGCAGAAGGAGGGGAGCTTCCTTAATACAGGTCTGAAAGTAGCTTCCCTAATACGGGCTTAAAAGCATCAAGCCTTAAAACCAACCAACAAAGAAAAATGTGAGGATGTCTGTGATTCATCCGTCTAACAACATTCTAACAATGCATAGTGCTAGATCCTTATGGCAGCAGCATATGGTGCAGCATGGTTAGGTAGAATGAAATGCAGCTGAATGCTATGCAAAGATTATAGCTTGCAACTTTCTAGTGCTTGCCTCCCTTGCTGAAGTACAGCAGTACCAGAGGACATGCAAAGTTCACTCCATCTTCCCCATTCGATTGCCAGTAGAGATCCTTCTGATCTCTCATCACCCGATAGCCATCCTTAAGCTGTGCTGCTAACACAGTGGTTTGACTTCATCTCCGGAGGCGCACTCCATTGTTTCTCGAGACAGTCGTATGCCAACAATCGTTTCCGTATACATACCTATGTAATATCTAGATTCATTTAGGCTGCATTCTTAGCCCACTTACCTAGGAGTAAATCCATTGAATTCAGTAGGGCTTCTCAGACATGTAAGGAATGCAGCCTTACTATATCTTACTAGTTTTTGTGTAAATAGTATATATAAAAAGTGATTTCAAACATTAGTATTATTTCTAGAAAAAGTTATGGATTGGCAAGTTTATATTTCAACTGGTTTTTTGTCATGTAATTTTCTGCACATACACACAGAGAGAGAAATTATTGTATCAACTCTCTCTCTCTCTCTCTCTCTCTCTCTCTCTCTCTCTCTCTATTTCTCATTTTTAAATTATAGGGCTGCATGTGTTTCTATATTATTCAAGTACCTTTACCAACGGCAAATTATAACGATCGGTTACATGAATAGTTTGCCTTTTTTGTGCACAAAGCTACTTAAATTGTGATCTTTTATTCTAAATGTGATAATTTCAGTTATGCAAATTTTGGATAGTTTTTATTTCATGGGGGCAAAGGAGAACTATATTTGTAATGGCAGATAAGATAAGATGCAGTGAATGAGTAAGGTTTGCATGACTGATAGTACAAGGATGGAGCATCTGGTCATAATTGAAGCCTATGAATACTACATCCTTTTTGGCACACTGTGTGTACACTTTCCCTTCTAAACATGCACACTTTCAGACCTATTTCTTGTGCAATGAAGGCAAGAAACCTTTTGATTTTTCCCTCCCAAACATAAACACAAAGGCTAAATTTCCCAAGTTTCTGTGCCAGTTATCACATTCCATGTACACATAGTTGCAGAAGACAAACCGTACTAGTAGTATGTGGTTTTGGCAATAATGAGCAATATTTGTCGAAATAATGAAAGTTGTACTTTCATTACATTTGTGGAGAACGATGCAGGCTTCACAATGCACGAGTGTCTCAAACTACAAAGAAAACAAAAAGTAGCAATATATGAGCTACTAGTCAAATCTGAAGCCTTAGCTAGTGCTAACAAAAAGGTAATAAATGACAAACAGAGCAGGATTTTCTCTCCCCCCCCCCCCAATTCACTTTTCAAATCAATCACCTCTCTTGGAAAGAGGTGTGGAAAGGTAGATATATATTCAGCTTTTTGTACAAACGGTTTTCTGAACAAGTTTATAGGCTAAAAAGACACCTCTTTAGGTGTGACTTCTTTCTAAAAGTTTTCCAAAATACAAACCGCCTGCAGCTTTTGGGCCTTCCCTTGAAATTCAGTTCATAAGTTGTAGAAATATTTGTAGCTGATTTTGATTCTTGCTATTGTGCGATGCTTAGATACAGTAAACACATCTTAAGGTCTGTTTATGTGATTCCTTCTATGGATTTGTTTTTGTTTTTCAGCTTGAAGTTCAGTCCTGCTGTGTGTTCATTCCAAATGACAGCCTGCCATCTCCTAGTACAATTGTGTCTGGAGATATTCCTGGGACAGTCCGCAGTTGGTATCATGGGCAGGCTAGCATGCCTGGAACTCTAATTCTTTGCTTACCTCAGATAAAGGTTATGAGTGCTGGCCACAAGTACATGGAGCCCTTGCAAGAAATTCCCTTTGTTGTGCAAAGACCAATTCTCGAAGAAGGTAAAGTATAACATATTCTGAAAGAGAAAAGTTCATTCTATGGTCATCATTTCCCCCGTGTACATTTTCAATGTGATGAAACCTTTATGTTGAAAAATGTCCTTCAGAATGCTTACATACTACAAAATTTCTTTATTTTGTGATTTTGCTCCTGAAATCGTGTTACTTGATCTTCTCATTTCTCAATCTTTAATATTTTTGAAGGCCATCGTTCTTTCTATTGCTGTGGTTAAGTTGCCAGTAACATCCAGGCTTATCTTGTTTATAGCAACAATTTATTTATTTATTCCTTCATTCATTCTCTTCCTCTTGCAAACTTTTCCCATCAGACTCATTTGTTTAATATTTGATCATCTTGTACCCTCTTTTATAGTTATCTTAACTTGATGTTCCTTTTAGTGATACAATTTGAATGATTCTCTTGAAACCCTTCATGGTTGCTGTTGAGAGCTCCTCTTTGTTGACTTTTTATAGCCTGAGGATATGCTGTTTTGTTACATGTGCTTGCCCTCTTTTCGTTGGCTTGAAATGTCCTTCTAAGATGCATTGAATCTCTTCATAGAAAATGTAAAGCTTGTTCCTTCTTATCTTTTTACTGCTGGCAGTCCCCACCCCCCAATGCATGGAGGGGTTTTGTTCTGAGGAACTGTACATGCTGGTGAAATCAAGTATAATTTTAACCCATTGAGCCTGCAAATGTCCTGCCCCGCCCTGCTCCACCCCTGCCCCGCCCCGCCCTTTTAGCGACATTTCAGTGACACCTTTATGATGTTTCCAGGTCATTTCTGGGTTTGGCGTGATGCGTATATACACGGTCGCACACATATTAGATGCACAGAAATGTGGGGCTGCCTGTACTTGTTCTTTAACACATGAAATTGAAATTATTCATGAAAATTTGTGTTTAAGTAAGCCTCTTTCTATCTATTGGTTCATTCAGCCAATAATCATTTATCAAACAGTCAATTATGGATGCTTTCACCTGAATATATATATATATATATATATATATATATATATATATATATATATATATAGGGGGGAGATGTGAGTTCATGGCAGCCAGTGTTAGGTATCTCCATGATTTTCATCTTCATCTGTGAGAGGAATAAAACACAGTGATCATGTTTAAGCTGCTATGAAAATTGCCACTAATAATTGTCATTCAAGTATGCTTCATATACATTATTGTAGTAATCCTCAGAGTTAGGCCAATGCTAATAAGTTAAAGAAAATAAGTTAGGCCAATGCTAATATTTTTATATTGCAGCAGTGGGTCTGAGTCAGCAAGGGTGATTGGGGGGGTTATGTTTTTTAACTGAGATTTGAGCCAGGACTTCCCAGTACATAGCTGATGTTTTAGTGGTTCTCAATAGCCATCTGTTTAGTTTGTAATTGAGGTAAGACTTGCCCCATGTCCTTTACAGGCCTTGGCCTCTCTACTAGACAGTAGTTGTAAGAACAGTCAACATTAATAGTTGCTGTTTTTTTTTAAATGTGTAGTTTGCCAATTTCATGTCATAACATGGCAACATTTGGGAAAGAACTATGTTTGCTACTAAGCTCTGAATGGAATGTTCCTGACAATTGTGGTAGGTTTAAAGAATGACATGTGTAGATTATTTATTTTTGTTAGAATAGGAAATACATGCTATCCATATTTTAGGCCGTATACTATATGAATTTCTTAAACCAGTTATAGCTTATGTTAATCGTAGACATAAGTTTCATCTGTATTTGTGCAGTGTTGTTTAAAATGATAGTTTAGGCTGCAGTCCTAATCTCATTTAGATCTGTGGAATTCAGATTTACTCAGACTTGCTTCTGAGTGGACATAGGTAGGGCTTGAACTGTCATGCCTGTTTCACTGCCATTGGCCTTTCTTAGTGCACAAAATCACTTCCAATGTTTCCATTCTATGACTTTCCTTAAATGTGGTTTGGATGTATCAGAAGGTACAGTATATTAAAAGATGCATTCAATAATCATGAAATCCAGTGTTTTTGCAAATAAATAAATAAAATGCTTCACATGTTCTTTCTAAACTCTCAGTTAAAACTAGCTGTGTCCATTTAATTCTATCTCTACCCCTCCCTTTTATATCATGAAGTATTATTCACCAAACCACAGTAAATGTTACCTATGTAAAGCTAGTGCTAATCTGTGTACATGGATCAAAACAAAAGTTGAACCCAACTGTGGCCATACACCTCATCATTTGAAACACTACTACCTAATGTTCTCGGAACTCGCTCAGCTGAATTTGTACAAATACCCGTAAGTCTGGATGAAAGCAAAACCATTTGGCTAGGTAGACTTTCAGCACAGTAACTCCCCATAGGTTACATTTTGGATGAAGCTACAGTGCACATGTTTGTAATGAGTGGAATCTTCATTCAGCACAGTTCCCCATTGAAAACCTCAGTGTGCTTCTGATAAACACAATTTTTTGGCTTTTCAATGCTGATGCCACCCTGCCTGATATTAAGAGAAGCATGTGTAGGCATATGTATCTGTATGTGTATTATAGACATAATGGGTGACATCCAATGCTGTCTCTGCAGTGAACCCTCATGCAATGGGGCTTCTCTTTCCTGTTCTCTCCCCTCAGCTTCCTGCATCCCCTCCCAAAAATATATTCTCTGGAGGCTTAGGGGATCCTCCAGAGGCAATCAGTATTTTTTTAAAACAGATTCTAGGTCATTAAAGCATTAGAAATACATTTGTCTTTTTACTTACCCATATGAAGCAGGATAAACATTACTTTAACAGAGTTCTTGCTCTCAGTAGTTTCCATTGTTGGTAGGGAGGAAAATATTTAATTCATGGTACATTTGTAACAATGTAAATGATAGTGTTGATCAAGATTTCAGCTCTTTAGAACAGGCTGTAAAATGTTAAGAAGGTTTTGCCAAGAGCTGAACAAAGTAAATGGAGTGAAATATTACTTGGGGACTACTGAGAGTGTTCTTAGCCCACAGCTACCACTGTTATTGGTCTGGAGGGTTGCCATGCTTGGACTCTCCAGTTGCATAGTAGCTCTCCATTTTAGAGAAATACATTTCCCAAACTTGAGATAGGTGGATAGCAAACACATTTGCGCTGATGGAATAATCTCCTTAGTGGTATGCCGACTTCTGCTTAATGGAACTAAGTTAGTTACGTCCATTAATTCCAATGGGTCTACTCTGAGTAGGATTATAATTGCTACAGCCCTAAAATCTGTTCAATGATCTCAAATTGAATGATTACCCAGAACTGTCATGCCCTCTTCTCATATTCCTGTGAACATATTTGTTCTCTTTAAAAACTTTGCTATCAATGATGTGGCATTTCAAGCAATTTTAAGATGTTTTATCTACCGTATTTTTTGCTCCACAAGACACACTTTTTTCCTCCTAAAAAGTAAGGGGAAATGTCTGTGCGTCTTATGGAGCGAATGCGTGGTCCCTGGACCTGAATTGCCCAGGGGGCAAAAGCAGATCATGCTTTTTTTTTTTTTTTTTTTTTTTTACAAAGAGAGAAGTGGGTGTTAAAAGGAAGCAGCTGATCAGCAAGCGATCGGGAGAGAGATAAGGGACGCTAGCAATAAAGGAGGCTGCCTGGGAGGGGGGGAGGGAAAGACAGCCTCCTTTAAAGTGGTCAATTGCTGGCTCGCTTTCCAGCCCCGCCCCCTTGCCCAGGCCTCCATTGTTGAATGTTCTGCAGGTGGAGGCTGTTTGTTTCCCCAGCTACATGTGACTGGCTGATTAGATTATCTGTCTGGAAACTGTAGAAATGGCTCCCTTTCCTTTCCTAAAGAAGCTGCAGAACTGTGAGTTGAACCCCATAAAAACAAGATTTTTTTCCCTTTGCAAAGTAAGCTCAACAACTTTGAGTTGATCCTCAAAAAATGGGCTTTCCCCCTTTGCAAAAGAAGCTGCACAACTGTGAGCTGATCCCCCCAAAACCAGGGATTTTCCCCTTTGCAAAAGAAGCTGCAGAACTGTGAGCTGATCCTCAAAAAAAGGGGTTTCCCCCCTTTCCTCCTCTAAAAACTAGGTGTGTCTTATGGAGCAAAAAATATGGTATTTTTGAACCCCAGTAATCAGAATTCTTCACTGCGGGAGATGTTTTAAATTGGAGGCTATAATCCATCTAAAACCAAATTATTCTAAGTCCCATTGAAGGGGAGAGCATAGTTTTAAATCTATCCTACTGAAATCAGTAGAAATTAAAAGTACTTATGTTGGCAGAGTCATTGGTGATTGCTATAAAAACAATGACAATATGGGGGTTCATCACATGGACAGGTGCAAAATATGGAATATAATAACAAAAATTCTTGATGTGTTTATTATTTGCAGCAGGAGATGATAAGGGCTTTGTTAATTCTAAGTTCCACACAACACAATGTGGTTGCTGGTGTTCATTATTTTATTTGAGCTTTATTTATTTATTTTTTAGTTTGGTACAGGAATCGTCCAGTCATGAGGTGGGTTAATTTATTTAATGTATTAAGCTTTTGATATTTTCTTTATGTATTGAATATTTTGCTTTGTTCTTGATCCACTAGGTGATGCTTTCCCTTGGACAATTAATCTGAATCATTTCAGCATATATACTCTTCTTGGGCAGCAAATGACCCTGAATATAATAGAACCAATGGGCTGTACTTCTACTCTAGCAGTTACGTCGCAAGCGCTACCTGCTGCAGGACCTGAATCCAGGCATTCATTCATTGTGTGTCTTCACGTTGACCTTGAATCTCTTGAAGTAAAATGCTCAAATCCTCAGGTTGGTGCATTTTATTTGATTTATTGGGGCAAATCAAAAATGGTTGATTTAAGAATTACTATTCTGGGTTTTGTAAAAGAAATACCTTTCTTTTAAGCTCTCTCTCTCCCTCCCTCCAACCTCAGAAAAAAGGAGCCATCAAGATCACTGTACTTAGATTAGATTACAATTTGCTTTGAAGCTCTTTCAACTTTCGTAATTTAAATTCGTCTCAAAGTGTAATAGCTACGGCACATAAATGCATCTTTTGGCTGATGGAGTGAAATGACTTGCAGATGTACTGTTCAATGTTGGGGCCCAGCTTTGCTGTCACTGTGGATGCATCTGTTGAAATGATCTAATGTAGTCTTTGTGCAAATTAGCACATACCTGTTCTCGTTCAGCATAGCACACCGTCCATTAAGGCGAAAGGCTATTTATTCCTTTATTTATTTATATACTTTCACTCTGGCTTTCCATCCATGCAGACCCCAAGGTGACTAACCACAACTGGAGCATAAAACAGATTTAAAATATACATAATTATTACATTTTTTAAAAAGCCAGTAAAATTCAAAAAGGGAAGCAGGAAAATAAGTCTTCAGTCACTGCCCACACCAAAAGCACATTGAAATAACAGCATCTTCATCTTTTGTCTGAAGCAGGGGTGGAAGGAGGAAAACCAACTGGGTATTTCAGGGCAAAATATTTCATATCAGCACCACTGCTGAGATGCCCCTGTCCCATGTATCCACATAGCATACCACAACTAATGGTGGGATAAGTGGCATGGCTTCAAACGACAATATAAGCCTGCCAAGTGAGCCCATAGGACATTCCTTTAAGCATTCCAGGCCAAAACCATTTTGTACTTTTAAAGGTCAGAACCAGCACTTTTAATTTGGCTTAGAAGTTTTTCGGGAACTAATAAAACTGATATAATATTGGTGTAATGTTCTAAAAAACAAACAAACAGGCTCCAATAAGGCTGTTGTATTCTGCACCAACTCAAATTCCAAGTGCTCTTCAAAGACAGTTCCTTGTAGAGCAGATTGCAATAATCTAATCTGGATGTAATCAAGGCGTGTCTAACAGCGACCAGATCCAGGCCTGCATATTAATTGTATTTGATTGCATGGGTGGAGCACAACACCTCCTCCCTGTTCATCACCTCATTAGCAAGGTGCTGAGTTGGAGACAGTCATGTCAGGGGTTGCAGTTCGATCCCAAAATGGTTTTGGTAAAGAGGGTTTATAATGGTAGCAGCATGCTGCCCCCCCATCTTCTTCCTCTTCTTTTTTTCTTTTTTAACTAATAAAAGCTGTCAGTTTGGGCAGTGCAGCAGAGCTCTGGCCACTGTTGTTCTTCTCATGCAAAACCAGCTCCTTTTAAAAAGAAAGAGGGAGAAAAAGATCAAGGAGTATATATGATGATGCAATTAATGCATGCCTACAAAGGGCAGACATGCAATTAAATTGCTATGGATAATTATTTGCTAAATTATGATATGCATAATAGCTATTTAAAGCTATCTTCTCTATCACCTACTTGCAACCACCTGTGCCACGTCACATATGCTTCTAGAGGGTTACCTAAACTTCAGAAAAACCTCTGCAGTAACGTGGAAGGCAGGGGAATGTTACAAATTCAGATACAAATTCATGAGATTTTTCCTATGTATTTTTATGTGTAGAGAGCGCAGTTTATAGCAAAATAGACAGCACAGTTCAGAAAACCGCTAATTGCACATCTGTGGGTCTGGTGTGCGATGTGATTTCCCCTGTTTCATCAGCATGGTACTATGTGACTTTCTCTGGCTGCTTTTCCTTCTTGCATTGCCTCATGCATCTCTCTCTATTGTTGACACGTTGCCAACAATGCATTGTACCTAGAACCTGCTCTAGTGGATAACCTCCAACACAAAACAAGCCACTGCCACCCTCAAGCTTCTCAGACAGAGGCAGTGGGGCAAAAGTCAGGTATTCATCTGGCCTGTATTTCATAGATCGACTTACTGTTTCTTGTGTGGAACCATTACTCTGCATGTTGCTAAGCAGTACACCTGAAAATGCACTCCAGGACAGGATAACCTGTATCTTGAACATTCTGTGGAAAGGCAGGACAGTCCCTTAAATAACTCAAATGCCTGTTCTTCCTAATTTTCCCATTCCCATGTCAGCAGGATGGGTTGTTGGCTCCACCTCTTTGGCTGAAGGCAGGCAGCAACCTTTGGGAAGGCAGGACTCCCACCATGCATATTTTCATCAGTTCCTGCATGTTTTCATCAGTTCCATTTGAGCACCCACTTTGATGACAAAGGGTTTAACAGGGGTTAGTGTTGCTGTCACAAGCCTGGTTGGTCCCTGGAAATTCCTGTTGGTAGTGGGAGGCACAATAGATTACTCTGAATGACAGCTCTTAGAAAGATCCAACAGCTGCTAGTCTCCATAGCTTGAGAACGCCTTGTTCTTCTGGGGTAGGGGCAGTAGTCTCTTTCTGTCTTCAAAAGCAAGTGTGACACATAGAGCAGGGGACTTAAGCCTGTTCCCCAGCTCAGAACATTCAGGTTCTAGGTTTAGCCGATGTAGGGTTGCCTCAATTGCCACAGGAGAGCTGTGTGCTCAGGCTAGCGCAAGCATGCACTAACTAGTGATTTGGAGCTAATAGGATCTGCACTGTGTCTAGCATGATTCTCAAAACAGCGCTCTCTCTCTTGTGCTGAGGTCCCTATTATAAGATTTGAATAGGGTATGTACATTTTTAAAAAGAGATTTGCGCATCTCTGGATTGTTAGTCTTGCTTTTAATTATACTATACTTCTAATTTTGAAGATAAGTTTCCAAAGCTACCACAACATTTAAGTAGTATTGCCAAAGTTGGGAATGAAAGGGACCTCACACCAGTACCGACTCTCTTTAAATGATTAGCTGCGTATATGGGAATGATCAAACAGTTCACTTCAGAGTTGCCACCAACATGCTAAATAGAAACCACCACCCTCTTTATAATCAAATGCAGTTAATAAAATATAATCAGATACATTTCTAACCAACAAGTGAAACCTTAGGTCTTCTGCACTTCACCTATGGCAGGGTTGTTTAGTGTTTCTTTCATATTACAGAAAGGGTCTCTTTCCGTATCTTGTGTGCAAACAACACATAGGGTATTTTAATTTTTTGTTTTCTTCCCATGGGAAAGTAGGCCATTCATGACATCTCTGTTTCAGAATACATTTCTCAGCTGGGGTGTGAGATCTTGAATTCTACACCATCTTCAGGCTTCACAACAAGATAAAAAGGAGCCAGGAGCCAGAGAGATGTGTATATTTTCTTGATTGCTTATTTACTTGTGCCTTAAAAAAGTGTTATGAAAAAGCACCATTAAAAGCTGCCATAATACAATAACACGGCATAGAAATGGACAGATGCTGCAGCTGAAAGACAATTGATGGTTTTTATCTTCTTATAATTTGCCTTGCAAATATTTGGCTAAACCCTAAAGAAGAATTGTTAGGTACAGTGGTACCTCGGGTTAAGTACTTAATTCGTTCTGGAGGTCCGTTCTTAACCTGAAGCATACTTAACCTGAAGCACCACTTTAGCTAATGGGACCTCCTGCTGCTGCTGCGCCGCCAGAGCACGATTTCTGTTCTTAGCGGAGTTCTTAACCTGAAGCGTACTTAACCCGAGGTACCACTGTATATGGTTTTACTGTTACATTTTTATTTATTTTTTTATAAAGAGTACTCTGCTACGGCCTCCACAAGTGTAACTCTGGCTCCTTGTTAACCAATCTAATTTATTAATTGTGATGTTTAATGCTGTTCTTGGCTAGGGTGCTTTTGAAACATTTGTATTGAGTTTCATTATATTGATTTGTCTTGCAAGCTGGCTTGAATGCCCTTTGTAAACAGAAAGGCAGAATAGAAATATTTTGATAAATATATACATAAATCTGGAGCCTGCTTTGGATACTTGTATTCCCTCCTCGTCCCTCCACTCACTTTCCTTCTCTCTTCTTCTGTAACCACAATTAAGCAGTTTATTGGCAGATGGTTTCAGATACTCTTTAAAATGTTTTCTTACCAAAAATGTGGTTGAAAACCTCCAAGTATACTTTCTATTGAAGAACTTAGCACAGAAATAAATGTATGCCATAGCCCTTCTAGGATAGTGTAACTTCCATAGTTGTAAACAGTGTTCCCAAATTTTGGCCACAATTTTCTTTCTGTAAACAAATAGTGTCTGGGGTGAGATATTGATTTTGGGAATTGTGGTATTTTCTTGTCCCAATCAATTTTAACCTATTGGGAGTCTCACATGGTTTATCATGCAAAAACTGATCAAGGGAACAGGTTATATATAGTTTTGTTTTCTCCTGACACAACTCACATGGTTTTGTTTGGGACAGTCTTATGCTCCAAGGTACATTTGAATTTGGCTTGAGGTAACAAAATCCTCCACAAAACCGTCTCTGTCAGTTTCTAAGTTTTTGTCAGTGAAGGTTAGGAAACCATTACTGTACTTGCAGTAACATTGGTGCTGAAAGAGGATTTGCATTATGTGATATCCACATTGCCATAATACAGTGAAGATATTAAGAAGTGCAGTGGTACTTTGGTTCTCGAACGGCTTAGTTGACGGACAAATTGGCTTCTGAATGCCGAAAACCCAGAAGTAAGTGTTCCGGTTTTCGAACGTCTTTCGGAAGCCGAACATCTAACGCAGCTTCCGCCTGAGTGCAGCCAATTGGAAGCCACGCCTTGGTTTTCAAACATTTCGGGAGTCGAATGGACTTCTGGAACGGATAAAGTTTGAGAACCAAGGTACCACTATATCTTTTCTGTGGCCTAATAATGAAATTTCACAAAGTATTTTCATGCCACAGGGGACTGGGAGCGAGGGCTTACATGAATCATTGACACTTGATCAGCATATCAAACTATACTAGAAATAGGTCAGATATTTTTCCATGTTAACAATATTAGATTCATGCTGTACTGCCATCCATATGTGCCATAATCAATTTCCTTATCACAGTTGCCTATGTAAATACTGAAAGATGTTAAATGTATAAATTTAAAAAGTACACCTCTTGACAAAAAGCTGTATGACAAATTGCATGAGGACTGCTTTCTATCAATGTTTGATTTAAATATTAAACATTAAAATATTAAGTGAGAGGAATTTTGGGCTCTTACAAAAAACAAATACCGTACTGTACCTCCAATGCTGGAGCTATATAAAGACAGTGAAACCAAAATCTGAGGATAAATCATATTCTCATATGTACAAAATTAAGTCCTGTTTTCTATCAAATTTAAACTGACAACAGTGTTTTTCTGCATCTGTTCTGCCCACATTAGAAGCCAACGTCATTCTCTGGATATGTCCCGAGGCTGAAGCTTCTTTATAATATATGAAAATTTTGATTCCCCTCACCCTCAAATAATGGCAAGCTGGGTATGGTGTCCAGCTGTGCATCTGCTTATGTATCGTGTTTGCAGATTCCCTGTTCTTTTTAAAATACAGTATGTGGCAAACTGTTGTCATACAGATTCTATGATTAATGCTTATTTGTGAAGCCTTGTGTAAATACCTTAGAACTGAGTCAGACAATGCACAGTTATACAGAGTGTTTTGTGAATACTGAAAAGACACATTCCAAGAGATTGTTCAGTATTTTTTCCCCTGCATACTGAGAACAGCTTCATATCTACCATGAACAAATAATTTTGCATTTTGCAAACTATATTGCCTTTGTTTTTAGAATTTGAGATTGTTGCGAGTCCACTGAATGGGATGAGCATTTGTAAGAGCCTGTGAAAAAGTGTATTTTTTAAAAAAAAAGTATTTATTAAAACTCTACATTGCATAGGGCTTGCATTTTTATACTGTACTTTTACATTTGTTACATGCTTTATACTGTAGCAAAAATTCTGAGGTTGGGATTTTTACATTATAAAATCTTGGAAGTTTTAATGATTTGCTGAACCTTATTACCTTTTTCCCATTTAAGGTGCAGCTGCTGTATGAACTAGCAGATATAATGAACAAAGTCTGGAATAAGATTCAGAAGAAGGGTATTTTGCACCACTCTCCAGCTTATACAGAATCCACTTCAGGACCTGCGCCTCCAGGCTCCCCTGTCAAAAGTAGCGTTGGGACAGCTCCACCAGATACCAGCACATGTAGCCCATCTGCTGACATTGGGACAACTACAGAGGTAATTAAAAATTATATTGACATGCTATGGTAATTGGCTAAGCATCTGAGCAAGTGACCAAATAGGAATCAACAGGATAAAAGATGTAGGTAAATAAATGAAGATGGATAAATATTCATTGAGGTTTAATGAATCATTCTCAACATCAAACCTTCACAAAACAGAAAGAAGTGATACAAATAAGAACATTATGAATGCACTCATGGTTTATTGTCACATAAATGAACTGCAGTGAGCCTTAGGCTTGTCCTTCCCCACCCCCTCCCTATCCAGGTGCAGCAGTGAGGAGGAGATTGGAAGCTGTTGCTTCTGTTTTTGATTAACCACAGTTCTCCTCTTGGTATCATGAAGTCACTGGATTGATCACAAGGCAAGAGAAGAAGCTCTTTGGGAATGTGGGCAGCTCCCAATCAGCTTTTTGCTCCTGCCTGAACGAAGCAGCCACATCGCTCTTGGCTCCCACTGTCTTGTGGGACATGCTTTTAGTTTGCACTTTCTGGATAGAGTTGCAAATTATATTGACTATCATCCTGAAACATGAAGAGCCATCTTGTGCTGCTGCAGATAGAATGCCATTCCCTGTCTCTTTTAGGTGGATCTATATATAACCATCTCACTTGTTTTCATATTAACTCAACCAAGTCTGGTCTAACTATCCTACTTAAGTCAATGGCAAAGCCTATATGTGATTTGTAAGCTTTGTCCACGGGGTAAACAAAGCAGAATTCTAAAGGAATGCCTGTCCGATAATGATTTCCTCCTTCCTTCCTTCCTTCCTTCCTTCCTTCCTTCCTTCCTTCCTTCCTTCCTTCCTAGAAACACTTTCAGCCAGGGTTGGGGGATCTGTGGCTCTCCTAGATGTTGTTAAACTCCAGTTCCCATCATTTCTGACCCGCAGGATTGATGAGAGTTTGAGTTCAACAACATCTGGAGGGCCATAGGTTCAGCAAAACTGCTTGAGGCAATTTCTACTTTAAGCAAAAAACCCACCCAACAACCTAGATTTTTATTGTTTTTTGGTAGTTATCCATTATACTTCATTACTCATAAATTACCTCATTTTAGCTTCAGATAGCTTTCTCCTAACATCAGATCTGGCTCAATAGGTTTCCATGAACACCTAGCCAATTGCTCTGCAAATTGATAGTAAAAATATACTATGTTTTGTAATGATTTGTTTAAGTAGGCCATATTGGCAAGCTATGTTTCAGTCTCTCTCGTGGCATTCTAATTCTAGGGTGCTTCAGCATGTGGTAACTTTGTTTAAAAAGGGAGCAAGGAATAAACTTTCCCCTGCTACCTTTAGAGAAGCATTTTCCTTTTTTACATTAGAGCAAATATATTAGTTGATAGCTGATGGGAAAACCAAACACAGGATAAGGTCTTTCTTGACTCCGCCAGAAGTTCCTTTTGGATTATATTTTGGTATGGACCAGGATTTACTTTCAAAGGATTCACTTGGTGGAGAATAGTGCTAGGGACACCAGTAGATTCTGCCCGCTTGAAGAGGCTGTGATGGTGCTTGACTTGGACTGTACCATCTACCAGTTTATAGCACCTGCATCATTCTTAGGCTGGGGAGGCAGCAAGAGCAACAACAGCAGAGGTTCAGAATTTGATTGCAGAAATTATTAAAGAAAAGGAGTCCATGAGAAAATAGGTTAGATTCAGAGACCATAAATCTCTGAATCAGGGATCATCTGAGATCTGAATATAGTTTCTCAGATATTATTAACTTCTTCTTTTACTCTGTATTGTGAACAATAATAGTATAGTAAACTCATTAAGTTAAAAGAGTTTGTTTCATCAGGGTTTATAATATTTTAGCTATGTTTCAATTACTGGATCATGGTACGGTGTAACATTTCCTGGATATATTTAGAATATTGTTGGAAGGGGAACTGCTCTGAAATTTGTTACTGTTTTGTTTATACATCCAGTACAGTTTATGTTTAAAGCCTTGAACGTTGTCAAATAAAAATACGCTTGCATCCTTTGTATGAATTTTTGACTTCAGACATTTCACAGTTAAAGCATACTACTTCTCTTCTGGACCAGAATGATTATTTTGAAAGGTTTCACCCCTCAAAGTTCTTTCAAGTATACAGATCTTTCCATAAATGAACAGGGGGGGGGGAGTTGGGGTGGTATGACCCACTCCAACAATTGTTTGTATTAAATAGCATATGAAGTATTTATTTATACTATCCATAGATGATTTATACATTTAAGCTGTGAGTAATTCTTTTCATGCTGACAGGTTGATAGGGAGTGCTGCTCTCTTATGTGTGTAAAGCTATCAGGATTCCTGAATTTCAAACTGGGTGGTGGCTAAGATGGAAACATGAGTGAGAGGCTTAAGTACCAGAGCTTAGAAACAGTTAATCATTTTTACCACCCCTGTATTGGAGCGAAGGTAGTATAGAATACAACAGGCCACTTGTTACTGTTTACTTAAGTACAAACAGTTGAGGAAGTGTTTAGTCCTTGGGGAAGCTGTATGATTGAACAGAAACACAGAAGTTATTTTGATAAGGCAGAGCAGTAATTTGCCCAAAACTCTGATCATCCCTGAGCTTTAATGCGGGCCAAGGATGAAGGTCCTATATGTTTGGTTCTTCCAGATGAATAAAGATAAATTCTCCTAGAAAAATAAACTCACTATTTTGGGTCAATTTGCAAGAACTGGCAAAAGAATTAAATTGTGTACTTTAGGGCTTGGCATGAGGAGGGGTGGGAAAATAGTTCAGCCTTCTAGATTCTGGCATTGTTATGGATTTGGATGCAAAGTGGAAAATTAAGGCATAGATTTACTTAAGTATGCATGCGAGGAATTAGGAATTCAAAATAAAGTGGAATGAGAAATAAAAATGTTTCTTGTCAGTATTCCTAACATTTTTATTGGAACCTAATATTTCAAAAATAAAAATTAAACTTATTTTAAAAATAGTATTAGAATTTATAACAAGAAATTATTCCCCAGTCTGTCCAAAAGTGTCTAGACAAGCTTTCAATTTAGTGGTTGGAAGAGCTAGTTTGGCACCCATCATGGGTCCCTTGTTATGATGGCCTCCAAAAACACAAACTGCATGGAAAGCTGTTTGTGTGAAACATGATTTTAGACAGTTCTAATCAGGACATTAAAATCATTCTCTGTGCAGTTTTTCTTGTGTTTTCTTAATTGCTCAACCAGTTTTCTATGCAGTTTACATTCTCAGCTAAAGTCACACCAGCAGTTGCTCATTTCTTCCCGCAACTTGGATTAAGGCATAAAATGGGAGATGTTTTGAGCAATCATCTTTCAGCATTTTTTCCTTTTCTTATATTGACAAGGAATGAGAAAAACATTGAACAATTTACATTTCTGTATACTTCAGAAGCAAGGGCATGATGACCCATGCATCTGTGATAGATTTTCTGTAATGTTTGGTTCATACAATGAGATATTATGTGATATTTTCATGCAGTTATTACCTAAGAAGTGTTGTCGGCTCAGATAACATTTGTAGTGTACTTCTGAGAATTTGCTAGGTTTGCTGTTGTATTCACTGGAACACAGATTTGAGTCCTTGAAAGTTAAACATGTGGATGTTCTTCTGTAGAGAATGATTGAATATTTTTGAAATGCTTAATTTATGTTAGGCTCCATGGATTTAATTAATGCCACCACAGGTGAAGTTATGCCCTAATTACCGGTAATTACCAGTTGATTATCTGTGGAGAGTGATTGAATTTCTAATATATTCAGAATATATTTTGAAGCCTTTTCCCACACTTGGTTTTTTTTCTTTAAACATTGCAAAGATATCTGTAACTTCCAACTGCTAAACACAAAACAGATTTCTCTGGAAGGAAGTCCTACATCTTGGATTAAAGTCTGAAACAGCTGAATGCAAAAGGTTTTTTAAAATCCAATTTATAAATATCAAATCTTGCCATGACCTTGTTATTTTCTTCTTTCTATGACTTTTTGTTTACTATTGTTAGGATAGATCTTTTGTCATGAAGATGAATCATTTTTGCAATTAGGTCAGTAAAAAATCATATATATGTGATATATATATATATAGTCTATAAACTATAGTTTGGCAGATCTAACTCTGAAAATGATCAACAAAGAAGTTCTGCAATGCTGCTGCTTTCAAGCACATGGAAAAGTACCGGTATTCTTTTATTAAAATTAAACCACTTGGGAGCAGCAAACCTATCCAGAGAACATCAGGACTGACTTGAACTTCACTTTTGGACCAACAGAAAACATGTTTTCATGTTTTAAACAAGTAATATTTTGACTCCTAATAAGATATATTTGTTTACGGTACTTCTGTTATGCTAAATCCACACATTCCTTTTGCAGAAGGGAGATTCTGACTCTTTGTCGCTTTTAATTTTTAGTGTTCACCCCAACTTACTTGTCTGTTACGTGCTTTTGTGCCTGACCAAGTCAAATGCATTGTAACTGGTTTTCAAAATTTTATATGAAATTTAGATGAACTTTTTGAGAAAAACTTGATGCAAAAAGGTGAAAATATAATGATGGATGTAGGTTGTTTAGTTACAAAAGAGTGGTGGTGGGGGGACTTGTTAAGTAGCACTATATCAGGGACGTCCAACTCCCAAGAGACTGCGATCTGCTCCCGGAGGGGTGGGAAGTGGCAGTGATCTACCTATTTTTGGGGGGAAGGGAGTTCAGAGTTGTTGAGCTATTTTAGAGGAGCAGGTCTAAGTTGTTGAGCTTTTTTTTAGAGGGGAGCTTCCCAAAGTTGTGGACCTCTTTTTAAACAATAAGTCTGCAGAATTAAAATATATCGCTCACCAACAATACAGCCGCTAGCAGGCGGACACAGCGTTACAGCAGACAACAAAGGATCGCTCACTAAACAACCGTTTGGACACCCCTGCATTATATCTTGAATTGGGCTCAGTAGCATGTAGGCAGCCAGTACAAACTCTTCAGAAGTAGTATTATATTGTTCTGGACAACTGAACCTGACAATATTCTAACAGTTGCATTTTGCACCAACAGCATCTTCAAGGGCAGCTCAGTTTAGAGTGCATTATAGTAATCTTGCCAGGAGGTCACCAATGCATGGGTTACTGTGGCCAGAGTTTCTCCATCTAGGAATGGCAGTAGCTGATGAACCAGAATAGGCACTCCATGACACTGACACTACTTCCAACTCCATTGAGAAAATTGGATCAGGGAGTAGTACCCTGAAGTTAAGTACCTGTTGCCTCAAAAGGAATACAACCGCATCCAAACCAGGCCATTTACTCAATTATTGGACCTGAGAAACATCAACTCACAACACTTTTGCCTTTTTGGGATTCAATTTCAGTGTCTTGTGTCTCATCCAGCCCATTACCACCTTCAGGCATACTCAGCCAAAATCCCACTCTTTTCTGCCTCTGCATTGTAATTCTGTTGAATCTTCCATGGTCTTTTTTATATCTAGGGATCAGGAGGAAGAGATATAAACACAACAAAAATGAACAAGATCGTTCAGAAAGGCATATTACAAATGTATTTTTTATGTATCTAAATATGATACATTTATGCTAGGTTTCTACTAATGTTTTGGGGTTTGGTTTGTTTTTTTTGGCAGGGTGAATCTCTACAAGGTGGTGATGATTCTCCGTTCTCAGATTCTGTTACCTTAGAACAAACAACAAGCAATATTGGCGTATCAAGTGGACGTGTTAGCTTATGGATGCAATGGATGTTGCCAAAACTCACTGTAAAGTTATTTGCACCAGATCCAGAAAGTAAAGGAACAGGTATTGCATACAGAATTTATAAAACAAAACTAGTAATTTGAAGTTACCTGGCAGTTTTGTTCCAACAAGTCTTCTAGTATTAACAGAGATGGCATTTGGGAGTCCTAAATCTACAGTCTTCAGACTTATTGATTTGAATATTTAAGTCAAACTCAACAGTGAAAGCTCAGGATACGCTACAGTTAAAATGACAAAACAAATATAGAAACACATCCACTTAAATATTAAGATAAGCCCAGAAAGATTAAAATCTTAACTTGCTACTCTCCATCCCCAGTGCATCTGTGACTAACTACTTTTTCCAGCCAGTACATCCAACCTTTGCAACAGATTACTATTTGGCAAATGCTGCTTTTTTTATGGGTGCTTGGAGATTGCTTATATATTTGGGGTTGGATCCAGAATTGCCCTCCTACAAATGGAACGGCTCAATCAGGGACTCCTATCAGAATAAGTTGTAGAGAGGACTTTTAAGATTCCACTTTTCCATTACAGCCGCCAGCCCCCAGTGTCACCTCCCATACTGCTCCACTGAATTCCATAACCACCTGGAGTAGTTTTTCAGAGGGCAGAAGGCACTGCAGAGAGAAGGAGGCCTCAAAGTATGGTCCCAGTTGTTCCTTGACAAGCAGGGCTTGTCTTTGATGCCCTTCAAACTTGGTACCAAATGCAAGCTCCCTTCATGTCGGTCTCACTCAGGAACTCCAGAGTGCAGTCTATTCCTGGCAAAAGCTTATCAGCACTCACTGCAACCCCTGCATGGATCAGCTGCACTTTGGAGTTCCCAGTTGAGAGCCCCCAAATGCAACTGATCCCTGCTAAATGCAGGGTGTGCAGTCAAGTGCCAAGCAGCTGGAACTAGCTGCAGAGCTATTCTTTTGCAACCCAACTTGCCACCTTTTATGGAATACCTGCAATAGCTGTATAGGAAGACTTCATTTTTGTGGTAGAGAACTTCGAATAAAATGTGGTCAATGCATATATAAAATGACAACTTCTTAAGGGTTCGAACTCATGGCTTATTTTCATTGGATATTTATTTATACTGCAGAAATATGTGTTGTTGGTGAATTAGAAGACCTCAGTGCCTCAGTAGATGTACAAGATGTCTACACTAAAGTCAAATGTAAAATAGAAAGCTTCAATATTGATCACTACAGAAACAGGTAGCAACCACACCTTATGTGCATTATTTATTATTATTATTATTATTATTATTATTATTATTATTATTAGTTAGTGCTCATGTAGAAGCATTATACTCTTCTTTTTGATTGGGGTGGCTAACCCGTTTCAGGCATTGACTCATGATCAACATTTCAGGGGCTGCATCTTAAAAGTGGGCATGGCTGAAGTGTGAAAGTGGGTGTGATGATAACTGCAGCTCTGAGTTGAGCATTAGAGGTGTCCAGGGGGTTCCTTCTACCACTTACAAAGCAGAGAATGAGATAACTCCTCCTTTTTGCCAGTGGCTCCTCCCTCTGCTGAACCTCAGTTTCATTTCCTGCGTTGCCTGGAATAGTACCCACTTGGCCCTTTCCAATGCATACTTCTCTTTTTTAACCTCAGTGTCACTATCCAATAGCACATTCCACTAGAGCAGCCACATCCTCACCTTCCTTTTCTACCATACATCACTGGGAGACGATTGCTGTAGTAGACCATACACGGCCGCCTATCAGAGGTTAGCTGGGGTATATCTCACTGAGGAACCTCCCACACTCATCTTAGAATACAGTGTTGGGAACTTACCATGAACATTATTCTGAGCTGAGTCCCTTGGTGGTGTCCAGGGCCACACTCTGCTAGGTGGTTGCAACTAATCACATATAGATGGTACTCTTCTCTTAACTGGGTCTCCGCACTCCCCCCTCCTTCCTTACAGTGTCTGTGTTCTGGGGTGTTCTTTGTTTCTTTCATTCTCCTTCCCCTTATAGTACATTATGCTCAGCATTGGCATGAAACATAACTGAGGTTTAGCAGAGGGAGAGGCTGTCAGCAATGGTGATCTAATTTTCTGCTTTCTGAAAAGTTAAGAGGAATTACAACTCACTTAGACGCAGTAAACTTCCATCTTCCCATTCTCAAAGCTTCCTAAGGTCTTTCCCATCAGCTATTCTACACAATTTTAAATAAAATATTTTTATCACTCCATTACTCATCCAGCAAATAAAATAAAAATTAATGGAAAAAATTTAGATGGGGAGGTTTGGGGTGCCCCACAAAAAGCCTTTTGGCACCATGGCATCATAGCATTGTGTGTGTGTGTGTGTGTGTGTGTGTGTGTGTGTGTGTGTGTGTGTGTAAATAGAAATCTCTAATATTTTTAACATGCTTTTTGAAATTACACATTTTGGCAGGCCACAAGAACATATTGGAGTCTCAAATATGGCCAGTGGGCTGCTGATTACTCACCCCTGTCTTTAGTGGTAGTAATAATAATACAAATAAAAAAGAGATGATTTGAAGTGATATTGTTTTGCCACAATTTGCACATGTAAGAAAGCAGCAAGCAGTTGTAATAAGAAGAATATACTCAGTGTGACAAAGAACATGTCTTTGCTAATATCTGTAGGTTTGATACAAATATGTACCTTCATAGTCTCTGGAGAGCAATATGTATTCTTATGGTACAAACTGAAGATTATTTAAGGTTACCTTTCTAATCATTTTATCATGGTGGTTAGCTTAAGACACGAAGCTGGATTTCATAACTATGAAACCAGAAGCTGATGTTTTGTATTTCACATTAATTATACTTTAACTATCACCTTCTGGAGTTCTTGTGTTTATGACAGTACTTGTGTGAAATTTTGCAGCTATAACAAGCAGCCTGTGGAATTAGGAAATATTTGTGCACCGAAACCTTACAATGATCTAGTGAAAAAAGGCTTGCAATCTGACAGTAAACAATTTTATTAGTTTTTTCTTCTTATTCTTCCAATATTGTAACTTTTTTAAAAAAAAACACTCATGTATTACGGTAATTAATTCAGCATACTTTTCATATACCTATCCAAATTATTAAAATATTCTTTCTGTCTACAGATTTAGCGCAAAGGGGTTTCCTGAGGGGTTTCAGTTGGCTAAATTCCCTATTAAAATATAGTAGTATTCTTTTCTTGATGCTAATTTTCCAATGTAAAATGGCTTAACACTGGTGGGTTTGTACAGTTTGGTTTGCAAATCAGAATGACTACTATATATATATTTTAAAATATTCAAAATATAGTTTCATGTAGTTTAAATGTATAGATTCTGACCAGCTGCAGAGAACAGATAAGGTGAATGTTATGTTTTCCAGACCAGGAGAAGGTTGGCAGTCTGGACTTTTTGAAGGCATATTCCTACAATGCAAAGAAAAACTTGTGGTGAGATTTTTGTAGCAGAATAAGATATTTAACCAAATAACTATCCTAAAATCTAAACATTTTTTTTTCTCATGCAGAAGGGCGAAGGATTGCAAGAATTATGGTATAAACCAATAGCTTTTAAAAAGTCAATTTGTTCTTGTGGAAAAGGAGAAAATACAATTTCCAGCTTTTAAAAAGCCCATTAGTTCTTGCACTCCATCTCTTTCCATTCTAATAAAGCTTCTATTCCCTTTTTATAATTAATTGCAAATCAAATTACACTTAGTCATTACCTAGGGAGAGTCCTGCTCTACTTTAATTCCTGATAATTTTTTATTCTACTGCCAAATAATTAGACTGTGGCAAGTTTCAAGTTTATGATTTCCTTCTTTTGATTGAATTGAATTGTGATATTTGAGGTGAAGGACTTGCAAAGCCTGCAATGGATATTGGCCGAATTCAGCTTAGTTTTAAAATATATGATTTCCCCCCCTTATGGCTTTATATTTGTTTTTTGCTTTTTTGCCTGCATCACCTCAAGCTTTGGGGAAGACTCTTGGTCTCTGGGGAAATGTGGAGGTGTCTTCCTTTCCTGTACTGACAAGCTGAACAGACGTACATTGTTGGTTCGACCCGTCAGCAAGCAGGACCCTTTCAGTAACTTCTCTGGCTTCTTTCCCTCTGTAAGAAATCAATGCAATATGTATATTACAGAACTTCCATTAACAAACAGTAGTTTAGCATGATGAACAGCTACTCATGCAAAAGCTTATTTCTCAAGCTGGTGTTTTTATTTTGTTTTAAAATAGCCTCTCTCTCCCAGTAATGTTCTGGCCTGTCTACACAGTTGGGAAATAGGGCGGCTGCAGAGCAAAGGAAGAATATTCACTTGAACATCTTTGTATGTTACAAATGTGACCCTAAAGGGGAGGTCACTTTGATGCTTTAAGCTATCACGCATAGGTTCTGGATAACTCCTGAGATATTTGAACTGTGCTTAAGTCCATTGATATCTGTGGCTCTGCTCTGAGCATGGCTTAAGCAAACATATTACTAAAATTCAAAGCTGCAGATAATTGGTTTTATTAGGTCCAGCTAAAATGCCACAAACTAGTGTTGAGGCTTTAAAGTTGTCCAGAACTCTTCTTCAGACACTGTGGATTAAGCAGCCAAAAAAAGTGACGTGGGTGGAGAGAACTACTCTCAGCTTTAAAGATACATAGACTACCAAATTTTTGTGACTGGATGCCAACAATTGGTCTGGAAAAAATGGGTTATTCTACTGTGGCCAGTGTTTTTTTTCTAAATAAATAAATAAATAAATAAAAATCTTTAGGGGAACTCTCATTTTGACTCAAGAAAATCACCATTTTATAGTTCAAATCTGGAAAAATAAATACAGTAAATGGACAAAAGTACAAAGATTAACAAAATGTTTAGGGGTATGTGTACTCCTGCGTCCCCCCAGGAAAAAAGCACTGCCTGTGGCTTTAGGGTTTTTTCCCCTAACGGACCAGTGCATCTACGTACGCCATGTAGATTTTTACAAAGGGTCCAGATTTCAGACATCCACATATGCATTATTTATATCTGTATATTTAAAATGTGAATCTTAAAGTGTTCCATTTATTGGGAGTAAATCACTTGTTACTTTCCCATGAGAAATTTCAACTTGGTGTCAATCTGTGGTGTGTGATCATACCTTGCTCTCGCGTGCCAGAAAAAAAAAATCTGACTATTTGATTACAGCGTCTCCCTGACCACCTAAGTGAAAATGTACTTATCATTCAGCAGATCAAATAGCCAGGGAGACACTGCATTCAGATTAACACAGTACAGTCTGGTCCCCTTGTTACTTTTTCAAGGGCTTGAGGTGAGAAAGAGCCTGAGATTTTAACTAAGTTGAGATCCCCCCCCCCCCATGGAGAGTAATGAATGAACAGATCCAGCATCAGTTAAGAAACCCAGCAAGGAGGTTATTATTATTATTATTATTATTATTATTATTATTATTAGTTAGTGGAAGTTCTGTTCTCCATGATTATTTTCTGTCAAGAACATGTACATGCAAAATTACTGTTGCTACTTATCTGAGTTACTTCGTTCTAACACAAATGAAGCTAATTTACTAATTCTTTACCATTTTAAAAAAATAATTGCATAAATGTAACTAAATAATCAAGTGTATCTGAATGACATTGTTTGAAAATGTATAAAGAGCCATTTGTGCTATTATCTAAATTGGGCTGAGATACATGTGTCTTAGTAGAACATTAAAAGAATATGTCCAAATTCATTGAACATACAGGAACATTGTTGTATTTGCAAAGCTCCTGCTTAAACAAGGATTTCCCCATTGATTTCACACATAGAGTTGCACATTCTCATTTCCATTGTATGAATGGAAATTCCACTGTTATTGAAATGAACGGGGTTCATGCAGAATTTTGGATTAGACTTCATAGAGTCAATTCGTTGACTATTCTGCTATTGGCTTTGGTGGGATTTTGGTTGTGTTGGGGTCCAGTGTTGCAAGCATGGAAAGTCAAACTTCCCACCATTGCCATTTCCAGTAAGATTAACACTACTCTGTTTTGCACCAAAATAGATGCATTTTTCAAATTTGTCTTTTTAAACTAGTAGGAACATAATAGATAGATATTAGGCCAAATCTTCATTCAGAAGGTCTGGTTCAGACAGAATGCTATGACAGTGACTTGTAGCGAGCTCTGCCTCCTTTGTGTGCAAAGGGGAAATCAAAGCTTCCATTCTTGGTTTTGAATACATCCATACTTCCAAGTCCAATTTATTTTAACTGTGGCTTGTTGGCAAATCAAGATGAAACCATAGTTTCCAGAGTTTGGATGTAATAGAAAACAGCTGTATATTGAAAACTAAAAGGGGAAACTTTCATTCTGCTCTTGCACACAAATGAGGTCAATGAGGCATGTGAGCCTGAAGCTTGCTACAGTTCATTGCATCTGAACAGAAAGATGTCAAAGTCCGCATACCCTGATCTGAAACAAATGCATTTTAAAATATCACTTGCGTGTATATTTGTATTTGAATCAGTTCTAAGAGTAGCCATGGCAGTTAACATGTACTACATATTCACAGAAACCTTTTCATCTGATGTTCAGGGAAGTGTATAGCTGAAAATAAATAAAGAAATGAAAGGGTTGATTGACAAAAGTTCTCATAATTTTTACACAGTGCAAATTCATTACTTATTTCTCACAATTTCTATTTCCTGATACAGGCAACTGCAAAACTTTTGGATGGTTCTCATCAGCAACATGGATTTCTGTCACTGACTTACACAAAGGCAGTCACAAAAAATGTCCGCCACAAATTGATTTCAAGAAATGAGCGAAGAACTTTGCATAAAGTATCTGAAAGTTTCACTGATGGTTCTCCTCATTTCCTTCATGAGATTCTTCTCTCAGCTCAGGCATTTGATGTTGTCCTCTGTTTTCCTTTTCTCAATGCAATTGCAAGTATATTTCAGGCAAAACTGCCAAGAAGCCAAAAAGAGAAAAGAAAATCACCAGGCCAACCTATGAGGACTCATATTCTCACATCTCGGAACTTGCCACTTATTTATATCAACACTGGGGTAATCAGAATCTTTTCCCCCAAAATGGAGGAATTGCAGCACAATATTGAAGGTACTATCTTATCCACCTTATATTAACACAATAAACATATTTTTCTTGGATACTGTTGTTCATGAAAATGCTGTCTCCACTATATATATATCTGAAGGGTCCTCATTGGCTTGTTCTCCAGTCTTACTGATTTGCAAATTTTAGAGAAAATCCTTTAGAAGTCCAAAAAAAAGCCTTGCCTGCCTTTCCGGTCATAGAATACATGTAAGCTCAGGGTAGCTACCTCTGCAGTGACCTCTCCAGATTTCCTCTTATTAACCTTCCCAGGGAAACACTTGTGGCAAAGGACTACTGTGCTTTTGTTATATGTGTATATTTTTGGCCTTTCGTTCAGTGCTCAGCTCTACTGTGTCAAATCAGTGGTTGAAGTGGATTCATACACTGTCTATATACAGTATACTTATTTAAATCTATGATTTTGACATAATAATGGGCAGTATACCTCTATTTGCCCTTTGTATTCTAAATAACATACAAGTTTCAGGCTTGCATAAAGATACAAGCAGTTGTTAAAGGATGTACAGTGGAACCTCGGTTTTTGAGCGTCTCAGAAGCCGAACATTTCGGAACCTGAATGCCGAAAACCCAGAAGTAATTGCTTCCATTTTTTAACGCACCTCGGAAGTCGAACAGCTTCCAAGGCACATTTCTCAATTTTCACCGTTGAAATTGCCGACAGCCCTTTGCGCCTCGGCTGTCGAACGTTTCGGAAGTCGAACGGTCTTCCGGAACAGATTATGTTTGACAGCCGAGGTTCCACAGTACAATTGCTTTCTAGAGTGCTCAAGTATCCCTCCCCTTCCCAGGGCTATGTCTTGATTGCTCCAAGAAGTTTTTTATTGTCAGAGATTGAAGTGGGAGAAGAATGCTAGTGAAATGGCTTCATTTCAAATTAGCTCAGTCATGTCCATTGAAAAGTAACAGGAAGGCATCCCATCCCACTTTATACCATTTTGAGTGCTGCCCACTTCTCATTATTTTATAATAATAATAACTTTTATTTATACCCCGCCCTTCCCAGCCGAGACCGGGCTCAGGGCGGCTAAGAATAATAAAACCACACACACCATAAAACAAACAGTTAAAAATACAAATTAAAAACAATTTAAAACTTAAACGTTTAAAAGCCACCTCATTATAAGTAGCTCACCAACAACCAATTTTACCTGGCAGCCACCTGCCTTCTCACTTCCTGTCTTGATGGAACACATTGAAAGACAGCAAGCAAGCATTCTAATACAGGGGTTGGAAACTTGTGGCCCTACAGAAGTTGCTAGACTCCAATTTCAGCACAGCCAGTAATCAGAAATAGAAACGATCTGTCGTCCCCCGTCTTCTGGAAGGCCAAAGATTTCTCCCCCTTGGAAGCTCTACTACCTACAGAGAATACATTGAGCTCTTCCAGCCGTAACCCCGATTCCCTTTGGGACCTAGAAGACTAGCTTGTTTTCTCCCTCTTCTTCCAAGGATTTGCTTAGTCTTCTGTGTGGGTAAAATTGTTTTCTGCCAAGTAATTAATAATTGGTGCTTTTTGGACAAATCAATTCATTGCTTTTTGATCTAGAGTAGTTTCCAGTGATCTTGAAAGTGGCTTCACACAGAGCAAAAGGTCCTAAATGGAAATTTCATTTGAAATTTCCCCAAAAGGAAATCATTTCAGACTCTTTTGTTAAATGTGACAAATGTGCTAATGTCTATTTTGTGGTGGGAGGCAGATAAATAAACAGATGTCCACTTCATTGATATACAATGATATTCAAAATTCATATAGATTTGCTTTGTGTTCCTACTGTCAAAGCCCAAATTAGTCAGTTTGCCTATTGTTGGGCTACATACTACAGGAATATTTTTATTTTTTAAATGCTGTTCATAGGATTAACAATTTGCACATGCTTCTTCACAAAGGCTGTAGCAATGTTAGTTCATTTGGGTGGTGCTGAATGATACTTTATTTGATCATAAGTGAAAGTATGCATGAAATATGATGCTTAGAGCTACATTTATTTAACAGACTTACTTTAAAAGTCTACAGATGAATTAGAGGGAGCCCCAGGAGTCAAATCAGCACCACTAAGAAGCTAAGTTTGATGATTTAGAAGTTGTGTAAAGTTGATAGCATAAATGTCCTGTAGTTTAAAAAGAAAAATGTTCTTGAGGTTAGCTTAGACATCTACCAAAGTATTTGTAACTGGAAAAAACCTGAGTATCTATTTAGCCTGAGCATACAAATGCTTTGTCCACTTAACTTCCCACATAACCATGGCCTCCCAACCCTATTTTCCCAAATAGTTTATTATACCTTATCTTCAGTGCAGTTCCTTAATTATTTTTGATGTATTTCATAAGTATTGATAGCATTGGCTGACACACCCACACCCCTGCCATGGTTTATTCATTAGCTGTGTGTCCAGATTGTTAATCATAGCCTCAGTATGACTGTCTGATTCATCCTGGACACATCTTAGTGGTGTTGCAGAAGCCAGCTTTTATATACACAACACACATACACATGAGTCTTCTGAGCTGCATGTGAAGTTTGCTTGTTCTTTCCACATCAAGCAACGTGTTATTTAGTAAAGTACTTAGCACTCACCACACTCTTAGCATCTGTAACTGAAAGCTTAGCTTTCAAAACAAGTTGTCTGGGATATCTCACTGGGTGGCCACAGATGGGGAAAGGGGATTGAAAGCTTACGTACATCCTCAAAGCATAGGCTTGTGGAGAACACTAGGCCCGACTGCATGTGTATATATCGGATGTCACTGTCAGCTTCTAAAATGTCATAAAATCCTTCATGGGCAAAAAGAAATGTTACAGGGTATAGAGTGCTGGTCTCTGTACTGAAATACACGTTCATGTCTTTATTTCTTCACAATATACCTTGTATTTTTAAGTAGCTGTGTAAAAAGTAATTGCAATGATGGCATAGGCACCATATTTAATAGGAGCTAAAACTGTTAAGGTCTCTAAAAACAATTAAACACTTATTAGGTAATCAGTAAGCTTGCATATGTCAATACCCAACATTCTTTTCCATTCTTCCAGCAGCCAGTCCAAGAATCAGGACTTAGGGCATAGCTATGTCAATAGGGAAATAAATACTTGTTTGTTTCCCATTAAGCTTTGTGGGGGAATGTATATAGACTGTAGATTAGGACACCATTGGAGAAAAATATTGTTTCTTACTCCAGACACTAAGACAGGTGTAGGGAGCAGTTTTAGCTTCCCCCCTCCCCCAGCATAGTGTACCTGAGTCCATCCCTTTTCTGTCATATAAATGGGTGCCCCACACAAAGGCTGCATACACACTATATATTTAAAGCACACGACCCCCCCATCATAGGAACTGTAGTTTACCCCCCACAGAGTTATAGTTTCCAGCACCTTTCACTACAGTTCCCATGATTCTTTTGGGGAAGTCATATGCTTTAACATACAGTGTACGCAAAGCCAAAAATGCACAGAGAAGCATTCATTCTCCTTTTTCTGTCTCTCTGTCAGAAACAGATACATAAACACACACATTTCTCAGTCCCTGTAATATCCCCAGGGACATTGCACTTATAATAATTACAGGCATTTCACCAGTCAATTCTAGTCAATTTAAATATATTCTCATGTTATCCTGATGGCGTTAGGAAGGAGGGAAGCTACATCAGCCAAAATAGCATGAATACCAAGCCTAGGAATGGGCAGGGGAAATATCTATCTGCCTGCCTGCCTGCCTATCTGTCTATTTTGTGTGGTATTAATTGGTTTACCAGTATTCATTGCAAAAGTTAATAATAATAATAATATGGCTGGTCCACTGAAAAGTCACCTCACTCATTGCATTGGAAATACTTTAATTAATACATCTGGCTCTGTGTGTATATACAAATTTTGTTTGTTTCCTACTTCAATTGCAGATAATAAGACGAATAAGGAAGATACTTTGGTACTTAAAATTGGCTCTGTATCGATGGCTCCTCAGGCTGACAATCCTCTTAGTAGAGCTGTGCTGAGGAAAGACATTTACCAGTAAGTATTTTTTATTTAACAAATTAGAATGAGAAAAATGTTTCAAAAATCCAGAAATGTTTTTAAAAATCAAAACAAGATATTATATTGAGAGAGAAGATATGAAATCATTGATCTGGCATGCATGGTTGATGACTGGGATTCCAGTGTTTTATCCCTGCCGGCACATTGCACATTGAATAGTATTTGCATAGCCCAGTGTGCCTGAGTTCTGTCTGCACAATCTGTACTCTTGATTTTGTATTCAAGACATAGTGCTCATGTAGTTTGAGCAACACACGTTGGATTCTGCATATACTGTATAAACTCTCATGCAAAAATAAAGTTGAATACACAGAGAACTGGCAGGCTAAGCAAACTTGCATGATCCTGAGTCCCTCACTAATTACAATTTAAACATCACCACAGGGCTAGAATAAAAGTTATCCAGTAAAACATGTATACCGACAAAAATCTTTTTGTATAGACTCTTCCTTTTTTACATTGATTACTGAATTTCCGTGCGTGCTTTCATATTTTTTCAGACACTTCAACAGTCTACGAAGCGCTGATGAACAATAAATTAATTTTCAGTTAGGTTATCATGATCTTAAGAGCTCCCCCACCCCTGCAAGGAAAAAAAATCAGTCAGGGGTCTCTCTTTTTTTTGCAAATACCTTCTCTCTCAGTAGCTGCCTAGTGTGAAAGTGATTTTCATAATGTTAAATGGTTAACAGACATTCAAAATGCTGGACTGTTGATGTCATGTGGATCAAAGCTGTGAAAGAAAGCAAACTTCTAAGGCAAAGTTTCACAGTAAACACATTTTTTGTGTGAATGTCGTGCTCTGGATTGTGTCACTGACTTTCTGCAAACCACACTAATCATATGTAGGGAGCAAAACTGGAGAACATATGTAATCAACATGATAAAAATAATATATGATTCTTAGTAGAGTTGGCACTGCTGAGAAACATGAAAGTATAGTTGCAAATAATACCAAGTGAGAAAAGTCACAGAAATACAGATGAACAAGTGTCTTGTGCTTCCTGTTGGTCTGTTTCTCAGATGTGGCATTTTTTTTGTTTGAAAAGTACTTCGAACTGTACTTCAATAGAAGTATGTTGTTGTTGTTCAGTCGTTCAGTCGTGTCCGACTCTTCGTGACCCCATGGACCAGAGCACGCCAGGCACGCCTATCCTTCACTGCCTCTCGCAGTTTGGCCAAACTCATGTTAGTAGCTTCGAGAACACTGTCCAACCATCTCATCTTCTGTCGTCCCCTTCTCCTTGTGCCCTCAATCTTTCCCAACATCAGGGTCTTTTCTAGGGAGTCTTCTCTTCTCATGAGGTGGCCAAAGTACTGGAGCCTCAACTTCAGGATCTGTCCTTCTAGTGAGCACTCAGGGCTGATTTCTTTAAGAATGGATAGGTTTGATCTTCTTGCAGTCCATGGGACTCTCAAGAGTCTCCTCCAGCACCATAATTCAAAAGCATCAATTCTTCGGCGATCAGCCTTCTTTATGGTCCAGCTCTCACTTCCGTACATTACTACTGGGAAAACCATAGCTTTAACTATACGGACCTTTGTTGGCAAGGTGATGTCTTTGCTTTTTAAGATGCTGTCTAGGTTTGTCATTGCTTTTCTCCCAAGAAGCAGGCGTCTTCTAATTTCGTGAGTGCTGTCACCGTCTGCAGTGATCATGGAACCCAAGAAAGTGAAATCTCTCACTGCCTCCATTTCTTCCCCTTCTATTTGCCAGGAGGTGATGGGACCAGTGGCCATGATCTTAGTTTTTTTGATGTTGAGCTTCAGACCATATTTTGCGCTCTCCTCTTTCACCCTCATTAAAAGGTTCTTTAATTCCTCCTCACTTTCTGCCATCAAGGTTGTATCATCAGCATATCTGAGGTTGTTGATATTTCTTCCGGCAATCTTAATTCCGGTTTGGGCTTCATCCAGTCCAGCCTTTCGCATGATGAATTCTGCATATAAGTTAAATAAGCAGGGAGACAATATACAGCCTTGTCGTACTCCTTTCCCAATTTTGAACCAATCAGTTACTCCATATCCAGTTCTAACTGTAGCTTCTTGTCCCACATAGAGATTTCTCAGGAGACGGATGAGGTGATCAGGCACTCCCATTTCTTTAAGAACTTGCCATAGTTTGCTGTGGTCGACACAGTCAAAAGCTTTTGCGTAGTCAATGAAGCAGAAGTAAATGTTTTTCTGGAACTCTCTAGCTTTCTCCATAATCCAGCGCATGTTTGCAATTTGGTCTCTGGTTCCTCTGCCCCTTCGAAATCCAGCTTGCACTTCTGGGAGTTCTCGGTCCACATACTGCTTAAGCCTGCCTTGTAGAATTTTTAGCAAAACCTTGCTAGCGTGTGAAATGAGCGCAATTGTGCGGTAGTTGGAGCATTCTTTGGCACTGCCCTTCTTTGGGATTGGGATGTAGACTGATCTTCTCCAATCCTCTGGCCACTGCTGAGTTTTCCAAACTTGCTGGCATATTGAGTGTAGCACCTTAACAGCATCATCTTTTAAAATTTTAAATAGTTCAGCTGGAATATCATCACTTCCACTGGCCTTGTTGTTAGCAAGGCTTTCTAAGGCCCATTTGACTTCACTCTCCAGGATGTCTGGCTCAAGGTCAGCAACCACACTACCTGGGGTGTATGAGACCTCCATATCTTTCTGGTATAATTCCTCTGTGTATTCTTGCCACCTCTTCTTGATGTCTTCTGCTTCTGTTAGGTCCTTTCCACTTTTGTCCTTAATTGTGGTAATCTTTGTACGAAATGTTCCTTTCATATCTCCAATTTTCTTGAACAGATCTCTGGTTTTCCCCATTCTGTTGTTTTCCTCTATTTCTTTGCATTGCTCGTTTAAAAAGGCCCTCTTGTCTCTCCTTGCTATTTTTTGGAAATCTGCATTCAATTTCCGGTATCTTTCACTATTTCCCTCGCATTTTGCTTGCCTTCTCTCCCCCGCTATTTGTAAGGCCTCATTTGACAGCCACTTTGCTTTCTTGCATTTCTTTTTCATTGGGATGGTTTTCGTTGCTGCCTCCTGTATAATGTTACGAGCCTCCATCCACAGTTCTTCAGGCACTCTATCCACCAAATCTAAATCCTTAAACCTGTTCTTCACTTCAACTGTGTATTCATAAGGAATTTGATTTAGATTGTATCTTACTGGCCCAGTGGTTTTTCCTACTTTCTTCAGTTTAAGCTGGAATTTTGCTATAAGAAGCTGATGATCTGAGCCACAGTCAGCTCCAGGTCTTGTTTTTGCTGAGTGTATAGAGCTTCTCCATCTTTGGCTGCAGAGAATATAATCAATCTGATTTCGGTGTTGCCCATCTGGTGATGTCCATGTGTAGAGTCGTCTCTTGTGTTGCTGGAAAAGAGTGTTTGTGATGACCAGTTTGTTCTCTTGACAGAACTCTATTAGCCTTTGCCCTGCTTCATTTTGAACTCCAAGGCCAAACTTGCCAGTTGTTCCTTTTATCTCTTGACTCCCTACTTTAGCATTCCAATCCCCTATAATGAGAAGAACATCCTTCCTTGGTGTCATTTCTATAAGGTGTTGTAAGTCTTCATAGAATTGGTCAACTTCAGTTTCTTCAGCACTGGTAGTTGGTGCATAAACTTGGATTACTGTGATGTTAAAAGGTCTGCCTTGGATTCGTATCGAGATCATTCTATCATTTTTGAGATTGCATCCCAGTACAGCTTTCGCCACTCTTTTGTTGACTATGAGGGCCACTCCATTTCTTTTACGGGATTCCTGCCCACAGTAGTAGATATGATAGTCATCCGAACTGAATTCGCCCATTCCCGTCCATTTTAGTTCACTGATGCCCAGGATGTCAATGTTTATTCTTGCCATCTCATTTTTTACCACATCCAACTTACCAAGGTTCATGGTTCTTACATTCCAGGTTCCTATGCAATACTTTTCTTTACAGCATTGGACTTTCCTTTCGCTTCCAGGCATATCCGCAACTGAGCGTCCTTTCGGGTTTGGCCCAGCCGCTTCATCAGCTCTGAATCTACTTGTACTTGTCCTCCGCTCTTCCCCAGTAGCATGTTGGACGCCTTCCGACCTGAGGGGCTCATCTTCCAGCGTCATATCTTTTATATGCCTGTTGTCTTTGTCCATGGAGTTTTCTTGGCAGGGATACTGGAGTGGCTTGCCAGTTCCTTCTCCAGGTGGATCACGTTTGGTCCAAACTCTCCACTACGACCTGTCCATCTTGACCTGTCCATAGCTTCCCTGAGTAATTCAAGCCCCTTCGCCACGACAAGGCAGTGATCCATGAAGGGGAGAAGTATGTTACAAACATCAAAATCCTTTCCCAGCAGTAAAACGTTTTACGGCTTTAAAAATGACAGATATTACTTTGTCAAGCATAGGAATTCCTCAACTGGTTCAGGCTCCTTGCAACTTACCAGTTTCTATCCAAGTGGGGGAGAAACTTTGTCATAATGCACTTAAAGGTGGGTTTGCCTCTGAATACCATTTCCACATATTCAGGAAAATGTGATATATGAACTGGTGTCATGGGTTTGACTTGGAAATAGACCCATAAAAATCAGGAATGTTTTCCTTGAGCATGCAAGCACACCAAGAAAGCAATGGTGTCATCTTCTTTAGGAAAACGAAGATTAGATGGAGCGATAGGATTGAATGGTTTCCTAGGAAGCTTACATATGAGAAAGTAAGAATAAACGCCTAGGGTACGAGAAGTGCATGTCCCCCCAATATAACTCAATGTGCCTGAGAAAGGTGTGCCAGAGTAGGGCAAAGTGTGCATCCGTGTGAGGTTGTATTCTATGAATGTCCTGTTTGGCAAAAGCATTTGGGATGCACGGCTTTTTGTATTGTGAGAACTGTGAGGTTGTAGAAACAACAAAGAATCTTGTGACATCTTAAAAGACCTCTCTGGAAACTGAGGTTATGATAGTACTGTTGTAATCAAAACACTACGTAGAGTATTTTATACTGTGTACTGTTGTGCATTTTGGGGATGGAAGCATTATAGACTAACTTCCTTCATCAGTTCAAGCTTAATTTATTTTTAAAAGACCTAGTTCCATGTGAATTTCAGTGTGTAATATGTGAAGCAGCCCTCAATACATGATTATAGTGCTGCATTATGGTATGAAATTCTATAACCTCTCTGTAAAGAAGACTAGATGGCTTCATGCATTTGTAGCAGGGGATAGGGAACCTGCGCCTCAGACATTGCTGGACTATAGATCCCATTATTCCTGACAATTGGCTATGCTGGCTGAGGGTAATAGGAGTTGGAGTCCAGTAACATCTACAGGGCTACAAATTTCCATCTCTGCTTTATTGTCTCTTAGTTAACACAGTTTAGCATTCTCACTTGGATACAGCAATCACTTACAGCTGTACTTGACATCCATTTTTTCACTGGGACATATTTCTGTCAGATGAAAAGCTGAAGGGCTGCACAGAACTTTGTTCCATAGAAGCCAAGAAACAAGAACTAAATGTATTTTCATCTGAAACAGGCAGATGAACCTTTCCTTAGTTGCTTGTTTGAATATTTATTGTACTACTCTTTGGTGCCCCAAAAATTTCCCAGGATAGTTTACAACAAGGTACAAAAACACAATGCACAATAAAAAAAACAATAAACAAATAATCATAAAACAGCAATATTTACCAAATAAAGATGGGGATAAAAGCTAACAAGTCACAGATTTAAAAGGTCTGGACAAATAAAAAGGACTTTACTCAGGTGTCAAAAAGATGCCAGACTTTTCACCAGGCAGAGGAGAGTTCAGAGAACATTCCAGAGCTGGGGTGCCACAGCAGAAAAGACCCTATTCCCGGTTCATACCTGCCTTACTTCCAAAGGCATAAAAAAACAGGGGAAAGCTTCTCAGGAAGATCTTTGTGAAGTTCATATGAAATAAAGGGATCCTTTTGGGGGCAAACCATTCAGGGTTTTGATTGTTTGTTAATTAATTAATTAATTAAACAACGTATTGTGCTCAGAAGCAGTATAGAAGCTGATACTGCTGTTTTAAGACTAGAAAGATGCATTCTGTATTTCCAAACAGTAATTCTGTATTTCCAAACAGTTTGTTAGAATGTGGAAGCAGTTTGTACGTAGGGAACCAAATTCTCAGCTTAATGTAGTTGAAAGAGGACTGAAAACATGAAGTTGGAAGTCAGAAGAATACCCCCCACTATATTGTCTTATTTGAATTTCAAAGCACTTATTTCACCTTGTCTTAGAGCTGTTACATCATGGCTGGTGTTCATAGAGGCTACTTTATCTTTAATGGCTGGTAGAAGAATCTGTACTTCAAGATGTGGCTCCTTTAACTTCACTTAGGCTGGAAATGCCTGCCTGGTAGTAGTGTGCCTGGTGCAATTTAGCAGAGAATGTGAGTCTCCCTTGTGCACAAGCACTGTTAGTATTAATCACAATTAAAGCAATATTTAACATGTCAGATCATTTACCAAAATTTTCTGCAGCCTCTATGGTTTTGCTGCTGAACCTTTTACGTTGGCTTGCTATTCACAACATTATACTGTTTTTGTATGCTTGACAGGGAAAAATATTCGTACAGAGCACTAGAAAATGAAGTCAGGGTTCATCATGGTCTAGGGAGATTATTTCTTAGGTTCATAACCATAGGTATCTGGGAGGGGAAACATATTTGGGAATAGTGGTGAACCTTCGGCTCTCAAATTTCAGCAGTGGCCTGTGCGACACTAAAATCCGATGCCCCCTGCCTCTCAGACTCTGTTTTACAGCACTGTTGTGCCCCCCTCCCCCGGCAGCACGGCACCCAGTGCAGCTGAACCAATCGCGCTACCCTAAAACCACCTCTTTGGAGAAGATTACGGTATTACACCAGAGCACTGTCATAACTAAGTAGCTTCATAATATTAATAAATCTATTAAAATGTGGAGAGCTGTTTTCTACAAATTTTCCAGACTCTGTGATTTGGATGTGAGAACTAGTCTTCAGGATTTGGAAGAGCAGTTTTCTACGGGTGATTAAATTATATGATTTCAGGTCTTTTCTCCTGTATGTCAAGCTTTAGAGAGCCTAACATACATTCTTTTTTGGACCAAAGCAGTAAAATGCCCCACTGTGCATTTTGCTGATGTTGCCCGTTAGCATGCGATTGTATTTGTATTTAAATCAAATTCCAGTTGGGTAAATAGTTGACTTTCCACAAAACATTTCATTGTCCCTTGGGCTCTTCCTGCTGATTTCAAAAATATGTTTTTGAACAGTCATTTCAAGGATACTTTGCTGCCATATATGTTTAACATTGACATATAAAATCCTTGGTTGTGGTAAACAGTGTTACTTTAAAATAATTCAGAAAAGCTTCAGAAAGCTTACTGTTACCATTCTTTATTAATGGCTTGTGAGTAAATATAATTTACATTGTATTTGGTTTCAACAAATGTTTTGTTTGTTTGGAAAGTATTCTCTAGTAATATTTAAAACAGATTATTTTCTTTCTTTTAATTATGGTGGAATTTTAAGTTGAATATAATGTGAAGGCTATGCTTCTGTTACTAAGGTAACCATATCCTTGTTGTAATGAGACATTTGTTAACTTCTGTATACAGCTTGTGGTTCATTCCATAAATACTTGTGGGTTCTCTGATGTCCTTCACAAGGTTTTATCTATGACAAATTTTTACCACAGCTCTTGAAGTGCTTTGTGAGAATGGGTGTGGGTTTCTTTCTTCTTAAAATTATTCTCTAAAATCTTAGCACATTAAAAAAAACCTCCTTCTTCAGCTTTGTTGCTATTTAACGTATTCCATCCTTTTTTTTTTTTACCATGTGGAATCTTCACCTATTGAGATACTGTAGATTTATCAGTAGCCCTTCATTGAGTTAAGGGGAAATGTCTTCTGTTTATTCATTAGGTAAGTTTATTTTACACCAGTATTGTGGGACCATCACCTTATCCCAGGTTTACTTTTTATTGCAAAATTTACACTAAGGATGGGGAACTTGTTGCCTTCTAGGCTACAACTTCTATTATTCTTGATCATTGGCTATCTTGGTGGGGACTGATTGGAATTGTACTGCAGCGACATCTAGAGGAGCATAAGTTCCCCACCTTTCACAATCCTTTTAGTATTAGCTAACATGGTGACCTTTGACTCCCAATTTCCCTCAGCCACATCCGGCATGGCCAGTGGTTCAGAATGATGGGGGTCGAATTTCAACACCATCTGAAGAACACCACTTTAACTCCTCCTGTTCTAGGGCTGGGTGCTGTTTTCCCAGTGTGTTCCATGTGCGGAAGACCCTGGCAGAGCAGACCCCGGCTGCCTTCAGAACTGAATCCTCTGGAGCAGGCATGTCCAACAGGTAGATTATGATCTACCGGTAGATCACTGGACATCTGTGGTAGATCACCGGTAGATCAGTGGCTCCCCCCAAAGAAGCTAAAAAACTTTGGCTCCCCTAAAAAAAGCTCAACATCTTTGCCCTGCACCCCTAAAATGACCTGAACCACCAAAAATAGGGCTTTCCTTCCTAAAAAAAAGCTCAATGTCGCTTTCCTCTTCCCTAAAGAAGCTCAACAACTTTTACGTGAACCCCCCAAAAAGGGGGTAGATCACTGCCAGTTTTTAACTCTGTGAGTAGATCACAGTCTCTTGGAAGTTGGCCACCCCTGCTCTGGAAGATCTAATCCTGCTGGGGTCTGCTTCCAACTGGGGAGCAAATGACTCAGCCCTGCTCAATTTGACTGTACATGTGTGCTCCCCTGTGGAACAGGCATGTGCAGGAAAACTTATTTTATTCTATTTCTCCTACCGCCTTGCCCCCAGATCACATGGGATGCCCATCCCAGTGCAATCTGGGGCTGTCTCCTTCTGACTAGCCTGGTTCTGCACAAATCAACCCAATACGATTGGGGCTTCAACTGAATCCAGCGTGATGCCCTATCAGATACATTAACTGATGGGAGTGCCAACATTGGTATTAATATAAAGTGACCCTGGAACTCACTAGCAGACACCTAAAAACAAATCTCTAATTTAATGGTAACTGATTTGATATAAATAACATTTTCTCACAAGTGGAAGCTAGTGCGACAGTGCGAAGAACTGTAGCTGGCATAAAACCACCATTCAAAAATGTATTTGGCATATGTCTCCTGTATATTGTGTGCATTGATGTTTAGCTGATTTAACTTGAAGGCTTTGTGTTTGGCTTTGGCAGTCACAAAAGCAATGGTGTACACTGTGGCTTCCTGCAGCAGGAAATAAGTTTCAAGGAATACTTTCCCTCTTGCTGCCAAAATTTACCATAACAATACTGTTGGAAATGCCTGAATAGTTTACTGTTTGCCATTTTACTACATTTTAACTCTTCAGGTTTGTTTTCTATATGTTTTCTAGTTTTGCTTGATATTTCATGGGAATCTGTCCTTCTGTTTTACTCGTTAAAAAAGCTCTTTTTCATTTTGGTGGTATCTGCTACTTTTCAAATAGTTGCATGTTTGCAACCAGGGCTGTAGTCCTAAGCACAGTTACCAAGAACTCTGTCTAATTGAACCCAGTAGGACTTAGGTTTGAGTAAATATGCAAGGGATCACACTGAGTTCTTTGGTCCCCTTGATATAAATGGAATTTTAATCATGCTTTATTGTACAATAATGCCTGACCCTGTTGTAGAGTCAACAACACAAGAGACGACTCTACACATGGACATCACCAGATGGGCAGCATCAAAATCAGATTGATTATATTCTCTGCAGCCAAAGATGGAGAAGCTCTATACAGTCAGCAAAAAAACAAGACCTGGAGCTGACTGTGGCTCACATCATCAGCTTCTTATAGCAAAATTCCAGCTTAAACTGAAGAAAGTAGGAAAAACGACTGGGCCAGTAAGACACAATCTAAATCAAATCCCTTATGAATACACAGCAGAAGTGAGGAACAGGTTTAAGGATTTAGATTTGGTGGACAGAGTGCCTGAAGAACTATGGATGGAGGCTCGTAACATTATACAGGAGGCAGCAACAAAAACCATCCCAATGAAAAGGAAATGCAAGAAAGCAAAGTGGCTGTCCAATGAGGCCTTACAAATAGTGGGGGAGAGAAGGCAAGCAAAATGTGAGGGAGATAGTGAACGATACAGGAAATTGAATGCAGATTTCCCAAAAAATAGCAAGGAGAGAGAAGAGGGCCTTCTTAAATGAGCAATGCAAAGAAATAGAGGAAAACAACAGGATGGGAAAAACCAGAGATCTGTTCAAGAAAACTGGAGATATGAATGGAACATTTCGTACAAAGATTATCATAATAAAGGACAAAAGTGGAAAGGACCTAACAGAAGCAGAAGACATCAATAAGAGGTGGCAAGAATACACAGAGGAATTATACCAGAAAGATATGGAGATCTCGTACACCCCAGATAGTGTGGTTGCTGACCTTGAGCCAGACATCCTGGAGAGTGAAGTCAAATGGGCCTTAGAAAGCACTGCTATTAACAAGGCTAGTGGAAGTGATGATATTCCAGCTGAACTATTTAAAATTTTAAAAGATGATGCTGTTAAGGTGCTACACTCAATATGCCAGCAAGTTTGGAAAACTCAGCAGTGGCCAGAGGATTGGAGAAGATCAGTCTACATCCCAATCCCAAAGAACGGCAGTGCCAAAGAATGCTCCAACTACCGCACAATTGTGCTCATTTCACACGCTAGCAAGGTTATGCTTAAAATTCTACAAGGCAGGCTGAAGCAGTATGTGGACCGAGAACTCCCAGAAGTGCAAGCTGGATTTCGAAGGGGCAGAGGAACCAGAGACCAAACTGCAAACATGCACTGGATTATGGAGAAAGCTAGAGAGTTCCAGAAAAACATCTACCGGTTACTTCTGCTTCATTGACTATGCAAAAGCATTTGACTGTGTCGACCACAGCAAACTATGGCAAGTTCTTAAAGAAATGGGAGTGCCTGATCACCTCATCTGTCTCCTGAGAAATTTCTATGTGGGACAAGAAACTACAGTTAGAACTGGATATGGAATAACTGATTGGTTCAAAATTGGGAATGGAGTACGACAAGGCTGCATATTGTCTCCCTGCTTATTTAACTTATATGCAGAGTTCATCATGCGAAAGGCTGGACTGGATGAATCCCAAGCCGGAATTAAGATTGCCAGAAGAAATATCAACAACCTCAGATATGCTGATGACACAACCTTGATGGCAGAAAGTGAGGAGGAATTAAAGAATCTTTTAATGAGGGTGAAAGAGGAGAGCGCAAAATATGGTCTGAAGCTCAACATCAAAAAAAAAAAAAAAACTAAGATCATGGCCACTGGTCCCATCACCTCCTGGCAAATAGAAGGGGGGAAATGGAGGCAGTGAGAGATTTTACTTTCTTGGGTTCCATGATCACTGCAGATGGTGACAGTAGTCACAAAATTAAAAGACGCCTGCTTTTTGGGAGAAAAGCAATGACAAACCTAGACAGCATCTTAAAAAGCAGAGACATCACCTTGCCGACAAAGGTGCCAAAGTTAAAGCTATGGTTTTCTCAGTAGTGATGTATGGAAGTGAGAGCTGGACCATAAAGAAGGCTGATCGCTGAAGAATTGATGCTTTTGAATTATGGTGCTGGAGGAGACTCTTGAGAGTCCCATGGACTGCAAGAAGATCAATCCTATCCATTCTTAAGGAAATCAACCCTGAGTGTTCACTGGAAGGACAGATCCTGAAGCTGAGGCTCCAATACTTTGGCCACCTCATGAGAAGAGAAGACTCCCTGGAAAAGACCCTGATGTTGGGAAAGATGGAGGGCACAAGGAGAAGGGGACAACAGAGGATGAGATGGTTGGACAGTGTTCTTGAAGCTACCAACATGAGTCTGACCAAACTGCGGGAGGTAGTGGAAGACAGGAGTGCCTGGCGTGCTCTGGTCCATGGGGTCACGAAGAGTCGGACACAACTAAATGACTAAACAACAACAACAATGCCTGACCCAGTAGCAGCTGGCAGGGTGAGTGGGACTGTATTGCTCTCCCATCTTCTCAACAACTTGTATCACTGCTGGTACTAACAGGGAGAAGGTGAGAGGTAAGGCAGCAAGGAGTTTAGCATTGTATGGGCACAGTGTCACATAGGCACCACTGCTGCACCCGCATCACACTGAGCTCTGTGCTGCCTTGCCACTCTCCTTCTTGATACTTTCAGAGATGAGAGAACAACAGAGACCCACCCATCTCATCCCACTGGCTATCCAGTTTATGTTTGCAGAGAAAACATCCCTATGCATGTTCTTTGCTGGATAGGAATTTTGTATATATGCATGATGCCTAGAATTCCTTTTCCTTATCAAGCTGCTGAGTCTATGCATGTATAGCCTGATAAACAGAGTTGAAATCCTGTCTATAGATATTCAAACAATTAGAGGTGGGTGTAGTGTCCCAGTTTTCTTGCTTCTCTGCTATACAGCCAAGTGGCATAATCTCTTGGGTCACAGCCATTATCTGTAAGAAATTTAAACAACTGATGTCAAGGGTATTTAAGTATTATGCGTGCATATTACAAATTAGGAAAGAACAAATGGCCATAGGAATGATGTAAAATCGGTTGGGGAAACCACTTCCATGAGCCTCTTTGCATGTGAGACCAGGCCTCCTGATGCATGAGGATAATGCATCCTTAGAGCCCAGGAAAATAGCATTGGGTCTCGTCAAGGATCAGAGTCAAGAGCTTGCCTTCCTCTTCTGCCCAATGCCATTGTAAAGACATGCGTGACCTCAGGATGAATGCAGCAAGCTACAGTCATCTCCTAAATTGAAGGCTCTTCAATGCTGTGTGTGCAGGGGATGAGCAACTTAACTTTCTGCTTTGACCTCAAACACATTGCTGCAGCTTTTGCTGGTTTGAAAGAAAGCCTAAACATTGAGCCCCAGAAGCCAATTGCTGAACTTGTGGGCTGCTTTTTTTGCTGCTAGATACTTAATCTGGCAACATATGGCAGTGCAAATGTGCAGTCATTACTCAGTAGTAATTTTGGAGGGATTGGTGGACAACAGTAGGATAGTCATACTAAGATTGGTGTTGACAAATAGATGATGGAATACTAGCATATTACTGTTGTAGTTAAATGTGCATCAATTTGTATCCAAATAAAATGAGTTGTAATGATATTTTTGTGAGAGGAGTTAGCGATGCCTTTTAAAATGTCACCCACCATCCATGGTTTTTGTAAATACATGTATTAAACATTCTCAAATCTACTGCCCAGAATAATTGGAAATAACTATTAATACATATAGCTTATCAGTCGGAAAAGGCAGAGCTGTTATGTGGCTTCATGCCTGGGAGGTGGGGAGGCCACCTGCCCTGGATGAGATTGCACTCCCCTGGAAGCAGCAGTCCAGTTTGTGAGTGCTCCTAGATTCAACACTATCACTGGAGGCTCAGATGGCCTTAGTGGCCAAGAGTGCCTTTCTTCAGCTACAGCTATTTCATCAGCTACTGTTTGACAGAGATGACATAGCCATTGTATTCCATGGTCTGGATTGGATTATTGGGGCTGCCTTTGAAAACAACTTGGAAACTTCAATTGGTCCAAAATCCAATGGCCAGATTACTGGCTTGGGTTCCCTTCAGATGTCCCATTTTGAAACAGCTGCACTCCTTGCCAGTTCGTTTCTGGGCCCAATTCAAGGTGCTTCTGTTAGAGATTAAAGCCCTAAACAACTGAGGCCCCAAATACCTGAAAGATGACCTGCTTCCCTACAGACCCTCCCGGGTGCTGAGATTGGCGGAGGGAGCCCTCTTGGTTGTTACACCGCCATCAGAATCTCTGTGGGCGGTGGCCTGGGGGATTGTTTTTCTGTGGTAGCCCCTAAGTTGTGGAAGTGTCTTCCTACAGAGATGCATCCAGGGCCTTCATTTATGCACCTTTCAGGAAATGCTGAAGATGCATCTTTTTACCCAGGCTTTGGACACTTGAGATGTATGTTCTGTAATGTAAAGTTGTTTTAAACTCTTTTTTTATATTGCGTTCTAATTGTGCAGTGATTTATGGCAGTATATATTATTACTTTGTGTATTACTCTGCAAAAGCAATTGGTACATCCAAGGTGATCAGTTTCCTCTTCTCCAGCCATGTGCCCCGGGAACTTCTTCAGAAAGTCCCCAATCCTCTGGAGCTGATTTTGAGGGGGCTGCAGATGAGAGGAGAGAAGGGGAACATTCCATTCCACTAGTACAAGTCTCTTGTGCTAGCAGAGTTGGAGCATTGGATACCATCCAATTAAATTATATAGCAATAGTTCTAAACATGTAATATTTCTAAATGCAATCTAATTATCAAAAGCTGCAGTTAATATGAGTTTAAGAACTCTCAAGAAATTTGAAACAGCACTGAAAGGCACAAAAACTGCTTTGCTATGCATAGCAACTCTTGACAACTAAAAGTTTTACATATGATTCAAACACCTACATGAGCTCTCCGCCAGACCCCCATCAGCAATATTGGAATATAATGATGTAAAAATTAAATATGCAGATCACAAGGTCAAATGCAAGTATATATACCATATTCAAGAGACTTTTTAAAAAATCTAACTGCCCAAATTTGTAGTTTATTACACATAAATTTAGGGTAACTTGCCACAATGTATTGATTTCGTAATCGCTTTAAAGAGCTTTATCCATGACTGTAAAATAAGGAATTTATAGACAGTATAAATTTGTCTTATTTTGTTTCTTAACTTGAGAAGCAAGTGGCAATTTGGGGGGTGGGGCACATTGTAGAAAATTAATAAGTCTGACCTGCTTTGTAGGTTTCTTGTAAGCTTTACTGAAATAATATATGAACAGCGCTTCAAGTACTCAGACAGGCTGAGATGAATGCCTATTGCCTTCTGGTTTCTTGCCTTGGGCTCTTTGTTGCCAGTTCACTCATTCATCATAAGGAAGATTTTTGGCTTTCATTTCTTTCTCCCTGCCTTCTCTTCTAGACCAACCCCATTGTCCATACCCTTTCAGAGAATATTAATGTGCAGATTTCATAGTGCAGAGCCTATATCCCTAAACCTTCACAGTCTTTCCCAAGGCTTGGTAACTTCTAATATTTTTATTACTGGTTTGTTTGTCTCTGAAAGCCAACAGCTTTTACTCGAAATCAAAGGAATATAATGTTTGCAGACGTATATCAAATGCTTTAAATACATTGTTTCTCTGAAATGACTGTGATTCTGTACACCTTGGCACCCACCTGGCTTCTTTGGGTATATTATAATTTCCCACAGATTTTTACATTTAATAGTCAAAAGCACAGCATATGCCTTCTACTGAATTCTGAGACTAAGACTAGCATACCAGTATAGAATTCGCAAAACAAACATATACTTCTTTCTTACTAAAAGTTATCATCTCAAAAACATGTGAATTAGAGTAAGAATAGAGTATCTTACTTAGTTACTGTTACTTCTTTGTCAGTGCAGTCTTCCGTGGTTAATATTTCACTGATTCATTAGAACAAGCATTAGCTGAAGACAAGACTTTGAAGAAAGAGCAAATGTTAGTTTTGTTAATGTAGCAGAGTATTGCATTTCAACTTTGGGAAAGGATAGTTGATTGATGCAGCTTGGCAGGAGGGTAAGGCCCCACATGCTGCTGAAGTAGGGTGAAAAAACTGTAGATTATAATATACCTCAGGATGGGTGTTTTAATATGTTTACATTTTTTCTGCTTTGAGATGCTGATAACACTAGGTAGAATTCCACGTTTGTTATTAACCTGGCTTGTATCACATTCAATATTGAAATACCACATTGGGTATTTCTATGGAAACTCTGACATGCATGCTGTTCAACAGATAATACAATAAAAGTGTGAAACTTTAGCAACTTGGGTTCCCCCCCCCCAATAGAATATAGTTCACATCATAAACTCTGGTCCTCCTTATGATTGCAGTTATTATGAATGCAGTTATTAACTAATGTGGACCCCCCCTTACATTATTTCCCCCCACTATATACTGTATAAACAATTGCATAAGAAATTAGAATGGTACAGATATAATGTGGGTAAGATATTTTTTCTGTTTCTATAGAGAGCACAGTACATATCCTATGTATAAATTATCTATTCAAATAATTTCAGTGTGGTCATTAGAGGATTTGACCGATATCCACGTATGGGTTTGATAAACTGACACAACAGCGAAAAAAGAACTCCTGTCCCATGTCAGCTTATCAAACACACTATGGATGTTCTGTCTTTTATCCGACATCAAAATAACATCCACAGAGTAAATAGGAAGCTTGTGTTCAGTGAAACTCAACCTCAGTACTTCCAGGTGAATATATACAGCACCTGATAAGGCTGAGGTATTGTACCACTAAACAAACAGAACCTTGAGCAACCAATGAGTACCAGGTATGACAAAATGAAAATGGGTGTAGAATCCGAAAGAGGTTGTTTGCCTCAGTTTAGTGGTAAGCCAAATATTTATGTAATATTTTAGAAAGCCAAAACCTAGTGTCCTGTTACAGGCAAGCAATGTTGAGTTTTGAGCTAAAATTATTTAACCCGTAAAACAAATCAATAAAGAATGTGTTATGTTCTTACATCTGGTTTTAGCACCAGTTATTTCTTCTTGCTGCTGACATTACTCCCTGTTCTTTGTCATTCTTTCTGAATCTATTTAGAAAAGTTATGTTCCTCTTGTGACTGGTGGAACTGTTTTATCATCCAAACATATCACGAAACCTCCATTTAGAATTATGCATATGCATCATTTGCACAGCTATCAAATCAACATTTAGAATACGTCCTGCAGTAAAAGTAAATCAACATTATTCTCTCTGAGCACAAAAAAGTATTAAAATGTTCACTCTCACTTTATTTTTTTGTTGAAGCATTTAAACAAGAAACAGATACTTTTTTTAAATTACCAGGCAGAATACACATTAACACAGCAAAAAGCTGAAACTTAGTTGACTTTTACATTTCCCTGCGTTTAGCCTGAAAATAAATAGTTGCCATACTTTACCTTTTTTCCTCACTATTGTGCTCCAGATATACGTCTAAGAGACAACTGCAGTGGAAAACGGTCTTCTGCTTATTTGTGGTAAATTACTGTACACAGAGCTTTTTGGAACAAGGCACTACTTTTAAATGTCTGGTCACCTCACGGGATATGTAGTGCATTTCCTGCCACTAGGATAAGAGGAAGGAAGCACAAGGCCAAAACGTTTGATGTGTGGTCTACTGTAATTCCTTTCATGTGTTCAGTGGCTTTTGTAGGATCCATGTACTACAATCAATTCTGACCATGCTGTGGTCCATTTCATTAAAGCTGACCTTCCTAAATGGAAAACAAATTCACATTTTAGTAGCATTCACCTGCCATCATTACAGAGGAAAGAGTTATCATATTTTGCCCTTAAGCTGATTCTTTTATAAGTTTTATGAGAAGATTTCCTTTGGCTTATAAAGTTCATTTGAGTGTGGAGATAAAAATGCAAAGAGGCTCAATATTATTTTTCAAAGATTAATATATTAATATTCTAAAATAAAGTGTGAGTGAGAGGCCTCTTAGACCATGTTTCATAGTACAGCTGCCATGTGCAAGCCATTTGGAACTCTCTGTGTTTTGGTTGCTGCCAGCTTCCATTCATTTAATGTAAACCAACCAGCCATGCAGATCAGTTCCCATCACAAGAATTTAGATCCATCTATTTTTGCTCCATGTCAGTTTCACATAGTGTGCTTATTCATAATGCCTTTCTGTCACATTTCTGCATTAATCTGTGGGGTGGGGTGCTTTGATTTTTTTAAGAAACTATGAAAACTTGTATTTAAATAATACTTAAATATTTATTTGATTATTTTGTCACAAAATATAATTTACCTTTTCCCCTCAACATGGATGTTCTAAATGGATGTTCAGATGCATTTTGATACAATTTTTGAGCTGAGCACTATATTGCAAAATTCAAGGAAGTGCAAAATGTAAAAGATAATTATGTTCTAATTCATGCATTAATCTGGAAGGTGCAAATTTAGGTCAGTTAAAAATATGGATCAGATAAAATTCTCCACCCCTAGTTGGATGCAGCATGGACACAAAGAGTGTAGTGTGGGCTAGTCTATACAGTGGTACCTCAGTTTAAAAACAGCCCTGTTTACGAACTATTTGGTATACGAACTCTGCAAAACCGGAAGTAGTGTTCCGGTTAGCAAACTTTACCTCGGTCTACAAACGGAATCCGAACGGTGGAAGGGCACCGGCAGAGGGCCTCATTAGGGAAAGTGCGCCTCGGTTTAAGAACGGCTTTGGTTTAAGAACGTACTTCCGGAACGGATTAAGTTCGTAAATCGAGGTACCACTGTATGTTGAATAAAGGTAAAGGTAAAGGGACCCCTGACTGTTAGGTCCAGTCGCGGACGACTCTGGGGTTGCGGCGCTTATCTCACTTTACTGGCCGAGGGAGCCGGCGTACAGTTTCCGGGTCATGTGGCCAGCATGACTAAGCCGCTTCTGGTGAACCAGAGCAGCACACGGAAACACCGTTTACCTTCCCACCGGAGCTGCACCTATTTATCTGCTTGCACTTCATGCTTTCAAACTGCTAGGGGGGCAGGAGGTGGGACCGAACAACGGGAGCTCAACCCATTGCGGGTATCGAACCGCCGACCTTCTGATCGGCAAGCCCTAGGCTCTGTGGTTTAACCCACAGCGCCACCCACATTGAATAGATACACATAAAAATGTTGGATACACATAAAAATGACTTGTGGCATGAGGCAGCTGCTGTGTAGACTCAGATCAATGTGACCTCCATGCAGAGTGCTCCATGTGTACATCTCAAGAGGATGGGGAATGTTGTCATGTATAGAATAAGCATATGGCATTTTTGTTGAAAAGTAATTGGTTTTATTGAACATTATAAAAATGTATAATTCTTCAATCTGCATTTTTTTTTCAACAGCCAGAATGCAAAAGGCAAGTCTGTGCAATTAACACTTTTAAAGGGTTGTATTGTCATAGAGACCTTCTCAAGCTTCTGAATTGCTCTTCAAATTGCCCTGAGTTCATTTTGGTTCTTGGGCACAAGCAAGAACATTTCAAATACAGGATGGGAAACACAGCACATGGAAGCTAGCATTTGTCCTCCTTTTGAAAAGTGCTTACACCTGATTATTGAACGGCTTTTTGGATTTGAGGACAGTAATCCATTGGGGAGAGGAAAATCACATGACCCTAAAGAATGTGCATACATGGTCTCTGGAGCCTGGTTAAGGGCAGGTTACAGTGCATCCATATTCCACGTTTTAGCTTTACAACCCTGTGTAAAGTATGCTGACTGAGGCAGGTGGGAGTGTGGCTTACCCAGTCACCCAGGAAACCAAAGCTTCCGAACAATAACCTTCAGAGCCAGACATTCCCAATATATAATATGAATATTCCCCTAGCTTTGGAGTGGAGAGAAATGTGTGAAAGTAAGGCTTCCTTTAATAAATACGATTAAGCCATACATCACTATTATTTATATCCTTTTTCAAAACTTCTATTTTTTATTTTTGGTTTCTGCAGTCTTTTATAAGTCTCAACTGACCTGTAAGGGAATACATTTGACTTTCTTACAATGAACCTCTGAATTATGCCTATTCAGCAGTGAGTAATAACTGATTCAACATGAGCTGTGTCTTATATAAACATACAAAATGCCTGACCCAGACTAAATCAATTTAAAAAGGAAAACATCAAAGTTATGTTTCCTGTTACATGCTTAAGGTCTTCTTTGGGTGTATTACATTAGTATATTATTTACCAACTATAGTAGGCTTTTAGTTTATTCTCTGATGCCACCTGCAAAGAGAACGGTAGAGAACGTATTGGATACAATAAATTGTACGTCTAATGTAATATGTCACAGTGATTAAGAGAAGCTTTTACAACAGGGATCAGGAAGTCTTTAGCATACCTTACAGTCCAGTTTTTAGTTTCTATAATGTTCTTATGCTGCAGAATGTGACCAGGGTAAAGTTCAGAGGGGCCACTGATTGCCTTGGGTCATGCCTCACCTGGATTTTAAAGTCCCAAGAAAATCTCCAGGGTCTTGGAACAGGGGTGAGAGACAGAAACATCTACTCTTGTGCCCCAGAGAACATTAGCTCAATTCTCTGAGCTTTCCTAGTGTGTTTTTGGCCTGAACCGTGTAGCAGAAGGAAAATGAACTTGTACATCATTTACAAACATCATAGGCCCTAATCTGTTTCACTGCCAAGGCTATTGTGTTGGTAATATGAGATGGGGATCTGTAACTCACCCCCCCCACGAGAGATTTGACTGGACTGTTCCATTATGCTTTTTAGATGAGCAGTCAAGCACTTTTATTTTTCACCAGACTTTTTAATTTATTTTAATTGTAAATTAATTTTGCTGTTGGTTGGGTTGTTTAACTCTGTTTTGGGATAGCTGGCATGTGATCCTTCAGATGTTGTTGGACTCCAGCTTCCATCAGCCCCAGCCAGCATTGGCAGTAGTCAGGGATGATGAGAGCTGTAGTCCAACAACATCTGGAGGACTACATGCCAGCCATCCCTTGCTTTATTCTCACTCTTATTGCATTATGACTGTGTTTTATTGTTGTGAACATGTGTGTTAGGGTATTGATGAAGAGTTATCTGATGTTTAGAGGTGAGCTCCTCACTTTAATTCCACCCCCCTTACTAGCACAAAAGTGTCTTGCTCCTGTTTTGCAGCAATTTAAAATGCATCCCAGGTCTCCGAACTCAACTTTGTTACACTGGGTACAAATGGGGCAGCTGTTCCATTCTACTCTGATACAGGGCTGGGCATTGTCTGTGGTTGACATGTAAAGGGTAGTCCAGATGGCAATTTCCCCTCATTAATTTTGAGATGTGGCAGAGTAGAGGGTTAGCATGCAAACTCTGGATCCAAGTATTTGTTCTCATGCACAACTGACTTCAACAGAGGCAAGATGAGGCGAATAAGGCAAAACAAGGGTACTCTAGCTGTGCAGGACTCGGGCTGAATGCTACATGAGAGCAGAGCTCACATAATGTTTCTATAGCAATTGTTCTCCAGCTGAGCCTTTTGTAGGAGCTGCAGATTTGTCTCGGTAGCTGGCTCCACCTTCACTTAGATGCTTCTTCATTTAAAGGGATGCAGTGGAACAGAGGAGGATTTGGTTGTACTGGGGCTTCTGAGATGAGTCAGAGAAGACCATATGACATCCTTAGTCCAGAAGCCTTTTCAATAGAGAAGGTGCTTCTGGGGGGTGACCTTAAAGCCATTTATACCTCCCAACCTGAATCATCAACCTCATCCTCCAAAGAAGGAGAGTCCAGCCCCAGGGCCATAACAGCCATTGACCTAATAATTAACCCTATTGTTGAGTTACAGTTTGTTTAGACTTTCTGCCCACATTATGGCCTTGAGACTTGCACCAGTCCATAATCTAAGAGATGAAAACAATGCAACCTCTCTCTATCAACTTTATTTTTTTGTCATTATAGGAGAGCACTGAATCTGGGGATTCTTCGTGATCCTGGATCAGAGGTGGAAGACAGACAGTATCAAATAGACCTCCAGTCTATCAACATTGGTACTGCTCAGTGGGATCAATTGAAGCCAGAGAAGGAGAATGGTAAAGGAAGGACAGTGCCAGAGAATGAAAGGAATTCTCAGAATCCAGCACTTGAGTGGAATATGGCTAGTAGGTAAGAAAGCAGTGCGAAAATAGTGCCTCGTATTCTTTAGCAAAAAAACACTTTATGATAATAACATCCCACATATTTCAGCTGAGCATGCTGTTGTTTGTACATTCAAGTGTGTTTGCATTCCCTAGCAAGCATGTTTCCCATGAGCTAGAGATCTGAACAGTACACGTAGTTTTTGTTTTGTAGCACTGTAATTTCCATGCAGATAAAGTTATGTCTATATTTCCATAATAGCTTATAATATGGCCATAAAATATAACTCCAGGCTGAAACCTGGCATTCACATTTCCAGTCTATGAACAACAGAGTTGTTACCCTTTTGTTCTTTTACAAAGTTTGAATAAAACCAGTTTAGACATTTTTAAGCCGGCAGAGGACAAAAAGAGTTTCCCCCCCTTTGTTGGCTGCAAACCAGTTTCTGTGCTTCTGTAAATGAAAACAGCTGCATTTTCTGAAATGACAAATTTCTGCTGATTTGTTGATATGCAAAAGAGGGCTTCCAGCTCAAGTCTACTTATAAATGTTACTTTGACATCTTCCATTTTTAGTGTTCCATTTTGATTATATTGCAACAATAGACTTTGATGCTTTTTTCCAGTTAGAGGTCACAGTAGCCCTGTGCAGCTAACATGCTTTTCAGAATGTGTGCTGGGGGAAGGAGTTGGGATTGTGCCTGGTGAACACAGTTTATGTCAGGCCTGTCTGTCTGCACAATCTCTAACCTGCAAAAATGTACAATATGGATAACACCAACATAACCTGCATGTTTACATTCACAGTAGAATACTGAATTGTTGTGCTAAGGTTTAAGGGTGGAGCTTTGCTCCCAAATCCATTCGTTGTACAAGTATATGGTACACACAGGGCTATAGTGTGACAAATCGATGGTGACATTTTGTTACATCTGCATGGGAGATATAACATGGTAGACTTGGGATAAATGCTTTTTTTTGCATTGAACTAAAGCACTACATTTTGATTCCTGAATTATAGTTAGTATTGTTTAGTTATGTTTCTATTTTCTTTATCATGGCTATACAAGCTGTTCACACTGTCTTGAACAATCTCCTACATATGCAGGATTCTGAGTTAGCCCAGCAATATAAATATGCAAAGATAAGGCAACAGAGTAGATGTCAGAAGACATGAAGGATCCAACCCATTGGAAGCATACACTAGGAAACTACAAGTTGTTGAACACCGTATTTAACAGGCTTTAGTTTAGAATATCACACTGACTCTTATAAATCATAAATGTTAACTGTAATTTTGTTTTAAAATGATATACTTTTAATGACTTTTTAGAACTGGAGACTTTGTTTCAACTTTCAGTCTGCAACGAGTCATTCTATAAACCCCAAAAAGTGCAGTTTGCAAAGGAAATGCTGATTCCACAGTAACTTTAGCTATGATCATGATAACTGTATAGCATGTACGTTTGTAAAAACAAACCACAGGTGGGGCCCCTATCAGATGCTCTGAAAAATTAAAGAGCCTTTAAAAGCTTTGCAAATGATTCACTGCTCTTATCTATTAGATGAAGTAAAATGTGCTGATATTTATAACTGAAACTCTTGATGTAAAACATCAAAAACTCCTTTGGTGCCTTCAGTTGAAGCACTTAAGGACTGGATCAATGACAGTAGTTTAAACTATTTAGGCAGATTTGAGCTTTTAGCTGTTATCAGAAAGACTAGATAATGGTCAAAATGTAAGAAAATTAGAACACAGTGTACTGTATTCCTGTATACACATTTCTTAAAGGGAGGGGAACATGGATCACCTCTCCTTCTTTGCAGAATGCCATTGTCTTTGTTTTAGGTTTAAAAACACAGTGTATGGGCTTTACTAAGGTCCCTGTGTGTCTTATTTCAATGGGTGCCAAATTTCTAATGGAGAGTTCTAAATATTCCTCTGGGATGTAGTGAACCTATTCAAACATGCTCCCCCCCCCCCCCCCGCCATGGGAATGTGCAACATGTGGAAAACATTTGGCTGGAATGGAAAATCCAAGTGGATTTCACAGGACAGTTATGATAAAAGGATACTATTAGCTCCTGTGTCCTGATATTTCCTGCAAAATCCATGTGGATGTTTAATTGTGCAGGTCTTCATGGGATTCAGCATAGAGGCTTGAATGTACTATGGTAAGCTAATCAATAGGAAACATGTATTTTATTTCTCTTACTGTAAAAAATGTTTGTCAGACTTTTCTGATTTTTTTTAACCAACATTACAGGTAGTGCTTCCCAGTAACTAAAATGATTGTTGCATCAATGATATTAGGAGAGATCTAGTTTCTACTCTCCTTTTTTAGAATGGCTGTATGGCTAAGTGACCCATATCTTTTGCAGCACAGTAGTAAGCTGCACTGTTATAGTGTGCATGAATGGAAAGGCCCAACTAATATACTTATGTAACCAAACTTATGATTGTTGGTATTTCTCCATTATTTCTCCTTATAATTATTTTGTGTGGACATATAACAGCTTTCTTGTTTTCTCTATTATTCTAAACAGATGTTCTTTAAGGTATACTAAGATGGTCAGCTACTTTAATATTTCTGAAAGTCTTGTCTTTGAAAAAGGTATAAATATGTAACAGATGCCTAAGTGGATCCTGGAGTGAACATAGTGTGGTCATAGTACCATCATTACACCGTTCCTTATTGAGGATGTTCATATGGTACCCAGCTGTGTCAAGTTAGCAGAACACTTAAGGATAGTACAGTGTGGAAGACTTAATAAAGAAAATGCAGGTCTATTTCATATTATTTCCTTGGGATCACTGAAATGGACACTTCACTTTTGAAGACAAAGTTTCTCTTTATAGTTACGTTAATTCTAATACCTGCTTTAGCCATCTTCCTAGATCAAACCATTAAAAAAAACTTAAAATACCATTTAAATTATTAGTAAATTGGTACTGATGTGTAGTAAAATAGTGAACGATCTTTCCTTTCTCTGAATATCAACCAATGTGACGATACTAGAGGGCTGGTAATGTCAACTCTATAATAGATTTATGCAAAGATGATATTAATCCTTATGTTATTATATTTTCTTCCACTATTATTTTTTCCATAAACCACTAATTGCATCATGACTTCATTTTTAACCTGGGAATTAGTTTTAAAAGACCTTAAATGGTAGCCTAATAGCCATTATATTCCAATTGATTTTCCATCTCATTAATGGTAAGCGGTAGTCCATCTTTGTAAACAGCTTTCAAATAATGCAGTTGTTTTTCTTTCCACACATCTATATTAAAGGCTCTATGTTTATTTTTGAAAACCCAGTGGAACTGTAATGGAATAATGGGTGAGAGGCCTTTGGACCATTTGTCCAAATTTTGAAAGTTTGTAAGTGTGAATGGATTTGTAAGCCACCGTAAAGAGCATAATTTGCTTTTTGAAAGTTATTACTTTTATAGGAACACTATCTATTACCAAGTTCTCTAATGTGCTCCATATATTTCTCTTAATGCTAGACATAAGGTCTGTCATGTTGCTAAGTTGGCACGCATTGTAATAGCTGTTTAGATTTGGGGCCCCCGATTGTCCAACAGTTGGGTGATGGTACAGCGAAGATTTTTAAATGTGTTTGTCTGTCGGATTGAAATATGAATTTGTTTTAATTGCAGGCACTCGGTCCATAATAGAAAGTTTTATTTTGTTCAAGCATTGCATGTCCATATTTATTATATTCCAGACTTTGCTATAATTTGTCCGATAAAATTTGTTTAATCAGTTATGGGCAACCTGAATGTCTTAAGTATCTGAAGCTTTTTTCTAGCTATTGGGCTTTGTAATATTTTGGAGGTTTCCTGAAGTTGCAGGGGAATATGAAAGAACATTAGTTCCAATTTTTGAAATTTTACCTTAAGTCCAGAGACATTTAAAAAGGTATCCAATTGTATACAGTACTCAATAACCTTCCAGCATTAATTGAGTCCCATAAGCAATACATTAAAAAGTATCATAAGCATGAAGTCCCAGAATGTATTCCCTTCCATTGATAGTTACAACCTTTCCTGCTAGAATTTGGTGTAATCTCATTGCCAGGGGTTCTATAATTAGAGCAAATAATAAAAGTGATAATGGGCAACTTGGTTTTGTCCTGAGGCTGTTAACATTTTTGTGAATTTGTATTACTTATCCTAATTGTAGCAGATGTAATATCATAAATATTTACCAATATTCTTACCAGTTTAGGGCCAAATCCAAAAAACGTTATCACTCTGATTAAGTGCATTAGTTCTACACAGTCAAATGCTTTAAATATATCTAATGATAAACACACTACTGGTGAGGCAGTCATAGTATGCTATGTTATGTTTAATAATTTCCTACTTGGGTCTGCAATTTTATGCCCCAGGACAAACTGAGCTTCATCCAGATGAATATATTTCCCAATAAAAGTTTTCATTCTGTTAACCCTCACTGTTGTGAAAATTGTGTAATCTACATTGAGTAGAGAAATTGGGTGATATGATTCCACTAATGAAAGTTCTTTTTTAAGGTTTGGGAATTAATATAAATTTCCTTTTTCTTTTAGCATCAAGCGGCATCAAGAACGAAGAGCTATTTTAACTCCAATTTTAACAGACTTTACAGTGCGAATAACTGCAGCTCCTGCCATCATTTTCACAAAAGTAATCTCACCAGAGAATTTGCATACAGAGGTTGGTATTTGACTTGAGATGTACTCACATGGCTTTCAGATTCATGTATCTTTCTGAATGCAGATATTTGCAATAGTTAAAATGCTACATTAAGTTGAGTTTAAGTATAAAACAAAAACCCAGCATTAGCTATCAAAATGTTTTCCGAAAGGCTCTGTCTTCTGTAAATCCTTGTGTGTAGGTCAGAAATAGTGATTAATGCATGTATGCTAAGAAAAGCAATAGATGGTAATTGTATGCATGTTAGTCTGTGTTTCTGTGTTTCTTAGTTACATTTATAGCACACATGCACATTGTTTAATCAACAGAGAAACCCTGTGAGGTGGATTAGGCTGACAGCAGGGATGGACAAATTAGTTTACAGTGGTACCTCTGGTTATGTACTTAATTCGTTCCAGAGGTCCATTCTTAACCTGAAAACGTTCTTAACCTGAAGCACCACTTTAGCTAATGGGGCCTCCCGCTGCCGCTGCACTGCCACTGTCTGATTTCTGTTCTCATCCTGAAGCAAAGTTCTTAACCCGAGGCAATATTTCTGGGTTAGCAGAGTCTGTAACCTGAAGCGTCTGTAACCTGAAGCATATGTAACCCGAGGTACCACTGTATTTCTGCTCCATGTCAGTTTCACATGTGTCCAGTCATTTGCCTGCTTCATCCTTTCCAACATGCGCGCGCGTACACACACACACACACACACACACACACTTGAATTCTATATATTTCTCCCTAAAATACATGTCTTTGATTTAAGACACCGCTCCAGACCAGAATGCCACCTCTACATTTCCTTGCAGCTTCCTTTATTTTTGCTTCATCCAGTTCCTTCCTTCCTTTCCATTCACATCAGTTCCTTACAGACATCGCACAGCACCTCTTTGCTCTCAGCCCAGTTGGAAGAGGAACCTTTCCTTGCTATCCTTTCACTATAAATGCCAGGGGTTAAATATGGGGGTTATGGGGCATTCTATGTTCAAGGGATATTGTGTATTGATGAGCTGTGGGCCATCCTCACAATAATGCTGACTTGCTACTGCAAATGTGCTGGAAATGAAATCTAAATGACCTAGGGAATTGCTGTGCTGTAGAGAAGGCATTCCATTAAAAGTAAGAGATGAATTTTACTGTAGCTCTTGTTAAAGAATGTAAATGTTTTGGTTATATTTTTTTAAAATCAATTCCCTTGATGAAATTCTGTGAGGAAGGGAGAGGCCTACTACAGATTACTAATAAATACTTATGCACATGTCATGATAAGGGTTATGAGCATCTGCTTAGTAAGCAAACCTGCTCATTTTCTTCTTTCCGTCTCGGAAGTAATTTGCCAGAAATGGTCAAGAGCTTTTCCTATGTGTTTAACAACAGCCATAAAATAATGGTCATCTAACTATAATTCTGCCAAGATGTCAACAGTAGTTTACAGGCAGCTACAAATCAATTAAGTCAGTTATTTGTGGGTTGCAATGTACAATTTCATTATAAACCAAGATGAGTTTGTATTCCACAATGTATATCTGTCATTGAGAGCAAGGAAAGGGGAAGTGTAGTCCTCTGCCAAGAACATGAATAGAGTCTCTGACAGCCCAGAATTTGATGCAACAAAGAAACAGGACCTCACACATGAAACAAACAAAAAGTATCTTAATCATCAAATATCCTGTTGGAAGCGTAGTGGTATGCTATTCCACCACTCCTCCACCTGATTTCCTTTTACAGATGGTGCACAGCGCTTTTCTGCCTGAAGAGATAAGAAAATGTTAATAGTCCCAATTTGGAGAGTATAAATAGTCTACATTGTGTTTGGTTAGAAAAGAAAATTACATAATTGCCTTGAAACAGCTGGTATCCATTGACTTTGTTTTACAAACTTGTTTTTCACAGGAAATTTTAGTATGTGGCCATTCTTTGGAAGTGAATATGACAACAAGCCTGGACTTCTTCCTCAGTGTGGCTCAAGTACAACTCTTACAGCAGTTAATACAAACTAATATGGTTGGACTGGAACCATCCAATAAAGCTGCAGAGGTAATTTCATTCTTTCAGAGTTACTATGGTTCATATACTGCTATTCCCCCCCCCCCCAAATGTACTCTTCAGCATGTTTTGGCTGGAAATGTGTGTTACCATTTCGCTGCTACTGAAAACGTCACCTCAGTGTTGGGGTCTCTCCTTCATGCTATCTATGCAGGGACAAAACCCTGTGACATCTCTGTGGTACATATTTCCTTGGTCTCCCTATGGTGTCCAGATCATTTGAGGGGAGAGGGTATTCCTTTTCAATATTTTCTTCTCTTCTTCCAATTATTGGCAACAGTAAAACTGTCAAAATCACATTGACTTAATTCTTCTGATGGGCCTGTTGGGTGATCTGTACGTCTGGTGCTCAGATAGGCAGGCTTGCATGCCTAGTCCTTGAAGTCCTTAGTTTTAACCCCAGTCCCTAAACACATGAATGGATGTATGTTTATTATTATGGCCAAACAGCCAGCATAAGTCCCTAAACACATTTCTTAGGTATTTCATTTATTGTATTATTTATCTTCCTTCTCTTTTAGGATACTTAAGAGTAGTTTACCTGGTGTTCCAAGTGGTTTCCCATCTAGGTCAGGTCTACACCAGCTTTAGCTACAGTAATAACAAAATAAATACTAAAAAGCTACAGTATTCACTGGGATTTCAAGAGAAACTAGTCCCTACCCTATGCCATGGGATTGATTGGGGTATGTGGGCTTAATCTTAATCACACAGTGAGGTTGGTTCAGTTTGCTGAATATTAATTTGACATGTATTTATTTCATAAAGTGTATACACCGCTTGATTGTTAAAAAACAACAACCCCTCAAAGCAGTGTACAAAGTATAAAACAGTAAAATCAAGAAAAAATAAGCCTACTTTAAAACATACGAAAGTTAGAATACAAAAAAATAAAAATAAAAATGCCTCAACTTTCTAACCATCAGGGTAGGCTTGCCTAAACAGGAAAGTTTTTAGCGGTGTCTGCTTGATCTATTAGAACAGGGGTTGCCAACTTCCAAGAGACTGTGATCTACTCACAGAGTTAAAGACTGGCAGTGATCTACCCGCTTTTTGGGGGTTCAGATCAAAGTTGTTGAGCTTTTTTGAGGAAGGAGAAAGGCCCGTTTCTTTGAATGGGGTTCAGGTCAAAGTTGCTGAGAATTTTTAGGGAGGAGGTAAGCCCCATTTGGGGGGGGGGGTGCAGGGCAAAAGTTTTGAGCTTTTTTTAGGGGAGCCAAACTTGTTGAGCTTCTTTGGGGGGGGAGCTAGTGATCTACCAGTGATCTACCACAGATGTCCAGTGATCTACTGGTAGATCATGATCTACCTGTTGGACGTGCCTGTATTAGAAGCATGGTAAGTGTCAAGAGAAAATGGCAATTGTGACACTTGACTTGCCACAACTGTCCAGCAGAGGAGGCCACTTGTGTAGTATCATTCTTATCCTTTCTACCACCACCTTCTGCCTCTGGCCAGTAATGGATTCCAGAGCTATGAATCAGTTATCTGCCTTGGTAAGATAGCACCTTCCCATCTCCATGCATTTTCTTTTCAGAAAGGCAGATCATTCAGTAGATGGGATATGTGCATCATTTTACCATATTCATGTTTGCATCCAGGTGGCCTTGATTGACTGGCTGTTTGACACAATCAATGGACTGAGTTGCTCATAGGCAGGAAAGCAACACCTTTTTAGGGGCCAGGAGAATTAGCTGGAGATGTGTTGATTGAAAAGTGGACTGCCCAGTCTGCTTCCTTTATACAGGATATATCAAATGATGTAACATTTACTGGAGTTGCATGACTTGGTTGCTTGAAAGGGATGATGACCGGAGAGGCTGTATGTGCGAAAGAGACATACCCTGGTATGGCAGGTCTGTGTCACAGCAATGTTTCTATTTTTGTTGAAATGCTGAATACAAGACATACCGTTTTGCTTTTTCTTGGATACTTTGCAATCATGGGGCCTCTTTTGGAAGTTAGCTTTCAGAGCAAGTATACTATGGGAATATTTGCAATAAATAACTTACAAGGCAATGTTTCCCATCTTGGTGGAATGGATAGAATCATAAAGTTGAGCGTGTGCCCAGAATTTTAATTTAGGGACGGTGCTGTTCAGAAATCTGGCACTTTGTCTATAGACCGTACAAACTTTGACAATGAAAATCACTTTACAAATACATAGCACTTTTATCATGTCCAGAGAATGACACACTCTCTCTAGTTCATGCACTTCTTAATTAGCATAGGCCTTTTAAGGTAAAACACTTACAATTTTGTATTCTGCTATAGAAACAGCTCGTCAATCAGGACATAGTTATTTAATGCCTTTGCATGAAGTGATTCATTCCATACCCACTTCCAAACCAATCCATTGTAAGCACTTCAAAATATTCACCCCAGTTTTACTATGGTTGGTGTCTGCTGGGGTTCTGTTCTGAGAGGGAGGAGCTTAGCCAACACAGCACTTCAAAGACTGGGTGGGACGCAGCAGAAAGAACAAACAAGTTGTGTTGCTTTAAATTAGGGAACCATGTCAAGGTTGTTTGGTTTCTGTGCTGTAGAAAAAGGAGAGGTCTTATTTTCTTGTAACTTGTCACAAAAAAAGTAATCCCACGCCTCTTAGATTCTATATCTATGCTTCCTAGCCTTGCTATCTCTTCCCCTACTCACTATTTAACCTTTCTGCTTATTCCCCCACCCAGACCCTTGCCCTTGCTGTTTCTTCCCATCAGTTCCAGATTTACATAAAGGCTGAGTGGGCTACAGCCCAGGGCCTTGTAATCTAAGGGGGGGGGGGGCTCAGTCTCTTGCCAAAATAAAAAAACAAACAAAAAAGGCAGATTTTACTATCTAGGGCCAGTTGCTTAGTAACATTAAACATGTGATGTATGAGTCTGTGACTGTATAACAGTTACACAAGTGCGTACTTACTGTTTAGTAAAGTTCATGGGGGCTTTAAGGCTACTCAGAATCAACTGATAATGTCAGCTATGAAGCAATACAAGTGTTCAGATCATGGTATATAATTATAAGGTGCGTTTTGAGAACAAGTGAGGATTCTTTTATATCATTGGGAATCGCAATAATACTTAATTTTGACTTTTCATGAAAATAATGAGTAAATGATATGAAAATGGTGCTACCCCTAGCTTCAGCTGTTCCTAGCTATCCTGACCTTTGCTCCTTCAGCTGCAGTGGGCTGCTGCTGACCCTGCTGTGATGGATCTATAACTGGAACTTTGCTTTGTTTCCTCTCTAATCCTCAAGTGTCAGACTTGAAGTCTCAAACTTCTGTGTCATATACGAGGCAGAATTACATTTGTCCAGCACTTCTAATGGGGCTGACTTCTGACCACATGGCATGCCCAACAGTGTAGGGGTGGAGACATGTGGGGGGTGTTGCAATTTGGGTACAGTGGTACCTCTGGTTACGAACTTAATTCGTTCCGGAGGTCCGTTCTTAAGCTGAAACTGTTCTTAACTAGAGGCGTGCTTTCGCTAATGGGGCCTCTTGCTGCCGCTGTGCCGCCAGCACACGATTTCTGTTCTCATCCTGGGGCAAAGTTCTCAACTTGAGGTAACTCTTCCAGGTTAGTGAAGTTTGTAACCTGAAGCGTTTGTAACTCGAGGTACCACTGTATTTTTTTTCTCATAGCAAGAGTGATGGTGTCATCTGCCAAAGCAGTGTTTGCCAGCATTCTTAATATGTGCTATTGAACGACAGGTCTAGCCTGGCACATGATCTCTTTATCTGGAAGGCTTCACTCAGAAAGTCACCCAGTAAAGCTTCATGGCTTATCAAGGATGTGAGCCCAGGTCTCTGCAGCCAAAGTTTCACATGCTATACACCACAGCACCCTTTTGACTCTTCTGTGTGCCTGGGGAGTGGCAGTGGGAAAGGTCCTGAACTTCAAAATTTACCACTGTATCCCTGCAAATGTCCTGACATGGCTATTCTTTTACAAGAGATCCAGGAGCAAACACCATGATGTGTGTTTATTGGAAGCTTCCTGGCAGTGCCCCTTTAAAAACCCTCCATGCTTAACTAACCCTCAGACTGCATTTTAAACTTTCATATCAGCATACAGACTGTGTAATAGCGGCAGTCTTTAGGAGTTTTGATCGTTTCTTTTATCTTTCTCTGGGAGTTGTTCTAAATTATTTTATGGCAAAGGGCTTTTGTTTTCCCTTGCCTCCCTCTCACAACCATGTTTTTCTTCTCTGAGGAATGAACAGCCAGAAGAAGAAATAAAGAGCCAAACATTTGTTCCCCTTGCTATATGCTTTCCAGCTCCCGCTAGAAGCTTCACATTTCCTTCACCAGTAAAGGAAGGCCATCTTCTGTTATCTAAGCTGCAAACACCTCCTCCAGCAGGCAGCCCTTTGAAGCATCTACAAACTAAAAGTTCAAAGAAAATCAACAAAAAAATATCCAGGACTTTAGGCTGATTTATTATCAAGGTTTCTGAAGCTAAATATATATAGTTTGACTAAGAAATGACAAATGGAAAAGAAAAGCCATAAATCTGCAAATATTTGCAGGATGTAAACACAAGGGAAAGGGGGAAATGTTAGTATTTCGCAAGAGATCACTACTAGAAATCAGATGTTGACATTCAGAATGGAATTGTTTTAGAGGGAGACCAGGGAGCCTATTGCCTGTGTTAATGCATAATGCTATAAAATTATTTTGCAAGGAATCGTGTTGAATTGTTTAAATTAAACTGAATTAAACACTAGAAACACCAGGCTAACCTATCTCTCCCTTCTCCTGCAACTGTTCTTCACTCTCCAATCCTGTAGCTTCTCCTGCCTCTGCCTCTTGTTTCCTGGCTGTTACAGGTTCCCCCTGTTCACTGATCACTTCTTCCAAGTCAGTCTCCAACCCTTCCATCCTCTGCTGCCCAGAATCCAGCCACCACTCCTCAGTGTCCAGCCAGTCCCTAACACTTCTCTGTGGTCACCCCCAGGTTGTGGAATGACCACACCTCTGAAATGCATCTTGCTACATCACAGTATGCTTTTCTGTGATTGTCCCAGCTGCACCTCTTAACCCAGAACTTTTTTTGAAGCAATGTCTTCCCTTCCTCTGTATTAATATACACTGCTATTCTGTTATTTTGTGGGTTTCTTTTATGATTATAAGGTAATCCTTATTTGTTTTTAAATTGTATTTTTGTTATCCATCTTGAGACCATTTGGTGAAGGGTTGGCTTATAGGTTTAGATTATCACTAAATGCCTAGCAGTAGTTACAGGTAGGTAGCCGTGTTGGTCTGCCATAGTCAAAACAAAATAAAAAATTTCCTTCCAGTAGCACCTTAGAGACCAACTAAGTTTGTTATTGGTATGAGCTTTCATGTGCATGCATGTATCTGAAGAAGTATGCATGCAGACGAAAGCTCATAACAAGAACAAACTTAGTTGGTCTCTAAGGTGCTACTGGAAGGAAATTTTTTATTTTGTATATGATTGTATATGAGCTGTATATGATTGTGCCCTAACATGTTGCTTTCTCTCCCCATAGGACTTTATAGGCAGGTAGTCTCTATCTTAAGAATTTTTCTTGTTTTAAACTTTGCTTAAGGCCCAAACTCACTTGGTGCAAAGTTCTCTGGGGGTAGCCTCCCAGCCAGTGCTGGCCACGATTCCTGGGATGATATAACACTCTGGTGAAGTTAAATTCACCATTTGGGTGAAGTTAAACACAGGTAGGGTGGGGATGGAGAGGAGACTGATGTTTGTGGAGATTAATCCTAAGCTAAAGCCTCAACATTTTCTGTCTCCTATCACCTACACACACTGAAGGGGACAAAGGAGGCAGCAAGAAGGTTCTTTTGCTCTGAGGAAGGTGTCAGGGACTGACATGCTTTGTTGGCTTCCTCTAGTCCTTCTTTGATGCAGCGGTACATGTATAGCCCTTTGAGGATCAGCAGAAGCTAGCATGGTGCAATGTGGCTGGAAACAGGGGACTGTCAGTCCAGCATGCTCCCCGGGAGACGGGTGGATTCGCAGGAAGTGGCAGGATTTTATGCAGTTCAGGCCCAGAGCAGCCATACCATTCTTACCACCCTACTCCCACCCCTTCAGCAGCCATGCTTCTTCTATGTAATTTTGTTTTCGTCTGAATTTTAAATATTGACTTGGAGGCTATATGATATAAAAGGAACCCTCCAAAAGTACAAAAGCAAAATGCTACTGCTACATTACAATAATTGAATAACAAGCTGGTTTTAGAATGTGGGCAGCAAAAGCTGAGTGTATCAAGACTGCGTGGACTAGATGGATTTGGAAGCAGTAATTACTTTGTTCACAAATATCAAGTAATCATCAAATTAAACCCACTTCCAAAAGAACCATATGTAAGGAATAACATATGTATACTTCTGAAACCAGTGTTACAGAGTAAATTAAATGTTTATATTTTAACAAAACAAAAAACATATTGTGTAGAGGCTAAAGAGGAACCACATAATTAAGGCCAAAAATGGTTGCTCTTTGATCTAGGTAGGTGCTAAAGGACAAGGCATTATTTTATGCTAATGCCACATTCTGAATTTGTTGATACCTCATGCTCCAGTTCTCAGATCCTAATTCATACATAGTTGCCTTATTCTGGTAGAACTTGCTTCCTTAACATTGCCATTCTTTTTAGTTTTTAGTTTTCATTTTCTTGTTTATCTGTCGTTGAGATTAAAGCATTTAAGACAAATACAGAAGCTTCTGTGGAATTGTTTAGTTTCTGTTAACATAACAAAGATCTCGCAGCTCTTTTATGTTAAAACTTGTTTTGCAAAAGTTAACTTTACATTACTTAAGGTAATGGAGAAGCAACCTAAATCATCTGGCATGTTACTTCACAGAAGAAATATTTGTAGACAATGCACTGTTGAAGGAATCAGACACATTTGCTAGTTTAGGGGGGGAAATCTTAATTTTGAAAGAAGAATGAAGCTGAAACTTTTCTGTAGTTCACTAAAGATACTTGATGACCTCCAATAGTGGTCACCTACCGATGGAAGAGGCTTCTTCTCTAGTGACCAGGCAGCCTCTCCTCCATACTGCAGTGCCTTGTGCACTCCCAAAATATGCTCCAAAGGAAAGTTGGCAGTTCAAATCCCCGCAACGGGGTGAGCTCCCATTGTTCGGTCCCAGCTCCTGCCCACCTAGCAGTTCAAACTGCAAGTAGATAAATAGGTACCGCGTACAAACGCTGGCTCCCTTGGCCTACAGAGCGAGATGAGCGCCGCAATCCCAGAGTCGTCCGCGACTGGACCTAACGGTCAGGGGTACCTTTACCTTTACCTAAAGGTCAGACAAAAGTAAAAGGTAGACATGTTGAAAATAAGATTTTGTATGGCTACATTGGACAGACACAAGTACAGTGTCAAATAATTCTATTGCTGGATAAGTATATAAATATTTGTTTCTGAGAGTGCAGATAACCATTAATTTTCTTGCCATCATTTCCCCACCCCAAAAAAAAAAAGTAGGGATGTCCCTTATCAGGGAGGATTGATACACAGATTCCAGAAAGCCGTATACAAGAAGCCAGACAGCTTAAATGTGAAGTGGCTGATACACATGCTATGCAGGTGCCATTGATTTGTTACCATCCCTGATGAAAAATCTGTACATACATATATATACAGAGAGAGAGAGAGAGAGAGAGAAAGATTATTTCTGAAAATCCATACATTTTTCATACAGTTTTACACGCTTCCATTAATCTGTGAGATGCTAATTGTATTTTGTATCCAAAAGTTAAAACATGTATGGTAAAGGTAATCGATGTAATGCAAATGTAGTGCTGCTTTTTCTGAAAATTCATACTTCAGGTGCCCTAGCACGGTTCCCTTCTCACAATACAGCCACCATGTGGAGGCCACATGAAGCTATCTCAGCTGAGTGGCTGCTCCGTGCAGCAAATTGTTTATGTTTACTGGCTCCCACCCATGTGTCTTATTTCTACACTGTCAGAAACAGCTTGGAAATTGTGTGGACAGAAGCCATGTGGTTAGCGAGTGCTGAGGGCCACTGAGTACAATATGGCCACCACATAGACACTGTTTGAAACAGTGAAACTACTTGGCAACTGTTCCCACGTAGGACACCATGATCTATAAAATGGCTTGCCATGCAGAGTCTGTTTGAAGCAGGAATGTTTGGGGCAGTGTGCAGAGAAACCACATGGCAAGGTACATACCACACAATGAGTTGGCATATACACATGAAGCATCAACACCACATGGAGACAGTTTCATGCAACCACCCTAAGAGGTCCATATCATGAGAAGCAGCTCACACAGATATCTACCCACCCTGCGGTCTAAGCCACTATACAGAGGCAGTTTCTGGCAGCCTCCATGTGGCAACTGTGTGGAAAGAAGCCGTTCTTAGTAACTAAGGTGTCAGAGTTAGTTGTAATGTGTGTGCATTAAGGGTAAAGGTAAAGGGACCCCTGACCATTAGGTCCAGTCGCAAACAACTCTGGGGTTGCGGCGCTCATCTCGCTTTACTGGCCGAGGGAGCCGGCGTACAGCTTCTGGGTCATGTGGCCAGCATGACTAAGCCGCTTCTGGCAAACCAGAGCAGCATGGAAATGCCGTTTACCTTCCCGTCAGAGCGGTACCTATTTATCTACTTGCACTGTGACGTGCTTTGGAACTGCTAGGTGGGCAGGAGCTGGGACCGAAAAACGGGAGCTCACCCTGTCGTGGGGATTCGAACCACCGACCTTTGATCGGCAAGCCCTAGGCTCTGTGGTTTAGTATGAAACAAATTATATCGTCATGGGACCAGGTAGCACAAATGGCAGCTTTTCCTATGTTAATCCCCGTTTATCCAGTGTAGCATATAGATTTTTTAAAAACCCCAAGAACTGGAGTAACAATTACTGGTTTGTGGTTTCAAAGTATGCTACGTTTTCTTCTTTTTGTATTAAATGCTTATCTAATTAGGTTTTAGGAAAGTTTCATTAGAAACATTGCCTCTCTTAATAAAGAAATGGAAAGTTACGGTATTTGTAAGCCAATGCTCTCCTTGACACTAGTGGTGCATTACATGCCATGTGATGTTTTTCTTTAGGACTTGTACAAGAATTAGTACGTAATTCATGTATTGTTTACAGATAGAAGAGCACACACATTCATGGGCAAAGGAACTAGGATATAATCATCCTCTAAAAATGATTGTAGATCGGAGCAGCATGCAAGCAGTTCTGGGTTTTTCTCACTTTAAATAGCAGCCTGAGCAAGCAAGGTTAGAGTGATGCTTCTTGGAAGTCTGCTGTGATTGAATTCACAGGTAGCCAACATGGCGCCCCCTAGATGTTATTGGATTTCAACTTCTACCAGCCCCAGCAAATATAGCCAACAGTCAATGGTGATAGGAGTTGTAGTCCAGTGACATCTGGAGTGCACCACATTGGCTACCCTTGATTTAAACAAATTTCTGAGAACTCTAGAGATGTGATGCTGGGCTTCCTAAGAGTCCTCTCACAGAGTTTTGCACTCTTTTGGTAGCAGGTAGTACAGTCAAGGTGGCACTTGCAGTTGATCTCAACCCTTGTTCTAGTACAAAGGAGTAGAAGCTGTTTTGGGGGTTTCTGGCGCCCAAGTCATTAATCATCTGCCCTGCCATCTTAAATATCTAGCATACTGCATCCTAAGCATTTATTGCTGGCAGAGAAGGTAATGGGAATTTAATATGGTCTCTTTATTTTTCTTATATTTCTTGTAAAAATCAGATGTGATTCTATCCTTAGCATGCAATTTCCAGAATATAAGTGCCCCACTCACATGACCTTAACTTCGTATGTTATTCCAAAGAATAAACATTTGTTGCAATGGATTTTGTAATCCTCTGTTGATAAAGACTTAACATTTACTTCCCCCCCCCCAGTAAAATTCAGCATGCTGGCCCATTACCAAGATGATAATTGCCCCCAAGAAGTTGATTTTCCCTAAGAAAAATCATGAAAAAATCGTGCAATCAAAAACATAAAAGATAAATCATGTACTTGAACCAAAATAGATTTCCGCCCTCATTTTTTTTAAAAAAGTTAATCTGAATTATTGTTATTTATTTTTCAATGTGTTTGAGAACTAACCCTTATGGATCAAGCAGTTTAACCTGAGTGTTAAGTGCAAGATTGGGTTCAGTCCAGATTTTAAGGTCTATGTTATTTGGTTATCTGAAACAGACCTCTTTGTTATTGGGATTATATTTCTTTTTTTCTTTGTCTTACCTTAGTTTAGTGGTCTAAAAGAGATGAATGTTCTAGCTAGTCCCTTTCAAGGTCTATCAAAATATTGGATAAAATGTGTCAGACCTTTTTTAATGTCTCATGTATAGCTTAAATAAATTTTACTAAAACTTCACAAACCTAGCTTGGTAGCGAAATGGATTGTGTTTTGTTTTAACTGTTTAAATTTTAAACAGTTATTTAGACCTCGAACAGCTAACTATTCTCCTGTTTTATATTGCAAAGCACACAAATACTACATCTTAGCTATTTATTCCAAATACATTTTTAAAAGCTTCTCCTTATCTAAATAGAATGCTGTCACCATAAGAAATTTGTTTAAAAGTGTTACACCAAACTGGCTTTCACATTAAATCACAGTATGTTAAGAGTGCTAGATTAGGACTTTGGAGCTCTTGGCACAAATCCCCACTTAGCCATGAAACTCACTTTCTTATCGTGAATTTCTTCATGCCAGACACCCCTCCCCTTCTCAACCAATTCTATCTCATAGGGTTAGTAGGAGGATAAAATGAGGTGACCACAGTTTTCCTCCACTTATGTTCAAGCTGCCTCCCAGCTTGTTCTCTCACCCTAAGCTCTGGGCAATTGTGTTAGCAGCCCAGGCCATGTTGGATGTTTGGCCAGGGCTTCAACAGGAGGGTCTGTTTCTGAAAAGCCTCAATCCCAACAGAAAATGATCTAACCATGACAAAGGACTGATACCAGTAGCTCCTGCTTTCTTATCACCCTCTTCCTGCCCTGTTGAGAAAACGAAGTCCAGAGTGTGGCCTGCCACATGCATTGGGCCAGTGACATGTTGGGACAGCCATGAAGTCTTGAGCCACCCCAGAACCAGTCACCTCGGTAGGATGCTGAAGTCTTCCAAAACCAGCAGTCTGGGAATCCTTGGCACTGCCTACGAGACCATTTCTGTCAGCTCAGGCAGGGAGACTGCTGGGCAGCGGAGGCAGGCAGTAAACCACCAGAATTCCTAATCTGTCTCGATTGCTCAATGCCAGGAACACCACCACCGCTGTGAGTTAGGTTAGACTGAGAGTTACTCTTAATGGCTGAATAAGAATTTAAACCTGGGTCTCATAGGTCCTATTCCAACACACTTAATCACGACACTGGCTCCATAATCCCCACACTGTAATTATTTATGGGTGGGTTTTTTTTTCTCTTCATATTTTGAGCTGATGTGGACTCGAAAGGATTTCCATTTCCATAGGAATAGAAAAAAAGGAATCCCTTTTCTAAGATTCTGATAGAAGAAATCAGAATTAATGTTCATGCTCTAGTCATGATATTCTTGCCCACAAAAAACATTTAACTTTTAGCTGGAGCACAAAATTGGGTCAGACGTCATAATGAAGAAGAAGATATGATTGGCACGTTTACTCTGTGGTTTCACGCTTGCAATTTGTTCCATATTTTATATGATGTGAAAAATGAGCTCATGATTGGCTAAAGATGTTTAGATGAGAGTTTGAAAATGACTATGATGCAAGTTGGAAAGAGGACTTAAATAGTCCTGTTACATAATCATAACTAAAATAAAATGGAATTGCTTCATGCAGATGTATAACATTCTTAATTCAACGCACCCACTTCAGAAGTATATTCTGTCTTGACTATGTGACCTGAGGAGTTTTCTCTGTTGTTAAAATATATTTTTGCCACCACTACATATATATTTTCACACAATTTATTCAAGCATTTCAAACATTAAAACAAGCTTTGTATTAATTCAATGCTTCCAATTGGTTAAATGATAAATTAAACTACCGGTAGCAGGAAATGCACTCATTATTTTAAGTTGTTCAGTTTTGGAACAATCTTTTTGACCATCAAGGAGAGATGATGGCTCAAGCAAGGGGAAGGTCAGTAATTCCTGGTTCCCTTGGCAGAGCAGATGAGCAAAGCAAAAGTCAGCACCTGGCTAGGAGACCAGGATGTGGGTCTAAGACCATGGATACCACTCCTGCAGCTGAGGCAAAGCAGATAAGTTGTCTTGGTAAAATACTGGAGCAAATAGTTGAGTTGTGTAACAGGAGTATGTAGTCACAGATTAGAGGCCCCATCTCCAGAGTGTTGCATCGTGGCTAGTTAAAGTGCTGATGCTGCCTTCTTCAGCTTTTGGCTCATTCAAGATAGTGAAGTTTGCAACTATGGGTTCAGTGTTGTGGAGGTGGTCTCCAGTGCCAACAAACCCACAGGGGATGGGCAAAGGCATGGATCCATCTCTTCCTTAAAATTGCAGTTGTTGGAAGACGTTGCCTCTAAGGAATCCTAGTCTGGGACTTCCCTGCCACAAATAAGCATATTACAATTGTGTGTGTGTGTTCATAAAGCAAGAAATGATATGCAAGAGAATTGGATTTTCTTCCAGGCTATGTGTTTAAGAAAGTTCTTCGGTTAAAGCAGGAAAGAATAGCCAAATAATTTTATACCAAACCTATTGGTGATTGTAAAGAAATCAGGTCTGTTTCAGTCATCATTTCAAAGTTGCCAACTGATTTTTAATCTATATACTATAAAGGAAGCAACCCACTGCAGTGTTAACAAACTGTAATTGCAAGCCATCCACCCCTCACTTGAACAGCTTGAACCATGAGGTTTTACAGAAAATAGTCCATGATCCAAAGAACATCTTAGAATCGTGTCATGGGGCTAGTGTTAGCCTACTATGATTTTTAAACTTTAATAACTAGTACCATGCCATATTACAAAATGCTTTTGAAACACTCCTCCTTTAAAAAAAGAAGAAGAGTTTAACGTGCAACACATGGAGCTTTTGTTAGTAAGACAGGTATAACCTTAATGGGGTCACTGTAATTGTCCCAAATCCTGTCTGGCATAAAATGATCTTGAGGCTGGCTTTTCATTTCCTTGATTTCCTTGGAGATTTTAGTTTTCATATTAATACATTGGAGTGACAGTCCTTCCAACTATTAAGGTAATACGGCATCTTAAACAGGAAGATTCATGACATATCATGGCTTTAGTAATAGAAAGCACCTGAGCATATTTACAACGATGCTTGAGGATGCCCAGCAACAGCAGCGTGTGTCTGTGAAGTGGACACGTACTGTAGCAGCTATAGTTAAGCCTTATCTCTCTATCTTCCTTAAATGCTTTTGAATTCAAGGGGTTAATCTAGTAAAGTCACTTATCTCAACACATGACAAGGAAGAATTTGCCACAGTTCCCTAGCTACTAGCATAGCTTTCATCACCTTCTCTATAGAGACTGCCATGAAGTGAAAGGATGGAGAAAATGCACTGAAGCAATCTAATAAGTAAACTATCAACTTGACATTTTTCAGCGATTGAAAACTTTTTCACGTAGCAATTCATTCAGACAGAGAAACTGTAGAATCCCTCTGATTTAAGGCCCATCTGGTTATGCTCAAAGTTTTAAAGCTATTCTATCAACATAAAAAAAATTCCAAGTTGTATACTACTTTTCTCCGCCAAACTATCCATTTTTAAGCCACAAATATTTTCCCAGTACTTTTAGATTTTATCTAAAAAGTATATTTTAACAGTATTTTAAATAGTTTTTAAAACAATAACAATTTATCTTGATAGATGACATGCCGTGTTTTTTCATTTTATTTTAATTAGCCATTGTGAAACCAAATTCCCCTTTGTTTTATTCCTTTGAATACTGTTTAATTACGGTTATCATGCCAGATATCTTAAAGGTTATTTTACCAATACAGTTTCATTTAACATAAGCCATATGGAATCAATAGTGCTGTTTCCTAAAGTAAATGCTTGGAAAATCTTACATTCATATGTTAAGAGTGCACATCCTTTCCTCATTAGTTGGAAAGTACAGGGATTTTGGCACAGGTTCTGTGTGGAAGCATTGTGCAGCTTTTATATGGATTTTGTTTTTAGCCTTTGATGACACTGTTTAGAATAGGAAGTATCTAATAAGTAAAGCATTTTGTCTAATGTGCTGCCAGTGTGTTTAATATATGCCTGGAGGTCTGAAACATTATCTTCTCCACTGCAGTAATATGCATTTAATTCTCTGAAAGCAGAAGGTCGATCTTTTAAAAGGGACTCAAAGTACATTTTCAACTAAAATAATTTAAAACACATGTGATAGGGGACCTGAGTAATGTACAGTTGGTTTTTATGGTTTAATCATGATCATGTTAATGCACACCAGTAGCTAATTAAAGAAAACTTTTATTGTTCGTTTTAAATGGGTTATGTAAAGAGTAAGTGAACTGATATAAATGCAGCTCAACGATAAATGTTGCCATTACATTTGCTATCAGGAAGCCGATATTGGTGCTTTTGACATCTTTAAAATATTGGCCCATTTCTTCCATAACAAAGCGTGGAACGTTTTTAGAGTTCTTGCATTTGGAATTGTTCACCAGTATAAAAGGATATTCCATTTGATGCCCAGATTTATTGCCAAGCTTGCCTTTTAAAGTTAATAGCTGCAAATCCCAACTCAGTAACTGGCTAAGTGACATATAACGATATATATCCTCCCAGAGATCATCCCTAGCAGATCTCTATGTCTTGCCATAGCCCTTAAGGTCTGCTGGATATATTTTCCTGGAGGCATTGCCTGTGTGCCAAGTCAGAACATCAAAAGGTGATAACGCTGGTGTACTTTCTAGCTATGCAACTCCCTCCCCTCAGAAGCCTGTTTAATTCCAAGTCTGGCTGCTTTCTAGAGACAGTACTGGCCTGTGGTGACTAGTGATTGATGACTTTATCAAGCTTTTCTTATATATTGCTTTATTGGTTTCTTTTGGGGGGGTGGATTTTATGGTTTGGTTTTATATATTCTACTTTTTTGTGCAACAGCTTGCACTTCTGGATTCGCATGGTAAAAAAAATAGTATACAATGCTTCAATACAATTTTTACTAATTTATTAGTGAGACACATATTCAAACCAGTGTTCTATTTTGCATAATATTTTGAAAAATAAGGCTGCTGTTCTGTTTTGTACAATACTTTTTTTAGAAGCAAAAACCATGTGACTGCATTAATAGAAAATGCCTGTTCAAGATAGAACCAGGGATTTGGGCATTAAAAAGCAGGGTGAGGAATCATGGTTCTCTGTCATTGATAGTGCCTACCGTATACTGTGCAATATCAGTACAGGACTCGCCACTCCTACTCAGTTCAGCCTGCGTCTAATATAAAGACTTTTGCAGCCTGCTTCAAAAGCCATTCCAATATATTTAAATATCATGAGTTTGTCAGGGTTACGGTAATCAGTGCAGACGTTTAAGAAATAGGTATTGAATTCAAGTTGGAAAATCTGTAACTACAAAACAAAAATTTATAGTATTAATGTTTCTCTTTGCAAAGCTATGCTTCAGTAAATTGATAGGTCTAAGGAAATAGTTGTTTCTTTTGACTCATAAAAAGTCAATATGTGGACACATTTCAGTGGGAGTTTTTTTCTTATATATTTTATGCTGAACATCTTCTAAGTAGACCGTATTGCTTTTTCTTTAGCAACAGGCCTATTGGGAAGACAGTGGCATTAGTCCCAATTCTTTGCTTAACCACTCAACAGTTCTTGTGGTACACAGCAATGCATTGAGTGGGAACAAAGTCAGCAGGACTTGTTTGTCGTCATGACTTCAACACACAACATCCTGTTAGCGACCAAGATGGTTTAAAGATGTGAAAGGCAAACAAGTGGCTTGCTGAAGGAACTGGTCATATTTTCTCTACAGCAGGGGTGACTAAAATTGTTCAGGCTGAGGACCATACTGACTCATGCTCAACTCTCTCCTGCTGGGGCCAAACTGGGTGTGGCAGAAGTGTATAAGTGGGCATAGAATCATAGAGTGGTGGAGTTGGAAGGAACCTTGAGGGTCATCTAGTCCAAACTGCAATGCAGGAATCTCAACATGTGGTCCCCTCCAATCTACTTTGAAACCATACTGGGCCCTGCATAGCCTTGCAAATGTGCTAGCATAACAGCCAGTGTTAATTTTGTTAAGAATGAGTTTTCAGGGGTGGGGCTCAGAAAAGTCTTTTGGCTCCACAGAATCATGGCGGGGGAGGGGGAGGCTATGGAGCAGTCAGTAACAAATATTGTTTTATTTTTATTTATTTTGACAATAATTGACAGATTTGGAAGCTTTGGGGGATGACAAAAAATCTTTTGGCATCACAACAGGTACCTATAGCAACAATTGAGTTATAGAAGTTCTAATATTTTTTTTTTTAAGGAATAATTTTGTGGGTCATCATGGTGTCACAGCAGCAGATCAGTAATCCAGCCAGCAATTTTAAATACTATATACTACTGGCAAGCCAGGTGCCCCCCCCCCAATCTTATATTTGTGCAGCTGGTTCTTCCTGCCTAAATGTAGAACCTTACCTTTGTCCCTACTGAAATTCATTCTATTAGTTTGGGCCCAGTTTTCCAATCTGTTAAGATCATCATGAATCCTGATTCTGTCTTCTGTGGCAATAACTACCCCTCCCAGTTTGATGTCCTCTGCAAATTTGATGAGCATCCCCTCATTACCTTCACCCAGGTCTGTTATTTAAATATAATTAATTACTTAAAAGGCAGCTGATCAGTTAAAACATCTTTAATTGGCCGACACACTATCTTCTGAATTCCTAAAAGGTCTGAAAAACAAATTAGTTTGAACGTAGGAAACATGTATTCCTCCTGCCACATCTTTCACTAGCATGTCATTAAATATGAGTCACCATTTCTCTGGAACAGACACCTGCTGAGTTTTCATGAGTGATTCCTATTTTAAAAGTTAACTTGGCAAGTTTCTTTTTTTTATAGAATTCTCTCTCTCTTGACCTCATGTTTATATAGCAATTGTTTTATGTTGTGAAATGGAAATACTTAGGATATGACTATTTTAAGTTAATATGATATTTTTCTTCCCAGGTTTCCAAACAGGAACAGAAAAAAATGGATACATCTGATGGAGGCATGATTGAAACATCTTCACGTTACAGTGGAGCCCAAGACAGTGGCATTGGCAGTGACAGCGTTAAAATCAGAATAGTCCAAATAGAACAACACAGTGGTACCAGCCACCACCGCATTGCCCGTCCTTCTCGGCAATCTTCTATTGTGAAGAACCTGAACTTCATTCCCTTTGATATTTTTATTACAGCAAGCCGAATATCCTTTATGACTTACTCATGTGCCACCTTACCTAAATCAAAACCGCTGGAAGATCAGAAAGATGGAGAGAAAGCGGCCAAAACTTCATTAAGCCTTCCTGAAGCAAACTTGAGAGTTGAGCACGATTTCAAGAAGCCCAGCGGAGCAGGCATTTCATCTGTAACAGCCGATGATCTATTGAATGCAAACAATTCACTACCTTCTGGGAAAAAGACAGGTCTTCTATCTCTTGAAAGTCTTCATGCTTCTACAAGATCATCCGCTAGGCAAGCCTTGGGCATAACTATCGTTCGACAGCCTGGTCGCAGGGGAACTAGTGACTTGCAGTTAGAACCATTTTTGCACCTTGTCGTATCCCAACCTTCTTTGATCATAAGCTGTCATCATAGAAAGCAGAGAGTGGAAATATCTGTGTTTGATGCTGTCCTTAAAGGTGTAGCTTCAGACTACAAGTGCACAGGTAAAACCATTTAATGTCTGGTAGAATAATAATTATTTTGTTCAGAGATTACCTTGATGTACTGTGGACAGATTTTCTTCATGACCACATAATCTGGCCTCTGCTCAACTTCAGAAACATTTTTTTAAAAAATCTTAAGAAAGCAGTATAGCTAAACGTTTCAGTTTGAAGTGTTTTCCCCTTTCCTTGCACAAACCAGTACATGAATGTCATTATTAACTTTTAAAACATCTGAATTGCTCCATATAAAATGGAGTGCTTGCTGTGGAGCAGTACTGTTGTTCCTATGACATCTTTCTTTTAAGCAGTACTGCCTGAGGAGTACTGCCTTTGTAAGTACTGCTTTAAAAATCTTTGGGCCCATGAAAAGCCTTCTAGTCAGCTTATCAGATACAAATACTGTATTAAAGGGAATCTGGATCTGCTGGTTTTTCTTTGGGGGCTCTACTTGAGTAATGCACATTTGGCTGGGGTTCCCCAATGATTTTTAAAAGATATGATTGCATGTCAGTGTTGTTTTGAAGGGTCTGTTCCATGCTGCTATCTCAACCCCATTTTCATTCCTGAAAACGTCATGTCAGCCACTTGGTAACATCAGGGTTTTGATTTCAAAGGGTGATATGAATACTGCACAGACATTTGTGGGGAGGTGGCCACAACTAGGAGGACCTTTGCACAGAAGGGAAGGAACTGTCAACCACCCTGCTGCCTGGGACCCTTAGAAGAAGCTGCTACCTAAGGATTTTCTCCTGCTGTCTGAGATCGGGTGGTGGGGAGATCCCTTGCCTTTTTGGCAGAAACCTGAGTGCATTTGAATGTTACTGGTTTTCGAAATGTATTAGAATTTTGTATTTGTGTGGCATCCTTTCTGAGCCACTTTGGGTGCCTTTTTAGGTGGCACTTAAATAGGCAAGAAGAAAAGATCCCAGGTTCCATCCCCAACCTCTCCAAGTAGAGTAGGGAAACACTCCTGCCTAAAACACTGGAGAGTCAGCCAGCATAGAAAAATACTGGGCTAGATGGACTAGCTAGCTTCCTAGCTTATTGTGGCTGATCGTGTACAGAAGTAAGGACTACCATATTGGTATGTATGTGCATCATTTGCAGAAAAGGATGAAATGACGTGAAATAGAATGATTTTCTAGCATTAAATAGGAAAGAAAATACCAATCTTCTCGCTGACAAAACTGACAAATAGCAGAATTTTGATCTGAGGTACTGTTTCTCTATCGCTCCAAAATATTGATATTCATATTTGAAATCATTGGCCTAGATTTACTTTAACTTCTTCAGCATGTGATGGCTTTAAGATTAACAACAGCAATCCTTCTCCTTTTGCCAAGCTTTGGGCAATCCATTTCATTTTCAGAAAAGAAATACATTGTTAGATTTAGATGTAATACACCACATTTTTATTCTCCAAATTTCTGCCTAAAGATATTAACAAGTTTGTTAAATGTTTTGAGCAAAAAGGAGAGTAAAATCATATTGGAAGCCATAGTGAGAATAAATGCCATCTGTACTAAAGGTGTCTGTAGAATAAAAGACTGAATAAACTGAACTGATACCTTGGCTGGGATCCAAAGAGCTACTTTAGATGTACCCAGCAAGTGGAAAGTTTTCAACTTGCCTCTAAAATCCCCTCTCTTTTTCGGTAGTTTAGATTTTGAACATGTGGGCAGGGCCTGTGTGCTGTATTAGTGTATAGCACCAAGTATCTTTTTAATATTTTTATAAGGAATAAATGGTGATGACAACAATGGGGATCATGCACACTTCTCTTTCTCTATTCTGAGATGTAACAGGAGCATTTTAAAGCAGCATCACTAGTATATGTAATAGCACGTGCTCCTCAGATGGGTCTAGTGTGTGGTCATCAGGTAGGTCATTTTCTCTGTTTGCAGGACTTTACTAGCATCTAGAATCTAGATTAATGAATAAATTGAATGCTTCAGCCATGAACTCTTCCATTTTGGAATACTTTCTGTTCAAGAAAGTTTCTGAATTCTGAGTTCCACTGTAAAGAGGGCTACTGGTAATTCTAGCAACCAGACACAGACACTTACCGGTACTCATCGTGCTACTGTTTGGCCACTTGCTCGAATGGCTTTATATCTAGTCCACTCAGCTATTTATATCTTTATATAAATAGACTTTATATCTAGTCCATCTGCCCATTGCCATCTCTCTCCTCTTTGTGCTCGTGTCTGTGGTGCTTCTTAACTATTTAAACCTATAAACAAACAACCAGATTTAAATAAATTAAGGTATTTTATCAAGTAACCAGTATCGCATCAAAGCCGTTGTTGTGGTGGCTTATTTAGCAGTATTTCATTGACATATTTTCAAAACTTCAACCCTTAAAGCACAGACTACTAAGAAAAATAAATGTGGCTTTACTTTGACCAAACAAAGCAATGATGTGGCTCCATGAAGTTTTAATTGTCTCATAATTGTCAAGATTTGTGGTCAAAACTCACTATTCCATCACTCATGAGGAATGTGGTCATCTTATCGTGTCAGCGTCAGCGTTTGGCGGTTTAAAAAAATAAATTAGATTTGCCACACACATCTCAGGGATATTTGGCATGTATTATTTATTACCAGAAAATATGTCATTGGGAACTGTGCATGACATTGTTTAAACCATTTAATTCAGTTAGTAGCATTAATATTCAAGCCAATTCCTGCAGCTCGGGTCTGATGGATCATCTGTTAGTACTTTGTGGGGGGGAAGTGGTATCTTCCAAAGAAAATGTAGGGTTCTAAAAGAATAAAATTAGTGTGTGTGCGCATCTCTAGCTTGTGGGCAGAGCTGCCCTGAAGCTAAAGACAGCAAGGAAGCTCCTCATATGTAAGTGTGATAATACATACACCACAGATGTTCTATAAAGAAGCCATTGCAGCCTATTCCTGATCTGGTAATAGGTTGGGATACTGGAGGAGGAAGTTACTATTTCTTTCTCTCTGCTAATATGATAAGGAAATGCTACTTTTCTCCACTGTCAATTTATTCCTAATCTCTGCTTCTTAATTCTGCCGTAGTAATAATGCATCAGCATTGTCTTCCTACCTTTATGACTGCTATATTCCCCCCCTTAAGAATCTGAATGACTTTTGTCAAAAGCTTTTTGAAAGTTTAAGTATAGAATACCTACTTATTTATAGACTGCACCAGCTGCATAGAAAGCTGCCTTATATCGGGTTGGACTTCTCCCATCTATCCCAATTTTGTCTACTCTGACTGGCAGTGGATCTCTCCCAGCAGTGAACTTTCATCAAACCTGCTACCTGATCCTGTTAACGTAGGTGGGCCAGGGATTGAATCTGGGATCTTCTGTATACAGAACATGAGCTGTACCACTAAGATGTCATTCCTCCTCTATATTACATTTTGAATTTTTCGATACAACAATTCTAAGTGGTTGGTGAGGCAAGACTTTCCTGTGCTGAAATCACAGCACATCGACATGTTCTGTAATTCTAGTTTTTCACCCATCTATCTATAATTTATTAGGATGATGTTTTTTTTATAAAGCAAATCATCAGGTTATTCAAATTATGTGCCCTCCCAGTAATCTTTTTATTTATCTAAATTTACAAAAATGTGAAGCATATTCCATTAGAAAACAAATGGAATATGTTTATCAGACAAAATCAGTGAACATATGCAATTTCTCCTTCAGACATAGTTTGTTAATTATCCATTTTAGCAATCTCAATTTTTTTGATAGGGATTGACAGGTCTAATGGATCCCCTCCTTTAATTAATGTTACATCTGCTGTATTCTATAGGGTTGTGGGGTTGTTGTTTTTACAAAAACGCAAATTTTTGATTGATCCAGGACAAAGCGCCACCTTTCGGAAATTCCCCCAGGAAATCAATTCTGCCTTTGAAATCACAGTAATGTCAGGGAAAATCTGGGTGTGTGGCAGCCCTATTTTAAGGCAATACTGCTCCACAGCAAGCACTCCATTTTACATGGAGCAATTCAGATGTTTTAAAGGTTAAGAACAACATGCATGTACTGTTATGAAACATACATTTGTTGAAAAATAAATAGTTTCAGTTTGAGTTATTTAAGAATTCAGGTGAATATTAATGAGTTGTTATTTTTTAATTTGTCAGTTAAACAGATACACTTGGTTTTATAGGCACACACGCAGAGAGAATGAGAATTTGAATTTAAGGACTCATAAAAAGTAACCTAGCATAATTGGATTGCAGTATGACAAATTTAATTTTAGTGCATGAGAATCTTCTCTAGTACTATCTATATGCAGGTAGGTAGCCGTGTTGGTCTGTCATAGTTGAAACAAAATAAAAAAATTCCTTCCAGTAGCACCTTAGAGACCAACTACTGGAAGGATTTTTTTATTTTATTTTGTTAGTACTATCTATAGTATCCAATGATCAATTCTAATCTCATTGACACCTTTAAAAGGGCAAAAGTAGTTGGATGTTTTATATATTATTTCTGGATTTTTAAGTTTTCAATACAGTGCTGTTTTACATATGCATTTTTGCTTTTTCTTTGCTTGTGATCTACTCTGATGAAAATTGTATACAAATATGTAAATAAATAAAATGAACTTGAAGGGTTGATTTTAAAAAAACAACAACCAACAACACCCCAATCTTGGGGCTGAAGGGCATTCTATCAGATTTTAAGAATGCAGAAAATGCCTTTAAGCTATCCAGTATTGTAGTCTTTTGTAATTACCAATGGAGCAGGCAGTAATTTTAAGTGAAAGAAAAGGAAGAGCTTCTTGTAAAATATATAGTGCAAGCTTGCACAGTGCTGTAAAATCAAGACCTGAATATTGATCAAATAATGATATTGAAAAACCAACAGAGGAATGTGCTAACTTTGAGTTTAACCTTTAATTTCCCATGTCACAATTAGTTGGTTTCAGTGTGTTATTTGAAATTACACAAGGTTCAATATCTGCCAGGTTATATAGCAATCCTGTGATTAAGTCAAGAAATGGATTCCAAAACAGACTTTATATGTCCATACCACACTGCCATATGTTGATTATAAGCAAATGTTGAAACTACCATACTTGGAAAGAAAGCACCTCATCCTACTTGCGAATAAAGCTATTGGTAACATATTTAAACTATCTAACTATCAGGGAGCAGTATTCTCTGCAAGTATCACTATAGAACAAAAGAGGATTAAGGGTCATGGTGGTAATGCAGTGTGGGATTAAGCCAGAATGAAACAATTTTGTGGCTAAAATTCTTAAAGCAGTTCTTTTTAATGCTTAAGCACTGCAGCTACTTAAGAACAGAAAACAAAACACCCAGTAGAAATATTATAACAAAGACTGTGGGTTGCCATAGATTTTAAAAGTTTTATGCAGTGCTGATTTCTCATATACATTGTCCAGGACATGAAGAAAGACAGAGAACTGAAAAGTACCAATTGTGAACTTTTAGTCACAATTGGGAATATTAAGGATTGAACAAAGGGGTTTCATTAAAGAGGGCCAAGAGGAAAAGCTACTGAAGTTAACTTCAAAAGCCTAGTAGTAAAAGGGGATTGCAATGTCAGTGAAACTGCAAACTGTATCAAATAACCCATAAGTAGAACCACTCTACTGCATTTCCAAACATGTGGTTTTCTGATCTCTAGGGCTTGTTTATAGTTTATTCCTTTTCTTGTTTGCTTGCTTTTACTTTTGTGCTTATCGTTTGAGAAGAATGCTACGAAATTTTGAATGCATTGCTAATAGGGTTAGAAATTAGATCATAGACCTATTTTGAATGCACTGTTAATAGGCACCTATTAGTTACACTGAACTTAACTGTTTATATATGGCACCTTTAAACATTTGATGGTAGCATCTGATGATTTGCAGCCATTTCTATAATTATATTACAGTATTTATATGAGATATACGTGTACACTGTGGCCCGGTTTGCGAGACAAAGTAAGCCAAACCATGGTTTACCAGGGCCAGGTGAATGTCCTGGACAGACCCCATACTTCTGGCTTGGTTCTCTCCTCCCTAACCATGAGCTGTTGTAAAGGTTTGTTCTTGGCTACAGTTTGCGGTTAGTGAGTAGATACCATAATCACAAGCCTGGTTTGGACACTTAGTGTTGCACAGGAGCAGAAAGGACCAGGGAGGAGAAAAGCAGCTGTGAGTTCCTTTCCAGGAGGCCACCACTTCTCACTCTCCCATCAACCTGCAATTTTCCTTACTGTGTCACATGAACCAGGACTTTATCTATATAAACTAGATGGCATATGAACCAGCCATAGATATTTAAAAGCTATGAATGCACACTTTACTACTTTATTACATTGTTAGCTGTCGTATTAACAACATGTCATAACCAGACTCTTCTCACTGTGGTAGACCCTGGAAAAACTCTCCCAGAAACTCTGGACTATTGCAAGACATGGTTACAGACAGTGGCAGGGGAAATCGATGCTAAAAGCGGCATCCCACCTCCTCTCATCTCATTGCAGATTAAAGACTTCCTCAATGGACCAGGTAAGCATACCGTTATTATTACTCTTGCAAAGCAAGAGGTGCAACCAACAGTTAGGCAAGGTTCGAAGTCTCCCTCTTTCTCTTAACCGTTAGTGTTCACTTGGGTAACCAATTCCGTGCTTCCCAGTTCCGTGTCCGATCGTGGGCTTTTTGTTCATCAGTTTCCCCAATGATTGCTGTTTGTTCCAATTCTGCAGTAAACTGCGAGTTTTCCCAGAGAAAGCGGCAGGAGGAGAGAAGAAAAGCCCCGCTCGGACATGGACATGGAAATCACAGACCTGTGCTCGGAAAGCAGATTGCAAAAGGAAGTCTAGATAAGCCCTTAGTGTAGTTTTTGATGAAATGGTATCAGTAGTAATTCACAGTAAACAGGTATGAGACCCTCAGCCAGGAATTGATCTGGGCTGTTTGAAAACCCACATGCATGGAGCAAGTTTCAAATGGCCTAAACAAAATAATATTGGTGGGACTCCACACATAGGGCAACAGGACCATATAAATAGTTGATAAAGAGAGTAAATACATCCCTACAGATGCTGGTATTTAAGTTGTGTGCCATTCTATAAATATGTGGGCTGATGGTTTATTATGTTAAATAATTACTTAAAATTATATTGCAACTATAAATATTCCAAGGTGTATGAATTCATTATTGATTACCGTAGGGACAACTAAACTAAATTTGTTTTACAGCACTTTTATTTCAACTCTTACAAATGCTAGCAAAATAAATTCCAATTATCTAAAAATTTATAGAGTGAATAAATGTCAAGCTATGCTGTGTTTTTAAACCAGCCCTTTCCATTCATTTGTAAAATACTTAGGAGAAAATTATTCAAGATTTCAGTTTTTATACTGCAGGCTAGCATGTAACTCATTTTATGTGAAATTTTATACTAATAAATGCAAATGTGTCTGTGAAAGATTTGCCTCCTTAAATTTACATTACCTGTTTGTAATGAGAGAGAGAGAACTTCCCTGAGGTCTCCTTCCCCCTTCCCCCTCCACACCTATACTAAGTACAGTGGTACCTCGGGTTAAGTATTTAATTTGTTCCGGAGGTCCATTCTTAACCTGAAGCGTACGTAACCTGAAGCACCACTTTAGCTAATGGGACCTCCTGCTGCCGCTGCGCCACTAGAGCATGATTTCTGTTCTTAGCGGAGTTCTTAACCTGAAGCGTACTTAACCTGAAGCGTACTTAACCCGAGGTACCACTGTACATTTGCACACACTGAGAAGGGACTTGCATGCTGCTAGATTAATGTAAGAGAGAGAGAGAGAGAGAGAGAGAGAGAGAGAGAGAGAGAGAGAGAAGGAGGCCTCAGTCACCAAACTGTAGTTTATTTTTAAACAAACATCCTTAAATTTAGCACATCCACAAAAGTTGTTCTTTTGTACATGAGCTGGTAGCTTTTAAAGTTCTACTTTAACATACACCATCTTGTTCTCTGTTTGCAGACTAATAGTGGTGAACTGCATTTGAAACAATGCAAAGTTATATTAAGTCCTTGTTGGTCCACTAATTGTTTCTGGCCATGATGGAGATTATCATATTGTTTTATTACCTCACTGTTCTTTCTAATGGATAACTTAATATTTTTCAAAGATAAAAACATCAAATATGGGAATGTTTTGGCTTCCCGGCATACTTTATCCCAGTCTTTGTGAAAATATATTACAAAAACTCTCAGCAATTCATAAAGCTTAATATACCTAATAGTTACTAATTCCAAGTCTAAGAAAAATGCAAGCTTTCTTGAGCCAAAATGCATGCCCTTGTCGTTTTCTTGGAATGACCTGTATGTATGAAATTCTTAAATTTATCAAATTTTAGCTGTATGAGTTATTTTTATGTAGAATATTTTATCCAGTCCATTTTAGGAATATGGTAGACTCTGTTTTATCTTTCAGCAAAGAGGCTGCAAGAGGTTTGTTTGTCTAGGTTTTCCCCTCCCCCACTTCTGTTGGTCGCATGTTGTGATGAATAACATACCTCTCGCCATACATAAAAAAGCACTTTGTAGGGTTCCCTCCCCCTTTACCTCCAAAGGCAACAATTGTACCCATTAGCAAGGTCAGTGGTTTGGAGAAACCTGGAAAATAGCAGCTACCAGAAACCCACTACAATAATATCTCCAGCAGGTGATAGATTAGTTGGAACAAATTGGAACCATTGCACTTCGACAATCCTGGTTTCTTTCAAGCTGTTTTAAAATGTCGTCATTTTAATACACAGCCTCAGCCCTGCGGAACAGTCCACAGCAGGTTAATTTGAATCGTATGATGTGTCACTGCCCTCAGTTGACATGAGCTCCATTCCATGTGTGAAGCCATAATAAATCCATTCCCAACCGAGGCAAATTCCCTGTGAGAAGGTGAACTAATCCAGGCCTCACACTGGCATGTTAGCCCTCCATAATTGAAAGCAGGGCCACCTGTTCCCAGCACAGTTAGCCTATAGAGAGAGAATTAGCATTAGATCAGATACTTACTATATTGAAAAATCATTCATATTTTTGCGAGTTCAGCTGTGGGCTGCTTAGCATGACATCATATATAAACCTAGGAATGTGCCCACTTGATCCCAGTTTAACAGTTTTGTTAACCATGGTGTTGGTTAACTTTGAAATGAGAATTTTTTGATTTAATGAGAGCTGACATGTGAGAAGGGGAACTGACCGGGGTGCAGACTTTTCTAATTAACTTAGGGTCATTTGCAAAAACACTCGAACACTCCGGTAGGGTTTTTTTTTTCCATTGCTTTGTTACAAATAGGTTTTTGAAATAGTGACATAATTGGATAGCTGCATTTCTTAATAGAATGAAGAAAACAGTGCCAGATAGTAAATATTCATTAACACAGGTATGGTTTTAGTTGTTGCAAAGCATAGTTCTAGGAAATGCTTCAAACAGCAATAAATTGTACCTTCTCCATCCAAATGAGATATCATAATCTTCATAGTCTTGCTTTTGTTTTCATCAAGTATCTCTCTTCACACACCAAAAGCCCTTGAGCTTTTAGGTTTTCACTATATGTCTTAATTTTGGATAGATTAGTTGTTGCTGAATTATGGATGAGGGTCTTAATTGATTCCTCTGGTGTTTCAGTTTGTGAACAGGAGGGCTTTTGATCCAGTGGATGACTCAGCTGACAGAGGGAAAGGGAGATAGTTTTCACCAATTCATACTCCACTGCTACAGCTACTTTAGCCCCCAGAATATCTATCCAAGAAGGAGCAAATCATGATTGTAATGGATCATGATTGTGATGGAAATGGTACATACTGCTTTTTCCATATGTACTTGCTAAGTAGGATAGTGAAAATAGCAACAGTGGGAAGCAAAAAGAACGAGTTTCTGTCCTCTTCTTTTCCCTTCCTCCTCTGCCATTCTGATAGATTTCACAGTGACCTGGATATGCTAGACTAAATCATGGCTAATAATGAACCTCTGGTGTAAAGTGGCATATAAATTATATTCAATAAATAAATGAACACATGAGTGTACAGCTTCCTAAAGAGGAGTTAGAGGCTGCTTCACTCTCCCCTGGTAATTTTGCTGCTGCACCATGCTGAATGTAGACACTGCTTGGCTTAGCATGTCATCAAAGCCTAGGCTTGTGGTTTAGCTATCTCCAGATTAAGCACATGCTGTAACCAAGGTTTCTCCTACAGTTTATGACTTGAGGTTGGTCTGGGAGAGCTAAACCCTGGTCTGGGGGACTCTTAAGTGAAACTATGGGAAAAGATCTCAATCTCCTTTCCCTGAGCCGGCATCATGCTAAGCAATGGTTTGGCTTAGTACAGTGTTTCTCAAACTTGGGTCCCCAGCTGTTGTTGGACTACAACTCCCATTTTTCCTAGCTAGCAGGACAGTGGTCAGTGATGATGGGAGCTGTAGCCCAACAATAGCTGCGGACCCAAGTTTGAGAAATACTGACATACTTGAGAAATATTTGAGAAATACTGACTTATGACTTGAAAAGTGGAGGAAGCTGAACTAAAATGAACAGATAAATTATTTTAATGAATGGGAGCATCAAGAGCTGGACAATTAAAGTGGAGATTCAGGGCTTGGAGAAGAATAATGGCCAAGAAAAGAAATGAAATAAAAGTATAGGATAGGTCATTTGTTCATTGTATCATTATTCCGGCATCATGTACAAGCAATAGGAAAGGCTGGGCAAGATTGTTAGCTTTAACATTTGGATCAAGAAGAAAAGGAGAAAATAGACAAGCTTTTCACATTACACACTTTTAAAGATATCGTTAAGGAACATACCTCTCAGATAACATCAGGTGAACAACTAGAACGACCTCCCTACAGACACTACATTGGAAGCAAGTTCAGTTGGCATCAGATAAACTTCCAAGTATGCATGTTCCAGTTCCAATTTGGCAAAAACATTATGAGGAACTGAGATTTTAAATTCAATAGTTAAATGAGAACAATGTCTACAATCCAGTAAGGAGCATGAGCACACTGAAGACTTTCAGCAGTCCCCCAGGAAAGCTTAAAAAGCTGTTTGGCAGTTTAGTAACGTGAACTGCCAGAAAAGAAACCTTTGGTCCAGACTGTGGTCCAGTTCACACATAAAGTTAAACTAAACCATGGCTAAGTGTGACTATGGGAGCGTGTGGATAGTCCTAGGGAAAACTTGTGACTGTGATGCTTCTCTGGTCCTGTTGTTGCCATGTTACCCGGGGCTAAGGCATAGTTTGGTTTAGCATTACAGCTGAGCTCAGGTTCATTGTTCCTCTTCCCCACCATTGTTCTTCTTCCCCCACATCAAGAACCAAATTTGGTTACAACTCATGGGTTGTTTGCAGCAGGTGTGGGGAACCCTTGGCTCTGCAAATGTAGCTGAACTACAACTCCAGTCATGTCCAGGAATGACAAGAGTTGTTGTTCAACATCATCTGGAGGGCCAAAGCTTCTCCACACTTGGTCTAAAGTGAAACAAACCATGAACTCAGGTTTAGATGTAATGCTAACCCAAACCATGGCTTACCTCTGGGTAGCAGGACTGCAGCAGGACTGGAGGAGAAGCAGCATAACCGCAATATTTCCTATGCATAGTTTTACTTTAAGGATTCCCAACACTTTTGCTACATAATCCCCCCCCCCCAAATCTGTAAAACAATGCTCTTCTCAGTATGTGTTTTGTTAAAACATTTGCTGGAAGGGCTGCACTTTGAATATTTATGAAATTATAAATGCAATTGGCCAAGAACAGATTGCTTTAGAATTTGGGTTGCATTCAACTATGTTTTACTCAGAGTAGGTCCATTGAAATTAATAAACATGACGAAGTTAAGTCCACTAATTAATTAACTTTGAAGTAGGAAGCCAGGTTATTACCTTCTTTGAAAAGCAGTTGGATTGAACTTTCATTTTACAGTAAATTAAGTAATTGTTTGAGGATGCATAATTTTTATAGGGGGAAAAATGGTTAAGACAAATTTCTCTCTCCACCCCTACTTTCCTATTTGTCCCACAGCTGAGATAAATGTGGATATATCAAAGCCTCTGAAAGCAAATTTGAGCTTTGTCAAGTTGGATCAAATAAAACAATTTCTGAAAAAGATCAGAAGCAAAAGTGATGATGAGACTCAGGAGGAAAATGCTTCAGCAGCTGATAGCCTTCCAAAGAAGGATGACACATTAACATCCCAGTGTTACAAAAGCCAGATTTCTGACTCTGAAGACCATGGTGATGGAGGACAAAAGGCATCCCAAGAAAACTTATGGATGGGCGTTTCCTTTTGTCAGAAGGTTTCTATCCACACCACTCAGATTGTCATTTCTATGGAAACCCGTCCAGATCCTAGGAAACCCTGCCTATTAACATCTTTATCAAATCTCAATGGAAATTTGAATGTCAAAGCTAGCTCGAAGAGCAAAGGTAAGAACATTTTAAGTCCTACTTGTTTATCACAGTGGTATCATGAGAACATTGAGATAGAAGCAACTTGAATTAGACACAAGGCACTGGTAGTACCAGTGGATTGACATGCCTGGCTGTTGCTCCCATTTCCAGTACTTAAATGTAAGAGATCTCTAGAAACAATTTTATTCCATGGCTCACCTGTGGTTTATGTGATTTTGCTTAGATTTGATCCCTGAAAACAGAACTTTAATTCTGCTTATTATTGAATTTGCATGTCAGAAAATGTGTATGGTTTAGTTAAATTGAGGAAATTGCTAAAATAATTTAAGTTAAAATAATATATGTGCTTGAAACGGAAATAATGCAACACTTATAATATGCTTTGGACTCTGAACTAGAATACAATTTGTTTATATTGATTAATTTGCAAGCTATCAACTTGAGTAAAGCATTGGCTCCATAAGATGAAATAGCATGTAAAAGTACCAAATGATTTCTTGAATATGTTCCTGCATTATATGTGTATGAATGACACCCATGACTGTATTCTAAGAAACTTTATGGTATCTACTATGTGCTCAGAGGATCAGTACAATTCACCATCATAGGCCCAGTTCAGATAAACCAAGGTTTAGAACTCGGAAGATTGGTCCATGTGATCTTGTGCCTCCTCTCTTGCACATATTAATTGTTACCACCACCACCTTTCTACCTAGGTTTGGCATTAGTTGTTAGTACTAACCCAGTGCAAAAATTAACCAGATAATTTAAGTGAGTTTCTGGATCAGTTCAGACAAAATGTGAAACCATGGTTTAGCATTTCAAGAACAATAGGAGCATTTGAAAGCTTCTACTTTCAATGTTGAATAAATCAGTTTCTTGTGATGCCCAGACACAGGAAACCACAATCTATTCTACCTGTGGTTATTTAAACCAACTAGTTCAAATTCTCTAGCTGTAGTTTCAGATCCTGAATTATTCAGACTAACCACAGCTAAAATAAACATGTGTTCCCCCAGATTCAGACATAATGGTAAACTGTGGTTAATTCAAAACTAAAAGTGGAAGCTTTCAATTGCTCCCTTTGATGCATAAAGAGAAGAATGAAGAAATGAACATGTATGCCTGAGGCTCACTGCAGGATGTTCTCATAATATTAAGCCATGAGGACTGGAGAATCTGTGTCCCTCCAGAGGCCCCATCTCTCAACAGTCTTAGCCAGTACTGCCAATCATCAGATTTGATGATAGTTTTTATCTGGAAGGCCCCACTTCCTTCATTCTAGCTTTACACGATTACACATGAATTTGGCTTATGAGTGTACTAGGTTTCATTCTAATCTGGATCACTGATGTCAAATGTATAAGAGTGAGTGCGGAGTGCTTTGAGGAGTGTGCACAATTCTGTGGTCTCTCCCTTTTCCCTGTGACCTGGTTTTCCTGGACCCTAGTGAGTAGCTTGTGAATATCACCCAACAGAATTTGAGGCATCTGTCCCTTTTGTTCGATAAAACAATGGACTATGATTGCCATTATAGGAACAACTCTAGACAAACCTTGAGTTCATATACTCCGCTGCCACTTCTCCTATTGTGGCACAGCCACAAAGAGAAGATCAGAGAGCTTTCACTTCCAATTTTGACTAATAGCAGCTTGTCATATTGTCCAAACGAGGACAAACTATGGTTAATCTTAACTATAGTTTATTAAGGCAAGCTGGCTGCGTAAGCAAAGGTTCGGTGTTGACTTGTTTATATAAAACACAGATAAGACAAATTGCAGTTTGTCTTGATTTCGACAAAACAACAACCTGCAGTTAGTCAAAAGCAGAAGCAAAAACTTCCAGTTCCTTTGCAAATATACTCAAAGAAAGGGGGAGGGGTCACATGAGATGGAGACTCATCAAGGGTCATTCCCATAATAATAAACCATAGCTGTTAAATCTGAACAACTGTAGAACATTTGGTGTTTCATAGAAATATTGGAAGCATACTGAGCTGGAGATGAAATACTACTTAGCATATACTAAATCAATATGCCACAGATTTATTTTTTTTAAAAAAATGATAATTTAACCATCCTTTGGTTTGAAGGGGGAATTCATTATGAAATTAGGACATTAAGTTCCAAATTTTCTCTACTAATTCCATTAATTATTGGAAGAACACAAAGCTTAACTGAAAAGCATGGATCATAAATGGTTTATCATTCAGTGTTTGGATTTAGTGCTATTTTTTAATGTTATGTTGGGGAATCTCATAATAAAAGTCATTTAAATTGTACATTTTCCTCACTGGATATTGGCCAGGTTTTATTGAGTTGGCATAAGTAGCTTAAGAGATAAAGATAGCGATTTGTAGCTGAGAAATATAAGTTCCAGGCCAAGCAAGGTGATTTATAGCTTTTTCATCAGGAATCTTCCTTCACGGGCCAATAAATCTTAGTACTTTTTATTGTTTTAAAAGTTTAAAATGAAAAATTTAAGGTTCATAGAACATGAAAGACTGTGGAAGTGCTAGAGGCCAAAATAATTTTTATCCATTAATAAACTGCTGTACAGACAAGACGAGCTAAGGCATTCCCACCCTTTTCCAGTTGTGTCTCAATTGTAGCATGAAAGACCACTGGCAGGAAAGAATACATGGCATTTCTTAACATATTTCCGTACTTATGAGTCCATCTTGTCAGTTCCGATCGTCCTTTTCAATCGCTTTCCCTAAGCTTCTCTTGCATTATTGCTTGTCTGGTATGTTTCAATTTCTACAAGAAGTCCCTATAACTCCAAGCCCATGGTCCTTCCTGTTATATATGAGGCTGTAAAGAGCAATTTGGCAGGCTGAGCAGTAGGTATCACTGTTTCTTGAACTACATCTATCTGTTTCAGCAACATAATCCTAGTAGGTGGGTGGGTTGTACCCAGACCTGGTTCTGGGTCTTGAAGGCACATCCTCGTCTGCAAGACTTAAGCACAAGTGTCTGCAGCTTGACAGTCACCCTCACTTACATGCCCACTCACCCAAGTTGGCAGGTGGCAGTGGTGACCAAGAGTAACGGGCATGGCCCAGAGAATCAGACAGAATCAGCACGAGGCGGCTTCTTTTCCTAGCCACCATTACCACTTGCCTAGTGGCTTGCTTGGGAAAGCAAACAGACTGTGCCCCTTTCCTCATGACTTGTGGTGGATGCTCTTAACACATTTTGCCACTCACCATTTCATTTCTTTGGGCAGGCAAAAGAAGATCAATGGCAAGTAGCAGCTGCTGCCACCATCTGCCTTCTGCCCCTGCCTGGAAAAGAAATGTGAGGTGGTGGTAGTGCTATGCAGTGTGGGAAAAGGATTGGTAGCCCTCACTCCTGTGGCTGTAGTGGGACTTCACAGTAGCTTACAAACCATTGATTCACATTGATGATGGCATATTCCTCCATTCTAGAAATCTCCTCCACATAGTTTTCTGATATGCGAGGGAGAAGCATTATAATCTGCCCTTCTCCCTGACATGCTAGGTTTTGGGGGTTTTTTGCATGTGGGGAAGGGTCCAGGTGGGAGGAACCCATCATGTGAGTGACCGTCCACCTGCAGTCTGAAGTGGCACAGCCCAAATGCAGGTTGGACATTTCAATGAGAACTAGCACATTCTTCTGCAGTCAGTTATGCTCATACACATACATGGTATGAAGGAGGAGAGCAAGACTGTGAATTTAAAAGCAAACTGCATGCAAATTTCAAAAATGTTTTTAATTCAGTAAGAACGCGTAATAAAGTCATAGCAGTGTCAGACCTAATTAAAATGAAAATTAATCATTGAAGGGGAAGAACATCACTAACCAGATTGTAAAGAGGGAAAGGCAAAGTGATTTCATATTTCTCTTACTGTAGTAATAATGAATTTCAAGTTGATCAAAAAACAAACAAATAAACTCAAAAACCTCTCGGCAGTTTCTCGATCTGGCTGTAATTATTAATGAAATGAATACATTCTTGTTTTTAATCAGTAGCAACGCATGTTTCATGTGTTTTAATCTCAGGCATTTCATGTAATTTTAAAAATAGAAAATACTCATAGGAACAATAGGATAAATGCATTAATTTTCATTCAGTTATACATTAGCTGGTAAAAAATTCAGATAGGACTGCCATAGAATATATATTTTTATTAAAGTTTTACTGTGGAAATATATAGTTCCACAGCTAAGCGTAGTTTGCCTGAACATAAAATTGCAGTAGCTACATCTAAAAAAGAGAGAGTATAATATTAAAAATATGTCAGTCGGCCCCTTTTTATTTTTCAAGTTTTATGGATATACCTTTTGAGCTGAATAGAGCTGATGTTGGCATATGAAACTAATACACAAATACTTCACTGTGTTTCGGGTTTTTACAATCGCATAACTATGGTGACCATCTGCAGCAGCTGCACTTTACGAATTATTTGCTGAAGCAAATGGCGTACAATGACAAAAAGTAGTCATCTCAGATGGACTGTTAAAACAGACAAAATAGCATTGCTTGCCTTTTATACAGAATGGCCATCTGCTGTACAGATGTTATAATAAGGAATGACTTCAGATTCAATAATTGTAGAAAATGTTCATTAAAACCTCAACAATTTGCACTTGTTTACTTGAATCTGCATAATTCTCCCATGAGACAACACAACACACTTGGTTTTTTATTTTAGTTCTCACTAGCATTGGCTTTGATCCTTTTTGATGTGCTGACTTTAATAAACATAGTCAAAAGGCGCTGTTCAGAAAACATCATGGAAAAAACTACAAAGGAACAATTATAGCAGCAGAAACTACTCTAATCCCTTACTTACGCAAGCTATTTTTAGTGAAATATGTTTTTTTACAAATTTTATTTGACAGTATTTTATAAACAGTGTAAAAGGCCTCTTTTCCAGATGAGTCTTTGTGTAAGAGATGGAAGTTGGTTTGTAATGTAAGAGGAATCTTATGTGCCGAGAACCATTTTTAAAACCCTCACTTGGGAATGTGTTGTAGGCATGTTTCCTCCTTCGTGGAGGCAAAAACAAGAGCTTATGACCTCGGCTAATGACTTTAAAAGAGTTTTGATTAACTGATAACCTTGCATTAAAATATTTTCCCCCAGATATGACTAATTAGGACCTTTTAATCAGGAATTTTAATAGCTAGGTTTTTGTCCTACTTTGTACTTTCGTAATTCTGAAAAATGTGGTTTCCTTTTATTAGTTGTAACATATATTTTTTCTTTAAAAACAACCACAACACCTCGATCCACATAGAGAAGTTCCACCCACAGAACATGCTCTAAGGGGTCCTGCTTGCAGAGCCACTGCTTGAATCTTCTGTGTGCAGAAACTCAAGCTAGCATAATTCCACATGTTTAAACAGACACAGTGGTGATGCATCCGTGTGGTTAGGTAGTCTGTTCTTCCGCTTGGAGCTAATCACGTTTCATATTTATGTGTGAAATGTTTATAATGCTTAATGTCATAATAAAAAATAAGTAGTTTACGTAAAAGCAATAACATTCTTTAAAGCTAGATGTAAATAAGATTAAAAACAACACAACTGTATATTGCAAACTGAGCAACGCACAAAACAAAAAACAAAGTGTTTTTTGCACCCTAAGCACCCTAGCATTTTGCACAGGCTGTAACTTCCAAGCTAGGTGCAAGTGAAGCTCCACAAACAGCACATTAAAGTAATCTAATCATAATGCTATCAGTGCATGGGCCACCATGGCAAGAGTCCCTGTCCAGAAACAGTCATAGTTGGTGTTGTGCACTCTGAACCACTGAGGTCACCTGAGACCCTAGAGACAGCAATGATTAGCTATAGGAGTGTCCTCCTCAGACTGTGCACCTATAGAGGAAATGCAACGCCATTCAGAGCTGATGCACAATCCATTCCTGGACCTGGGAACTAACTACCCATCCATAGGATATTTGCCTTGTCTAGATTCAGCCCACGACTGCATCCAGGCAGCAGTTTAGCACCTGCTCAGCCTCTTCTGATCCAGATGTTACTGAGCAAAAGAGGAATCATCAGTATGCTGGTAACACCTCACCCCAAATCTCCTTAAGATCTCCCCCGGAGACCTCATACAGATATTAAATAAGATTGGAGTTATTAAATGGAATTGGGTCTTGAGTTCTATACCAAGCTTTTAAAAATGTATATTCTGTTTAAAAGTATTATTTAACTTTTAAATGCGAAGAAGGGGTATCTATGTCAGATAGATATGTGTATTGTATGGCTCCAACTTACAGTGCATTAGTATTATTATCTCATTTTCTAATTTTCTTCAAAAACTCCTATCCTTTCCCCTCAGAGGAGGGAGACCTCCCCCCTCCTCCACACACCCCAAAACTCTGTCTTCCAACCAGCTTTACTCAGCATGCAAGCAGTAGCTGGTTCTGGCAGTGGTCTAACCAAAAAATACCATGGCACATTGGCACAGCTAGGAGATGGGGCAGGCTAGTGAAGAAGAAGCTCATGACAGGCTGTGACACTGAAGCCCATAGCCCACTGGTGGGTCCTAGGCCACTTCCACTATGAGGAAAGGTTGTAGCATTTTGGAAGTTTTTTCTTTAGTTTAGAGTAAAGGCAAGTAAGATAACGTCACGATAAAAGAAAATTAAGGTGTTGCTTATAACCAGTTTGTGGTTAAAGTTAGGTGTTTGTTTATAAAAATATTTATACAGTATAAACCTTCTAAAAATGGTGGTGTTGTTTTTTTAGTTTCCTTTGTTGCACCTCACAATAATACTGTACAAGCAAAGCTATAAATACATTTTGCAAACAGTTAGTCCTTAAATGGTCCTGAGGTGGAAGGAAAGAGTAGTGATATATGCATTCTGCAAAGTGAAAGGAGGAGATCCATTTAAAACAACAAACCTCTTTAGCCAGAAAGAACTTCAGTGCCTTGGGCTAGAGAAGGAAATGCAGTGAACTGTATAGCTGCACTTCAGAATAACATCTGTTGTGGTTTTTATTGTGTGTGATATTTTATCTTTAAATATTCAGCAACACAAACAAAAAAATAGTCTGAATTTCTTCAAAATTCTTCAAAATGTAGTGCAGTGGAAATATTTGCAAAATATCAGAAATCAGAGCGGTTAATGATGAGTATTGAGCAGAAAACATTCTTCCCCAATTGAGAATTAACTGGTTCTCATGAGAGAATTCTACTAAGATGTTGCAATGGCCCTTGGATGCTTCAGATCTATAAGTTAGCCTAAGGAGAAATAAAACATCAAATTAATTTTGACTACCTAAAATAATATGCTAGAGTAACAATCCATTTACAGCACCCAGAAGACCTTTGTTACTTTTAGAAAGAACTGTAAACTCTTTCCAACACTTGAACAAAAGGAAATGAATTCTTTGTCAGTAAAAGCCAGAGGACAAACTAAACATTTTAATGGCCACCGAGGATTGAAGTGGAAGTTCAGCCTGTAGACAGCTATACAAATCACTAACGAACCGTAATGAATATTGGGTGTAGGCATCAGGGTCCTGTCAGTTTTGACACTGTGTCCCAAGTAGCTTAAACACAACACTCAAGGAAAGGTGGAGACCTCATCAGGTCTCTAACATCTGGGATTTTATTTGTCATTTTGGCATACCCTACAAGCGCAAAAGAAAGAGTAAAAGGGGATTATCCTGACAATGAAATGAGTTACTGAATCTTGTGATAATGAAAAGCAGAACAATTCTAATTCCTTTCTATAGTCCCTGAGGTAGAGGTGCGTTTATAGTTCTGCAGAACTAAATGTAGGAGGGAAGAACAGATGGCCTAAAATCCATGAAATCAGACACCACCTAATCCCAGGACTGAGTACCACTATTAATCCTGGTCAGGTTCCCTACTGTTACTTTATAATAGAGTTCAGAGTTGCTACTGATGAACTGGCATGTCCTATCCCCCCCTCCCCAAACAAAATTACAAATTAACTGTAGCTTGCTGATTTGGGGAAAGAAAACGCTCAAAAGATATATGCCCATTAAAACTATAGTTCCACCTGCCAGTTCACTTAGGAAAGTGCAAAGCAGGGATGGCATTCAGATGGACTGATCTTAAACTATTTTGTTCCTTTCAAAACGTTTTATCCCCTTACTGTTACATTCATAATGGATGTAATCGCATATCCTCTGAGAAAGGAACGTTTTGTTTATTAAATTGATGTATGTGCTGTGCATGACATCGGTACGTTGGAGTCCTGGACCTGACACATTATATTTTACTATTATAAAACTACTATCAGAATATTGTTAGCTGTAAAGTTATACTTTGCTGGAACAGCTGGGATCTAGTAAATAGAAGATGGAAGGGAGACTCCCGAGATTAGGGACACAATCTTCCAGAAACTTTTTCTGCACATGCTTTAAGAGGGGTTTGCCCTACAGAAAAATGGAAAGTGTACTTAGGAGTATTGCTACTTTAAAATGTTCTGTCTGAACTGAATTTATTTTAACAGCCACTCCCATATTCTCATTTCCTTACTTCCCAGTTGGGTAGTAATAAACTACTATACTATTTTCAAACATAAGGCTTAATTGTTTTGAACTGCATTCTTGTAATCATTTATTTAGTAGATCATTATATGCATAAAATAGTAGTTGACTGAAAGTGAAAAAGTGTCCAGAATTAGGGTAGTATTTTCTGTGAACCAAGTTGCTGAAACAATAAATAAATCAAAAATTATCAAATCACTGACTGGCTTGTGATTTCCAGGCTGTTTAGCATTCAGTATTGAACATGATGTACCTGCTTAGCCTTTCTTAAATGGAGATGAGCTCATTTCATAAAGATAACCATCTTTGACTTTGCTTCTGATTCATCACTGGCCTGAACTCCGCTTGAACCTTGTTAGACACAAAACAAGCAGGACTCCTGGCCCAGGCTATAAAATATAATTAAGCCCTTTTGAAAAGATGCGTAAGAGAGCATTGCTGTCTGCCCCTCAATATATATCCCACTACCGCCAGCACAGCCAATAAAGTTAAATCAAGCACTGCCTGCAATGGATTAAAGTAATAGATGTTCCTGAATTCTTTGTGTTTGAAGTACTTGAAGAAAATACATGCTCAAGCTGCCAGAGCTGCTGTAGTGCAGGAGGGACATACATTAATGATGAATTCAAGGATTTGGTCTGTTCAAGGTCATTAATTTCTGTTTACCATTGGTAACACATCTTGTGTTTTTACAGAGCCCACATGTGGCCATATACAATGCTGAAAAACTCTCTCAGTGAAGAATGGTTAATTGGTAATGCAGAAATATAGTACTCTTGGGGAGAATGAACCATCACAAGACTCTGTTTCACACTAATGAGAAATCCAGTAGTCGCTAATTCATTGTACTCGATCATTGCTAGCATTTTCACTTAACTTGATGTCTTCTGTTTCTTTGCTGATGGTGTTGGTCTGGTCATTCCATTTAGCACTGGTGTACCTGCTCAACAGCTCTGTTCTTTCATCTTTTAATATTCAAGTGTGTGCGTCTCTGCATAATCTTTTGAAACCCCATTAACCATTTTAAATTGGACAGTGGGAGAATCCGAGAAAGAACACATCTATATGGGGACAGCGCTTCCTTTGAGCACTTGCAGTGACCAGAGACCCTTTCAGGGAGTAAATAACTGCAGAGTACCCCTCATTAGTTTTAAGAACATAAGCCCATTAGAGATGTCCTGCTGGATCAGGCCAATGGCCAATGTAGTCCAGCACCCTGTTCTTATAGTAGCCAACTATGGAAAGTCTGCAAGCAGGAATTGAACACAACAGCAATCTTCCCCTGTGGTTCCCAGCAACTGGGATTCACAGGCAGTGGTGGCTGGTATTGGCTGTGGAATGGGAATGAAGCAAGCTTACTTTTCGTCTTGCTAGTGGACCAAAAACAAGTAGGATGTACCGGTAGCTTGAAGGCATTATAGATTATGAGGAAGAGTTGCAAGAGAACGAAATGGAAAGGCGAAGGGTGTTCTAAGATTTCTTCCTCCTTACAGTATAACATACAAATATAATTATGTATGTATGTGTACTCAAATACCCTGGGGAAAATACAAAATACATGAACCACTGGAATTTTGCTGTTTGCGAATAGAAGACCCTTGCCCTTACTTATTTGCTCCTGTCAACTATCACTGTGCAACATGTTTTAATATCTAATTTTCAACAAAGATAAATAAGTCAAATGGTGGAGGGCAGCCTTTGGTTTTATAGGATTTTAATAATTCAGTCTTGATGTAATTGTCATGCAAATCAGCTTCTGGATAGTATCCATCCACAGACTTGCGGATTTGTCAAGTGGTCCTAAATCATTTCCAGCTGTATAAAGAATACCTGGATATTCTTTGCTAACATATGTCATCCCAGACTAATCTTTATAATGACATACAGAAGCCTCGTTGTAAAGAAGCCCGGTTGTCTCTTGCTCCATCAGCACGGTGGTACATCCGAGTGCTATTATAGATCAAAGCAGAGCCTGACAATGTAAGGCTGGCAGCATTTTGTAAACATCATCCAAACCAAGTGCTTCATTTTTATTAGTCTCCTGAAGGGCTATTTTTAAAAGTCGTGAAACTGCTTGCTCCTCGTGCTAAATTATTGCGCTCCCTGAAAAGTATGCGAGGGCACAGCAAGTGGCGATGCAAGCTGAGCGTGTTAACTTCTAGATATCACAACAGTCGTTTGCGAAGATACATTGATTCAGTGAGCTGTCATATCAGGTTGAGTTGAAATTGTTGCCGTGATTTAATCTGTTTAAAGGGAAGAACAAATTCTACGGTAGGTTTTTGAGGGAGGCCGGAGGAAGCTGTATAAAGTCCTTTGGGTGAGTGGGAAGGGGAATTTCACTTCATTTCACCTTTTCAAGTGGAGCTATTCAGTCATAGGAAAGTAACCTTATAAGTTCAGCTCATACGGTACTTTGTAATTCAACCAGGTGCTTAGAAATCCTAAAATAAGACTCTGGGCACACTGATATGTTCCATTGGTGCTTCTGCGCTTCTTTCCTTTAGGATGCAAATTCCGTTTGTCCACACATGGCAGCCTATTGAGATTTCTCTGAATGTGATGCTCCACTGAAAGAAGCTTTACTAAAGCCCATGCCTTATTTCACTCACCATTATTCTTGTTGTATGTTCATAGCTGTCTGTCTTCAGCTGTTTTTAAAGTACTTACTCCGTTAACCCTCTCATGATTGCACTTTGTGTGACTTCTGACTGAATATTCCCCTTCATTAGGTGCATTGTGATTTATATAGCAAGATTTATTTCACCTCAAAGACGGAACAGAACAGCTGAAGAAGAAAGTTATAATGTCCTTGAGGAAAATTCTGGCTCTTAGTAAGATTAAAATAAAAGAATACATTTCAAAATTGTCCTGCATCCCAGTGCAGTTCTTTTGCACAATGTAAATCATCATCGGTTGAAATTCGTAGAGCCTTTTTCTTTTATAGATCATTGGGGCTTGAATGAAATTCATACCACTTGGAATGTCTCTTTATCACTATCCCACCTAATTGAAAATACAGTATATTCCAGCACTGATGCTGTTGTAGGCTTCTAGATATGCCCTTTGGTGCAAAGTATACAAGGCCTTTCTTGGATCAGGCTTTGTGGTATAATATTTTTACAGGGTCAAGCAAGCCAAGTGACAATTTCAGATATGCCAAGGAAGCAGAATGTGCCCCGGGATCACTTTCAACATTAGAGAACAGTTTGGGGCACACCCATCTGGTCACTTGTTGATGTTTAGGGCAGTAGAAAAGTTTTGGGGTGGTTCTGTGGCTCAACTGTGATTTAAATAACAGGTAAATAGGCCTCAGCTTTTATGGCCCACTCCCATTTATGTTTAGTGATGGTAGGACTTGATTAACCAGGATCCCTGGATAGCCATAGCTGCATTTATTACAAGCAGTGAAACTAACTTTGGAGATGTTAGCTCAGTGAAAGGGTGGATGGGTTGCATTACGTAATTCTGCATTGCAAAAAAATGCCTGCTGGTCCTCAGAAATAAACCTTTCAGAAGTAGATGTGGACCAAAAGGGTCTGAGGGGGAAGTTCCTTATCTCTGGAACATTGCATTGCTCTATCTCAGTAGCTTTCTGCTATCAATAATTAGCTAAAGACATATGCAGATTGCAGCTTGATATTAAAGGGTTGCATGTTCATGGGCAACAGCAGAACGACCTGGTAACAATTTTGTTGCAATGAGTACTGCACATAGGGAAGGAAATGGGGGTAATATCCCTCTCTCATTTCTCTTTCTTCAGATACCTCATTAGAGTCCCTAATGAGATATTAAAAGGGGAAGTATTGAGGGAGGAAACTTTATTAGAAGCAAGGAGCAAAGGATATATGTATCCCTTTGTGACATGATTTTAAGAGGGCAATGGCATAGAAGAGCAGAGAAGTGAGAGAGCATAGCTTCAGTACTTTCTTACATTGCAGGAGTGATTATGTTACTTGCAGGAGCACTAGTTGCCAGTGCTGAAAACTTGTGAGTTTCATTCATTTACCCGGCAAAAGCCTCTTCCGCACTATTTTAAAAGACCTAAAGGTTTATTGGTTCTTTACTTTTAGAAAGTAGCATTTTTAGTCCCTCTTTGGTGGTGTAGTCATGGAAGTTGTCACCATGAGCTCCTGCACTTCAAAATTTACCACTAGCCCAGTGTGCGGAGAAATCCATTCAGGTGAGAGTGAATAGGCAGCAATAGGTTGGCATAATAGAATTCTCACCTCCTGCCTGCTTCCTTCCCTGAACATGCATAGCCAGGAGCCTGCTTCCAAACCGTTTTTATGACAGAGGACCTGAGTGAGTCAGACATGTACTGCACCTGTGCACAGTTGTGTTTTAACTGTGGTTAGAGGAAGGTAGCTTCCGTTGCATTTCCTACTATTTTTATTTATAGCATCCTCTTATACGTTGGTGATGCTGTTTTCCCTACACGAGAATTGGCACTCACACCTGTACAGCGGAGGGATGATTGCAGTGGCCAATGGTCAGTTAAGAGTATAGGGAGGCTTCTTGTGTTACGTGAACCTGTGGTCCACTCTGGGTCTCTTAAGAGAAGTCCCCTACTAGGATTGCACTTTCTCTGTGAGGAGTGTGAATCTGGTGCCTGTGTGGCTTTGCTTTGGCATGTGCGCCATTTTGTAATCCATGTACAGATGTTCTTTGACAGAGGCACCTGAGCAACACTTGGTTTGGGGCCTGAGATTTTTCCGTTGTTGCTATCAAATTCAATAAAAGCTTTGTGCAAATATTCATTGCCAAAAAATAAAAAAATGGCTCGTGCACATTATTGTTCTGTAACATAAACCTTATTCTTAAGGAGCAATAACTCAATACATTTATGAAATTATTCTTGGCATGATAGTTACGTTTGGAGATTTACATTAAGGAAGCAGACCCATTTTTCCTAATTTCTAAAAAAAGATTCATAAGCAAATCCCTTTGCTTCTTCCTCCCCCAGCACATATTTGACACAGGTGTGTCTACGTTATACATGGGATAGAGTTTTGACTTATTAGAGCTCATTTTTTTAGCGGACATTTGAAAATCCCATTCTCTAAAACAGCTGTCTGTTGTAGGCCCTAGGTGTTTTCTTAATCTTTCATCTTTTATAAATATTAAATTACGTTAGAAAAATAAGCCTTAAGCGTTACAAATTAAGTATGCCGAAATTTAATATTCACAGCGATAATTCAAAATATGAATAGCAAAGTTGGTAGTGGAAGGGAAGACTCCCGGATCCTTAAGCCCAGTGTTATACAATTTAATGTCCTAAAGTGTGGATGGATGGGTGGGTGGGAAATAAAGGTAAAGGTAAAGGGACCCCTGACCAGTAACTGCAAATAGTTATGTTACTTTTTTACATATAGCGATTTATTTTTATAGTAGAAATAGCACAAGTGGCAAAATATATTCAGTGAAGAGAAGGTAGAGAATGGTCTATTAGCTTATGTAAATTGTATGGAACTGTATGTTCCCTTTTGTTTGTTTTCTTTCTTTCTTTCTTTCTTTCTTTCTTTCTTTCTTTCTCGGTAATGCGAAAGTGCCTAGGTAATGAAAGCATCCATTTTCTGCTTTAAACTAGTTAATGTCTATGGCTATGTAGAAATTGGGAGGAACTCTGGTTAAGAATTTCAAGATATGGTTTGTTGAAAGAAGCCAGGATCATGCTGTTGTTTGTGATCCTGGTTGTTACTGAAGTTAGTAAATACATGGTTTAAATGAAGCTGAGTTTGCTCCAGTTTGTATTAAAACTGGAAGTTGCTGCACTGGAGGCAGAGAGCAAGGAGCGTTTGAGCCTTCTTCTTACCTTCTTGCTTGCTCACGTTTCTGGAAGAGGAATAAGAACTTGAATTCATATTATTGTTCTAAGGTACTTTAATCACTGAGTAATAATTTACAGAACAATCCACATCGCAGCTGCTGCCCAGCAATGTGTGATGGAGCAGCAGAGCCGCCATCACATCTGTAGCCCAGAAAGAAGATATGGGGCAGGCAGATTGCTGTGACAGCCTAGTTTGGGCCCAATGCCATCAAATGACAGCCGTGGGGTTGGCTTGGGATTCAGTGAGATCCAAGAACAAAGCTTTGTACAGCTTGTGGTTTGTCTAGAGTGAAACAAACGGCAAGCCTGGCTTCAGATATAAGATAAAGTCAAACCATGGCTTTGCTCCGGGTAGTTGCAGCAACAGTAGGGCAGGGAAGAAGCTAAGTGGCTGAGAATTTACTCTGAGTACCCACACTCTCCTGCTTTCATGTTTAACCATGGTTATGGCTTAGTGTTGTTACATGTGAACTGGCCTCTGTCTTTCAACCTGTAGTGTTATGCATTGTATTAACAACTTGGCAGACAAAATCACATTTCTTAAGCTCCCTCTCAGTTGGAAAGGCTGAATCCTTAGCTCTTTCTAGTCACAGTTCAAGGACATACAGTAGACGACTTGAGCATGTAAGTGCCTGAAAAACCTTGCAAGATAAATAAGTGGTTTTGCTGCAGAATCGTTTGCATTTGATGCCTAGTTTTTTCTCCAGTCAAGTAATATTTTCATAATATTACTTTCACAAATAAAACACTTGTGTTTTTAAATATACAGAATGAGAAGTTCTTTTTGTAAGTTGCCTTGTGTTTTCATATAATATGAATTAGTTGCTCATGGAATAAAACAAATGGTAAAAATCACTGTTTTATGCACAGCTATGGATGGACCTACAGTGGTACCTCGGTTTACGAACTTAATCCATTCCGGAAGTCCGTTCTTAAAGCGAAACCGCTCTTAAACCGAGGTGCGCTTTCCCTGATGAGGCCTCCCGCCGCCGGTGCCCTTCCACACTTCGGTTTCTGTTCTTAAACCTGTGGGATGTAAACACTAGAGCAGTCAAGTACAACAATGCTAGAGCAGATAGTGGAGATTGCCTCAGTCCTCCAGCCACAACTTCCTGGTCACATGGATTGAGGCAATTTCCTCTTGCAACTAGATGTGGGAGTGGCTTCACCTGGGAAGGTATGAACAAAGAACACACAGGTCAGCGGCCATTCCATTCCACTCTCTCACTCGAACTGTGAGGAGGATGCTCAGTTGGCTTCCACCCAACTGGGGCCTAGCGGACTTCTCTCCCACATGGAGAGATTCCAATTGTAAATATCTTTACTAAGAATAAGCCTGCCTTCTTTGGGATTTGTCTTGAGCTGGATATATGTGAGTAAACATTTTATATCTTTTTATAGAAGACGTGTGTTGTGTCTTATTTGAAGAGGGACAAAGGGGAAATATAGTGACAAACCAGGAAACTAGATTAAGTTGATTCTAGCGAATCAAAGCAACTTCCGCTGTGTGTATTTTAAAAGGGAATGTTACTCTGCTAGTTGAACTTGTTAGCACAAGTTAGGATGAGATATATTAAATTATAAATCTCCATCCACGTTCCAAAACATTCCCACAAAGGGTTATGTATGCCCAGCGCTACGTATTTTGTGTATTTTTGAAGGATTGCGTTGGATTGCATTTTTGAGCTGAGTAGGATTTTTCTGAGAGCATTTCCTGGTCAGACCGCATGGTCTTTTGTCCTATTGTTTAGAGAAAGGGGGATTAAGCTACCCCTCCCCTCCCTCAGAGCTCACAAAAGACCCAAAGGCAGTGAAGATTTATTTTGAGGCTTTTGCTTTTTGCATTTTGAGAATTTTGAGATTTTGATTTTGAATTTTGACAAATCTTTTGAATTTTGAAATTTTTCCAAATTTTGGATTTTAAGATGGCTAGTGCCAGTTTTTATAGTGAAGCAAAGCCAGGCTTAATGCTACTAGATGAGGACAATTTTGTGCACTGGAAAACGCGCTTAATAGCATATTTAGAAGCAAGGGATGTTTTGGATGCGATTGAGAAATCAAAGCCCGAAGGTACAGATGATGAAGCCAAGGTTAAAGTCTGGAAAAGGCAGAACAGCGAGGCCAAGCACATAATTTTGAGTGGACTTCGCAATAAGCATCTATCATTAATAAATAGCAAAGATGATGCATCTCAGATCCTAAAAGATATTGAGCGCATGTATGGAGAATCTACAAAGAACTCCTACAGAACATTGATGGGCAAATTAACTAGACTGAGAATGAATTCAAAAGAAGAATTCACAGAGCATATTGATAAATTCACAGAAATTATTCAAAAGCTTGAACTTACTCCACAATCTTTTGATGAAGTAACAAAGGTATCATTTCTGTTAGCCTCATTAGGGCCACATTTTGATGCATTTGTCAGTTTGATGGATCATAAAGAGAATCTAACTTTTAAGGAACTGACTAGTGAATTAAGAGAGGAATGCAGAAAGAGATCTGATTCCCCAGAAAGGAGCACTAGAAATAAAGGCAGCAATTATGTTTTTAAACAGCCTGCACAGTCCAGAGATGGACACAAGAAGGTCACATGTCACAATTGTAATAAAATCGGCCATATAGCCAGAAATTGTAGAGCGCCTAAAGCTAAAGAGAAAGATTCCCAAGCCTTTCAGCGTAAAGGAGAAAGAAAAGGGAAATTTGAGCGCAACTTGCTGTTGCAAGAAAGGAGTTTAGCTGTCCAGAGCCAAGAAAACACACGCAATAAGTGGTTATTAGATTCTGGAGCCAGCAGCCACTATTGTTTTGAAAAAGACTGTTTTAATGAATTAAGTGATAAAGAGACTGAAATTGAGGTTGCAGATGGAAATATTTTAAAGTCCAAAGGTGAAGGTTCAATGCATTTGGAATTCAATGTAGACAATGAATCTTTTAGGACCAGAATGTCCAATGTTGTGTATGTACCAGGACTGAGCTGCAATTTACTCAGTGTCTCTACTTTGGACAAGAAAGGTTTCAAGATCACATTTGAGAATGGACAGTGCAGTGTAACTAAAGATGGTGAAGTGTACATTGAAGCAAATTTAATAAATGGTGTTTATGAGGTTAATCTTTCAGAGAACCAGTCTGCAAAAGTGGCACGCTCCAGCCAGAAGGATGACGCAGATTTGACGCTGTGGCATAGAAGACTTGCACACAGAGATACCACCATCATTAAGAGTCTACAGGAAAGTGATCTTGTCACAGGTTTGCAGGTAAAAGGGAGCAGCAACCAGGCTCCAACAAAATGCATAACTTGTGTTACTGAAAAGGCAGTAAAACCTTCTTTTACACGTTGCACAGAACAAAGGAGTACTAAAGTTCTGGATATTGTGCATTCAGATTTGTGTGGGCCACTCAGTGTTCCATCACTTGGACACAACAAGTATATTTTGATTTTTCTTGATGATTTTTCGAGATATTGTGTGGCATATTTCATCAAAGATAAAAGTGAGACAGTAGAGATGTTCAAGAATTACATTGCCATGGTTAGGAACAAGTTCCAAAGAGCTCCAGGTGTCTTAATGTCTGACAATGGAGGAGAATACTGCTCACATGATATGAAAGCCCTTATGGCAAAGGAAGGAATTACACATGTAACCACAGTTCCTTACACGCCACAACAGAACTCCATAGCTGAAAGGAAGTTCAGATCCATTATGGAAATGACAAGGTGTATGCTGAAGGAAGCATCCCTGCCTAAGAAGATGTGGGGAGATGCTGCTTACACAGCTGTCTATCTCCAGAACAGGTTGCCAACAAAGGCAACACAGCGCACACCATTTGAACTTTGGCATGGGAAGGTGCCTAGTCTGTTGCACATACGTGTATTTGGCAGTATATGTTACTACCACGTGCCCAAGGAACAGAGGCACAAGCTTGACTCCAGAGCACAAGCAGGTATCTTTGTGGGATATGCTGCTGGAGGCAAAGGATACAAAGTAATGGACTTACAGACAGGCAAAGTGAGTGCATACCATGCAATTTATTTTGATGAACATGCAAAAGCAGACACAAAGAACACTGTTATTGGCTGCTCAAAGGAGTCAGAATGGACTCAAGAACTCATAAACTTTCCTTCTGAAACCCCACGTGATACTAATCTGCCTTCTAGTGTCATAGCACCCCCTACAGGCGACGCACCAGAAGACGCAGATGACCAGACCCCTGGCGGCTCCAGAGACGAAGAGGAGGACTCAGATGAGGACATGCCACCGTTGGAAGGGAGTGAGGAAGCTGATGCGGTTCAGGAACCAGAACCAGAGGTCAGACGCTCATCCAGAACCAACAGAGGTGTCCCACCAGTACGGCTGTCCTACCTTGCAGGGTCGGTGTCTCCACAGGAACCTTCCACATGGGAAGAGATTCTGAAGATGCCATCTGCGGAAGCCAGTCTCTGGAAGAAGGCCGCTCAGGAGGAGATGGATGCACTGCATCAGAACCAGACGTGGACCCTGACAGAGCTCCCTCCTGGTAAGAAGGCCATTGGGTGCAAGTGGGTGTTCAAGGTTAAGAAGGGGTCAGAAGGGGAAGTGGAACGCTACAAAGCAAGGCTAGTAGCACAAGGTTTTTCACAACGTTTTGGTGAAGATTACGACGAAGTTTTCGCACCAACCGTAAGATATAGTACCGTCCGAATGCTTTTGAGCATTGCAGCCTCTAAACAATTGAACGTGAAGCACATTGACATTTGTACTGCGTTTTTACATGGGAGAATTTCAGAAGAAATATATATGAAACAACCTAAAGGTTTCACAAAACCAAATGAGACGCACCTCGTATGTCGACTCCAGAAAGGAATCTATGGGCTTAAACAAGCGGCTAGAGCCTGGAATCAGAAATTGCACAGTATGCTTGTGCAACTTGGGTACAAGCAAGGAAACGCAGATAAGTGCTTGTACACCAAGTCAAGTAATGGACAATATTCATATATATTGGCTTTTGTCGATGATTTAATTATTGCTACTGCAAATAATAGAGACTATACACAAATAGTAAAACACCTCAGCAAGGAGGTACAAGTAAAAGAACTTGGAGATGTCAAATACTACTTAGGAATCCAAGTGGAAAGAGAAGAAGATGGCTCATTTCTTCTCAGCCAGAAGCAAAAGATTCATGAACTGATCGAGTATTTGCAGATGCAAGACGCACACCCGGTTGCAACGCCCATGGCTACAGACTTCTTGAAGAATCAGCAGGATTCGAAGCTGTTGCCAGATAACAGTCAATATAGGTCGGTAATTGGTAAACTTTTGTATATGGTTACCACATGTAGACCTGACTTAGCTAATGCTGTGGGGATTCTGAGTAGAAAAGTGAATTCTCCCACTGAGCATGATTTAGCGGGGCTGAAAAGGGTGGTTAGATACCTGAAAGGTACAATAAATTGTAAATTAAAGTTGCCAGCTGTCAGAGACCCTAAGTTGGTTGGGTACACTGATGCAGATTGGGCCGGGGATAATGCTGACTATAAATCCACAAGTGGTCATGTTTTTATGTTTGGGGATGGACCTGTTGTGTGGGGAAGCTATAAACAGAGTTGTGTAGCTTTGTCTTCAACAGAGTCCGAATATGTTGCTGCTACAGAAGCATGCAGAGAAATTGCCTGGCTTGATGAACTCATCAAAGACTTTGGACTGGTGAGAAGGGAACCTGTCAGCCTGCTAGAGGACAATCAAAGTTGCCTGAAGCTGACGCAGAGTGAAAAGTTCCTAGCCAGAACCAAACACATTGGGGTCAGGTACCACTACATACGCCAGATGGTGCAAGATGGACTTGTGGAACTGTCTTATTGCTGCACCAAAGAGATGACTGCCGACATCTTGACAAAACCCTTGCCAAAAGAGAGTTTCCAGAATCTACGTGTCAAGCTGGGACTCTGGGTGGTTGAATAAAGTTGTTTATGTTTTGTATGTTGTATTTGCCTGAGAAGGGGTTTGTGGGATGTAAACACTAGAGCAGTCAAGTACAACAATGCTAGAGCAGATAGTGGAGATTGCCTCAGTCCTCCAGCCACAACTTCCTGGTCACATGGATTGAGGCAATTTCCTCTTGCAACTAGATGTGGGAGTGGCTTCACCTGGGAAGGTATGAACAAAGAACACACAGGTCAGCGGCCATTCCATTCCACTCTCTCACTCGAACTGTGAGGAGGATGCTCAGTTGGCTTCCACCCAACTGGGGCCTAGCGGACTTCTCTCCCACATGGAGAGATTCCAATTGTAAATATCTTTACTAAGAATAAGCCTGCCTTCTTTGGGATTTGTCTTGAGCTGGATATATGTGAGTAAACATTTTATATCTTTTTATAGAAGACGTGTGTTGTGTCTTATTTGAAGAGGGACAAAGGGGAAATATAGTGACAAACCAGGAAACTAGATTAAGTTGATTCTAGCGAATCAAAGCAACTTCCGCTGTGTGTATTTTAAAAGGGAATGTTACTCTGCTAGTTGAACTTGTTAGCACAAGTTAGGATGAGATATATTAAATTATAAATCTCCATCCACGTTCCAAAACATTCCCACAAAACCGAGGTAAAGTTCTCAAACCGGGACACTACTTCAGGTTTTGCGGAGTTCGTAAACCAAATCGTTCGTAAACAGAACTGTTCTTAAACTGAGGTACCACTATATATTGACCTTTCTTTCTATGAAGGAAAATGATACCAATGTATTTAAGAAATGGGTTTGTACACACAACTAACTGTAATCACATTTTTTTGTCCATTTGAACATTAGGAATAATTAATGGATCGTCATTTATGCTTGACATCAGTGATATCCTAATTAAGACAAGTGTCCAGGAAAAAAGCAGAACTCTGGTTGGACCTGTTTGCTGCTCTGTCGCTGTAGAAGCCAAATGGTGTAAACACAGTGGTAATCCTGGTCCAGAGCTGTCAGTTCCAAAAGTCTATGTTGATATGAGAGGTGGACTGATGCAGGTTTGTATATGGATTATGTTGAGTAATTCTTGTTTAACTGTGGACAGTGTTAAGTTGAGGAGCATGAAGAAAAAACCCCCCACCAAAAACAAAACAAAAATGTGAAAACTGACATTCAGCTTTGAGTGCCCCTTAGGAAGTATTCGATTGCTAGCAAAACCCTCTTCAGCACTCTGTGCTATGCAAGCATGATCTTGGTTTGCAGCTCTAATAAGTAAACATCAGTCTTATAGCAATACTAGTAAATTAAGCCCGTTAAGATAACAGGCGCTAGAAAGTATATGGGGGGAGCGGCGGCCACCCTTCTCAGCCTGAGGCAGGAGCCCGCCGAGCAGCCGCTCCTCGCGCGCTTCATCACCACAGCCGCGAAGAAAGTTTGCTCCTCTCTGGACGGGGCGGGTGGGCGGAGGGGCTGGCTTGGCAGCGCTTCTAGAGCATATGTGGTCAACCAAGCCACCCACCCCCTGCACCCCTAGACCACCCCCAAGCCATGCAGTCAAGCCACCCACCCCCTGCACCCCTAGACCACCCCCAAGCCATGCAACCAAGCCACCCCCCTTGCACCCCTAGACCACCCGAAGCCATGCAACTAAGCCACCCCCTTGCACCCCTAGACCACCCCCAAGCCATGCAACCAAGCCACCCACCCCTTGCATCCCTAGACCACCTCCTAGCCAGGCAGCCAAGCCAGTCTGGAAACCGAACTGAAAAGCTGGGACGAAAGAGAGAGGGGAGGGAGAGAGAGAAAGAGAGCAGCGAAAGCGAGGGAGGGAGGAGAAAAAAGAAGAGGGCCTTGGATCTCGGCAACCACCATAAAGTGGGAGGAAGAAGCGAAAACAGCTGGCCAGCCAGCAGCCGAAGGGTTGGCTTTGACCCCCTTCGGGCGCTGCGCCCTTTTTTGGAGAGGGAGGCGGCATGTGTGTGTGTGTGTGCGTGTGCGTGTGCGCGCGTTGCAAAAGGAGAAGGCAGTAAGAAGAGCGAGCAAGGAAGGCAGAAAAAGGAAGCAAAGGGAGAGGGAGGGAAGGGGCGGGAGGTTTCTCTGCTTGGAAACTGCTCTGCCGCCGCCGCCTTGGACCCGCCGCGCGGAGAGGAGGAGGAGGAGGAGAAGGTTGGGGCACTTCGCTCAGCATCCCCGCCGGCTGCGTCCGCCTCTCCGCCTTCTCCTCCACCGGTTGGCTGCCTGCCTGCCTGCCTGCCTGCCTGCCTGCTGCTGCTCCTCCCGCCGCGCTCAGGGAACAGCAGCAAACCAAGCCCAGGCCAGCAGCTGCTGCCGGGAGCCCGTCGGACGCAGCAGGCGGCGAGGGGAGGCACCTTCTCCTCACGGGAGCCCCTGAGCAGAGCGCAGGGAACAGCAGCGGGAGGAGCAGCAGCAGCAAGCAGCTCAACCGTCTGCTTGCCTGCTTCGCGCGCGCCCAGCGTTCGGCCGGCCCTGATTGGTGCGCGCGTCTCTGCCCTCCAACCCCTGTGTCCGTGGCGCACATGCGCAGTAACGAAAAACCACTGACACACAGACGCACGCAGGGACATAGGCTCTTTATTATATAGGATTGGAAACATTCACAGGAATCATGTCATAGTGTTGATTGTGACAGGTTTTTAATATTCATTTTACAAAACCTCCCCTAACTTGAAAAGAATCCAACGTTTAGTGACTAAACATGGCAGATTGGCATATGTTCCAGAGCCTAGTTGCTGTCTGTTTGTTGTTAAAAAGTGCCAACCACCAGAAGCAGACGTTCCATTGATCTTAAGAGCCTCCTGGTTTGATAGGACCTGAACCGCAGATCAGTCTCCAGAGAAAAGGGGCAGGAGCTGCAGAGGGGCAGAGGCTGGGTGTTGGTAAAGACGTCAACCCACAGAAGCAGCCCTTACATGACCTATTTGCTCAAACACTTTCTGCAACCTGTAGCTCCCTTAGGTCAGTGGCCTATTTTGGGAGAGAGGAGGAGGAACGTGAAGACTATCAGTTGCTAGACAGCGGCCTGGTTTCTACCACATGCTCAAGCAAACCTTGGCTTAGCAGGACTGTGCAAGTATACTGCCTCTGCGCTGGTCCTTTCGACTGCTGCCAAGTTGGGACTTGTGCTTATGCTCTCAACACCACTAACCACAAGATGCAGCCAAGTGAAGAGAGAGTTTTGCCACAAGCCTCAGTTTGAATGTCATTGCTGTGGGGAGAAAAGCATTGGGTAGAATTGGTGTAATGTGGCAGCTAAGACTCTGAGCCTGGAAGTCTCCTGTTCAATTCTTACCTCAGCCATGTATTCTTAAGGGGGCCTCACGCTCTGCTGCCCCATTCCTTTGCTATATTGGGGGCAAAAGTGACTTCCTTTACAATATTGTTGGTGTGTAGGTTGTTTGTTTCTTTATATAGCGCCATCTGTTGTAGATGGTGCTTTACAAAGAATGAGAAAGCAAATCCATGTGCCAATGAGTTTACAGTCTAAAAATAGACACAAGAGAAATAAACAGAGGGCAATAAACCTCTCCCCCTGTTGATCCCCAGTAGCTGATTTTCAGAGGCCTGCTTCCCATGAACCTGGAGGCAGCATGTAGTCATCATGGCATATAGCCATGGGATGCAGAGTAAAACAGAAGTATATGGGGTTATTATACACAGTACGACTGATGTAAGGATTACAGAAAGAATTTACGTGATGAGCTTTGAACACTAGAAAAGTCATTACATTTCTGTAATGCTTTCTGTCCTCTTCCTCCTCATCTTTAGAGGCCTTGAAGCAAATTGCAGGTGCTAGTTTTAGCAACTGTATATGACCTTAATAAATTGGCCATGTTCTCTGTCTCATATGGAAGCCACGTTTACAGCAGGTTTTCTTATTACACCACCCTAATTCCCACAGGCATCTGGGTGGCCACTGTAAGAACAGGATGCTGGACCAGAAAGACCTTTGGCCTGATCCAGCAGGCTCTTCTTAAATTCTTAATCTTATTCCTTTCAATTTCCTTTTCTTACCCACCATTTCTAAAAATAAAGTGGCCAATGACAGCAACCATACCCCTAGGCCAGACCCCACTATCCTGTAGATTTACCTGTGCAGTCTAAGCCACAGAGTATCATGTACAGAGCAGGGGTGTCTACTTGAATAATATATTGGGGAAGCAGGTAAGCCCCACCCCACATAATCACATGATGCACACACACCATTTGAATGGCAGTGCCCATCAACTTGGGGGGGTCTCAAATACTTTATTGGGGGGGGGACAAAGGGACCTCGGCCCCTAGGAGTTGGCTCCTATGGTGCAGAGTATGTATACAGTCGTACCTTGGTTTTCAAACAGCTTAGTTCTCAAATGTTTTGGCTCTCGAACGCCGCAAACCTGGAAGTGAGTATTCCGGTTTGTGAACGTTTTTTGAAAGCCGAACGTCTGACACGGCATCCACGGCTTCAGAAGCCGCGTCTTGGTTTTTGAATGTTTTCGGAAGTCAAATGGACTTTTGGAACAGATTCCATTTGAGAGCCAAGGTACAACTGTATTGCTGAAAGTTGCTTGCAGAGCAAATAACAAGCCAAGCTGGGTATTTCAAGAGAAAACAGGAAAGCTTCTGGTTTAAGACAGGGCCAGGCAAACAGTTTGAGTATCTCACATTCTCTGGGGACATTTTTTGAACTGAAATTTTATTGATAGATAATATTTGCTGCATCTAGTTGTCTTGTGAAAATCATTTTAGATCTAGGCATCTTTTAACAAGAACTGTTAGAGCAATAATCCATGGCTCAAAAATAAAGTGATGATAATTTCACAAAACAGCAGAGGTATTACTACTATGGTGCAAGTTTTCCTGAATTCCCCAGCATCCCATCTTCTTCCTTTTTTGTACATAGCAGAGGATTAGCTTGCCCCTGCTCACCTTCCCCAAACATATACCATAAGGAAGATCCCAGTGTCTTCTCTGTATCTGTATTCCATTAAACTGATTGACAAAAGGCTACACCTGTTTTATTTTTCTTCTTCTCTGGGGGTTCTCTGATTAATTTTAAAGGGTATTACATCCCATCATAGACCTCTATCTCTTTTTACTTGACCTCTGCTTTCTGCAGAGGGGCAAAGCCAAGAATCCTGTCTTTTCTGCTTGCTACTACAGGAGGGTATAAGTTTTATTTTTCTTTGATTTAAGGAAGTTCACTGTGAGCTGTCATAAGAAACCCTGCTGCTAGTTCCTTGCACTCAAAATCTTTGCCACTATAAATAGCTTCTGCTTTTTTAAATATTTCAGGGCCAGGGTCTAAACTTCTAAACCCTTCAAGATGCTCGAGCCTGTTTATCTGATAAGTCTGGAGAATTCCTAGAATAAACTTGCTTGCAATTAAGCTGGCTTCATGAATGGCTGAACACAAAGTGCTTAAATGTTGCTAAATTTAGCTTTCTTTTTATAAGGTTTTTTGGGGACAAGAGCATTTGAACTGCTTACTTCTTCTGCATGAACTTCTGCAAAGTTACCTTGTCCAAGAAGGCAAGATGCACGGGCAGAGCACCGATCAAGCACATTTGGTGCAGTGTCCTACAGACAGGAGCCAGGGTTCTAAAACAGAGCATACGTCAGACGATCTGCGAACAGGCCTGTTTCAATACATACAAGATACAGGTACAAATAGCATTTTGAAAACGCACATCAATAACAAAATAATTTCAGTAGTAGGCTATTAAGGATCACTTTCCTTTAACAGCATTTTTTTTTTTTGGTAATTAAAGAAGCATCTGGTAGAAAACTACCTTTTTTATTTCTTTCCATTTTACTATGACCTTTTAAAACTTTTTTATTTTCCCTCTGTTTGATCCTAAGAGATTTGTTTTTAACTGTTTTGTTCTCGTAAACCAGCATGCTCCCTTTTTAGAAATTATATAACCAATTACGGCTTTCCCCCTCCTAATTTGATAGATGCACAGAAACTACCCAGTGCCTATGAAGTTGTGTTTTACAATGAAACAGAGGATAACCCTGGAATGATGTTATGGAGATACCCAGAACCCAGAGTGCTCACGCTTGTGAGAATCACTCCTGTTCCCTTTAACACCACTGAAGATCCTGATATCAGTACTGCAGATCTGGGAGATGTTCTTCAGGTGGGTAGGGGTTTTGTTATTTTGGAAAGTATATTTTCACAGTGCTGGTGGGAGGTCATTTATTATATATATTTTAACACATATCTGGTTTATAAGGGTAGAAGGGACTTAGGATGAGTGAAACTGTTGATTCTCTCTTGCTTAAAGTTTGCTTTAAGCTTTTGATTTGAATAGACCTGAGAAAATAATAAGAAAAACTCTAGCCCTCTACAGACATAATGTTACAGGGAACAAAAATCATCAAGACTAGGCTATAGGATCACATACTTCCCACCCCATGGCCTGGACCAGATTTGTTATTCAACCTGCTTAAAATTAACCTAGAGACAATCCTAAACACCTGTGCAGAATCCTGGATTAAAACCTGAGCTCCAAAGGGGTGCTTGCTAACAAATATTAGTGTATTTATTTCATCTGTTCATACATATGAAATATTTCCATGGAGTTTGGGGGTCCACATAGATCCACCATTGTCACTCTGTTTAGGGTCTTTTGGGGCCATCAGCCTATCTAGACAGGAAAAACCTGGCTGCAGTAATCTATGCTCTGGAAACCTCATGAATGGGTTAGTGCAAGACTGTTTGGAAACTGCAGCTAGTGCAGAATGCAGCTGCTGATTGTTGCAGACTTGAAGCATGCTAATCATATAACATCAGTTCTGCCACAGCTTCACCGGCTACTTGTATGTTTCCAAACCAGGTCAAAGCCCTAAGCTTTGGAACCCAATTCAAAGCCCTAATATATTGGAGCCCAGTATCGTTTGGAGCCTCTCACCTCATGAGCTTACTTGGACCCTTTGGGTCTTTGTCTGAGGCCCACCTCCAAATGCCCCCTCTGAGGAAGATTCAGTGGATGACAAGGGCTTTTTCAGTTGTGGAAAGCTCTTCCCAGTGAGGTTCACTTAGCACTATCATTAACATCCTCTCGGTAGAAATATATCTCTTCTCCCAGGCATTTGATGGATTACTACCGGTATGTCTTTGCTGCTGTTTTGTTGAGTCTGTTCTGTGAGTTGGCATCTGTCTGTCTTCATAGACAATGGAGTGCGCTTCTGGGGGTGTGGTCAAACTGCTGTGTTAGCAGCACCGAAGTTACCTCCCCTGGGCAAGCCTGGGCCGTGTGTATAGCGGTCTTGGGCTGCCCAGACAACAAAGTTCTTGTATGGCTTTTATTGTAGAGTATTTTTTTTCTTTTATGTTATGCTTTATTCTCTTACAATTTTGTAAGTCACTTAGAGACTCATTGTAAGTCACTTAGAGCATCAAACAACTGATAAATTGAAATAGTAACCACAATAGTAGCCTTTCCTGAGAGGTCCAGGGTTGTCCCCATTTCAGCAAGGACAAAGAAGCCCATGCTTCTCCAGTATTAGGTGGGCTGTCTTAGCAAGAAGCAAGGAACTGCTATGGAAAACATCAGTTTGTATTTGTTCTCACACAGGCAACTCCATGTATGACATGACCAGACCCAGATTTTTTTTGGGGGGGGGGGGAGCCGGTTCAGAATGTTACAAATGAAATATAAAAACCAGAAACCATTTTAAAATTTATTTTGCTTTTTATCCAATGTGGGTTTAACATTAAAGTTGCAAGCTTAGGCTGCAACTTAGTGACATGACATGTAAATTGCTTTTGTTGGTCCTAAGTCAGTTCTCTCCAGCTAGACTATCTTGAGTTTTTATATTTGAAATGGCTTGAACTTTTTCTCCCTTTATTTGGGAATGTTCATTTTAACGAATGTCAGGAACTCTTTGATTTAGCCAGATTTCATCAATTCGAAAAAGAGTCTGTTAGGAAGAAGAAGAAAGCAAAACATTATACAGAAGAGCAACATTATATAGAAGAGTTATAAGAAGAGCATAAGAATTTTGCTGAGACTCAATAGAGGGAAAACCTAGTTAATCAGCCCAAACTTTGGAAGTAAATGCAAGAATCCAGCAAGATTTGTTTTCTTTTTTATATTTGATTCCAGCAATATGTATAATAAAGTACAGTAGGGTAGTTCCTTACCTTGAAGAGCTTACAGTCTAGAATTCAACACAGGGGAATCTAGAGGAAGGGGAGGGGAAAGGAAACTTGGTAAACAAAAGTTAACTGTGTCAGAGCTATAAAATAAAGAGTTTGGATCCCAATGTGGTTTTGCATGAGCAGAAAATGATCTACCATTTCCCACCCTCCCACAGTATAAATCCATGCAGTTTTGAAAGATTACCTGATCTCAAGTGGTTTGAGGGGGGCAGTGTAGAACGGAAAGCCCCATTGGATCTTCAGGTCCAACCAAATATGTGCTACATTTCATTATATGTATCACTGGAATTTTTAGGTTTAAATGAATGGATCACATTTAGGGCAGATTTATTGTCTAAGTGCATCAATAAGCCTGTGCTTGTCTAAAGTATTCCTGCACTAAGAGTTTATGAGTTCGATATTTTCAACACTATGTTACCCTATAAATAGACCGCTTTTTAAATACTCAGTTGCTGCTTAAAACAGTGGCTAAAGGAAGTATGGGCTTTAGAGCAATTGGCTTGAGATTTACTGTAAGTCATAACTTCAGGAAATATTTGACATGGCAGTCAACAGGAAACTAATTATGATCAACGTCAAAGGCATTAATTTTTCCTTTTAACAGAGAATACCTCATATTTGGCTGATTCCATTTCCTTTTTGTTTTGCATTCCCCATTGAGACTGCAAGGTTGAGCTGGCATTTGAGAGGCTGGGAAAAGGGCTTTTTGGAAAACCACAATTTTTACTGATGTTTGACTCATTTCTCAAATTTCAGAAGCAAGTATTTGGGAAATCCAAATAATTTGGGCATGACAAGGTAGTGAGTTAAGTTCATAGCATTAGCAAGGGAAGATACAAAAGTTCTGCCACAATTATCGACAGCAAAGAGTAACACTAGCCTGTTCTAAATGCTAGTTATAGCAAACTGGTTGAACAGATATTTTTTGAATATGTAATCTCTTTCTCTTGGCATTTAAATTGGTAAATAAAATGACCACAGCTTCTTATAGGTAAATAAAATGAACACCGCTTTTTCGATCTTAAGGGTGCGATCCCATGGACTTTGGGAGGTCATCTCAGGGACCATAGAATATATCAGGTCTCCCTCTTCAGCATCCAAGAAGGAGCTCTGGTGTCACATTCCCTTCCCTACCACCTTAAAAACTTCCCAACACCCCAGCACAACTGCTGTCAGATCTCCAATGTCACTGGGCCCCTGAAGGGGGTACTCTGTGGGAAGAGTGAGATTTGCTTGGATCCAAAACCTTCTCAGTCCCCCAGTACCCCCCAGACAGTAATTTTCCTCCTATTATTCCCAATGGGGGTGAGGGTGGTAAGAGTGACCTGGACGGAGCTCCAAGAAGAAGAAGAGTTTGGATTTGATATCCCGCTTTATCACCACCCGAAGGAGTCTCAAAGCGGCTAACAATCTCCTTTCCCTTCCTCCCCCACAACAAACACTCTGTGAGGTGAGTGGGGCTGAGAGACTTCAGAGAAGTGTGACTAGCCCAAGGTCACCCAGCAGCTGCATGTGGAGGAGCGGAGACGCGAACCTAGTTCCCCAGATTACGAGTCTACCGCTCTTAACCACTACACCACACAGAGCTTAGGATATGGATGTTAAAACTGCCTTCATTTCCCACCAACATCACCACCTTAGGACTGCAGCCTAAATTCTGTCTGCTGCAAGGTTCCCAACCTCTGATGTCCGAACATCAAGATGTTTTCTTAGATCAATTTGTGATTTTTCCATACATGGAGATGGAATGCAGGCAGTATTTGTATGTCTGTGGGAGCTCTCAAGCTTGCAAGCAACTGCCGAATCAAAGTGTCTGCCAATGATAATTAGAGCTATGTGCTTGAAAGCCCCTGTGGCTATATCTTGAATGCCATCATTTTAGCCTCAAAGTGCTAAAATTATAATTTAGCAGTATTGTTATTGCTGGGTGCAATCCCAAAACCACTAGTTAAAGGATCTCTGGTAGCAGGGCTGGGAAAAAGGAAACTCTTGCCTGATATGCTGGAGAACTGCTGCCTGTCAGAGTACTAGGCTAGATGGAGCAATGGACTGATTTGCTATAGAGTAATTTATAGTGATAGAGATAGAGACAGGGATAGAGATAGAGATGGAGATGGAGATAGATAGATATAAAATCCACACAGAGAGTCCACAAAGCACTACTGCTGTCTGACCTCAATCCATTATGTATCAATTTGTCTTTCTTAAAGTGCCTTTCTTATTTGTTTGCACAGCACATGATGTTCTCTTCCTCAAAGTTAGTTGAGAGCTAAATAAACAAGCAAATGCCTACTGTACTAGCATGTTGAATCTACATTTCAAGGTGATATGTAGAGTACCTATGAAAGCAGTTCAGTATGAGATGTGCATCCATAGCTCTGCATCCATCAGTTGCAAAGCCAAGCAGTACATATTAAGAGCAGAATATTTGTACAACGCCTTTCTGTCTGTCTTTGCAGTCAAAGTTTTAAGTGACCTCCAAGGGTATATGTACAACAAAAGACAGGAGAGGCATTCCTCATATGAAATTGGTTTGACTCTTATCAGCATATTATCTTATTTCCACACACACACACACACACACACACACACACACACATGTTTCATGCATTGTTCTCTCTGTGTTTTCATGAAATGAATATTTTAAATATCTGTTTGTTTGTTTCCTTTTTAATGAGAATAAATCCAGTCTTTGTAGCACATTGCAGTCCACAGCACACCTGCATTTGCTCTAAAACCTAGTAGCTTGATGAATTGATAAGATAAGCTGGCCACATGCTTTCCCTAAAAATAAAGGAATGCCGCATATTTCTCTGTAAAGGTTAAAAAAGTATTTCTCAGGGCTCTTGAATTACCATATTCTGATACCAAGGGAAAATAAAACCTCAGCTTAGAGTCTTGTTTGTACTTAGAGGGCTTTCCGGACAGGAAGGCAATCTTGATGCAATGCAGCAAAGCCACAATACCAGTGGGGCATTACAGGTGAAAAGCGTGCAGCTGTACCCCGTACCACAATGTATTACAACTGTACAGTGGAATATTTCCTGAACAGAAATAGGGCTTGGTTAACTTTGTTTCCCAAGAGTAGATCACATTAAAATGTTATAAAATCATGATTTCCTGCATTTGAATACTTGTGGTTTCTCAACTGGTTCCAATATTACAAAGGGGGTTTTATGGCTTCTATTAGTTGAAGATGTATAGAAGCCTCTTTCTAAAGTCATCTAAAAGGCGGGGAGATAATGTAAAAAGAGAACTATATTTTTTCCCCATTCAAACATGACTTCTCTGACATTTCAGCTATATAACTGAGTGTCTATGGTTTCTTTTATAGAACATAATATGTACTCAAGTGTAGTGGAATGGGTATAGAGTATATACTAGCTGCTTGATGCATGTAACGGTCATGACTTGGAAGCAAAATGCAGGTGGTGGTTGTTGTTTTATTTTAATTTTTAACATTAGTGGGGAACATTTTTAACATTAGAGTTTATTCAAGGCAGAGGTCCTGTTCTTAATTATATGTGAACAACTCCCACTGAAGCCAATGGATATAGATGCTGATGATTAATATTCCTCAAATGACTGCCTTTAACTTGCATCATAGTGGCAACTTGAATACCAAACAACCACTCTTTAATAAAACCCAGGAGCATAGAAAGATAGGAAGCTGCCTTACAAAATTCGGGCTATTTGTCCATCTATCCATTATTGTCTGCTCTGACTGACACCTGCTCTCCAGGGTCCATCTTAGTCCATCTTCAAATTTATTTATTTATTTTATTTAATGTATTTACATCCTGCCTTCCTCCCAAGTTGGAGCTCAAGGTGGCTCCCAAATGATTAAAAACATCCTTACAAAATGCAAAGTAACAAAAACAAGTTAGAAACAATGGTTAAAATAAAAATAAAACACATTTAAAATCAGCATTAAAATAACAATGGTTATTGATTTTAATGCAACTGGGGGTGGGACAGAAGTTATGTATTGTAGGAGACATTCCTTCAAATGGAGAGTATCTAGTCATGTAAGACTTTAAAGATCAAAATTAGCAGCATGAAATGGGTAACTAAGGTAGGACTGGTGTTATACCGGTGGTGTGCACTCATATTTTTTGGACACTGCGTTTCATAACTCTCTTCAGAGGCTGCCCCACACACAGCACATCACAGTGATGTGCTTGGTTACCATGAACTTGATTGTGGAAGCAAGATCAGTAATCTTGAGTCAGCACTTGCAATGAAATTTGAAGTGATTTTACTGACGTTTTTGCCTGGGTATCTCCCACTAGAATCTGCTAGGATCTTTTACAGACTCTGCTTTGTGTATTCCACAAGGAATGGTATCTGATGCAAAATGATTTGGTTTCTGACATCTACAAGTAAAGGCTCTCTGATAGCCTGGTTCAGAAAGAGGTCTAGTGGAAACTATGGAGAGGCACTGCTAGTCAAGGATAGAGTACGGAGCCTAACTGGACCAATGGTCTGAATCACAGGCCTGTACAGAGGGCTTTGCCCCGGGCTTTGGAGGGCTAAACTGGTCAGGGGGCATCACACCAGGCCTACTGTTTTGCCAAGAACAAGACTCCAGCCCTGGGCCTCAGACAAGCTCTGCAAAGGCCTGCTGAATCAGTTTGACATATTCACTCTTCATTCTAATGGCAGGGTAGCTTAAATATAAATGTTTTCTCATTACGTAGATCAGGAAGAAGTGAACTTCAGCTTGCCTCTTGCCCCAGATACATTGGTCCTTTGATTAATTCAGGACTCTTAAGAAGGATGAAGGGTGGAGATGGGCAAGGCAGAGAAGATTTTGCAGTCTGAGCAAGTGATTATTAAAGAATCCTTGTGACCACAAAAGAAAAAGGAAGAAAGCAGACTAGTTTTGCTGACACCCTAAGATAGTTTTACCCTTTAAAAAATGGAACTTATACTTGTCAAGCTGGTTCATATAAGCCAAGTTCACCAAGGCGTCTAGTTTGTAGGAATATACCATGTCTTCCATTGGGTCACATCACCTCCATAACTAGAATAAAGAAATGCATGGCAATATATAGTTTTACATGGGTTTTCTGCATTGAGCCTCAGAATTTGCTGGAGAAATTTAGTGGCTTTGCATTGTGTCATAAATTACACAGCGTGCTCTCTCTCTCTCTCCCTTTCCTTCTCTCTCTCTCTCTCTCTCTCTCTCTCTCTCTCTCTCTCTGAACCAAACATGCATATTCAAGGATTAAAGAGTAAAGCTTTCAGATAAGAGGCCCAATTTACAGACAGTCATGGTCCTAGGCACCTCTCATTTTACAAATTAATCACTGTGAGGTATGTTAGTTGAACTCAAGTGATATTCAGATGGCGCATTCACTTGAGGGAAATACTGTGCATTTTTTAAAAAGAACATTGGCTTCTAGGGGACACACAAAATGACATTTATGAAATGTAGATCAAATAGTTTTCTTTACATTTGTGTACATGTATATGTGAAGGGGGGAAAGAGAAATGTATAAGGAAATTTGCAATAAACGGGGGGGGGGACATTCTAATACTGTATCATGATTACTAGCAGCTTTCTCTTTTCAGAAAGAAGCGGGTTAAAACAAAATTGTAGTTTGACTTCTTGCAGATAATACTCCCCCCTGCTTCTTTTATTTAGATGGCTTTGGTAAGAAGTTAGAGTTCACACACGAACAAATGTGTATCTTTTCTGTCTAATATGTATGCTTTGTTGTACAGTAGTTATTTCTGGAATAGGAATCCCTAAAGGAAAGCAGGAAACAAGTTGTGAATTAGAACTTCTGAAATGAATTGCCTGAGCCCTGCATTACCCTGCTTTCCCCCCCCCTTGCCACTCCCATATATGCACTGCTCTCCTCCCTTTGTCCCTTCAGTCCACACCTGACACTTAACCCACCCACCCTGCATTCTCCCACTATGCAGCATCCATAGGGCACCCCACTCTCCTCCCCCAATCTCTTCTGTAGTGGACTGATCCCTATTCTGCACACCCCAATTTTCTCCTCCCCATCCCACTTTCCCCCAATCCTTCTTAGCAAGCCATGGAAGCTTTCCTTTTTTGGGGGGGGGGGCAAATCCCTAAATTCAGCCGTCAGTCCAAGAGGCATGATGGGGAAGTGAAGCCGGCTGGCAGCTGGAGGCCAGTGCTTTCCTTTGTGGTGCAGGTGACAACTGGGAATATACTATGGCTGATGATGTCAAAAGCTGTGAAGAGATCCAGCAAAATAAAAAGGGTCTCAGACCTCCTATTCTCCTAACCTCCATCAGGATGACCAGAGCTGTTTTGGTGCCAAACTCAGGCACTGAGGGCTCATCCACACAAAAGGTGGCCCGTTTAGCATTCCAGGGAGCTACATACAGTCAGGACTCTCAGGCCACCCAGCTAGACATGTAGACTTCAGTAGCAGCTGCTTGGCCCACCTTTGTAGTAGGAGCCCAAGTCATTGTTGTCATTACCCTGCCCTGCCTTTGACTGATTCTGCTCAGCTTCATTCATAAACTTGGGTCCCATGCAACACATGGAGAACTGAGGTGTGCAAAATTCAGAGAGCTGCTCTGTTCTGGCTCAGTGTGTGTGTGTGTGTGTGTGTGTGTGTGTGTGTGTGTGTGTGTGTTAATGGCACTATGCCAGTGTACTTTCCTTGCTTTTATTGTGGAAATGGTAGGAGCAACATCCCAGGAGGTGAGCATTATTTGAAATGTAGGTAGAGTATTAATCATTTTGAAGACAAAAGGAATACAATTTTATTTTTCTTATGGGACACTTTCTAGTGCAACTAATATCCTCACTTCCCTTGCCCATGAGTCATTTTGTGGGATATACTTGATATCCAAGTTTCAAACTATTATTTTTGGCAGCTGCTACTGCACAAAGCAGTCATCTTCCTTTATATTTACCAAGCCGGGCCATTAGTAATAACCCCCATCCACCCACAAGGACAAATAATGTGATATGCTTAGAAATGTAGAGTTTAAATCAGTTTAAATTGCCAAATCCAGTTTCCAAAGCTCTGAGCCACTGTAAACCCCATGCATTTCAGTGGGACTTTCCTCCTTGCTAGGCCTTTGGGTGTCAGGCTATAAATCACTCTTAAATATTTCACACTGCAAAGTTTGATATTTTTCCGACTCCCAGAATCTAACTAGGGATCACTAAAGGATGAATGTGCAGTTTTTATTTTACAGCATATTACATTTAAACTGTATCTTGTATATTTGTAAACATATGAGGGCTTTTATATTTCACACTTATTCAAATGAAAGATTATGTGAAAATAAATCTTTGCTTTGCTTTTTTAATAGCTGTGTGTTTGCATTGGTGTTGTTTTTTTTAAGGCTTTCTTCTAGTTAACCTTCCATAAAGACATTAGAAGAGCTCTGCTGGAACAGACCAAAGTCTCATCTAGTTCAGCATTCTGTTCTCAGCAGGGGCGCCAGGTCCAGAAGACCAAGCCCTTTTGCACCTCCCTATATTTTCGGGGTTGGGGCTGCCCCCCGTCCCACTTCCCAAAAGTGCAGAGGCGAATAACAGAGCCGACCATGTTACAACCGTGGAGGGGGATGAGGGTCGAAGCAGTAGCCTCCAGCTAGTGGCAACATCAGGAGGAGGAGCCACCAGCCATTGAAGCTGTGCAGATGCGGTGTTTGGCTCCGACCCAGCTCCTCCCAACGTCCTGACATCACCCGTGTGACATTGGCCCCCCAATTGCCCTTTGGTTTTCACAGTGGCTAACTAGATGTTTATGGGAAGCCCAAAAGCAGAGCATGAATGCAGTAGCAGTCTGCCCAACTGTTTTTTGACTGATTCCTCGTGTGTGAAATCACATGACCTTGAGAAAGAAAGGTGGTGTTCCAGGTAATGCCACTGCCTAAAAAGAACAGTTAAATAACTTACAGCCCTATCAAACTGGGGGAATATGCACATGGGAAGAAGGGGAGCAGACCAGGAGGGGGAATGTAGTCAAGATCCTACCCCAACAAACATGATCTGCACTATTCCCAACATTTTAAAGTTATGTTTTATTATTACTTTTTGTATTGGATCCAATAATTATAAAGTGTGCGTTGTTGTTGCATATTTTGTTGCTGGCAACCACCTTGTGTATAGTAATATAGAAAGGCGGTATACAAATTAAAAATGAAATGAAAGTGAAACTAGTCCTATACCACCTCTGGCCACTGTATGGGGATTTTAAGTTTACTGCAAGTGTACTGCAGTACACTTGTATTTGTGTATACTGTATATTTGTATTGAAACCTAATGCTTGCCTCAGCCTGTTATGTTAGCATATGCAACCAGTAATTTCTTCTGGAAAATCTGCAGAGCGTAGTGGTAATTCAGGACAGTAGTGTGGTCTAGTGATTTGAGTACTCTATATTGTTACAAAAGTTGGGTGCTACTCCCACTCTTTGCTAAGCTGTAGCATGATTGCAGGGGGTTGCAGGCACTTATGCAGAGTCTGTGTTCCTTTGGAGAATTGAGACCCTGTGGAGACTGTCCTAGCTTTAAGAAATATGGTTTATTCGCCTATTTACACCTTCACTCTTCATGGAGGGAGTCCAAATCTTACAGCATGGTCATCTCAAGCAGGGCTTGTTCCCCAAAGTGATGCAGCACTGGAGTCAAAGGCATCTCTCCGAGCCAGCCTTCAGCTATCCTGCCCAAGATGGATACCAGTCTTTTTTCTCTCCCTTCTTCTTCCCAGCACCCCAAGAATTTCTCTCAGATGGGCCATCAACACCTTTTGTCATGTTAATGCCTCTATCCCTGGTGAGGCCCTGGCTTGGTAGAAAGCTTAAAGGTAAAGGTAAAGGGACCCCTGACCATTAGGTCCAGTCGTGTCTGACTCTGGGGTTGTGGTGCTCATCTCGCTTTATTGGCCAAGAGCCGGCGTACAGCTTCCAGGTCAATGTGGCCAGCATGACAAAGCTGCTTCTGGCAAACCAGAGCAGCGCATGGAAATGCCGTTTACCTTCCCGCCGGAGCGGTACCTATTTATCTACTTGCACTTTGACATGCTTTCAAACTGCTAGGTGGGCAGGAGCTGGGACCGAGCAACGGGAGCTCACCCCGTCGCAGGGATTCGAACCTCCGACCTTCTGATCAGCAAGCCGTAGGCTCTGTGGTTTAACCCACAGCGCCACCTGGGTCCCGCGGTAGAAAGCTTAACCTGTACCTTTTCACTGGCCTCCAATCTTCCAGTCAAGTAATCAAAATAATGCAATGTATTAATTTATAGGGTTTAGGGGGGATCCCCCACAAATCTATAACAATATTGGATCACTTGGTGAAATATTTGGTGGGTGATATTTGCCCTTTCCATAGGATTGAATATGTAGAGCTTAACAGGACTGTGTTTTGCCACTTTCCTTGCTTAATAGCAATTTGAAATTGGTGAAGTTTTGGAGTTTAGTGTTGTCAATATGTTCTACTTTTCATAATCTGAATTGGTAGTAGCTGTGACATTTTCTAAACTGGTGCTTAGATGCAGTAGGGGGCTGTACAGCAGTTAACAAACTGATACTGTATCTAGATAAGAACAAACTTTTGATGGTTGGTTTCCACTGTGGCTTAAGAGAGGTGGAATATCCTTTCTTGGATGGATCACACCCTTTCTGAAAAGGGCCCAAGTGCATAATTAGCTGCTTACTGTAATAAGTTCTGATCACTAACATATGTACATTGGGAAATAATACTTTCTATCTCCAACTGTATTTATACTATACAGAAAATGTAAGTCACTTAATCAATGTCTTAGGAAAATATATTCTTGATGCATGGTGGAATTCACAATTCAGTTGTGTTTTAGAGTGTTTAATATCTGTTCATAATGTATTTTTGTGTGATCCTGGGGTGTTTGTACAGATTGTCTGGTAGTAACTGGAGATGTATCCTAACCCCATTGAATTGAATAAAAACCTATTATCAATGCCAGCTATATTAACATGAAACTTCTAAAAAAATCTGTTAAGGATATGACTGAAGAGATGGCAGCAAACAAAATATCTTGGCTATTTACCATTAAAATAAACCAGTAGTATAGCTACAAATGCATGTTTTTATATTTGTCTAGAAATGTCAAGCAACTAAGATTTGTTTGCTAACTTTACAGATTCCCTGCAGTTTGGAATACTGGGATGAGCTCCAGAAGTCATTTGTTGCTTTCAGAGAATTCAGCCTATCAGAAAGCAAAGTTTGTGAGCTGCCACTGCCTAATATCAACTTAATGGTTGACCAAAAAGAGCTTGTAGCCTCAGATCTTTGGAGGATTGTCCTGAACAGCAGCCAGAATGCAGGAGATGACCAAAGGTAATCAAAACTGCAGTTGTTTAATGGGAATGCATAACTTATGGTTTCAGGTCACAGAAGTAGGTCACCAAAGCAAAGAAAACCATTGACTCTTCCCACAATATATTACTTGTGGCAAGAAAGCTTGCTAGCCTGACAGTTGACTAATACACCAAACACTTCAGTATGCCGGTTTGCAAGACTAGAAGAATGCTAAAATCTGCATGGTCAAAACACATAACTGGGCAAAGATATTCCAAAATACCAATTTAGACATAGAATCATAGAATTGTAGAGTTGGAAGCAATTCTTAGGATCATCTAGTCCAAACCCCTGCAATGCAGGAATATGCAACTGTCCCATACAGGGACTGAACCTCACAACAGAGCAGCCACACAGAAAACACCCCTGATAAATACCTGCCCAACCTAATTACCGGTACTGTGTTTCTGGTACTTACTTGTTTGTTGCTTGTTATATTTTAATCTTGTTCTTTTTCCAGTGACTTCGGGGTTCTTTCCCCCCCCCCTCCTACTTTTATCCCCAAAACAACTTGGTTAGTCTGAAAGCACAGGGTCATCCTACATGCCCTAAGGAGGATTTAAACCCAGGTCTCCCCAGGTTTTTCTGACATTTTAACCACTACACCACATTGGATCTTAGAATGGACACAGAAACACAGAAGTTCTGTTTTTTTATTAATCTCTCCCACTGAAGTGTCATGAATGCATATATGTACCTTTAAAGTCCTAAATGTATGAGGCACAGGATACATTAGGGGCTGCCACCTCCTGTACCAGCCTACCTGTGTCCTTTTCTGTGTCCTGACTATGGCAACAATGGTCTTTTCAGTGGTTGCACTGAAATTATATTATTCTTTGCTCCACAAGGCTTGATTGGTCCCCTCTTATGCTGTTGTTTTGTGAAATGGTGAACACTTTTTAATTCCAGCATACCCGTGTTTTACTAATAGATAATTTCCTGTTCTATGTCTTTGTTTTATTTGCTGAATCTCTCTCTCTGTGTAGGTGTGTCATATTTTTACTTCTATAAAATATTGTATTTTCTAACTGTTTCTAAGTGTAAGCCTCCTTGAATGGTGCATAGAAGGGGGGATATAAATCATTACATATAAGTAAATATGCATACATATATATCTATATCTCTATATACATCCATCCACACATTCTCACACAAAAAATATCAACAAAACAGTTGAATTAGGAGAGTGGAGTTTGCATATTTTTTTGTCTTGTGTGTGTGTATGAATAATTCAGGGAATAAAACGGATAACAAATCAATAAAAAGTATTAAACATCTGGTTTCCATTGATCATACTAGGTTGAAATGATTTCTTGATGTTAATTGTGAAGGAATGCATTTTCATCACTGAGAAGTTAAGTGTTTCAGACAAGGTTAATTCCTCTGAATGTGGGACCTTCACAAAATTACCTTCGTGGTCAGCTTAGTACCACAGAAATGTGAACTCTGTGAGAATTGAGCAAAAAGCTTGTGGAATTCAGTAGTGCTCCCCCAACCCCTTGCCCTTATCAAAGCAGTTAGAATTGCAGTCACAATTCTTGTTATATGTTCATTTGGGATTTATCACTGTGCCTGAGATTTCATTAAAAAGCGTTATCTGAAAGGGGTTTTGCCAGTGATAGCCCTGCTATAATTACTTATTTGTATGTGGAATATTGTGATGTGGAAAAAATTCATTGTTCCCTAAATTGTAAAATAAAAGCATAAATGTTTACTTCCATTGACAAAAGAATAATATGACTCAGAAGGTACATTCAAGGCATTAGGAGATGGTGCCGGATAAGTATAGGGACTCTGGAGCATGACTATAATTTTCGTCCCTAAACAGCAATACCAGTGTTTGTAATGTAAGAAAGCCATGTGATTTAACCAGCAAGAAGACAGGCTGATAAATAGTAAGCGAGGGGGGCAGCGAGGGGACCAAGGGTAGCCTCTGCATGAGGTGGAGGGGAGGGGATGTTTCGTTGTAGCTCTGGGGACAGGGATTTCAGGTTAGAATCATGGATTGTTGACTTGCTTAGAACTACGAAGAGAGAGATTGCATGTGGTTTTGCTAACTTAAAATTGGAAAGAGGAAATGCAGCATATCAATTTATCAGGTTAGCTGTATTATACTTGCAGGCCTAGGAATTAGGAAGCCAGTTACGGGTATCCTTTTATGCCTTCTCAAAGTGTCAAAAATTTCCTCTTGCCTCTCTGTATATATTTTGATATATTTTGAAGTTCCCCAGTACTGCAGCCCTCCATATGTTATTGAACTGCAACTTCAATCTTCACTGAGCATTGGCCATGTTAATGAGAGTTGAATTGTAACAGCATCTGGAGGGCCACAGACTCCCCATCCCTGACCTAGCACAAGTAAAAAGTAAATACGGATGCCCTAAGACAGAGATAATTAGATACTGGGTCTACCTTTTAGAAGCCACCCCTGCTGGTAGTCAACCGCTAATGCTATTCCTCTGGGTTTTCTTTCTACTGTCAAAAGTAGACTGGCTCCAAGTGGAGCTGAGCTACTGGGCTTTGCACTGTGAAAGTTCATCCTCTCCTGCTCTCTGCAGTTGAAAGGAAAGGGTTGGTTAAGGTAGCATTCGCACAATTTAAAGCATTTGTATGCTACTTTCATAGTCATGGCATCCTCCAAAGAACCCACAAAACCCAAATTTATGGGTAGTATGAGTGCTTTAGGTTAATGGTGTCAATGTGACCCAGGTTTTACCAGACTTCTTTTCGTTTTGCCCTTAAATGCCAAAGGGTTTCTGAGATGCTACATAGCGTATCAATAACCCTACCTCTGTCTGTCCTTATGCATAAATGCCCTTGTATAGCATTGCTCTTCTTTATTGGATACTGTAATGGTGTTCTAGTTCTGCACATCCTTGGCAGTCCTAAGGCGCTGTGGTCTAAAACACTGAGCCTCTTAGACTTGCCAATCGGAAGGTCAGCGGTTTGAATCCGCGCGACGGGGTGAGCTTCCGTTGCTCTGTCCTAGCTTCTGCCAACCTAGCAGTCTGAAAGCACACCAGTGCAAGTAGATAAATAGGTACCGCTGAGGCGGAAAGGTAAACAGCATTTCCGTGCGCTCTGGCACTCGCCACGGTGTCCCATTGTGCCAGAAGCACACATGCTGGCCACATGACATAGAAAGCTGTCTGTGGACAAATGCCGGCTCCCTTGGCCTGAAGCAAGATGAGCACCGCACCCCATAGTCATCTTTGACTGGACTTAACCGTCCAGGGGTCCTTTACCTTTACCTTATCCTTGCTTTTATTAAGTCACAAATTTAAATCTCCAAACAAAAAGAACAGGGATGATTGCTACCAATTAGAATGAATTAATAAGTGTGTGTATGTCACACCATGATGTTAACCTATATAACAGATGGTGTGGTTGAACTTCAACTCCCACCAGCCTCTGCCAGCATTGCTAATCGTGAGCATTGATAGGATTTGTAGTCCAAAAACATATGGAGAGCCACAGGTTAGCTACCCCTGCTATATAACATTTACAGTGGAATCCTATACCTGACTACTTAGAAATAAGCCCCATTGAGGGGATTTGTGGATGTTTGAAAATGATTGCTGAATAATTTTTGGAAGCATTTCATGGCACTGCAAATAGTTACTGAGAAGCAATGTAATGGGATAGTATGTTAATGGTAAAATTACAGCTTTAGATTTCTATCTTAAAGTCTAGGTCTTTCCACATTTGGGGAAGTCATTTTTAGAGGACAATTTAAGTGCAAATAGGAAGGAGAGCAGTATTGCTTGAGAAGTGTGCAGTGCGTTTGTACTTAAGTGATAGGCTCTGGTTACGTTTTTAAAACTCCTGTATTGTGGTGTTGAAATAAATGTTCAGACATTTATGAAAAAGTGTTTAATAATTGCTGAAAGGTTGTTTCCCTCACCCTTTTCTCCTCAAGAGTGCTTTCCTTGTTCAGATATGCTAGCATTTTAGAAAACTTTGCAAACTCTTCCCTAGAAATGATGCGTGCACCAGTTGTGTTGCTGCGGTTATCCAAAATAATCACGGTCTGCTCAGTGTTTGTGCCCCAAACACAGCATTGCAAATGGTCAGATCCCATGATAAGCACCAGGATATATTGAAATAATACTTTTCATGTTTTGTTTTGTTTTTGACACAGCTCCGAAAGCGAATCGGGCTCACAAAGTGCATGTGATCAGCTTGTAACTCCTACTGCATTAGCAGCCTGTACCAGGGTGGACTCCTGTTTTACCCCTTGGTTTGTGCCTGCCCTTGGCGTTTCAATTCAGTTTGCACATTTGGAACTTCGCCTTTGCCACCATCTGGATCAGTTGGGCACAGGTACTTATAGTACACTCACAAGAAGAAAACCGTAACTGTTGTTTTTACATTTCCTCATCATCACCCCACCTGCTTTATATTTGCAGTTTCTTGGTTCCTGGAACCATATGCTCAGATAACTTGCAACCATTTATCGGAAGCAAGAATGCGTAGGAGTGTTTTGGGATCCAGTACAGTGGTACCTCGGGTTAAGAACTTAATTCGTTCTCGAGTTCAGTTCTTAACCTGAAACTGTTCTTAACCTGAGGTACCACTTTAGCTAATGGGGCCTCCCGCTGCTGCCGCCGCGCAATTTCTCTTCTCATCCTGAAGCAAAGTTCTTAACCCAAGGTACTGTTTCTGGGTTAGCGGAGTCTGTAACCTGAAGCATCTGTAACCTGAAGCACTTGTGACCCGAGGTACCACTGTATCCGCAGAAGGCGCCTACTGCCTTTTCTGAGCCCTTCACTTTATTTTGGGCCATCTTTTGGGCCACTTGCCAGTGTACTTTCCCTGATGCTGGAAGTTTTTACATCCTCCTTTATCAAAGAAATTATGAAGCCAACTCCAAGCATTGGAAGCTCGTTTGTTACTCTAAAAAGAAGGGGAAGGGGAGTCCCATCTGTTTTTGTTCAGTAACTATGTGCTGCTGTGTGAATGTCAAATTTATTCCAAGAAATTTTGTTAGATTGTCTGATATCAAATAATGCTTTCCAGGAAAGATGAGCAAATAACTAAGCACACTTCAAAAATAGGGTTTCTTACTGAAGTTGTTGAGCCTTTAAAAAAGAAAAACACAACCTAACAACTAAATATTGGAAAAACAAGTTTTGCTAATGTTAATATGTGGTTAATAAAGTGGTCTTGAATATAGTAGTGTATTCCTTCTTCCCCTGAAGCTATGCACACACTTCCATATTTTTGACTTTTCAAATGATAAATAATAAAAAGGCAAAAACTGCTTGAACCAAATACAGTTCCTGTCAGTATATAAATTTTCTTTTTTCAGAAAGAACTTTCCTTAGGCAGCTATTATCATTGTATTCTCTGCTTTATTCATAGTAGGACAATTAAATATCCAAAGCTGTGGTTACTTCAGACTTGCTATAGGGCAGATAATTTCTAGGATGTTGACTTTCTGCAAGTTAAAATCCTATTGTTCTGGAATGATGGCATCCATTTACTTAAAATAGCATCTGCATTTTTAAAATACTGTATGATTTCATTTATACCTAGGATAGTTCTGTTTCCTTTCTACTTTGCTATTTGTAGATATTTTAATCATTTTTACTTTTCTGTTTCCCTTATGTGTTTACCAGATGTTGAGGCCATTCCTGTTAATAATTGCATTTTTTTCCTGCAAAGTGCACATCAGCACTATATCTAAACAGATAATCATATGAGTTTATCTGCATTCATCTCTCAATCCTAATTTGGTCTCCAGTTTTTACTTTCCAACATCTTTTGTTGGCTCTGATCTGTAGTACATATTTCTACTACTATTGGGCTAATTCTTGATTAGCTCTATTTGTTGTGTAGGGGAATTATTTCTGCTGATTCTGTTATTGTTGTCGTCATAATTGCAATGGTAGTGAGGGATAACCAGTGTTTCTACTTAGTGTGGGGCCTTAGTGTACTAAATTTTGCCCAACACAAAAAAGACTTCATTGTATTACATTCATATCCCACCTTTTTCCATTGTGGAACTCAAAGGAGTTGTATGTATATTTCCCAGGCTGTTTTCCATTCAAGCACTGGCCAGACTCAGAATTGGTTAGCTCCCGCAAGAATTCTATCATGTGCCTTTAGACCACATTTAATGCCTATGCTTAAATATGCACATACAGAGCAGAAACCACAAGCTTTGAAAAAATAAATATGGCTCAGCTCAGACCCAATCCAGTCAGATAGGTAAATGTACATGTACATACTTAACTGTTTTGATTTAGAAGAAAGTAAATAATATACAGTTCCTAACAGCACTGAGTCTTTGAATAACAAAAAAAATATTCTTTATTATTTGTCAGTATTTAAATTTAAGGTTTCGTTTTCATTTCCCATGTGCTTATTCTGCTTTCAAATAAGACGGGATTTCCATAAAATAGTGGGTACTTAACTGAGCTGAATAAATACATAGATTTTTTTTCTTGTAAAGTGCTCTGCATATATTGATCTACTGAACACACTCATTCCCAGTCTGCATTTGTAACATTGTACTATTGATTCCCCCCCCCTTTATTTTACAGTGCCACCAAAGTTCCTTCATCCATTTATCTCTGATAAAAATGTGCCATCCGAACTAGAATATTTGATCATTTCTTTCAAAGAACCACACATCTATCTAAGGCAATGGAGTGATGGATCCATCTTCAAGGAGATCCAGTTTTCTACTAGGATTGACTGCAAACTGTTGGAATACCGAAATGTAACAATGCAGGCTGTTGCGAAGCCCTTTGGTGTCCTTGGACAGATTGCTATTTCTGGCAATTTAGCGGAAAAGATACTGGATGGAAATGTGATGGTGGATCCCATATTTATAGGCTTTGGGCAACATGCTATTCACTCCCTGCATAAAACCATCCAAGCTTGGCAACAGGTAAGGTCAACAGCTAAACGTTAAATGAAAATGTTAATCTGGATACCCTTATTCAGGATTTCTAAAAATGGGGAAGTTACAAATAGGCTAGTAGGGTGAAGGGAGAGGGAAGAAAGGGCACACTGTTACCTGCCCTTTTTGCAGAACCAGAAACTTGATTGAAAGTAAATGAAATTAATAGGCAAAGTGATAGCAGACAACATCATAAACACGTAGAACCAGTTCACATATAATGCCAAACCAAGTTTCAGTATATTTTACATGAGTTGGCAGAACATAAACACTTCTAGAAATGAATAAAATACATTTGCAAGCATCAGACTCATGTGCACCTTCCTCCTTGGCACAGTCAGATTCAGTTGTTACTTCCTTTTTAGCAGAAACCATAAAGGTAAAGGTAAAGGGACCCCTGACCTTTAAGTTTAGTCATGGACGACATTGGGGTTGCGGTGCTCATCTCGCTTTACTGGCCAAGGGAGCGGGCGTTTGTCCGCAGACAGCTTCCGGGTCATGTGGCCAGCATGACTAGAGCGGTACCTATTTATCTACTTGCACTTTGATGTGCTTTCGAACTGCTAGGTTGGCAGGTGGTTTAATGGTGGTTTGCATTCTGACAAGCCATAATTTGCTGCTTTGGTGTAACACCCAAGTATGGGTTTACTGCAAACAGGAAGCAACTAACTGATCATCGGTATATGGGAAGAAAAGCAAAGGGACCTTGTGGGCCCACAGCTAGTTCCTGATTTTCCAAACCATTGGGATAATTCAAAGCTGCCATGCATGACTAAATGGCACTTCCACTCTCACAAAGTGGTCCCCTAAATTCTGCCAATTCCCTGTTTCCACTGCAGCCCCTCATGCCCATCTTATGCCATTTCAGAGGGCGCACTGACCCTCCAAAATACCATTTTCTGTGGTGGAGGAGGTTTCATTGGTTTGGGGCAGAAGCCCCATTGCATTGGCAGAAATCCACTCGCAACTCCCTGGATGCAATTCAGTGGTTTGGAGCAGTGCTTTTCTTCTAGAAAAAAAGGTGCCATTACTCACCATGGTTGTTACAGCAAGTGCCATACTTTTAACCAGTGCTTTTCTTCTAGAAAAAAAGGTGCCGGTACTGTGGGGGTGGGGGGAGCACTGGTTTGGAGGATCAAAATCTTACATCTGAGTTGAGCCATGTCAGAATGGGCAGGGGCTTTGATAGTGGGTTTCTGTCTCTTCAGTTGGCAGAGAGCTAACTGCGCAGGGCAGGTGTGAACTTCTGAAGGTTTGGCAAAAGCTTTGGGAAATCTAGCCTGTCACTTTATTGTCAGATTTCCCCACACTTTAAAGTAAAAGTCTTTTTATTATCACATAAAACATGTTTTCAAAGGAAATTAAAGCTCCTTGGGCCATTTTAAGTCTATGCCGGTGAGATCAGGATCTGACCTGGTGAATTGTAATATGTAGCATTTCATTGTATATGTTTTAGATAGTCAGTGATGTCGGGATAAGCAACTATGAGGACCAAACTCCATGTGAGATGGAGATGTGGTCACAGATCTTCTGGGTTGTTTTCAGTGTTAAGCCTACAGAGAGTAAATTTATTGAAATTATTTAATTTCATTAATTTCAGTAGGGCTTCTTGGAGTAAAACTTAGTCGGATAAAGCCCTCTGTCAGGTATCACTAGCTATTTCCCCCTCGTTATACCATTGAAAGCATTCACTACATCTTGCATCCTATTCTGTTCATACAAAAATAATGGTGCAAGGCAATCCAAATATACTGTATACCAGTATGTAGATTATTTTTCCCTGCAATTGTTCAGAATGCCTTGAGTTGTCCTAAGTTATCCAGGCCTGCAAGAAAATAATTTTCTTTACCAATCTAAATACCAAAACGAAGTACTGTGCATTAATTACCCATCGCAGAACTACAATAGCAAAGCTAGAAAAGATAAAAACATCTGTTTCATATCAAGAGTTTCTTTTTTTCAAGCCATTCCATGGTTTTCTTATTGTAAAAGGACGTTCATAAAACAAGAGCTAGTGTGATTTAAATCTTTACAGCTGGTTCAAATATCACTGTGAAAAAAGAGTCTTTGTAGCTCCAATTTCTGCTTTTTGTCATATTTTGAGCAATGTGCTTAACAGAAAACAAGCAAACAGAGTTTTGGATGAGGCCCGTTACGCATGGGCTGGCAGGGCAGCAACTACTGCAAAATGGCCTTCAGAAAGGTCAGTTGCTTTGTGCTGTTAAGGAGTATCAGACATCGTATACATATAAATAAAATGTAGTGTATAAATATTTAAATGTCTGAGACCACATCAGAGTGTGAATGACTGACTTGGACTACGGGGTGCCTTACAGGAATACTCTTGAGTTGAAAATAACAGAATTGTATATTTGATTAAGTAGAGCCATATGTTGCATAGCAGCATACTCCTGACAGGTACATTCTATGAATAGTTGGGTCTGATTTATACACGGGGGTGGCAATGTTCAAATGACCCACAGGAGGATATGCTTCTGTAATTGTTGTTGTAATTTTCTCGTTTCCTCTCATGTCAAGGGTTCTTGCCACCATCTTCTGATGTGGTGGGTGGGTCTCTAGCCCAGGGTGCACTTGATTAAAAACTCAGCCTACTTTTAAATTAGGGGACATCAGACGCAGAAGTGGACCCAGAGCTGCTTATTAAGGTTAATTGTTAACAACATGTTCCTTATGTGGCTTCTCCTCTTCCACATACCGAAAATCAGCTTCCCACTAAGTGTTGTTTGGTGTGCAGTGCTCACAATTAACACATTATTCTGCTGGACAAAGTCAAGAACACCACCGTTAGTTGAGTTTTTCACATTTTCTAGCTGAATTATTAGAGACAAGTAATTTTGTACACATTGTAGATGGGAGCTGACATATGAAGCATAAAGCAATTTGGCCTTGCACCTTTAGGTCAAGAGTTCAAGATTAACAGAAGCCTCTGTCAGTATTTGTTTCTACCAATATGCGGACTAATTTTTTCCCCTAAATAATGATGGTAGTTTTAGAAGTAGAATTAGGCTTTAAAGACATCATCAGCCTCTTTGCTTGTAATTCTAGGTCACATGTTCAAATCCCAAGATGATGAATCTTTCCCTCCCCTCCCCCCCAAAGGCACTGATTCTCTTTTGTAGGTAACAGTCTTAAGAGTCTAATGTCTTACAGTGGAAAATGCCTTCTAAAACACAAGGGGTACAATTTAGCCAAAACGATTTAGCTTAATTTTAAGCACCTGCTTAACTCTCCCATTGAAATTAAGGGAACAGAAACGTTTTTAACTTCAGTCAGCTGATTGATCAACTGATTGTTAATAAGGTACAATTGAATGCCAGACCTGAGTCGTTTATTGTTGAAAGCAGTTCTAGAAGTCTTGAAAATGTGCACCTTTTTGCCAACAAAAGATTGGCCCAATAAAATCTATCCTCTCATCAGATTTGTGTTTGAACTGTAGTAAGATTTCATTTAAAAATAACCACTTTATAGAGCATATAGGTGGTTTTTAATTCAGCAAGATTGTATAAGTAAAATGAAAATATGTGAAAATGTATTATTTGCTTCAGTTGCATAATTCTTTATTGCTTTAAAAATAGTTCTTTGAAATGAAATATAGTGGAGAAGCTCCACATATTCCATAGTATTTCATTATTGCAAAGGGCTACATATATAGGGATAATTAATTCTGTGGTGAATGGGTTAGTTAAGTAAGAAAGCCCCGGATATTTCATTAGGGAAATGAAATCCCAAGATGAATTTTTGCAGGTAGCTCTTAGAAATATTAAATAACCAATACAATTTTGGACATATCATGTGACATATCATATTAAGGCCCATGAAGTTCTGAAGAGATTGGTATTTTTAGTTTTGAAATATCTTAATTCTGGGCTGAGCTTTTATGGTTTTTGTGTAATCAGGCAAGGCCAAACGTATCAATTTTTTGAAATTTCAAACCCTCATAACTCTAAAACGGGATGAGATAAAAGAAATTAAAATTTAAACTTGGCTCTGATCATTCCACAAGTGTACAAAATATTAAGAAAACTGGATGACATGAGGTAAAAAAAAATGGATCACTTGATATGGAATGACCCTTCAATCCTTCAGTCAATATAACCAGTAAAATACAAGAATTCTTATATGGAAGAAGTAGCTCTATTTTAGCTGGTCTTATTTGAATATTACATTATATCCTAAGTCTCAATTGGACAAAAAATGTATATGACCTTATAGTGCATAAAGTGATATTTAATCGCTTCAAATGCAGTTTCTAAATCCATGGAGCTTATTCTGGGCTGCTGTATCTATGCTAGTAACTAGAAGATAAATATACTGACATTACAGTGTAGAGTAGAACTTTTGATTTGCACAGTGATGATCCAATCTGTTGCAGCCCGCTCCCAAACAGATGCTTAGCTTCTTGGAGACCATCCTGTTTCCGTTCTTTTAGATTAGGGATGGCCAACTGCTGTATATCTGGAACCACTCTTTTCTCCAGGTGGTGGTCCTGGGCCAGAAGTGTATTATGTTTTACGTGCTGACCCCCTCATAAGTGGCCAGGCTCCACTTGGTTGCATGTCATTTGGCACCATCTAGCAGTAAGGGCTTTGCAGACATGCAATCAATGCACTGAGGCATAGTATTACATATAAATGTGTACATTTATGTATTACATACATATTAATACAAATAGAATGCATAAACATTTCTATCAACTACACAAGTTTTAAAAGTATGATTGTTTACCTTGGACTCCACTGAAGTTAATAACCGAGTGCATAGATTTCATAACAAGTGCATAGAGTGCATAACAAGCAAATTCATTAACAAAAGCTGCAAGGCTACACATATCTATTTGGGGATGAATCCCATTCAACTCAGCGGAACTTAGTTTGAAGAATGCATGCATATGATTATCCTGTAAATCTGGGCTGATTGGTAGAGTGCAAGCCAAACCTGTTACCTCTAACCCCATGAGGTTTTACATCCGAGTATGGTAAGATGTCACTGACAATTTCATGCATAAGGAAAAGAAAAATGCTTTCAAATAGTATAAGGAGTTTAATATTACTCATCTGTTCTCTACATGGGTTTTCTGCTCATAGGCTTAAGCCCATAACCATCCAAAAATATTCACTTCAGTAAACTGACAATAATTTCAAATACAAAAACTTCAAACTAACTTATTCCACTAAGATGAATTTTAAACATGTTGCATTGCTAAGCTTTCAGTCTTTCTGGGTACAGATTTAACAAGAAAATCCAGTAGATACTTCCTTGAGGGGAAAATGCTTTATATATTCCTATCTGTACTTGATAGCAATATACTCAGTTCTTTAGATTTTAAATCCTTCCTTTAAAGAAGAACATTTCATAAATCTGTAACAAGGAAATCCATGTTTGTGGGTAGATTTCTGAGCATGTGGGTATGGCAGCTTGACAATATAAAGTAATAGATCCACTATTGTAGAGTGCCAAAACAAACTGTGTGCTCTGAAGTGGCACCAGGAATGTCAGCCATACTTTCCTCAGATACACTGTACATCCAGATGCTCTGTAGTAGTCTTCCCTGCTTACAAAATGCAAGTCTTTGGCTGTTCTACTGACCTTTTCTGTATAGAATATGTTGATGAGAACAGGGCCAAATTAAACACTGAGATTTATACTGTAGCATGGAGCCCATGGCTTTGGAACTCCCAAAGGAAAATCCCCTTAAATCTAGTTCTATCCTAGCTACCTCTGGTACCCTTCCCTGCATTCACCCATTTTTTGCCATACTTAACTGATTCCACCTCTTTTCGCCTGTCACCTTGGAGGACAGCATTTAAACCAGCATCCCCATATTCTTTAGAATTGGATATGATTTTTGTTAACTTTTGCTGGATGTCAACATGTGTTAATCAATACGTGTGTGGATAGACGTCCATGTACAGATAAATTTTGGAGAAAGTAAAAGGTGGGTATATAAGCAGCCTATATAGAGTGAGCACTTATACATGGCCAAAAAAGAGGAAGTGTATCATCCAAAATGAGAATGTGGATTTGAATAAAATTTGCATATGCATAGATGCGTATTTAGAAATACTATAATTTAAATAGATACACAATGCATCTCACTATAGCAGGAAAGACTGTAACCAGGTGACCCATGTGCTTTCTCATTCCCTTTTCTAGGCGCTGCTATCTGTTGATGGGCAACTTCTCTCTTACGATTCTTGAATTTTAAACAGCACTTTTAAATGCACAGCCCTCCACATAGAGTACTGTTCTCTGTAAAATAGGATACCTTGTCACCAAGGACTTATGTGGGAAGGGTGCAAGAAATATGTCTTAACATGACTCCTGCCATTCCTCCAATATTTTATTCCGCCTCTAGAAAAGAAAGCACTAAAACCAAGGGGAGATGTTTTTGAAATGCAGGAATGCAGTAAGAACATAGTTACTCATAACGGAAAATGAAGTACTGTATACACATTTGAATATCTGGTCACCATAGAAACCAAGTTTTGCTTTGTGTGTGATGATGGGGGTGTTCATTTAATGTGTGGAAATTTTGTACACCCAAGAACTCAAAATTTATTTTTCTTTTTTCTTTTGGTCAAAATGAGGTGTTGACAACAGCAGCTACCAGACTGAGCTCTGTTAAAAACTAGTGGCCAAAAAGGAGTTGGCTGGCTAGAGAGACCTGGCTATCTTCCTTGTTTTTATATGCTTCTACGCATTCTCTGGCATTTTGCTGACAGAATCTTGAAGCAGCTGTAATCAGCAAGGGAAGAGCCTGTGTTGGTACTGGTGCCAGGAGAAGATCCTACTATGGAAGAAAAGGACAATGGGAAATCCAGCTCTCCAACAGACTGAAGGCCATCTTGAAGCTGCCAAGCCAACCAGGGGTGGGGCATTGGTGGAGGAATGGTTAGGGAATGTCAAAATGGTTGAGGGGAAAGGCAACAAAAAGAGAAAGGAAACATTGCTTGGATTATATTGACTCAAACAGAATGTGTGAAACCAAAATAGAGTTCTTGAACCCCTGAGGCATTGGTAATTTATATCAACCATCAAGTAAGCCTATCATTCATACAATATTACCACCGGAAAATGCCCAGTTTGCTCGTAGCTCAAGTCTGATCACTCAGAGCATCAAAGAGGATACACTTTCAGGAAGGATGATTACTATACAGAGGGAGGACCGTGAGATATTTTCTACAATCTAAAACAAACTTTGAAAGTACACTGAGCAGTATAATACCTCAAATGCCAGAAGCTGTCTGTGTGCATTAAAAAAAAATCCAAGTGGATTTGCCATGCTGTGGTCCAGATTTCATGTCCACATCTGTACTGCTATACAGTGTATACATATTAATACTGGAACCTTGCTGTAGAATACTGAAACATTTCAGAGTGAATACTGAAGCATTTCAGGACACTTGTGAGTTGACATGGCATCAAATTACTCTTTTACTACATAGAACCTTTGCACTAAGTGGACTTGAGTAAGTTGTATTTGCTTAAGTCAATGCAACAGAGCATTCTGGAAGCTAAAGGGGGCTAACACCAGTTTAGAGAACTGAAGTAAATTTAAAAACAAAAGATCCAATCTTGGTATTTTGATATTTGTCATTTCTGCTTTAAAAAAAAGGAGAGCATGTTTGAGTGTGTATATGCAATCAAACATCAATTGTAGGAAAGTTCAGACTTTGATGCCATTTTACACTTTGCTCCAAAAAGTATTAAAAATACATTTTATTTTTCAGAAACCTCACACTAAATCCTAAATATCAGTTCAGATGTCTTTGAACTAGTGGTTTTATTGTCAAAACCCAGGCATCTCTAATATGTGTGGATGCAGAGGGTCATTTGGAAATCTAAGAAACTGTAATGGGTCCCACAGGATATGCATTTCACAAAAGAAAGAAAGGCAGTGCTCAGAAACACTCCACCCCTGCAAATACAAAACACTACAGCCCCCAAAACTAAATGGAGGAAAAATCAGGTAACACCTCCCCCCACAAAACAAGCAACTCCCTCCTAACCAAACAACCATCTCAAAAGCACAAAACTATCCCTTAATTATAAAGAAATAAAGAAAGTTTGGAACAGGCAGTGGGGTCTTAGCAAGCACTGTGGGAGGTGTCTGAAGACACCAGGTTGCCCATGGGCAGTACGTTGGGAACCCCAGGCATAATGGCTCATGAGTAGGTTTTGTATTATTATGTATAATCTCATCAGGCTGTTCTGTACACTACTCTGCAGTAGTCTCTGATGTTAATTTGGCTCAGATAATCTTTTAAAAGTTGTTATTTCATTGTCTTTTTGCTTGTGGTTTACAGTTCAAGGAATATAAATATATTTGGGGGGTACCCATAAACATATATTTTGGGGTACCCATAAATTGCTTTGTGATTTTATGATATAGAAATAAAGTTCTGTAGGAAAAGCTTGTGACAAGGGAGGTTTTTGTGTGTAGAAACATTCGCCACTGGGCAGGCAGCTGCCAAACATATTGCAATTAATCTGACCCTTGTTTGGCTTTCATATTCTTTTCCTTTCAGAACCAGTGCCCTGAGGCAGAAGAGTTGGTCTTCAGCCATTTTGTAATCTGTAATGACACACAGGAGACACTGCGGTTTGGCCAGGTGGATACTGATGAAAATGTTTTGCTGGCTAGCCTCCACAGTCACCAGTACAGCTGGCGCTCTCACAAGTCCCCGCAGGTATGAAAGAAAAAAGCATTACAAGTGCAGCGATTGTTAAAATTGGGTGGTGTTTTAATCATTGATTCTGGTTTTTTATTCAAGCATTCAGCTATCTTTAGCTTTCCAGATTCCAGCTGGAGTCACACGCTTTAGCTGCAAGAGACACAAGAGATAAACAAAATGGATGAGGAAACCCAGAAGTGTTTAGATTTCATTCAAGTTTGGAACTGAACACCCACACCCTTTCCAAATGAAACGAGAGAGGGAGAGAGAGAGAAACAGAGAAAACGGCAAGCTTCTGAACCCAAAGTACAGCAGTAATTTGTCAGGTTTAAGAGAGAGAATTTAGTATTCAGGTTTTGGTATTTTAATCCTAACAGTGTGGACACAAAGCTCCCATTGAAAATTAAATTGCCGCTATCATAATGCCTTCATGCAAATCTATGGTGTTGACCACACTTGGAATACATGCTGTGTGCGGTTCTGGTCTCTGCATGTCCAAAGGAGCAGAAAAAGGACACTAAAATGATCAAGGGGCTGGAGCAATTCCCATGTGAGGAAAATTTATAATACTTCTGGCTTTTTAGTTTAGAAAAATGGTAAGAAGGACAGGGTAGAGGTGTGTAAAATTATGCATGGTGTTGAGAAAGTGGATAGAGAGAGGATTTTCTTCCTAACTTTAATACCGGTAGTATCAGGGGTCATTCAATGCAACTGGGTGCTGGGAGATTCAGGAGAGACAAAAGGAAGTTCTTCACACAGTATATAGCTAAACTGATGTGATGGCCACCAGCTTGGATGGCTTTAGAAGGCCACAGATTGATGGAGGATAAGGCTATACCTTTTATATGCCACCTCCAGTACCAGAGACGGTATGCTTCAGTTGCTGTGGAACAACTGCAAGAGAGCACTATCGTATTCATGTTCTGCTTGTGGGTTTTTCATAGATATCTGGTTGGCCACCGAGAGAAGAGAATGCTGAACATGATAGGATTTTTCTCTGATTCATCTTATGTTTTAATGGATACCAGTCCCTCAGTCTCATATTGTATTGCTGCTGCTGCTGCTGCTGCTGCTGCTGTTTTCCCAGAATAACCTGCAGCCCCTAATGAAGGAAGGGTTGCAGCTTTCACTTATGCTTAGGCAAAATCAGCTTGCAGGCAACTTATTTAAGTGCTTGAAGTTATTCGACATGTCTTTAAAATGCTGCATTTTAATTACCCTTTATTCCTTTGGCAACTAGTGCGTGCTTTTTTATTTTTCAACTTTTCTCTGGCAGTGGAATGCTCATGAGAAATGTACTTGAAAATCATTGTGAAGATACAAAGCCATATTCTTCCATTAAGGAAAACTGCTACATCAGAATTAGTTTTAAACAGAAGTTGCATCTAAGAAGGGAGGACTCCTTACTTCACCTTTTTACTATGCTTTATCTCTGGTAAAGCCAAATAGAGAGGCAGTGAGATGCTATGGAAGCCTGCTTCATTTGCCATTTGTCTCCCAGCTGTAAATTTTGCAAGCATTTACAAGCAATTGAATCAGAATGAGGAACATTCAGTTATGAATGGCTACATTAAACATGACAAAATCCTACACAAAATATACTTATTCAGAGGATATAGCAGGTAGCCTGCTTGTAATTTTTGCACCTGTGTTATTTCAGGGGCGCGGTTAGCGCTGTGGGTTAAACCACAGAGCCTAGGGCTTACCGATCAGAAGGTCAGCGGTTCGAATCCCCGTGATGGGGTGAGCTCCCGTTGTTCGGTCCCTGCTTCCGCCAACCTAGCAGTTCGAAAGCACGTCAAAGTGCAAGTAGATAAATAGGTACCGCTCCGGCGGGAAGGTAAACGGCATTTCCATGCGCTGCTCCGGTTCGCCAGAAGCGGCTTTGTCATGCTGGCCACATGACCTGGAAGCTGTACGCCGGCTCCCTCGGCCAATAATGCGAGATGAGCGCCGCAACCCCAGAGTCAGTCACGACTGGACCTAATGGTCAGGGGTCCCTTTACCTTTACCTATTTCAGTGTAAGCATGATGGCAGGCTGCAGCCCAGTGTTTATATCTGTGATACAATGCACATACTTGTTATGTATATGCTCTTTCCTGCACAGAAGTGCCTTCTAGGTACATGATGATGTGAATATCAGCCCACAGTACTGTAGCATATGATAATTTATTTGTGAATATTCATGAAGACAGCTGATTTCTCTCTCTCTCTCTCTCTCTCTCTCTCTCTCACACACACACACACACACACACACACACACAGGCATAGCACCTAAAAACATAGCCAGGGTCACAATTTGTTCTGGGCTTTTGTGGGAAGTGAAAGTAGAATACTTGTTCCATAACTAATGTAATTTATACTGCCATAAGAGTGATGGCTACTGGTTTATAGGTGGCTGTAAGAGACAATTGGGAAACAACGTAAAAAGTCAGGAATGATATATTATAGGACTTTTTTTTTTACTCAGTTTGCTTACACAAAATAGTCTTTTAAATATACAGATTATTTACACAATTTTATCCTTACTGCAAGACAGTTACAGATATAAATTTGTCAATAATGATGCTGGGAAGCAGAATGATGTACTCAGTGGGCATATACTCCGATCCAAGATGTTCTTAGGCACATGAATGTATAGGTAGACTCTTCTCTAGTCATTTACCTGCAAGAGTACCAGTTTTGTTTTATGCTAAGATGTGAATTCTTCTACTTGTAATCCCACGGTTGCCTATAAGATGCAGCTACAATATCTGGATGACAGTCAGTATTATCCTATATATTAAGGACTAGGATCTAGGAGCCCTGAAGTCCAATTTCTGTTCTAGACTTGTTTATGTGTCCTACATTCCCAAACTACAAGAATAATCAACCTTCCTCACAGGGTTGCTCTGAAGTTACAAGTGATACCTCAGGGGAAAAAATAAAATGAAATACACGTGATTAGTGGTCTAAGCAATTTATGTTTTGAGTTTGTTTTTTCTTGTATTGTTAGTTATCAGGTCTATGAAATTCAGGTTGCTGTGCTGTTCTTTGGAAGGGGACAGAACAAGTCAGCTAACTACATTGGCTCCTGATATATGAGGAATGAATGATGTGCCAGAACGAATGGGCATACAGTGTGAAGCAGAGCAAGGGAGAGACAAGGAAAGCAGGTCAGCCGTGGAGCAGCTTCTACTACCACTGGCTGGAGAGCAGTTCTTGATTTTCTGAAAAGTTAGATTATTGGGACATTTTCTGGCAAGAACTGAACTAAATGAGTAACTCTGTTGAATGGCCCCCAAGCCTTGTAATATTTTCTGTGTTATTATTGTTCTGCTGACACTTTATCGCCTCTCCCATGTCACCAGAATGTTGAGATCTTAGAAATGAACCATTTGGGTAATTTAACATACCAGGAGCATGGGGGGCTTTTCGTGCATAAGTTGATTCCGTTCGTTAAATGCTGCAAAATCCCCACACCCAGATCTGGGTGTAGTTTGTATTGTGAATTTTAAACAAGAACTCACGATGCTATGTTCTCTGGAAAGAACTCTGGACATCTTGATACCTTATCATCTCGGATAAGCAAAGTTTTGTTTTTAACACCGTGTCCTAATTTTACAAAGTGGGGTGTGTAAGTCTACAAAATTAATGCAACTTAATTAGGACTTCAGATTGTTGTGCATATTTTATTGTGGCACATTCCAAATTTCTTTATTGCTGGAGACGTTCTTGAGGAACTCATTATCCAGAGGTCAGAACGGTGCCCAAGCATGGACAAGCCACTCGAGTGTCAGATTAATGGAATGCTAGATTACTTCATAGTTTTGAAGTTATTTCATTCCTCATGATAATTCTCATCTTGCCAAGTTAGTGAATTTTAAGAACTCTGAGAGCAGATTGTGAGATAAATGTGAAATATGAAATAATCCATACTTTTGGAGTCAGGGACTTTCCTCTAGGCATTAGTTCATACTTGACTTTCTTGACTCACACTTGGGGATAAAAATGAGTTAGGACAAGGTCTCAGATACCACATTCCCTTACTGGGAAAGAAAATCCACTTGCACAACTTTGGACAGCTCATGTTTCTTGTTACACAGGCACTAAGCAGCAGCGGTTGCCATAAAATACTTTATTTAACCTTTGCAAAAATGTTTTTTTTAGTATGGCAAGGCAGCTCAGTTAAATGAAAATAAATAGTTTTCAAAGGATTGGGTTTCATTAAAATTCATATCATTTAAAGTATTAATTTTTCTTCACTGATTAAAGTTGAGGAGAGGTGTTGTAATTGACTGTTTAGAATAGATAATATAAATAAATGAAAGTAGTTTTAAGATTCCTTTGGTTTTGCTGTGGAGGTACAAAGCTAAAATCTCAAAACACATTTGCTTCAGAAGTAAATGCATATAAATAATTGAATCATTGGATTTAAAGTAAACAATTTATTTAATAGTCGCTATGCACAGGCAATATACATGTTCTATTTTATTTTCTCATATTTTGAAAAACCTCTGCAAATCCCAGTGAGTATGAGGGACTTCTCTTTTTTTAACCTGGAATTTCTCAAAATTATCCACTCCCCTGCATTCTTCCAGCTCCGCAAAAGTTCATTTTTTTAATGCATCATTACATTTAGTTAAGATTTTACTTCATTGGGAGACACTGGGTCTCTCTCTCTCTCTCTCTCTCTCTCTCTCTCTCTCTCTCTCTCTCTCACACACACACACACACACACACACACATATTAGATTTGAATCTTGCATTTGCTCTAAAGTTCTTGACCTTGCGTTGAGTTCAAGGCATTTCTGATATGGTTCTGCACAACTTTGTATGTAGGAAACTGGTGAAATGTCTTTACTTTCAACAATAACTTAGTGACAGTATTTGCATGCAACAATAAGCCAATAACCTTGGTTTAATAACCCATAATATACACACAGCCCAATTGCTTCCACTTCCCTCCTCCTCTGGCACAAGTAGGTAAACAAATAGTTAAGCATAACAACCGAACCCAGGATTGTGGTTTGCTTCTCACTCGTAGGCCAATATTTGTAAGCCAGCAACAAACCTTGGGTTAAGTCTTGCCAGAGATCTCTGTTTATTAGAGAAAAAAGCCATAATCCCAGAATTGGAATGTTATGCTAGGCTGTTTTGTTTAGCTGCTCATGCCAAGAGAGGGGCAAAAAGGTAGTGATCAAACTGCATGCACTAGCTGGCAGCTTTTACACACTATGGTTTATTAAAGGTTCTTGGCTTCTTGTTAAGGGAAATGCAACTAATGGTCTCATGCAAATCTAACATTAAAGTTTAGAAAAGTAAGAGGTCTTCTGAAGGCCTATTTTTCCAGACTGATAAGCAACATGAGCTGCTGAATGTCATAGTAAGCAGCAGCCCATCATTAGATCCTTTCCTTTAATTGTGATTCAAGCTATGGCGGAAGCCATACTGCTCTGCAAAACAACAAGATGTTTGGGCCCCATAGAACTTAAGTGGAACTCTTCTGTTCAGAGGTATCTTTTCAGTAGCTGCTTCACAACCATGGAGTCTATTACTGTGGCACAGTAGTGTGTCTAGAGGTCTTCAAGAATAAACCCAATGCAGAAAAATAATGTGGAAATGAATCTAGGAAACTGCCTTACACAGAGTCAGACCACTGGTACATGAGACAGGGTAGTGACTGTCCAAAGTTTCAAACTAGGATCTTTGTACTGTTGTGCTCATGAACTGCTTATGGGCATCTCATTGGCCACTGTGAGAACAGGATGCTGACTTTTGGTCTGATCCAGCAGGATTTTCCTGATATTCCTAACCCTGCGTCCTGAGATCCCGTAGCTGTGTTATACCACTGACAGACAGCATCTTCCCTCAAACCCTGAGTTCTCTTTGTCACCTGTTATATTTCTTAATAGGTCCAGTAATTTTTGTAAAGCAACTCTACAGAAGATCCATTGTATATAGGGAAGATCTTATCCCTGTTCCTTATACCAGGGGTGGCCAACTCCCAAGAGACTGCGATCTACTCACAGAGTCAAAAACTGGCAGTGATCAACCCCCTTTTGGGGGGTTCAAGTCAAAGTTGTAGAGCTTTTTTGGAAGAAAAGCCCTATTTTGGGGTTCAGGTCAAAGTTGTTGAGCTTTTTGGGGGGAGCCTAAGTTGTTGAGCTTCTTTGAGGGGAGCCAGTGATCTACCAGTGATCTACCACAGACGTCCAGTGATCTACTGGTAGTTCACAATCTACCTCTTGGACATGCCTGCTTTATACTATTTATGACTTCTTGATGTAAAATACAATAATGGTCAAATCACTTTTCGCTTAAATCCTCTCCTGTCTGTTATCACCTGTCCAAATATCCCAGACTGTCTTTCCCTTTTCCTGCTTTGTTTTATCACTCTGCAACCAGAAGTTTTAATTTAGCAGCACCTCGTGGTATTGATGCCTGGTTCCTTAGCCAGCCTCCTTTGTTGCAGCATCATGAATTCCTTCTCTGTGCCAGCCTTGCTAGAACTCACAAACTTTCCCACTTCTGATGATTGGCTTACAACATTGATGACTTAATGATTCTGAATGGCAACGAATAAACAGTTTGGCTCAAAACTAAATTTAGTAGCTTAAAATAGAAATCATGCAGGCAATTCAAATTAAATATTGAAGGAGAACAAATTGCAGTGGACTCTGTAACCAAGGCCAAAAATGATATGTGAGTCTTAAATGTTCCCTGTTCCTTGTTGTCTCTCAGTCTTGTAAGCCAATTTAAACATTTCCATGAAGGCCTTGTGGTTCCTAAATCTGTAAATTAGGTGGGTGGTTCTGAATTGGGTTGCACACACACTAGATGAACAGGTACATAGTCTAGGGATGCTCCATCATCCATCATTGTTGCTGGAGGCACAACCAGCCAAGGCATCTTAGCAAGCACCTTTCACCAGCTTGGCCACCTTGTTCTGTTTCATACCTTCCAACACAATGCAGCCCAAATCTGGCATGCCTTCTTCCAGGTCTGCACTCCCACACAAGTTACATGACCCACGTGAGCTAAATTCCCAACAGTTCTCAAAATGTGTGGGGGGAAACTTAAAAGGCAGCAAAGGTATCCCCTAAAGCAGTGGTTTAACTTAATTGGCCGAGTATGATGTTTGCTTATGTGTGCTCAGGCTGCTCATTCTGACTGCCATCTTGGAGTCCTTAGGATGCCCATTTAAATCATAATACACCCAACAAGATGGTAGTAGAATCAGTGCTTGAATTTTGTGGGGGGAAATAAGGAACCCTTTATGAAATTCTTAACCCTGGCTGTTGAATAGTTCCATTGGACACCTGGTGATGTATGAAACAGCAGTGGGAGCCTGGAGTCGTGAAGCTCTCACAAATCAGTGAGATATAAATAGGAATTATTTCTGTAGTACAGAGCTTACAATGTCATCAGATACTCGCTCCCAAGAGTACTGTTTTCCTAGCCTTTTCATACATTTAACATGAAATGCACATCAATCTCCGTGGTGCATTGTTAGAAAATAATCAGCCAATGTTTGTAAAACTGTTGATGTAAACTGATAGCATATTCCTGGGTGATATGAGCTGGCTTTTCATACAAGGTGGGAGGAGATGCTCAGGAAGTGAAGTTCTGTGTTCAGACTCATCATTATCTATCACAGAGCATTTGTTTTCAATATTTTTTTAGCACATAGGGCCAGCTTTTGTATAGCATACCTCTGTTTGTTTGTTTGTTTGTTTGTTTTCCCCGCTACCATTCTCTCTCAACAGTCAGCAGCCTTCTCATTTCTTTCATTTTGGGTATGCGGCTTCTCCTCCATCACCAACACACACACACACACACACACACACACACACACACACACACGGAGGCTGTGAGCAACTTGGTTTTAGCCACAGCAGTTGTTTCTCTTTATTCTGTGACTAAGATTTAAATATCAAAGCCATTAGGAGCTTTTATGTCCCAGAGTACATTTTCCCCTCAGGGTATACTTATTATCTTGTATATTTGTGTTAGTAGTCAAGGCCCAACTTTTGTAATTCAAAAGCCACCCACTGTATTGAATGTGTTTGTTTTACAAGCAGTTTTGTGCTGAGGGGACCAAAAATTGCCAGCAGGCTACTGAGTTGTAACATCTTAGCCGTTTGTTATTGTGGCTCCTTCTTAAAGGTCAAAGTCAAACTTCACTGGAAAAAGCATAATTTCAGTCCATTAGCCTTGATTCATTGCCCTTGATGTGTGGGGGGGCTTCATTATCTCCTTTTTCTAGACCTTGATGTAACTTTTTTTTAGTACTGTATTCATAAATCAGAAAATTTGTGACTTTTTCTTTCTTTTTCCCTGGGCAGCGGTTTCATACTGAATAACTATATGATAAACCGGCTTCACTTGGCCTCTATTAAAATAGAGAAATGTACTTAGAAATTCACCTTTAAAGACTGGAAGTTTGTTTATTTACTTTATTAAATATAAAGCACATGATTATCAAGACCTATGTTGCTTTAGTACACTGGGTAACAAGGGTCATACGGCTTTGTTTGTTTTTAAAGAAAGGTATTAAACATGTTCAAATCTTATAATGAGAACTTTTGCAGTGATGGGACCTGGGTTTTGCTGTAAGGGTAGCTGATTTGTACAGGTCATCAATTAATGTGCTGCTTGTTGGCTTTTGGTTAGTTATTATTTTTTATCTTTTTCAGCTGCTACATATCTGTATTGAAGGTTGGGGAAACTGGCGGTGGTCTGAGCCATTCAGTGTAGATAATGCAGGAACATTTATCAGGACTATTCAGTACAAGGGAAGGACTGCGTCACTTATTATCAAGGTCCAGCAGCTCAATGGAGTACAAAAACAAGTGAGTGTTCTTATGCATGTACATTTTGCTCAAGAATTCTTTTCCCAACAAACATTAAGTTGTCCAAGAGGATGCCACTAACTTGAAGTAATTAAGTATTACTTAGATCCATTCTGATCTGGGTTCAGGCCTGGCTATGGGACTGTGTGTTGGCCTTGGTTGCTGGGTACAGAGAGCAGAGCAGGGGAGTACAAACTTGCTTCTGGATCAGTTATTGGCTTAGAATGAGCCAAATAAAAGTATTTAGTGGCAAGTTCATTTCGTCAGTATTTTAGGCCAGTGCAGACAATGCTGGGTCTTGGAAATCTTCGTTTTCTAGTTGGCAGTTAGCCTTAGTGCTTTCCCCCCTCTATTCCCTCCCCACATTACGCCTGGTTTCATGATGCATGTGCACCAGTGCAAACAGTAATTAATGCAAACCAGGCTCCCCTGTAACCATGGTTAGCAAAGTTACAGGTAGGTGTTGGTCTGCCATAGTCGAAACAAAATAAAAAATAAAAAAAATTCTTTCCAGTAGCACCTTAGAGACCAACTGAGTTTGTTAGCAAACTCACTTTAAACCATGGTTACAGCAACTGATTTATTAGAGAACCATGGATTTAACATGGAACAAGAAACCATGTTTAACACTGAGGGGAGAAGGAGATGGGATGCTTTTACAAGTCTAGCTTTTCACATTGAAACTATTTTGTTTGGGGAGCCACCATTCCATCTAGAGCGAGCCATAGAGAGGCTGATTCAGATATTTATAATATAAACATTTGTCAGGGTTGAACTTTATACTGATAATGGCATAAAGATAAAAAGAAATTGCATTTATTTGGCTACAATGCAAAATCAGTGGTGATGGTTTTATTCCTAAGGCTAAAATCCTATACACACTTTCCTGGAAGCAGCCCCCATTTAACTTGGTTGGGCTTACTTCTGAGTATGGGATTGTCCTGCAGGACATTAAACAACTGGTGGACTCCGCAGTGAGACTCAGCCTTGTAAAGTTCTATCAGAGTTCTTAGGGCGCTTAACATCACATAGAGTCTTAAATTGAGCTAACTTCTTATATCTCCAAAATTGCTTAAATTGAAAGCATTCACTGTGACGATGCAATTGAATTTAGTATTTAGTTGAATATTAAATTATTTGTATCTGGTCAAAATAATATTTTACTGATGATACTTTTTCATTAAAACTTTATTATCTAGATGGTTACATTTGTGAATTTGTGCCAGCAGCAGTTCAGCAATATACTGGTTCAAATGTAACGTGAAAACATGATTTGGTGGACCAAGATTGTTATAGCTGAACTAGTATTATGTCTCTTCATCTCCACGTGAACATCCATAAAATAGACATTTTTCAACTTAAACTTTATTGTAAAAATCAATTCATATAAAATATTTATTTGTGTTTGTGTCTCATTGTTCCTGATTTAGATAATTATTTCTGGAAGACAGATTGTGTGTAGTTACCTCTCTGAAAGCATTGAAATGAAAGTTGTTCAGCATTACACTGGGCAGGATGGACAAGCAGTTGTAAAGGAACATTTTGACTGCCTTACACCCAAGCAGAAGCTGCCATCATATGTCCTAGAAAACCATGAACTAACAGAGCTGAGTGTGAAGGCTAAAGGAGATGAAGACTGGTCAAGAGATGTCTCTCTTGAGTCTAAAGACACTGAATATAGCACAGTCATCCAGGTACTCAAACAAATTGTTTGCAAATCAGAAGTTTGAAATTTTCTTTTAAAAAACTAATGTGTTTTCCAAGATAACGATTCTCTTATTATGAATGTGGATTTTGGATGAACATAAGGATACTAATCACCCTCAAACCCATCTGCTAGAAAGAGTGCTTGTTTTCAGGATCAGGTGGGTGGAGTAGGATTAACCCTTTGTCTCCTGCTACAGTCCATATTGGACCTACCCACCCACCCACTGGGAATTTGCATTGGGGAAAACTCTCATTGATGCCAATAGGAACTTTACTCCTGGTGTCAATAGGTGGATGTAGAACCCCTGATCCAGAATGGAACCACAGTTGAAGCCATAGGGTAAAAGCCCCCCTATAACTGACATCTAGGTCCTTATCCAAACTTGGGCACCTTCCCATTTATTTAAATAAAAATGTGAAAATGCTAAGTGTGCGAATGGTTTCATACGTAATTTAGCCCTGTCTAAAATAATGTGCAAAACAGAGAGATTGTTTTTCTTTGAAAATTGGTCTTCTTTTTGACTTGCAATGTGTTGGTATATCAGATGATACAAAATATTTAGCTCCACAAGGCTACTGTAACCTCAGGCAATACCTATCTTTTTTCTTGTCTGCAGGTGCCATCATCAAACAATTCCATTATTTATGTATGGTGCATGGTTTTGACATTAGAGGCCAATTCTCAAGTACAACAACGAATTGTGAGTACATTCCCCATTGCCCAAATGAATATGACCTCACATGTTCTGAAACAAATTAAGGTCAAACTGACCCACAGCAGAGATTTAGTGACAGTCTGTTATAGCTGGAATGCTGGATCCACAGTTAAAAAGCTGAAACTGTTCTACTGCTTTGATTTTGTAGATTGTTTTCAGCCCTCTTTTTATCATGAGGAGCCATCTTCCGGATCCCATCATCATACATCTGGAGAAAAGGAGCCTGGGACTAAATGAAATGCAAATTATTCCTGGGAAAGGGCAAGAAAAACCATTGCAAAATATAGAACCTGATTTAACCCATCACCTCACCTTCCAAGCCAGGTATAGTATCTACACCTAAGCATGCTGGGCTACAGGATGAGTTTAGTGTCAGAACAAAAGTTTACTAAAACCACCCGTTTCTCTCGTGGGTAATGGAAATGCCATTGTGCAGTGTAGACTCAAGACTGATTTTTGTGTGTGAATGGACTGTGAGCTCCACGGTGGTGCTGAAAGCCAGTTCTTAGGCTGAGCATGTGCTCAGGTGTGCTCCTTTCCTGAATTTTTCTTACAGATATTATTTTATGTATACCACGTAGAGAGCTTTTTTTATTAAGTGGCATATAAAGATTAGTAAGCAAATAGGCTAAATAAATTCCAGTTGTGTCCAGTGGCAAACCGAGCCACTTGGCTGCCAGGAGCGGCAAGCCAAGTGGCACCCCCCGGGTGCATTCGCTCCGTAGCGTATGCGTTGTGATGTCACGACGCATGCACTATGGAGCGACGTCCCGCCCGGACTCCCAAGCCGCCGCCCGGCAGCCCTTCCGTGCAGCAGCTGCTTGCGCAGAACACGTAAGGCTGCAGTGCAGCGCTGCAGCCTTACGAGTTGCTGGCCGCCGCGCAGAAGGGCTGCCGGGCAGCGGCTTGGGAGTCGCACTCACGGGGGTGGCGGCACAGAGTGTCACCCCCCCAGACTGGAACCCGGTGCTCAGCGCCCCCATCGCCCCACCCTTCCTACGCCACTGGTTGTGTCCACCAGTGTCTGCAGCTGGCTTCTGCCACTGTCTGCAGCTGGCTTCTGATGGTGGGTCCACATGTCTATTTTTAAAAAAATAATCCCACAAGCCTGAAGTCTGGTGTAGAGCACACACTCAGTTTCTCTGATTAACCCATGCAATGAATTACATCCTTGCTTTATTCTCGTGGCAGGGAAGAAGATGATCCTTCTGAATGTGCAGTCCCCATCTCGACAGCACTTATTAAGCAGATTTCCACCAAATCAAATGCAGGAGGCACTGCAAATGAAATACTTGCTGATTTCTATGGGTGCTGCAGCTCCCCCCAGTCTGTGTGGCCTTATACTAAGAAGGATTTTGCCAGGTACTGGTGTCTTACTATTTTCCTTTGGAGTTGCACTACTTGCAATGAAATAAATACATTTCCAAATGGTAGGATCCTAAAACAACTTTTATTTCATTGGAAGAGCATCATATTTTCAGCATTTATCAATAACTTTTCTAGGTATATCAGCTCCACCTGCCTCCTGGATAGAAAAGACACATCTTATATTTTTAGCTCCTTAGCTTAAGCAAATTCCAAAGCAGAGAGTGGCTTTTCATGTTGCAACATACTGAAAATATTTTTAACAATTGGAATCATATTTTCAGTGAATCATTTGCTATCATATTTGTAGGACTAAGAAACTGCCAAGGAGACTGAATGCCAGGTGTTGTCCTGAGACTACTTTTAATTCAATTATTTCAAAATGTGACTTGGTTTTTGATCCTTGAATAAAAGCCTATTTCAATCAAAGAAGAAAACCAGCCTAAATCAGGGACAGATTTGCCCTGGCAGAATCTCTTTGTATTTCAGAATCATATCTGTTATCAGGAGGCACTACAGTGTAACAAAAGCTTTATGAATGGCTAGGATGATAAACTGCAAATCTTACCAATGAATTAACCATTTTCTTTTATCTCTCCTTTGATACGTTACTTGGAAAAGCAGCGAACAGCTCACTCAGTGGGATAGCCCAATGCGAGTGAAACTGTCAGTGTGGAAGCCATGTGTGAAAACGCTGCTGATAGAACTCCTGCCATGGGCTCTGCTGATCAATCACTCCAAGTGGGATCTTTGGCTGTTTGAAGGCGAGAAGATTGTCCTGCAGATACCTTCTGGGAAAACAATGATACCTCCAAACTTTCAGGCAGGCATACTATTCAAAACAATATACATTGTTTTATTTTAACCATTCTCTTTTCATTTGTGTACAGGGACAGATCAAAGGTTGCAAGGCCCACAACACACCCTGTACAACATGTTTTTTTATTTGTCAGTACGTGCAAACATAGACAAACATGCAAACAGTGGCAGGCTTCTTCCCCACATGGAGTCTGGGTACATCTGGTCAGTTGTTTTGTTCCTAATGTGGGGCAAGCAGTGAATGTTGCAAATTCCTCCTTGGATCATAGTCAACACATCATTGCTGTGAGAAATGAGAGTAGCTACCACTTTCTAAGCTATGAAGAATTGTAAAGGGAGTCTTTAATCAGGAAACGGAAAATATTGTCATTGCATTTGGAGCCCCTAAATAAACTGCACCAAGACCCTTTGAAGCAGCTTACCCATTTCCCAGTTTATAACAATAAATGGCAGCCATCTACTGTGGATTATTTCAGTGTCTTGATTTTTTTTCTATGAACCATTTGACCACAGGGCCTCAAGATGAGCAATTCCTGTACAGATTGAATTTTATACTGTACTACCTTGAATATCTCCTGCCAACCTAGCAGTTCGAAAGCACGTCAAAGTGCAAGTAGATAAATAGGTACCGCTGCAGCGGGAAGGTAAACGGCGTTTCCGTGCGCTGCTCTGGTTCTCCAGAAGTGGCTTAGTCATGCTGGCCACATGACCTGGAAGCTGTACGCCGGCTCCCTCGGCCAATAATGCAAGATGAGCACCGCAACCCCAGAGTCGGTCATGACTGGACCTAATGGTCAGGGGTCCCTTTACCTTTTTATGAATTGAGTGCTTGCATCCAGACTGTTCTTAGCCTTGAGTACAAGTGCAAACCTGCAGGGTGCCAGGAGAGTTCTGTATGCAAAAACTGAAGTTATGCAGATATCTATTTATTAGTAGGGACAGTGTTAATTGCTTTTGTTCTGACCAGGGCTAATTAATGGCCAAATAGAAGTGCATGTTTGTGATAGCCGTTGAAAACTAGTTCAGGTGCAGAGTAGGTCATTTGCAAACATCAGAAGTGCTTGCTCCTCCCCAGCAGTGGGAAAAAGTTTATCTTCTGTGAATGAGCATACCAAATGTATGTCAGGGTTTGCTTTCTCTGTTGTGCTTGCAAGAGTGCATCCTCTGTGCAGTCACCTATAGAGTGAACCTAAAGGAGTTAAAGGTCATGCTTAGGGTGCCAGCTAGACTGGGTACTTGGGTAACACAATTGTTCTACCACATTACTGCTGCACCACCCACTGAATATATAGACAGACTGTGGCTTAGGGATATGGAATTGGAATATGGAATAGGACCATGAAATCTTGTGATGAAATGCAGTCCAGCATACACATTTGGCAACACTGCTGGATATCGCACAAGCAAATAGTAAGTTGCTGGGGAAAAATATATAGAATTTAAATGTGATCAGATTTATGTTTGCGATCTCCTCTTGTCTTATATTGAGTGGAAGTATTGAAAACAGGAAATACTGAACATGGCCCAATTTTATTTTATTTTTAGGAAGCTTTTCAAATTGGCATATACTGGGCAAACACTAACACTGTGCACAAGTCAGCAGCAGTCAAGCTGGTCCACAATATGACATCACCCAAGTGGAGGGATGGAGATAACGAGGAGGTGGTGACACTGGATGAGGAAGGATTTGTTGAAGCTGAGATAAGACTTGGAGCCTTTCCAGGACACCAAAAGGTTAGAAATATTTAAGAGATTATTTCCTAATGTTGGATCCCAACCCATCGGTGATGTAGTTCAGCTGCCTGCCAATGACAAAAATCCACTCTTACCGCATGCCTTAAAGGTAATCATCCAGTCTCTACTGCAGAACCTCTAACAAAGGGGAGCCTGCCGCCTTCCAAGATACAGTGGTACCTCTGGTTGCAAACACGATCCGTTCCAGGGTGCCATTCGCACCCCGAAAAGTCCGCAACCAGAGCGGCGCTTCTGCGCATGTGTGAAGCGCGCAAAATGCTTCTGTGCATGTGTGCACGGTGAAACCCGGAAGTAAACACTTCCGGGTTTGCCGCGTTCTTAACCCGAAAAAACGCAGCATGAAGCGTTCGCAAGAAGAGGTATGACTGTAGTTTGTTCCACTGCCAAGCAGTTCGTACCATCCTAATACATGGTTTAAATTCTTTATCTGAGAGATAAAGTGGCAGCAAACTGTGATTTGCTAATAGATTTTCTTCCTTAAAATAGTGCTTAAGGCGGTGTACATAATAGGGTTCCTATATCAAAATGAAATATTTATTTAGCGGTTCTTACATTGTTGGAAAATATTTGTCCTTTACCTACTAATGTTCTGTTCCTGATATTATCCTGCAGCTGTGTCAGTTCTGCATTTCTTCTATTGTTCAACGTGGTATTCAGATCCTGCAGATTGAAGACAAGAGCATCATCATCAATAACACTCCATACCAAATATACTATAAGCCACAGCTATCTATTATGAAGTCTCAACTAAGAGAGGAGGTAAAATATTAACACTGAATTTTTTGTTTTAGCTTCTACAGTGGGTATAAATTACTATTTATAGAAGGGCTAAACTACTTATTGAAAGGAAAACACTGGATCAGGACTTAATAAAAGTCACTCACTTTTAATTGTTTTAATTGAGAACATAGATGCCACAATACAGTTGACCATGGTAATTAACTTGTGATCTCTGCATAGTTGCGGATCTTGATACTCTGTAGAATTAGTTCTGCTTGGTCCCCATATGTTCAGAAGCTGAAGGCTGCTGTTGAAACAGAGGCAGCATAATCCATCATAGCTATTGAAACAGTTCTAAGAATTCCCATATAGAAAAGGTGTATGTGGTTTATAAGCACTGGGAAATAAGCTTCATTGAATTCACTGGGTCTTACTTTTAAGTCAGGGACTTAAATCAACTGTGCTTGCTGATAATAGCAAAAATGAATAATAGCTATATTTATTTAAATTATTTTATAATCCAGTCTTCATTGTTCACCCAATCCCAGAACCAGGAACAACATAAAAATTCAGTAAGGCAATATTTCATTTAAATACAAAATGTAACATCAAAATATGATGTTGTTGTTGCTGCTGCTGTTGTAGTTGTTGTTAACTTTTTATACTACAACGTAGCCAAGAGAGGGGCACCACTTTAACCAAATGCTCAGGTGTGTAGCTACATTTTTACCTGACGGCAAAACTCCATTCACATTGTTGTGAACTGCACCTGAAAGCGATGCCGCTATTGAGAATGCCCTCTCACAAGTTGCCGCAGGCCATATCGCAGAGAGCTGAGGCACCATGAGGAGTCTGGGCAACTGTATAAGGGAATGGGGGTGTTTCATCAAGAAATGCATGTATAAAATAAACTAACAAGATGATGTTCACGAACAGATGCCATTGCAATTGTAAAATGGTGTAATTTCAGAAATTTAAAAAAACAAGTAATGTGAAGTTTGTGGTAGTTTGCAAGCCTGAGTATAAAAACCAGAAGCAGCAGTCTTGTGTGTGAAACTAGTAGGACAGTCCACTGGGAGCAGGGAGGAGAATGGGAGCAAGAGGCAGCATTTGCTGATCCACTTTAGGTAGCAGAATATCTTGGTGCAGCCCTACATAGGTCTATCAGGGAGAAAAATGCACATCCTATATTGCAATTGTTCACAGCTCTTTAGAGATGCTTCACAGTTCTTTGAGTACTATTGCCCTGGATTATCTGGGAAATACATCTTTCATTAGTGTATTAAATGACAGGCAGACTGTTCTGGGTACAAAGGAATGCTTTGGCTTTAATTTTAAAAAAAATCAATGCAAGCTGATTTAAAATGTACGTTATAAAAGCTCACATTACTTCCTTTTTTGGATTTATGAAACTACTGTTTTACACTGCTTCTGCTACAAGTTTTTGGCATTGCCATTCAGTGCCTGTCTATAAGGATATCCTACTATACCAGTGCTTTTTTTCTGGGGGGACGCATACCCCTAAACATTTTGTGAATCTAAGTTTGGCCTCGTTGAGGGGCAGTATTTCAATATGAGTAGGAAAATGAGAGTATCCCTAAACATTTTTTTTAAAGAAAAAAAGCATTGTACCATACCAAAGAGAAGTGGACGCACGCAAGATGTTTGGAGATTTAATGTAACCTTAACATGAATATATTCTGAATTGTTCCCCTTACAAATCCTGCAGAAACTGAAGATTTGCATTAAACAGCTATGTACTCCCTTCCTTGTTTCATTCCTAGTACTTACAAGTTCCAGACAGCAGTACATTCAGCATCTGCTCAGCTACAGAGACAGACACGGCCAAAGCAAGTTCTGTTGTTTTTTGGGACTTGATGCCTGATATTACCCAGCCAGTTTCTGATATGCTCCCTCTTCAAAAGTACATGTTGCTAAGCTTCAAACATAGCATTAATTGTCGCGCCATTTCATGTTGGAGCCCACCAGTTGTCATCCGGCAGGAATTCCCAAGGCAGAGTATAGCTATACCCATTGGAGGTAGAGCTGAAAATGGATTCTGCACCAGGTATGTAGAATGCGTGTGGACGAGCTTTATATTGACAGGCAGAGGACAATGGCAGTCTTTAAAAAATGCAAGGGGTTGATTTAAAAGTTAAAATAGTGAGGCTGGTCCTCAGTAATGTTATAGGCTCTTAAATACAAATACAGTGGTACCTTGGTTTTTGAACGTAATCCGTTCTGGAAGACCGTTTGAGTTCCGAAATGTTCGAAAACCCAAACCTCAATAGCCGACACCTAGGCCTCAGAATCTTGCACTCAGCGGAAGCCGCATGGCATGTTCAACTTTCGAGGCGTTCAAAAACCGAGGTACCGCTGTACAAATACTTTGTTAGTGTGCCAGAAATTCACTTAGATTGTTTACACAATCCTCCCCATGGGGCAGATTGTTCAAAATTAGCTGATTTGAAGATAGGTTTCCTACAGTATGGGTACATGGTATGTTTTCAACAAAAATAACATGAAAAGCGTGTTGCATAATGTTCCTGTGCCCTCTTTCTGGCATAATTTGTGTGGGCTAGAAGACACAAGGGAGAAGTTACCTTTAAAAAAAATTTATTTATTTATTTATTTGGTTTTTCAGATTACAATTTTACAATCACATATTCAACATACAACATAAAAACAAGATTCCAAAGAATCTCCTGGATTTCCCTCTTCCCTTTGAGTGTCCTATTGTTAATCATTTCCTCCTGCATCTTTTATGATAATCCAAATCTTTTACCTCTCCATTGTGTCCAAAATTCACCAATAAACTACAAGTGTTGTTCCAATTCTACTAACGATTTTAACTGTTTACAATGGTTTTTAAGATAAATTATAATTCTTCCCCATTAAAATTTTGGTCTTTCTGATTCTTCCTGTCATTTTAGCCATTTTGGCATAATCCATCAACTTGATCTGCCTTCTTCTCTGGTAGGGACTTTATCTTCTTTCCATCTCTGGGCCAACAACATCCACACAGCCGTAGTCGCAAACATAAATAGTCTATTCTGCTCCGTTGGGATTTCGGCACCTAGAATTCCTAAAAGAAATGCTTCAGGTTTTTTAGAAAAAAATATTTTAAACATTTTTTTCAACTCATATATCATTTCCCAAAATTCTTTTACTACCTTACATTTCCACCACATATGATAAAAGGTGCCCACAAGGGAGAAGTTATCATATCATTCTTGAAAACTAGAGGGTAGAGTTCTTGATTGTTTCATATGTTGCATTCAGACAAAAGACACAACTAGGGAGGCATTCTTTATAGCTTCTATTCAATTGTGAAATCAACTTGCTTTGGAGATTTACCCAGGTCAACACTTGAGCATCATAAGAAAGCACTATGAAACCCTTTGGTATGGACAAGTGGGAAGTAGATTGGAAGGGTATTTGCTGGAAATTCTTCTGATTCATGCTCCATCTTAGAGTCTACGATATCTGCACCACCACATTCCACATAGCACCCAGAAATAATAACAGCAGAAGTGGAGGGCTGAAATATTTCCATTTGTCTTGCATGACATATAGAAAGCATGTATTTCTTGCATGGGAAAAAATGTTTTCTGCTTTTAATTGCTTAAGCTTTGCAATTATTGATATGAAAAATGATTTTGTCCTCTGTTCATCTACTTTAGTAACACTTTAGTAACATCTTGATAGCTTGAGAAAGAAATGTGCTCTCAGACAGCTTGTGAACAATTATACTTTTCATAATCCAATTGTATGTGTCTTCTACAGCAGTTTAGCTATTTAAAATGGCACATTATATGTTAAAAGAAGAGGGGGCGGGGAAACTTGTATAGGACCAATACTGAGAAGACAGTAGGAAATATAGAAAACTTTCCAGGTCTAAAAGGCTGCCTATATCTAAAATTGCATCCCCTTTTGAAAATAAGCCACTCCCTGTAGTAAAAATTCCACTGCTTCATAGAAGACATAATTTCCGTTTCCTGCCCCCAAAACTGATGTTGTTCTTACTGTATGATGCAGATCTAAATAAAGAGCTTTATAGAGCCACGTAAGATCAGAATCAGCCATATGGTATTGCCCTTGCTGTGAGCTGTGTGGGAGATGCTTTGAAGACAATGTGTGCTTCAATCTCTGAGCATTGAGGAGGGAATACCTATATCAATTCAATTACTCAGCAGTGACTCTTCTGGGTGATTTATGAATGATGTGGCTGGACTCAAAGAGATTCCAATATGGGCCTTAGAAGAAAGGATGCTGACAAAATACAGTGATCCTAACAGGCGAGAGCAGGAGTCAAAAGCAGGATTATGAGAAAGAAGAAACTGTTCCCTCTTCCAAACTGACACATTTTTATCTTTACATATTCTTGGGGGGGAGGGAATCACTCTAATACAATAAAGGTGAACAGGCAGCTTTAAAAAGAATATGTGTGAACAGGAATTTGTCTGTGAGCCCAGTGATGTAGGCATCACTGTCAATGGGCATGATGCAGTGCCCATCAACCCCAACCAGGTTCAGGGATGTTGGGAGTTGTAGTCCCACATCCAGAAGAGACCCATTGGTGGGAGGTCTCTTTCTGCTTCATTGGATTTTTATTGCTTTTTTGCGTTTCTTTCGTACCAGCAGCGTGCGAGTTGCTTTACAGTGTATGCTGGTTTTCTATGCAAGAAGGCTATTTAATAGAATTACCATCAAATGTTACTTAGAAAATAAAGTTTCTTTTAAAATCCATGAAAACCGAGGCCACCATCATGCAAACATTTGTATGTGAACTTAAATATGTTCATAGGAAGTTTGATCCTTTGTTGTTCCCTTCTCTTTCTTTCTTTTGAACTTCGTGTTGCTGGACACACAGCCACTTTTTTTTTAAGTGGGCAAGTATTCATGAGATCTTGGTTTTAAGAGTGGAGAAACTTCCCATAACGTTGTTTTTTCATACATTACTAGGTTGGTATGAAATTTGTAACAGTAAATTAAGTTGACTTTCAGATGTCTAATGTTACAATCTTGTTCGTTTTAGAGCTATTGCGCTGACTTATCAGGAGCATCTTGGGGTGACGTACTTAACTCTATCAGAAGATCCTAGTCCTCGCATAATTATCCACAACAGGTGTCCTGTCTCATTGCTTGTGAAAGAGAACATCAAAGGTATGTAATTTATCCTGCTGCGACAATGTTTAAGCCTTTGAATTAATTGGCTTGCTTTCCTCTTAAATTCTTAATTTAGGAAGTGTGCTCAGAATTAACATATTTAATTCAATAAGCAGTTTGTGTACGAAGGGGATATGAAAGGGGGGTCTGAAAAATAAGCAAAAAGCAATAATTGTATTTCCTGATAATTTCTTGGGCAGAGTTTGTTACAGTCTAGCTTGTGTGTGTGCATTGAAATCAGATGAAACTGTGCCATAAATACAAACATCTTTCCTTAAAGAGCTTTCTGGGTCTTTTATTAAATTCCAGACACGCCAAAGTTTGATATTTACTGCAAGCATGTTCCAGCTGAAAGCTCAGTACACCATGAACTTTATCATCAAGTTTCCGGCTATCCAGATTGCAAAACCAAAGACCTGGTGCCCAGCATCCTTTTGAAAGTTGTATCAGAGGAATTAACAAATGAATGGAGTGATTTTGTGGATATTAATAACCAAGGCACACAGGTTAGTTCTTTGTTTTAATTCTGCATTTCCAGTGTGGTAAAATGATAATGTGATAATGTGAAATAAATTTAACATCCTCATCTTAAAACACAGGAGTTGGTTGGAAGTACCGGTAAATGTTTTAGAATTAGGGTCCAAACACAACCATAATTAGTAAATGGGGATAAATTCTTGTGCAACCCCCATTAAAATGATTAGAAATTGAACATAAGATGTTTGTGGGGGACTCCCACTCATTTCCATGGTGGTTTGTGCAAAGAGGGAAGTGTAATACCTAATGGAATTTTTGTTTCCCTTGCACCAGAAATTTGTTGCCATTGTTGTGACCATTGCTTTGGCACCGAATGTATACAGCTCTAATCTCACAGGATCACGGGACATTTGCTTTTTCAGTCCAGGCATTAATTTAAGTCAGTGGTTTCAACCAGTGTGCTGGGGTGCCTTGAATGATGGTCAGGGGTGCCATGGGCAACACTGACCTCTGTCCCTTTTTCCTTCCCTCCCACCTCTGAGGCCCTCTCGCATCTCTGCCTCCCAAAGGCTTGTACAGCTGTTTGTTGCAGCAGCCCTGGCTGCAAGCTCCCAAGGCGAATGGTGCCTCTGGCAGGCAACTCTCTTTGGGGTGGGGGGTGGGGTGCAGCTCAGCGACCAGGGTTGGCAGCTTTGGCTGCCCAGAGGTCTCCCAAGGAGAGGGGAGGGGAGATGAGACTCAGGGAACAGTCCACAAGGGAGGGTGTTCGAAAAAGGGTGAGAGGCTGCTAGCTCTGCAGGCAAGGGGTGACATAACTGGGCTTCTGAGCCCCACAGGGGTGCCACAGAAAGAGTGTAGTTGGTTAAGGGAGCTATGGACTCGAAAAGGTTGAAAACCTCTGATTTAAGCTAAGTGTTCTTTCTTTGTCTGGTAAGAAAGCTATATATGTATTTACTGAAATTCACATCTGCCATCTACGATCAGAGGCAGCTCTGGCTCAGATTCCAAAGTTATTTGATTGAAGTGTTCAGAAACAGGCAAGAGTTGCAAGGGGTGGGGGAGCACTTTCCACAATGCGAGATTAAAAGGATACTTGGTGAAAAGAATGTCTCTAAATGTAAAGAAATGAAATAGAAATACTTCCTCCACTGTGTTTATTTGACCTGTGGAATTAATTGCCATCAGGAAATCTTCAAAGAAATAATTTAGCAAGATGTTATTTCATATATCAGAGCAGTGCTGTGGCCGCTAATAACATTTGTAAGCCAAGATAAGGGTAGTACGGAAACAAAAACTAATTTATCTAGCTTTTAATAACACGGTTGGTTTTGGAATGGATCCTTTCTCTCCGCTGTGAAGTTAGTGCATTCCAGGATTATTCACCTGACTCGAAAGCAAATGAACATGGGTCACTGGGAGGGATATTGTTAGATGGCTCCAGCCAATGGCATTATGATGCAGTTACAATAAATGAATTATTGACCAATTAATTATTAATATACAGCATCCGTGGTTTTAAATTTAGATATAACAATGTTTCTACTATCAATAAACCTAGGAAATAGAAAGTGGATCTGACTGCTGTAATTTTTCTTTAAGAAATGCACATTCCTTTGGTGGAATGTGTAGATTCTTCAGCTTCCAAAGCCAACTAGACTGCACATTTTTGCTTCTGCCTTAATCAGTCAGGGATTCAGATTATTACTTATTAGTGAGATTGTCCGTTCTCTCCATTTCTTCTGCAGCTTTGGCTTTATCAGTGCTGGAGAGGTGCTTTTGTCAAGTCTCACCTATAAACCACCTCAGTAGGAACACCATATTTGTGCTGGTGTTTGTTACTGTGGGTGGCAACAGCCCCGTCCTGTTCCATGCAAGGTGGTTCTCTCTCACCAGATCATCTCTACCCTTCTCTTATTCTCACTTAGCAAAAGCAGACTGGATGGCTTTACAACTGCATTTTAAACTATGCTAAGAGTCCCAGTCTACATTCACATGGTACCAGGAGTGTTGCATGACTACTTGTGCTGCTACTAGAGTGGAAATCATCACTGCTTTTCCATCAAGGCATTCGAGGGAAAGCTTGGCCAGGGCTCCTAATCTGACTCCACTATACACACACAAATGCACACAGCTCGGGAGCAAATGTTTGCCTCCCATTTCCCTGTCTAGCCCCCACCACTTGTTCTTTGCCCACATTCTTTGATCCAAGTGAAGGAGGGAAGACTGGACAGGAATAGGAGAGATGTGCTCAGGCCTTACATTTTCCATATCTCCATAATGATTTGGTTTTCTGAGAATATTATTACATAATCCTCTTGAAGAGAACTTGTTTGGTTGCCAGGCTTTGTAATGCCATGTCGGGCATGAAGTCCCTCCAGATGTTGTTGGATTCCAACTCTCATCAGCTCCATCCATCTTGGTCAGTGGTCAAGGATAATGGGAGTTGTAGTCCAGCAACATCTGGAAAGCCACACTCTGCCATATGAAGATACCTCCATATGTTGGTGCTGTGTCCATGGTGGGCTAGATTGGGACCATAATATTTTGTGCCTGGCAAAAATGTATGTTTCCCAGATAAATGCATTCATAACCATTGTGGTTGTTCATAGCTTATTTCTGAGAGGGGCTGGTGCCATTCCTCTTCTGTGTTCAGTTACATTCTGCTAGTGCTCAATCTTGCCATGGCATACTGTAAACATTTTATCCATAGGTAGTGCATATGAAAGTTGGCATTGATTTTCTGCATTCTTAACGGAGACTTGCATTTTATTGCTATTGCACCATTTAGCTCTTGGCTTTCCTTTAGATATTTTCTGTTTCATAAATAGAGCCTTCTTGGCTTGTGTGTTCAACCTGCCTTGGTGTAGCTCCATAAAATCCAATCTGCATGCTGCTGTTTGGTTTCTTCTTCCATAAAAAAAAATAATAATAAGCGTTGCACTCTTGACTATGGAAAAAGTAGATCAGACTACAGCTATAACAACATTCCCAAGTTGTCAGAGCTGTTTAAACCAAGAGAGCTACCCCCAAAACTGTATGTCTTGCAAACCACTGCATGTTACATAATGTTCCTGCTGATATAGATTCTACACTCCCCTTTGATTGGCTCCTTTGATTTTTCAAAAATAGCATTGGGGGGAAAATGAAAATCGTTCTATATTTAATGTTGCCTCTATGTAATTTCCTAAGAAATAAGCTTTTCTAAGTGTTAATCCCGCACGCTGAGTTCTTCCTTTCCAAAGCAGCATCAACAGCAATAAAATTCTCTAGGGCAGATTATTGCTTAATGAACAAATATGCTACTGCCCAAACTGTGCTGTCTTCTCTGCTTTTAGTTTCACCTGAAATAAAGAGATGGTGTTACCTTCACCATAGCAAACGATAGAAAGAAATATCGGTGTTCTGGAAAAAAATGTTAATACAATCCTGATCTGTTTGCTTTGGTATTGAGACAAAAAGAAAGGAGGGCCACACTGAAAATTGCCAGAGAAGGAAAAAGAGAGGTGAACCTTAAGCAAGAGCCTGAAAGAGAAGTTCAAATACACTGCCCCATCCCCCCCCCCCAAAAAAACCCCTACCTTCCTCAGGGACAATTGTTTCTCCTATTTAATTTTTTTAAATGATTCCTCAGAATGCTCTTTAACATAAGATGTTCTCCTGGAACATTTCTTTAGACTCCTTTTTTAAAGGATTACCTCCCGTCTTGCTTCACCACCCATTTAGACCACAGCCTAAATTTGAATGTCTGCCCATCTGAGTCTTTATTTTGGTAGGCCAGGGGATGGGCAGGGGTCAGAGACAAAGGTGGGTGGCAGAACGATAGATATGGCTCTCCTGTAGTAGGCCACATGGCTAGGTGCACCTCAGTGGGGAGAACCTTTCACAGACGTTGAACTGCCACTGAAAGTTCCTTTTCCATGGGCCCCAGTGCTGTGCACTCAGTCATATATAGGGTTGACCAGTTTGGCTGTGAAGTAGACACAGTGCTAAAATGTCCATAACAAGCCTGCCAGAGCTGGAAGAGTTGCCAGACAGGAGTGCCTGTGTAATTTAATCCAATATTGTGCTAACTTCTGAGGTATTCCCGTCTTCATGCCAGTTTTATGTGAAATGTGAAATAGTTATGAAAAGTTACATATGAAACATCAAAAATGAATCACGAAGAGAACGCTTCCCTTTTCCAAGCAATGGGAGCATTTTTACATTGATGACTTTTAAACACTTTTAAACACTTCTCCATGCTACCAGGCCATAGTAGTACTGAGATTATGAACGTCTTGGTGGCATGATGAAGTGAATGATACTTCAAATAAAGATAAAAGTAAAGGTAAAGGGACCCCTGACCGTTAGGCTCAGTCGCGAAGGATTTTGGGGTTGGGTGCTCATCTCGCTTTACTGGCCAAGGGAGCCGGTGTACAGCTTCCGGGTCATGACTAAGCTGCTGCTGGAGAACCAGAGCAGCGCACGGAAACGCCGTTTACCTTCCCGCTGGAGCGGTACCTATTTATCTAGTTGCACTTTGACGTGCTTTCGAACTGCTAGGTTGGCAGGAGCAGGGACCAAGCAATGGGAGCTCACCCTGTCGTGGGGATTTGAACTGCCAACCTTCTGATCGGCAAGCCCTAGGCTCAGTGGTTTAGACCACAGCGCCACCCACGTTCCTTTTGATAACTTCAAATAGCAGCCTGCAAATGGATATCAGTGGTCAAAGTACATCTCCACAAGATATTTTAGTTCATAGTTTCAAATAAAGGTTAGTCAAATTATGTAGAACTCTGTCATTAGCCTCCTGTTTCTTCCCTCTCCCCCCTACTGCTAATAGGAAATTCTGCTGTTTTGAGGAGTGTGGTAACGTATGTTTATATGCTGTCTTGTTTGTGCAGTATACATACTACAAGCCTTTTTTGAGTTTCTGTCTCACAGAAATGATTGCAGGACTGTGTGGCATACAACATGTGACAGTGTGCACAAGCAAGCAAAACAAATGGCAAGAGTGAGGTAAAGAAAAAACGTCTTGTGCCATGTCCAGTTCTGGTGGCTTTTAAAGAAACCAGATGTTTGAATTCTTGGATCTTTGTGTCTGATGCCGTAGGAAATCTGTTTTTATTATTTCACTTGAAACAGAAAGTTAAAACTAAAAGCTGCAATTTCCAAACAAGTTGTGTCACTATATTTGTACAGATGTCTATAGAACTACGTTGGAGTAAGTGTTTTTAGTCCAAAGAGTATTAACATTAATTGGCTCAAGGTGTAGCTATATTTCATAAATTTCTAAGTGTTTTCTCTGCTTCTAGATTGTGTTCTTAACTGGCTTTGGCTACGTTTATGTGGATATTGCTCATCAGTGTGGAACAATAATTGTCACTTTAGCGCCTGAAGGAAGACCAGGACAACAGATCAGTTTGAACAGGTATGTTAAAACTGCTTTAGAAGGTCATAAAAGAGAATTTTCCCGTGTTCAGTCCTTTAGGTGTGAAGTGACTTATTAAATCTAGCACAACTGTTTGTTTTGTCTAGTGTTGCTGCGTATGTGTTGCGTATGTTTAGACCACATGTTAACATTTTTGTATATCACAGTAAAACATGACAATCTAACATCTGAGGTCATGTCACCCTAGGATAAACACAAAATGCCTGGTACAATAAACAAGGCTAAGAGAGGACACACAAGTTTAAAGTTTATTTGGCCAGATTGGCAGTCCTTACTTGCATAGAACTCCCATTGAGATCTGTGGGAGTTCTCACTCATGATGCAGGGCAGAAGAATGGTCCTAGGCAAACTATGTAGTCGATCATCTTTATTGCAGCTCCTTATGCCCCAAAGTTACAAAACCTTTGTTGCAAGCCACACTCAGCTTGAATTATAACACCACCTTTTTATAACAGTTGAAGTTCTTGGCTTCCAGAGGTGCATCACGGAAAGAGCAGGGTGCGTTTTTGTGGATTTTGCTTATATGCCCTATAATGAAGTATTAATACCCATGAAATTAGTGATTCACCGTGCTTAGTAGCCCACTTATTAGTTAAGTTTTGCCAAGAGTAGTTAACGCTGTAAAGCAAGCAACCCCTCATCAGTTTAAAATAGTTACAGTGATTTAATAAGGGAATATATTGCTTCCATAATGTGAAGTTAATGATCCATATTAGAAACGCTCTGTTTTGTCTGCTGCAAAAGAGCCAAAAATGTAACATGTGACAACGTGTGAGAATATTTTACGTTGTCTGCTTTAGCTTCATGCTACATTGCAAGTACGACCACGAACTACTGTGCATAAAATGTTATAGTGAAGGTCAAATATATCTTTATGTTAAATGGGTGGGGAGGATGTAACTTGGCATAGACAAGCAATAGTACCTCTTTGTATGCTTTGGCTGTAGGTATTTTGATCTCTAAATCTGGTTCCTATTTATAACATTTGCACATTGACGTACCCGATTATCATTTTTTCCCTTGGCTAATTTCATTTGAAATTGGAGGAAACTAGTTGCTGTTGTTTCTTCCCCCCCTACAGAACTCAAGAGCAGAGCCTCCTTCTTAAAACGTTCATCAGCCAGCTGAGCCTCACTGTATATGATGACATCACGAGCCCAAAAACATCGTCTGAACTTTTGCGGTTCACATTGGACCACATTTACCTTCATATGGTTCCAGTTGCCAGCTACCTTAGGCCTCTCTCGCATGAATTTCACGGAGAGGCCAACAGTGGCCTTCAGCAGTTTTATACCCTCCATGTCTATTGTGGAGACTTGCAGCTGGACAATCAGCTTTACAACAAATCCAATTTCCATTTTCCTGTCTTGCTGTGCCAGGGAGAGAAAAACGAAACCACACAGTGGACCAAAGTGCACAACCTCATGGTATCCAACAAAGATCTGGAAGAATATAATGAAAATTCCTTCATCAAACTCTGTCTCACTCTGTCGGAAGAGCAGAATTTGCTGTTTCATGTGAATGACCTCAGCTTTGAAATGAAACCAGCCAGGTTATATGTAGAAGACACATTTGTTTATTACATTAAAACTTTATTTGAGACCTACCTGCCAGACAGCAAAGGCATTTGCCATTCTGCAGAAGCCTCAGCTATTAGCCGGATACTTCCTGAACCAGTAAGGCAGCATGCAAATGCTTTAGCCAATCCAGTGAAATTAAGGAAGTTAGCAATCCAGCCAGTGAGCCTCTTGGTCAGCGTCCATGCTTCCCTGAAGCTCTATATTGCTTCAGATCACACTCCTCTCTCCTTCTCTGTGTTCGAACGAGGACCCATTTTTACAACTGCCAGGCAGCTCATTCATGCGTTGGCCATGCATTATGCTGCAGGAGCATTATTCAGAGCAGGTATGTTTGTTCCATAACATATTTGTACCTTTTTTACATAGCCTAATGTTTGCAGCATGTGACTAAGTGCGTGAAAACAGACAATTCAGGGTACACTTGATTACACATCGATGATGATCAACAAGCTTAAATCCACACAACTATGATCAGGCTGCCTGTTGGTTTTTGTTGGGGAAGTCAAAGATGACCAAGACTTGGACATCACATTGAGTAAAATGATAGATCTAAAAATGATATGAATGTGAAATAGTAGAGATCAACATTCTCTTGCAGGCTATTTGCAAAGCCTGTGAGAAATAGGGGAATAGTATTCTGATTTTCTTTCTTTTGTCCTAGCCAGCCTGAACAACTCAGAATTCATAGCAACTAATTCCTAACATGAACTCAACAAAAGGAATTTCTTTCATGAAATTATTCAATCTGTCTCGATACATTTGAGGCAAATTATGCCATTGAACACTGTTTTCTTGTTCAATCTCCTTTTGGCTGCCGTTTATGATTAGCAATCTGTCTTTCTTCACAGAATCCTCATGCTAGACTGGCACACAGATGTTTATTGTCCTTTGATCTGAAGAGTGTGTTTGTTTTACTGATTCTTTCCCATACAAGATCAATAGTGAGCAAACAGTCTATTAGATTAATGGATACCTTGTCTCACTTCCATACATGTGCATTCATAAAGTGACTCCATCTCTGCTGTACCTTTGCTATATAGGAACATGTACGTTGCAGTGGAAAAAGAAACTAGCCTTTGATCACCCACAGCCAATGCACTATTGCTTTTGCTGAAACATGATCATTATCTTTCTCCATGCCAATTGCTGTTGGGCCCTGTACCATTCAACAGCGTAACAGTCTGTGAACCACTTTTATTGTGTGTTATGTGCAATTAAGAAAGTCCTACTTATTCAATAGTCACATGCACATTATAACATCATAGCCAGATAGGCTACTTGTAGGAACTTGGAGTGCTCTTTGATCATACCTGATTCTCTTATAGTGCAAGCCCATGCAGGAGTACATTCATCTACATCAGGGTTCCCTAAACTTGGGTCTCCAGCTGTTTTTGGGCTACAATTCCCATCATCCTTGACCACCAGTCCTGCTAGCTAGGGATGATGGGAGTTGTAGTCAAAAAACAGCTGAAGACCCAAGTTTGGGAAACCCTGGTCTACATGGACTGGCACACAAGTGACATGCTATGCATAAAGAAGATTCTGGCTTGAGTTCCTGGCATCTCCCAGAGCTCTAAGAAAGACCTATGCCTGAGACCATGGAAAGCTACTACCAGTCAGAGTTGAAAATACTGGGCTACAATAGCATATAGGACGAATAGGCTGACTTGGTATAAATCAGTGTTCTTATATGTTCATTTGTCATTCATTCATTTATTTATTCAAGTTCTATAGTCAATAATGATGGCTTTCCTTATAACAGTCCCATCACTTGGTTGTGCAAATTGGATACAGGGTCAATTCAAACAGTCTAACAGATCAGACTTCTTAGGATAACAGTGAAGTGGTATGCAATCTGAAAAGTGAGCCTCAGAATCCCTTACGGCAGGGATGATTCACCTGTGAGTCTCCATTTGTTGGACTATGATTCCCATCATCCCTGATCATTGGCCATACTGGCTTGGGCTAATGAGAGCTGGAGTCTCATAACAACCAGAGGGCCACAGGTAAACTACACCTGCCTTACAATGTTACAGGGGATGTTAGGGTGCAAAACTTGCTATAAATGTGATTTGTGTATTGCACTCAAGTATCTTCTGCAACATTTGCATCCTGGTGTGCATATGCAGCTATTTGGGATTGTGCCTGATGAGACGCTGCCATTTGGCTGAGTCCCAAGAGTGAAAAAAACTCTTCAAGTGGTTTTTGTAGTTTCACATATTTGCAGCAGGATCAGATAAGCCCCAAAGGCACAAGTCTTGCTATATATGCACATGTTGGAGGAAGCAGCAGCCAGTCAGCAAGTCCCTGTGGAATGTACCCACACATATTTTTTTAATGTAAATCCATTAAATTCCTAGTATGTAATAGACAGGTTTGTGGTGGTGGTGGTGGTGGTGGTGGTGGTGGTGGTGGTGGTGATGATGATGATGATGATGATGATAATAATAATAATAATAATAATAATAATAATAATAATAATAATAATAATTTGAATTGATATACCACCCTATACCTGGAGCCCTTACTAGTGTTTGGTTGCATTCATTTGAATCTTTACTCCACTTGTGTTCAAGCCATCTCCCAGCTTGTTTCCTCGCCCTAAGCTCTGGAGTATACAAACTTGAGCTATGCTACTCAAACCACTGAAATCAAACTCCATAAGCATTGACCGTTTTTCTAAAGAGGACTATCTCTTGGACTCCTCCGTTCTAGGGCTCTGAACAAACTGCACAGCACAGAGGAACTGATTTTGCCCTCAAACAGGAGCCAGCTTAGGCCTTAGGGTGCCAGGACAAAGGAGAGGAGCAGGGGTTTTTTTGGGGGGGGGTTGGTGGCCTGTTTGCAAATTAGCTATTCAGACTCACTGTAGAGTCAGTGAAAAGGCTTAGTATATGAGACTCTGAAAAAGGAGAAGTCAAAAGTTTCAGTATATGCGGAATCAAAGTTTCTGCTATTGAGGGGTCTGATTCATGTAAGTGCATGCTTAACAATATATTTATTAGTTTTTAAGGTGCCACAAGACTCTCTTGTTGTTCTTGCAAAATTTAATTCAGATAACATCTTGTGATTAACATCATCAATAGATATAAATTTTACCCACCTGCTTATGAATCAGGCAGCGTACCAAGTTACTCGGGGATTTTCCACATAACCTTGTTTGACTCATGAGTTAATAGATATAAATCCCTCTCACATTATAATTTGTTACAGAAGTACAGTGGTTCCTCTGGTTAAGAACTTAATTCGTCCTAGAGGTCCGTTCTTAACCTGAAACTGTCCTGAAACTGTTCTTAACCTGAGGTACCACTTTAGCTAATGGGGCCTCCTGCTGCTGCCGCGCCGCTGGAGCACAATTTCTGTTCTCATCCTGAAGCAAAGTTCTTAAACCGAGGTACTATTTCTGGGTTAGCGGAGTCTGTAACCTGAAGCGTCTGTAACCCGAGGTACCACTGTACGTTACTGAGGCATACCATTGACCAAAGAGTACAGATGTGGGTAGGAGAATTGTCGGTACCTACTATAATTGGCAGCTCAGTTGATCATTAGCTGCATGATTAAATGTCTTTGTTTTACTTGTACAGCCAATGCACAACCAAACCTGCAGGCAGAGACCACTCCTGTAGTCTTCTGATGTAACAGGCTCTTTCCAGGTAGCCTCAGGGGGCCCTGCTGTTGGGTGCTGCAAACACCCAACAGTTGTGTGACCTTACAATCCCTTTTGACAGTTCTTTTCTGGCTTCCAAGGCAGCATAGCAGCACAGCTTGTAGCAAACAAAGGACAATGTGCTTGGACATCAGGCTACCTGCCAGCAACTGTAATTTTATGGAGGAAACTAAATCCTAGGAATTCTCCATACTCATCCCCTTGTGGGGAACTCATAAGGGATCCTCCTCCTGAGTAACATAATCAGCATGCAAATGTCATTGCTGTTTACACAACTGCACTGAGCAAAAAGCCATTTATCTGGCTATAACTAGACTCTGCAAGAAAGTGATCAGCACAGAGCTGTTGGGGTGGATTAAAATAATTCCTTGCGCACTTGTCAAAAATCTGCATCCCCTTTCCCAACACCCCATCAAGCAGTTTGACCTTCACACTCCCCCAAGGCTGTACACTGCATCACTGTAAACTAGCTGTCATGATTCTTTCACTGTGAGGACGTGAAATAACAAAGTTGCTTTACAAGATGTAAAGCCTTCTAAGCAAAATAAGCCTCTGCTCCTATTACTTCGAGCTATTTGAATGCAGCATCCATCTCTCCACACGCAGTTTTAGCAGAAATACGGGAGGCTCATGGAAGGAAGTCATTTTAAAGCTATTTGTGTTTTTGCCAAAGGGATTTCTTTGATTTAGAAAGCATGAAAGATTGCCATTGCTGAATCCGTAGTGGATGAGCTATTTCCCGTGTTTTTCTCAAAGGAAGTTCGTGATGTGATAAATTTTTGTGTAAAAGTGGGATGGAGGGAGGGAGAGTAGAGGGGGTTCCCCTCCCTTCCTTTTTGGTTAAACTGCTTTTTCTGTGGTTTTAGTGAGCATCAACTCCCCTCTTTCTCTCTCTCCTTTTTCCTTATGTAGGATGGGTTGTTGGATCTCTGGAGATTCTTGGCAGCCCAGCCAGCTTGGTAAGAAGCATAGGGAATGGAATCGCCGATTTCTTCAGGCTCCCATACGAAGGGCTAACCCGTGGTCCTGGAGCCTTTGTTAGCGGAGTATCCAGAGGAACATCATCATTTGTAAAACACATTTCCAAAGGTAGATACCCTGCTGCCTTTTTTCTAAGGGTTTTCAAAGACAGCGCTGAAGCTCTCAGATTTACCGTCCTCATCTTAGTTCTAGCTTGTTGGGTTTCAGCAAAATGCTGGGAGGGTAACAAGCCGCACCAACCCTCTGTGTTTTTAAAGCAAGCAGTTCCCTTTAACATTATCCTAGAAACACTCGCGGTTTAAGCTTTCCCGCATGGCCACTTTGTCATGCAGCAACTGAACGGAGATGTTAAAGAAGTTCAGTACTTTTGCTGTACCTTGGAAATCCTACACCACATTGCCTCATCGTATGTAGCCTTTTTAAGAAGAAAAGTAGGCACCATCGCAAAGTATTTCTGAACATGTTTTTGGAGCAAGCATACATCTGGATTTTCCTGGGCTTGGACACAGACATAGTGCCATCTTGTGGCTTCAAAACCCAGCTGCAAAATGCAGAGGATTCAAAGCAAGAACTGTTGCTCTTCCAGCATTGCAGAGCAATATAAAAAGTCCCTATGTGGACTCATTTTTCTGTATCTGTGTGGCATTAGATTAGCTGAGCAATTATTGCTAGAAGGCTTGGTGTGTTAACAGTTATGCCAGGCCTCATAAGAAGGAAGACTGAAGGGCTGTGGTAAAACCTGCACTGTACACCAATAAAATGCATTATTGATCCTTAACATAACAGAAATACTGTATAGATTTTGTGCCTTGATTGAATGGACAAGATGCCATTGTTTCAGCAATTTGTTGATTTGACTTTCTAATCTGTTTGCACTTAGGTACGCTGACATCAATTACGAACCTGGCAACAAGCCTTGCTCGGAATATGGATCGGCTGTCCCTGGATGAGGAGCATTACAACCGGCAAGAAGAATGGAGAAGGCAACTCCCTGAGAATCTGGGAGAAGGACTGAGACAAGGCCTCTCTCGGTTAGGCATCAGCCTTCTAGGTAATGGTTGTATGGTTTCATGATCACTATACCCAGTCTTTGGGAGGATGGGCTCCATAAATAGTTACAAAAAATATTTTCTTATTTTTAGGATGTTCATTTGGGGATAGTGTCCCCCCCCCCCACCAAATTCTTGTGGGTTGAAAGACAAGAGTGAGACAGGCTTTGGGGCAATAGGTGCGTAGCTGTTGGAGGCAAAGGTGGGAAGAGAGCAGACTGCACTGAGCAAAGCACACTTCCTCAGCTGCAGTTAGCTTTGCTGCTTTTTCCCCTTAGCAGAAACTGACTGGTATGTTCTTAGGTTTTGTTCTCCACATTCATGCAGACCAAAGACTGTTGAAATGAAGGCTTATGTCAGATCCAGTCAACTGTCAAGTGAAGGGCATGGGGTCTAGGGAAGAAACCCAGGCAATGCTGACAAGGCAAAGGTCCATCTATTATGGGGTAGCAACAAGCTGAGTTCTCAAACTGTGGGGTGGCTGGTGGTGGTGGTTGTGATGTCCCAGTGAAAGTTATAATTCTGAAGAAGATGGAGCCTTCCTCCTCCTAATCAGGGGGTAGGTAGGTAGATTGTCCTCAGCAGAAAGCTCTCACTGGCCTATATCCTCAAACAGAAAGGAAGCTCAGGGATATGAGCTGCTTTGTTTTTTTGCGCGCAGCTTTACTTACAGGAGGAGAGCGGGGTTCCCTGTTCCGGTCCTCTTGTTATGCCAGTGTTGAGTTAGTGTTTCACATAGCAGCAGCCTGTAATCAGTTGCATATGAAAATTGTCTTACCTGTGGAACAGATAGTTGGAGGCTGAGCATTGCAGGGTAGAGTAAATTCAGAAGAAGTAGGCAATTTCATGAGAAACACTGGTTCAGATCAAGTCTGACCTGGAACCTTCTGTGGAAGTGAGGTTTTGCAACATGGCCTGCCTTTGCTTATCAATGTTGCAAATTCATTGTCTTGCAAATTCAGATCGGTATGTTCTAGCTCCCCACCTGTAGTTAGCCTGTGTATACAGCATGGGGATAAATCCCTGGCCATATATATCCTGATGAGGAACTGCTGCAGTCTCGAGTTCCCGGCTGAACAGGTTATCCTGCTCTTTAATCCAACATTAAATATTAGATTCAGTGTTCTGTTCCATTGCAGCTAGACAGGTTACAAAACATTTTCTGATGACCCTGTTAGTTGAGAAGGGAGTTTAATGCACATTTAAAAAACAAGCAAAAGCCAACTGCATTTAAAATAGTGGCTGCAAGGGAATACATTTTTATTGTTAATAGTAATTGTGGCTATTTAGAAGTACAGTTATCCTTTAATTTAGATGTGGCAAAAGATGCAGGGGGGAATGAATGTCATCACGTAAACAATATAGATACAAAGACATGATCATTCCAGTGTTTCCTTTTAATGAGCTACAGGAAAACCTTTCAGACTGGTTATTTGCTTTGCATCATAGATAACTTAGATGCTTGTTTTTGTTTGAAAAACACTTGAGTATAGTTCAAATGTCAAGTAAATGTTGACGAAAAATATTTCTGCGGCAGAAACAGTCACATCGCATCAACGTTGTATAATAATATTAAAACTCCAGCCAAAAGGCTTAGCTAGGGGAGAAGATCACCATGGGTGTTTTAAACTATTACTTGCAAGTTTAAAAATTAACCACTTCATAGTAATTTGTGAAATGAAAGTAGGATTTAAAACTGAACTGTTTAGAAGCATGTGCGTTGCAGAGCGTGCATGCATCCATTTCTTAAACTAGCAAAAGAACACAATTTATATTGCTTGGTAAAATGGTTTTGTATCACCCTAAAAGATCAAAATGCTTAGAAATCAGCAGGCTTAGAAATTTAGAGGCTAGCTTCAAAAAATATTTGCTTTTAAAATTCCCAGTTGCTATACAATTCAACCTAACAGCAGAACTTTACATAAGAAACCATCAGGCTGTCATAAACAGCAGCACCATCTCAAGCTCTCTTTGCTTCTTTCCAGTAACCTGTACTACAATTTAGCTCCTTTCTGACATTGTTGTGCTGTGTATTTCACTGTCCACACCAACAATATTTACAGTGGTACCTCTGGTTACATACATAATTCGTTCCGGAGGTCCGTTCTTAACCTGAAAACGTTCTTAACCTGAAGCACCACTTTAGCTAATGGGGCCTCCCGCTGCCACTGTGCCGCCACTGCCCGATTTCTGTTCTCATCCTGAAGCAAAGTTCTTAACCCGAGGTAATATTTCTGGGTTAGCAGTCTGTAACCTGAAGCGTCTGTAACCTAAAGCGTATGTAACCCGAGGTACCACTGTATTTACTTCCAAGCTACCTTTTAGGGCAGGGGTGTCAAACTCCAGCCCTCCAGATGTTTTGAGACTACAATTCCCATCATCCCTGACCCACTGGTCCTGTTAGCTAGGGCTGATGGGAATTGTAGTTCCAAAACATCTGGAGGGCCAGAGTTTGACACCCCTGTTTTAGGGAAAGCCCTCAAAGCAGCTTGCATAAAAACAATTGAAGAAATCAGTAGCCTGCCCCAACCTGGTACCTTCTGGTGTTATTATAGCCAAGTCCCATGTTCCCTGGCCATTGACTCTGCTGGGAATTGTAGTCCAGAATATCCAGAGGGCACCAGGTTGGAGAAGATTAGACTACAGTATCATGTTTCAAGGCAAATGGGCAGCATCTGGACATAAAGTAAGTTTAAGTAGCTATTATAGAGAGAGAGATTCAACACAGAGCTGGCGACTTCAGTGGTAGATTCATATTTCTTTTAATGTATTGCCAAGGAATTGGTGAAATGTTGGAAATTAGGTTAGGGCTGCTGGAAATTATTTCATAGCATGACATAACAAGGGCTTTGAAAAATGCAGGATGATGCAACAAGACTTTTAAAAAATTCCCTCCTAACAGCGGGTGAGTGCCATTTCCTTCAGGTGCAACATATCATAGTCTATTAATAAAAATGTCCATGCAGTAGAAAGCAGATTTCCTGGGAGTGGGGAATGCAGGTATAAAAGTATACCTACAGTAGTTAGGATCTGAAATACTGAAAAGCAGAATATTCAACAAAGATATCCACTAAAATGAATTGGAGCAATTTAAGATCTGTCACATTGTCCTGCTAAGTTGGCTGTTGTATACTCAGCTCACAACAGTGAAGAAATGTTGATTTAAAGGGTGTCAGTTTTTAAGAAGCATTGTTTTCTGTTTTAGCTATGATAGGAAGGAAGCAGAAACTGCAATAGACAAATTGTGGAGTGTTCTTAATACACATCCAGAGTGTCCACCACTTACTGGGGCTACTGGAATCTACACCACCATATAACTGCAGAAATGTTCCTCAGCAGTTCTTCTAATTTGGGGGAAGTTAGTAAAGTCCACAGTGTGGTAGAAGTCATGGCACCAGCAAATTGCTCTTAGCTTAAGCATATATAAGATCTACTTAATTTATCTTACTCTAAAGATTTCCACTCTTGACTTTGTCTAGTTGTGGAAGTGACAGTTGTTGTTGCTGCTGCTACTGCTGCTGCTATTGTTATTATTAACCCTACACAAGCAGGTCTCAGGGTGGGTTACTCAAATTTAAGATTCAATATTAAAAACAATTAAAACACAAGTAGGTAGCCATGTTGGTCTGACGCAGTTGAAATAAAATAAAATAAAAATTTTCCAGTAGCACCTTATAGACCAACCGAGGTTGTTCTGGTATAAGCTTTCATGTGCATGCACACTTCTTCAGTGCTTCTTAAAAACTGCACATGAAAGCTTATACCAGAACAAACTGAGTTGGTCTATAAGGTGCTACTGGAATTTTTTTTATTATTTTTATTTTTATCTCAATTAAACACAGTCACAGGGTGAGCCCTGAAAACACCTCAGGTGTCAAAGGCCAGGATAAACTGGTACATCTTCAGCATTTGCCAAAAGCTTTATGGTGAAGGTGCCAGGCTTTGACAAAGAGAGTTGCACAAGTTAGGAGCTGCCACAAAGAATGCCCTCTCCTGGGCCATGACCACCCAAAATTTCTTAGGGCAGTGGAACTAACAAAAGAGCCCCTCTGCTGATCTTAATACCCAAGAGGGTCTTTAGGGTAGCAGGTGCTCTCCCAGATATTTGGGACCTAAATTGTTTAGGACTTTAAACACTAGTGTCAGCTCCTTAAATTTTGGCCCAGTAAGGGACTAGCAGCCAGTGCAGCTGTTTTCAAACAGGGGTTATACGAGTTCTAAAGGCAACCTCAGCCAGTAATTTCGGCAGTTGAGTTGAATTGGAACAGTAGAACCCCTGTTTATCAAGGAGGTTAGACATTGTGCTGGAAATCTGAAGTTATTGCTGTTATATTTAAGTATACAAGACTGTTTCATTTTCTTTGTTGCTGCCTTTACTCAAGATATGGACGACAAACTTTAGTTTATAAATTGGCTTCGACTGCAGTTGCCTGCACTGTTTTACTTACACAGAATGAGGAACTTAACCCGTCTCTCTGATTCTGTTTACAAATTCTTTATTGCTGAAATAATGCCCACTGTTCTTAGTCACAGAAGAAATTAACCACCCAAATAAATATATGCACGTGCATTGTAATGTGAACAAGCAAGTGCCCAGATTGTATCTTACAAGTGAGAGATTAGCAGGCACAGTTGTTCACGGGGGATCAAATTTCATAGTTTGCTATGCAATCCAGCATGCTTGTATAGTTCTGTAAACAATTGGCCCATCAGCACACCAGGCCATTAGTGTAATTTTTGCAATCTCTGCTCTGGTAGGTTGTGATATGTCATGGCTCTTCTAGCTTCCACTGGCTTATCTGATGCCATAAACAGGTTTTCCTAAAGGGTCTCAAAAAGTCCCAGTGCAGCTATAATTTGAATGCAAAGCACCCACAATGGGAAATATTCAGAAGTACCGGTATTGCAGAACATAACCATATTGACTAGTAGCCATCAAGAGCCCTCTCCTCCATGGATTTGTCTAATCCTCTTTTAAAGCCATCCAAGCTAGTGGCCATCAGGAACAACAACATTTTCATGAGACTGGATTAACTGAAAAGCAAGATTCTTTCCTCAAAGAAATAGAAAGCAATGAGGGGCAAACTACATGTTGCATGATGGCTGCATGTCATGAAACACTGATGGCCCCTTCTGTTCTCCCTTACACATTAGGGAACTTCACCCACCTTCACCATTCTATGTTTTGGGGGGCAGCCAAAATCGCTGAACAGTAACATTTGATTTCATGTGCACATAGTGAACTGCAATTGACCAAGGTGCTCATTTTTGTTGTCCACATGGAACCTAATAGATGTCCCTTCCAGGGCAGCTCTTTGATCTCTCTGTTTGTACAAAGAGGTCTAAAGACTTTACCCAGTGATTTCCTCTGTGCTGAACAACTGTGGCCTATTGCTCAGGCAGCTAAGCTTCAAATTGTTGTCACGTAACACCTTGTCACTTTGTTCAATCATTGTCCTTTTAGTGAGTTCCAAATAGCTTATCCATCAAAGTTACAACAACTAGAGACATCTCTGTGGTAAGTGGCTTGAGTAAACTCGAGATCAAAGAGAGATCCCACCTTACATACCTGTTTACATTTAAGAAGATTTAAACTGCAGTCCTCTGTTGATACTAAAAGCCGGAGGGGTCATTAAGGCACTTGTAAAAGTTTGACCCATGTACATTAAAGTAAAATATGGTTGTGTTCACAAAGATAGTAACAAAAAGTCCCAAAGCCTAATTCTACTAAGCTTGGTAATATATCAGAGGTTGCATTAGTTTATGAGCATTTCTGGCAATAGAAGGGGATATTAAAATGATATATGGAATGCAGGTCTTTTTTTCTTATGAAGTCCATCTTAGGCTTACGTGAAAATCTCATTTCCATAGTAGCTAAAAAACTGAATGTTAGCAGACGTTTATTCCAATCTAAAATACATATATATAAACAGTATCCTAAATCCTTTCCAGTCAACAAATGCACTTGGAAAGAAAACACCCAGAATAAATGCATTATGAACCCACCAAGTGGCCTGCTTTGCACAAACCTCAGCTTAGTGAGAACATACTAGCTTCCAGGAGTTTCTTCATAGTTATAGCTCATGGTTAGTTGGAAAGAGCTTAACCAGGAGCCCAGGTCTGGACAACATGCTCAGCCAAACCTTGGCTCAGCTCCGCACAGCGTAGCAGGGGGAAAGGGCTGGGAAGGAGCAAATTGTGTAAGCTCTTCTCTGGAAGCCCACACATTTATGCTGCGCCAGGGTTTGGCTTCGCATGAAGTATGAACCAGGCCAATGTAAATGTTTATATGAAAAAGAGAAACACAAGAAGGGACAAGTGGAGGAGAACTGAATTCAGTGTATTCCTCAGGTTAATTGGTATTCCTTATTGCTATATTAGGCAGGTGATACTCAGATTCTCAGTCCAATATTCTCTGTTAATATTTATTCTTGTTCTAGGAGTTTATCCTTCTGTCATACTCTCATTACAGGTGCGATTGCTGGTATTGTAGACCAGCCAATGCAGAACTTCCAAAGAACGTCAGAGGCCCATGGTTCAGCTGGACTCAAGGCCAAAGGTGTTATCTCTGGTGTGGGGAAGGGAATCATGGGAGTTTTCGCTAAACCCATTGGGGGAGCAGCTGAGCTAGTATCACAGACCGGCTATGGTAGGTTTCAATGAATCTGTGAAACTCTTTTTGTGTTCTTTATTCATTGCCAATTTTTTCCCATAATAGGTTTTTATTGGTATAATAAACACACACAAAAGATAAGAGATTACAACAAACCCCCAAGTCCCCATGCCCCCAGTGATATCGGGTTGTATAGCCGCATAATTGCCTTTTTGATCAATGGAGGATAAATATATGTATAAACAGGTCCTATGAACCATTCTAGCCAAGGAAGTTGACAACACCAAGTCAGAAGGTCATTGTCAGTTTTCAAAATTTGTTTTAATTGTAGCATGTTGCGTTCCTGCAGATTTAAAATAGTGTTTTCATAGAATCATCGAATTGGAGAAGACCCAGAGTCATCTAGTCCTATCCCCTACAATGCGGGACAGATGGCCATCCAAAAGGTAAAGGTAAAGGGACCCCTGACCATTAGGTCCAGTCGTGACCGACTCTGGGGTTGCGGCGCTCATCTCGCTTTATTGGCCAAGGGCCGGTGTACAGCTTCCAGGTCATGTGGCCAGCATGACAAAGCCGCTTCTGGCGAACCAGAGCAGCGCATGGAAACGCCGTTTACCTTCCCGCCAGAGCGGTTCCTATTTATCTACTTGCACTTTGATGTGCTTTCGAACTGCTAGGTGGGCAGGAGCTGGGACCGAGCAACGGGAGCTCACCCCGTCGCAGGGATTCGAACCGCCGACCTTCTGATCAGCAAGCGCTAGGCTCTGTGGTTTAACCCACAGCGCCACCTGGGTCCAACCTCTGGTTAAAAACCTCCAAGGAAGGAGAGTCCATTACCTCTCTTGGGAGTCCGTTCCACTGTCAAACAGCTCTTACATTCAAAAAGTTCTTCCTGATGTTTAGTCAGAATCTGCTTTCTTGTCACTTGAAGCTAAGGATTTGAGTCCTACATTCCAGAGCAGGAGAAAACAAGCTTGCTCCATCCTCCATGTGTAACAGCCCTTGAGATATTAAAAGATGGCTATCATATCTCCTTTCAGTCTCTTTACCAGTCTAAACATACCCAAATCACTCATCTATTCCTCATGGGATTGTTTCCAGACCCTTTATAATATTGGTTGCCCTCCTTTGCACATTCCAGCTTGTCAATCTTTTTCTTAAATTGTGGTGCCCAGAACTGGACACAGTATTCCAGGTGTGGTCTCACCAAGGCAGAATACCGGTAGTGTGGTATTATATGCTGTGAGCTAACACGGGAGGACAACCCCTACACACACACACATTTCTGGATAGCTCAGTTGGTTAGATCATGGTGCTGACAATGCCGAGGTTGCAGGTTCAATCCTTGTATGGGATAGCTGCATATTCCTGCATTGCAGGGAGTTGGATTAGATGGTCCTCAGGGTCCTTCCAACTCTAAAATTCTGTGATTAAAGGTAAGTTTGGCTACATTGCTCAGACTCTGCCTAGCAATTCTTATGCTGGCAGTTAGATCTGCCTTCCTGCATTGTGCAAAGCTTCCATTTACCAAACTGAGAGAGGATGCTTCCTGCTGTTTCTGCTCAAGAGGACCTGTGCTGGGAAGAGTGGAGAATAACTGCCAAAGATAACTTGAGTCCTGCTATAGCAGGTTAACCACTTACTCCAGCACAACCCCACAGGTACAGTTGTTCCATTAATTGTTAAATCAAAAAATCTAAGGACTTGCAAATACTTTACTTTTCACTCATATAATGTGAAAGTCCCTTTTTCTTTAATGGGCTCAAGGTTTCCCTTCATAAAAGATGAGTCACTGACCACTTACACTGGCAAAGCCCCACTGAAGCTTTTAGATTCCATTAACTAAATCTGTGGACATCATTTTTCGCCAAAAAGGTTGTCGAAAGTCTGACCGCGAAGTCTGTTAGGCTCTCCAATGCTCTTTCAAACATTTTGAGGTAACAATCGTGTCTGTGAAAGACCTAAAATGAAAGGCTCATGGGCTCCATTTATTTGCAAAAAAATAAATTTGTGTTTGTGTCCAGCAGTTATGCCTGTGGGATGGGACTTTCTGGCCCCAACCACCTCCCTCCTGTGCCCCCCCCCCAAAAGCATCTCATGGAGGATGGGAGACCAGGAAAGGCTGGAATGTGACAAAGGGGGGATTTGGATGCAACTATTGCCTCTGTGTATTTGTACTTGTCTTTAGACTGCTGGGGAATTAGAAGTCTGGTGTACAGATTATTTTCCCATCATGACCATATAAGCTTGGAATAGCTTGATTTTAGTGAAAACTAAGCCTTTGTGGGATGGGGGGTGGCATAGAAAATAAAAATATAGGTAAGTTCGATTCTTTTGAAACCCACAAGGAAGCAGTACAAAGCTGGGAGATGCTGTGCATAATAGGCTTCCCATGTTTTGTTTTGTTTTTTTATGTTAGCAAATGGTAAACAATCCAAAATAATATAGAGATGCAAACAGTGGCTTGGATCCACAGTTACTTTAAGGGAGGTCCACAAGGTTACAAGTACCCAGTAGGATTCATCCTTCCCTGCTTTTGCAGAGTGGCCACACACACACACACACACACACGGTGGCTGCTGTCCAGAAAGCACAAATTCAGAGTTACCTTGGGTGCACAGAGGGAGTTCCTCCCCCCCCCTTTTTTTTATTTGGATGCTAGCCAGTGTCTGTAACATATTTTACTTTCTATATCCATTGAACAATAGTGCTAGGAGAGGATACACAAGTGGCTTCAGATCATAATAGATGGTACTGCATGGTTGAGTACCCTCATCCTATCTAGACTGCAAATGGGATTATGCCCGATAAAGAACTATGGGCCAATGGCCGTAATAAACATTACCTACCTACCCGATAAAGAGAAAGAGAGACCACACAGAAGTCAACACATGTTCTTTCTTTCTCAACTGCAAAGGACATTTTCATTCGCATAACACTGTAAAACCTCAATCAGCTAATTGTTACAACAGGAATGCATCTTTTAAGCAGTTAAATATTAAGCTATACCACCCCCCTCACCCAGCATAACCAGTGCATTACTTAATCTGGGCATTAGTTATTAGTTTTATGAAATTGACTCGAGTTGCTTACACCCCAGTGCAAAAATGTCTGCTTTGCCATGGAGTTACTTGACTTGTCCAAGTCATTCCTGCCTCCCCTTCCCCAAATGCTTACATCTTAGTGCTCAGTTCTTTGCTGCATCAGGCTTAGCCTAGCTTCGATCAGTCTTGTAAAACTTTTATTATATCTGTGAAGTTTTTACACCCCGCTAATTCTCCATCTAATGACCATGCCTTCATTTATAAAAATTTACAAGCCATCAGAAACCGCACATGCCAGGTCACCCCTTAGCTCTGGCAGTTCTGTTCAGAACAAACAGGAAAAGAAGCTGCTCCGCAGAGCTCTACCTTGGCACAATGAAGCACTCCTCACATTTTGGATGCCCCAGGAGAACCCATAAACGTTTGGGATCCATGTTTAACAGCTGGATTAAGTAACCTCTATTGAAATGCAGTATCTATGGCAAGCTTGCCTTCTAATGTTTACTAATCATGACATATACATGGAAGAATCTGAATATGAAGCAAGAAAGTTAACAGTGGCCTTGACTTTTTATGCATACATTGTTAAATGACGTTTTCAGTCCCATTCTGGACTGATGGCTCTCAAGAGCATTATGTTTCCCCTAATTGCTCGTATGTGACTGACATTCTGTCTTTTGTTTATTTCTAGCTAATGCTAAAATCCACCAGGGTTAAGTGCACAATTATTGTATTCTAATGTTGAATGAATTATCTCCGCTAGAGTGTCCAAAGATGTGACATCACTTTGGATCTGCACTGTTTTATGGACTACTCTAAGATGACATCACTACAACATGTTCCTGTTTTCCAAAAAAACAACTAGTAAAAATCTTAACTTCTCTTACCACAGGTATTTTGCATGGAGCTGGACTTTCTCAGCATCCCAAACAGCGTTATCCTCCAAGCGATCAACATGCTGAGCAGGCACCAAACAGCCACGTCAAATACGTCTGGTAAAATTATTGAGACACTTGCTCATTTTGATTAATAGATTTTGGCCTGTGGTCAAGTTAACAGGCTATTGGCCTAGGAAGAGGTTGAGTTACAACAGTTTATTTAGGAATGCTAAGCAGTTACTGCACAGAGGCCCATTTTGCAAATGATAAGCGGATGATCTCCTTTGAGCTTTGTAACTCCGATGCTACTCTGTTTATCTAAGCTTTTACTTAGTTGCCTTTGCAGTGGACCCAAGTTCTGCACATTTCCAGAAATAGCTGCTGGTTTCTGCTCTGTGTTTGGTTCCAGCTTCTTGGGGTGGATTCTCCACGGGGAAAAGAAATGAGTTGGAAAAAAGAGAATGCAATTATGAGCATCGATTAGGTCAGCTTTGCTGCAGATGATTAAGGAGTTTTGATGTTACAAAATAAGCATGACATCCTTTTGATTTAAAACTGAAATGGGATTTGCAAAAACTGTGGTGCTTAGTATCCTTCCAGCTTGCTGTTTCTTTTTATATATTTTTTAATGGCAGCTTCACTGAGAAACGATGCAATTGACCGTATCCTTTGAGCGCAAGTTCCTAATCTTGAATTATTCTTTTAACAGGAAAATGCTTCAGTCTCTAGGGAGGCCAGAGGCCCACATGGCCTTGGATGTGGTAATTGTGAGTGGATCAGGCCAAGAACACGAAGGATGTTTGCTGCTTACCTCAGAGGTGCTGTTTGTGGTTAGTGTCAGTGAAGACACACAGCAACAGGCATTTCCAGTGACAGAAATTGAATGTCTACAAGACAGCGAACAAAGCAACCTGCTGAAGGTGCAACTCAAGCAGCAAAGAGTCCCTTCTGATTTGGAGGTAAAGCTTCCTAAACACCGATTTGTAGCCTTTATTTAAATTTGCCGCATGAGTGCTGTACATTTCAATAAATCTGCGTTGTCTCATTTCAGGCAGATGGAGTAAGAGAGAGATTGTCTGAACAGCAGTACAACAGACTTTTGGACTACATCACAAAATCATCCTACCACTTTGTTCCCAGCACTTTATCTACGCAAACCACAGCACAAGTGGTAGCTGCTGAACCCATTCCTACAACAGTTAAGACTTACCAGTACCTTGTTGATCCTGTTTTTGCCCAAGTATTCATCAGTAAATTTACTATGGTAAAAAATAAAGCCTTGAGAAAGGGGTTTAATTGAGAACACCCAGTGGCAAGACTTGTTTTCAATTTTTAAAGTAACATCTATGCAGTTGCCTAATGTGAACTTTTAATTTCACATTGTGTCAAACACATGTGTTTAAACTTTGTGGGCTGGTGTAGTAAAGTAGCACTTAAAAAACAAACAAACCCACAATAGTCTTTATTTTTTGCCCAGCCTATATGAAATGTGCTGATTCTCGATCTCTGTGCATGAGGCAAAAATTCAGGAAATATTAGTGATGCAAACCTTGTTATAAGCTAAGCTGTCTAGTAAATGGAAATGTAGCAGCCCTATAGAATGACAGTGAACACGTTCAGTCCATTCTTTTAGCTGGAAATCAGACAGGCAAGGATAAGCAAAACTCTGCCATGTTGCAAGAAAGAATATCCGTGTTCTCTGTGTCCTATTTTAGGGTCTGCCAGTTTCTATTATAAGCAGAGTTTATAACTCAGCTGTAAAAACTAGCTCAGGGCTGAAACTTTTACCCTAAGTTTTCCATCCAATAGCAAAACATTTCCTCCCACTCCAACTGAAAGCATTGAAGTGGCTGTTTTAAGTTACTAGTGACAGCTGGGTTTTAGCACTGCTCTAACCTTATAATAGCCTTCTTTATTTGACTGAAATTCTGCAGGACTTTAGTCCTTAATATAAACTAGTGCCTTTGTGTAGTTTGGAGAGCAAAATGGTAACTACGGCATTAATTTATTTTTGAAACTTCCTGTCTGTAGTAATCTTATTCCCCAGCAGATTTTTCTTAAGACTTTTGAATGTATATGATGTTGTGAATTGTTGGGAAATACATAATTATGCAAGGTATGTCATCTCTTATTATTGTGGGACCAGTAATATGCATCGTATCAGTTTTAGGAGTGGTGTTCAGTCAAGTGTACCAAAAAAAAACTAGACAAAACTCAGTCTCCAATCCAAGCTGCATTACTCAGAGGTCAGTCCCACTGTAAGTAGTATGATTTACTGCCAAGGATATTGTTTAGGGTTGTTCTGTCAGTCTTGTTACACATTTCAACATAAATGCTAATTGTATGCATTAACTAATCTTGAGGCCTATATAAGTGCTCTTCAAAGAGTTTATGTAATTTGAATATTTTGTTCTTGGTTTCAAACTTACCTATCCAATATTTAAAGGTTAAGAAATACAGATTTAAAACTAACAAATGTTAGTTTTACTATATCTCTGCAGATACAATTTAATGAAGATAGATGAACCTTGTACTAAAACGATCTAGGAACTGAACAATCTGGAAGCAAATAGGTCATGCCTTTCAACATATTTGTCACCAGTTTCTACACTGAAAAACTCACTTTAATTGGGAAGGACTTGTTAAACCATAAAACTAAATTCCAGTAGTTTGGGGTTCTGCTCCTAATGCAGTTCCTATTGATTTTGAGAAGTCACATTTCCCACCCCTTCCAATACAAAGACAAATATGTTACTGAGTACTTGAAGCCTTATCTAAACCACTGCATAGAGAACAATTAAAATTATGACTGATGGGACTCAATCCCATATTGGGGCTATGAGTCATGTCACATTTACATTTATAACATCCATTACTGGATGTTATCAGCCTGATTTGATGGCTTCTCACACCCCTAAAGGAGCTCCCATTTGATTGTCTGTGGAGTTCTCCTTGCACATTTAGGATTTTAGTGTTTTGAATGAGTTTTGTTATAGGCGATTCAAATTCTGTTTTCCTCTTTTATTTTACAAAAATCACTGTTGCCATAAGAACTATAATATTTGTGGATTGCAATGGGATCAGCAGTTTTAGGTTTGAGAAAATCTATTTAATGTGGGTTCTTAACTACGGTATTATCTGTTTCTGCTTCAAAACTTTTATTCCAAATGATACTCCTGGCTCAACCTCTCAGGGCAAGAACTCAACATTATTCTGTGGAGATTCTTCCTATACTTCAAAACTATGCCCAAGACAGGAACTGAAATGAAACCAAGTCACTACCGTAATAATGATCTATTTTTGTTGTTGTTGACATCTCCTTTGCATTCTTGGTACAAACTACAAGAACATTTTGATTTAAATGCTTCTCTTGTAACCCAATTTGCTATGAGTTACTTTTGGAAGCCATTTTTCTTATTTATTGATCACGATGAGTGTGAAGTGAACACAGCCATTGTTAACATCTCATATGTTGACTTGTCAAACTGGTTATTGTTTACCTTTGAAAATGTATACATTTTATTCTTGAATCTTTTATGGGAAATAAAGAGTTATATTGCCAGTGTTGCATGCTGACTGCATATATTAGAACAAATTTATTCAAGGAATACATATTTTAGTTCTATATTTTTGTGACCCACACACAGATAGCTGAGCAAGGCAGGCAAGCCACCATATTGGTTTACAGGATACGACTCATCTTTTGAGTGAACTGAACTATTCAAATATCATTTTAGCACCTTCCTCCAAAAACACCTTCCCCGCTGTCGTCCAATTCCTGCAGACACAAAGGAATGGTGGGAGGCACCAACAGGGCAACTTCTCAAGGGAAGAAGACTGGGTGGCAGTATCAGAAGCTGAAGAGGTAACAGGGTTTAGTGAGCAGGCATAGGCTGTGTGAGAGAGAAATCTAGAAGCAGAATCAGGAGAAAGGCCAAGAGGCAGAGATGAGTCAGCCTGGTGAAGAAGTCATACTGTCTCCCCCTCCTGCTGCAACAAGCTCCCCTCCCCACTGGGCTCCCAGGACCAGGAACCTGGGAGAGGAGGAGACTTAAGTCAGCTGTGGAAAGGCAGGACTTTCAGTCTCTACAACTGCCTCAGAGGCAAGACCTACTGAGAAGAGTTGCTGTCCTCATTAGGCCTGGTGCTCCTGAACAGCCTTATTTCTTCTAATAAAGAGTTAACTTCACTAACAGTGACTTACTGCGAGCTGGCTCACTGACACACACAGTCCTTGCATTTGGGGCAGCCTTGCTTACGATGACAGCATAATTTTGCTGCAGCCACACTACTTATATCAAGAAGCTGCTTTAAATGAATAGTGCTCTTCCATGGTCCCTGCACAACCCTGAAGCAAAACACAACTTTTAAAGGAATTTTCCAAAATCTATGCTGCCCCAAGTGTTCAGTGAAGCGACAAATTAATCCCCATAGTTTTGCAAGCATTTTGGTCCATCTTCTGTAGACCAATTTAAAGTAGCACCTCATATGCTCTCACTGATGGCAAAACTACTCTTTAGAATAGTTTCATTAGTTTTAATGGTTTCAACCTAGTCCTGCAGTTTATCTATATGAATAACACAATCACCCATCAAAAGGTTGCTGCTTGTGATCTTTTGAGCTGGCTATAAAATCTTCACATAAAGCAGGATGCCAAATTAAGCCATCTGTATTGTATTTTCAAGCTTGTAAATTCAAATCCCGATAGCAAAACATCTACTTCAAATGGACCATTAACATCAACACTTTGTATATATACACATTCTCCAAAACCATTCACTCTAGTAAGCTACTTAGTAACTTCTTTGTTGATTCAAAACACAAAGTTTCAGTAACAAGGGACTTTCAGACTTTCCAGGCACTAGACTCTTGCCTTAAATTAGGGAATACATTTTTATTGGCATTTTTACATCAGTATTTGGAAGACCTCTAATGGACAAACTCGCTCACACACTGTTCCATTAAATATCAGCTGGAGAGCTGTGTACCGCTGCAAGCAACACTATAGGATACTAGCGGACAAAGTTCAAGAGTGTGCAACGAGCAAGAATTCAAGACCTAAGGAAAGCTAAATGATCATTAAGCCAGTCACGATGAGATGTTTTAAGGACTTACTGGGAATATCTGAAAATACAATTACAGAAGTTGGCTGCTAGTTGTACAAACCAGACAGATATTAGGGGGAACATAAAGGCTGGCATGCCTGTGAAAACAGATGTCAAGCCTGCACAATACAGATACTGCTATGTCTGCAAATGTGCATCCTTATCCACAACTAATCACACAACTACATATATCCTCACTTATCATAAGGCAAATTGTTAACTGATCTTTGCTGAAGCATGTTTTAGTACCCATTAGGTATTTAATCAGCTTTTTAGAGGCAGGTGTGCCCATTATGGACCTAGCAATCATCCAACACAGCCCAGCCTAGACCTCTCTTCCTGCCAAGTTCCTTTAGAGCAGTGGTGGCCAAACTTGGCCCTCCAGCTGTTTTTGGACTACAACTTCCATCATCCCTAGCTAACAGGACCAGTGGTCAGGGATGATGGGAACTGTAGTCCCCAAACAGCTGGAGGGCCAAGTTTGGCCACCACTGCTTTAGAGCAACAATGACCTGCAGCCCTATAAAGTTGCAGAACTACAGCGCCTATCTTCCTATCAACCATGCTGGCTGAAGTCCAACATCTGGAAGGCCACATACTCCCCACACCTTAGAGACAAGTGTTAATAAACAAAAGACCAGGATAAACCAGATAGAAGGCTTTTGCTCTCAATCGCCCTACCCAGTTTCAATGAACGGAAGATGTAATTAATCAAACATAGAATCCAGCAGATTTTTCCTCTCTCATTCATCAATCATTCTCCAAAAGCTTTCTAAGAAAACTTGAAATGATGACTGGCAGCTAGTACCTCAACAATAGTACATAAGCATTCTGGAACAGATATTACTACCTCCTTGCTATCAGTTTGAAAAAAGTCCAAACATCGCTTAACTGAAGTACTTAATTTAATTATCAACGTTACAGAATGATCAACACCAAAGTGGATCACAAGGAATAGTTCACTGAAACAGTGATGTTCAGTTGTCAGGTATCCGGAGAGGAGGGTCTGAAAAGGAAGAAACAACAAGTTATAAAATGAATCTGTTTTTAATCTCAAGGCCACTTATGCAAAGGTTTTTGTCTAAAATGAGCAACAGGATGCTTTCACCTATATATTTATGCCCCATGAAAACCAGTATTGTGTAATAGATTGGACAAACCAATGTGAACAGAGACAAACACGTAATACACATATGCAGATAAACACCTCACTGCAGGCATAGTTAACAGTTCTACCACTAGGGGGCTTCGAATAAAACAGGTTTTGAAAAGCGGGTAGGCAAAAGCAGCAATACAGCATAGGTATTCCAGAAAAAGAGGTCAAACATTTAAAAAAGTAAGGGGGCTAGGCCAAGATTATTAAGGAAAAGATACTAGGGACAGGGAAAGATAGCAGACCCCCTCATGGGGACTGAAAAGACAATATATAAATGTTTCTATAAATAGGTTCAGATATGTAAGTCTTTAGTAGAGATGCAATCAAACACAAAAGCTAAAAAATAGAACATTGGAGGGCTATCAATTGATAATAAGTAAATAAGATAGGTCTGGTGGATACAGAGCTAAGACAAAATGTTACACAGTTTAAAATAGTTTTACAGGACGACTTATTGTTGGTTTTCTCACTTTCTGGGGCCAGGACATTTGCCATTGTCCTCATCCAACTTCCTTTTCTCACTTAAGAATTGCTTTGCATGTATACAGCATGAAATATATTATGCGATAAATCAGCAGGACATTACATACACAGCTGCAGGATCATACTATTAAAAGCCATCACCCACCATAAGCCCCAGGGATATAGCAGACCTCACAGCAAAACATCCATCATAACTAGTCAAAAAGTAGTATTCTCCTGCTAAGGTTAGACAACGGAAAGTTTTCAGTTACCTACTCATGATCATTTGAGTGGTGCACTTTCAAACACCCCAGCTTTTCTCATGGCCTCAAACTCCTTCATGGCATCATAGTTTTTATAGAACTCAGCATATGCTCTTTTCCTTGGTTCAGCCACACCAAACTAAAGAGAAAGAGATAAGACTGCAAGTTATTACTGGAAAAAGTTGCATAAAAGAACTACCTCACAAAATGACTTCTTAATGCACCACAGTCTGACCTTGTATGAAGCTGCAAATCCCGTCGCAAAAAGGAAAGCCACTACAATGTGTTTTCTCAGACGACTGGCCAGGAGGCCTCTCATCTGGGGCTTGGCCAACAAAGCAGGAGACATGGTGATGTTTTCTCCTAAAAAAGCAAATCAAAGAAATTAAGCAAGGCCTTGCTGTCACAAAAGCATCTCTACGACCAACAGTGAAAAGCATCAGCAACAAAGATGTAGTTATTCGAATCTCTAAACCCTATGCAGCTGAGCCAAGCTTCATAGGCAAGGAAGTCACTTATATAGCTCCCTAAATTACTCAGAAATTCCTGATTCTTAGATTTTCAATAAATATCTAATGAGGCATGCTTACATTGCAGTGTGTGGGGCAGGGGGAAGACCAAGGGCAATTAAGCAGCCTTTTTATTTATTTATAGGATTTATAACCCTTTTCAGCCAAAAAGGCTCCCAGAGTGGGTTACATAGAGTCAATTAAAATAAGACAGTCCGTGCCCACAGGCTTGAAATCTAAAAAAACACAATATACAAGGGGAAAGGGACAGAGACAGAAGGAACTCAAACTCGGGCACCAATTATTAAACAGTTGTTGTTATAGTGACCACCAGGCTCCATTCGGGTAGGGTAGGAGGTGCCTGATGGAGCTAAGCTTTTGACCAAACTGATGGAACAAACTGCACTTCCTATCTCTCCCACAGGCAGTCTGATGGAGTGCCTTCCCACGTAAGTGACAGTTGAGAGAGGCAGCCTAATAGAGCTGGCCGATCACAGCAGAGCTGATGGGAGTGCTCTGCTTCCCATCTCTCCCACTAATAGAATGGCTGCTTCCAAATGAGAGTTGAGGGAGGAGGCCTGATGGAGCTGGCTATATACAAGCTATCCCAGTGTATGGTTCATAGAAGACAAAAAGTTATCGTGTCTGCCCTGTTTAACCATCATTTTGCATCTGGTCCACCCCCAAAGACACTACACGTACCTTGGTTTTCGAACAGAAATAGAAATACTTTATTGTCACTGTACCACATGTTTACAGTGAGATTAAACGAGCCCCCTACAATCTCTCAGTCCTTGTTACACTCTATGTGCTGTCGTACAACCACGGACTCTGAACGTCAGCTGCAATGTTGCTGTCTTCCATTCAGCAGCCTCACGGCCACAGGTAGAAACTGTTCTTTAACCTGTTGGTTCGGCTTATCATGTTACTATATCTCCTGGTGCTGGCCAGGGTGTGAGTCATCCCTGAGAATGTTCCTCACTCTTCTGAAGCAATGGTCTTCTGCGATAACATCTAGCGGACTCAGGGGACAGCCCATGATGTCTTGTGCTGTCTTCACTACCTTCTGTAGGGACTTTCTGTCCATGGCTGTCTGTTTTACTTCCAAGTTACGACTGTATTTTATGCTCTGTTGCTAAAGGTGCCTTCAGTATCCTAATTCTGGACACATTTTCTTACAATATTGTACATGCTGCGTGTCATATGGAAACATAACACCTGAGAGCAGTGTTCGAAATTAACCACTCGCCAGCCGTTTTTTGTGACACAGAAGCACCACCTAGTGACCAAGTTTAGATTTCCAGTCACATACCTGTAGTTTGTGACTGAGTGTGCGGGAGAACCACAGCATCAGTTTTCCCTTTCTGCCTGATCCCCAGGAAGCCTTTTGATGTGCTAAAAGACTTGTGGTTTGCAAACAAACAGATAAGCAATGGGTGGGGGGAGAGCAGCAGGAGAGATCCAGCTGTTTTGCCTCTGGTCACAGAAAAACAGATAAATTGGTGCAGAGTCTATAAATTAGAATCTTTTAGAAACAGAAGTGGGGTTGATTTGTACGAACTTTTAAGTGCAAGGGATGCCAGTAAATCCTAGTTATCAATATGGAACGGTATCTCTTTTTTCCCTTTTAAGTGCAAACATTTCCCACAGACTTCCTCTCATCCACACTCAATGGAGTTCATACACTACAGCTGCAATGGTAATTTGGGATGGGGGCAAACCTACAAAGAAACTACAAAGAAAATGGTCTTGAAATAGTGGAACATCACCCTACTTTTTAAATTTGCATGAGTGCTCCTGGACCATTTACAGGGAAGTGCTTTCCTTTACATTAGAACTTTGTAAATAATCACATTACATGAGCATGAATGGAGACAATGTCCCTCACTGGTAGCTCCATCTATCACGGAAACTGTGGCTTTGCAAACTGAAAGATAGAGGTTCAACCCAGTGAGAGCCAGTGTGTTGTAGTAGATTGTCTGTAGGACTAGGACCTGGGAGACCTGGGTTCAAATCCCCACACTATGCGTTACTGTCCTATACATGGCTAAACTTAAGTCTCACTTAAAGGTAGATAGCCGTGTTGGTCTGTCATAGTCAGTGTATCTGAAGAAGTGTGCATGCACACGAAAGCTCATACCAAGAACAAACTTAGTTGGTCTCTAAGGTGCTACTGGAAGGATTTTTTTTATTTTATTTTTATTTTGTTTTAAGTCTCACTGTTAATCTCTGTATGACTTGTTTTGCTATGGCTGGTTATAACCCTCCAAATACCACAAATTACCCCCCCCCAAAAAAAAATCTATGAAAAAATAAATAGAAAGTGCTGTTGCATTGGGGGAAAAGGCGACTAGCCATTGTTTTTGCACCCAGCTTCCACAAGCCATGTAGGCAGTTTCTAACACTGCCTAGGAATGGTGAGCCAACGCAAGGAGGAGGTGCACAGAAAATGCAGTCACACCTCAGAGCTGCCCACTCTGAATAATGTAAAGCTTATGTCTTGGATGCTAACAAAGATCTCTTTCCTCTCCTACTTTTGGAGCCCATGCAAGTTTCTTTTGCCAGTCTAACTATTCTACTTGACTCACTGATGGTTCACAATGGGTTAATATTCCACTGATGATAGCTTTCCTCTGAATAGGTGAAAGGAATGTTTGTAAACATTTCATAGCATCACAGCAGCTTAGCCAATGACAGACTACAGGTGATTTTGGCTTCAGCCAATCAGATACAAAACTATCCGGTGGGCTATATCCATAAATATGGAACCACATGAGCTCTATATTTAAGCAAACAAAACCTATTCCAACACCTCCAATTCACATATTTACTTATTTTTATACACACATCTTTGCCCAATAAATAAGATTTTCAATGGTTGAAAGAACCTAGACATGCCCCATTGGTCTTTGGGAACTGAGCACCAACCCAGCCTCCAACAAGAACCCATGTAAAACACGACCAGGTTTTTGCCAAATTCTTTCAGCTACTACAGATCAGCTTACCTCAAATGAAGCTAGCTACATTTAAAGATTCCTCCATGCCAGAGATGTCAAGCTGGATCATCTGCAGGTCTTTACCCTATGCCCTACCCTATGCCTATGCTGGCAGGGTGGGAGAATGGCCCATTTTCTGTTTTAACTTTTTTCCTTCTATGCTTGTTTCCATTCCCATTAAAAACAGTGGTAGGGGAAGCAGAGGGAGATTTAGTCACACTCAAAAGCATCTCTAAGTTTCTCGCTGGGTTGGGTGTCTGTCAGGGAACTACCGGTAGGATGGCTTAGGATCCTGCAGATTGAAGCCACTTGCTGGAATGCCCCATTTTTAGCTCTTCTGATGTCACAGCTTTGACAATAGTTGGGCCAGGATTTTGGAAGAGCCAAAGGTGGCTGGGAGGCAAACTCAAACTTCTGACATCAGAGGAATAGATCTGATGTATCTGACGCCCTCACATATAACTGCAACCTAACTATCACATGATCATATAATTACATTACACAATTGTGCCCTAAAAGAGTTGGTCATGGAACTGACCAATCCTTGACTTCATCTTAAGTGGCACCCAGGACCTGGTGCAAGATGTAACTGTTGTCTAACCAATTGGGAGCAGTGGCCATAGTACCATTAAATTAAATATACATGGATATGGCCAAGAAAATCCAACATGGCCACATTAAACTTCAGCAGAGGAAACTTCCCAAAAATGAGAGGTGTGGTAAAAAGGAAGTTGAAAGGCAGAATCAAGAAGGTCAAACCACTTCAACATGCTTGAAAGTTAAAATTACTTAAATATGATTGTAGCAGAAGGGTGGCTAGAGAGGTAGTTAGTACCTTGGATGACAACTGAGCCAAAGGTCACCCAGCAGCTGCATGTGGAAGAGCAGAGACGCGAACCCGGTTCCCCAGATTATGAGTCTACCGCTCTTAACCACTACATCACACTGGCTCTCTGGTATGACTGATGAAAACAGTGGATAGAGAAAGGTTTCTCTCATAGCACAAAAAAATCATGGATATTCAATGAGACTGAATGGAGGATTCAGGGCAGATAAAGGGAAGTACTTTTTCACACAACACACAGTAAAACTGTGGAATTCGCTCCCACAGGAGGTAGTGATGGCCATCAACTTGGATGGATTTAAATGATTAGGGAAATTCATAGAGGTAAGGGGAACAAAAGCAACGAGGAGCCGATTTCTCGCCTTGGGCCCCTTAAGGGCAAGTGTGTGCGCGACTGTTCACGCGAGAAATTATTAAAAGTCCCCGAAGGCCTTAAAAGGCTCCGTCCCGCCTGGGCGTCTGGTAGCCAAGCAGGTCGCCTTCCGTGCACGAGGAGCCTAATTTCGAGCAGTTTACTCCACCCCTGACGCGACTCCAGCACGTCCTTTCCAAGGAAGGGGGAGGGCGGCGAACAACTCCTGCCAGGGCCTGGGGCAGCTTCCTTGCCCGGTGGCGGGCGGGGCGGGCGCAGCTGCCCTCACAAGCGCCTCTCGCTACCGCCATTGCGACGGGACGGGCCACTCCCAGGGCAACAAGGCCGAGGAGAGAGGAGACGGGCCTGGCCGCAGGGTAACCAAGGACCAAGGCCCAGGCCTCCCCCTCCGGCGCTTCTTCGTCCCTTCCCCTCCTCCGAATCCAAGCCAGCCGAGTCCTCCGCCCCTCCCCGCTCAACCGCCTAACGGCCCCAACGGTCGCACCAGTAACCCGCCGCTCTCTGGAACGCGCGGGAGGGCTGAGGGAACAGGCACGGGCGGGCCCACCAACCAACCAACCACCAACTCCCCCCCCTGCAAAGCACTCACGTCTCACAGAAAGCGCTGGAACCGCAAGGTCCTCCTCGCACACGCAAGTATCCTGCGCTGTCCTTCCTCGTTCACCTTCCGAACCGCAGCTCCCGCCTGCGCACGCGCGTTGCGATCGACGGCTACGGGAAGGAGCTCGGGTCAAATTTAATGGGGCGCGGAACGCGCGGAGGTCTCTCCTCTTGCAGTCTGATTCTGCGTGTTTATATTTGACTTCCTTCAGTAATGTTTTGTTCTGGATTGTTTTATTTTAATGTGTTGTAAACCAGGTTGAGATTTTTTTTTATTTTTTTAAGGCATAGAAATGAAATGAATAATAATAAACAAAGAATCGTAGAATTGCGGCGTTGGAAGGGATTCCCCAGGCTCATCTATTCCAACCCGCAACCAACAACCTTCTGGGTAATAGCCACACACACTGACCCAGAAAGGCTTGGACTAGCAACTCTCCCATCATGTTTGTTATAATAGCCACTGCTTCATATTAAATTGAAAAATAAATCTAGCTGTGAATGTTTCACAATCAAAATCAGATTTCTTCTTACTGTCTGAGGCCAACTCTTGCCTTAGGACCAACAGACGTCAGTCCCAAGACAGTATACCACCATTATGAATCTGGGATGTTCAAGTGGCAGTTAAATAAAATTATCAAAACTGTATCAAAGTTAGAGACATATCTGTTAAGATTTGTTGATTGAACACCACAAGTATTACACAATAATACAATTCTAGTAATAGCACACTACAAATCTGCCATCTCACATTTGTGTGATTCTTTTTTTCCAGTGATATCAGTTAATTGTTTTTATTACTAAACTTGTGTGCTATATCCACAACAATATTCTTGGGTCACTTCTAGACTAATACCGGTAGTATATTGCACAAACCTCACAACATTTGTGCAGAGGTTATACGATATGGCCATCACATGGTTGTTATCCTCTTATTTTTTAACCGCATAAAGTTCATTTTCTTCCTTTTTTCCTTTTTCTTGGAAGCAGTTGCACAAAAGCACTATTTAGCTGTTCCTATTTATTGCAGGCTGCCCACTTTCTTTGTGGTAGATTATGAAGATGCACTTATTGTGCATACAGCATGTACCTGGATGTGCAAAAGGGAGACAGTCTGAAAGCACCCCTGGTGCCATGGTTCGGTTTTAAGATTTAGAAATCTCTTATCTAAATCTAGACAAGGTTCCAATTTACAAACCTCCAGTGAATCAAGCTTTTTAAAGCTTAGACTATACTTGGCACCAGTGTTTTCATTGCAAAATGGCCTGTTTCTACTTTATTGTTTTGTTGGAAAAGAATCTAATTAAGAAATAGGGGATCTCATGTTTCTTCCGCGTTGACATGTTTGAGCTTAGTGATTAACAGAACTGGCAATAGATAGCAGCGTAAACAATCCCACTTAAACGTATTTTGATTAAATGAATTTGGTGCACATTTTCGCAAAGCATATTTGGCCATGTTCAGCATGGTACACTGTGTATACATAATGGAAAAAATTGTGGCGGCCTCCAGTTCCCACCCCCAAGCAGAAGGTATGCAATTGCTACAATTCATAGCCTCCCATCCCGGTATTAATTAGCTTGTCTCACCAACCCGAGCTGTAATATATATAAATGAAATTCTAGAAAGGCATCGGCAAGAACAAGATGTTGAAGCCAAATGGAAAACATGAACCAATAAAAAGGCTGAGCTAGTAGAAGGGCAAGCTTAGCCTTTGAAGTTGTTTCAAGTACTGCATGCTTTAATTTTGGGGTAATCGTATGACGATAGATACAAACAAGAAATGCAGGAACAGCTTTTGTAACTTTTGGGCCAACTGGAGACAAATCAATGTGCTGAAGGTTACCAACAATTGCCACAGCCATTGAAAGCATTAGTTATTGTTAAGTTGGATTTTTAATCACCGGCTTGAAAAAGATTTGTGAAGGTGGCGTGAGCACAAATTTCCATTGCCAGCACTTTTTTAAATGGGGGTAAAGCACCACAGTTCTTAAGAACCTAGAGAAAGAGATGATCTTAGTAGTTTGGCAAACAATAAGAAGCCTGCATTTCTTCATATCCGATGTTTACATTGATTTGTTCAACTTAATGGACCTGTTTGGGGTTAATTTACTATGGCAATAAATTAATGATGAGTGCTCAAGAAACATGTCAGTTGCTTGCCATCATTATTTTAGGTCATACTCTTTTGGGTTATGTTTATATGGTTTTAAAACAAAATTATTATTATTATTATTATTATTATTATTATTATTATTGCATTTTAAGAAAAAATGTGCCGGTACTCACCATGAAATTGTTACAGTAAGTGCCACATTTTTAACTTTTGGGGGGAAAGGTGCTGGTACTGTGTACCCTTGAGCACCCCCAGAAAAAAGCACTGATGATGATTATCATCCCCCCAAGGTGAAGGGGCAGGTTGCATCAAGTGAAACACAATATAAGAAACAGTTTTAAACAACTTAACAATCACAGAAATTAAGTGGATCATTGTTGCTGCTGCTGTTACTATTAAATGCTCTATCACTTGGTGTCCCCATGACCACTCACTGACACTGAGCCCCACTGAGCTGTGGGTGTAACAACTCTTCCCAACCACCCCCAAATTTGGTCAACTGGGAGTGGGAGACTGGCTTGGCATGATGTGTTTTTTACTTTTACACAGGGCACCAGAAAAACAAGAGTCAAGGCTATCCCCCTCCCAGAAGAAAATCCTTTGTAAATTTAAAAAACAAACAAAAATGCTGTTCATCTTCTTAGATTAGCCAATGCCAACCTGATACCCACCAGATGTTTTGAGCTACAACTCCCATCAGCTCCAGCCAGCACGGCTTTTAGAGCAAAGATGGTAAACTTTTAGCCCTTCAGTTGTTAGACTACAACTCTCATCAGCCCTAGGTAGCATGGCCAACAACCAGAGATTAGACGAGTCCAACATCTGGAGGGCCCCAGGTCTACCATCCGTGCCTCAGAGGATCAGCACTCTTATGCTGTACTGATCCAGTATGGGGCCCTTGTCCCGCCCCCCCTTCTTTTTCCACGTAGAAAGCACTCTCCAGCCTCCTTCTCAACCTCTGCATCCTGCTCTGGCAGCAACAGCCGATTGCTTAAATGAAGTTTTTACTTTCACTCGGTTTAATTATTTGAGGGCTGTGTGCTCCCTGATCTATCCCAGTTTCCCCCAAATATATGTTTTTATTAATAGTGGGGGGGTGTCCCTCCCCCCTCCCCATTTTAACAACATTATAAAAGGAGAGAGAATGAGAACAGCTTTAAAAAGTGTTTATAGGGTTAGAAAATACAAGGTTTGCCAGGTGTGTAAGCTTCAAAGCATACTACTGTGGTATGTTTTTACATAAGATCAGACTAGAATGATTTAGGCCTGCCTAACAGAAGGTTCTCCATTTACAGAATAAATGAAAGGGTGCCATTTTGCATTTTAAAAGGATCTGGGTTGGCCAAATCTCTGGATGAGTGTACTTTGTGAGTCAGTTTTTCCATTTAAAAGGAGGACTCCTAGATAGCGTTGATAGTATAAATGTAAAGGGAAAGTGCCATGCCTTTCCAGTGCCTCGGAAATTTCCAAATGTGCAGCAAGGATGAGCCAATGCGATAAAGATCTGTATGAAGCAGATCTTTTAGCTCTTCTGGGAAGATGCCCAGTTAAGATGGGCAAATGGTTTGGCCTGTTGTTTTGTTGATTGCTTGATATGTCTAATCCAAGAATTTAAAGATTACCTCACAAGCCCACATGTGATAGAAGAAGCTTTGTGTTCTTCTGCAACCCTACCAAGCATAGTGAAGAATGAATGGTGGAGTTTAACAGTGAAATGACAAGAACAAAGCATGAATTTTAAAAACATTTCTGAATTTCTACCCAGTTTTTTTTTAACAAAGGGATAAAGAGCAACGTTTATTCCCACACCCCAATATATTACTTGAAATTACATTGTTGCACTTTGTGTAAATAGCACGCGGTTAGGATCCTTATTTCTCCCTGATCATGCACCAAACTCTTAGCTGGATGCCATCTTGGCTTCCCTATTAATAATTTACCTTGGACACCCAAAATCACTCCTGTCTGGGCACAGAGGGGCCCAAGGAGGTGTCGTGGCAGCCTATAGAGCTGTGGATATGAGCTACCTCAAGAGGCAGTCATGGGAGGAAGGGGGGCAGCAGGCTTTTTGCCTCCCTCTCCCACCATGTTTGAAAGTACCAGATATGAAAAAAGAATTTGTTCTAATAAACAGTGTAAACACCAAACAAGACACATGCTAGCTTATTAGCTTTCTGTTAATATAAAATTCTAAAATGGGCTTAACGTTGCATCAGAGAAACTGAAAAGTTTGTTAGAGCTGCATTCTGTTATTGCAGCTGTTATTGCAGCTGTATTTGATCCATGCTAGGGATCATTTGGAAAGGGACTGAAAATAAAAGTGCCAATATAATAATTTCATTATATAAATCTATGGTGCGACTGCATTTGAAATACTGTATACAGCTCTGCTCTGCTCACCTCACTTCAAAAGGGATACAGAGGTACCTTGGTAGTCGAACAGCTTGGCTCCCAAACAAATTGGTTCCCAAATGCCACAAACCCAGAAGTCAGTGTCCTGGTTTGCGAACGTTTTCCGGAAGCCAAACATCCAACGCGGCTTCCGCTTGAGTGCAGGAAGCTCCTGCAGCCAATCAGAAACCGTGTCTTGGTTTTCGAACCATTTTGGGAGTCAAATGGACTCCCGGAACGGATTAAATTCGAGAACCAAAGTACCACTGTATTGTGGAGCTGGAAACGTTTCAGAAAAGAGCCAACAAAAATGGTCAAGGGGATGGAGCAACTCTCCTTTAATGAAATGTTACAATATTTGGCACTTTTCAGTTTGGAGAAAAGGTGAGTAAGCACTTGCGCACAAGGTAAGTAAGCACTTGCGCAAAAGGTGAGTAAGCACTTGCGCACAAATTTATTGACAGCTGCACGAGTTATTATAGCTAGGAAGTGGAAGGGGCAAGCAGAATATAAAATGGAAGAATGGTATAAAGAGATGTGGGATATAGCTATTAATGATAAATTAACATGTGCCATTAAGGTAAGACGGGGTATATGCAGGAGAAATTATTTTGAGGAGATCTGGAAGGTGTTTTGTAGAATTTGTAATGTTAAAATGGAAAGGGATCAAACCATCGCAAGAGGTGTTGAAATTTTGGGAGGTTGGATTACAGTTACAATGGAATGGTCTCGGTCGTCGGGTGCACATTTTTACTTTTATTTATTTATGATTATTACTTTGTCAAAATAAAATAATTAAATTTAATTAAAAAATTAAAAAGGTGATTAAGAGGAGCTATGATAGAGGTGCCCAGTTACTTAAATGTACTGTGTATCCCACATGTAATCTTACCCCACTAACAAAGTCACAGAAAGGATGAAGTGCAGATATTGCTAATACTAGATCTAAAGGGGGAAAGAATCATTGTTCATTCAAATGCACATTAAAGACAATGCAAAATTTTGCAGAAGTGGGAAATGCAAATAGCAATTTAAGAGCTGCTTGTAGAAACTGCTTATGTAAACAGACAACTTAGATTAGCATCAGATATCATTGAGAGAAATGTCAGCAAAGTGCAACGCATTAAGAACATTTAATAAGAAAGAACTGATTACCAAACGTTTGATTCATCTCGACATCCACCTCTGCTCCTGCAAACACTTTTTTAAAAAACCAATGCATCAAAACACATCAAAAATACAACTAGGTAATAGTAATATTTCATGGCATTAACATAAAACCACTTCTTTAAATAGTCACAAAGAGTGATATCCAATGGTGTCCATCCACTGATCTCTGTAATCAATGCAGAGTGCAATCAGTGCAGAGTAAGAGGGAAGTTTCAGCAGTACCCTCTGCAGCTGTGCACTGCACCCATCGGACATTGCACCACGGGGCCCCCAATCTTCTGAAGCAGATTTGGAGAGGCACAGAGGGCTGCGGGGGGGGGGGAGAATGGATTGTCCAAGGAGGGGCTGGTAGCTGAGTGGTAAAAAATCTGCTTTGCATGCAAAAGACCCCAGGTTCAATCCCTGGCGTCTCCAGGCAGGGGTGGGAGAGAATCCTGTCTGAAACCCTAGACTGCTGCTGCTTGTCAGTGTAGGTAATTCTGAGCTAGTTGGACCAGTGGCCAGATTCAGTATAATGCAGCTTCCAATGATCCTCTGTACCAAACATTGCCACTCAATAAATCTGTTTTTTATTTTAAATAGCCAGTTGGGAACAAAACATATGGGGCATGATCAGAAGTAGAACACTTTTTAAGTTCAATTGATTTGCAGGGAAGAGACTTGAGGTCATGATAAACTTTCTCATTAAAATCAATTGTATTCAAAAGTGTTTATCTTGGCTGGATCATAACTTGGCCCAACTGTTAGTTGGATATATGAACATCAACATCAATTTGTGAAGTATTCTGGAAGGCTTAATGTTGATAAAGGAATGAATGAATTACAGCCAGTCATGCAAAATTCTACCTATGCACCAAAGCAATTCCAGCTCCTTTATGACAGGCAAATAAGACATTCAGTTACACCACCTCCATCAAGACCACAAGGGAAACAAGTCATTTAACTGAATGGGTGGATATAATTCTGAAAGGCTGGATAGCATTCATATGACATTTTATCCTCTCTGACATGTATCTGGATAATATCCTTCATATAACAAGTCTACCTAGTATAACTCAGAACAGAGCTACCAATTAAGATATACAGCAGGGTCATTAGTTATTAAGTTCTTCAGAATACAGTAGACAACATGGAAGAATGAATTGGTGGACATTTGGACATGGGTAAACCAAATGTTGGGTGTGTAGATAATTTTAGATTCTACTTTTTTATTGTAAAAATAAAAAAATGGAAGCTACCTACCGGTAGAAGGCTATTTAATATATGATGTTGATCCATTGCTACTGTAATTTCTACTGAGAAAGGAAATGATCCTGATTGCAGTTGTTTATCATATGCCTAAGGAAGCAGTCTGCCAAAAGATGGATCTGAACCAAATCATCAGTAGTAAAATTATTCATCATTTAACTGGAATGGTGAAAAGGGAAGGAATATCTAATATGTGTGGGTCCTCCTACCCCACCTCACATCACCTGTAACCTATAGAAAGAATAGGCTGTAGCTTTAAAAACAATATGATAAACACTGGTACAGACCTTGCAGGGAATTACAATCCCTCGGGAGTCTTCACATAGTGGGTTTTTCATATATTTCTAGCATTTGCTGAGCTACAGCCTCTGTCCTTAGGATAGCTCTTTCTACTGATACTCCAACATGCCAGAAAGCAAGAGGCAGTGCCTTGATTTTCCTTGTATCTTGATAATCAGAATAAGAATGGTGCTAACAGACCCTCTTGCTAACATCATTTCCAACCATCAGCAGACTCACAAGCCATCTGGATCCCTCCCCCTTTGGCTCTGAGCTGCACCAAGATTTATATTTCAAAGGGAAGTTGAGCACCGATAGCTATCTTAAACCAAGGCTATTAGTCCATATAATTTAGTATTATCTACACTGACTAGCAATGAGCCTTTCCCTACCTGGAAATACCAGGGATCTAATCAAGGAACTTTTCCATGCAAAGCATCTGTATAGCCATTCCCTTACACATACTTCATACTGTTGTGTTGATGGACAAAATCTCCACCCCAAAGTGGGAGGGAACTGTAGCACATAATAGCACAATAAATAAGGCCAATGCCCCCCTTGCCACTGAAGGAACCGGGGTACAAGCAAATTGCCCACAATAGTTTATTTCTGCATTGGAATGCTCCCAGAGTAGCAGCAAATCCTTCATGTCTTCATCACATTCCACGCTTAAAGTTTTGGATTTCCTGGGCAGGGGGAAACAAACCAGAGCATTAATATAACGTGAAGTAAAAGGTGACAACTCAAACCTGTAAGGAAGAAAAGTAACAAATAATTTTAGGAGCTTATGCACTTGTGATTAAAAAAACTCTAGGCAGAAAAATTATATACCTATTTTGATCCCTTAGCTAATGCTAAGAAGTGCATTCTTTCCATCAAATACTGAAATACTGGCAGGGACTGAATGTGAGACCCTGGAATACCATTGAGCTTTATTACCTAATCCTGCAATAACACCACATATTGGCGTTGAAAAGTTAGGTAAGGTAAAGGTAAAGGGACCCCTGACCATTAGGTCCAGTCGTGTCCGACTCTGGGGTTGCGGCGCTCATCTCGCTTTATTGGCCGAGAGCCGGCATACAGCTTCCGGGTCATGTGGCCAGCATGACAAAGCCGCTTCTGGCAAAGCAGAGCAGCTTACGGAAACGCCGTTTACCTTCCCGCCAGAGTGGTTCCTATTTATCTACTTTCACTTTGACGTGCTTTCGAACTGCTAGGTGGGCAGGAGCTGGGACCGAGCAACGGGAGCTCACCCCGTCGCAGGGATTCGAACTGCCGACCTTCTGATCAGCAAGCCCTAGGCTCTGTGGTTTAACCCACAGCGCCACCTGGGTCCCTTGAAAAGTTAGGTACATCACACTTTTTGCACTTTAGCAGAGTTGGGGGATCTGTGGCCCACTCAAAGCTGCTGGATTCTAAATCCCATCAGCCCCAGCCAGCATTGGTCAGTGGTCAGGGGTGATGGGAACTCCAGTCAAGCATAACATGTGGAGGCTCACAGGTCCCCCAATTTAGATAATTCACAACTAAATACTATAGAGATGATCTTATTTGAATTATAGAGCTTAGAAATATCTCTACTCAAACTGGAATGAGTTTGCATGTTTTCATGTTTATTGTACACAGATATGGTGAAAGACATTATGAATTGCTGATTGCCATCTTTACCACAGAGAAAAATAACACCTCCCGAGAACATGGTCTCTCTGGTAGAAGAAAATTTTCTGCAACAGCTTGATTCTATGTGTGATTACTTAGAATAAGTACCACTTTAAAAAAAATAAACTGACTTAAGTAAACATTTGTCGGATGGCAGTCTACACCAAACCAAGGGGGCTTGGGGATCGTAAAGAAGAATATGCATTGTAGCAGAGAAAGCAATCTGATTCAACATGTGTTCACTCTCAAGAAAGCCCCACTGAATTCCATTTGACTTTCCCCCCAGTTAATGTGCACAATATTGCAGTCTTACAGCCTAATGCAATGCATGTCTATTTGGGATTGTCCTATTCTACTCAGTGGGGTTTACTTGCAGGTGGGAGTTTACAGGGTTGCAGCCAAAGAGCCCAAAGGGTAAACAAAATCAGTGAAAATGTTAAGTGCATGCCTAAATACACCCCACAGAGACCAACAGGGCTTAACTTTGGGCTGGGTAACACCCTCAGAGTGTGAAAATATTAATATTTGTGAACAGGAACCCTGCTGTGTTGGCACGATGGCACTGTGCAGATGGGGAGTTCTGCAATAAGACAGGATAAATCACCAATGCCAGTGTTTCTTGTGAAAGTGAACTTTGGCAAAGTAAGAGGCGGAGGAAGCAAGCACGGCAGGAGCAGCTTGTCCACAGGGCAGGCAGAATGACAAGAGTATGAAGTCAGAGCAGCACAGATGATGATGATGATGATATATTATTTATACCCCACCCATCTGGCTGGGTTTCCCCAGCCACTCTGGGCTGCTTCCAACAAAATATTAAAATACAATAGTCCGTCAAACATTAAAAGCTTCCCTAAACAGGGCTGCCTTCAGATGTCTTCTAAAAGTCTGGTTTTTCTGTTTGACATCTGGTGGGAGGGCATTCCACAGGGCGGGTGCCACTACCGAGAAGGCCCTCTGCCTGGTTCCCTGTAACTTGGCTTCTCGCAGTGAGGTAACTGCAAGGAGGCCCTCAGAGCTGGACTTCAGTGTCCGGGCAGAACAATGGGGGTGGAGACGCTCCTTCAGGTATACTGGGCCGAGGCAGTTTAGGGCTTTAAAGGTCAGCACCAACACTTTCAATTGTGGTTGGAAACGTACTGGGAGCCAATGTAGGTCTTTCAAGACCGTTGTTATGTGGTCTCGGCAGCTGCTCCCAGTCACCAGTCTAGCTTTCGCATTCTGGATTAGTTGTAGTCACCTTCAAAGGTAGCCCCACATAGAGCGCATTGCAGTAGTCCAAGTGAGAGATAACTAGAGCATGCACCACTCTGGCGAGACAGATGGAGGCACAGAATGTGTTGGTAAACAGGCTGCAGCAGTACCTGGGCTTTCATTGCCAGTCTGCAAACATAACTTAAGACTGCATCAGGCTATTGCTCCATCAAGCTCAGCGTTGTGTATACTGCCTGGTAGCAGCAGCAGGTTTTGGACAGAGGGTCTCTCACAGCCCCAGCCAGATGCCAGGGATTGAACCTAGGATGTTCTGCATGCAAACCAGCTGCTCTACCACTAAACTATGGCCCTTCCCATAACATGGGGAAGTCACGTATGCAACAAGACAAAGGTAACTTAATGAAGCACCAAGGGATTAGCAAGGTATTGGTCCATGAAGCATGCAGAACAGCTACAACATTTCAGATATATATTTACTTCCTACAACAGCCTTCCCTAGTCTGAGGCCCACCAGATGACACCTCTGGCTTGAGTATCACCTAAGAGAATCAACAGTATTTCAGTTTGTTTAAAGTAGCAATAGGAAAACACAGTTTATTGAGCATCTGATGATAGCATACAATTCAAACCGGAGAATTACAACCCCACCTTCCTTGAAACCTACTTTCACCGTCTTTGGGATTTAATGGACGTTGTTTCACAAAAGCAGAGCTGTAAGTTGTTGTGATGGTGGGTTTTTCTAAATGATCGCTCTTCAGCCTGAGAAGGTTTGAGAGCTCTGAATGCCAAAGAAAGAAAGAAAGTAAATCCGAAAACTGCAGGAAAAGCACATAACATTTCAGGCAACGCAGCACTGAGAAATGCTGCTATGTTTTGTAACTAGCCCAACAGAATACATGGAAGGCAACTGTTGTCATGATCTGTGGGACAAACAGTGAGATGCTCTAGCAAAATTACAAACAAATTACAAACAAATGGGGTGGGTGGGTGTAAAGCTGGGAGTACCTGACTGTACTTGGGTATAACAGCTGTACTTTCTTGCACGATATATGCTACATCTTGACCCTCTTTTGTACAAGCAGTTCTTGGATGGAAATTCTCCTTGTCTCAGTTATATGCAGGAATGCATTATACAACTAACTAGGAGAGGCTGGCCCATAAAGGAAAAATGGGGAGCAAACCACCAGCAGCAGCCAGTTCCCCCACCCAGCAGCCCCTCTCCCTCTGCCCTTCTCCTGCATTACAATCCTATTCTGCCTGTCTTCCTGCTTTGTCTCTGCATTGCTATGTTCTGGCCCTCTCCCATAACTCTCCAGGAAAGGGGGGGGGAACACACATTTCCCTATGCCCATGCTATTTCCCTCGAGAAAATGGAGATCAAGCACTTCAGAAGCATGTCAAGGGCAGATGACTGTTCTCAGGCTTCTAAGCACTCTCATCCCCCCACACCCCCAAAGGGACCCTCAACTTTGACAACCCTAGAACTGGTGTGGTTAATTCCCTCCCACTGGCTACAATGTGGGTTGGGAAAACCAAAAAGCTTCCCAAACCAAAAAGGGGAGGGAAGCTTCCTCCCTTCTCCTGCTAAGCCACAGCAAGTCTTTGTTATGCTGTGTAAGATAATGCCAATGCAAGCAAAACAGGGGTTTGTTTTGTTTTCAATGAAGCTGTAAAAGAGATTAAAATGCTGTAGCACTATAGGCAAAAAGGACAACGGAAACCTCTATTGCAGTTCTCTAATAACCACCTGTGAGCAGCAAGGCATATCTTTGAGATTCATGCAGTTGTTCCACCATGAAATCTTACTGCTACCACCAACAACCACCCTGCTCTGCCCAGGAAGCTCCATGAAAAGTATTCCATAGAAGTGACTGTGTATATGCAGCTGTGTTTCATACATTTAAGTGAGAAAATGAGTCATAACTGGATCTACAGCGACCTCTCTCTAGCAACAGAACCTGATGAAAAGCTGACCTGAATACGCTGATGTTGCTATTGATTTTTTATCCAGGTCATCTTGGATCTTCAGAAGAACTCTTTCCTGCTGGAGAGCTTCTAGGTACTTTGAATAAGACCAGGAAACCTACATTAAAAAAACCAAAAAACCACCAAGAAATTAATTGTGGCACACTGGTTTAGTGGGCCTTTGTTTTGCTGTGGAAGATAATGTCAATGTTTTTGGACGCAAAACAGGGTTTTGTTTTGTTTTTAATGAAGCTCTAAAAAGGTTTATCATGCTGTAGCACCACAGGCAAAACAGACAACCAATTCCTCTATTGCAGCTCTCTAATAACCACCTGTGACCAGCAAGGCATATCTTTGAGATTCATGCATATCCCCCACCCCAACCACAATTTCAGCCTGTATTGGACCTCTCCTGATTTATTTTGCACAATGGAGTAAGTAGGAAAACCACAGCAGGCTGCACTTTGTAGATGCAGTCAGATGGAACTCTGACATGGAGCTGTCCCATATGGTGCTGTATGTTCTCCAAATTCCCACTTTGGAGATAAGGAGCTGAAACTCAAGCAAGAGACAGTCTCATTTAGATGTATCTCACATGCCTATTGAACCTACAATTCCACCAGGCAGTTCTCTTGAGCAATCCCCAGTGAAATACATGAGAACCAGCCTCATTCATTTCAGTGGGGCTCACCTACGAGAAGTCCTGTGAGGGCTTGTATATTTTGACTCAGATCTAAGTCCCTCTAAGAGGTGAAAATACAAACCTTCCTTCTGCAGCTACCATAAATGTGACTAGGAAGAAAACATAAGAAAGGGGTCTATAGACAGGGTGCCCGAGTAAAATATGTTGGAAAGGCAAATTCCCTATATCCCCTGGGCCCAAACCTGTAATTTTTCATTAAAATATGTCGATTTGGATTTGACATTGAACTATCGTTCCCACTTCCATATTATGTAAACTGCTTAGAAATTTTCATTAAGTGGTATATAAATCTTGTTAAATAAATAACAATAATAACGGAGAAATCAGAAGTCATTTCTACAGCTCTGACTTCTCCGATTGTTAATAGATTAAATATAAGTACCACCATATAAATGATCATAATACCTTGCTAGGGCATATTAATAGCTATTGGAGAATCAGCCCCTTTGCTTATCAGCTGAAAATATTTCAATATGTGTGGAATATGCTAGGCCACATTTTGGGCTTTCTTTGGGATCTGAAAAAAAGTACTCATGGCCCTTACACAGGTCTAGCAATCCTGTGTTTGATCTCTTATTTTCAAAGGACTATTTGTGTCTCCTCCTTCATCAAGCATAAGGACCATATGCAATAGAACAAAGTGCATATGTTTTGGTATTACTGTCATAACACTCAAGGGGGTACTGCTTGCACTGGGTGTCCCTCCTTTAAATATTGCCTCTGGGGAAGTTCTGGATTTTGTGTGTGTGTGTTTGTGTTTTTAATTAAGAAGGTGAAAACATTTGGGGTTTATCCATCTGTTTGCACATGCACCCCTTCAAAACAGTAAAATGCCCCTCCTTCTTTTTGCAATGCCCAGCATTTAAAAACATTTAGGGTATAATTTCAAGTAGGTAGCCGTGTTGGTCTGCCATAGTCAAAACAAAATAAAAAATAAAAAAATTCCTTCCAGTAGCACCTTAGAGACCAACTAAGTTTGTTCTTGGTATGAGCTTTCGTGTGCATGCACACTTCTTCAGATACACATGCACACGGAAGCTCATACCAAGAACAAACTTAGTTGGTCTCTAAGGTGCTACTGGAAGGATTTTTTTTTTTCATTTTGTTTTAGGGTATAATTGTTAGTGTAAACAGAGCTACAGCTAAAGGGATGGGTCCTTGCCCGAAAGAGCTTACAATCTACATTTTGACAAAGTGGAAGACAAAGGTGGAAGGAGGGAAGGACAGAAACTACCAAGTAGCAAGGCGGGGGGGAGGGGGGAGAGAGAGAATATTAGCAAGTGCAGTTACATGTGGGCAAGCTTCATTTCAGTTCCATGTACTGTACGAATGAAATCAATTGGATCAGAAACTGCTTGCAATCTGGTCTAAACAATATCACTAATTCACTGATCTATAATGGACTGTGATAAATGCAATTAGAAATTGAAGAACTAATAGGCATGTCCACCCCTTTAGCCTTTGTACAAATATCAAACTACCAATTCAGATATGGGGCTAGCAACAGCAGCAGCTTCAACCTCCCGTTGACACATAAAGGAACAACTTTACATAGTTTATCACCAATCACCTGTCGGCCGTAGTCAGTAAAGCTCGGCGAAGATGAAATCTCACTTTTACTCATTTTACTCTCAAGAACAGAACCCATCTTAGCAGACATGGGAGTTTTCTTCCCAAATGACTAGCAATAAAAAGAAAACTTGATTAATCTCAGTTTAAGGTGAGTTAAAGTACTGTACTTTATATGCTTCATGAGATTTTTAAAGCTTTGCTCTACACCCTTTTATACTTTCTTTCTTTTTTTTCAAATTCCCAAAAGCCAGTTAGAAGAAGAAGAGGAGGAGGAGGAGGAAGAGTCTGGATTTGATATCCCGCTTTGTCACTACCCTAAGGAGTCTCAAAGCGACTAACAATCTCCTTTCCCTTCCTCCCCCACAACCAACACTCTGTGAGGTGAGTGGGGCTGAGAGACTTCAAAGAAGTGTGACTAGCCCAAGGTCACCCAGCAGCTGCATGTGGAGGAGAGGGGAAGCGAACCTCTAGAGCAACCTCTCAGTAATATCACCTGTCTGGACAGCTAGAGGAGATGCAGAAGAGTCTTTGGCTGCTACCCTTCAGTGAGATAACTCTTTCCTTACGAATCGAATGAGACCCGTTTTATGCAACTCTTGAGACACCATCAACAGAAGAATCAAGAGCTGGGAAAGGAACTTCAAATTAACATTCACATGATGTGAACATGGATCAGACACAATCTATTCCCCATCTCTTCTGCAATCATCTGAGGGTGTCCGGCCTCCTTTTCCCCTCAGCAACGTTTGGGGAAGAGGAGAGCATTTGCTGGCCCTTGTGTAGGCTGAAGGAAGCTACCAAAGTTAACCCCCCACCCTAATCCTGGTTCCTGGTCAGAACTAGCATCTGCATGTTGCCTCCTGCTGCCCAGGGGTATTCCAAGAAGGGTACATGCATCACCCATAGCTGCAGCTTGAATAATCTCTACTGCTGGTAGATTTCCTATTCTAATCTGCCTTCCCACCCAGTAAGGGTAAGGTGTTTATCTGCTATTGCTAAAGACCCTGCCTGGATACCTCCCCTACCTTCCCTTCCGCTGGGACTCCCAGCATTCCAGATGTGGCAGAGCTACTTTGCTACTACATGTATATTTAGATGACTGGGCCCATGTTCATATGGAAGCAACTCTCTGAAATGATGGAACACCTTTTCTCTGGAGATGCTTGAAAGCCCAGGGTTTTCTGGCATCGCTAGAAGCTGCTTTCATTTAGACTAAGCTTTAGCTTGCAATGTTACATTTCAGCAACATTTCAATGTATGCTTTGTATTAAAATATTGTACCTGCTTCAAGTTCCAAGGAGGGCTGAAAACAAACGTAATGAATGAATTAGATTAGCATTTATGGGAGGGGGAGGGAGAGAAACGGAGCAAAAGAAACACTATTTTTTAAAATCTGGACAGTGATGTCTTTCCATTGACTTCAGCAGAATTTGAGTCAGATCCATATCAAAATTGTTTTTACTGTCCCGCCTGTCTAAAGTTGGTGATGCTCTTTTGTATCTTAGCTTTTCTCACCCAGACATCTGTTTCTCTTGTTTTTCTCAGCTTCTTTTCTCTTCGCTTCTCCAGAATAGGCAAAATCTTCTCATCAGCTAAATTGCTTCGGAACTCACAAAATTGTGGCCAAAATTTAAACAGAAGAGCAAAAATAGTCATCTGGAGCAGGAAAAAGAGAGGACTTTTATTTGCATATAGCATATACGCAGATGGTAGATCAGGATCTACTAGAAGATCTCCAATCTGAAGCAGATTGACCGAGGTTCTGACTTCCAGCTGTTCAATAACAGCAAATGCAAAATAGCTTTCCCCACCTAAGTTGGGCTGCTGAAATGGAGAAAGCTAAGGAGGGTCTCTTCCTGATGAACTGTGTTAAATGATGTTTCATCAAGCATTATCCCACCTTTGCAGTATGTTTTCCCATCACTTTCCTTCTCACAAAAATTTCAAATTGGGAGTGGATTTCTTGAGCAAAATCTCCAAATCATCTCTAAACCTGAATTTACTGGTACGTGATAAGAATCCCACCTAAAAATAGGAACAGCCTGGAAGTGTGAAGGGACTTGGAGTTCAGATCAGCTCCAGTTCCTAGCCTTACAATGTGCTCAGAGACACCCTGTTCCTAAATTCTAGTTGTCTCTCTTTTACGCTTGGCTCTGGTTAGTAGATCTTGGGAGTTCTAGTAAAAACCAAAGTAGCTCCAACAAGCCTGGTGTCTGCTCATCCCTGGTATAGAGAGAAACTGATGGTGCTGCAGACAATTGGGATATTTGCCATAAAAACAAAGCACACCTCTCTTTCCTAAAAGGTAAAGGGACCCCTGACTGTTAGGTCCAGTCGCGGACGACTCTGGGGTTGCGGCGCTCATCTCGCTTTATTGGCCGAGAGAGCTGGCGTACAGCTTCCCGGTCATGTGGCCAGCATGACTAAGCCACTTCTGGCGAACCAGAGCAGTGCACGGAAATGCCATTTACCTTCCCACCGGAGCGGTACCTATTTATCTACTTGCACTTTGAAGTGCTTTCGAACTGCTAGGTTGGCAGGAGCAGGGACCGAGCAATGGGAGCTCACCCCGTCACGGGGATTCGAACCGCCGACCTTCTGATCAGCAAGCCCTGGGCTCTGTGGTTTAGACCACAGCACCACTCGGATCCCAGAGTCTCTCTTTCCTAATGCCCAGTATAAACCACCACCTCCCTCCATACTGTTTCCCATTATTTTGCCTCAGACCTGCACATACTTCTAATCAGTATGTTTATTACTGATGAGAAACCTACCTAAAACCAGAGTTACTAAGCATTTCATTAAAAGAATGTCCTAAATAATTGCTTGCATTAATAAAAGCACAGAATGGTAGGTTTTGGGTTTTTTTACAGTGTGTGTGTGTGTGTGTGTGTGTGTGAGAGAGAGAGAGAGAGAGAGAGAGAGAGAGAGAGAGAGAGAGAGAGAGAGAGAGAGAGAATCATGATGTTTGCTTTTAACCCAACTATTTTCCAGAATATTCTATTTACAAAGGCAAGGGACCTTTTTTTTAAAACAACAACACATTGCTCTTTAAGAGAAAGGGATTTCATCACTGAATAAGTTCTGAAAGAACAGAGCTGACAGGAAATGTTTCAAGCGATATAATCTTTTTGCAATGTATGTTTTAAACTAGGGGGGGGGGGATCCCACACAAATCTGAATGCAAAGATCAATACTGTATTCAAAGGCTGTTCTCAATTAAAGCATTAACGCATGAACCTATGTTGCGTGGATACTACCATTATATAGTTTAGCCAATAGGCAGCACTGGACTTAGTTATATTGGGGTGATGTTGGAAGTCACTGTCCATCTAGCTCCCTGACTAGTGTGCCCTTTAAGCTTCTATGACAAATGACAGTTCCCAGGATTCTTTGGGAGAAGCTATGTCATTGTTAGCATTGTTATGAAGTTTTGTGGCCTACTCCAACAGCTCGGCCTCTTTCCAGAATGCAGGGAAAGTCTCTTCACATGCAGATTGCCTCTAATGATGTTAATGGCATATGATCCACTAGAATATTGTTGGTTCTCACAATAAATACGTTGAGTCCCATTTTAAAGAGGGAGATCTGAGGCAAAGCCCTAGGGAACACATTGTGCCTGGTGCAGTCTATGAATTCTTGGCTGAGGTGACATTTGAATCCAGGTCTCTTGGACTCAAGGCTACCCACTATCCATATTGGCCTGATAAAAGTATCCACCATCTCTGGGTTTAGCTGCATTTTCCATTCATACATTGGAGCCCTTTATCTACCCCACAATCTGTTCCGACTCTTGCAATCAGGGATGTTTTATGGATTCATATTAATATTTGTTTAAAAGGCGAGGGATGTTGGTAGGGAAGAACTGTTGGTGGTATTTTGTGGAAGTGAAGAATTAGCTAAATGGCCTTTCAAAACAGAAGCATAAAAGGTAGTAACTGCTGGTGGTCAACAGTACTAGTTTTTACAGATGCCCCTATTTGGTCAGTACAGCAGAATAAGCACACTTTTTTAAAAAAAGCAGGGAGGAGGGGGAAGAGCCTACAACCGCATCCAATAACATCACTCATCTAAAGAAAAAGGGCAGTGCATCTGATCAAGTTAAGCTGCCCTTGTGCATTGCTGACATTTGCGAAATCCCTAGCTCAGATCCAAAAATCCTTAGGCGTCTGCACTCACACAGTGGGATACACTGGTTTTTCATATTGGCGGCAGCTTTTATGAACTACATTGGAGGTCTCTCTCTCAAGAGAGAGAGAGAGAGAGTCCCCTGACTTTCTGGAGTAGTTTTACAAGGATCACAAGAAGCTGCAATGGGAAGGAGGCTTCAGCAGTGCCAGAGCATGGCAGAGTTTTCTGTGCATGCCTAGAAGGTCAGTCTATGAGTGACTACTTCAATTGGAATCTTTCATATTTGTTACTTAATACACTAAATTCTGATCCTGCCCATGAGTAAAGGTATGCCTAAAAGTAAAGGTAAAGGGACCCCTGACCATTAGGTTCAGTCGTGTCCGACTCTGGGGTTGTTGCGCTCATCTCGCTTTATTGGCCGAGGGAGCCGGCGTACAGCTTCCGGGTCATGTGGCCAGCATGACAAAGCCACTTCTGGCGAACCAGAGCAGTGCACGGAAACGTCGTTTACCTTCCCGCCGGAGCGGTTCCTATTTAAAGGTAAAGGTAAAGGGGCCCCTGACCATTAGGTCCAGTCGTGTCCGACTCTGGGGTTGCGGTGCTCATCTCGCTTTATTGGCAGAGAGCCAGCGTACAGCTTCCAGGTCATGTGGTCAGCATGACAAAGCCACTTCTGGTGAACCAGAGCAACACATGGAAACGCCGTTTACCTTCCCGCCAGAGCGGTTCCTATTTATCTACTTGCACTTTGACATGCTTTCGAACTGCTAGGTGGGCAGGAGCTGGGACCGAGCAACGGGAGCTCACCCCATCACAGGGATTCGAACTGCAGACCTTCTGATCAGCAAGCCCTAGGCTCTGTGGTTTAACCCACAGTGCCACCTGGGTCCCTGTAAAGGTATGCCTATGGCTCCTTAAATCCAGTTTCATACACTAAAAATCTGATGATACTTAGAGGTAGGTTCTGGTTTTCTGGGCTGAGATTTCTAAAAACAGCTTTGCATCCACCACAGTTATTTACCGGCACAAATCTCAGCCCAGAAAACCAGAACCTACCTCTAAGTCTCATTCTCAACACCTCCCAACTGAACCCAGGGTTTTCATCATTCTTATTATACCTGTGCCTCTCTAAACACATAAGGGCCTAGTTCTTTCCTGTGCTCAATGATCTTCTGGGCCTGATCCTCAGGTATGTCAATCTGAAGAGCTGGTGGAATGGCAGAGTTTATGAAGCAGTTGATGATGGTTGTGATCTTATTCTGGATGATAGCACTGTCACAGTGGGAATGGCACAAGTCCTGAAAGGGAAAAGTACAATAGGCAGGGTAAAGATTCTCTGTAATAGAAATATTTTATTTCAGGTAAAGATTCTCAGAGCAACAAACAAAAATGAACAATAACACAATACAATAAATACATTAACACAATGTAAAACAGCAGCAGCAGCAACAACAACAAGAAGAGAAACAGATTAAAGCAATATAGAAGCCAATTTCTTAAAAAGCTGGGGCAAATAAGGCTTTACTTGGACTCAGTGCCAGATAAGCTGCCTTAGGGATGGTATTCCATCATTGGCACAACACAACTGTAAGACACTCTCCCTGGTCACTGCTGCCTCATTTCAGCATGCAGAGGGACCCTGAAGAAGGGTCTCAAAGAAATATTTCAATAACGTGGCAGGTTGGAGGGGAGTGAGGTGGTATTCCTTAAGGTAACCTAATAAAACCCACCTTAAAGAAGGAAGATCTTATTCCTTACCCTTTTATTACTGCTCCTGTAATAGTTGTAAAAAGGATTTCTATTCTCTGAAGACCTTTTTAAGGCTTGTTCAAATACATAGCTTAGCCATACCATGTCACTTATGCATTAGCATTGTTCCAGACATCCACTTAATCACCAAAATGGCAAAGTAAGGTAGCTTGTAGGCAGGTTAATAGCCACAGCCACATGAATTTTTCTACCACCTCAGTTCCATGATTATCCAGCTGTTTTGATACACATCTGCCCTGGTCCAGTGCCTCTACAGCACATGCAGGGGGTCTTCAGGGCTCCTTGTTCCCTACAACTGGAGGGATGTGTCTCATTAAGAACCACGCGGCTGTCATTACAGAAGAATTCAACATCTTTCACACAGTCGCTTGAGTCTTATATGAACGATGTGAGGCATTTTTTGTGTACAAAATGTGAAAACGAGCTTCAGGCCCTCTGGTCATCCGGCCACATACTTACTCCCTCAGCTCTGCTGGAGGAATTATCTTTGGGTGAGAAAAGGAGGAAGTCTTCACAATGGGTTGCATCGATAGTCTCAACAAAAATAAAACAATGGCCCATAAGCAACCCGTAAGCTGAATTGGGCCTCCTGAAATCCAGCCAGTCTACCAGCTCAACGGACTGTGTCACCAACCTACTGTTGGTGTTCCTGCCTCCCACACTACCAGTCCCAATGAGCACTAGTCACCACTAGACCCTTGTACCTTGTCAAATTCTTCCATCTATTTGGCTACTATATTATTATTATTATTATTATTATTATTATTATTATTATTATTAACATCTGTTAGTACATATTTTTTAAAAAGACTCAAGGCAACTTACAAAACAATGAGTGACAAGTTATCCATATAATGTAAAAAAACAACAACCACCCAGCCCTATAAAAACAACACAAAACATTAGCTAAAGCCACACTAGTCTGTCTCATATTGAATCTGGCAAGCTCAGAGTGATAAAAGTATGTTCTGATATCCAGCTCCAAATCAGAGGATTCTTAACTATCATCCACCTGGTGTGGGGAACCTCTTACTCCGAAAAGCATCAAGGAATCAAGTGGTCAGCCCCAGCTTTCTCCTATCCCAAAGAAATACAATTGCAGACATTAATGCCCACAGTTTATGAGAAACTGAGTTGTTTCCATTCCTTGATAGCCCTGTACCTTATATTTCTGCACCTCCTGCCAGAAGATAACTCCATTCTCCAGTAAATCTCCTTTCAGAGACACATAGCGTTGAAACTGATAGGCTGTGATTGGATTCAACAGGGCTTTGCGGAAAGTAATTATTTCCCGAGATGAAGAAACCCACTTACTGTCCAAATGCTGTCAAAAGGAAAGGGAGAAAGCACGGTGAGTAAACTCTGTTTTGAAAAGCAATACTACAAGCATTAGTTAGGGTAAACTGCCTGATACTTATCTTTGCACTGACCCCCAACTTTCAGTAGTTTATTACAGGGACACAATAAGAACTTGGCAGCCATTTTCTCCCTCCTATTCTTTTGTTTGATTTGGGCAACATTTCTTTGGAAGGGACGAAAGGGGAAAGGAAATGACTAACAGTGATTTAGAACATATGACTCCATAGTGTAAGTATGGAAACAGCCATCATTGTTGATTATGGCAAGAAACTCTTTTTTACTTTTTCTTTCGCAGGCGGGGTGGAAGGGGTTATGAAGAGAAGGGGAAGAAGATCAGTTCGAGATCTTGTGGAAACAAACAAGAGCTGGGAAGAAGCGGGCAAACCACACAGCCTACACATCTAAAACTCCCCTTGACAGGAACCTCACTAATAAAAGCTGCTTTGAAATCCACTGCCACAAGCACAATGGAAGCTGAAGATTTGTTGTTTCTGGAACTCAGTTTCACCAACAGTAAAACGCGATTTAATGTCATCAGGACATTTGGAGGATCTTCACACTGAGAAAACAGGAGCGCGTAAAGCAGGTGCGAACAAGGAGAAAGCTCCGAAATAAAACTTGAAAGAAATGGAGAGAATCTATGGGGATTAAATAAAAGACAAAAATGACTGCAGAATCAAAAAGCTTCCCTTCCCCCATTCCAACGAATCACCTTTAGGTCACTCATCACCAGCAGCAGTAGTTTGCAGTGCAAATCTTACAGCAAGATGTAAACCACTTAGGGGTTTATTTACAATTAAGCGGTATATGAATTCTGTTAAACAAATAAATAAATTACATTTGAATGTGGAGCTCTCACAAATACAGCGCAAGCACTCACAATTCCTCTTGCCCTCCTCCGTCAGCATTTATAAGACAGGAAGTTACTACTGGGAATAGAAGACTCTGTTCCCTGTTTCCAGGCTATTCTTTACCTCCCCTATGAAGTCTCTTGAGCCAAGATCTCTACCCATGTTTTTAAAGAAACTTCCTACCTTTCTGAAACAGCCCAGACAGCTGAGAAATGAAGCAAGCAGAGATAACGGAGGAGTTGCGAGGAGAGGGGGCTTCACATGGTTCACTTGCCCTCAACCCTCTTTAGAATTTACACACACACTCTCTCCTTTATTTCTCAGGCTCAAGGTGTGAATCCCAAAGCTTATGCAGCCAAAACAGCAGCACCCATGTAGAAGATAAAGGTATCAGGAGGTTTGGGGGAAAGACCAGATTTTGCACAAGTATCTTTTTAAAAAATCATTAGGGGGAAACCCTAAAAAGGGGAACCTGAAAAGTAGCCCAATGAGGAATGAGCATGATCAGTGGTCTCAGAATGCTGCCCAACTGTTTCACAGCGGGAGGGATGCAAAAAGAGGGGAAGGGGGACAGGATTGGAACAATTAGCAGGAGCACTCCACACCGCAAAATGCTTTAGCAGACACTATCGTTCCTCAGCATTATACAACACACTAGAATCCCATCATTATGCTAGAGGAGATATCTATCACACTTCCTTTGGGCACTCTTGGAGCAATGTGCAAACTTACACATCTCACCCATTAGCATGTGTGAGGTGTGCCTGCCTCCAGGGGTCCCATAACCTCCTATGTGGGGGCATGAATAGGTTTCCCTGTTGCCGGGGTGCCATCTTGGATAAAGTATTGTGGTGGCCCAGGTAAGCCCCACCCTGCATAATCAATCACATGACACAGTGCACACAGCCCATTTGAATAGGAATGCCCATCAACTTTGTGGGGACCCGGCCCCCTCAATTATTTTTTTGTGGGGGGCAAAGCCCCCATGGCACCTAGGAGTTGGTTCCTATGCTCCATTGCCCATGATGCTGAAAGTGCAAAATGAAGAAAAACAACTTGCATATTAGGGCATCGTGTGTGCATTTTTGGATGTAGCCAAAGTAAGAAGTTACTGCTCAGCTCAGCTCAGCAGAAAGAGCTGATGTTTGTAGGTTGGTTTTTGCTGAGAGCACACTGGCTTTGCATTTTACCAAGGAGGGGGGAGCTGTGGTCCTCCTGATATTTCTGGAGTAAAACTCCCATCATCCCTAACCATTGACCATCTAGCTGGGGCTGACAGCTGTTGAAGTCCAACAACATCCAGAGGTCCAGGAGACACCAAGCTTTGCTTCCTTGAATTTGCCTGGTGCTTTTTGGACCCTGCAAAACTTAGCTCTTGGCTCTTGCTGCCTGCTATGACATACTTCCCAGTCCTGCCTTTGCCTGTATTCCCTGGTTTTCCTACACCTGACCCTGCCAAGATATACCTCTCTGTTTCTGATCTAGCAAATTGCATTCATATCTCAGCTGGCTCCTGGCACTGGCAATATGGAGCCCAGACAAAAAAGAAAAAGCCCCCCACCCCTTGCATAATGTATACAACATGTGTTATACAGAGCTTGCTGCTCTTTGACAAAGAAAGGAAAAATAGAACAGAAAGGCAAAAAGCCCTCCTGAGATGACATGTTACAGTGCTTTAAGATGTTTAACAATTGATATGATCTTTGCATTAGAATGCAGTTCTAAATGAAACAGATACGGTGAGATACGATTAATCCTGCCCACTTTGCTACATGCTTCGGATTCTTTTTTGGTGACTGCATTTAATCGCTCTCAATAATAAATTATCTTCCAGATGCTGGAGCAAACAGCTTGTCCCAATGAGTCTAGTGAATGCAAAGTACTGAAAATGTGCATTAAGGTTACCACATTAATCCCTGACCTTACAGTCATGGCAAACAATTACATTTCACGGAAGTCCAAAAAATAACAATGTTATGGCAGCAGTGGAGTTGTCCGGAACCCAGTTGTCTTCTTGCGCATGCAAGAGCTTCCTCATGTACTGCAGCTTTGTTGGCATGAAATGGTGGTCCAGATCCAAACCCCAGTCTGCCAACTGCCCGCATCTGCCTCAGAAGGCAATGCAATGAAGCAAGGAACTAAACACGCCTTTGCAAGAGTCTGCCCTTGCTCTTGAGTGTGGCTTGCACAGAAAGGGATATGTCTAGCTCCCCAGGAATTAAAAATGTGTGCCTATCTCCTCAGGAAGCATTTACGTTCCCAGTTACGCCATGAGCAGTTTCCTGTGTTAGATAATACAATGAATGCATCTGCAAGTCACTTCCATATATATTATAAATCACCTTCTGAAAAACTGTCTCGAGTCAAGAAGATAATTAAAAACAGTGAATACATTGAAAACAAAACTGAAAACATGCAAAGTAAACATTCGTGATAAAGACCCATTTATCCAGCTGGGAAAACCTGTTGGAACAAAAATGTATTTGATTGTTCTTGGAAAGTACAGGCAGCAGGCACTCTCCCACCGACTGCAGCATTCTAAAAATGCATGCATGTAAATCATATATACTTATAGTGAACTCAGTTGTCTGGCTGCTGCTCCCTCTGTACCCAAAATACCATCCATGCAGAAGAGGGAGGTTATCACCAGGCTCAGAGGTACCCTAAGGCTTGCAGAGTACAAAAAAGAACACGGTTGCTGGGGGAGGGACTCCTAAGGGCAGGGCTCCTGAAAATAGCCTAGTGAGCATGCTCAGTAGCCACAAGATGCTGGCCGACTGTTAGAGGAGCCAGAAATAAGCAAATAGAAAACTGCAAGAGTGGGTGTGCTGGAATGGAGTTTCCTGGAAGAGAGCATGACTAGCTGGCTAGAAACCTGAATAGGAGCAATCTGCTATCCTGCTGCAGGTACCACTTGACTTATTTATGTATTTGTATCCATGTTTGCGGGACCCAGGTGGCGCTGTGGGTTAAGGGCTTGCTGATCAGAAGGTCGGCGGTTCGAATCCCTGCGACGGGGTGAGCTCCTGTTGCTCGTTCCCAGCTCCTGCCAACCTAGCAGTTCGAAAGCATGTCAAAGTGCAAGTAGATAAATAGGAACCGCTCTGGCGGGAAGGTAAACGGCGTTTCCGTGCACTGCTCTGGTTCGCCAGAAGCGGCTTTGTCATGCTGGCCACATGACCCGGAAGCTGTACGCCAGCTCTCGGCCAATAAAGCGAGATGAGCGCCGCAACCCCAGAGTCGGACACGACTGGACCTAATGGTCAGGGGTCCCTTTACCTTTACCTATCCATGTTTGCAGCTCATGGCAAAACATGCATAAGGTACCCAAGTAGTCTCCCATCCAGGAATAATCAGGCCAAGACTTCCTTAGCTTCAGCAGCGGTTACTGTAGCTTATGCTTTCAGATCATGTCCCCTGGGCTCACTTAAGTTGGCACATTACATCCTTCTTAAGTTACCATTTCAGATGCAGGAGCGACGTAAGAGAGTACTGCTATGCCACGGGATTGACTGACCGGAAGACTGGCATCCAAACCATGACCTCCTGTCCACATTTTGTGGAGCTCCATTACCAAACTGTACTGCAATGGCAAACACAATGCTAGCGTGGCAGGGGCTGGCAAACCAGGCAGTGAAGGGCAAACAAGGAACTTCGGCAAAGAGCTTTGCAGACATTCAGGAACTAGCCTTGGAGCTGCATGCTGATCAGACAGGAGCTACCTTCAAGGTATGCTAATGTGTGAAGCAGAGCTTCTACATGGTGACCGCGCAAGCAGAGGTAGGTGGCAATTCTGGTTCAGTTGATAGGGGAGGGGGGAGGAAGTGATCTTGTCTATTTGATTTATTTGCCTCCCGTGGGTTCCAAGCAATACACTGCAGCTCAGGTTGTTTTGAGATATAAGTGCTCGTAGATATCAGCAGCGTGGGAAAACAGGGTTTCGGCATAAGGAAAACGTTTAAGGACAAGATGACTAATTTAGAATGCAACAATTACTTTGAAGAATGACACCACTATGGCTTCCCCATGATCTGAAGGCCATAAGAGTTTAAGATGGAATACCCACAGACTGATAAATTAGACAATGCTGGATTCGGGGAATTATTCATCACTCAGTACGGTGCTGAAAGTAATCATTCCTCCTCACCTCCCTTTTTCCTTCTCACAGCCCCTCCCCTTTCCATGTTGCCTGCACTGCCTTTTGTTCCAGATACTCTCCCACTGAATGCCTGCTATAGTGTCTTGTCTTCTGGATGTATACTGGTAAACATAAGCATGTATCCAGGTTAGGGATGGGGGAGAAATTCAGTTTGGTTAGGATTTTAATGTGAATCTAACCAATTCCCAATTCCCCCCCCCCACAAAAAATCAACACTATTCTCACTATCCTTCAAAATTCTTACTCCTCCAAATTTTGTGAGGTCGTTCTCCAACCAAATTATGCGAACAAAAACACAGATATTAGGGGGAAGTGTCTGTGCAAATGCATATATTAGCGAAAATAACATGACATGCATTTTTTTGGGCAGAATTGTTTTCAATGATGTCTGCATCAGGAGAATTCTCACTAAAATTTGCTCTCACAATAACTTTTTTTTTAAATTGCAAAGTGATGTGCAAATGTGGACATGGAAGTGTTAATCTAGTGACATCTGGAGGTCTGCGAGTTAGCTAACCCTGGTTCACAGCATCATGAAAGGAATAATGACTGCATGTGACCAGCACCAAGTCTTTGTGCCCAAATGTGCAAGAGTTTAACACTGAAAGTACTGAGCATTCTTACTAAGAAGTAAATCCCACAGAGTTCAGTGGGTTTTACTCACTAGAAAGTGTCCTTAGTACTGCAGCTTAGAGGTATGTAAACCCAGAATACAATCAAGGACAAGAGGTAACAAACATAGCTTGCCTTCCATGCTTCTGCTCTCTTCTCAAGTCTTTGAATTAAGATATCTTCTGCTGCATCGTGGAAGTGTGGCTAGAAGGAGGGGGTAGGAAGCAACACAGTAGTTATTGTTGATGTGCACCTTCATACTTTATTCAAGTGCTCGTTAAAACAACGTAGACTGGTGGACAACGAATTCCGGGGGCAAGGAGAGGATTGGTAAAAATTAAGATTGATTGTTCTGCCCCTAGGAAAGCAGGTGACAAGTTTCCATTGAAGTTAGGAAAACGTAACATTGTATGCGCAGATTGCTTGTGTTTATCATCTGAAAAAGAACCTTTTCTAACCTGAGGACAACACTGCCTTGTAGCTAACCTCATGTGAGTTGTGGGCAGAGCCAAAAAGGCGTGTGTAGCCAAAGCCTACAGGGCCAGCTCACAATCTCTCTCACAAATGCATATGAACACACTTTGCAGATATACAACACACATGCGCACTCTCCCATATAAGCCATCTTGTAATGGCAGGAGGTTGTGTGGGAGTCATCCTTAAAATATGACAGGTATGTGGGAAAACCACAAGGATTTGTTTCCTGAAATAATCTGAATCTGGTCGCTTTCAGAGAGAGAATGCTGAACTGAACGGACCACTGCTGAAAAAGTACAGCTGCCCATATATCTGCAGATGCTCTTGCCAAAAGTGATTATCTTTCCCGGTCAAAAAACCCCAAATATATAAAAGAAATCCTGGAAAACAAAAACAAAACCAGGTTTCGCCCGTTCCTTTCTCTGGCAAGTGTGTGAACAGGCAGCAGCACTACCATAAAAATCAGTGAAGTGAAGACTATGCAAACTCACTAGTTTTTCCTCTCTGATGTGGCACCAGGCTCCAGAGCTCATCCCACCCAGTAGACTCGTTGTGCAATGTAGCAAATAATAATTCTTTCATAGTCTGTCAAAGGCCTGGCTGATAGCCAGTCACTGACACTGCCTTCCTTAACAATTGTGCAGAAGAAGAAGGGATCAGAACCATTCTTAAAAGAATAGACAGCCCCAGATGGGAGGATGAGGAGGGAGCAGTGTGAGAAACAGACGGGGCAGGGTGTTGGGAAGCCAGCTCATTTTCTTCGGGCTCATGTTCCTCTGTGCTACTCAGCAACTTCCAGCTTCCAATGTGTGGCTGGATTGCATTTGTGTGCTCTAGAGAGGGAGGAACCGTGTATGGAGGGTGGAATTCTACAGCAAAAATCAAGCTCTCTGCACACGCAGAGCACTCCCCAATACACACTTCAAAAGTTGCCAGATGTGGAACCAGACTTCCAACATGTCTTTGGTTGCTAATGGGAATACCTGCTAGATGGGGTGCATTAGAAGCAATACTGCACACAAAGCTATGAGCCTTATTTGGCTTTCTTCACATATTCTCCTGCTTGCAACCGATTCCCAGCTAATTGGCCATTCTGCTGTGTGTCTGCCTCACCCACAAGTAAACGACAGGCCACCACACAGAAATAATAACGAGGCAACGCAGGCGGGTGAAGCCTTACCTTTACCTTTATATGTGCTCCTGATTCTTCGCTTGTATAAAATAGTGGCAGCCACTGCTTCTCTAGTCTCCTCTGAACGCACTTTTGAACCTCCAGCAGGGTCACAGGAATGACTTGTTCGTGAAGTAAATACCCCCAGCCTCCACCTGATTTCATTATCTAAGGAAAATGCGGATATATCAGCAAAATATATTGCCCTATACCTTCAAAGCACATGCAAAGCACATTTCCCCTCTCAAAGCAGTGATGTATTTATCGTGTCTGCCACCTCTGGGCAGAAAGATTTGCTGCCCTTGAGAAGAGAGAGCTGCACAAAAAACCTGTCTCTGATGTTGAGGTGGCAGCCTTCCCAAGAGCCACTTCAGAGAAGGCACGCAGCTGGTATCTATCAAAGGGGGTTGCGGTGGGGAGGCTCTTCTGACCTTCTTTTGCCTCATTCTGAGGAAAGGGCCTCAATTGAGGGGCGCTACCCTTCAAGTGTCATTGGCAGCGCAACACCCTTGGCATGGCCTCCAGCCGCAGTGGTCCAGAAAACACCATCACGCTAGTGTCTCTTGAAGGGAGCAGGGGGAGCTTCTCTGAGGAGAGCTGGCAGGGCTCTGATGCTGCTGCAGCTGTTGGGGGCAGAGCAAGGAGTTAGAATAGGTGCCCGCATCCTGGTGCCTCTTCTCTCTCTCCCCAGCCATGATGTGACGCCTCCTCAAATTCGCAAGTGCCCCGGTTTGCCCACCTCAAGGGCACTGTAATTTGTGTCTCTGTGAGGGCTAAACTATACAATGCCCAGAATGCTTTGAGGGAGAGAATGGGCTTCGAATGGGCTTTAAAGGTACTGTATAGTAGTGTGTACACAGCCATAGTCCAAAAACAACTAGAAAAGCAAGAATAATTTCTATGAAAAACGAAGCCTGGATACCGTGCAAAGTACAATCTAGAAATGCTCTTTCCTATCAAATAATTGTTTATGCAGACATAGCTAAACTCAGTGACACCAGGATGGCGGTACAGTGGAACAGGGTCACCAATATGACACCCGTGGGTGTCTGTGTGCTCACTAGTCCTCCCATGGCAGCTGTGAAATTATCTTTGGAAATATCTCCTCAAAAATCCAAAATGCACGAGAGGCTGTATGCTCGCCCTGCTCATTCCCTGATTTTCAGCCTATTGCTGTTCTGTGTCAGCTTCATTTCTGTTCAATCTGGATCATTCTATACTGGGTTTTTAAAAATTAAAAAACACCCAAGAGCTGCATATAAATTGTGTGCACCTTTCATTTTCAGCCAGATGGGTGGGGTACAAATAATAAATTGTTGTTGTTGTCGTTGTTGTTGTTATTCCCCTAATTTTATTTATTTAGTTCCATTTTTAAACCACCCTTCACTGGTGAAGATCCCAGGGTGATTTAGGAAACACAGCAAAGTCATTCAATTAAAAACAACAGAAAACCTTAATCTTTACTTTGAAACAATATTCAAACAGACACGTCAGCAGAAGTCAATAGTGTATCAGTGTATCTGCCCTAAAGCACATTTCTCTCTTAAAAGATTGAATGAAAAGATTTATATGCTTTTCAAGGCATTCGTTCCCTCAAATGTATGTTTTTATAAGTATTTTCCATGCAAAGCAAGGGATTTTAGTGCGGTTGGTTTTTTTTTTATTTTAATAGTGATTAGATTGCAAAATTCAGACGCACACATAACTGGATTAATTGCTAAGTCCCAATCCACATATACATCCAGGTGAATTACATTGGTGAATTATGCTGGGTTTGAAATGCAGATGGAACAAATTTCACCCCTAGTGGAAGAATACTTTTGTATATATCTTGTCACCTTCAATGATTTTATACCAGGGATTTTATATATAACAGAAGCCACACAGAATAAGTCCTCAGTTCTTTATGTTTCATACTTTATGGGTTTGAACTTCTCTCTCTCTCTCTTTTTATGTTGATTGTAGGTCTTGGCTCATTAGGCAGTGGGAAAATTCTTGGCTGTTTTCACATAATATCTTGGCTAGTTTTTCTTCAATTCCCTTCGTCTCAAGGCTAATCTTAGAGTTCCCTGACTCCAAGACACACCATAAAGTCTAATCTCTTTCTTCACTGTGGTAAAGCCATTGAGGGATTATTTCAACATATCGATTTCTTACCCCTCTCCCCGCTGTCACTACCGAAATGTGCGCGCACACAGTGGCAGCTGATGGTACGAACCACACTATAAATTAAACCTGAGAAAGCAGCACATCATTGGGAATGTAAATACCAGCAGTCCACCAGATGGAGGTCAGTTTTATGTCATGGAGTTCCAGGAGTTTCAAGTCATGGGGACACAGCCAAACTCCCCACATACACCAAGCATGGAATGTTGCTTTGGCTGCAGAAAAACAGGTCACTGCAGCACCGTTTGAATGCTGTAACTAGTACGGATGGGGGAGAACTGCTTCACATTTAAAGCTGAACCTACCTACATTCACACACTCCAAAACAATACACGAACCAAAGCACAGCAATCCTTTGAAATGCACGCTTCTCCAAATTTTGCAGCAAGCTGAGCAAGGGGCAGGTGGCACAGGCCATCAGCGACTGTGCCGTGTGCCAGCTCCATCACCAACCTGGGGAGTTGCTATTGTTCTATCAGCCAGCCCTCGGGGGCTACAGCTGCTGCAGCTGAATGCCAGGTCGGCTCTGAGTAAGACTTCCTCCATCCATGATATGATTGTGGGTAAGAAGGCCGATCTGGTCTGTATCACCGAGACCTGGGTGGGTGAACAAGGTGGAGTTGGTCTCACCCAGCTGTGCCCACCTGGGTACTTGGTGCAGACTTGTGAGACAGGGAGAAGTTGCTGTGGTTTATAGAAATTCTTTCTCTCTCTACAGGCTCTGTCCGGTTTATGGGGGGAGGGGATCTAGTGCATGTGTTCCTGGCATTAGGCAATCGGGACCAGGGGCGTAGCAAGGGGGCGGGCCGCCCCGGGCAGCGCCCTGCTGGGGGTGACACAAAAAAATTTAAACTTTTTTTTTTAAAGGCTATTTTCGGCACTGCCGGGGTGGAGCAACAGGGGCGGCCAGCGAGGAGCGGTGTCACCCCCCCCTCGCTGGCCGCCCCTTTGGCTTCGCCCTGGCAGCGCCGAAAATAGCTCACCCCCTTCCAGCGGCTTTTTCCGGCGCTGGCTGGCTTGCGGAGCCGGGGAATGGAGAGGTGACACCCCTCCTCGCTGGCCCACCCCTCTCCCTGCCCTGACTTGCGCTCCGCCGACGGAGCCCGGGCGGCGGCTTCGGGAGTCTCTGCGGGCTGCAGAGACTCCCGAATCCGCCGCCTGCCCAGCACCCCTTGGTGCGCCGGCACAAGCAGCCGCCGCACCAAGGGGTGCCGGGCAGCGGCTTCGGGAGAGTCCCGAAGCCGGCGCCCAGCACCCCCGGGGGCAGGGCATCGCGCTGTGCGCGTGCGTCATGACGCACGCACACGCCGCGACGCCCCGCCCCCGGGGGTGCCTCTTGGCTTCCCGCCCCGGGTAGCCAAGGGGCTAGGAACGCCCCTGATCGGGACAGATTATTCTGCTGGTTTACCACCTGTCTCACTGCCTAGTAGTCTCGCTGCCTGAGCTGACAGAGCGGATTTTAGAGGCAGTGTTAAGGACTCTGAGATTGATGGTTTCTGGTGACTTCAACATCCATACCGAAGCAACTAGCTGTGAAGGTGGTTCAGGACTTCATGGCTGCCATGACAACCATGGGGCTACCTCACTCTGTTTTCTCAGCTGGATAGGAAGAGAGTGATCTGAAAGTGGGGGACATTGACCTCAGTCCTTTGTCATGGTCAGATCACTTCCTGTTGAGATTGAGGCCTTTCAGCACCTTTTCCTCTCTGCAGAGGCAGGGGACCTATTACGACGGTCTGCCCTAGGAGGCTGATGGATCCAGTGTGGGATTTTCTGGCTGATTTGACTAACGGTCCTGTCGAAGCCCTGGCCAAACTCTGGAACGTGCAAATGGCTCAGGCTGTTGACACCACCATCCAGAGCTTGGGAGTACTTTTTCAGCAATATGCCGATGACACACAGCTCTACTTCTCTTTTACATCTGCAGGTAAAGCAGTGGATATGCTGGACCAATGTCTTGCCTTGGTAATGGACTGGATGAGAGCCAGTAAACTGAAGCTCAGTCCAGATAAGACTGAGTCACTGTTAGTGGGCAGTTCCCTGTATGGATGAGAGGTGGCCTGCTCTAGAGAAAGCAAATGTTAATGCAATGTGAGAACTGATCTGTCCAACACTGTCAAATTTTAAGCTCTTAATAGCAACTGATTACCTGCTCTTGCTCCATTTTTGTAGCTGGACTGTCAGGCCCAAAGAAGTATTTCCTATTCAAATATTTATTCTTAATGTCCTTAGATTTTGCTTCTCTCATTTCTTTATTTTTGTGAAGCATCCTACGGAACTGTTCAATGTCTAGCCAGCATGTGAGGTCGATGCTGCAAATAAGGTAAAAGAGTACTTATTTCCATCTCATTACAATTTCCATTGACCAGTTAACAAATTAGGTCCTTAACAATCAAGTAACCATTATCATATGAAGGCTATAATCTTCAACAGAAAAACCAGGGGGAATTACTTCTGAGTAAACACACACAGGTGTTCGAAAGCACGTCAAAGTGCAAGTAGATAAATAGGAACCGCTCCGGCGGGAAGGTAAACGGCGTTTCCGTGCGCTGCTCTGGTTCGCCAGAAGCGGCTTTGTCATGCTGGCCACATGACCTGGAAGCTGTATGCCGGCTCCCTCGGCCAATAATGCGAGATGAACGCCGCAACCCCAGAGTCGGACACGACTGGACCTAATGGTCAGGGGTCCCTTTACTTTTACCTAAACACACATAGGATTACACCAGGGAGTCACTGTGCACCACAAACCAGACAAAATTATTTCCCCACACCTTCACATCAGTCATGAAGAAAGTCTGGCAATAGTGTGGTAAGAGCAACAAATAATCTTCTAGCGCCTTGATGTTTAACAACTCAGACACTATCTTCACTATGCATTCAAAGCTGTATTTAAAGCCACAGTAAACAGTCGTGGCTTCCCCCAAAGAATTCTGGGAAGTTAAAAGAGCTGGGGTTTTTTAGAAGACCTCTGTTCCCCTCACAGTCATACAATCCCCAGAGATACCCGGGGAAGAGGTACTGACTGTTAAATCACTCTGGGAATTGTTTTATCTGATAGTTAGATGCCATTTGTGTATGTATATTGTTTTGCTGCATATTTTAGAGTCTCTAACTCTTTGACTCCATCTGTACCTTACATTTAAAGCACCCTTATACAGTGGTACCTCTAGTTGTGGACTTAATCCATTTCAGGGTGCCATTCGCACCCCGAGAAGTCTGCGACTAGAGCGCCTCTTCTGGATTTGCCACATTCGTAAGCTGAAAGTCCGTAACAAGAGCGGAACGCAACTAGAGGTACCACTGTACCATTTTGACAGTCATGGGTTCCCACAAAGAATGCAGAGAACCACAGTTTGTTAAGGGCCCCTTGCAGAATCCCCAGAGTTCCCTGGGAAGAGGGATTGAGCATCCTTAACCAACCATGGAACCCCAGGATTTTTTGGAGGAAGCCATGACTGTTAAATTCAGACAGTAGTACTTTAAATGTATGGCTATAATCCCAGAATCTCCTGTGAAAAGCCAGCCAGGGGAAGGGATTCTGGATGGAAAGCTTCAGCTGAGTAAGACAGCAAAATGTCTTGGACCAGCCTTGCACAGCTTTTATATTTCCTTCCAGTTATATTTTCCTTTCTGGTGAGAAATTACATCTGCGGATATAAACGCCATGTGCCTCCCCCACTGACATGAATGAGAAAGACATGATGAGCAGGCCAGAGTAGAGTGGAAGGTGCCCCACGTGTACCCGGGAGCATACATAAGGCTCTGGATTGGAACACATGTGTGTCTGTGATGCACTAGCACCACCACATACCCACAAAACCCTTTCCTGAGATGGAATCCTGAGAAACAGCTGAGAGGCTCGTTCCTTCTGGGTGCATGAAAGAAATGACTTTTTTCATTGCAAAAAATCTAGGCTCAGCCTTCCCTAACCCAGATGTTTTAGACTACACCACCTATGTGCCCCAGCCATATCTGGAGGGCATTACATTGGAGAAGGCTGATCTAGTCACTGCAGCAATAATTTTATCATGAGATGAGATACCAAATATCACAGGCTCCGGTCAAGAAGACACACTTTCATTGCAAGGACATACTAGCACAGGAAAAATTACCTTGCAAACTGCTGTTCAAGGAAGGTCCGGAAAGCTTCCAGCTCCAGTTTCTTCTTTAACAGGTCCTGAATGCTATATGACGTAACTTTGTCAGGAAGTGCTTGACTTGGGATAGGTTCTGTGACTACGGTAGGTTCAGGAGGCAATGAGATCTCCTCTTCTTTGACATCCGAAACCTAATGAAAGAATTGTACCAAGCACTCTAGATAATCTAATTAACGACCCATTTTCATAAGTTTTATAGATTTTCTCCTGCCTTCCTACTTTCCACAGATTGCTGTTGTTTTCTGCTTCTCCATGAAATTGCATTTCAGGACCAAACATGAAGGGGCAATTACATGTATCAAGATATGGGACAGGGTGCACTCCACCAAGGATGACTGCCAAGCGACCAACAGTTATTACAAAATGGCTTCTATGGGAGCCAAGCGCTGGTGAAGAGGAGAGGGAGATGTGCGCTGAAATCAATGTTTCCTTATCTCTGAGATGAGGCTTATGAGCCTTTAGATCACATTTTCTGGCCCAAGGGCCACATCCATGCTTGACCAACCCTCTGGGACTGCATGCCAGCAATGGATGTGGCTGAAAGTAGATGCTGAGGTAGAAAAATAAAAGTTGGTAGGACCAGTTTAATTGCTGCCCTCAGAATACTACTGATTAAAATGGGGGCCCTGATGTAAGGAAGGATTGCCAGATCAACCAACTAAGGCCACATTCACTCAGTATATTTCGAGCACTAAGATGTCACTTTAAACAGTCATGGCTTCCCCAAAATAATTCTGGTAACTGTAGTTTGTTAAGGGTACTGAAAGATGTTGGGAGACCCCTATTCCCCCTCAAAGAGCTACAATTCCCAGAGCTCCCTGGGAAGAGGGGTTGTTAAACCACTCTGCGAATTGTAGCTCTTGAAGTGGTATCATGGTGCTCTAAATGAATGGAGTGGAAGTGGCCTAAAAAAAGATGTGCTGTGCAAACTAATGCATGGACCACTAACTGGAGGCTGCAATCAAGTATGGCCTACTGATTAAAATATTCAGAGCAGATGCGGCGCTGTCTTTTAAGGCAGCCTTTCCCAACCTGGTATCCTCCAGGTGGACTACAACTCCCATCAGTCCCATCCAGTATGGTCAGAGATGATGGAAGCTGTAGTCCAAAACATCTGGAGGGCAAAAGTTTAAGGAACCCTGTTTTGAGGCAATACCCCATGGATTAATCCTCACCAACTAGACCAGGCATCCCCAAACTGTGGCCCTCCAGATGTTTTGGCCTACAACTCCCATGATCCCTAGCTAACAGGGCCAGTGGTCAGGGATGATGGGAACTGTAGTCCAAAACATCTGGAGGGCCGAAGTTTGGGGGTGCCTGAACTAGACAATTCCATGTAAAAGTGATCTGCATTCTCCTAGTGTAAAGACTTGGGCGCTATCCACACCACTTGAAACGCAAGCAAATGGAGGCTGCCCCAAGTGTCAAAGCTGTGCATCACTTGGGTCTGATGACTTTTCACAGACCTTGTTTCTGTCTTTCTTCTCCTCCTTCTTTTGTAGTTTGCATGATGACTATTACTGATTTGTGAGGCTGGCCACTTCTCATGAAACACTTGCTATCTAAGTTTTCCAAGGAGATGACATGCTGTAGCTTGTTGCCATGAGCTGGACCTTAGCGTGGGTAGTGTGTCCCTCAAAAGCCAGCGACGCTGAGCCACAGTGTGTAAAAGTCTACAAGTGTCTACAAGTTATCCCACCCGAGAAATACAAAGAGTTAACCTCCTGCTGCTAGGCAAAAATAAAGAGCTTGTTTTTGTTAATAGGTGCTTGTCTTACCTCATCCTTCTTGGAAATGCTGTCTCCATGCAAAGCCTGCAGCTTTCTAAAGTACACTGAGTCCAGCTGTCGAGTTTCTTCCACCAGCTCCACCTAATAAAAATAATATCTTATGTCATCCACACAGTACACATTATAGAAAGGAAGATGAAGGGGTTGGAGAGGCAGCCTGCCAGTGACAGTGGGTAGAAAAGAGCCACATCTGCCAATAACAAGACAGATGTTTAGGAGGCATATCACTGGAAGTTGCATCCTCTGGAGCAGATGGTTCAAGGAGAGGATTCGCTGAAAAAGCTAAAAGGAAATTCCCTCCCAGAGCTGCTGATGCTTCTCACTCAGAGGTGAATGCACCAGCAAAAAAGGAAGCATGATAAAGTTGTTGCAAGCTTTGTGCAAGGACTGATTTATTTATTTTTAATGCATTCAGAAGGAAAACACATCAATTTTATGTAAACTCATGCAGGATAATGTTTTAACTTTCAGATAAACAACAAATACATATACATATATGTACAGAGGAGTTATCCTGATGCTGGAGGCACAGAGAACTTCACTCCTTTTAATAGCGAGCTCAGGCAACTAGTGCCGCTAGGATTATAGCCAAAACAGGAAACTAGGAAAGCAAAAGTAGGTATTAGCATCTTTGGGGAAACCCTGAGATTTGCAAAATACCCAGAATTATAACAAAAAAAACAACAACAAAGGGGGCAAACAAATCTAAAACGCAGCCCAACATGGACTGAGCACACTCAGAAGCAACAGGTCCCACCTGTGATGACCAAACATTCAAACGGCTGTTACTATATAATAAAAACTGGACAGTGTAGCATTCTGTTAGCCACGCTGACCTGGATTTCTTTCTTTCTTTAATAATGTTTTTATTTGTTCTACATGGTACAAAAGATACATTTTGAGAAAACAATTATTAAACCAGTAAACAGCGAACTACTTGTCCCGACAGAACTAGAGATTTTTGTCATGCTATGTAATAAAGTTTCATTCTGTTACTCTAAAATATCACGCTAGATCTGGATGTCTTGTCTTGGAGAATTTTGTCTAGCCTTCTCTGTGCACAATTGGGAAGGGCGTGATGACCATTCTCTTCCGGACAAACAACAACATCTCTGACCCACAGGGCATCAACATTACAGGCAAGGGATCCGAGGCAAGAAGATGAACAGGCTTAAGGTTAAATCCTATTTTATTAGTTGCTTAGAGCTCTCAAAAAGCCAATGAACACCCAGTATGCTAGAAAGTATCAGGGCTTTAAGGGCACAGATAATAAATTAAGAGTCGGCACTCAATTAGGAAAAAAAGAGAGGATGAAGTTCTTTGAATTATTTTGTAGCTTAAGGGTTGCTAGCCTCCTAATACAAGCCAACAACCAGTTCAACCCTGCATGACTCCAAATGCAGGGATTTCAGATGCAACAGCTTAGCAATTCAAACAAAAGGGACCAACGATGAGTTAACAACAATACCACTTCTTTCTCACTTCATATCATATATCCTTAAATTACCTGCCCATAAGTTTTTCTGTCTTGTTCTACCATCTTCATCCATGGATCTAAAAGAAGGGTGAGGATGTATTCTTCTGCTGAGTCGAAAAGATCCTCAAACGGTGGCTCAATTTTCTGGTAAATCTCATTTTTTGTGATCTGTTGTAGTCCAATATCCATGCTAGCAGAAGGAGCAATGTAATTGGCATAAAGAAACTGTGTTAAGTAGAAAGAGAAGCAAACAGATGGTCATCCTAACAGACACAATAAATTCATTTGTCTAACCACTTTGAGGTTGTTGTTGTTGTTTTTAAACAATCAAGTGGTATATACATTTTTATGAAATAAATAAATAAGGGGAAAATATTTATAAAAAATATTTGTAATTTGTGTTTTCTGCAACATTAGATCTCGTTTCCTATTCTCATTCTGCTATTAATTATTCCAAAATTCAGTATCTGCTGTCAGTTGTTATGCTCAAAACAAAACAAAAAATAAAAATATTCCTTCCAGTAGCACCTTAGAGACCAACTAAGTTTGTTCTTGCTATGTTATGCTGTTTATCAAAAATGTTTGGTTTCCTCTCCAAGTTTGTTAAAGGTGCTAGAAATGGTAGATCTGTGAAGGGGAAACTACAGGTCCCCAAGATACTCTGTGGTAAGTCATGTGCTTTAAATGTGCATTGAATATGCTTTAAATGTACAGTGTGGATTTGCTCTTGGGTGGCTTTTGTGAAACACACTATTTTAGCACAACACAGGAACTCTGCTACAGTTTAAACATTAAAAGATTTGTTTTAACAAAGTTAATGTTAATTTGACATGCATGAAAAATGAAAACAAATTAAAACTAAGTAGAGCTAAGAGAAAGCAAAATGGAATGATATAGCCCACCTCTTATTGTGTTCTACCTGGCTGCAAAATAAAATGCAATTTTCAGATACACAACAATACTACCAAAACGTGGAACCTTTATGGAAAATTAATGCTATAGTTACATCAAATTTTAATATGATCTACACTGTTCAAATGTAAAAAAGCTACATTAGCAAAGAACAGAAAAAGATTTTAAACAAGGGGATTAGCTATTTTATTCAGACTGTGCTGGGCAGCTTCAAGGCTAAATTGATTGCCCTCCTATGACTCATAAATTAACACCTAGGAGCTGAGAATAGGAAAGGATGAACAAAAGAAAGAAAGTTTTCCTTGTCTTGCTGGAAATGTTCTCTCACCAATGTGTGCGTTTTTAGAAGCTCAAATGTCATCTTTTTGTTTTACTCATTGGAAAAGTGGTGGAAGCTGTGTGTCCATTATTTACAAAGTCATTCTGCAGACATGCATGTGCACTGTACAGAACAGTAATCCTTAAATTTTGTTACGTTACGAACATTACCTTTTGCATAGCAGTTGATACAAACAAGGCTGCTTGGAAAGCTTAAATTTAGAGGGCTTTTAGGCTGTTGCTGGATGGCTGGGTTGGGATTCAGTTGCACTCCAGAAAATTCAGGTTGCACAATTAACACTGACACAATTAACACTGGAGCCCTTGCACCACAAACCCACTTCCCACAAATATCAGACTTTTTGCAATAAGTAAAGTGAGGGGAATCATAGTACCACAGAACCACAGAATTGTGGAGCTGGAAGGTACCCTGAGGGTCATCCAGTCCAAGCCCCTGCAATGCAAGAATCTCAACTAAAGCATCCATGACAGTTGGCCATCCAACCCCTGCTTAAAAACCTCCAGTGAAGGGGACTCCACCATTGGAAAGTTTGGGGTAGCATTCGCTAGGCACAACATCATCCAACCCTCCCACAAATCAAAATGAACGCTCAATAAATAGCTGGCCTCATCTGATCTCCCTGAAAACAAATCAATAAACATGCTCAATAAACTGGCCATATTCTTACTTCATTCTGATGCAGAAAAACATAGGGACATGGGAAGCTGCCTTATACCGAGCAAATATTTAGCAGCTCTCCAGAGTTTCAAAGAAGGGTCCCGCTCCACCCTATTTGGAGATGCCAGGGATTGAACCTAGGGCTTTCTGCATGCAAAGCCGATGTTCTACCACTGAGCCACAGCTCTTCCTGAAAGGCTCTTTACTTGTCTGACAAATGTCTGAGTGGCACAAACATAGGAATCAGCTTTACTCAATGTCAGATCACTGGTCTATCTAGTTCAGTACTGTTTATACTGACTGGAAAATGACAGTATGTAGGGCAGGGCTGGGGAACCTATGACCCTCCAGATCGTGTTGGCCTCCAACTCCTATTAGCAACAGACCAATGGTCAGGAATAATAACAGTTGTAGTCCATCAATATCTGGAGGGCCACATGTTCTCCCTGCCAGTTTTAAGGGATCATCGTCATCATTAGTATCCCATTTTTCTATTAAAAGCAGAAGCAATTAAAACAGTACAGTCAAAACCATACAAAACAAAAATCTATGCATAAAAGGTGGTATGCCTCTCCATCGCTTCCCCTGGTATACACATTCATTTCTGTGGTCCCACAGCACCGCAGCACCACACAAAGCCAGAGGTGATCACAGGATACAATATAAAGTAATATGGTTACTTCAGGTAACCATATTTCTACCACACAACTTTCAGTTTCAACTCACACAAAAAAACATCCACATAGTTTATATCCCGTTTAATAATGTAGCCTTTTTCTGGTGCAAACCTAAGTTTGAACATATGATGGCAACAATTGCCAGTGTTGTTTTCACTCTCAGTGGTGAAGATTCTCCTTTAAAGATCACTTTATTTCCCACTCCATCTGTGCTTTCCAGACTTTTTCTGGGGTAGTTAAACTTCTAAATGGCCCTTGTACAGGAGGATAGGGCTCTGAACAATTAGAGTATGATACCGTCCATTACATGGGAAAAAATGTTTTAATGGGGTATCTATAAACACCTGAAAAGTTCAGAGAAAAGTCACAGTACATATAACAGCATATCAGACTTCATTTATTCAGCGATTTTTTCTTCAGTAAAAAGAAGAATGCATTTCCCTATATTGCCTCTATATAATTTCTCAATAATATAAAAGCAAATTCCAGATGTGGACTGTGTTCAGTGTTTGCATCTTTATACTATTTATAAAGATAAAATCTGGAGGCAGTAAATTTATCCAGCGCCTCCCCTTATTCCCAAATCAGGTCAGCATCAGGTATAAAACCCTGACCCCAGGAAAGTAAATTGGGCATTGTCTTGGCTTAGTACAGACAAAACTTGTCCTAAAGTCTTTATTTCTAAACTCCCAAGTATCCTGGTTGAACCAGAATTAAGCATTAAATCCCTTTGAAGTAAATGAGAAAGTTAAGCACGTAATGCAATGAAATGTCCAAAAGTTAGGAGATATATTCGCGAGCACACACACACACACACACACACACACACACAAAATTCAAGTTGTCAACATTGCTTTCAAGCAATTTAATTTCTGTACATAAAACAGTGATAGTTCTTTTCATCTAAAATTGTCCCTGGCATAACAGCAGCATATTTCCCATAACAGCATTACATTTTTCTACCTCTAAATAGCATTTCTTCCTCCGGCCCCGAGCAGATTTCCACATGTGTTTGTCGTTTTCCTTTTCCAATTCATTTTACACTTTACTATATGTACTTTTAGCAAAATAACCACAGTGCATTCCTTTCGCTGTGCATACAGTGGCGCACGCATGCACACACACACACACACACACACCGAACCCCCTGGAATGCACTGTTGTTTCTTTAATATATCACAAAGCTTGAACAGAAGTAATCAAAGAAATTATAAATGCTTTTTTTATTTTAAAAAAAATCAAATTTAGTGCTTATTTTCAGTGGCATAATAAGCACACCCACATAGCACATATGAAAGGCTTTGGGCACAGTTCATTCAGAAGTTGTCCTATGCAGGCCTCGACGGAAGGAATGAGTTTTACAATGTCAAGCCCTGTGAAGCACTCAATTCGCTTGTACAAGAGAATCAATCCCATTCATAGGGCTCAAGGAAAGTTACAGCACCGAAGCATCCATTTAACAATAAGGATAAAATCTTGTGTCGAATTATAAACTAAAAACCCTGACCACCAAAAGCCAAACAAAATAGAAAGTTCTTTAATGCTTTCCGTGGGGGTTTGTGAGAGAGGGCTTATGGCAGGGGCAGCCAATATGGTACCCTTCATGATGCTGGAATCCAGCTCCCATCAGACCCAGCCAACATAAACAGCAGCCATTGTCATCCCTAACATGTGGAGGGCACCAGGCTGATTCTCCCTGTTCTATAGTGGGGTGGAGTGGGGAATTGATCCAGCCAGTGGGCCAGATCCTTTTTGGCTCTGAGACAAGTGGGTGAGTTCGCCCACCTGTCAAGCACGATGTCATAATGACACCAGGAGACAGCTTCCAAGGCACACTGTCAGTCCCAATCAGACCACATATTCAAAAGGGCTTGCTATAACCACCAATCAGCTGAATCCAAACCACACCTACAAATTGCCATTTTTCCTCTGTAGGCAAATGCCATTCCATTTCTACATTTCTTTAAAATGTATTAAAATACATAATTAAACACTTAAAAAAAATAAGCATTTAAATGTGGATTTGGTCTCAAGACATGGATTTACATGCATGTTTTGATACCTTTAAGCTACTGCAAATTATTTTGCCACTTTCAGAGAAGTGCAAAAACCGATGGATTAGCTAAGTTTCATTCCACACATGAGGTGTGGATCAGATTGTTTTGCACAGGCATTCACAGATATCAACTTCCTCAAACATCCCTGATTGTTGTTAGCTGTTGGCAGTAAGTGGGAAAATAAAGTAAAACTAGGATAAGTCAGTCTCTTAAGATATCTCCAGGGCACAAGTCACATAATTTGTTCTAGTTTAAAGCTTTCAAACTAAAATAATAACAAACAGGATTGTGCATACTCTCCATTAAATATATACCAACTGCACCAAGGTAATCCAGATTCTATGCCAATTTGAACTGGTATACATATATTATTTTTTTTGTGAATTTGGCTACTTTGCATGCATTTGGTTAGTTTGTACAATTTATTTTGCTTCTGCTATTCAAGGGGAGGGCTAAGGAGCTCGCAGAACAGTATTCCCCCCTCCAACCACTGAACATTCTATTAAAGCCCACTTATGATAACCAATTTCAAGCTTATCTTTGAACAGAGTTGAGGTAGAAACCTGCTCAAAAAAGTGGGAAATCTCAAGATTGATGAATTCTGCCTCCAATGTCATTTACTGTGTCATCAGAAAACTGCAGAATAAACATAGCACTGAGTAGTAATAAATGTTTGAAATAGAAGCACAGAGAACACAATATGCTTTTCAAATCTCCCCTCATCTGTTCATGGGCATAATCAGAATAAGCATATTAATTTCCATGCCAATGGTGAGGGCAGAGTTTGGAAGAGCACAGTGACCAAAAGCAGCCTCTTTTCTTGATTGGATGCAGCTTGAGACTCATCTGCGTTCCAATCGTGAGATATATATATATATATGATCATGCTGCCATAAAAAGCAAACTCAAGAATGATACCAAATGTTGCCGCACATGTGTTGATTTGCTATGTTACATTTGGGTTGTTAGTTATGCTAATGGAACAGTTTCACATATAGCATTTTGATGTATTTGCTTTTAATGATCATGCGGGTATCGCTTTCTGCAATTTCCTAGTTACACTCTTTGTGCAATGTTCTGCTGTCACCACCAGGCCCAGCATGGAAATGAGATTAAGAAGGAGAAAGAGAGTCAGAGGAAAGTCACAGCTCCAACATATATTCATGAACTGCCTGGCATATGCTCCAAATGCCCAAGTTTAAAACAGTATTGAAATTATACTAACACAATTTCTTTCTTTCTTTCAACTAAAGTTGACTGGTCTAACTTACACAACATTTTTTTTTTTAAATCAAACAAGCATGATGGCTAAATGCAACGTTCCTTCGGAGAGGCAGACTAGGGTTGTAGTTCTGTGACAGAACATCTGCTTTGCATGCAGAAGGTTCCAAGTTAATTGTCGGCATCTCCACCCGTCTGGTGTTGACCTATAAAGCCTTAAACGGCTCGGGAACACTTGCATGTTAAGCACAGCACATTGTGGAAGCGAGGCGTGAAAGTGAGAAATGGAAGTGAGCACAGAAAGAAGAAACACCATGGTACACTTGCATTGACACAACCGGATGCCTTCATCTGTCCCATATTTCTTGATCAATGATCAGCATGCTGGCTGGGGCTAGGATCATGGAGTTCAACCACACAGGGGGACCAAGCTTCTGGGAAGGCTGGTTTAAATCATGACCCACCCACCCCCTTTGAATTATCGTGCTTGTGATTGACAACATTCTCACTCAAAATACAAAGGGTGCAAGGAAATGCAGAAATGGCTACTGAGGCTGCATTTCAACTGGGAATAACTAAGGACCTCTGGTACCTCTGGTTACGTACTTAATTCATTCTGGAGGTCCGTTCTTAACCTGAAAACGTTCTTAACCTGAAGCACCACTTTAGCTAATGGGGCCTCCTGCTGCCACTGCACCGCTGCTGCCCGATTTCTGTTCTCATCCTGAAGCAAAGTTCTTAACCCGAGGTAATATTTCTGGGTTAGCGGAGTCTGTAGCCTGAAGCGTATGTAACCCGAGGTACCACTGTACTTCCAAGGCATAAATTTAAATGTTGAAGCCTGTGCTACAGAAATGGGGGAGGTCTTGTTGGACCTAATAACCATTCTGACTTTTTCACTGATGCAAAAATATAAGAGTGTGCTATTTCCAAATAACAAGCAGCACAGCGACTGCACAAGGATTACACAAAATGCCTTGAGCCCAGATACATTGCTGAGCGAACACCATGCCCAGCTAATGTTTAGATCATCTACAGAAACCATTTAAAGCATCTTTTGTCGATAGTGACTCCAGAATAATTTCCTTGGGGACAGACATACTTGGAAGCAGTCTTACTGTATATTTATGACTTACTTGAGCTTGCTGACCCACTTTGAAAGGATGGATGGTTTCTTGATAGAAAAGCTGGTGATAATCCTGCAGGTCAAACCAAAAATACGTGCTGTTCTTCCACAACTACAGATGGAGGGGGGAAATAGAAGTTATTGCTACCCAATTTTTGTGAAGTTTTCCCCCAAAAAGAAAAAAAGTTTACATTTCCAGGGTTAGTTGATTGCGCAGCTCCTTGGGGTTCACCATAAATCACACTTAATTGAGAAGAGCTTGAGTCATGTGTTCCATACTGGCAGAAGGAGAGCTCACGTAAAAGCGCCGCCACTGTAATACATGTATTTCCAATACGTGCTCTATCTTTTATTGTATCCTTTTGCATATAATTGGCTATTAAAATTGTTAGTGTGGTGGTTAACATTCGAAGATTAACCCACATTTGAATGGAATTCAGCCAGGGGTTCATAATGCACTTCTGAAACTTACGCTGTGCTGGGACAGCATTTTTCAGCAATTGCTGAGATCATGAAATGTTTTTATCCTGACTATCTTACATTTTTTAATTATGCGCCTTTCATCCGCCCCTCACTAAAACTCGGTGCTGTTGCACGGAGCCAAGTATTTCCATAGGGACAAAGCACTTAATGAACTCCATTACGTCAGAGGCTCTTGTCATTTTGAAACAAAATCAAGGGAATTTATTCTGAAATGTTACAACAGGCATCAGTGCCCCGAGTTTTGACACTTAGGTTTGACAATTTTGGCCAGCCGGAGCCAAGACAAATGTAAATGAAGTCTTGTAAATGAAATGTAATGTAAATGAAGTCTGCACTGTATGTGAAATGATAGAGAATATTTTAGTAAGTCTGCTAGTTTGCTGGATTATGTTTTTAATTTATTTCCCTTTTTAAAAATTTGATTTATAACCTTTTCTGAATAATGAACAAGCAACCATAACATATTATCATCTTAAGAATTACGCATCATTAAAGTATATATAAAAGTCAATATTACATAGTTCATACATGGCACTTCTCTTGCAGAGCTGATTCCTTCAAGAGGACTTATACATCCAGTGTGGGGGGTGTTCTGATTCTTAATTATTATATATGTTCTGAAGAATTAAAAGTTTACACTACTCTCTGAATTGTGTCTGTTAACTGGATAATAAATCCAAATTGACTAAAATGAAGAGTACTTCTAAATAAACCTGTTCAGGTAAGTCCCACTGATATCAGTGGAATCTAGGGCTTGATTACGTTTAAAAGCATCACCTGGTAATATTGCATGAGGTATTTCTACTTAATAGTAAACAAAGGGGCTGCTTTGAATTGGAATCACAACATCCAGACAGAAGTTGAACGTTTATCTTCCCCACCACAATGCAGGCAAAAATCACTCCCTGGGGTAGCAATTAGCAACATGAAATAAAGCTTCCATTGGTGCCAATGGGAGCTTCTTCCTGTTGCTATTTGTAGCATGGGGAATATTTCCCCCCCCCCCTGGGTAAATTGGAGGTAAAAGTCCAACCTCCCATCAATGTGTGCTGTGTTTCCAATTCAAAACAGACTCTGGCCTTGCACGCATACACACACACACAGGGAGAGAGAGAGAGAGAGAGAGAGAGACAGACAGACAGACAGAGAGAGAGAAAACTATAGACAATGCATTTTATGTCCCCTGTTAGGCCCTAATTCCCAGGTGTGCGTTAAGATTCTAATTTTAGAATGAAATTTTAAAACACACCTACTTGGAAGTAGGGATGAAGGAGAAATTCAATTCAGCTTGCATGCAAAGACAAAACAATTTGAAACAATATGTGAGCTGAAACAACGCTATTCTTCTGAATGTACAATCTGAATTTTGCAATGCTGTTCTTCGGTCAAGAAATGTGTACAAAAATGCTTATGCTAGGGGAAAGCTTGCAAAAGAATGCATATATTTATGAAAATAGTATACAAAAAATGCTTTGTAAAAATGAGTAAATTGCATACAAAAAGGTGTATAATACAATTTTCATGAATACTTTAAAAAAACAAAACCCAAACTGATGTGGAAACATGGAGAACTGAACTTAAGTTTGGAAAAATATGAAACCGAGAGAAACCAACATTGATAGATTTGCCGACCCCTACTTTAAAGTAAGATCCCAGAAATTAATGGGGCACACTTCCAAGTACGCAAGTTCAGGATGGAACTTCCCAGATGGCAATTCTCTTGTCTTTTCTCACATTCAGTCCACCCTAAACAGAATCTCCTATATAAGCTTTGGAGGACTGGAGTGGGTGGGATACTTCAAATTTTGATACTCTTACTTGTCCTCCGCGGATATATCCTGCTTTTAAAATCCTCCAATGTGGTTGATCCCTGACATCTCAGGTAGCAAGTGATAGGAAAGACCTCTGCCTGAGACCTTGAGAGCCACTGATAGTCACTGTAGACCACACTTCCCCAATACAGTGCCTTCCAGATGTTGTTAGACTACAATTCCTGTCATCCATGACCATTGGGCCATGCTGACTGGGTCTGATGGGAGTCGCAGAGCATCTGGAAGGCACAGGATTGGGCAATGCTTGTGTAGACAATACCAACCTAGATGGAGCAGAATAAGGCAGCTACATTTGTCCATATTTTTAAGCAGGGACTTTTTAGAAATACCTTCTCTAGCATCTTCCTTTACCAATCAGCTATTTTTCGATCCCCAGCCCAATCTAGCATCACCTTATTTAAAGGGAGATTATAAATATTTAGGCATCTGGGCCTCTGGTTCAAAACCACTCTTAGCTGCTCAGTTCAATGAGTTGCCTTGGGCAAGCCAGCGTTTTCTAGCCTAGCCATCTTCACTGGGCTGAAGAGAGGCCAAAATGCTTCTGCATATTCCTAAGAAGAAGGTGCAAAGTGCCCATCATAAGAATAAAATACCTTGATTTAAAAAAAAAAATCCTTATACCTTATTTTCTGACTTTTCACAGAATTCAGTGAAGATGTGTCCTGATCTGCTCTCCACGTTAAGGGACTGAAGCATTCTTTCCATTACAGAACTTCCCAGTTCTGAAACGGCTGTGGTCGTTGTGCCCTAGGATGACAGAAAGCACAGTTCAGCAAGGCATAAAAGTCTCATTCTGTCTCAGATTTAAATAGCGGCAGCCAAATAAGCCAGATGAATGGTCTCACCTGTTTTCTAATCTCAAGTTTCTTGAATGTGGTATTTTCATCTCTACAGTGACACGCTGCAACACTTGCCTCTCTCATGTGTCCCCTTCAGTTATTGTCCTACTATCAAATTTTAGGAAAGAACAGCTTTTTTAACCCTCCCGTGTGCTTGTGAAGCACTGTGGAACATGGTGGCACTTCATAAATATATACCAATAATGAAATGGATGTTGCAGACTTAAACATTTGCGTGTGTTTTTACTGCTTTGTGATAGGACTGACAGGGTCCTTAGGGACATCTAGAATCTGGGAAATCTTGGGTGATATTTGGTTAAAAGGAAGTAGCATCACATCAACCGTCTTCCCTTCTGTGGGATTCTCAATATGCATTTAGAAGGGAAATTAACTGAGTATGCCTCTGAGACCTTGTAGGGTAAAAAAAAAAAGTTGCCGGGAGGGAAAAGGAAGAGAAAATGACTTGTTGGAAGGAAGAAGAGTTTGGATTTGATATCCCGCCTTATCACTACCCGAAGGAGTCTCAAAGCAGCTAACATTCTCCTTTTGCTTCCTCCCCCACAACAAACACTCTGTGAGGTGAGTGGGGCTGAGAGACTTCAAAGAAGTGTGACTAGCCCAAGGTCACCCAGCAGCTGCATGTAGAGGAGTGGAGATGCGAACCCAGTTCCCCAGATTACAAGTCTACCACTCTTAACCACTACACCACACTGGCTAAATATCCCTAAAGCTCCCAACAGCTTCCTCAGCCAAAACGACAACTTTCTGAGACTGCTTTTCATTATTTCTTTTCTTTGCTTTTATTTTTTAAAAAACGGTTGGGGCTTTGTTTTCTGCAGTTTGCCCCTTAAGCAAGCTTGGCACTGGTTTACATTTGTAGTGCCTTAACATCAAGGTTTTGGCCTGAAACGGAAATGGCCAGTAGGACAATTCTGGCCCCTGTAGGAACTTCATCTGACTGCTGGTAGCTCTGCCAGTTTTTAATCGAGGCATGGTAAAAAGGTTTGCCTCAGGTTCACTTCTAAGGAAAACAAAACAGAACAAAATAAAAAGGCGGTTTTGAAATTGTGGAAATAAGATATTTCACAGTTTGATGCCATCTCGCCCTCTCTCTTTTTTATTTTGCATGTAACATAAATAATATGCAAGTGTACTTATTTGTGTGGTTAATCCTGTGCCTGGTCACATGTGGTCCATTATAGTGAAGCCCTTATAGTGTGACAAATTCATTCTGTAGCTTGTCTGATCATGATTGTGATGGGGTGAATTTTATGCAGCACAATATACAATTCAGACCTCAGACCATGGTCTGGAGAACAAAGTCAGCTGACTCTTGCCTTTTGTAACCAGATTTGATGTTATCAAGAGGGTGAGGACTCAGAGGTGGCTACCACAGGGTAAGCCCAAACAAGAAGCAATCATACCTCCACTCTGGTATGGAGGGCAGTATCATAGTCACCTGGTCACCAAACCATTTTCAGCAGATCCAGGAATTCCAAATGCTACTCACAGGGATCATTTCCGCGTAGGTGTATTTTCTATCTAGCTTTGGCATCAGGTAATCTGTTTTGTCAGGAATTGTTGTCATATAAGCAGCTGTTGCTGGCCTGGACCCATGAAGAAGAAATAGGTTCAAAAGATGCTTGAGGATCATTGGAGACTATGTCATGTGTTACAAAGGAGATAAAATAAGTGAGTTCACAGTTAGGTTTATTGAGTTCTACTCCTGGAGACAGTGTCCTTACCTTTAAATGTTCCAAGCAAAGAGAATATGCAAACAGTGTACCTCCAAACTTATTCCTCCTCCAGCTCTTGCCCTACATCCCAGGTGTGGGGAACCTTTGACCCTCAAGATATTTCTGAACTATAGCTCCCACCAGCCCCAGCAAATATGGCCAATGGAAAATAGCCAGGGATGATGGGAGTTGTAGTCCAGTTACATTGGAAGGAACAGAAGTTCCCCACACTTGCCCAACCCTTTCCCAACACTTGTTGGGGAGCATAATTAGAGTCCTGCTGGCAACAGCAGGTTGAAGTAGAGAAGAGGAGGACAGGCAGTGGGGCTGGTGAAGGAAGAGAATGAGAGCCACCAAAATGGTGTCCTTTCTTGGTGCCTCTGAACATTAAAAGACATATTCACCATTTCCAGGCAAGGATGTATGAAAGGTGCTTATGACAAAATATTAAACGAAGATGCTGTCAGCGGAAGAATAAGCAGGCAATGAATGAAACTAAAATGTGGTGGAACATGTTATGAATGAAAAGAATAAACGCTTTTTGCATACAGGCAACTCCCTGTTTGCATGGGTATTGCATTTTGGGTCATTGCACGCGTCAGCGGTCATGCGTAAGCCTATTCCGCCCCCGCCCAGTTCTGCCCCCTGCTGGGGCTGAAGATGAGACGCATGCCAGCAGTCGCACATCAATTAGACACATTCAAAATGGTGCATGCAAAATATTTTATATGTGGAGATCTAAGTGCTTACCGCTTCTTGTCAACATCCATTGAACTAAAGAGGAGGGCAGGATCTTCCTGAATAGCACTTTGGCTCCGGGGCAGGACTGCTGATAACAGTCTGGGAGACATATGCTGATCTAACATAGCTCCTTTGGGTGGTGGTGGTGATCCCGTTTCTCCTTTCTAGAGAGAAAGAACTTCTCAGAATTAACTTGTCCTGTTACATCTACTGCATATCTGTTTTCAATAGATACAGTCTAGATTTAGTAAAAAAAGTAAAAAAAATTAATAACCCAAAATTCTTTGTACTAAAGGTAGCTACAGCATCATACCAAAACCATATATTTCTACTTGATAAAACAATCAAAACAATGTGATGGTTCCAGGGCCAGCTTTTGTAGGCCAAGGGAGATGCACTTGATCCACTAGGTAAAGGTAAAGGGAACCCTGACCGTTAGGTCCAGTCGTGGACGACTCTGGGGTTGCGGCACTCATCTCGCTTTATTGGCCGAGGGAGCCGGTGTTTGTCCGCAGACAGCTTCCGGGTCATGTGGCCAGCACGACTAAGCCGCTTCTGGCGAACCAGAGTAGCGCACAGAAACGCCGTTTACCTTCCTGCCGGAGCAGTACCTATTTATCTACTTGCACTTTGACGTGCTTTCGAACTGCTAGGTGGGCAGGAGCAGGGACCGAGCAACAGGAGCTCACCCCGTCGCGGGGATTCGAACCGCTGACCTTCTGATCAGCAAGCCCTAGGCTCTGTGGTTTAGACCACAGCGCCACCCGCGTCCATTGATCCACTAGCTGAGTCAAATTTCCCGCTAGCTGCATTTCCCATCAGCACGTTACAAGTTACAGCACCGTCTTTCTTGACCAGGCCTCCACTATCACAGTTCTTGCAGATCAAGTTATATAATGGGGTTCTGCCCTCTTCACCACCTCGTACAGGCATCATATATTATGGATGTAAGCCCAAGAGTGACAGTAGCAGTACCTGGGGCTGTGCTATTTTTGGCATGCAAGATTTAGCTCTCAGTGGCAACAGTGACACCATCTGTGGGAATGGATCCACATCCATACGTGGCTTCTGTTGCCGAGAATGCCAGATTTTCAGGTTGGTGCTGGCAGCCTGTGTGGCTCCTGTATGGATAACACAAAACCGGGGACCCCTGCAGAGGATACAAAGAAACAAGTAGTTAGATGGACATTGTAATTGGGCTCAGGTGAACGAAGAGAAACAATACTGCCTTTTGTTTTTCTCTGTGTCAGAGAGAGCCCTTGACCCATTCCTCTTGTTGCTCCCAACTGGCAGTGGTAGCAGGAAAATCGGAAGGATGACAGGAAATATGTCCTGCTGCAGAAACTGAGTGATGCTCTCACTGTTTTGGTCTATTATTATTTATTACTTATTGGTCGCTTGTCACCAAACAGGTCTCCCAGCAATTTACCACTGAAGAACACACACACACACACACACACACACACACACACATTTTAATATAGAATAGAAAAGGAGGAAAGTCATATAAACATTGACGTACCATACATTTACATCTATGTACACCTCCCTTCCTAACAGTAATAACAAGCAAGAATCTTCACTTGCTCATTATCTTTTAGGCTACCTTTAAGGACGAAAGTCACAAGGCAGCTCGCATAAAAATGTAAGAATAACAAAAATCAGTGCACCAAAAGCCACCAATGAAGCAGCAATATATAGCATCATCCCATTAAAAGTAGCATAAAATACTAATATAATTTCAAGCCAACAGACAATGACATTTTAAGAGAAAGTAGTTTGGGTTCTTCAGTCGTCAAGCTCCATGTTCAGCATTTAGCTGCTGATGTAGCAAATGTTTAGTGGCATAATTTTCTCTCTCCTCCCCTCAACTTCCCACAAAGTGTTGAGACAAAACAGGATTTGATTGTACGGCTTTGATTTTCATGCTCTTACCAGTAAAGAAGCAAAGGTTTCACTACTTCAGGTTGAGCACGTCTTAAGTTATACATGTTCCACTGGTCCCCATCAATCAGGTTTAGCTTCATCAAAACTTCAGTGGTAAGGAAATAATCTCCATTGCTCACTAAGTAGATTTTTTTCATTTTATCAAGCTGTCTTGAATGAAGGAAAACATTCACACAGAATATGCACAAACGCACTGCAGCTAACACCTGAGAAGCTGTCATTTGCAAACTATATTTTCAGATAAAATTCCACACAGAAGATAGACTAGTTCTCTTCCCCAAAAGAAAATAAAAAAATTAGGTGTTTCAAATAGTTCAGTATAGGGCAGGGCTGGGGAACCTGCAACCTTATAGATGTTGTTGGACAACCAATTCCCATTAGCTACACACAGTCAGCATGACCGATCATCAGGGATGGCTGGAGCTATAGCCCGTCCTGACATAGGGACCAATCAAACAAACAAACAAACAAGATATGTATTAGCTAGGATGCTTACTACTAACTCAAAAATCATTCTTCCACTGATCTTCTTAGGTGCTAACTAAATCCAGTCTTCGTTAACCTGGTGCCCTCCTGAGCTGGTTGGACTCCAACTCCCATCAGCCCCAGCCAGCAAAAGGATGATGGGCAATAGAGTACAGCCCCATCCAGAGGGTACCAGGTTGACGAAGACTGGATAAACTGATTCAACATCCCCAGCCTCTTTTGGAAGAGCCGAAAGGCTCAAGTTAAAAATATTCAAAACAGGAAATAAGGGAAATACCTTTTCTGTCTTTTAGGATCCCGCAGAACCTTTAGTCTTTCAATGTCCATCCAAAGCCGCAAGTACCTTTCTCCCAAAGTTCCTTTGATGAACTTCTTGAACCTTTCAAATTCATGCCTGTTGCCAATATCATAAGTCTTGTGGCTAAGACACCAGGAAGCCCTGCTTTCAGTGTTTTCAGATTTTGTACTAGCGCTTATTTCACTCCCCTTATCTGGTATATCATCCGCAGGAAGTGGAGGTTTTGGTTCGAGTGAAGGTTTTGGTTCAAGTGGCTCCATGAAAGGTGGAATGTTTGCTATCTCAACTATAAACACTCTAGACATTCTGTCAAAGTCGATAGCAGTTGGGCTGGCTTCGTGCGTCTGCCCAGTAACCTGTGCTACAGAGTTTCTAAGTATATACTGAGCATAGGCTAATGAAAACTCATCTACTGTTTGAAAATTCATGGGTTGTTGGTCAGGTTCCTTCTTTGCTGCTTGAAGGGCAGCATCCCAGTCCTGCCCTACGTACGCTCTTAAGACAGTGCTTGAAGGAGTATCAGGAAGAGACAGAGAGTGACCCTCATCTATGCTTCTTCTAGCTACTACCCTCTGAAGAAGTGATGTACCAGATTGGGTGTGCTTCTTCCTCATCCTGGTTTCCGGTTCTGCATTAAAGAAGCAAAGGCTTTATTGAGAACTTAACTGACTCACCACCACCCCTTTTTTAATATGCAATAGTTGAATGCTGTATTGCATTCTCAATTGCTTTCAGGTTTTTCTCCCCATTGTATCTTATTTTATTTTTCTATTTCTGCATTCATTTGTATTGGTTACACTTATTACTTTTACTGTATTTTGTAAAAGAGAGAGAGAGAGGAGGTCAGTTTTGCAAACCCCCCACCCCACCCCAGGTCTTTGTATAACCTAGCACTTGACAATGAATAGAATGGTTATTTATGGGCTTTGGGGCTACCGCAAGCCACTGGAATTTGTGCCACCTCTCACTTACCTGGGATGTTGTTTCCCCTCAGTGCCTACGTGTGCACAAAAGAGAGCCACAATGTTGAAGTTGCTCAAACAGATTGCCATGAAGTTTCTGGCAATCCCAAACAACTTGCTTAAGACACTGGTGTGAGGAGCCGATATTGCTTGGAAACTAGTGCTGCAATGCTTTTCCGTTTGCCTGCGTGCTTACCCTCTGCTCCTTCTGTATAAGTTTTAATTTATTATTTTTATTATATTTATATCCCACAATTTATCCAAAGAACTGAACGTGGCATGCATGGTATGCATGGCTCCCCCCCTTCTCATTTCATCCTTAGAACAACCCTGCAAGAGAGGTCAGGGTGATATACTGTGACTGGCCCAAGGTCATTCATGGCTGGTTTAGGGTTTGATCCCTCGTCCCCCAGGACGCTAACCATTACACCACTCTGGCTTTCTTCTTCATTAAAAAGAAGCTATCTATTACACACACACAATGTTTTTAAGTATTCAGTAATATTCCACCATAGCTAGGGGTCTGATGCTACAAGTCACTTTCCTCTCAAAATTCCTCACACTCAAGGAAGTGGGGGGCATGGCACCTCCTTTTTCTCCATTTCTGCTTTATCCCAGCAAAGAAGGCTCCTACACAATAAATGCCACTTACCTCCAAGGGCAGCAGCATGGAGAACGGTGGATGAAACACTAGGCATCGCTTGTACTCCCCTGAAATCTAAGGTAAGAGAAATTAAACATTAAAATAATCACAAGGTGAATCTTGAAACTATTAGCATCCACCTTGATATTTCCACTCGGTTATTTGAACTGAAGGACATCTAAAACCTGCCCACGGTGAGAACAGGATGAAAGACTAGATTGGCCTTTGACCTGATATATCTTATATTCCTATTATTTTTTGCCAGTCCTTCAGACCCCTCTGTCCCTTCTTGGAATTCCTGTGAGGTGGAAGTTTTCTATTGTAAGATTATTTAGACAGTAGACTGGTTTTGTTTCTTTTGATGGTACTTTCTGATTCCTCCTCTAACCCATCCGTAATCTTTAACAACCCTATTAAATTTGGAACAAGGGGTTTGACTGTATGTTTTGATTTCCCAAAGATAAACTCCTCCATGTGCTAGCTCACTCTTTCCATACTAAGCACTTTGTTAAAGGGGAGGTAGATGACGCCGGTGGAAACTGGAAGTGTTTGCTAAGTTCCCCCACCACAACCTGCCTAGGCATCAAGATAATCTCAGATGCTCTCCCCACTGAGTCAGGCCACTATAAATGTCAGACAATTCCATTGAGATAAAAAATGGTACCGGAAAGTGTGTAAGTTCATGTGTCTGTCTGCAAACAGGAAAGGAAATCAGGCAGGCAAATACGATTGGTATTTGCTATCACAGTTTTTTCGCCAGTCTGCAGTTCAGTTTTTATTTTTTCACTCTGTCATTATGTTTTCGTTCCCTACCCCCGCTGAAATCATGTAATAATAAGGTAATGAATTACGTAATCAAATTTGGCCACAGCAAACAGTGAGCTGAATATCAGACCCTGCAGAATCCGAACTGTAGCAGAACGAAACCAATGCTGCATGCAACAGGTATGGAGTGGAATGGAAAACAATGTCTTTTCAAATCCCTAAACGCCGCATCTGAGAAGGCCAGCCTTTGTAGTGGAGGTCTGCTTATGGAACTCCCTCTGCAAGGAGGTTCAACCTTATTTTCCCGGCTGTTTCTGGTTTTTAAGTTCTGCGTTTGAACTTCTTTGAACTTCTGCTTTCAATTGACGGGTTTTATTGTGATGCTATCTTATTCTGTTCTATTCTTGAGATTTTTATTGTTTTTATGTTTTGTTTGTAAACTGTCTTGGGAACCGTTTTTGCTGAGGGCAGTACAGAAGTGTTCCAGATAAATAAATATTGCTTCAGCTGGTTCCACTTCCACTTTTGGTAAGCTGTGTTGTCAATGCTGTTTGTTTTAACTGTTCTGCTGCTGTTAACTAGTGCTTGTTTTTGAACTACGGGTGGCGGCCATTTTAGGAGAGTTCAATTGATGCGCAACCACAGACACGTGGGTCCTTTTGGACCTGGAAGAGGGAGGATTGGGGTTGGAAAGGGGTGGGGGTTGGAACAGAACCCCCATGCAAAATGGTTGCCGCCTGTATTGATTTTTATTATGATTGGTTTATACTTGCCCCAGGAGTGGCATTACTGAAGGGCAAAACACATCATTCTGACATCAGGTGAAGTGACAGTTGAGCGGCCTCACCCACCTGTCAAACTTGACCCATGGAGGTGGGGAGATAAAAATCTGGCCCCTCGGCCAGATCCTGTTCCCCACCCAATATAGATCTCAAAAGCTGCAATCCTCTGCACGCTTTCTTAAGAGTTAGTCCCACTGAAGACAGAGCAACTTAATTGTGAGTAAACGTGTACAGGGTTGTGCTGCAAATAAAAACAGGCAAACATAAATGCGCAAACAGGCATTAATTAACAAATGGTGATTTGCAGGGTTTTGACAGGCTCCGATATGCATCCAAGGCGCTATTGACCACAGTAGCCTAGAGGCATTCTGATCTTCAGCCAATGCTAGTCTTCTGCCATGGTTCCAATAAAAGTGTCAGACACTGACAGTGTACATATTTAGCCCTGCTTGAACAATCCCAAAGGCTCTGGAGGAGTAATAGTGATTACCCAACATCTTATTTTTATATCAGTTCCCATCCCTGAGTGGCTCACTAACCCATAATCTAAAGCAATTTGTGGGCTGGGGGTGGGGGGTAGAGAAGACAGGGAAGAAAGAAAAAGAAATAGAATATTAACATCATGTCTTACAAAGGGGATCAAATATGACTTTAAAGACATATCAACCCTTTACCAAAATAAAAAAAATGTTCCATATGGAGCAGCTCAACCATACAGGAGGGACCACAGCATAGTGGTAGATAGGGACGGGGGAGAAATTTGATTCAGCAAGCGTTTAAAACCAGCTCGTTCAAACTCACTGTTTCCAGGACAATATGGAAACCAAACACAAGTGCCCTTCGAAATTGCAATGCAGTTCTCCAACCAAATGATGTTTGCAAAAATGCTCATATTAGGGGAAAGTGTGCACAAAAAATGACGACATTAGTGAAAATAACATACAAAATGCATTATATTAGGAGAAACTGCTTGCAAAAATGTGCACAATAGTCAAAAGTGCATAGAAAAATGTATTTATTAGGAGAATGTTGCATTAAAATGCTGATGAATTTTCATGCGAACTTTCTTTAAAAGAAACCCACAAATGTGGAGGACTGAACTTAATATTGGAAAAATGAAAAATGGAGAAAACAAAAATGGACAGCTCCTTCCATCCCTAGCTGCAACTTGCAGAAGATTCCGGGTATGCCCCAACCTTCCCAGTTTAAAAAGCAACAAGTAGCAGGAGAAGAGAAAGGTCTCTACCCAGCAGAGAGGCTGCCGGTCACGGTAGATATCAGGTTAGGTGGACAAATAGTATGACAGCTTCCTATGTAGTCAGGAATGCAGATATGTGTAAGAAGTAAATTCCAAGGCTATACAATTCTTATTGAAACTTTTGGTATTATATGATTCTCACCATCCACATCCCCCCTCCCAATTGCTAATTCCTGGGGGATGGGGGAGTTCACCTGAGTGCGGCTGCATGTTTTGCTTAATACTTATCTATGTTGATGACATTACCTAGGATTGAAGAAGATGACTCTGAAGGCCAAGGAGAAAAATGAACGTGAGAAGATGCCATAGGACGAGTAAAAGAATCCGTAGTAATCATGTGCTGACTTAGCTTGGCTAAAGTAAACCAATCCCGTGTCTGGGTGACAGTAGCCTATAAAATAGAACATTGAATGGTTTAAGTTTATTTCAGTACAAACTTTTATAGGTTCAAAAAGAGGAACAGATTTGCAAAATCTTCATTCCTTTGACACTTGTGTGAATAATCAAAGTAGAGGTTTATAAAGCCGAGATGACACATTGTAGAACCCGTTAACACAATACAATACAGTGGTACCTTGGTTTAAGAACAGTCCTGTTTACAAACGATTCGGTTTACAAACCTTGCAAACCCGGAAGTAGTGTCCCGGTTTGCGAACTTTACCTTGGTCTAAGAACGGAATCTGAATTGTGGAAGGGCACCGGCGGCAGGAGGCCTCACTAGGGAAAGCGTACCTCGGTTTAACAACGGTTTCGGTTTAACAACGGACTTCGGGAACAGATTAAGTTTGTAAACCGAAGTACCACTGTATGTGAATGTTTAAGCAGGTAAAGTTGTGTAAATGCAGTATATGCCAATTAAACCATACAGATAGTGGTCACTGATAGCTACAGGTTGCAATAAATAACACTACTGAGATGTCTATCCGACAAAAATACATAGATCTACATTGTGATGATAGGGACCAGAATATTTGTATTCATCTTCTTAACTGTACCCCGGCATGTTGTATATGCACCAGTGAAGGGCATTCAATTCTATGTCCTTAAATCTGCAATAGTGATGGCACAATTGTATTCTTCCATAGCTCTTGTGCCTTTAACATCATCGCGGCTAGAAAATGTTCAAGCTTTTCCAGCATCGCAATGCTGAGAAAACATAATCTAGTTATTTTCCCCTGACAGAGTTGAAATTCCAAGAGTTCCCTAGGAGGAGGAGGGATTGATTGTTAAACTACTCAGAGAACTGTAGCCCAGTGAGGGGAACAACTCTCAGCACCTTTAACAAACTACACTTCCCAGGATTCTTTGGGAGAAACCACAATGGTTTAAAGTGGTTATGATACTGCTTTAAATGTAGAGTGCGGGTGGAACCAAAGAGTCAAAGACTCTAAAATAAGGAACAGAACAATACACATATAAAAATGACAAATAATCAGCAAAAAAAAACTATTTTAAAAAGGGGGGGATCAAATAGATTACACAATTCTAAAAATAATAAATGCAACATAGTAAGACACAGATAATCAACCTGTGGTCCAAAGTCTTAGCCAAATTTCATGCAAGTTGCAAGGAGAGATATAGCTGTACACAGGGAAAAAAAGACTATCCTGCACCTGTTTAAGTCACACGGCATCTATTTTACCTGGCCAAGAGAGACGTAGAACTTTCTCATAATTAAGTCATTTTCACTATCTTCAGAGGCTTCTGAGGGTGGTAGACTTTTGGAGAACCAAGGATAATACGTTTTATCTATAACAACGTTGACGCCAGTTCTGCTCCACTCCACCTGCGATATCAGCTTAGCTAACCTACAGCAAGGTGACAAATATCATATGGTCACTTAGATTATCTAATCGGTTTTAGCAGCAGCATTACTGTTCTCTTAAAGAAACCAAAATGTTGGAAGACACTTTATGAATCTACCGCCCTTATCCTTTAATCCTATTCAAAGTTTAAAGCGTTTTGAAGGGTACTTTAGCAAATGGCCTTGTCAGGATGCAACCCAGAGAACCCCTCCACCAACGCTCCTTTCAGTCTGCTGCCCGGTCGCTCATTCCTCCTATCTGCTACGGAAATCAGGGAATATTGTTTTTCACTATAGCAGACTAAGAAGAAGAGGAAATGGAGGATTGCTGCGCTGGAAAAGCAGTAGATGCACATTCATTTGCAACTCTGGGAAGTTGTTAAAAGTGACAGAAGGATACCATGTAAATACAGCATGACCTTAGCCTCAGGTCATTCTGGAGATAGACAGATTGCAAGTTGGCAGATTCCATCTGGGCTCTAACTGGTTTACAAACAAAATTACAGGTAGCACAGACTAAGGAGTCAAACCAGGATCAGTCAGTATGTATGGCTAGCTGGAACCCCATTGACTCATATCACCTGATCCCCCCTGGGCTGAAAGCTGCAGTACATCCTCCAGTCCTCTGCTGGAGCTGTAGTGCCAGAGTACAGTATAGGCCTATGCTTCCCTCTGCTTGTCAGCTGCCCTGCTGATGTACTGAGTCAGGCACTCGGACCCTGCCTGCCAGAGTCCCCATTTAGAAACCTTTGGAGCACTAAACTGTAGCAATTAATTGTTTTTTATTTTATTTACAATAAAATTGGACAACCCACTCTCCCCCTTCAATGGAGATGTTCAAAGCAAAATAAAACAAATCCAATAAATTAAAACAAGTAAAAACATTAAAAATAACAGCTCCTCCACACTAAAAACAGCTTTAGAAATCAAGGCGGGCAGAACGAACGCCAAACCACATGGAAGCAGCTGTTCCGTTTGCCTTGATCTCCTTGAGCTTATTGTAAAACAAATATATGTATTTTCTGCCATCAATCACTTCCATTTCCTCTATAGTTTTCTTGATGCCCCTGGCTACAGACTGTGTTTTTGTAAACTACCCTGGAAGCTCTGCCGAAGGGCAGTATAGAAATATTTTTAAACAACTAAACAAACAGTGGCTAGATTTCCCCCCTATAAAGAAAATAGTAGGTTAGAGGCATTGCTGCCCCTGGTGCTTGCACACAATTGGCGAGAATAGAATAGAATAGAATAGAATAGAATAGAATAGAATAGAATAGAATAGAATAGATCTTTATTGTCATTGTCCCCTTGCGGGAACAACGAAATTCCTCGGTTGCTATATCAACTCAAATAAGACACTCCACATACGGTAATCTAAAAAATGCTGATAAACACAATACAATACAGCACAATATCCTATATAATAATCTTGCTATGTCCCTGCGTCCACTTTCTGTGTGTCACGGAAGTGCGCTACTGCGCATGTCACACAGAGGGACGCAGGGATTGGCCAGCAGAGACCACTTCCGCCGGCGCCTTTACTGGAGGCTCCCGCAGCTGCCATTACTGGCTGGAAAGCGCGGGGGAAGCGGCGCGGAGCGCCGCTCCCCCCGTCGTCGGCCATCTCCGCGCCTCGGATCCCGCCGCCGCCGCTAGCTCTTGCTGCCGCCGGCGGCAATCAGGGCCTGCCCCCCGAGAGGGCTTCACGGGCGGCGACGCCCCCGCTGCTCCTCCGCTCTCCGGAACCGGCTCCCCGCGTGCGGGGCGGCGTGCAGGCTGCCGGGACGGGCGCGTAGCTCTCGCCCGCCGGCCTCCTGCGTCCTTCGCCGCCTCCGCCTCCTCCCACCGGGTTGGCAGCCCAGGCGCGGCGCTCCGGCGCTGAAGTCGGGGCGTGCGGGGCGGCGTGCAGGCTGCCGGGACGGGCGTGCAGCTCTCGCCCGCCGGCCTCCTGCGTCCTTCGCCGCCTCCGCCTCCTCCTCCTCCCACCGGGTCGGCAGCCCAGGCGCGGCGCTCCGGCGCTGAAGGCGGGGCGGCGTGCAGGCTGCCGGGACGGGCGCACAGCTCTCGCCCGGCTGAGGAGGGGCGGGAGAGCTGAGGCAGGCGGCGGTGGCGCACTGAGGTGGCTCCTGCTCCTGCTGCTGCTGCTGGCTGTGGAGCGGCGGTGGTGGCGGCTCCGACGCTGCCGCCGCATGAATAAAGAACCGCCCTCCAAGGGCGCCTCAAAAACACCCTCCTTTTTTCCCCCCTCCCCTGCTTCCTCCTCCCTCGCCTCCGCTTTTCTCCTCCTCTGGAGTAGCGGCCGAGGCTGGAGCCGGCGGCGGGGAGAGGCTGTAGGAAGCGGGGAGTGGGAGACGCCAGCGGGAGGCGGAGCCAGGTCCTCTCCGAGAACGCCTCACTCACCTCATGGCCCAAAACGGAGGAGCCCGGAGGCGGAGGAGGCGTCGCCGCGCTCTCGCTCTCCCTTCGCCCAAGCTGAGCCCTGCTGTCACCACCAGGGAGCCGGATTTTTACCTCCCTCGCCACCGCCCGCACACCAGCCTCCCCACCACCCCCTGCCCGCCTCGCGCTGCCGCCCGGTCGCCGGGGATGGGGGGGGAGGTGTGTGTGTGTCTGGGAGGGAGAGAGAGAGGCGAGCTATTTCTGGAGGTGTGGGAAGTGGGGGGAGGTGGGGGGAGGTGTGTGTGTGAGAGAGAGAGAGCTGAGCTGTGTTTGTGGGTTTCCCAAAGGCATCTGATTGAACAGGCTGCTGGGGAGGGGAAGGGTTAATGGGAGGGAGAGGAGTCTGGGGAGGGAAAGGTTAATGGGAGGGAGAGGAGGCTGGGGAGGGGAGGGTTAATTGGAGGGACCGCTACACCCCCAATGGCCCCATATGTTCTAGGGCCCGTTATCTGATAACGGGCTTAATTTACTAGTAACAAATAAAACAAGATGACTTCAGAGTCCAGAGTTTCCATTTAAGGCCAAAATTGCTCTAGGAAAGAAACTGTTCTTGAGACGGCTCGTTCTTGCCTTCATTATTCTGTATCTCCGTCCCGATGGCAGGAGCTCAAAGAAACGGTGACCAGGGTGCGATGGGTCTCTTGATATATCTAATGCCTTTCTGTGGCACCTGATGGTATAGATACGTTCTAAGGTAGAGAGTGAACAGCCAATGATACTCTCTGCTGTTTTGATAATTCTTTGCAACACTATCCTATCCCGGAAGTGCAACTTCCATATCACACACATAAACCATAAGTGAGCACACTCTCAATGGCACAATGATAGAAGGCAAGCCGTGTAGGTTTTATATTCGTATTACTGCCTGTTTTAAATCAAAGCCAAAGCCAATTTAAGCTTCATGTATGAAAACACTCTTAGTTCATATAGATGTATCGCTCCCACAACCTTAATGGAGAAGGAGGTCTGGAGAAGGAGGAGTTGGTGGTGGGGCTCCTTCACCAGTACTTTCTATCTCTTGGAAAAATGTCCTTGCCATCTCCCTACCAGAGTTAATCAGAGCTCCTTCCACACTGGGCATTTCCCATAGAATAGCTACATTTTGTTTGCTCTTTTCTCTTTTCAAAAGAGCATCTGCATGTCATGAACAAAACACCCCTCTACTTCCATATTTTCCCTCCTGCCCCACAACAGCTCAGAAAATCCAACTTTTTAATACAGTGGAGCAGTTCTGCAATTTCCTCAACACAACTACTGAGTAGTTTATGGGGCTGATTTCGGCCTGTATAGATAATAACAAAATAATAATAATAATAATAATAATAATAATAATAATTTTATTTATACCCCGCCCATCTGGCTGAGTTTCCCCAGCCACTCTGCGCAGCTCCCAATTGAGTGTTAAAAACAATACAGCATTAAATAACCACCACCACCACACCCCACATACATTTGGAGGTGGAGAAAGGAGGAGTGCCCACCTGGCTGCAGAATGTTATCTGGATTTCTAAAGTCTGGGATCAGAGTTGCTATTCCTCTTGCAGCTTAAAGCAGAATGGCAATGATCGGGTGCTGCTGAACCATCCAAACCTTGAATCACCCCGGGATTAAGACTAAACAGGGTTAGCACGTAATTAAGATTTGAAACCTGGGTTTGAATTTGGTTTCAAATTAAGAGCAACCTCTGCACACGATGGTTAAATTTGGTGCAGACGTAACAATTAAGCATCAGTAAACCATGCAAAGAGGATCTGCCACAAAATGAGAGAGGCTGAGGGAGGAAGCCCATGACCCAACAGTACACTCCCGCTTCTCTTAACCATGGTTAAGGAAGCTGCCTTATAGTAAGTCAGACCACTGGTCCACCTAGCTCAGTCCTATCAGCATTGACTGATAGCAGCTCTGCAGGGTTTCAGGTGGAGTCTTCTCCAGTCTTACTTGGAGATGCCAGAGTCTGAAGCTGGGACCTTCTGCATGATAGAACACATGCTCTACTGCTAAGCTACAGCACCCTCCCTCCCCGGATTATGTCTACACCTCCTCTTAGATGAGGGACAGGGAAATCTGTGGCCTGCCATAAATTGTTGGATTTGAGTATGCCTCTAAATGCCTGTTGCTGGAAACCACAGGAGGGGAGGATGCTGCTGTGTTCATATCATTCTTGCATAGGCATCTGGGTGTCCACTGTGAGAACAGGATGCTGGATAAGATGGTCCTTTGCCTTGATCCAGCAGCATCTTCTCATGTTCTTAACATTCATCAGCCTCAGACAACATCAGTGAAGATGGAAGCTGCAATCAAACAACATCTGGAGGACCACAGGTTCCCCATCTCTGACTTAGATGAAGTTGCAATTTGTGTTTTAAAGAAAGGCACAGAGATATACGGAGCAGATCAGGCAAAATGAGCCACAATGGGAATGCTGTGGGAGAGATCTATTGATTAAACACACACATACCAGTAAAGTTCGGTAATGATTAAATGTGGAACATTGTGTACAGGCGATAAATTAGGACTGCCTGTAAAAATTACAGAATGAGAGGCCATAAAAATACATCAGTTTCATTATTCACAGAAATCATTAAACTTATATAAGCTAGGCCAAAAGTATCTGAGAATTATTATCATATTTGTTCAAGAGAAATGTACACATTTAAAAACCTGCATTCCAATTAGAAGTTGCAGTACCTGTATTCAAAGTAACAGTCGCTCTCTAAAAACGATGGGAATCTTTCCTTCTTAATCCACGCAATAGCCTGCTCTCGGTCCAGACACTAACACACACACACACACATAAAAAACTTTGTAAATTATCTTTCACTTCAGGTATTATATGCCATGTAGTCAATAAACAGATTTGCTTACAGACTAAGGGAGCAATCCTAACTCCAGCAGTCTGGCAGGACTTTATGAAACAGTGAGGCCATGGTGGAAGAGGGGGCAAGTCATAATTTGACAGCCGTGGAGACAGCTTGAGATCCAAAGGTATAATCTGAAAATCACTGGATTTCAGAGGAATACCCCACATTGTGATGGTCTGGGGAGGAGATTAGAATGGGGAGAAGTGGACCTCTGCTCCACCCTGCTAGCCCCCCCCCACTGAAACAGAGCTCCCTCTCTTTCACCTGCCAAAAGCTCTGAAACAGCAGTCTAATTGAATGCATCTTCTGTTTGACAGCTGCCCAGTCCAAGACTGATTTAAGAATAAAGAAAAAATTAAAAAAGGAGAGGGAGCTTTAAAGTTGCCCATTGACAGTTAGCAACACCAGGACAGCAGACTGAGCAGCAACAGGAGTCACAAGTATCCCCCATCAGAGTGAGACAGAGCACATTCCTATTTAACTTATAGTAATCATTTCTAAATTTGCATCTCTATATATAAATCACCACATTCAAATTGGTGGAGTATTTTGTCCTCTTTTTGTGATGTTGCAATTAATCATGTATGCCTTCTTTGAAGTGCAGAGTGAGCTGAAAACAACATATTAGAGCAGGGATGGGAGAACATATTCTGGCTGGTGGACCAGATCCTTATCTTCCCAACTCTGGCAGGCCAAATATGACAGGTGCTTGGGCCCACCTACCTGCCAGTCATCTAATGTCACCATGATACCAGATGATACTGCACTTTGAAGCCCTGGTTGTCAAGACTTCAAAGCGCAGCACAGGGCTGTTTGAAAGCCCTTTTGGAAACAGCTCCATGCTGCTCTTTGAATCTCTGAAAGCCAGACTTTTAAATAGCAATGCAGGGATATTTGCAAAAGGGCTTTCAAACAGCCCCACACTGATTCTGAAGCAGTACCCAGCAGAACTAAAGTCTCAATTCATCAGCTGATGAATGAAGACTTCGAATCTGCTCTCTGCAAGGGTCTGAGCAGGATTTCATTCCCACTCTTCAGCTGAGCGTTTGTTTATTTATTTATTTTTATTTAATGAAGTATTTCTAATTTGCACTTTCATAAAAGTATAACAAGATGGTATATAGCTTACAATATATATAATGAAATTGGTAAAACCTTAACTAAAAATATCAATAAAACATCAGTGAGTATGGGTTAGTTAAAAATAAAAAAGGCCTGTCTAAACAATACAGTTTTCAGAAGATATCTAAAATAATGCAGGGCTGATTCCTGAACCCTCTACTGACAGGGAGCTCCACAGGGCAGCAGCGTCTGTCACATTAAAGGCTCCATCCATAGTAAAGGCCAACAAAACCTCGGGGGTGTGGGGGAACCACCAGAAGTGCCCCATCAGAGCATCGCAGTGATCAAGGTGGAGCATAAGGAATCAGACAATGCTTAAGATACTTTGCTAGGTTGTCTAGGACTTTGTAAGTAAACACAAACACCACAATAACTTTTACATTTTCGTTAATAGTCACCGGATTGGCCTGAAATTGCTTCTTTGTGTCTATCCTAAGTGGCAAGGAATTGTTCCCAAAGGAAATAGTGAAATCCAAGAAGCCCTGCTACTTGGCAACCTTCATTTGGTTCTATGGGGTTGTGTGGGAAGCATGCTCCCTGGTGCCCCTGAACATCTGCAGAGGAGAGGGGGAAGCCTCACTCTAAACAACGTCCCAGAATAATGAATGCTGATGTTGGCCATGGATCACATAATACTTTTTGCAGAGGCAAAGGATGGCTGTTCTGCTCCTGTTAGAATATGCCTCCTATGGTTTACTGATAATGGTTTCTGGAAAGACTGTAAGACCGCTTCTTTATTTTGGCCAATTTTTCTGGATGTAAGAAAATAAATTTGTAATTATTTATGTTCAGCTGAAACAAATTCCAGCCTTTTGTCTGCAGTGTTCCTGAGAAAAGATGATATGCCAAAGTCAGATTTATCATGCTAAGGGAAAACAAACGTCCAAAGTTATGTTCTAAATTTAATAATACGGCAATGCCATGCATGCTTATGTGTTCACTGGGGTCTATTCCTTTGTAAGCGTATTTGGCATTGCACTGAATTTTGTTGTTGTTGTTAAGCAGATTATAAGGGCAGCCATCCTATTATAGAAATCTTAAACCCTTATCACACAGCAAATGTATATGAAAGCTTGAAAGGAGGGGGCGAGATCGTGTCCACCAGTGCCATTTTTCATTTCCATGCATTCCTCCAGCAGTGTGTGCAAAGCATAATACGTAAAACTGTAAACATAATATGGCAGGCTCTATGATCAAGCCGGGGGCAGCCCTTGGTAATATGGCACCCTGTGCACAGCCAAAATTTGATGCCCCAGCCCCAGCCCTGCCTTCCTAAAGCCACCAATTGGCTAAACACAGGACCCCCCCAATTGGATAAAGATTTTGGAATTGCTAATATATAGCACATCATATTGGGTGAATACCTCTTAAATGCATAAGAACAATAATAAAAATAACAGTACCAATCATCAACTTACCATTGTGGAATAATTCGGGTCAAAATTTAACACTGGTGGGGGAGGGGGAACAGGTCTGAGGTCTGGAATTTCTTGCTTTACTGGCCTTATGACATCGTAAATGGGATTCCGAGGTTTCTTTTCACGCAGCATCTTTTTCAGCTGGTTTTCCAGGTGCTGTGGGGCATCGGTAGCAACTTCGAAAACGCCAAAGTCAGGATTAAACTTAATTGGCTCTGCAAAGGTCTACAACAACAAAACGTAAAGATTAAAATGCAATAATTATCACAGCACTGATAGGTTGCAGTACAGCTGTGTATTGGTGGATGTTCCTGAAGCGGGAAGTCCAGCTGCTTACTTACCTGGGTGCAAGTTCTCTGGAGTTCAGTGGGACTTACATTTGAGTAGGCTTGTATAGGATCGGACTTTCTTTCTACTCCTTTCAACCCATGTGATGTAATAATTTGCATTCTGGATGGGTTTCTCGCTGAATTTTTATTGATGGCATTAGGTTTTGCTTTAGAACATTCTGATATTGTGACCCTTCACCGGGGAGATGGAACCTGTGGGCCTCCAGATGTTGCTGGACACCCCCAGTTCCCATAATCCCTGGCCCTTCACCATGATGGCTGGGGCTGATGGGAGATGGAGCCTAGCTAAACCTGTAGGCCCACAGATTCCACTTCCCCCTGCCTTTCACCTTCTAAACTTACTATAAAGATCTTCCATGTACTGTAAACATAGAAACCTTACTGGTTATGGGCATCTGGTGGTTGGTGGCTCTGCCTCCTCCACCTCCTGGTGCTGCCACCGGTAGGAGGCTGCTTTGACCCCCCTTCCCCCCCCCTTCTTGTTTATGTTATTTTGACATTTCTTAACTTTAGGTCAGCGGGAACCTAATTATACAGTCTTTGCAACGTAAGAATTTAAAGTTTCCTGCAGTTATTTAAAGAGGAGGGAAACACAAATAATAACAATAAAGGATTAACTTCTAATTCCAAATCGCTGAACCCTTGCTAGTTTATATGAGCGTGCAAATAAAGCACGTAAATTCCATAATCTGGAGCTATTTGAATAGACACTAGATAATTTTAGTTGTACAATATTTACAGAGAAAACTAACCAAGGATAACATTAATTAATCACTTGTATCTATTTTTAATTCAGTCCCTAGCTGTAGAGCCCAAGGGCCCATTTTCCAACATGCATTCCAATTAGCTAAATTGAAAACATCTGGTTCCTTTAATGTAGTAAAAAAAGATGCCAATAACAATGTTTTAAATATAAATCGTATTGTCATTTTGGATGCTTCACCACCAATCACTTACACGATATATACAGGAATGGAATGAAACAACCAACTGCCTTCGCCAGTATGATTAGCACCAAACTACTAAGTTAATCAAAGGCACATTCCCGAATTCAACAACTGACTTCACTCTTTTGAACTGGGCCTCACACATGCAAAAGGGTTCAGTGGTATTGGAGGAGACGACTCACATTTTGCATCCCAGAGCATTGCACAAGCACGGCTGAACATATGAGTAGAACAGTGATCATCACTTGGTTGACAGTTGGGGGAACTAAATCCATCTCTGCCCCCTGGTGTATGGCTTACTGTGACTACATGAATATGCTGGCTCCCAAAGAGGAGTTCACATTCACTTTCCTCCTGCCCGGGTTTTTTAGGTCAGTGTGGGATGCCAGCTAAGCCAAGGTTTGGCTCACTGTATCATCTACACATGGGATCATGGTTAAGGTTTCCCTTTCTTAATCATGACCAGTAAACATATGAGGAACCTTGGGTACAGGTTGTGGTTAAGGAAGAGAGACCTCAACCATAATCCCAGGTTTAGACAACAAACTAAGACAAACCTTGGCTTAGTTGACATGCTCCAATGAACCAAAAACCAAAAGGGCTGTGATCTCCACCCCAGTTAAGCCACCTGGCTAAACAAACCATGGCTTAGCATTATGCTCAAGCCACGCTTATCAATAAACTTACTAAAAAGATCTAAATTCTGATGTAATTTATGCAAGAAGTGCCATTCTTCTGCCCCTTAGAAGTAGGCCATCCAACGACCACCATACTACTAAAATTCCCCATTATACAAAAACCACAATGTATTGGTTAATTTTGTCAGATGAACACTTCTAGCATCTATGTAGGCTAGCAACAATTCTTTCTCCTCAAGCACATGCTTCCTGGGGTAGATGACATTCAGCCCAATGCTGTTCTTTAATTTAACCTCTTGCCTACATAGTAATGCTTACACCTGGGTCCTGTTTCTAGGCAACGGCTGCCTAAGCACAACAAAGATAAAAGGCCAAATTGTAATGGTGTTTTAACAGGGGCGTCACATTCTTCCCGCGTAACTCGTGTGATGAGCTGCAGGAGAGTCAAACTGGAAATATAAAAATGTTCACATTAACCACATTAATGTTGACAGGAGAAAACTCTCCTGAGAAAATCAAATTATGATGAGGTCAGGATTTCTCAACAGCCACTTTCCATTTTGTTGCTTTGACATGCATTGTAGCATTGTTCTCTCGACCTCGAAACCCACTGGGGTTTCCCGCATGAGATAATTCTTACAAAGTCAACATTCTCTCTGCGATATTTTCATGGGCAACCAACTATGTGTGCTCACACTTCGGAAATGCAGTTTAGAATCTGCTGTGACCTGGAGGCAAGCGGGAGGGGCTATTCCACTTCACCTATTCCACTTCAAGAATACAGACGTCACCCTATTACCCTATATTATCTCATAAACCAGTTAATATTCACAGTAAGTGTTTAAGGAAAAGTTTATATCAACATACTTACGGGGAGATTCAAGAATTCATTAAAGAAGTCTACAAGCATATCATCGGTTGCTAAATAATCCTCCTGCAAGGGCCAAAAAGAACAAAACTATGTGATGTGATGAAGCAAGAGCAGTTTACTTCTAACAGGAGTAGGGATGTTGGAGAATTAAAAGGTAGCAGAAATTGCTGCAGCATGCATGTTCTTCTGTGGTCAGGAATGGAAATCAATTAAATATGATTTGTATTTGTTCACATTGTTGTTTCAAGTCTGCAAACTACATGTGGTTAATTATTTTTATAAAACTACTTTTACATTTCCTTTACACTGAATAATAACAATAATTTATTTTTGTAACCCCCCCCCCAATCTCACTGGGTTGTCCCAGCCACACTTGGCATCTTCCAACAAAATATAAAAAAGCACAACAAAACAGCAAATATTAAAAGCTTTCGGAAACAGGGCTGCTTTCAGATGTCTACGAAACAAATGTAAGTTATGTAACTTACATTCAACAGTTGGCAGCAAAACTAATAACGTAAAATTTGGTTCAACAGAAACAGTGCCGATTGTGATGAATGTAGTTTGCAGCGGAAATTGCTGCCTTCTTAGAGGGGTTGGCAATTTCCATACTGCCAGTTTGCTGTTTGTGAATTGTTTTCAACTCTCTTTACAGGTACATACAGCCTCTCTTTACAGGAGGCTGCCACACCAGATGAGACTGTTTGTCCATTTAGTTCAGTATTGTCAGACTAAACCATACTAGATTAGAAGCATAAATTATCTGGCCTAATATAAGGCCAGCAGCCGCTTACTGGACATTTACTACAGAACATTTACTACTACCTTGTTCGCTCACATTTTATGAAAGATTCTCCTCATATGGTTTCTTTTTTATTATTTAATTATTTTATTTATGATTTTCAATTTTATACATTCCAATAATTTTATAATCATTTTAACATTTCAAAACTTGACTTCCTTCCCCCTCTTTCTGTGGTTCCTTAAATTTATTTTTAATATTTCCTGCATATCCAAATTAGCTTAATTTGCTCATTTATTCATCTACTTTAAATATATACTCATAAAGCTGCAGGTTATTACAATAATCCTGCCAAAGCCTGTGATTGGCAGGAAGTACCGGTAAAAATCCTGGCTCAGCCAGGTCTAGTCTTAAGATCAAGCCTGGTAGAAGACAGAGCAGCACGTTCTGTTTGATGCTTTTCAGCATGCAGTTTCCCACTCGATTGAGGTACAATCGCCATGGCTCCATCCTGGCCTTGACTTCAGAGGGGGGGAAATAGAGAGGAGAGAAGGAATAAAGAAGATTTTGGAGGGAGCAAGTCCCAATTCACATTTTACAGTTTAAGCCGGGCTTAATCTTCTCAGATGAAAACAGCTGGAAATATCACGTTAATGTGTTTCACAAGTTACTCTGAATTCCATAAGAATTAGATTTGAGCAATTATGTTTTGAATTGAAGCCTTGAAACTTATAATTTAAGATTCTGTTTATCTTTGGATTTAGTTGTTGTCCCTTGGTGCTGGTAGAAACACACATCTTTTTTTCTGACTAAAGAACAATCCTGGGAAACCTTGATCCATCTTGTAGGAGTATGTTTGCTTTTAACAATTGTATGACAGAAATTCAACAGGAGAAAATTATTGCTAACACTTTGTGTTACACTGATGGGAAACGTCCCTGGGAAGTCTTGTGCAACAAATCCATTTTCCTAAAAGACTGGAGTCTTACAATAAGAAAAGTGATGAGGAAATACACTTGGAATTGTGAGTAGCACTTGCTTTGACACAAGGTCATCTAATCTTTCTGCAAATCAGAATGAATGCTTAATAAACAGGTCATCTGGAAGTGACTGAATTTTGGGATATTGTTACCTCTCTTCTCTTCCCTATTGCCTAAAAACTCATCCAAGGGTCTTTGTGTCCTCATCTCAGGCAAATTTAATAACAGAGTGCTTTGAACCCTTTGATAATACAGCACTTAGTACATTCTGGCTCAGTCCTGGCTGTGCCTACAGGGAGACATCCCAACTTTCTAGAACTGAGGCAAAATGTACCAAGTATTTTATCAACATTGTGGGTGAACCAACCACTTGTTCCCAAATAATTATGCTATTTTTTGCCTGAGCCCTGAGTTTGAGCTAGCAGCCAAGACAAATAAAAGCACTAGAAATGGACTATGTCCTCTGCTAGCTTCAGAGTACAGAATACTGATCGTATTCACTTGGCTGATTTCCACTCCTGACCATAGATGAGCTTCTTAACTGTAGCTATTTCCATTTCCTTTTCCAATTTCATTGGAATTCTCTGACATCCCTAGCTAACTGGGGAGAGGGCTCAAAGAACAGGCAAGTCAATTTTCATGGGGACTTGTGATGCCATCCATACCTTGCAAAGATAAAGGGGCAAGAAAAACCTTATATATTTAAGCCTATACAAAAAGTGGGTGGGTAAAAAAAAAGAAAAATGGGAAAGTGTTGACAGGGCCAAGCTCTTAAAGCCGCAATGTAATAACACTATGAGAGCTACATGTTTCAGGGAAATGATATTAACATGCACCATTTCAGCTGCAGTTACAACCTAAACCTTTGTTATCTTATCTTATTTCAGGGCCCACCCTATTCCTGTGATTGTAATCTGATTGTAATCTGTTTTAACTGTTTTTACTTTTGAACTTTAAACTGCTGTAACCTGCCCTGGGACCTGCTGGTGAAGGGCAGGTAAAATTAAAAATTAAAAAATGTGTGCCTAAGGTTGCAATCCTATACATGTTTACTGGAAGTACCGTAAGTCCCACTGAAATTCTGAATAGAGAAGCATAGGACTGCACTGCAGGTATGTGTCTAGTAATTAAATGCATATCTGGCAAACCTTTAATTAATACAAATTAGTATGGTTTTGTTAGTTTAATTAGTCAATGCAATTTATTCTATTGTCCTAGTTTTGAAATTTGTCCTAATTTTGAAATTAATATCCCCTCTGCTTTGTAATTTGAATTTTCTTACGTCTGGGGTCTAATCCTATACAAATTTACTAAGGAGTAAGTTCTATTGGACACAATGTTACTTACTTCCAGGAAAATATGCATAGGAAAATGTGCACCACTATAAAGAAAATAATAATAATTTTGAAATAGTATGTTTGAAAATCTTTTCCAATTTCTATCCTTTTCTTGTGATATAAGAACTTAGTTTTCTTGGTTGAGTGGATGACAACGTAATAGGGAGTGGAGTGTGAGGTATTGTTGCTCCTCTGTTTCACTCTTGTTTCACTTAAGAAATTGCATGACATATAGCAATTATATTTATATCATATTTATATTTATAATAACTACCTGATTCATCTATAAACTGGGGGCAGGAGAAAAAAAATGTTTACTTACAAACTCATCGTCTCTTATGCTGGGGGGCACTGAAACACAACACAAAAAGAGAAAGGAAATAAAAGTTATTCAGCCAAAGCATTTTTCATTTGTTTTCAATCTTACCAGAAATCAATGATCACTAACTATGCAAATGTAGTTGTAAAAATTGCAAACAATGTACATTTTAGAACCAAAAACCCATTTACATATCCAAAAAAGCAGCTATTTTCACAATAAAATAAATACATTCCAGATAATATTATTTGCAAGATACAGACTGATATACTTGTTTGTAAAGGCCAGTAAGGAGGAGGTAGAGATACAGATCATTTTGGGGGCTCATTCCCATACTGGGGACCTCACTGAGGCCCTTTTCAGGATGTTTGGGTGTGTAAGTTTAGCCTTGGTAACTTTGTCATCAGCTCATTTCTTGTATATTTAAGAGCGGCTTGTTTTGCAAATATTAACATATCATCTGCTTATTAGCTCTATATACCACCCACACACAAAAGGTTTCACCTGCTGATTCCTGCATATGAAGCTGCTGCTAAAAGCAAAGGAACCGTTTTGGAATGAGTTTGTTTTCTAGCCAGTGGCCAATTCTAATGAATTATTCTAAAAATTGAGGTACAGAAGTGAAAACATGTAGTGGGCCTAAGCAATAAAAACAACAACAATAGTTTCCTGAAATATACTTTAGGGAAATGACAACTGAATCTGTCAACTTATGAATTTGCAGTATCCACCTATAAGATGCACAGACACTTGAGAATTTGAGTTGTTGCATCAAAATTAAAAGCAGAAGGCTTTTAAGAACATTTGCCAATGCATGTTGAATAATCCTCATTTCAAGCGCCATAGATTATGAATTTACTAAATCCTTGTCTAGGACTTAGTGCATTCAAAATCTAATGGGTTCAACTCCTGGACGAATCCTGCTAACAGAAGCAATCCTGAATGGCTGATACAGTGGATACAGAACTAGACTCTAATCCAGGAACCTTTATAACAGGTGCAGCTTAACCTATGGGCCACAAGTTCCAACATCCCTGAGCATTGGCCATGATGACTGAGACGGATGAGAGGGGGTGCAACAAAACCTGTTGGGCCTAGTTACCCCTGGTAACTATGCTTTTCACTGCACAGCTTCAATAGCTGACCCTGCGCAATAAGTCACTATCTCTCCAACTCAGTTTGCCATGTAGAAAATGAAGGCTACATAATTTAGGAGTTTGTCAGGAGAGAACACGCTAGCACTTGTAAATAAATACATGACTGTGCACCTTTATAAAAAGAAGATAGGCCTATGTTACCAAATTTGTGCACAACAATCCCAGAATTTGGGAAACATAAAATCTACTGGTTTCAGTGACCTTAAGCGCATCGCTCTGTGTTAAAGAGTGAACAAGGTATTTCCCCTGTGGAATAGTGTGGAGTCCATAAACACACTAATTAGACAATACATACAGCCAAGTCCTCTGTCGTTTGTATGAGCTTTTGCAATATGGGAGCAGATTGCTCTTTCCACCCAGGCCTGCATTAACAGTGTTCACACGTGACGCATTCCAATCTAAAAAGCGCTTCTGAGCATCACTTGTGAACATGCCCTTTAGGGTTGTGGGGCTAAGCTGGCTGATAATGTATTTTCCTTTCAGCGTTCATCATCCCTCTCCCTCCCACTGAAACATGAACTGTGTGACTGGATGAAAGCGGAGCACATCCGATCCTCTTCATTGTCTGGCACGCTCTCCGGCCGCAGTACATACCCGTGGTGAGCTTCTTCTCTCGCATGGTGAGGATGGGCGCACTGACTCTGTATAGCTCCTGATCCCTCCTAAGCGCCTGAGCTAAAGCCTCATGGTCCTCAGGGGAGCCCGGGGAAATAACTTCTGCTGGGCCCGGTGCAAAGAGACTGCAGCGGGCCTAAGCCTGGGCACGCACGAATTGCTCGGCGTTTACAACTTGTTCTAGTTATTGTGCTCTATCACAGCCAAGCTGGGTTGCTATGGAGCTGCTGCAGACCGTGCACAGGGAAAACAAGGCTTCTTGACTCCATGAGCAAACATTTGTCTTCCTGGGGGCGAAGGCTTTCTCTCGGTTTGGCTAGCCAGCCGGATAAAGCGAGGCGCGCGGAAGCAACGAGCACACAGTACTTTAACCTGGGGGAGAAAATCTCCCCGTCGCTGGACAGGCGACCGGTTCCTTCCAATACGCCTTGCCTTCCCTTTCAGCCTCGAGAGGGCGCAGGACCGCCCTGCCGGGTCTGCAAACGACAGCGCCCTCTCCAGTCCTAGCCCGTTAGGAAACAGCTTGAGGGTCTCTCTCTCTCTCTCCAAAAAAAAAGCCCGCTGCGTTTAGACGGCTGCAAAGACTTGCGTTGGTGATAGGATCCTTCAGGATAGGATCCCACGCTGCTTACAGTTCCCATCACCTGCAAGAGGAGGGGTTGGTTCGCCGATATTGTGATGCATTTAGCAACGCGTAATGCTGCCTTAGTGACGATTGTACTGTGTAGAATTCTTATCTGCTCTTGCCAGGCAAGCCTCCCCCATCTCTCCTTTAAGCAAACAACTCTTTGGCATGACCCCTCGGCTTCAAAATAACGTCGACCAGTCTGGCAGGGGCACGTACATTCCATTTCCATGGAGGAGTTACTCTTTGAACAGACTTATCTTAACTATCCTGGTGCAGATGCCATCAGTTTAGGGCTAAACAGAAGGGAAAGGCTTTCTCCATAACTTGAAGAGGCACGGCATAATTTTAATGCAAAAAGGGTATGTCCTTTAGTTGCTCTGGACTGACTGATTCAGAATAAATACCTCCAACAATTCACCCTAGTACAGCTGAGATTCAAAATATCTCTGCAAAAGAAACGGTGCTGGTGACATTTGTAATCAGAGTTAATTCCTTCTTTGAGAGTTAATTTTAAGGATTTCCAGACTCCCCCCTCCATTTAGCTTCCCCCCCTTTAACGATATGTGAAAATGTTGTTGTTGCTTAGTCGTTTAGTTGTGTCCAACTCTTCGTGACCCCATGGACCAGAGCACGGCAGGCACTCCTGTCTTCCGCTGCCTCCCACAGTTTGGTCAGATTCATGTTGGTAGCTTCAAGAACACTGTCCAACCATCTCGTCCTCTGTCGTCCCCTTCTCCTTGTGCCCTCAATCTTTCCCAACATCAGGGTCTTTTCCAGGGAGTCTTCTCTTCTCATGAGGTGGCTAAAGTATTGGAGCCTCAGCTTCAGGATCTGTCCTTCCAGTGAGCACTCAGGGCTGATTTCCTTAAGAATTGAAAGGTTTGATCTTCTTGCAGTCCATGGGACTCTCGAGTCTCCTCCAGCACCATAATTCAAAAGCATCAATTCTTTGGCGATCAGCCTTCTTTATGGTCCAGCTTTCACTTCCATACATCACTACTGGGAAAACCATAACTTTAACTATACTGACCTTTGTCGGCAAGGTGATGTCTCTGCTTTTTAAGCTGCTGTCTAGGTTTGTCATTGCTTTTCTCCCAAGAAGCAGACGTCTTTTAATTTCGTGACTGCTGTCACCATCTGCAGTGATCATGGAACCCAAGAAAGTACTGTAAAACATCTCACTGCCTCCATTTCTTCCCCTTCTATTTGCCAGGAGGTGATGGGACCAGTGGCCATGATCTTAGTTTTTTTTTTTATGTTGAGCTTCAGACCATATTTTGCGCTCTCCGTTTTCACCCTTATTAAAAGGTTGTCTTTGTCCATGGAGTTTTCTTGGCAGGGATCCTGAAGTGGCTTGCCAGTTCCTGCTCCAGGTGGATCACGTTTAGTCAAAACTCTCCACTATGACCTGTCCATCCTGGGTGGCCCTGCACGGCATAGCTCATAGCTTCTCTGAGTTATTCAAGCCCCTTTGCCACGACAAGGCATACTCCATGAAGGAGTATGTGAAAATACGGATGGTTTAAAAGCTGCTAGTTTAATCCTGCGGAAACTTACTTTGGGCTATGGAAAAGTGAGAGGTGAATAGTAAGTCGCATCAAAGGGTTCCATTGTCTCATTAATTCTGAATCCCTGCTCCTGATTATGCCCTTATTCCTATCTCTGCTCATGGGTTGGCTGCCTGCCATTTATTTTCTTAACTCATGCAGTCTCCTTTGTGCCAAGATTAGTAGACTCGCTTTAAGTTAATTTTCATAGTGGACATAATAGCCTGTAATTTATATTTCTCCATATAAAATGGAAATTGAACGTACAAGATCCCCGTGGATTTGTGCATGTTAACACTTTGGTAGTAAACAATAAAATCAGATTTTATTTTATTGACAGTGCAATCCTTTCATGTTTATTCAGAAGTAGCCCAACTCTATTCAAGGGGGCTTGCTCTCAGAGGAAAAAATAAGCCTTCTTGCCCACCCTTCTTCCATATCTGTGGGGGATTATCAGATGAAATTCATCAACATAAATGGACAGTACTGAGCTTCTAAATGCCTCGAATCCCAGCTTCAGACAACTAGAGTCAACTCAGATAAAACTATCACTGCAATCAAGATACAGCTCAGGTTAAGTAGCCCATTCACTTCTTATGCTAGCTCTGTTGGATAGCACTTTACAAACGTAATGATTCCAACAAAGACAAATCTTTTGACACTACAATGAAATTGATATCGAAACCTGACTTTACTGATGACCAAAGTGTATTATTATTTTATAATTCTAAGAGACCAACAAAACATCCACTAAACGAGAGGATATATTCCACAGAGTTCTGGAGGCCCATGGTTAGGCTATTCTAATCATCCTATCACCACAAGGAAGCAACAAGCCTGGGATTTGTCAGCAACCTAATGACACCCCAACTTATTGGAATACTTGTGTTTCCAGAGCTATGCTGAATATTCTTATTTCCAGCAAATGTCCTCCTATGTGCACTAAGCCAGCTGAGCTGTTAGGGAGACCAAGAAAGAAGTCATAACTTAGTCCTGATGAGCCAGCTTCTTCTTGCCTTCCAGGTCTTTAACATGATCTCACTGAAACAAAGACTTCTCAGAGCCATAAGTTATAACTGATAGCCAAAGGAAACACATTTTAAATATTAAATACTCATTGGCTATAGTTGGCAGGCAAGACTGGAGCAGGAACCTTCAATGCTAAGTTTACAGATGCACTGAATAGCCTAAAAGCATTAGTTCAGGTCCCCCCCCCCCAAAAAAAAAAGCTTTTGCGAAGTATTTTTCGAAGATGAATCTTTGATGTCCCCTAGCGGTGAAATTGAGTATATTTCAATGAACAATGCACAGAAGAGCTTCAGATATCAAACACCAAGGGAACAGAAAGATGTTTGGTACTCTGAACCTACTCACTCCAAACCCTCCTACACGCCTCTTAGCACAGGCTCCCCTGAAGATCCAAATTCAACAAAGAAAGAATGCCCTCAGTTTCTCACAAGATCATCTGGCAGGAACTTAAAGTACTCAGAGGGGGGGAGAGTAGGCGTTTTAGTGTCTGGTTTATATCACTTGGGTTCGTATGGCATGGATACTGCTGTAATTAATTTCATTATAGTAATGGAAAAGCACAGGCAATTTGGAACCATCTTTCCATGCTGTGACAGAACTTTTTTTTTGGAAAAGATTTCTTCTGGCTTGTTCTCTTTGCCCCTTTCTTATGAAATCTCACATTAACTTTATCATTATCTGCTTCAACATAAACATACTTCATGTTGAAACAGTTAACGTTGCCATCTTCTTTCTATGTAGAACACTGTGCCCTTATTTATGCCCATTACAAATTGCCATCTATGCTGCTGATCCATAATTTCTTTAGGTAAGCACTCTTGCGCTCTCTCTGTCTGTCTCTCTCACACACACCAACACACACACACCAAGGCATTTCCACATGCAACAACTGCTTTGTGGACAAATTGCCACAGACTATTTGACTGCAGAAGGTGACAGGAAAAGGAAACACACACGGTCAAGGACTTTGAAGAGGCATAAACTCAGGATGAAAGGGAGAAATGAGCTAAGAGGAAGACACGTTTGACAAATCCTCACCATTAAACAACTCCTGCTCGGATATCTATGCCCCCACTGTGGAAGGACGTGTGGATCCAGAATTAGCCTCCACAGTCACTTACAGACACAAGAAGACTGTGTTCATGGAAGACAATCTTACTCAGCTACGAGTGATCGCCAAAGAAAGAAGACTGTGTCCAATTCTGGGCACCACAATTTAAGGAGGATGCTGACAAGCTAGAACATGTGCAGAGGAAGGCAATAAAGATCAAGGGTCTGGAAGCCTTATGAAGAACGGTTGAAGGAGCTGGGCAAGAGGAAACTGAACGGAGATATGATAGCCATCTTCAAATATTTCAAGGGCTGTCACATGGAAGATGGAACAAGCTTGTTTTTGCCTGCTTCAAAGGGTAGGACCTGAACCAATGGATTCAAACTACAAGAAAGGATACTCCAACTAAACATATTAGGAAGACCTTTCTGACAAAGTTGTTCAACAGTGGAATGGACTCCCTCAAAAGGTGGTGGACTTGCCTTACTTAAAGATTTTTAAGCACAGGTTGGATGGTGTTTCCTGCATTGCAAGGGATTGGACTGGATGATCCTTGAGATACCTTCTAACTCTACAATTCTATGATTCTATTATCACTTGTAGAGCTTCACTTGCATTCACAGCACAGTTGATTAGGAGGAAATGCATACTATTAATCAATTTCTGTTCCTTGTTAGGAGGAGGATGTATTATAAACACAGCTTGGAATTAAAGCAGTCATGAATGAAGAAATTATATTTGTTTATTCTAAACTGATTATTTTGATGTATTTGTATATCTTCCAGATTGCCTTATGTTTGATCTCTTGTGATTTTATTATTCAGCTGCAACTGCCAGTTGCCTTGGAACTGTAGAATGGAGTGAAATGATGCTCTAGCAATAGCCATCAAGCAGAAGGCTATGGACTGCCTGTATGCTTCTGCATACTTAGAAGCAGGGAGTTTCGCACCTCTGTCCAGCTCAGATGATACTGCTGAGATTATCAATTTAAGGAGTAACAAATTTTATTAACTTGCAAGAACTGTTACCTAAATTTACTTGGTTTTCTCTTCCTTACCCACACCTTTTTCATTTTGCAGTGTGTCTATTAGATTGTTAACTTGGGCAAGCAGGGAGTCTTATCTTTTGATCTCTGTATAAGACTTCAAAAATAATAATAATGATGCTTGATATTAAATAAAATAATTTTGACTTGATTTATGTAGTACCGTCTTTCCCCCTTTTTAAGACACCGTCTTATACTTTTTTTTCCTCCAAAAAACACAGGGTGGCTTATTTTTGGGGGATGTCTTATTTTTTTTATTATATCAATATGGTATGGTACAGCCTCCCCCTGCACGCTCTGCAAGAGGTGAGTTTCCCCCCACGCCTCTCGCTGGTTCGCTGGCTCCCTGCGCACGCAGGAGGGGCTGAGGAGGCGACGGGAACAATGGCGGCACCACGGCTTACTTTTGGGGTACGTCTTACTTCTCACAAAGGTAAAAAAACCCTGCCATGGCTTACTTTATGACTACGTATTAAAAAAGGGGAAACAGGGTATGTTTTACTGTACTACTATGGCAATATCTTCTCACATTTATCATAAAATACTCCTTAAAATGTAACAAATATTTAATTATTTTTAATTTACCATTGTGACAAGAACTGTATTTAAAATCTCAGAACACAGTTGTAAGATGTAGTGAAAACTACATTGAAAGTACTTTATTGAAATCTCATTGAATGTGTCTGGCAAAGTGACAAACACCAAGACAAAAAGAGTTTAAAATGTTTTCACTTTTTTTCTGAAATGTATCAAAAGTCAAGTTTAGGATATTTACACAGAGAATTAAATTATCAACTTGATTAATGGTCAGAATTACAATATGTAATACTTTCAAAATGCATAATTATTTAAAAGTGCTACCTATACAAAATAGAGAATGGAGGGGGAGGGGAAATACATTCCATTCATTCGAAGATATTTAGAGACGTTTTAAGTTTCTCTTGCTTTTTGCACTTCCTGGCAGAGCATCTTTTATGTTTTGTCGTTTAGCAGATGGACTGCTACAGTCTCTTGATCCGTGGAAGGCATAAAGACATAAAGTGCAGAAGTCAAATGCACAGTCTTCCCGGCTACAGAGTCCTCTTTTTTGAAAGGCTTGGTATTTTGCAGGACACCGACATCTTGGACAAGGTTTTAAAGCTTCGTCACTGAAGAGGGATTGGGCAACCTACATCAGGGGAAGAGATATTTAAGATTTGGTCATGCATTCATTTTTATAAGGCTGCTAACTACCCCATCCTGTTTCTTTAATTTCTAGAGAATTGCAACGGAATGAGTAAATTAATTTTTACTATAGAAATGTATCAAGATAGAAGAGTCAATAAAATTTTATCCCAGATGACAAGATACAGCAAAAGAGACAAATGGTAAATGTTACTAATATGGGCCTACGGGCAGTATCCAACTAAACAGTTCCTCTACTGCAGGGGTCAGCAAACTTTTTCAGCAGGGGGCCGGTCCACTGTCCCTCAGACCTTGTGGGGGTCCAGACTATATTTTGAAAAAAATATGAACAAATTCCTATGCCACACAAATAACCCAGAGATGCATTTTAAATAAAAGGACACATTCTACTCATGTAAAAACATGCTGATTCCCGGACCGTCCGCGGGCTGGATTTAGAAGGCAATTAGGCTGGATCCGGCCCCGGGCCTTAGTTTGCCTACCCATGCTCTACTGCAAGGACATTTAGCTGCAAAATGGAACTTCCCCATCCTCTCCTCTCTCCCTGTGCAACCCCTGAATCTGTTATGGGGTTTTCCCCAGCCCTCTGGGGCCAACTTAGGGGGTCACATAGGAAAGGACAGAGTGAGGAAGGTCCAGCTAAAAGTCCTTGCATTAGCAGAACTGTCTATTTGGATAACCCCGTCACTCTCCCCTCATACTTCTTGTGGCAGCCTTCGCTTAACCTGTATCTGGCAACATTCATTACTAAAGGAATCTTTCTCACACATACTGCAGTTTCCTACCTTTACACACGCTTCTTCTTTACTAGCTGACTGAAGAACAGGGCTGCATCCACGAGGTGTCAAAGACTCGTCACAAGAGGGCTGCATGTGTAATACAGCAGGTTTTGCTTGAGCCTGGACTGATCGTAGTGCAAACCTGGTCATCAGAAGTCTAGTGGCAGCATCTTCAGTATCTGGCAGGTGTCTCTGGTAAAATAACCACAAATTACTTCCTCAAAGAACAAACTGAATGTGCTGTTTACTATTCAGTGCCAGCCATGGCTTATAGGAGAAGCCCATACTGAGAAGAAGGGGATGTCATGCGGTCAGAACCATCTTGGGTGCTGGCTGGAGAGGTGGCAACACAGAGACTGGGGAGCATGGCTGGCTGCTCTAGACTCAAGCTGCCTGAAGCCATGAGAGAAGCAGGGAGAGACACTTTTGAGAAGACAATGCTGTAAGATCTGCAGCTCCCTCCAGCTACACTCAGGTTGTATATATGTGAATAAAATCACTACAGTCTACGCCATGTCTTGACTCTCAATGGAAACACAACCCTGGGTGAGGGGACCACCCAGAATTTTCTGCACTGCTTAGCAGAGATTGGGGGTTGGTGTGCCACCTTTGTTACAATACAGCTTGAAAAATAGTTTGGCACAGAAAGGAAATAAAGATGATTTGAGTATGGGTCAAAGGGAGACGACTATGAAAAGGACCAGGTTTAATCCAAAATTGATCTGCCAGAAGCATTTTAAAAAATCAAAACAACAAACAAACCTCTAAGAGGTCTTGAAAGAACTATTTAAAAATAAATGTGCTAAATGTGTGGCTAGACACTAAGGACAGTGGGTTATATCCAACTAAGTCATACTGAGTAGGCCCACTGAAATAAATAAACTATGAATCTAGTTAATAGACTCATTTCTATTCTCAGTATGAATTTGTTGGTTATCACCCTAAATCTTTTAATCAATAAGTAGCACATGTAAGCAGTACAACAAATTTCATCTGATGAAATGTCTATTAGATACGGAGTTTTATTTCTGCTTTCCCTCCTCTTCAACCCATACTGTCTCACCAAACACCCTCAATACCCATGCAGTGGTATATTACCTTAGCTTCAACTGTCAGCTGTTTTATGTACAACTTTCTCCTCCGATTTGCATGTCTATCTTGTATAACAATTTCTCGCCAGTTCTTGCTTACTTTCCACATACTAAAATAAAGAATCGCTATCAGCCACAATTCAAACATTTTCCTAGAATTCAGAATGGGGCTGCTTTGTCCTCAAGGAACCTGATCTGCAATAATGTCTTCACCAATAATGAATAAATCAACTTCAATGATAGCTGCAGCACAGGATCAAGGGGGCAAGTGCTCTGAAGCTGATATACATCAAAATATAGGGATATTTACATATGTATTTGTCACTTTTAACCATCATTCCCTCTTGTCACAGAGGGACAGACAACAATATTATTTTATTTGCTAATGTTTACCGTTAATACGGTAATTTTTAAATATTATTTACGCTTCAACCTTGCTATGCATAATACTGTAGTTATATGCCAAATTACCAAACCTTAATTAATGGAGGAATCCAAAAGATTTCTCATTTTGTAAAAGGTTATAATACAAAAACAGGGTATCCAAATGGGAAAACTGGAGTGAAGTTGTAACTGCAACAAAACATGGAGTGCTTCAGGTTTCTAGCCACTCCCTTCCATTTTTCCTTCCTTCCCCCTGTTTTTTATCCCCACCCCACCCCAGGCAGCTAACACCTGTGCCCACTAAGGATGTTCAGTCTTCTGTGGCCTGCTCTGGGTTTTCCTTAGATTTTTCTCCAAATAATTTTTGTTCTTCTGCAAATTGTGATGCTCCCACAAGCCTCATGGTGCCTCCCATGTGTGTAGATGGTGCCATTTTGGCTACATAAGCATAGGCACTCAGATAACTGAGTTCACTACTAGTATACAGAATTTCAATTATGTTACACTTGTACAATGTCATTAGAGGGCACCCAGTGAAAGTCCCCAAGTTGTTTCTTTTACCTGCATAGGCTTTCCACAGTCAGGATATCTAAAATCAAAGTAAGAACATGTCTTAAGTCTCTGATTCTTAATTCTGTTAATATATCTAGTTTCTCAATGCCCATTTTCCTGCCAATGAGCTGAGCCACAATACACTTCAGCACAGATATGTCAGCTCCATCAATTTTCTTCAACAGGTCATCTTGTTTTGTTCTTTTACTTCTGTTTTGCATAAAAAGCTCACGCACTATCTGCAAAGCAGGGGTCCTTGACAGGCTGCCAAAATCTGGAGCCATGCATTTGTCATCCTCATGAAAAACCAATTCATTGCCTTCGGTGATAGAGCCAGCTATCTTTAGTATGCATTTTGAATGAGCAACAGTGGTATCACAGTCCTCCTCTTTTTCTGATTGTGAACCACATTCTGAAAGTGTGGATAATCTTCTTGAGCGTTGTAGCTTTCTTACCTTTCTTTTAGAGTTTAGAGTGCTAGATGATTCCGTACGTTTTTGAAGTAGTTCTTGGAAAGATCCCTCATGTTCTGACAAGGACTCCTCCGATTTATCTAAACTTAGTGAATTATAGCTGCTGCTACCAGGGGTTGATAGGCTCAAGTCACTTATTTCTTTAACTGGAGGGGTATTTATTTCAGATATATTAAGACTAAATCCTTCTACAAGACTATTGATGGGTGTGATAAATCTATCACCATTTGTCTCAGACAATGTACAGTTAGGAGTTTCAATCAATTCTGGACAAGTGCTTTGATCAGTAAAACTATTAAGAACATTGTCAATAAAAATATTAGGTGTATTTGTAGATGATTTAGGCTGGATTGGGGATAAACAACCTGGCTCGGACAAGCAGCCGCCTTTAGATTTTGAATCATCTATTGTAGATGTTCTCTGCTGAGAAAAAACAAGCCTGAGTTTCTGACAACCAGAAATAGGGTCCTCACTTTTTAAAGTACTAGTAGCCAAAGGCTTGTAGCTCTTCTCTCTTGGAGAATCCAAGGCACATTTTGAAATTATTTCATCAAGACTAAGAAAGTGAGCTAAACATGCTTTTTTCTGACGGCTCCCTGAAGATACTTGTTTTTCAGAACACCCCAAAGAACCAACAGAAGCTGATTTAGACACAAGCAATCTTCTGCGGAGTGACAAGTCTTTTTTAACAACTTTTGGTGTTTCATATAAGTCTGTATGTGTAATTGGTTCCTTTCTTTCTGATAAAAAGATAACATTTTCATGGTCAATGGGAGACAATGAAGTGCTTAAACTAGAATGTGCATGTTTTGAATATTCAGGCAGGCCTGTTTCATTCTGTTCGCCTTTATGTTCTGCATCATTATAATCAAAGCTTGGGTCTTTTAATGATCCATTGTATCCACTGTCATGAAATATGGAAGGGGAGCAAGAATCTTTAAAGCTGAAGTATCTTGCACTGTTGCCAGGAGAGGTCAGTCTGCCTCTTTTAAGAATACTGGATAGAATTGAGTGGCTTTCTGACATCTTGTGCTTGGAACTGGTTATGATCTGTAAAGTGAAAACAGCATTTTACAATTAATAACATCATACCTAGAATCTCTGGGTACCAAACAAAACACTTATATGAAGCTATTTCATCAGAGAAGGAAGCCAGTCACCACAGTTGAATGCTGCTAGAATGAGGATTGCCTATGTGCCTATTATAAGGTTATAGGAAAAATGCTCCACTATGTTTGTAGTAAGAGGTCACTCAAGTTATCATTTACCATTCAGTTGCCTCCTTTAAAAATATCATGACATTACATATTCACAAATAAGGGTTATAGTTTTTCCAAAAGCTCATATTGAAGTAACTGGAAGCCCCCGTCATGCAATCTTAACCATATCTAATCAGAAGTCCTATTTAACTTAATGGGGCTTCCCCCTCTGCTAAGTACAGTTAGGAACGCAGTCATAGCCTTCATTTGAGTGATATGGCTTAGTAACCTTGCATATATAGACAGAGCAAAACAAAAATCTGCTTTATCAATAAGCAGTAAAATGTACTGCAAATAGCATGAGGGGCATTAGAGAGATTTCAGATTATGCTCCTATGTGGTATAAAGGCTCTGCTTAACTACAAGCAAATGTGTCTTGATTTTTATAGCAGTCAGTTAGTAAAAATGATTTTAAACATTGGCTTAAATTGGTCTCTGTTCTTAGTGGTTTAAAATCAATCCACTCCGGGGGCGGTGCATTCTGTTTTGCTGCTTGCTGCTGCCTCGCCATACCACACTTACCTGTGTTATGCGGCGGCATCCACAAAGCACCACCACCAGTGCTGGCTTCCATGAGATCTTGTGATATTTCGGAGAGATCTCATTGGATACTGGCACCACTGCCAGTGGAGGCAGAGAGGCAGGCAATGGAGGAGAGGTGGGTGCTGCCTATTGGCATTCTGCCGCTCAAAGTGGGCACCTCACCTTGCCTCGCCAACAGGCCGGACCTGAAGCACTCCGCTCTCTCCCAAAGGCTTGCTAGTTTAATTGAATAGTTTGTTTTATTTAAACTGCTGACTCTCGTGACAGATCACAAATTATTTTTGCAAATCCACCCAGTCTTACAAGTGGCTTGCCATGCACCTTTCAGGAGCTGTTCAAAAACAAAAAAAAACCAACCCGTTCTCTTGGTATAATATACTAGCTGCTCAGTTCTTTGGATCCTGGCCATTATTTGCAATGACTCTTCAACAAACTAAGATTTTGTACTTACCCTAATGGAGTCACAAGGAGGCTGAAGTTAAATAAATACTCCACAACTGTACAGACATCACCTAGGATGCTGAGGGATAAAAACATTTGATATTACAAAACATAGCATAGCTTTCTTAGACTTTAGTATATGGTGGGCCAAAGTTTCTTATGATTGTATGGGAATCACAGGTTGTGCAGAACACAGCAACATATCCCATGGTAGGTTATCAGCTGACAGTATAAACGAGGTCTCCCAAGTCCTGCACTGCCTTCCAATTATAATCCAAGCTAGACCTTATACAGTCTTAAAATGCATTTGTAATGCAGTTACTACCTCCACCCTCCAGTTACCGGTAAGTTTGTACTGTGTGCTTGGGATAAGATTTCATGTGTTTGATGAAGTGGACTCTACAAAGGTATTGTGAATTATAAATGGTTCACTCTTTAAGGCACAAGACTAACACAACGACGCATTTTTAGTGTCTTCCTTGTAAAAAAAAAAAGAAAGCTTAAGTAGCTGAGTTTTCAGCTTAAAGTAAAGACAGCTGAAGGAACATGACACAGGATTATAAAAACCATGAACAATATAAAGAAAGTAATTAGAAGAAGTGTTATTCACGTTCTTAGCACAGGAGAACCAAGGGTTATCTAACGAAACTGATTGTTCTGAACTTGCTGCTAGGGAGATGGAAGTACTTCAAACAATACAAACATTTACCTAGAAAATCAACTGTCACAGTTGTTGCTATAGCCACTTGCACAGATGGCTTTAGGGTTGTCAAATCACAACCCGGAGGTCCCCCCTGTATTTTTAATCTAACACTGAATCAGAAGACTAGGTTAATTTCTCTCTCCCCATTTCCCTGTCTTTTTGCTTGTGTCTTGTCCCTCTGTGGTAGTAAGCATTCCTGATCAGCTGCAAATCATGCATGACTAGTCTCATTCAGTGGTGGACTTAAAAGTACAGAGGAGCTTTTCAAACGAGACCTGGAAAGTGGAAACTGACTATTTTTTAAAGGCTTAGATATATACACACTGTTTATTGCTTAGGAAAATTGCAAAATGGAGCCTCCATTGGTGGCGAGTTGTAATTACCAGCTATCTGGAGCAAACAGGAAATTATCACCTGTACACAAGATACCAAGTGTCATATTCCTCACTTGCTTGGAAGATGTTTAGAATTTAGGACTATGATCCTCTGCTTTAAGTAAGTAAGAAAAGAAACAGTTATTAGTATAAATGCAGAGCCAGTAGAATACACAGAAGGCAATAGTGTGTGTTTCTGGAAACAACTAGGTTGGGATCATAATTTCTTAAGGCACCATCCCCAGTATGCTCTATTTAAGTGGCCTGCAAATTAATGCAAAAAAGGATAATTGTGCCTAAAAATAAAACTACAAATGTAAAGTCTTAACTTTATAGCTTTCTCTATAGTGACTTTTTAAAATGCTGAATATAAAAAACAAGTTTGTTTGTCAATGTGTGTTTTAAGTAAGAGCATTAGAAAAGCAGGATTTTCTAGTGCAAATATGTATTTTCTTCACCCTCATAATTTCATCACCTATACCACAGTAACAGTACAATCCTACAGGTGTCTACTCAGAAGTAACTCCCATTGTTATTCCCAGATAATTGTGTACAGCCTCTACAGAACACTTTCTCTTCCAGCTAGGATTTCATTAACTCCATCATTCAGGACTGATTTAGAAGAGAACAGTGGCTGTGTGAGATCTCCCTCAAAACACACAACAGCCCTTCTTACCTTGTGAATTTGAAAGGCAGGAGTCACTTCTCATGAAGGTTTCCTTATTGTTAAAATCAGAATACCTTTTTAACCTGGGGAGGAGGGAACAGTGAAATGGAGGAAAGGCGTCCAAGATGGAAAAAAAGAAACAGAACAAGCCAAGCACTCTACCAAACATATAATCTTAATCATGAAACTGATAGGTATGGTTAGAGTCAAAGTATGTCCAAATAAATGGATTAGCATTAGTTAATTAACTGTACTCTGTTTTCTTTTAGTAAATGGCCTAAAGTAACAGGGACAGAAACGGGACTTTGAGGGGTTCAGTCACCTTGAGTGCAAAACATCACCAGCAGCAGTTCCACACACCCCAAATCCTCGCACAAGCCAATGGAGACGGAGAAAAGGGCTCTGCTCCCAAATGCGGAGCAAGAGATGGGTGGGGGGGGGGGCGGCGGCTGGGAAGAGTGATTAAAGAGGGCTTTTAAAAGGGAACGAATTCGCACCCATCCCAAGAACTGGCAGGGACTGAGCGCAAGAACTATGCAGAAAGAGCGCTGCTCTCTGCCTGTTGGAGAAAAAGCAGCAGCAACAGTTTTGGGCTTCCCCCGCTCCAGCTCGCCTCAGCCCCAGAGCGTTGCCCTAAGCGAGAGAGAGAAACGCCTCCCGCTGCACTGCCCGCGTGCGCCTGCCGTGGTTTTCCCTCGCTCAGTTTTGAACTACCCGCCTTTTCCCAACTGCTGCAGCTTCTCTCCTCCGCTCCCTCTTCCTCCGCGTTGCCTCCTAGGAGAGTAGCTCAGAACAGACGCCACGCGCAAGACCGGCAGAGAGAGGGAGAGAGAGAGGCAGAGGGGAGAAGTTGCAGTTGTGCATTAATTGCAAAGGACAGAAAGTTTTGTGAACTCAGGCTGGGCAAGGAGCAAGTTGCAGAGCTTTTCTCTGAAGGCGTGCTAGCTAAAACGCTTCGTTGGTGTGCATTTTTATAACCTGGGGGCGTGTGAAGAAGGGCTTTGGCCTGTCAATTTCCTATAGTTGACCTCCTTACCCCATGACCCACTTCCTTTCACAAGAATTGGATTTCTCCGACCGTCTTCGGTGTTTTTCAACCACACAGGAACACATTTTATACTCCATATTAATTGAGGTGGATGTACACCTTCTCTCCCCCCTCTTCCCTATAGTAGATTAGAATTTCCACTTCCCGCCTGTTAAGGAGCAGAGAAATGTCACCTTTCACAACAGACAGAATTAATGTTAAGAATGAGCCAGGAAGTCCAAGGTCCAAATCCTGCAAGGACCACGAATTGCAGTTCCCTCACTCCACCTGCAATGTTGACTAGCTGTGACTGTATTTTTTAATTACTGTACAGTGTATAAGGTTTTTTAAAAGTATTTTAAATGGCAATCTGCCCTGGGACTTTAGGGTGAAGGGCAATCAATACATTAAAAATGAAAATAATAATAAAATATTACAAAACATTGCAGGATAATGCAAGTGAATTGCTTTGAACAGTCTAAAATACTACTGTATGCTACTTAAAAGCTTATTCTTACTACTTGCTACTGTGTGTTTGGTTTGCTCCTGCTGTATTTGGTTTACTCCTAGTGAGTAATTCTGTGTATAACTACTCAGAAACAAGTCCTACTACGTTCTGTGGGGCTTACAGGAAAGTGCATAGCATTATAGCCTTAAGGGCACCTAACCATATGTTCAGTGATCTGAAAGATACAGAACTAATTTGCATTAAAAGACGCCTTGTGACAATACACGCTGCCTCCTAACTCTTTTTTTCTTGGTGGGGTGGGAATTGGCGTGGCTACCAGTAATAGACGTGATAAAAAAGGAGGGGGCGGGAAGTAGACTACGGGTCTGAGCTCCTAGCCACAAGTTTTACCTATGATAAATGTTCAAAACGTACGTTGCAGTGCAGTGTAATACTGGAAGTTAATATACTGAAGTTAAAACCGGGAAAAGTTGCTAAATGAAAAAACTGCTCCTTTGAATTACTATAACAGAGTATTTGCTGAACAATAACAGCGCAATCCTAAAACATGTCTACTCAGAAGTAAGTCCCACTGAATTCAATGGGATTTACTCCCAGGTAAAAGCGATTAGGATTGCAGCCTCTTAGTTTACTGAGTAATTACGAAAGATTATAAAGCACTCAGGAGAAGGGGACGACAGAGGACGAGATGGTTGGACAGTGTTCTCGACATGAGTCTGACCAAACTGCGGGAGGCAGTGGAAGACAGGAGTGCCAGGCGTGCTCTGGTCCATGGTGTCACGAAGAGTCGGACACGACTAAACAACAAAATAAAGCGCTAAATGGGGTTGCAACCCAGCTCTTTAACAACACGCCTAAACTAGAAACCTTCCTCTTACAGAAGCAGCGGGGCGGGACTTGCTGGCTGGTTGCGTGTGCTTTTACGTCATCACCCTGCGCCCAGGAGCAGTGCTCATTAGGCTGCGCCCTAGAGCCGCTCGTGGGAGATACGAACCGGCAGCGGAGCTGGTTTTAAAAAACCTGTTTTGGGGGGAATTGTTTTTGTTGAAAGGTGATAAATTCCCTAATCAGGTCCTTCCCCAAAAGTTGTAACTCATTCGTGCAATTTCCTGCCTTCCGGGATGAGGCCGCGAGGGTTGAGTCATGGGTTGGTTTGGGGAGCGGGTTGGTAACGTAGCGTCTTCCTCGTGTCGCGTGCTGTTTTCTTTTGGCATACTCTTGCTTGGTTTTAAAAGTAAAAAATCGGCGTAATAAAGAAATCGGGTGGAAAGCTTCCCTTTTCCAGCCTGTAACACCATCACCCGATTTTATTTAACAACAAGCCTGAAGTGGACTTGTAAGAGAACTATGCGTACGAAACTCATAACAGATGTGCGTGATTTGTCTTCTTTTTACTGACAGAATATGGACACCCAGAAAGACGCTCCTCCTCCAAAGCAGCAACCTATGATATACATCTGTGGAGGTAAGATCATGTCATGCCTAACTGGTAGGAGTTGTGTGGTATAGCCTCTTGGTAAGGTGGTGGTGCCATAGAGTGTTGCACATTCATGCAGCCTGTCATTAATTGCATCTCAGAATTCTGTAGGTTTAAATGAAAGGGAGGGAGATGAAGATGACACAAGTGCCTGTTGCTGCTTTGTTTGGGGTCTCCACTCCCCGCCTGTTATGTACTGAGTTGAATAGGATCCAAAATGCAGCAATCTGATTGGTCCTTGAACAATAGGATTCAGAATGCAGCAGTCTGATTGGTCCTAGAACAATAGGATTCAGAATGCAGCAGTCTGATTGGTCCTAGAACAATAGGATCCAGAATGCAGCAGTTTGATTGGTCTGCAGAAGCCACCCAATCCAGCTCCAGGTAGAAGTGAATCCACAACCTGATTGGCTTACAGGAGTATCCTGGAATTAGCCAATCACGTGGGGCCCATTGTGTAAATAATGTATATAAAGCAGACATTCTGGGGGAACTCTCATTCCTCGCTACTATGAGCTGAATAAAGAGCATGAAATCCACACTCGATTCCGAGTATATTTCACCGCCACAGGCCATTGGCTACCAACTGTCCTGTGGAAAGGAGTATCAGATCCCAGCTTGTGCTCCAGTGGAATTAATTTTATTGGTGTATCTGTTGTATTTTATAAATGCTCTAGGCCACTTTGAGGACTGATGAAAAATCAAAATATAAAATATAAATCTTCTATATAAGTATCGAACTCAGATATTGAACTCAGTATTGAACTATTCTAATTTGACAAACTCCAATATGAAATGTAAGAACCTTTCATAATTCTAGTGTAAACTAATTTATAAAATACATTGAGAATACAGTCATACCTCGGGTTGCGTTCGCTGTGGGTTACGAACACGCCAAACCCGGAAGTACCAGAAGGGGTTACTTCCGGGTTCGAGGCTTTGTGCATGTGCAGAAGCGCCGAATCGTGTCGTGCGCAGATGCGGCGCCGCGGGTTGTGAACGCGCCTCCCGCACGGATCGCGTTCACAACCCGAGTGTCTACTGTATAGGTTTTCTGGCCTCACAATCTAAAGCATAACTGAGGAATAGAGGGGTTTAACAGAGTGGCAGGGCTGGAGCTACAACTGTGATTTAGGGAGCAATCCTATGCACACAAAACTGACATAAAATAAGCTGTTGTAGTTATACCAGATCCAAACCCTGTTGAGTAGCAGGGCTGTTGCTGCTCTATCGAAAACAGAGGGAAAACAAGCCTTTAAAATGGTGTTCTACACTGGATTGCCAGGTCACATAACCAAGCTGGACAAGTTTAGGATCCAGCCCAAGCCCCCCTTTTCTGGTTGCAGACCAGGAACACCCCTGTTTTTGAACCTACACGGGCCTCTGCTCAGCTCCAGCTCAACCAAGATGAGCAAGTTACACTGTTGTATCTGCAGCTGAGCTAGGAATTAGCCAGCTGAACCAGAAATCTGCTGCATTGTAAGCTGCTAATCGCAGCATGTCTTGCCATAGAATTGCCCCCTAAATTTGGATAATGTCAGTGCCATAATATGATGAGAGTAGGGTCAGTTTGGGATTCAGAGGATCAGCCCCTACCTGGAATGTTCTAGTTCAGGGTTTTCTGTCAGCTGCTGGTGGCAGAATCCCCCTCCCCCCCAGCACCTCCACCTGCATGTAGAGTTGTATGTAGAGTTGTATGCCAGCAGTGATGCATCACTCCACAAGTAGAGGCCAGTAAGGCTGGGTGGAGGGACACCTCTGCTCAATCCAACTTTCCTCTTAACCCCTCAGGACTTGGATTGTAGCCTAACTTCTCTAACATTTTAGTAAAATGAGTTAGCCAGACTCTGTTTGTTTCAATAAAATGTGACATTGTTTATAATATTTTGCGCATTATAATAAAAGGACAGTTTTTCTCTCACTTTCCTATACTTTGTTCTCATTGCTTTGTTTCAATTTTCATTTTAATATAATTTTTAATATTTTTTTCAGAATGTCACACAGAAAATGAAATAAAAGCAAGAGATCCTATCAGATGCAGAGAATGTGGATACAGAATAATGTACAAAAAAAGAACAAAAAGATGTAAGCTTCTATTTGGGCCTGTTAATTGCTTGATAATTGTATGCTGATCCTAACTACCCGAACTTTTAGAATTTGTTTAGAGTTGCTGTCATGTGATGGCGTAATTTTACACTAATAAAGGTCTACAAATTTCATCAATACTTAAAATACTTGTGCTGTGGTACTTTGATCCACTTTATATATTACATTTTCTATACAGATACTCTGGTTGGTAAATGTGTTGTTGGCCTGCCTGCCATTATACACAGCTTGGATGGATTAGTCATATTGTGAAGTGTAATATGTAAACTGGTCAGTCATAAATATTTTCAACTAAGGTTGTTACACCACATAGCACTATACTTGTGCATATGTATATAGTGTACCCTAGTTGCTTTTATTTGCATGTCAGTGCCATTGCATTCAGTGGTGTTTAAATACCAGTAGATAGAACAGCTGACTGCAGAGGGAGATGTGAAACTTACACCTTGAACATTGGAGAGAAGCACAGAGAGCATAAACTATTTCTGCTTCTTGCTTATGCCTCTTGTTGAAATGTGTTAGGAGCGTGAAATAATTGCTTGCATAATTCTTCATTATAACTAACCGTTTTTTTCTCATGTTCTCCAACTTTTTTCTTTAACTCTACTATAGTGGTTGTGTTTGATGCCCGATGAAGAAAACAGAAGATGCATCTGGTTTATCGCAGTGTACTTTAGATTATTCGTGTTAGACTTTGATTTTCTTATGGGCATATGCATTCTTCCATTCTGACAGTGTGTAAATTATTCTGTTATGACAATAAAGTTTTATTCCAGTATTTGGTTGACATTTTTGCCAGTAGTGAAATCTGATAAAACTTTTTAAAATATTTAAAAGTTCTATAATATCACCCACTACCCTAAAATCTAATTCTCTTCCTAACTGGGAACGAAAGGGGTACTATTTTATGTTAATAATGATCCAATTTCTTTGGAACAGCTGGCAACTAATACAGGAAATCAGAATTTAGAGTGGTTCCAGATACACCAATGACAACATTTGTTATTGGACCCAGGATTGAAAACACAGGCTTGTCGGCCATTAACATGGTTTGAGAATTTAATATCTATGTGTGACCATGTAAGAGTATGGTGTCATTAATTTATGGAGGATTTGTAAGCAATTTGATAGGCCCTCTGGAGGGATTATGGGAGGATATGGGAGACAGTTGTGAATGTGACTGGACACAGACAAACCAGTTAAATCTGTCTCAGCATATGTTTGGGAAACGGTCAGAGGGTGACGTTTCGCGCTATCCGCTGTCGAAAGACACAATTATTATGTGTATTCTGAATCTGTGACTTTGTATGTTGGGCCAATGGCCGTAAATAAACTTTACTTACTCTATCAAGATAATCCATAGATGGTATAGGACACTGGTGCAATTACACCATAGGACATATGGATTTGCACCTACCTTTTGGGAGGGATGCAATCACAGGGAACCCTGTGATTGTCTTTCTCTATGGCCCAAGACTATTGATGGACAATATGTTTGGAAGTACCACAAATTATACAGGAGTATGTGGACTTCACTGCTTAGTGTAGTGGTTATGAAAGGGAAAAAGAAACCACACACACATTTTATGCTGTTTGACGGTCGTTTATTACATTGGCCAACAAAAGGTTTACAAAACAACTTATCACCAGCATCATCACAAATTTGTATGTCATTATATTTCTGCTCTGAAATTTATCCTTGGATATCTCAATCTCTTCTGACTGAAGGAAATGGTGACATTATTTGGCAATATACTCTGTAAGAACAACACAGGCAACAGTGACTATAAGAATGAACGTGATTACTTACCTGGCTTCTGACACGGAGGGGGAATTGATTTTGTGTTTCTTGTTATAGTCAATTTCTATTTTGTGACTTTGTACAATATGTATATCATTAAAATAGTTAAAATTTCATATAAGGTCTAATGTGATTGTAGCATCTAAGTCAAACAGGCTAAATCTAGTTGACAGAAGCTCTTATGTTTGAGGGGATGGAAAGAAGCATGGGGTGATGACAGTGGGTTCAGAACCAGGTTAGTGTAATGGTTAAAAGAATCAGATCTTCAAATGCTTGCTCGGCCTTGAAGCCCTCCGAGGGCATCAGACCTATTTTTCTTTAGCTTTGTGTACTTTGCAGAGACCTAATAACTTGTCCTAAATGCCCTGCCATCTGATGGTGCAGAAATAATACAAATTGCTACCAGCTGAGTGAAGAACCAAGGATTGTCTCCATTTACTGTTCCTATGCCATCAATTTCCAGCAAGCAGATGGAGGAAAGCTGGATCTCTTTTTTCTATCATGTTAAATTGCAGCGTAACCCTAACATCTACTCAGAAATAAATCCTGTTGAATTTAATTGAGGGTTAGGCTAAGGCTGTAACTATAACTCCACCTAGTAGTGTGAGGCCCCATTGATTTAAATTGGATTTGCATCTGTGTACAGGGTTAGAATTGTGCTACTACTTGTGTATTTTTTCCATTGTGCAGGTATCTTGTTTGCCTCCTTGAGCCTACTAATGAAAAGCCACCTTTAAGGCGGCATATCGGTTGTACTGTTCTTATAGCAGAAGTTTGTTCCTGGGTGGTTTTTTTTATTAATTCTGATGATGCTTTTTAGTTGCTGAACTTCATTGTTTTTATTGCCCGCTGGTTTTGTTCGGCGAGTGTAAAACATGGTGGGATTGGGATATATTTAGAACAAATTCAATAGACAAGAAGACGAAACATTAAACCGTTTTTTAATGTACGCTTTAATAAAGTCCGAGGGGGGGGGGAAACGAGCGCCTGCCTTCATAACGTTGGCCAGCCGCCCTTTCCAGAGGGGCGGCGGCGGCGGCGGCGAAGCAGCGTCTCCTTAGCAACCGCCCCGCGCGGCCCTCAGTGGAGACAGTCTTCCTCGGGCGACGGCGCTGAGGTGGTGGTGGGCCGCTCGCCTTCTGCGCATGCGCTTGGGGGGGGGAACGTTCTGTTGCTCGAGCGAATTCTATTTAAAAAGTGGCTCTCTTGGCGGGGCCACCTGTAGGGTTTCTCTCAGCGGCGTCGGATCTTCCCCGCCGCTGGCGCCGGTTCAAGGCCGCTCCGAGTGGCGAGGGGCGGCGGCAAAGCGTTGCTGGGCTCTCTCTCCTGTGGAAAAGGACGTTGGAGTGGCGGCGTTCGCTGGGGAAGGAAGCAGGTAGGAGCGTCCGGGGCCGGGCAGGGGATGCTGTGTGTGGCCGTTTGAGGATAACGGCAGGAGGAAGAGGGAGGGCGAGGAATCGCGGAGGATGCATGAGGAGGGCTGTGGGAGATCTAGGTGGGGGCGCGTCTAGGGTGATGCAAACGGGGAAGGGGCGATGATGCTGAGAGGCAGCTATAATTGGTAGAACAGGTTTCATGGAGGGGGGGAACAGGTGGTGGGGCCAATGTATGTTTTTCTTTTTTAAAAAATAATAATATGATTTTTCCTTCCAGTAAGTTCAGGGTATGCTTTTCTCTGACTGTCTTCACAGCAACCCTGTAAGGTAGGATAGATTGTGGTGGTAATTAGTCTGAAGTCACTCAACTATATGTGCGTAGCCAGATTCTCCCCCCCCCCAAATCTAATAAATAAATAAAAATACTCAAGTAGCTGACCAATCGTGTCACAAGGAGCTCAGTTCTGCCCCCCAACATAAATCCTGCCCCCCCCCAACATAACTCCTGGCTATGCCCGTGCTCAACTACATGGGCATTTGAAACTGCAAAAAACCTCAACAGTATATATTACATGGGCAGCATACATGCATAGCTGTATCTTTCATGCTGCTTTTCTTACCCACATGGGCATAGCCAAGGGGGGCAGTTGCCCCCCCAATCAATATCAATACAAATTTGAGGTTCTGCCCCCGCTAACAAAAGCCTGCCCCCCTAAACAAAATCCTGGCTATGCCCATTCCCCACCACCACCACCCTCATTGCTCTGAGTGTGAACATAGGGGTGTGACTGCTGTTGCTAAGGTCAGTTGTTGATTTTTGTGGAAATTGGGGCTAAGGGTGTAGAAATTACTTTGATAAAGGGGCGCTGGCTAGGCCCTTAGAATACTCATGGTACAGGTCCCTACCACAAATCCGTATGTGCTGCTTTATACAGACAGATACAAATTTAGACCTCCTGGCACATACAGATGGTTGGTGGCTGGAATCTTGCCAGCTCTGTGCTTTACATCTATGCCCAGATGCCCTGTAAGCAAATAAAAGCATTTTATTTTTATTTATTTAAAAAAAAAAACAGAGGGAAGGAAATTGGGGACCCAACACAAATGATCCAGTCATTTCAGACGTTCATATAGATTAAAGCGGAATACCTTCGAAACGTTATTTTGGGAGCTTGCTGCATGTACTGTAAAAGTGAGGCTTGCATCCATGGTGTTGTGAAACTGGGTAGGGCAGGGCCTAATTTCAGGAGATGGCGATCTCCTGACATTTCTGAGCTTTGTGGCTCACTTCAGTACATAGCAACAGTTGCTAGTGGATTATTTATTTATTTGCTGCAACCTGTTCCTTTTTTTTAACTGTAGAGGGCATTGTCCTTGATATTCTTTATAAAAAATGTATTTCCCCATTACAGTGCTGAAATTGTGTTTGGTGCTACGTTGTAGGCTTAAATGATTATTGTTTTGTTTTTTACGTTTCAAAATGGGGATGGGTCAAAATTTTCTGGCATTCCATTTTCATGGGAAATTACAGGTTTGGGGTTTTTTTTGTATTGATGCTGACATTTTGCACTTGTTAACTAGTACACAGTAAAATACTCAGTTTTCTTATAAACTGTAGCATTATAAACCATGTTCAGGAAATGAGCTTGTAGGTATTCTGCATGATTTGCATAAGGAGAACAGAAGGTAAATAATGTGGAAGATCTCTCACAACAGATAATTCACAAATACACAATGTTCTCTGAACCTATGATTCTCTAAGATCATCAGTCACATAATTTGCAGACATAATTAAATAAATTGATTTCTTTATATGCAAAAGAATCTGAGAATAATTCTCACAAATAGAATTAAGTTCAATTAGTCTGTATTATGGATTTTAAAGGATTTAAAACAGCTGCACAAGCAAGTTTGTTTGAAGTAGTTCACAGGGTCAAAATTAAGGCTGCAATCTAATAATCTTCTGTAACTGAAAAGTGTTTGCAATGTACTTAAGAGACTATAACACATTATTCAGTGAGCTTACACAATTTCAAAATATATATGAACACTGGAAAAATGTAAATATTACCTTTTATATTTCTAGTTATGAGTGCTGAGCAAGTTTCATGCTTGTTAAGCCAAGGAACAACAAAAACTTATCAAATTCCTATTGAGCATCTGGACTACAAATTCATTGAAACATGCAAAGATGTTAAGCATTTGGAAAAGATTCTTAAGATATTAAGGTAAACATTTAAATTACATATTTTATTATGGTTTACATATTTTTATTAATATTAACTAAACATTAACTAGAAAGTAACAAGGCCATCACTTCTTTTGTAGACCTTGTCAGAAAACTTGTTTAAAAGCTAAATATTGTCATAATTTTAAATAAATGAAAATAGTTGAGCCTTGGTCCAGTACGGCCTCGGTCCAGTATACCTGAAGGAGCGTCTCCACCCCCACCGTTCAGCCCGGACACTGAGATCCAGCGCCGAGGGCCTTCTGGCGGTTCCCTCATTACGAGAAGCAAAGCTACAGGGAACCAGGCAGAGGGCCTTCTCGGTAGTGGCGCCCGCCCTGTGGAACGCCCTCCCATCAGAAGTCAAAGGTGCTAACAACTATCTGACATTTAGAAAATGCCTGAAGACAGCCCTGTTCAGGGAAGTTTTTATTCTGTGACATGTGTATGTATTTTAATATTTGCTGGAAGCCGCCTAGAGTGGCTGGGGAGACCCGGCCAGATGGGTGGGGTATAAATAATAAATTATTATTATTATATTATTATTGCTACCATGGCATTAGTATAACATAAATTGGTTGTTTGGACTGAGAAGGTGATATATTTATACTAGCTAAGGCTGGGATATTCAGATTTAAGATTTTACATACCTTTTGGTCATGCAGAATTGAGCCATTGAATGGTTATTGAGCTTAAAAAAGCAATACGAAAACAATACAAAATGTAGCAATGTCAGCTGTAAACTACTTACAAGTCTAGAGCAAATCAAACAAAAGCAGTGGAAGTCTTTATCTCATAAGGGGGTGTTATAATAACTCCTGAAGTTAATATTTATGGTTTATGCTTTAAAAATTGCTATGGGTGATATCTAGTGTTGTATGTGCGGAGGGCTACTCATCCAGCAGGACTTATTCTTTCTCTACACACTCTCTTGAGTTTCCCCTAACCTGTCATAGCATATTTTGAGGATGCATGGGGAGAAGAAAGATAATTCCTGTTGTGCTTACAGAAGTTCATATAATGTCACATTTATTAATTTTTAGGTCTGGTGAAGAAGGCTTCTATCCTGATCTTGTATTATTTTGTGAAAAACGCATTGAGTCTTTGGCTCCAAATAGCAGAGCTCTGCGAAGAGATAAACCTGCAGCCACTGCTTCTGATTTTACTACTGAGGAATGGAACGAAATAGAGAATGAAATGAAGGTATTGCACTTCTTCAATCTGTAGCATGCTAATTTTGTATGTGACTTTTAAATAACAAATAGTTGTTGCCTGGTAAAAAAATGATTTCAGATTTTGAAACATGTTTATGTTTTCGATTTCTTTCAGAGCTGGATTACCAAAATGAAAGAAGATGAGTATAAAATGCGGTATGCTACAACGGAAGTATTCAAGGAGAAAGTGGAAAATTTGCCACCAGTTCGTAGTTCAGATAGCTCTCTTCCTTCTAGACAGGTATGAACCTGTATATTCAATATATATGGTTTTTTTAATGTGTTGTTGGCATCTGACGTAAGTCATACCTGAAGGAGAAGCATTGAAATCATGGCCAACTTGTCCCCATTTCAATAGGTCTACACTGAGTATGACTTGGTCATATATCAAATGGGGGGGGGGGACATCTAATAACCCTGGAGAGAAGTACTGGATGGAACATTTTGTCACAGGACCCTACTTGATTCAATTCAATTCAGGACCATACATTTAAATTCCGTGAGTGCCAATCCTGTAAAAGGAAGCTATCAGTAGGTTCAGGACATTTAAAAGGTTTGCAGAAGTAGGAAAAAAAGTACAAACTGTCAGTACGCCCTGTCCTGCCCATGCCTGGGCTAGGCGATTGGAGCACCATCACTGACCTTCTGATCCCAGATAACAGGTCCCAATGCACTGGACTCACAACTGCATATTGTGAGCACCAGAAGCTTAGCAGCCTTTAGCAAAGTACGAATGTGAAAACTAGCTGTGAAGGTTTGAAGCATACCTTATTTTATTTCTACTAGATACTACATACTACAGAATCTACAGGCTTGCGTGAGTGTTACAGTTCTCACTCAGCCATCTTATCACTACAAAGATAAGACTCTCTACACACACACTGAGTCAGGCTGGGATGGAAGAACAAAAGAGCAGTTCCCGCCCCCTCCTTCTCATAACACAAGATCACTAGATTCTTGCAATGGGAGGGGTGAAAATATCAACACAAACACACACCAATCAGCCCAGTGATGGCAGAGCATTCCATGCCCACTAACTGGAGGTGAGGAATGGAAAGCTGGAGGGGAAGGGGCTAGATTCTTGGATGAGATAGCACTCTGTGCTGCAATGTTTAATTGCAAGTCCCACCTGGTTATGTATGTTTGCAAATGATATGTTTGCAATTCTCATTTTTTCCCATATGAGAATTTTTAATATCAAAATACTGACATTTATTCTTAGTTGATAAGCACATGATTGTAGAAAGGATAGCAAGTGATTTAGTTACTTACTGAACATATGTGAACTCCAAAACCTCAATTTGAGGTAGCTAAAACATGTTATAATGCTCATATTACATGAAATGAAAAGTAACAAAACAAATTCTTTGATGAAGCTTAAATTTTTATATCTTGTTTGACTTCTCATTCTAGAGCAAAACTTCAAGAAATGGTGTAATAAAGAATAAAAATGTACCAAGGGACTATAGAGAGTGGGATAAGTATGTCAGATACCTTCCGCATATTGTTTAATTCAATTATTTTCTAATGTTCTATTTAGGTTAGTTTTGAAAAAGGAAGGTTTGTTTCTATGTTAATGTGCCCTTTAAATTCTCAAAATCTCACAGGGCTAACTATAGACAAATGGTATTCGAAAGTCTAGTATTAATGGAGAACTTTACACAAAAATTGCATGTTGGGAGAAAGCGTTCTAAATATGATGAGTTGTATTCAACATCATACTAAGGCAAGTATTTGATCTGTGCAAGAATTTTTCCTTGCACGACATCTTGCTTGCCCTGCCAATATCCTCCTTAAATTGTGATGCCCAGACCGGCACACAGTACTCCAGATATGGTCTTTCCAAGGCAGAATAGAGCAGTACTATTACTTCATTTGATAGGGGCACTATACTTCTGTTGATACATCCTAGAATAGCATTAGCCTTTTTTTGCTGCTGCATCACACTTTTGACTCACGTTAAATGTGTGGGCTACTAAGACACCTAGATCCTTTCCCACATCTTATATTTGTACAGCTGGTTCTTCCTACTTAAGAGTAGAACCTGCCCACTGCTGCAGCTCAGTTGGTTAGTGTGAGGTGCCGATAATGCCAAGATCATGGGTTTGATCCCCATATGGGCCACCTGCATATTCCTACATTGCAGATTAATGTGGGAGCCAGTGTGGTGTAGTGGTTAAGAGTGGTAGTCTCGTAATCTGGTGAACCGGGTTCGCGTCTCCGCTCCTCCACATGCAGCTGCTGGGTGACCTTGGGCTAGTCACACTTCTTTGAAGTCTCTCAGCCCCACTCACCTCACAGAGTGTTTGTTGTGGGGGAGGAAGGGAAAGGAGAATGTTAGCCGCTTTGAGACTCCTTCGGGTAGTGATAAAGCGGGATATCAAATCCAAACTCTTCTTCTTCTACTCTTCTTAATAGTCCATCATAACCTTAAACTATGTAAGTGTGAAGTCTTGTTATAGTTAAACACACATTTGTATAATTTATGGATGTTTATTATTATAATGGAAATATATTAAATGCTTTCCCATTTTTTAAGGTTTGATGTGGAAAAAGAATGTTCCAAAATTGATGGTTATGAGGAAGATAAGAGTAAACCCAGCTTTAGAACTACTAACAAAGGGTTACCAAAATCTGCTATAGACACAACAGGTAGGCTTTCACTCAGTACTACAGTGATTTTGGTTGCTGTTGCCTTTTATTGAAAAATAAGAAATCTACTACTCATAGGAATCCCTGTTTTCAAAAATACTGTGACTTGATGCTCATATGGAATTATGACAATTTTATATGAATTTGCTTATCAGTATTGTATGCATTGTCAGTAACTCCTGTATATATTTGGAATTTGCTGCCAAGGAGTGTGGTGGAGTCCCCTTCTTTGGAGGTCTTTAAGCAGAGGCTTGACAGCCACCTGTCAGGAATGCTTTGATGGTGTTTCCTGCTTGGCAGGGGGTTGGACTGGATGGCCCTTGTGGTCTCTTCCAACTCTATGATTCTATGATTCTATGATTCTATATCCAATGTCTGTCTATCCATTCCCAGAAACACCCCCCCCCCCATTTTACCATGTTACTTCAAAATTCAGTAATGCAATCAGTACTGCTGGATTACAGTATTTAAATATCCTGTGTTTTTGATTGCAAATTCTGCTAAGGTAGTAGATAAATCAGCAATATAGCTAGAAAACATTTTTTGTAAACAAGGTTTTAAAATGTTATAACCCTTACCTTGAAAAAAAAAATAGCATACCCTTAAACAATAAAGCAAAAAATTCCAAAGTGTATGAAGCTTCCTTATACTATGTTAGACTGGCAGTCAGTCTAATCCATAACTGCCTACTTTGACTGCCACTAGTACTGGTATTTCAGGATCTCAGAGGTGCTTTCCAACCTTGTTACAGGAGTTCCTTTTAACTGAACACACTGTTAAATAAATTTGTTGCCTTCTGTATACAAAGTATGTGTTCAACTATTGAGATATAGCATGTTGCCTGAAGAGGGTGGAGGCTCAAATCAACACAACAGAGCACTTGTAGATTTTATGTCTTTTACAATCTTCTCTCTCTCTCTTTCTCATATTCTTTCTCTGTAGTGTTAAAGAGAAATGTTTTTGGTTTTGCCTGCAATTTTTCTTCCTTTAATATGTAATAGATATATTCTAGGTTTGACTACAAAGGAAAAAATCTTCATTGCTAATCGTGAAAAAGAAAAAGGAAATGAAGCATTTGTTATAGGAGACTACAAAGAAGCAGTTATCTACTATACTCGGTGAGTAATCCATAGTACCGGTAATTATTAGCCTGCTGCAGTAGCTACAGTAGCAACCTAGATGCAAGGCAGGCATTAATATGTAGTCTTAAAAGTTACAACTTCCATTTAAAAAAATCATTTAGCTGCTACACTATCAACTTTGTTGTTTAAAAGTGGTTTAAACAAAATTTGTACTAGTATACATATATCAATTTTATGGTATGCATTTTTCTATGTATATGTTGTTTAGCCACACAGCAAACCCCCTCAATAAGGCATTCTAGACTGAGACTGTGTACTGACAAAAACTTCAGGAACTTGAAAGACACTATTTTTGGCCTTCTTATCCTGTCCTATCAGGCAGCAAAAATGGCTTGGACTGATCATGATTGTATTGAATATGGTATATATAGATGCCTTCTTCCTGGTGGTCTTTGCAGTTGTGCTGGGCTTTGTTGGAGGTTTGAAACTCGGCATAACTGTGGGGATGACTCCCACCCTCCTCCAGTTCCAAATTTGTAGGTGGAGAACTAGAATTTGTTTTGGCACTGGACAGCTGATGTACTTGATGTGCCTCTGCTGCCCATTACTCAAATGAGCCCATGCCAACCTTCACCTCCAAAGCCAGAGAGAAAACTTGTGCTTGTTTTGGTACTAGGCAGCAGAGGCACTTTGTGAATCTTTAACTGCCCAAGGCCAACATGGCAGGCCACAGCCTTCATCTTCATCTTGGAGTTGGGGGTGGGTGCAACTTAGTTTGCTCTGTAGCTCAGTGCAGTTGCCCAGCTCTACCTTCACTTCTAAGCTGGATAGTTCATCATCCTTGACATATGTAACTTTTGCCATGACAAGGGTGACAGGCAGAATTGTAGATCACTTGCCCTTTCTTACATGCTTTATCATATTATAGCATATTATATTATATTCATATTATAGCATTATGACTTGTAGTCAGTTTTCTGCATTGAGTTGCATGGGATCAATAGAGAATGAAAATGGCTTGGTAAGTACAGAAAATAATTTGTCCCTCTTTAGGTCTTTATGTGTATTCTTTATCTTCCTTTGCCATTTTCATTAGCAGATGGGAGGCCACACCCACTCTGATTGGATTTTGTACTATTTTGACCTGTACTTGTTTTCATTTGTACTCTGTACAGTATTGTAACACTCCTATCTTTTTCATTCTTGGGTCTTCTGGCTATACTTTGTAACAACATTCCCGCACCTTAGGCTTTAAGGCGTCACCTGACTCTTTTCTGAAGTGTCTGTGTTCATTTCAGCCTGCCTAATGCCTCAGTATTTTGCAGGAGCATATCTGCATTTCCCACTGTGGCTGCATACAATAATAAAGCTCAGGCAGAAATAAAACTTCAGAATTGGCATGTTGCTCATCAGGATTGTGAGGCAGTGTTAAAAATGGACCCTGAAAACATAAAAGGTAAAATTAAATAAATCACTTTTGAAAAATTAATGCTAGCAAAAAATCTTTTTAAATTAATGGAGCAAAATCAGCATAGGTGACAAACACTGTGTTTTGAAATTTGTGGATTGCATTCTGATTTACGCCCCCTGCATCAAGAGTACTGTGGAGTAACCACTCTCAAATTTTTATTTTTCCACTTCTGCTATAGTAGGAAATGAATTGTTCAGCACATAGTGGCTTAGTACTCATGCTAAGTGTTTTACATGGTTTAGTGGAAGGGAATTTATGAGGGTACAGTATTTGTGCTTTGCCATTAGAACCCTGAATATTTTCCCACTCATCTCCAATATTCACTGTAAAAGCTTGTATCCCTTCAATTCAAGGTAAATTCTGAGACAGGGCTAACCAGGTGATGGAGGAAAAGTTTATTCCAAGCAACAAGAGTTTCCCTTCCAACTATTAATCAGCAGAAGGAAGTTTGTCTAAACTTAAGCAATTTATTGCAATCCTGACAGATGAAATGTTGGCTTTCCCTAGACAGTGTAAAAGGAAAGTCCCCACATGTCTAGGTACTGCCTTTTCCTAGCACCAAACTAAGTAAATAAAAAGGGGGAATAACAGAGCAATCCTACAGAGATCCAGGGAAGCACAAGAATCTAAGCACCAGATAGGACATAAAGTGGTGCTAGTGGGCTTATTTCCTTTATTCTTATCCCCAGTTGGTTTCAGTAGGAGGGAAGATATGCCAGTTCCAGGGTTGGCATAGTTTGTATAAAACTTGCCACTACTGCAATGAAGAGGCATCCAGGAGTGGAACTCCTCCACCTGGTGAGGAAGGGGTTCAGGGTTCAATGGTTCCGCAGCTGCCTTTCCTGGGAGTGTAGAATTCCTCCTTGAATTATGCTTGCACCTTTAAGAGATGGTTGGCCTCTCCCACTCACAGCAACTGTTATCTCTTTTGTTCTGTTTTCCCATAACAAGTGATTGTGTACAGATACTACATTTTGAATTTATGTGTACAGGCCATGCAATTCTCATACATACATATGTCATATGGGAGACTTTTTATAGTGTGGTTGTTGGACTAGGACCAAGGAAACCTGGCTTCAGGGTTAGCCCACTTTACAGATCGTTTTGAAAATAAAACTGGGGAGTAACATAAGCCACCCCAAGGTCCTTGGAGGAAGAACAGCATAAAAATATAATGAATAAATAAGAAATAATGCCATGTTACATTATATAGGTTATTGCAGCTGTAATCACATCTCTTTTAGTGGGTTAATTTTTGGTAACAGATTATACTTTGATGGGAGACTGGGACAGACTAGAAATTTAGCGGAATAATTATGGTATTAAAATAAGGGTTGAGGATTCTTTTTCAACCTGAGGGCCTCATTTACTTTTGGGCAGCCTTATAGGACCTCGTGCCATTGGTGGGCAAGACCAGAGGCAAAAGTGGGCTAAGCAACTACTGCCATTTTTGCCTTGTGCACTGTAGGTTGGCTTCTTCACACTCGCACATCTCTCTATATTCTCCATTGAGGGAAGCAAGAAGCCTTATCGGAGTTAAGGACACATTCCAGCCAGGCAAAAACACTAGACTGGGGTGTAAAGAAGGACTGGTGATGGGTGTGGTTCAGAAAGGGGTATGGCCTGGGGAGAACCTCAGGGGCCAGATGGAACGGCCTGGAGGGCTGCATTTGGCCCCTCGGCCTGAGGTTCTGCATCCCTGTACTAAAATGGATCCTTATATGTGAAGATGGTTTGTCTGTGTCAATTGAGATGATTTTTAAAACATTCCTCTTTATTACAAAGCCACATTGCAATAGTGGCAAGTTATTATATAATTAAGAATTATTTTACATTTCCACTAATTCACATTATATTGACATATTTATTATGTAACTTAGAACATTGCAATAAAATAATGCATTCTTTATTGATCTGCAGCTTTTATGCGCCGTGCCACTGTTTACACTAATCTACATAATTTCAAAGCAGCTGCAGAAGATTTGAAGAAAGTGTTACATATTGAGCCAGAAAATGCTATTGCTAAGGTAAGTATTAATTGTTGACTTCATGGACGTATTGTAAACTATGGATACTGTTTGTATTAGATATATTTACTATTGAAAGATGGTACACAATGAAATATATCTAATACAAATACTGTATTTGATACAAATACTGCCATCCCACAGACGGCGGCAGGTTAAACTGGTTTTTCAAAAGGGAAAAAAGCAATAAGTTTCCATCAGCTGATCCAGAGTGGAGAGCCCACCACTCACCTAACTATTACAATACCATCTTTCTCCCAATTTAGATGCTGCTCTGCAAGCTAAGTTATCTGATTTGGAGGGAATGTCACACAGAAATAATCTGCACATTTTGAGGGTGAAGAGAGATCTGAGCAATTTAATACCTCTGTGGTTGTAGCCACTCTGTTGTGGATATTGCTATGGTTCTGTACACTGAGTGGGCCAATTGCAGCCCAGTTCCTTCCAGAATGAATATCTCAAGTTCCAGTGGCATAGCACGGCTTTCAACAAATCCTGTAGCCCTCAACCAGTGGAGTACAAGATTGCTGGCTGAGCCATTGCAGCAGATGGAATGGGGCAATCTGGTATTGTGTGTGCTGGGGATGTGGTATTGTGAGTTCATTGGCTCCCTATGTGGGTGTTGTCACTGGCACTGTCCCTGATTGGTGGGCTTTGCCTGCAGCTTATTTCCCCCACTCTGGTTTAGTGCAGGTGACCTAAGTGGCACATACATGTCAGGAGAAGTATGGTAACGTATAATTGCTCCACACAATTTATATTTATTTATTAAATTTCTATACCACCCTTTGTCTGAGGATCACAGGGTGGTTTACCAATTACACATGATGAATTTAATATAGAAGATATTCTAAATGGCAAAAACAGACTCTAGTTATTTTTTCCCTTTCAGTAGCTTAAGCTGGTGAATGAGCCTTTCTGATACAGCAGTATTCAACAGATCTTTGTGCCAAATTGAGAGAGAAATCCTGAGCCGATTTCTAATGATGAACTATAGTCAGTCTGGTTCCAAAGCCCATCTTGATAGACTGATAGTAATGAAAGCATCAATCAAACAAACTGTATTCAGTAATATCAATTGTGGTACTAAAACAGCTGCCTCATTCAGGATTTTAGACATTTCTACTTTAACAATCGCCCACTACAATACCACTACAGATAATTTAAAGCACCACTCCCAATATAATATTCCTACATTTACAGCTGTATTACCTGAATTTATTAGAGAACTACTACTGTACTGAACAGGTTCTTTTTAAATAGAATTTCCTATAGAGGTATATGTACTTTCAGTTCTAAGTACTTTGGTTCTGATCTCACTTCTGACACTAGGTTTTCTAATTTTCTCCTTTTGCAATTACAGTATTATGTAATGTTGAACATGTTGAGTGTATCTTTCAGTGGTGGAACAATTTGTTTATCTGAAATAATAATAATAAATAAATATTGCTATATTACTACAGAAAAACTTGTTGGATATTGAAAAGAATCTGAAAGAGTTGGAACCTATTTCTCAAACTAATAGCAAGGGAAAAAAAATACTTATTCAAGATATAGAAGACTCAGATGGTGATGAAGAACTAGGAGGAAATGAAACAGAATGTGAAAATGGCAGTGGAGATAAAAGTAATTTTAACTTGTTAATTGTTTTAAATGGAAGTACATGGAGCTGACTGTAGTGTTACCTCACTGGAAGATAGTACTGCACATCATCCCAGTCTTGAGCAGTGTGAGATTCCCGGTGTTTCAGGCACTTACCCAGGGTTCGTGTTTCCTTCGGAATGAGACACAGTGGAGACTGAGGTGTCTTTATGATATATGGTTTATTTACACACATATATGTATACCTGAGCCTATGATGGAGGGGTTCACAGCATTACCATCCCAAGAGGGTCTTGCTTCCCCGATAGCTGTGCCCTGGAATTCAAACAGAAATCAAATATCTCTCTGACTCACCAGCTTCCCAACTTGTTGTTTTTCCACGTCTAGCTTCTTGCTCACATTGCTGAACTCTCAGCTCTGGCCTTTTGTCTTTCTAACTACTAGCCAGCTGACAGAGGGGACCCCACCCATTTGTTATCTCACTCAAAGCCCCTTCCTTTGTTCCCTTTGTTCCCTAGGCTATCACCTCACCAGGAAGCTAGCTTGGCTATTTAAATACTTAGAAGGGGTCCCAGGCATTCAGCCTAACCCCACTCCCACCCCAAAGCTCATAACACCAGAAAGCTGTCTGTACTGGATCAGACCATCAGTCTATCTAGCTCAATATTATTTACACTGACTGGCAGTGGCTCCTTTTCAGAAATGAATCTTTTCATCTGGAGACTGAACCTGGGATCTTCATGTGATTAAATGTGTGCTCTACCACTGAGCTAAGTTTGTGTACAGTTCTTAGACATACTTTAAATCTGTAATATTGCACATTATTCCCCACCCACTCCAATTTTCCTTTAAAATGTTTTCATAGCATAACCTCAAACAGTTGTTTTGAATTCATATGTCTTTTAACAGTAGATTTGCAGACATGAGCAATTTTAAGAGGGAAACTCGTAAAGTTGTGGTCTTCTCTTTTTGGTTTAAGATTGTATTAAACAATTTTGTTTAATATTTTGTGTTTAGATAAGTAAGAAATAAACATGTTCAATATTGCAAGTTTTACTTTTAAAATCTGGAATTACTTGTTTTAGGAAGATGCTGCAAAATGATTATTTCACCTTTTTACTATCTCTTTAAAATGTCATTCTCTTTAAGATGATTATTTCATACTATTATAGAGTATAAAAACTGTTAATTGGTTTATCCAGTACCATTTTGGCCCCTACTATCTATTCTAGACCATTTGGATATGAATAGAAAGCCTTTTTGAAATAAAGGGTAGAATAATTTATCCTTACCTTTTAGTGGACCTGAAACTGTATGTGAAACTTCACAATATAGAACATGGCTTAATCTTTTTTATATGTTTGATATAGTCTCTTAAAGGTAGGTTGCAACTGTGACTTGAAATGCAGTTGTGATTTGCTGTCTAATTTGCTTGTCAGGCCAAATTTTTAAGTTGAGCATCTAGTATTTAAAAGGTTAATTTCAAGGTGATTGTATACCATTCAGAAGAGAGTAGTGCCAGTTCTTAAAAAATACTGATTTAACAATGCCAAATTCCCACGATAGCAACCTGTTTCTACTTAGCTGTGCAGTCTAAAAAGACTGCAGAAAATGTTATCTTTCATTGAATTCATTTCAGTAAGCTAATATGTGTGATATACGTGCTTTTAATCCACCCCTCCTTTGCTTTTACAATGGTTCCTTCTGATGATGCAGAGTCTAACCTAGCCGATTAACTTCCTTGTAGAAACTGCTGTGCTAGTGGGAGGAGAGATCACAACTGAGAAGACAGAAATGGGGAATGCACAAAAGAAGTTTCCCAGCAAAGGAGATGGCTGTAAATGGGAACAGAAGGAAGCACAGAAGCTCAGAGACCCTTTGGAGAATAGTGTTAAAAAAGGCACACCTGAAAAAAAGACAGCCAAGGTTTTACGGGATTCTGAAAATGAAGTAAATGGCTATCTGGGCAGTGACAAAAATAATAGTGAAAACAAGGAAGTAATACAGAAAAATGCAGAATCTTCAGCAGCTGGAAAAAACAGTTCTACTTTGCTCCCTTCCACTGCAGCAACACTGAAAGCTAAAGGAAATGAATTATTTAAAAATGGACAATTTGGAGAGGCCGTCCTCAGATACTCAGAAGCAATTGAAAATGTAATTAGTTCTGGTGAGTTATATATCTTTATGCAATTCTTACGGTGATTTTAAAATGTATCCTTTCTTCAATTAATATTTTTCTAGGAGAAAGCTGAATTTCTCTGTAATAATTATGCAGTTGTGAAAATATTCATATACAGTTGCCATGAGAATCAAATTTATCATGTAGAATTTCATTGTAACTGAGTTATGGCTGCATATTAAAGCAGTAGGATGTATTTATAGGTGATCCACTAAAAAAAAATATCCTTGAAGCTTTGCTTCATCAGCACAATTGCACTACTGCAATGCAACTTGCAATCTAATGAAGTATTTTATACTAATAAAACTTGATTTCAGTGATCATAATCCACTGTAATTTTTTGTAATTTAAGGAATCCAAAGTCCAGAGGATCTAAGTATTTTGTATTCAAACAGAGCAGCATGTTACCTAAAAGAAGGAAACTGTGTTGACTGCATTCAAGACTGTAACAGGTAAATACCAATCTTACCGGTATGCAGATAAACAATTCCCCCCATGATTAAAAGAGCATTTAACCTTCCTTTAAAGAGTTTAAACAGTTTGAAATGTGTAACCCCTATGAATATGATAGTATGTGTTTTGTCAGAATGTGTTGGAAATCACTTCCTTGCTAAAAGGGAGGAAGATGAGAAAGACAGTTAATATTTCTCCAAGTTATATAAACATGTAAGGTTGGTTTGAATGTAAAATTAAAGCAAGTTAATTACAGAATTGTATGTAAGTTCCTATAGCTATTAATGCATTTTCCATTAGATACCTGAGCCTAGAATTACGTTTAATATTATCCAGAACATTTTAAGTAGTTGCATCATAATTGCAACATGATTGCAATTGTGTTGCAGTGGTTCCCAGAAAACACATTATTGGTCTCTTAAGTATGGTGCAGTATAGAGTACAGTTCTGAAGGCAAATGTCTTGAATCCCTTCTCTCATCTAGAACATGAGGGGAAGGGTGTAGCTCAGTAGTAGAGTATCTGCTTTTCATGCTGAAAGTCCCAGGTGCGGTCCTTGGCACCTCCAGATAGGAGTGGGAATGTTCGCAGTTTGTAACATAGGGAAGTCATCACCAGTCTGTGTATACAATACTGACCTAGATTGACTAATGATCTTACTCAATACAAGGCAGCTTCATATATTCCTAACTTGCTGCTGACTTTTCTAAAATGTATTCTCTTATACACTAAATGTATTTAATCAGTATCTAATGAGTTAGGCCTAGCAGCAGAGCTATAGCTGTCCAAGCCTTGCCTTAACTCTAGACATTAGACAGTCAATGTATTTTATACAGGGGTAGCCAGTGTGATGCCCTCCAGGTGTTATTAGACTGCACTGCCTGTAAGCCTCAGGCAGCATGGTCATGATGAGGGATGATTGGAGTTGTAATCCAATAACGCCTGGACTCTGGAGGATGCCATGTTGGCTACCTTGTGTTAGGATTTCTGATTTAATTTCTGTTTTAATATAGTTAAACTTCTGATTTAATAAGCATTTTGGATCACAGTTTTATTTAATAGCTCTTGAATCTCACAGGTGACGTATAATTCATTGTTAGGCAACTCACACAAGCTTTCAGGTGTCAGAGTTGTCTGAGACAACTAATAATTGTTATATAAAAATAAGTGCAAAATAGGTTAGCATCTTTAATTGCACCAGCTTTGTTGGTTTAGAAATTTCAGAGTTTTAGAAGTTACAAAGAACTTGTAGTAATGGGTAGTTAAACAGTGTACTGGAGACAATGTTTAACTCATTGCTCAGAACTCTGCCTTGAAAATAATGGACAGATAGTGTCATCATAAAATTATTTTCTGATAAATTTTTGTTACTTAATGCTGAATGAGCTAAGAAGGATGAGTGGTAGGAGTAGGGACCAGTTTTAAATATTAAAACTGTGTCCCAAATTACTGAGTGGTGAGATTGGTGAGACTATTTTCTAAATATTCTCCAGGGGAGGAATGGAATTATCTGATGCTTCAGGAGGGGCTCAAAAAAGGAAATCACCAGAAAATTATTTGAGAAATTTCAGCTGAGCCACTCACCCACCTGCTGAAGTTCCTCACCACTGAAACTAGGAAGATTGTAGAAATATAAGAAAGATTAACTGGGATGGTTGTAAGAGGGGGGGGGGGTAAATAGGGGAGAACTATGAATTTTTGTATAAGAATATAATGACTGTTTATGTGTGTTATTGGAATGTGTATGTGGATTTTGTATATGGATCTTAAATAATAGAATACTTTTTAAAAATAAAATAAAAAAATAAAAAAAAGAAACTATGAAGATAGGCTTGAAAGTTGTGTGCAGTGCTTTAAGTCTTAGAAGGCAGAGAGTGGGCAGAGCTAAGGACCTTGGTTTGGTGTTTTGCATAACTCTTGTCCCTCCCTATGATTACCTGACACATAATAAATTATGCAGAGGAAATATTTCTAAACAGTCTATTTGCATAATTTATATAGGCCACAGAATTCAGCTTTTCTTGATTCAAAATATTGATTTGAATTGAAGCCCTACCTAGCATTATTCATAGAATTCTCAGAACAAATGCTTCTCCCTCTGTTATAAAAATTCCCAAATGTTGGATGTTACTCTTTCATGATATCTTTATTAAAGCTACAGAGTTCATCATATAATGGGATGAACCATTTGTAGGTAAATTCTGTATATAGCAGTATTGCGTACCTTCATGTAGGGGTGACAAATTCAGGTAACATTACTTATAAAGATATTTGGACCAAGTAATTGGCAGACAATAATAAATAAATAAATTGTCCAGCTATTAGGCTCTGGGTATACAGTGGTACCTCTAGTTGCGGACTTAATCCATTTCAGGTGCCGTTCGCACCCCAAAAAGTCCGCAACTAGAGCGCTTCTTCGTGCATGTGCGTGGTGCGATTGAGCGCTTCTACTCTTCCGGGTTTGCCGCGTTCGTAAGCTGAAAGTCCGTAACGAGCGGAACGCAACTAGAGGTACCACTGTATTTTGTACCTGTACATACTGAACATTCTGCAACTATAACAATCTGCAAGCTATATAGATATAGATGATGATAATAATAATATAATTTATTATTTATACCCCGCCCATCTGGCTGGGTTTCCAGGGATGGGGAATCTGTGGCCCTCCAGAAGTTGTTGAACTCCAACTCCCACCAGCCTCAGCCAACATGGCCAATGGTCAGGGATGATAGGCGCTGTAGTCCAGTAGCATCTGGAGGGCCATAAATTCCCTACTGCTGACCTAGATACTACTTTAAGCGCGATAACCATTAATCCTCTGAGTTGCTTCTCTGCTAATAAGTATCACTCAGTTTAACTCTGTCTCTTATCTATATGATTAATAGACTTTCCTTTATATTGTCCCAATATAAAAAATAATATAATAAAATAGCAATAGACCGCTTGGTCCATTATTTCCTTTCCCTTCAATTTATTTTAGGATAGGCCCATATCTGAAATATACATGTTTATAAGCATATCGAAATTCTGCATGTTTTTTTCTGTGTTTTTCTCTCAAGTATTTGTAATAACTTCTGGCCATTTGTCCTTAGTGCACTAGAACTTCATCCATATTCTCTGAAACCTCTTCTGCGTCGAGCAATGGCCTATGAGTCTATGGAACGATATCGGCAGGCATATGTTGATTATAAAACAGTACTACAAATAGACAGTGGAATCCAGGTAGCAAATGACAGTGTTAACAGGTAAAACCATTTATAACATGAACATAAAATTGTAGCATACCAATGTGGAACGAGCTTCAGTGTCGTTCCAAGCTTCAGTGTCAGTTCATCTAAATGGACTTCATATACTGATCTGTTGGGTGAGGACCAAAATCTTTTGTGGCCAGGTGCTTCTTTAGTGATAATCTAATTCTGGATATATATAACCATATGATGGGTTGAAATCATTAAAAATGGCTGTATATTGCCTCCTTTACTGCATACCCTCCTTTTAAAATTCATCTATTATTTTTTGTGCTGTTTTTAGTTGCTTTTATTCTGTTCTGTACGTTACCTTGAGATATATATGTGGAAGGTGATTTAGTAAATATCCTCACCACCATCAGTTTCTCTGCCTTATTTAGCAGTAGTGGTTTTGATGTAAAGTGGTTTGGAGTCTCCCAGGTTGGTGGATCTGAGGGAATTAATTATACATTTGTCTGGAGAATTTCAGGATTTCATGGCTGCATGACCACCATGGGTCAGTCTCAATCATTATTGAGCTTCATGCTTCTGGCAGGTTATAATGTTGATCTGGTGTTTTGTACTTGACAGAATGATGGGTTCTAGGAAACTTGATGTGGTCCCTTTATCATGAACAGATTGCTGCCTCACAGTGTTAAGGTTTACTGGGACCTCTAATCTCTGCAGGGGTGGGGAACCAATTTAGAACAGTTTGCCTGGAAATGGATGCATCCAAATGGATTCTCGATGCTTCCTTGGGAGTTTCCTATTGCCATGTCTAGCAGTCCTGTTGGAGCCCTAGCCTACCTCTAGAATGGGGAAATGACTAGGGCAGTTGACATTATTGCTTCTAAATCTCTACTTCACTTTTTAAAGCCCAGCTCCACAGTTTCTGGGATGATTGAAACAGTGAAATAGCAGATACATGAGCTAAACACACAGTAGTGAAATATTCAAAGTGAATCCAACCCAACATGGACTAGAGCCCATTTTCAGACTCTTTGGTGGTACTCAGTGGTAGTAGTGATGGTGGCTAGTAAATGTTACTGTTCCATCATAATTTGGTCTGTGTGATTTTGGCAAGTGTAGCTTTTCCAGGTGGTGAGAGGGCATTTACCCTTACTGTAACTGATTTCATAGAATATTATAATCATATAATTGTAAAGTTGGAAGGGACCACGAGGGACATCTTATCCACCCCCCCTTCAATACAGGAATCTTTTTGCCTAATGTGGGACTGAAACCCACAACCCTCAGATTAAGAGTCTCATGCTCTACCAACTGATCTGTTGTCTACACTTGTTTATAATACATTTCCTGCATAAAGTTGCTCACATCCACTCTGTCTTGGATGCCATAGTAATTGCAGAATCATTATGTGCATTTAGAACTCTTGCTCACCCTGTTATTATGGATACACTTCAGCTTGTGCACCATTGGAAGTTTGAAGCCTACAACAGGCAAGGATTGATTATACACATAATAGCCTTATACCTCCAAGGATCTTGCAGCAAGAGGTGGAACGATTGGTTGGGTGAATCAGTAAATGCTTCTTTGAGAGAAGGCAGGAAAGGAAGTTATGGTGACTGGCAATGTTTTCTTGGATGCCACCAGTCTGGGCAATTAGTAGTCTGTGTCCTGCATACCATTTTTGGACAAAGTGCTTAAGCGTCTAGTGATGGCACCCAGCAACAACAAATATTTATTACAGCCATAAACCAGCATAAATGACACCCAAATTCTTTATATTTCTAGATGATAGAGGGTATCTAGATCCTTTTCAGTCTGGTTTCTTGTTTGGTTTTGGGACAGAGACTACTTTGGTTGTCCGGGTAGGTGACCTTCATAGAGAACTGAACAAATAGTGTCCCTCTTGGACAGATGCTTTCAATGTCTGTGGAAGACTTAAGTTTTTGCCCAGGCTTTCCCTGACTCATAAAGTTTTACAAGTTTGAAATAGTCCAGATTTGTGCTTTATTTGCTTTTATGTGTTTTTCTATTTCTTACGGGTTTTAGGTTGTGTTTTTGTTTTAATGAAATATTGTTCCTTTTTAGACTGTATACCATTAGGTTTTTAAAAAATACTAAGTGGTATATACATACATGTTTTTAAATAAAACATGCATATAATCTGTGGATGTAACTCCCATGTTGCTGGAGATATTTGTACGAAGAAGCCTGCATGTAATTTGGAGCAGAATATAATTGCAGAGGTTTGCTATGAATGTAGCTTTCAAAATGAAATCATTTGCCTAAACATCTTGATTAATGTACTAATAAGTTTGCTTTATTGCTGTGATAACTCTATTGGCACAATAAATTCAGTGCAGTTTTAGTTTCCCCATAAATAGATCTCCAGTGTACTGCCAGATTTAATCTTAAGAACTGTACTGTACATTAATAGGGAGCCTTTAAGAAAAGTGGTTTGTTGTTGACCACTCAGTTAAGTGTTTCTTGCACTGAAGGCCAATTATTAATGTACATAATATACCTATATGTCTGTCACCACTGAAAGTCTAATATTAGTTTTGAGGAACCATAATAATAACCCCACACCATTTTTCAAACACACTACTTAGAAACTGAACTGACATGCTCATTAGGGAGCTATCTACCAAGATCTGCTACTGTAAAGTTTTTTTTTCTTTCCTAGCCCACTTTGGATGTTATTAAAAAGGGGGTAATAATTAAATAATAATAATTTTCAAGTTATAAAACTGCTTATATATAATAAATAATTCTTTTATTTTTGTCACCTGAGATGATTATAAATGTCTCTTAAGTGCTACAATTCTCCTTAATGCTGTATAATTGCTATTTTAGTTCATGTTTTAAGTTTTATTAAATATGGCTCTTGTGATTTCACAAAGTATTATTTTTCCATCATTTCTCCAAACAGGATTCCATAACACTGGAATTTTAATGAGTTTACAGTTGGAGCTTTGTAAGAGTTTAACATTCGAACACTAAGTCATATGTGCAATATTTCCATCTTATATTGTATTCATCACACTGAATTATGTTTTTAATGTTCAATCCAGCTAAGCATTTTGTTTCCCTTTATTGATTTCTTTCTACTTCTCAAAACATTGCAGGCCATACAATGTATTTTAGACTAGCTTGGATAGCCTTTTGTACTGTGGTGGTCCGGCTGCAGATGTAAACCATTTGAAACTAAATCCTGTGATATTTAAAGAAATAAACATTGTTCAGGGCACTCTTTGAAAAGTGCTTGAGAGATTTGTGTCTTGTTTGGTTAAACAGAAAATGTTTTATTCCGTATTTGCTTTGAGAAATGGTGGGAAGCACCCAGTGTTAATAGACCCGCTGAAAACTTTGGGCTTAACATAACTTGCCCATTGATTTCAGTTGTCCTGCTCTGAATATGACTGACATCAAATATCACTTAATATCTTTAATTGGTGCTATGTATATTCAGGTGTTTTCTGTCATGTGAAATAGATGAAGTAGAAATTGGAGGTCATAAACTTAGGATTTCCATTCTTTTCATCTTATATTTGCATTTAGATGTTTTAAGAATTGCTCCAAATACCTTCTACTTTCTTGCTTCTTATGATGGCTTCTCCTGCGTAATTCTGAACACATGGACTCCCCAGCCCCTCTCTAGGTCTTACTTATGCTTTTGCTTCACTGCTTATTGCTCTCTTCCTGGCAACCCATCTCCTTATTTCAGCTGCTTCCTTCTCCTTCTGGTAATTCATTTTCAGCTTGCAAAGTATTTGTTTCTGCACTATGTGAAATAGAATTAAACTAAGTTGACATGGTATTATAAAACCTGAGGTTTGAAAAAATACTCTTTTGGTTGGAATTTGATTCCTATGAAGTAATTATTGAATACCTCAAAGTATATGAGTGGAATGCCCCTAGCAATACAAAATAAACAGAATCTGATTATCTTGGGGCTGATTTGTGTGTACTATGCAAGTGGTCCTCACTGGGTCTGAAAGAGATGAACAGTTCAGTGTGGCTTTCATGCTTGTACTTAGCTGGACCTAAGTTGACATATTCAATAGATAATGTTATTGTTACAAGCATTCTAAAGATAACATGGGTATAGATAATAATGTGATTTTTAAAAAGATTTTCAAAAATTTGAATGCATACCATTTAAATTGTTGCAGTTTTTAATTACCTAGTTAGTTTACTGCATTTTATTGCAATCGGTGAAAAACCCCCCACATTGTTTTTCTCTAGGATAACAAGAACTTTAATAGATGAGGATGGCCCAAATTGGAGGGAGAAGCTGTCCCCGATTCCTGTTGTTCCGGTTTCTGCTCAGTTACATTGGTGGGATGGAGGAAGTGTTACTGCAGAGCCAAAGCAGAAGAAAAATGCAGCCAGGCATGGAGATCAACAGTCACATTTTCCTAGTATGTGTAACGTGATTCCTGATAAATGTTTTATTTGAGAAAGTTTAATACTTGGGAAATTCCTGCTAGTAACAAAAGAGCTGCATATATAGCTCCCATACTCTCACTGCAGTGTCCTTGCATGGGCTGGGGGAGGGAGTTCTTAATTTTTGCTTCCTCTACAACTTCTTGTTTCCTCAAAGCCTGGATTATCCAGTGAAAAGCGTGATGTTATGAACTTGCTCTTAAGAAATAGATCCATACTCTATGAATTCCAGCCTTGCTTTCTGAATGCCGCAAAACTAGTACATCAATGTTCTCCCTACTCAAGTTTGCCGATGACTGACAATCTCTTTATCTGTTTGGGAAAATAGATGAAAAACCAGAAGAAATGTTCAAGTCACTTAAGAATAAAGGAAATGAATTTGTGAAAAAGGGTAACTATGAAGAAGCATTGATAAAGTACAATGAATGCATCAAGTTAAATTCCCAGGAACAGACTATCTATACTAACAGGTAAGGAGAGGTTTAAAACACTATCAGATGCAACCCAGTTTATTCAAATCAGCAGGCATTTGTCATTCATTTTAGTGGGAAATTGATTTTATCCAACTTTAATTTTGTAATTGAAAGCTAGTTTAATTGCAGTTCTGTTATATGAAAGTCTATGCCTTTATATTAAGACGTTTATACTCTGCTATGCAAGGAAGACCATAAACATCTGGGCACACAATTCTCATATTGCCTTTCCAACTAGTAATCGTACCTCAGTTTTCGAACAGCTTAGTTCACAAACAACTTGGAACTCGAATGCCTCCAACAGAAGTAGATGTTCCGGTTTGCGAACTTTGCCTTGGAAGCCAAACGTCTGGCATGGCTTCCAATTGGCTGCAGGACACTCCTACAGCCAATTGGAAGCCACACCTTGGTTTCCGAACGTTTTGGAAGTTGAACAGACTTCCGGAACGCATTCTGTTTGAAAACCAAGGTACGACTGTATATCAGAATCAAACTAAGTTGGCCATTTAGCCATTCTTATTGCAACAACTATACACATTTCTTAATATACAAATAATGGGACTTTGAGAATTGGCCTCAGGGTTCTATGGGTGCCTATGTTCTTACAGTGCTTTTTCTTTTTTCTTTTTACTGTGTAGGGCCCTTTGTTACTTGAAGCTGTTTCAATATGAAGAAGCCAAAAAGGATTGTGATCACGTTCTTCAGATTGATGACTCTAACATAAAAGCTTTATACAGAAGAGCTCTAGCATACAAAGGATTACAGGTAAGAAAAGAGTTTTAGCTCTTAACTTGCTCAATGTTAGTTATAGCATAAATGATAACATTTAAATTATCAAAAGTTTGGAGGGGGGAATTCATGTTGTTTGAAGAAATAGAAATGGAAAAATGCTGACTGTTGATTTGGAGGGACACTGTGTGGTAGTCACAGCATCAGTTGACCTAGTCTTAATGCCAGTTCTTACTACTAAGGTTTAGCTACCGGTATGTTTCATATTTCTGAGTATTTGTAAATTTTGTGATATTTCCAGCTATTCAATTTATAAGGCCAATAATTGACTTTTTGAACATTTCAGAACTACAAAGCCAGTATTGATGATTTGAAGAAAGTTCTTCTAATAGATTCAAGTATTGATGAAGCAAAGAAGGAGCTGCAGGAAACAACACAGTTGCTAAAACTGAAAAATGAGCAGTCAGTCAATGGGCAACAAAAGCAAAGGAAAAAAATTGAAATCCAAGAGGTATTCAGTTAAAAAAAAATCATGTACTGGGCCTATAAGTGTCTTAAGATTCAGACCTCCGTATGAAATGTCTGAATTGAACTGCTGAGTTCTCAAGTACTTTGTGGTAACTGGCAAGCTAAGTAAGTTGTGCAAGGCAGTTGTAGACCTGCTAGTTGTGGGAACTCTTTTCTGAGAAAATAGTGGAAGGCTAGGACCAGCTAGTCTATACCTTTGCAGATCATGCTTAGGGTCTTCTGAACTTGTGTTTTATGAACAGGATCCTGTTTTATTTGATGTTATAAACAAATGTGGCTAGCCACTAGCCGATTATCACATAGTAAATACCATATTAAAGTAAATAGTTTTGGCTTACTTATTGCTTATTATACAGCAGTCATATAGAGAATCCCATTACAGTACTATAGTAAGGTAGTTTAGAATGTTGCTTATTACAGCCAAAGTATTTTTAATGCTTAAAATCCTGATGCTATATTTAAATTTAAAATGCCCTCTTAGTCCCATTGCTTCCCTTTCTATATTACAGGTAACTCACAACTAGTTTGCATTCAGCTTTATGTGCTTGGCAAATTTTATTTTAAAAAAACTATAAATGTGAAAATTGAACCAACCACCCTGAGATCTTATGATGAAGGGTGGTATATTAACTAATACCAGTATTTTTTCAACTTTAAACCCAAATATCATGTGTTCATTTTCCTTTTCACTCAAAAAGGGGTTCCCAGTTAATAGTGATGAATGTTCCCCCCCATTAAATGTTTAAACTTTGCCTCCAATTTCCTTCTTTGTGCATATAAGAGTCCATCTGCTGTGATCATATATTGAGATAATATTCCAGAATCCTTTTATTATGTATCCATTGACCCACACCCAGTTCTGTATCTTCAATTTCCACTTCCTGTTGTATTTGCCATGTTTTTCAGCCTTTTCTAGTACTGACTCTTCCTTTTGTGTTTCTTTCCAAAAAGAATGCCAGAGATTTAATAGCTTTATCCCTATAATCACTCCAAGTCATAGGTAGAACTCTTTCTCTCTCAATTCCATCGATGTCAGATTATCCAGATCTCTCTTCATTTATGTCATTTTTTCCAAAATCTTACCTTCATTTCTCCAAACACTTGTATAGTGGGTACTTCCATTTCATCAGTTGTTCCTTCTAGTTTTGCTATAGTTTCATCTCTCAGTCCTACCAGTTCTTTGTCATCTTTGCCTCTATATAATTTCTGATCCTAATTTCCATTTCATTAATCTCTGGTTTATTGTGAAGCTTTATTATTATTATGATTGTTCTGTTTTATATACATTTTAAATTAAATAACAGGTTAAAAGATGAAAAACATAACTATACAATAGGCATGTAGAATGAGTAGCACGTTAGTGTTTACTTGCACTTTATTTTAACTATCAACGTTGTTATGCACTTGCTGTTGAGTCAAGATTATTGTCGAGTGATTGAGGGACAGCAAAAGCCCAAATCAGCAAGTGGGCAGGATGGAAGCTAGAGGGAAATGCCCTGGATCAAGGGCCACCAACATTGCATTGCAGATGCACATGTGATCACCAAGGGCTTCCCTGGCATCTGCAGGGTCTCCTCTCCTCCACTGAAATGACTGTATTGGCCCGAATATAAGCCACACCCTTTAAAATTGGAGGGGGGGGAGAAAACCCCCCGAATATAAGCTGCTTCTGGCTGCATACTGGGTGGCGGCAGAGCCGTGCTGCGTTGCTGGCGGCATTTCCCTTTTCTCACTCTCTCCCTTCCCAGTCTTGGGGGAGATGACAGGGGACTGCACGCGGGGTGGGCGCTGCTTTGCCATTCTCCTGGATGCATATCATAAGGTCGTGAATATAAGCCGCACTTTTAACTTTTCATGGTTGGAATTTGGGGGGGAAGTGAGGCCAATACGGCAGGTTTGAAAGTAGCTTTCTGTTGTAGCTAGTAGAATGTGTTACAGTGTGGGTGTGATGCCCATGGCAGTTTCCCTGGTTTGCAGATGTGCCCACAGGCCTCCAAAGGTTGGTAACTCCTATCCTAGACTCAGCCCAGTCTCTTGGTTCTGAACAAAAGTTTTTTGTTGCTGGAGTTAACATTGAAACTGTTAATCGTCCCTCCTTCACCCAACCTCTCTTGATTTTGTAAGTGCACCAGTTTGTTTACTGCTTTTAGTATTGCAGACTGATTGCAGACACCCCATCACATGTGCAGCCAGCTATGTGGAAGTCAGTTAAACATATAAGAGACCTGGGCGTGCAGAGGATGAACATGAGCAAATGGGTGGAGCCAGGCATGATTTTTACATGCTTTTTTACCATGCAGTCAGCACCCCACTGAGAGGGATGGAGCCACCACAATCAAGATCACCTATGTTATAATCTGGTAACTGCACATGTGAACAGGGTCAGACATGGTGTCTAGGACAGAATTAACTTATGAAAATCTTTCTCCCAAGAGACATTTTAAGTTTTACTCAGGTGGCAATAATAATTTCTCTGACTGTGCTCCTGCTTATCACAATTATGAAATGTTACATGTTGCATACATATATCAAAACCAACTGGGTTATTTCTTTGTGAAGGTGAATGAGGAAGAGGAAACTACAGAGACCTGTGCTTCAGAGAAGGCTGCATCAAATCATGACAGCGCTAAAGGAGAGCCTGACGCAGTGCCAATGAATAGTTCAGAAAAACTCATTATTTCAAAGCCATCTAATGCCTATGAATTTGGTCAGATTATAAATGTTGTGAATGCCAATAAGGACATCGCTGCTTGTGCAGAGCTCTTAACAGCGATTGAGCCAAAAGATTTACCAGCCCTTTTAAGCAACAAACTAGAAGGAGACATTTTTCTGCTCTTTATCCAAGCCCTGCAGTCGGATGTATTTTGCCAAGACCCTGGACTGGTGTACCAGCATCTTGTCCACCTGAGTAGAGCAGAAAGGTTTAAGGTGAGGAATTATGGCATTTGCTGTCAATTCTTTCTGAAAATGTACATGTTTATGAAATGCTAGCATTTACTAGGCATTTAGACAAATACCATTTGCAGATACCATATATAAATGCTAACCACACATTAATTTTTTTCCTTTTCAGATGGTGCTAACTCTACTTAGTAAGAATGAAGTAGAACAGGTTCAACAACTGTTTGATTCTCTTTCCAAAGAGCAAAACCAACAATTTTCTTTAGATGATCTGAAGAGCCTTAAGAGAGACTTTGAACTTTAAACAACTTCATTTTGGAACTGCCTCTAGCATGCATTCCCTTAATGCTTGTAGGACGGGCATATAAACTATGCAGACTTGCATGAGGTAAAGTCAGTCTTTTATCTGGACTGTTCAATATGCTGTACATTTTTTTACAGTACTTGCACACTGAAAAACTGCTCTTCCGTCTTGTATATATTTTATCCTACAGAGTACACACGCATGGCTTTATAAGTAATGGGCCTGTTCATTCACAATTTTGTTCCTGCAATTATACAATGAGATTGGGAGCACAGGACTCGGGCTTGCACATTCTCTTCAGAGGGGAGAGAACACATGAGCCAGTGAGGACATGGTTCTCTGGGACAAATCAACAGTTTCTAAAATGTGGGTCCCATATATAACAGTATATTTATCTAATAATTAGAATGTATTCAATGACATCAAGCTGTATTAATGGGGCTGAATATAGCCACCTATGTTGTATTCCCTTTCTTGTAATACAGGAGAGTCTTCTAAAGATGCTACTATTTCAGAAATGTCTTTGGACATGTAGCAGAATTGATGGAGAACATCTTGTACAAAAGTCCCATTGACTGAATGGAAATTGTGCATCATTATCTTTCAGTGGGGCTTATGCCGAAAAACAATCCTAGTGCATTTGTGCCTATAGCCTTCATTTTCTTCCTGCTAGTCACATCTAACGGCAGTGCAGCTGAAACCTACCTTTCTTTCCATCAGTCGCCGATGCACTTGGACAAACACTTGCATCTAGCTCCAATTCTGTGTGGCTTCAAAGGAAAACACTGGCACACTTCTTAAAATTAAATGCTAACTTAAAATATATGCAGTAAAATGCTTTATGGCACTGAATGTGTAAAGTTACATCTGCACTTTGGTAAGCAGGTTCCAAGAAGGCAGAGTTTGGTTGTCTTCTACTTTGTGTCTTCTAGGTATGCAAAAATCATTTTATATGGCTTGTGGACTACTGGTGAACAGCAAAACTGGAGCAGGATAGACTATGTTGTTAAACGTTTTAAAGCAATAGAACTGTTATATTTTTAAACCAGAGACTCGTAATTTATTGTTAGTGTGCATATCAAATTTTATTATGGGAGGGACTGCTCAGGTACTTGCACTATTTTGAAGGTGATGTTAGTGACTTTCCCCATTATTAAATAACCTATGTATGGCATTTCTGTTACTTTAAGACTTTACCCAGTTGAAAGTTGTTTCCTTGAAGAACCCTTACAAGAAAATATTTAAAAATAAATATATTTGGCATATTTGTGTTTTTGCCTTTTCATTGCCCTAGCATAGCAAGGCAACAGTTTTAGGATGCTTTCTACACTGGCTTTAGAAGTCTAGAAGACTGCAATACCGGTAATTTAGATATTGTTTTATGCTCCTAATTTAACTCTTGTTGATTGCCCAGTCCAAATGTAGGAATGTCCTCTGTAATAATTTGGTATCCTCTGATAACTGGCTACCTCAGTTCTGTTCTCTCTGTCACATATCAGTTTCTAGCTCATTTTTAGACGTCAATTCAAGTAATAACAAAGAATAGATATTACATTTCAGTTGCATTCTTAAGTAGGAAGAGGCATAACTCTCTGAAGACAGTTCTCTTGCATAACAGCTTCTATAGGCAGATTCACATTAGAAACCTATTTGTGAGGTGAAGCAAGCCTGTGTCCTATAAGCCCATATACACAAAAATAATCAGGGTAAGCAGTTCATCTGCTCCAAATAAAATCATGCTTAAGGAAGTTTTTCACTGTCATTTATTACAAGCAGTATTTCCTTGTTTTCCTTGTATATGCTTTCTGGGGCCTAAGCTTAGCTTAGCAACCTGAACCATGGTTTCAGCAGATGTTTGTTAGTTAATAAAATACTGTCCACAGTTAGTTCAAATCAAAACTAAGTGTTTTGCTTATACCAGACAACAGCATATGCCTACCTACAGATTTAATTTTGAAGGGTATCTGTACCTGAATAATTTGTAACTTAATGTATAGTGTTGAACATTATCCTAGTACCATGAAATTAGTTATTTTCCCTATTAGGTTTGATTTATTCATATTGTCTATATCCTTATGTGTGGGGTAGATTAGTATTAAACATTACTCTTTTTAACTGAAACAAAAAGTTGCATTATCCACAATGCCTCATCTCTTGGACAAATCTGTCAAAAAGTCCTATCCTACACAAGACACGTGCACACACAACTTGCATTTTGCCTACTTAATAGCCTTGATAGGTCTGATTACAAAATTCTCAGGGTATTCACAGCTATTAGCCATTGATAGCCCTATAAAGTCATATTACTGTATTTCGTTGTCAAAGGTTGACAATACTGAGGACAGAGAAGACACAGTTTACCATGATCATATTCATATGAAACTTTTTTAAAGTGCTTCAAAGTCATTTTCCATCTTCAGTGTTTAGGTAGTTGTCACTTGACCACCTTGTCAACCCTAAGCTAGAGTTTTGTTGGGGCTCTTCCATGGACACTGATTTGCAGATAGGTGCAGGGTACCTAAATGGTATGGTTTGCTTCCTGGAATGCTAATAGGTTTACATTAAAATGCTACCAGTGTTCTTAATTTAGAACTTAAGTAATTTTAGCTTACTCATCCGTTGATCTCGTTCATTTTTATCTTAAACTGAATTAACCTCATTATTGCAGTCTTATAGTTAAGATGTGCTTTTTAATTAACACAAACACTTGATTTAGTATTTATTTAAAAGTCTTTATGTATCACAATATTTCAAAAATACGTTGTGGCTCTTAAAAGTATAGAGATTACCGGTAATATTTCATGTACAGCCTAAACAAATACCTATTTCACCATATAGAGAACCTCTTTTTCTTAGAAAGTCAAAAGAATAACATTTCATTTCAGTATTTTCTTCTAACTCTATCATTAGACAAAGACAAGGAGTCTATTTCCTTTGCTCAACAAGTTATCCTGACTTGCAGCAACACAGTCATCTAAACATCCTGCAACTTGTTGGACAGGTTGGACAGCAAATTGTCCACTCTGAAGATAAGATTCATGTGATGGCTAGCATATTGAGAGTTGTTACAAAATTGCTGTATGTATAAAAATTGCTACTGATGTGCATGAACTGCTACTTATATATTTAGCATAGCCATGTATATGAATACCTACAGCAATTACAGTAGATATCAACAAGTGAGACCTATTGCAGTATATCCTTACCCAGTAACAGGAAGTGCTCCTTTTCAGGAATCCAGGCAGATGTCCATGCCTTCCTCCAGAACACAGTTCTGTAAACAGCTAAAGGAAGCCAGCCAAATTCCCTACCTTCAACTTTGTTTGGCTTTTCCAACTTATATAGCATTTATGAGGCTCCTTCCAATGATCACTGAGGAAGCTCAACTCTCATTGGGCTGTTTAAGGAAGATGGTCCCATTAGGGTATCTGCTTTTTAGATGTTTTGTATTCTGGAACCTCTGGCTTCCCCAAGCGTGCTAATCTCTCATTTCTCAGTAGCCCCACTTTTGATTGAGAGTTCACTATTAAGAGGAATGAGTCCTATATTCAGATGTCATCTACACAGGAATGTTGTAGAAGGCTAAAAAGCCCTAACTCCCCCCATTAAGTCCAGAGAAGACCCACTCTCTGAAAGCTTGTTTAGAAGTCTTCCACAAAGTAACGGAAATAAAACAAGGTCAGTAGAAATAGCCTCAAGGAGCTGGCAAAGACTGAGAAAGGGCTTATAGTATTAAAAGCTCACAGTTGATCTAATATTCTATGGAATCGTAAAGGCAATGCATATTCCAGTTTTCCATGGGCTTGTTCCAGAGTCTGGCAGGTGACTCTCCCTAAAATTTTAAAAATCTTTAAATCCTGTTGCCAATAGAGAACATGAATTTAGAGATGGCTACTAATAGCCCAGTGTCATTCACAGTCCTTGCTTCATGCTTCCAGTCCCTATCTGCCCACCTATTCCCCGTTGCTATATCCTTCACCAGTATGGAAATATAGACAAAGGTGCACACGTGCATAACTTACTGATTCTGTCAACATATTTAAATGCTAAAAAGTGGCATGCATATGCTGGTTTCTGGAAGTACTGTGCCCATGGTTCTTGCAGCACAGCCCATCCACCTTCCTGCAGTTATTCAGCTAACCTTCCATGTGAGGTGAATTAACAGCACTGCTTAAAATTCAGCCATTGCTACTGATTGGTTGAAAGTGAGTTTGGAGAAAAGATAGCAACAATTATACTCTACAGAGAAAAGGGTGTATTTAAATGGGTTTTTCATGCAGAGCTTAAATGGAGGCATAGACACTGGAAGCCAAAAGCTATGCAAATGAACCCTGTATTAACACTGTCTTCCCATTTGAGGAAGGATGATTCTCAACCACAGCTTTAATTGTACAGGTATGAAAATCGAGTAATAGAAATACTGAGCTTTCATAATTGCTTAAAAAGAATCCAAACAAAGAACTGCAAGACTCAAAACTTAATGCACTCCAAAGGAAATTCCATAACTCCTTACATTTAGTCAGGTGTGGAGTACGAAGAGAACGCATGAGCTTTTTTTCTATCTTGGCAGCAGCTTCTTTCCTAGCCAGGGCCCTGCAGTCACACAGAAGTATGAGTGAATTAAAAAGATTCAAAAATGATGACATCTACACATTACAAACCTTGTTGCGCAAGTTTCTTCCGCGATAGTGGTTCATAAAGCTAATTCTTTATAATATGTGGAACCTGTGATCTTACTTAACAGCACTGTCAGATCAGAGCAAAAGACTGTTTCCAACAGTGGCCAACCAGACATTTATTAGATACCTTCAAGTATGGCCCCAGCCCTCAGGTGCTTGTCACCAGCAGCTGGGATTCAGTAGTACACTACTTCTGACCAAGGAGATTCCCATTTAGTTTGTTGGCTAATCCGACATTGACTGATAGACAAGATTTATGGAGAAATGATGTATTTCCCCTTTAAGTCTTGTGGCAGTGAATTCCTGAATTATGCGGTATGTGAAGTACTTGTCTATCCTGAATCTACTTTTAGTGGATGACTCCAAGGTCTTCGTGCTTTGCGAAAGAGAATTTGTTTACCTACCCTCACCATACATTTTATAAACATCTATTGTGTCCCGCTCCCCACTTAGGAACTTTTTTAGTTTAGGAAAAAATACTAACAGCTCAGTCTTTTATTTTTCATATGGTTACTGCATAATAGTTGGTCAGTAAATATATGGTTGCTGCAGCAAAGGAAATAACTGGGAGCACATACATACAGTTATACCCAGCCTGACTTGTGCCATCACCACACATATGCTACCAGAAGTGAAACTACCCATTAGGAACTCCTACATCAAACAGTTTTAAGGATGTTTTGACCATTTTGCAGTATCTAGGAAGCCAAGGAATTTTACAAAATGCCTACCATATTATTATTTTTATTAAGTCTTCTTACCCATCCATCATAAGATCCCAGGGTGTGCTAAACAAACTGAATATACAATTATAAAAACAAAATTATAAAACACTCTTTAAAATAAAATGTTCAGGTCAGGTTTCCAATTAAAGTTTAAAAAACATGGCAAAACATGCCAAACTTTCATTTCCAAGTTTACATTTATCTGTAGGATAAGACATACAAAATTATATTATACACTGTTTGCCATAAAACAGTTTTAATGTAGTAAAAAATACTTACTGGAAATAAAAATAAGATGTTATATTGAATACTTTATGTGAAATGTCACAGGAGAGATTATTTGCCCATGTAGCATCGTATTGTGTACTCTGGCTGGCAGTAGCTCCCCAAGGTTTGACAGACAGACCAACTTCACATTGCCTGCTACCAGATCTTTTTAACTGGAAATGCCAGAGATTGAACATGACATTCTGCATGCAAGGCATGTATGTGCTCCACAGCTGAGCTATGGTTCTTGTCCTATATTCACCACAATAAACTATTTCTGATGGCCTCACCCCAACTTGATTAAGTAGCTGAGAAGGGAGAGGTGAAAATGCAAGACATACTACTTTCGGGGGCCATTCTTTGAAACAGCTATTTCATCCCACACCAATAGTGGATATGCTTGATCTCCAGGCTAAAAGTTCTTTGTTCAAATAGACAGAAGACAACCAAAATAGTACTCAGACATTTATTTCAGGTATGCAGTTTACACACATCACTGAGCAAAAGAAAAGAGCAAATATACAAATATTGTAACAAGCGTTACCAAATGAAATATCTGGCACTAGTGTTATAAGCCGATTAAAGAAACTGGTGAAGGGAAGTCATGGAAGAGGGCTGCAGCTCACAGCAGCCGTCTTCTCATAAACCAAACTTTCAGTAGCACCATAATGGCAATACTTACAAAAAAACACAGAACAAAAATTGGAGGCTATTATGCCAAGGATAATCATTTTTTTTCTTTTGGGGGAGGGGCAGAGGGCACATATCATTATGGATTGTGTAGCAAACATCTAACAGTGCAGACGCCTGAGCTAGCTTCAGCTTATGTTTAGCTGAATATCTTCCATAAGGAGGATAACGTGGGAAAGCCCCAAAAGCCAGCCAAATTTGAAGCCCAACTTTTGTATATGTGCAAGCTCTGCACTGTGCTTTATTTCTGTGCATGTGACTCGCAAAAGGGATGTCAGAAAAGTTATCCACTAAAAGCCTGAGTGAGTCTTTGGTAGGCTAATACTTCAGTATTATGATACCCATTAATCTACCACAGTCAGTTGATTTTCTGAAGTTTTCCTTTAGCTTCCAAAAAGGTGGCAAGAGAAAACATTCTGGAAAACTGTACAGTGAAAGCATCAACAGACCAGGCACTTAAACCCCCAGTCTTTTCCAAAGGCACCAAGAATTAAACAGCATAACTGAAGTCCCCTGGGTGAGAGGTGACTATATCAGCTTCACTATAATGGATTACAAATTAAAATGATCTTAAATTTTACAAAAACTTTTATACAGCATATCATAACCTTACCTTCTGCTGTCAGTTGCAAATATAATTAAATTACCCCCACTTGCTTGATAAGGAGACGTCACCTTGCTACCTATCATATATCAAGTACCAGTTTTTCATACTTAAAAGTTATATTAAATGCCATAACCTTGCTCAAAGAATGCTGTGTGTCTCAGCATTGCCTAGAACAGATTACATTCTGTCCCAGCCAATATTAACAGCACTGAAATATTTGGTATGGTTAATGCAACTTATTTTTGCTAGGTGCTATTCAGAGCATGAAGTTAAGTTACTCCTGGGGGCTTGAAACCACTTACTGAGTTTTTACATGATACCTATTAAAAAGTGGTCACTTGCGCAATTGATACGAGTCAGCTTTTGCCCCTACCCAAATGCAGACCTTCAGCAAAGTTATGGCAATAATACAAAACATCAACATATTCATTTCGTTGTAATGCACTTGTTTACACCTTCATATCACTTCACATAGTTCTGCAACAGAGTTCCACGCAAAGCGTTCTGCCTTAATAGAGAGATATATAAAATGTAAATTGCATTGAAGCTTTGCTTCTGATGGCCGTTCAAAGTTACCTGACCAGCTAACAGAAAAGGGCTCTTTAGTGGTAAATACATTTCTGCAGCACTTACAGGTTTAAATCTCAGTCTGAATTGCAGCGTTTAACTCCACAGCGTGCTGTGAATGGTTGTTGTTTGCTTCTTTCAGTGTTTCACCAGTACCCATATCTGCAACACTTGAAGTCCCATTATAAACACATTCTTCAGCAATGTAACTCAGCTGTGGAGCCTCTGAATTTGGAGCAGCTGGAATCAGCAACGAATTGCCACTTTGGTGTGGAGAGTTTTCTAAACGGTCATTTTCTACCTCTGGGAGAATGTTAACTGTGGTAAACCGGGTATGATAATCACTGGAACCATGGCTACATGAGGTTTTCATACTCTCCATATCAGAGCAACTAAACTCAGAAAAATGACTTGAGTGAGAATCAGCTACAGATGGGATACTGTCACTGAGAGAGGGAGAGTCAAATTCACTGGAGTTTGTGCTTTGTTGCTCTAATAACTGAGCATCCATGTCCTCTCTGGTCTCATTTATCTTCATGCTACTCTTTTTTCTTAGTTTACCTTTGCATTTTTTCCCTGCCGATGCATCTTTGGACCACTTGGTGGCACTAGATTTGTTTTCTGACAAGCAACCAGCGTTACTTTGACCTGCAGAACTACCATCGTCAACACTACTGCTGCCACTGTTGTGTCTGAATTTTGTGGGCTTTGATTCAATGTCTACTTGTACCTCCATACTGCTGCTATCTCTAGAAGGGGGAGAAGAGACAAGTATTCATTAAAAAAAGTTTCAATTTGTGAAATTAAAAATGGAAAAATGCAATTTAAAAGCATTTTAACACAATGAAGTACAGCTTTAGGGGAAAAAATGGCACTAAAAGCCTGGTGACTCATTCTGCTAATACTGCCTTTAATAAAATGATGTAATACAATACAAACACAACTATTTCAGGTGCTGAAACATTGCCTCTATCTCTACCCATCCCTTTAAGGAAAAATGAGCCACTATTACTCAAATATACGTTTATTTTCTTTTTTTAGAACTGCAGATACAGTGAGGGGGGAAAGTATTTGATCCCCTGCTAAATTTGCCTGTTTGCCCTCTGAAAAAGAAATGACCAGTCCATAATTTTAATGGTAGGTTTATTGTAGCTGTGAGAGACAGAATAACAACAGGAAAATCCCCTGAAACCCAGAAGACAAAAGTCAGAGGTTGATGTGCATTATAATGAGTGAAATAAGTATTTGATCCCTTTGCAAAAGATGACTTAGTACTTGGTGGCAAAACTCTTGTCGGCAATTACAGAGGTCAGATGTTTCTTGTAGGTGGCCACCAGGTTTGCACACATCTCATACATTCCAGAGGCCCATCAACCATTTGTAAAAGGGTGAGAGGCAATTTTCAGCAATTCCTCCTTCCTCCTTCAGCCTGCCAAAAGCAGTTCAAGGCATTGGGGTTGGGTGGGGCTGCAGGAAGAATTGGTGGAAATCACTGCTCCCGTCCAGCAGGAAGTCTCTACAAGACCTCAGTCCTTTCTGTGAATGGAATGTCTGAAATTCACAGGATAGCCAAGCTGGATCTATCTTTACCAAGCTTTGCAAACTGTGGGAGGTGGGGAGATATAAAGACATCTCACACCAGTCTGTCAATAAAAAAGAAATGTGCAGATATAATTTTTAAAACAAAGCCAGGAAAAAAATTCTGCCAAGAGCTTTCATTTCAAGGCAAAACAGATGCACTAAGTGGACAGTGAAGATTTTGTATAGTTCTAGCAAGAAATCTGATTGATAAAGTTACTTCATAAAAGCAGAGATCCAAAGCTTTTTTAAAAAGGTTTTGTATCTGCAGGTCAATAAAATTATATTTGAGTAATAGCAGCTCAAACCAAGAAGAAACTAAAAATCCCACCACCTCCCTGGCTCTGAAGGACTGAACTTCAGAAGGGCGAGGCAGAAACTTGATAATAACTAGATAAATAATATTGTTACATCGACAACAATCATATCAGAAATTTCAAAGAAGGGGAATTCATTAATGCTGCTTTTGCAGATTACTTCAAGGTATGCATATTGAATACTACATCGTTCAATTAACAGAGTTGAATAAGCTGCATTTCTATTCACATTTCCACTACTTAATTCTTACCTGTCCAATGGGATATATGAATTTAAAATGGATCCAGCCATCGCTTTGGTGCTGGCATTGTCACTAACTGTTCCTAAACTAACGGTGCCAGACTCTCCACTCAAACTGCACCTTTCCTTCTGCACGTCTGCTTGAACTTCCAACCTTGGGGAGAAATTCAATTTTAGTTCTGTTATTATCTTTCGGCTTTCATATCACTTGGGAGTCTTTTAGAAGCTTCCGCTTGCAAGCTACTCACAGGCATGCGGCTAGAGCATGACACTCTTAATCTCAGGGTCGTGGGTTTGAGCCCCACAATGGGTTGGACGATATGAACCTCATGGTCCTTTCCAACTCTACAATACTATGATTCTATTATCAAGTTGGCTACTGTCAGAACAAAAGCTTCCCAGACTACAAAAGACCCATGTTTAGACAACATTTTCCTGTTGCCCCTGAAGCCATACACATGGTAGAAGGCAGAACTCCTTGTGCTATTTTGGTACATTGCCAAAAAAAGAGGGGCAGAAAATATCATTTATTATGAGCCCAACTCATTTCAGAAAAAAATCTCTCAAAGCCCCCACTTTTTAGCAACAGTTCTGACACACCAAACACATTGCACTAAATTCTGTTGCCAGAAACTTTCAAAGTGGCCTTTGTAATTTGTAGCACCTGAACTTCCTTCCCTTCCTTTAACTGTAATTGAGTAATTGAGAAATCAGGGATCAGAATTCTTCTTTAATCCATGTAAACAAAGTAACTAAGTACTTTGTTACATAAGAACAAAATAAAAAAGTATCACATCAGAATGTACAACATGAAAAAGTTCATCCTCTCAGAGCTAACTGTAGTTTGTATACAAAAGCAGACACAAAAGCTGAACTTTGGACACAAATTATCTTACCTGTTAAAGCAGTTGACCATTGCACTTCCCGACAGACTCCCTGTTATACTGGCTCCAGCCAGGGCCATAGTGCTGGCAGTTTCGCTCAGATTGTCTCGAATTGCTCCCATTCTGTCCATATGGCTACCACTTGCACTCAGGCTTCCAGTCAATCCTCCAACACTTTCTTCCCCTATGCTGGGGTTATTACGTGCCTCTGCTACTGATGTGGTATCTAAATATGAAAGGTAAAGGTAAAGACACTCAAACTCAGGACACAAGGGAGAAACGTGCTAAGAGGAAAGCACGCTTGGCAAATCCACACAGTGATTAACTCCTGCCCAGAAACCAATGTCCCAACTGTGGAAGGACGTGTGGATGCAGAATTGGCCTCTACAGTCACTTACGGACTCATTGTTAAAACCGTGTTTATGGAAGACAATCTTACTCGGCTACGAGTGATCGCCAATGCAGAAGAAGATCTAAATATGAAAAGGGGTGGTACTTAAAATTAATAGGAAAAGCATTTCACTGAAACTCCCTTCAATGTAGATAAAGACATTGCTCTTGGAAAAGCTGGAACAGTGACTACTAGGGTTGCTATTAAGCTTTTCCATGTGTCCCAAGAATCTGGGTTAGTGCTGGTCCTAGACTGATATAACTACAATGTCTGCAAGAAGAGAGCATGTATACCATCTATCAACTCCAGCCATCAACTGAAGACATTAAGAGACTAGAACAGACTTCCCTTACCTACTGCTGCATTTGTTCCACCAACAGTTATATCATTTTCATCATCAAATTCTATTCTGACACCCTTTCCATTGCCAGCCGATACACCGCAACCTCCGCTTCGGCAGAGAGAGATAGGAACTACTCCATACACATAGGCCAACATAATAGGGACACCAATTCCTGCAATAAAAATGTAGAACACTATAATCAGTACAGAGTTGTCATGTTGTGTGATATGTCTGTCTGTCTGTCTCTCTCTCTCTCTCACACACACACACACGAGAGAGAGAGAAAGATCACTATATATCTCCTTATTGTACAATTTAATAGGCTATCACAAAAAGTGGCAAAGAAACGAAAATCTGAATTACTACTATAAATGAAAAAGATACCCCCCTCAATCCTATAAACACCTCCTGATGCCAGGAGTTTCTATGTGACACTGAGATCCTCTGCTTCTAATGCCTCGCCCATTCATTTCAACTGATGAATCAGGTCTGTATGTACAATGTTTTGTAGCGCTGGGTGTGGTTCTTCCATTGGAATTGATGGGGCTTGACCCCAGGGCTCACATACATATCTGAGCACACAAAGGTATCTTGTACTGAGGCCCTGGTTTTCAGAAAGAATCTTGCCAAACCTACAATAATTGGGTAGAGTGCTTAGGCACAGGGATTGTTTCAGCTCCACATCCTATATAATAAAGCTCAAGTGTCTCTGCGTGCCCGTCCGTCCGTCCGTGGGTTTGCGCTACTGCACATGTCCCCCACACGGACGCAGGGATTGGACGCAGAGAGGAGGAGGAGGAGGCTGATTGGTTGGAGCGCAGAGACGTTAGCCGCACCTCTATTCAACAGCAGCGCGAGCGAAGCGCTTGCGCTTCGCGAGCCTCCGAAGCTCTCCTGTTTGTTTCGCGCGCGCCCAGCGAAGCGGCTCGCCGACCCCGGCCACCTCCCTGGCAGCGGCGCAGCTGCCACAGCCGCGGCTCGCCCTGCCCGCCTGCCTGGCATTGGAGCGCAGGGCTGCTGACGGGTGCGCGCGCTCCGAAAGGGAGGGGGGAGAGCGAGCAAGGCGGCTGCGCTCTCTTCTCTCTCTCCCTCAGAGAAACGCCGCCGCCACCTGTGCCTGGACAAGAGGGAGGAGGAGGAAAAAGCGCGCGAAGAAGCGTTCCCCGCCTTGCTGCCCCGTCCGGGCTCAAGAAGCTTGCGTTTATTTTCAGTTTTGACGCACTCGCGCCCGCAAAGGGGAAGCATTGGGAGTTGGGTGGGTGGGGGCCCCCCCCAGAGGCTTGGAAGCCTCACAGGAAAAAAGCCCCCCGTGGGCGGCTGAAAGGCGGCGAGCTCCGAGGAGCCCTTTCCCCCACCTCCCCAGCGCCCGCACCAGCTTTTCTCCCCCCACCCCCAACACCCGCCCCACGAGGGGTTAATGGGAGGGAAAAGGGTTAATGGGAAGGAGAGGAGGGTGGGGAGGGGAAAGGGTTAATGGGGAGGAGAGGAGGGTGGGGAGGGGAAAGGGTTAATGGGGAGGACAGGAGGGTGGGGAGGGGAAAGGGTTAATGTGTTTGGGGAGGGAGATGCAGCGTTTTTTGCACGGGATGATGTGAGGTGTGTGGAGGGGGGAAGAGAAGAAGTCTGGCATATATACAGTATATATCCGCCTCCGGCTAGTGCCTGTTTTTTGCAACAGGCTTAATATACTAGTACTTTTATAAGCTAGTAATAATGCATTTTTGAAAAATAGGGTTCAGAGCTGTAAAATGAACTGCTAGCAGCATCGATAATATCAATTCTTTGTGCCCCACCTTTACAGCAAAGTGTAAACAAAGCTTTTTATAAATCAGTACAAATAACTAATTCTGAAAGGGTTTTCCTGATTTTTACCTGCACCTTTACTTACCAACAGTTACTGCAGCTACAACTGGTGAAACAATTACAGACAAGGTTACGCCACCTGCAATGGCCAAGTTCCTCTTGTGCTTTGAAATGTCTTTACCTTCATAGCGATTGTGAATCTTTAAGAAAAAGAGCATTTTAGAATGCATTGCACATCACATGGAGTGCTACAAAACTGAGAAGTATTTCCTGCAAAAATATATATCTTTGTTTTCATTTTGAGCTGCCTTTTCTTAAATGAAGCATCTTAATGCCACAGATTTATAGACAGAAACGGTTTGCAAATATTACTAGCTTATTTAATTCTATGCTGCTGCATTATACAATTTTTTTAAGTGTGTTTTTAAAAAATCATACATTTTTCCTGTTTCTAGGTACATTTTATTTCTTTATGTAAGTTGACTAAAGGCAGTCTATAAATATATATATATATTACTACCATATCTTAAAGTACAACATGTTGCTGTGTGAACAAGCCTTAAATATGTGTACGAAAGCATCCAAGTCCTATGTGACTGAAGACTCTAAATACACACAGTCACCTTACCTTACGTCCCACATATACAGGTATTCCAATAATCATAGCTGGAATAGCAATGCCTGCTATTAAGGCGATTCCTACAGGTGCACCCACAAGCGTCCCTAGTTGCCAAAGTATTTTCTTCTTCCGACTCCATGGTTTTTTCCCCCAGAATGTACAACCTGATGGACTATTTGAAGAAATTTTCCATAAATAAGGCAAACTTACAACTCACAGTGAATAGTCTTAACTAACCATCAGTTTTATAATAACATTCTCTAACAGAGAGCAAGTATGCTTGAATCTGCAATCCTGCTAAAAGTGTTAACATAATGTGACATTTCAGGTTGTGGAGAGAGTAATCTGAAACTAATATAGTACCAGACCAGCAGTACAACATTTATATCCAGTGCATTTTCTTTTTGGTTCCATCAGATCATGGCTCTTCCCAGGGCTGATGCTAATATGTGCAACTCAGGGTTTGGAACAAAGTTTCTCCATCTATGTTTTAAAGGAACCTCTTTACTATGAATGAGGAAATATTCTGACAAGTTTTGTCTTTCTCTAGGAATTGTGTGTTTTACTTGGGCAAAAGCTCTAAGGCCTGTTGATGAAGTGGTATGGCAGCAGCAGTCCCACTTGTTCTGAACACAGCTAGACACAATAACGAATGTCCTCTTTGCAAAAGGCTTCGCAAGCATGTGTAGGACATATGATGGGAGGCGGGGATTGTTGTGATAGATTTGATTCCATTGCTATCTTTCCTAGTGAAATTTACTGCAGGAAGTCCATTTTCTAATCTCCCACAATAAAATAAGTCCTGGGGCTTCTGATGTCACTTTATCATATTCTGAAGAGAGCTTCAGTGTGCACCAAGCTTTAGAAAGCAGGGCACTTCCTGTAGTTGACACCCATGCAATGGAAAGTCCTGCCTTATCTATGTCAGTAAACTCCCTCTCAAACCAGTTTTATATATATATATATATAAAATCTAACCAGGTATGAAAATAGAATTTCACCTCAAACTAAAGACTACATCAAATGTACATGATCAAAACAAATGTCACTTGTTCATTCATTCATTCATTCATTCATTCATTCATTCATTCATAAGGATTTATAGCCTAGCCTGCTGTTAATTAGTGGGGTACAACATGAAATGAGGTACAACATGAACTCTTTCAATACATACCTTAAATAATGCAAGTCTGAAATCTCCTTCATGCATAGCCAACAGAATTCACATCCACAGACAGCACATGTCATATGATTGCAGCTTCCATCATTCATCTTTATTATATAAGCAGCACAGCGTGGGCATGGCTTTATGTCATCAGCTGTTTAAAAAGAAACCCAATGAACCCATGCTGCTTATGAGAACAAACAACACTGAAAATCATGTTTGGAAATGTTTGAAAATTTTAACTGGTTGCAACCAATTCCAAGTTCAGCCTAACTTAATAGCCTCTGTGCTTAATGGGGCTTACTCCCAGGTAAGTGGGTACAAAATAGCAGCTTTGGCTTTGGTTTAGACTTGACACTGGGGGGAATGGGGGGTTTGTGCCTTTAACAGTTGCATCTCCACAATCAAATCCAGCAGGACACAGATCTTCCCAAGATAAACATGAGGTTGAGGAGGTTGACTATGTTATCTTATTTTGTGTTACACCATGCTCCTATGGCAGCCATTTTGTGGCAAAACATGTCCACTGGCATGTCCAGGAGTTTTCTTAGGAGGGGCAGGCCTTTTGTTAGGGAGGCAGAACCTCAGTTAGATATGTATTTTTTTTATGGGGGGGCCAGCTGTCCCTCCCTGTCCCGCCCCTGGCTATGCCCATGTCTACTGGTCCCAAAAGGTTAGCAACCCCTGCTCTAAGTCAACATCTGTGACTCAGTATAACAAATAAGCACCCGGGTCGGATGTTCTGACTATCCATATCCAAATAAAAATCCAACGGAGAGTACAGTGAAGTTTTTCACTCTACATCAAGTCAGTAATTATGCTCTAAAGCGATGCCAACTCCTCCCCCTTTGCCCAAGATTCTGATGAGGTTTCTGGCTGTCCAGTGTGAAATAGGTTCACTGACAAAGCAAGGCATTATATGCAGTCAGTCCTCTTGCACAGGTTACCAAGGGGCATATTATTATCATAGGTGAGTCAACTGTTTTCTCTCCATATTGTATAAATCTTTTGCCTTTAAAACAGGTGGATAGCCATGGTTAGCAGCTGCAGAAGCACAAAGGCAATTTTTTAAAATAAAATAAATCTAGTATAGTAAGCTCTGTCCTTCACTTTCTACTTAAGTCATTGCTTATGAAGTCATTGCTTTTGAAGGTCTCCCCAAAAGTAGTCATAAAAACAAAATAATTCATGAATGGAATCTCAAATCAAGACAATCATGAAAATGTCTAGTTTCACTGCACTGTGATCCTTGGATGAAGTATGGTATAGACATTTAATAAATTATAATAATAGCAACAATGATATTGGTTAACCTCTATTAAGTCAAACATTATCCATCGACTTCTGGATCATTCTGTTTATGAAATTTTGCACCATTTGCATAATGCTGAAATAAGGGCTAGTGGACTCAACTCTCCTTTCTTTATAAACATCAATAATCAGTGAACAAAACAGTTATCCGATAGTTTAAAATATTTTAAAGACACCTAGTATTTCAGGTAATAAATACCTGCTGCTCCAGACTCCTGGCTGTAGCTAATGGACGAAGAACGAATTGTTCGCAAGCGTAGACTCTGGGCTCTCTCCTGGCGAGCAGCATCACAAGTCTGGTTGGGATGCCAAATTTGTTTACAATGATAGCAAAATTCAGTTCCACAGCCTTCACGTCCACATGTAAGTTTAGGACAGCTTGCACAGCCAAAAGCGATTACAGCATACCTTAAAATGTTCAAGAATAAGTAGGAGGAAGATTGTTATTCTCAGTACTGCACAGTGGGGCAAGCAGAAGAGCTGACTTTTGGGGATAAATGAAGAAATATCCCTTATTCTGGAAACAAAACTGCATTGTCATTGTGACCCATCTAACCCACAGCACAAAACTCTGAAGATCTGAACCTAATAATCTAAGTCCTTAAGTATTTCACAGTCTGTGTAGCATGTACTCTTTGATCTAAGTCCCAAGTTTAACAATGAGAATGGTACACTCTAGATTCTCACATTTCTAAATGCTTGGTGCTGACCTCAAGCCATCTATAATAATTGTGTTATTTTTGAAGGTCTTTCAAAGTTGCACACATTTTAGTGGTTAAGAGTTAGCCCAAATAGACTATGTAATTGTCATACTGCAGCTTGCAGTTGCTTGTGTTCAGTGAAGCCCACAGTAGACACTACAAATGACAAATAAGTAATCAATAGGTCTAATCTTAAATTCCCCAAACCACCTCATCAAACTAAGGCAAAAAGGAGTACCCACCAGTTGCTTGCAGTCATTTTATATAGTAACTTGAGTTGTGAGAATAAAATCAGTTATTCTCAAAACCTCTTAAAGCCAAACTATAGGAAACTACCATCCTCAAAAACAACAAAAGGTCAATGTTGTGTAGCACGAACTAATATAACTTAAAAAAAACTACTTCCAATCCTGTGACTTGTCTACTATATAAAATACGATTAATATAATAAGGACCATCTCAGGCTTCCTCATCATCACAGTGGCAGTCAATGACTGAAACAGAAGATCCCACTAAAATGCAGTCTCTGGTCCTGCATGTTATCTCCTGGTTCACCCTTTACATTCCCTCCATGGTGTGGAAGCATTGGGAGGAATGTGGAAGCCCAAGGTTTGCTCTGAATTTCACAATCTGTAAAATCCCAGGGGCCCAGTTCCAGCTGAAAACAAGCTTAGATTCAAATAATATTTCTGAGAACACAAAGTTGATAGCAATCTTAATTTTCATATTCCAGCCCAACAACTACCAGAGAGAAGTGGGACACATTGTATCAAACAGACATTGTGCATATGTGACAGAAAATCAATGAGCACTGGAGAGTTAACAGTGTCTCTTATAATACACAAGAGGTTTGACTCTGAAATTAAGCTGTTAATCACAGCTTTTCCCCATGAACATTCTCTAACCAATAGTAGTAATCCAATAATGCCATTTGTAGAAGGGAAGGCATGTTCAATAGACCAACAGGCATTCTGCCCTTTTGTGTAGAAATATGGGCTTTGCTGGCAGAATCAGCAAACAGAGGTATAAAACATTAGGCGTCTGCATTTCAGTCTTCTCACATGCTTATTTCAGTCTTCTCACATGCTTAGAAACTAATCCTCAGTATCTAGAAGCATCAAGCCTCGGGCTGTTTAAAGATATATCACATGGGGGGGGCAGGGAGAAGAGAGAGGAGGGACAGTGGCACTTACTTTTGTACTATAGGCTACATTCCAGCTACACAAATACCTCAGGATACCACAGATACACACACTCACACTCCATCCTCCAGCCAGGCAACAGCAATCAAGAAGGATGCAGAGCAGGGCTGATGAAAACTATAACTTGGAGAGGAGGCATAGCCTAGGGAGAGTCCCAAGGGCCAATGGGAGAGGTCTGTGGGGCTGTGTCATTCCCAGATTCAACATACTAAGCAACAGCACAGCACAACAACCATGGGGAGGAGCAACGTTCTCTGATCTTTGCTCTGGGAGCCTGTGCAATTGTGCCAAGTCATGGTTTGGCTTAGCATGACATATGAACCAGGCCACTCACCAAACTTGCTAGTCAATAAAAGAGAACTGATGTATTGTATATTAAAAATCAGCACACCTCTGGGTGAAGACTGTTTATATCAGGGGGGAACCTCAGATCCAGGAGCTAAATGCAGCCCTCCAAGCATTTCTATCTGACACTTGGGACTAAGCCCAGATCATGCCTCCTCCCCAGACTACACCAGCCCTACTCTATGCCTACCTTGATACCTTTTGCCTGGCTGGTTTTTGTGTGGTTGGAATGTAGCTGACCTCAAAGAAGTCAGAGTCATCCATAGCCACATCCATGTTTTGTCTCTGGCCCACCAATTACATTCATCCCTCAGAAGGTCACCATATAGTGGCCCTCAGGATGCAAAAGTCTCCCCATCCCTGGTTTATATTATTGCTTTATTTGTCATCTAATATGTTGCTTTATATCTTAAAATATTTTTAGACTGGGCAGTTTTTGTTTTTAATGCATGTATTGTCTTTTCAGCATTCTTCTTTCAAGAAGGAAAGTGGATATTTTTATCCCAATCTGTATTGGATATGTAATTGTTCTTATATGTGCAAGTGTTTTATATATGTTTTTATTGTATTGTGAAATAGCTTTGAGATGTTTCACAGGAAGTGGTTTAATAATAACAACAATAATGATGATGCAGATCCCTTTAATTACAGGCCTGACCAGAGTGACATGCAATCCAGCCATGCAAAAGCAGCTCCCTCACCACTCTTGTATCACATGAATCATCTCTAACAAAGCAATCTATATGCAAGGTCACTGAGAAGTAAATCCAAGTGTGTTCAATGAAGCTACCTACCAGAAAAGTGTATGTATTGAAGCCCCAACCTAGGACACAAAACTGAATCTGAACATTACACAGGACTCAGTAGATTAAAAAAAAAAAGGTACAATCAACAAAAAATCCTTTAAAATGAAATGTCACCCAAATAAATCCATAGCATTGTGAATCAAGGAAAGGGGTGGTGAACAAAAACCTATTGTATTGTACTGATTAAATAATCAGGTAACTGGTTCCATGGTCAATCAATTCTATTTCTCAAGGAGTTCCTCTTACTGTTTAACCAAAATCTAGCCACCTATTTTCTTGAAGATGTGTAGTCTTCTCTTGGAACATATTCCAACACATGGTTTGGAATCTATTGCCAAGTTCAAAAATGCTGTGGTGGGGCAGAGAAGGACATTCAAAGGAGCTACAACGTTGTCCAGAAAACTAGCAACATCTCAAATTAAAAGAATTTTATGCTCCGTACTTTTGGTCTAGGATTGGACTGATAAGAACAAGATGCTAAGCGCAAAACAAGAAAAGCAAACCATGCTTCTGCAATGTTTCTTTCTAAATAGGACCACAATCCAAATTTGATTCAAAGCCAATACTGGAGAACATGCAATTACTGTCATTTGAACTACTGAATAACTAAAATAAAATTTTAGTTGTTCAGTCAATCAATAGATATTTAGTGATTACTATCCAACATAATCAGATGTGAAAAAAACATGCTCATCTGTTATTCTCCATGGAAAAGCAATTACTTCCCTACTACCAGCTCATTTTCCATGCTATTTTATTTACAACATCACTATACTTTTTCTCACCAGCCACCTGTTCCTAGCTACACACAATCTTCTTGCTAACATGATAATGCAGCACTTCAGGTCACAGAATTAGTATATACTTTTAATGTAAAAGGTGCTTGGCTTAACATGGATACTAATGCCATGTATATCATAAACACGAACGCATAAATTGGTCTAAACCACAGAGCCTAGGGCTTGCCGATCAGAAGGTCAGTGGTTTGAATCCCTGCAACTGGGTAAGCTCCCATTGTTCGGTCCCTGCTCCTGCCAACCTAGCAGTTCGAAAGCATGTCAAAGTGCAAGTAGATAAATACCCTCCGGCAGGAAGGTAAACGGCATTTCCGTGCACTGCTCTGGTTTCGTCAGAAGCGGCTTAGTCGTGCTGTCCACATGACCCGGAAGCTGTCTGTGGACAAACGCCGGCTCCCAGTAAAGCGAGATGAGCGCCACAACCCCAGAGTCGTCCGCGACTGGACATAACAGTCAGGGGTCCCTTTACCTTTACGCTGAAGTTATTGTTATGCTAAGGATTAAAATAATCTAAAAACCAACAGAGGACATGGTATTTGTCATTGTAACTAATTTGTGCTGGTTGGCATACTGTTGTGTAAATTTTGTGTAAGAAGGTTTGTATGATTTAAGATAAGGTAAGTGCAGGGGGGATGGAATGTTTGTGTGTGTTGTGTGCTGATTGTGTAGCATATGACAGAATATGTATGTGTCTGGGGAGTGACAGTTGGGTTTTGGAGGAAGTGAGAGTAGCTGGTGTGGGTACTGAGGAGTAAGGGGTAGAGTGGGTTGGATAGGATACAGTTAGGAATAGAGGTATAACCACATGTTAAAATATAAAATAAATGAACACCGTTATTAAAGCAAATCCCATAAAAACCTGTTATATTCAGCTTTTACTATACTAATGAAGTTTTGTTTGTTCCAATCACATTTCATATTTGGCCAAGCTATTACAACTATGACAAAATAAGTCAGAGATATGGTGTTTATATGGTAGCAGCAGAATAACAGCAGTTAGGAGATTGCTTGAAGTTTTGGGAACCCAGAGCTGGGAACCGAACAAGGCAACCGAAGGCGGGGAGAGTGGTGAGCAGTGGTGAGAGGAGCTTTACCAAGCAAAACAGTGATTAAAATGAAAAGTACCCTCTTGCTCCTCCCAACTAGTGGGCTTGGAAAGGGAAGAATATGACAAAGGCTACACTTGTTCTGGCTTAATGATGACAATCAAATGTGTTTCCTTGAATATTAAAACATTTGCAGGTTAGGAAAAAGTATTTTGGCATCAAGCAGCAACAACAAACTGGTTTATACTCTCTTACACTGAATTTCTCATCACTTCCACTGGCCTTGTTGTTAGCAAGGCTTTCTAGGGCCCATTTGACTTCACTCTCCAGGATGTCTGGCTCAAGGTCAGCAACCACACTACCTGAGGTGTACGAGACCTCCATATCTTTCTGGTATAATTCCTCTGTGTATTCCTGCCACCTCTTCTTGATGTCTTCTGCTTCTGTTAGGTCCTTTCCACTTTTGTCCTTAATTGTGGTAATCTTTGTACGAAATGATGATATTCCAGCTGAACTATTCAAAATTCTAAAAGATGATGCTGTTAAGGTGCTACACTCAATATGCCAGCAAGTTTGGAAAGCTGAACAGTGGCCAGAGGATTGGAGAAGATCAGTCTACATCCCAATCCCAAAGAAGGGCAGTGCCAAAGAATGCTCCAACTACCGCACAATTGCGCTCATTTCACACGCTAGCAAGGTTTTGCTAAAAATTCTACAAGGCAGGCTTAAGCAGTATGTGGACCGAGAACTCCCAGAAGTGCAAGCTGGATTTCGAAGGGGCAGAGGAACCAGAGACCAAATTGCAAACATGCGCTGGATTATGGAGAAAGCTAGAGAGTTCCAGAAAAACATTTACTTCTGCTTCATTGACTACGCAAAAGCTTTTGACTGTGTCGACCACAGCAAACTATGGCAAGTTCTTAAAGAAATGGGAGTGCCTGATCACCTCATCTGTCTCCTGAGAAATCTCTATGTGGGACAAGAAGCTACAGTTAGAACTGGATATGGAATAACTGATTGGTTCAAAATTGGGAAAGGAGTACGACAAGGCTGTATATTGTCTCCCTGCTTATTTAACTTATATGCAGAATTCATCATGCGAAAGGCAGGACTGGATGAATCCCAAACCGGAATTAAGATTGCCGGAAGAAATATCAACAACCTCAGATATGCTGATGATACAACCTTGATGGCAGAAAGTGAGGAGGAATTAAAGAACCTTTTAATGAGGGTGAAAGAGGAGAGTGCAAAATATGGTCTGAAGCTCAACATCAAAAAAACTAAGATCATGGCCACTGGTCCCATCACCTCCTGGCAAATAGAAGGGGAAGAAATGGAGGCAGTGAGAGATTTCACTTTCTTGGGTTCCATGATCACTGCAGATGGTGACAGCAGTCACGAAATTAGAAGATGCCTGCTTCTTGGGAGAAAAGCAATGACAAACCTAGACAGCATCTTAAAAAGCAAAGACATCACCTTGCCAACAAAGGTCCGTATAGTTAAAGCTATGGTTTTCCCAGTAGTAATGTACGGAAGTGAGAGCTGGACCATAAAGAAGGCTGATCGCCGAAGAATTGATGCTTTTGAATTATGGTGCTGGAGGAGACTCTTGAGAGTCCCATGGACTGCAAGAAGATCAAACCTATCCATTCTTAAAGAAATCAGCCCTGAGTGCTCACTAGAAGGACAGATCCTGAGGTTAAGGCTCCAGTACTTTGGCCACCTCATGAGAAGAGAAGACTCCCTAGAAAAGACCCTGATGTTGGGAAAGGTTGAGGGCACAAGGAGAAGGGGACGACAAAGGACGAGATGGTTGGACAGTGTTCTCGAAGCTACTAACATGAGTTTGGCCAAACTGCGAGAGGCAGTGAAGGATAGGCGTGCCTGGCGTGCTCTGGTCCATGGGGTCACGAAGAGTCGGACACGACTGAACGACTGAACAACAACAACAACAACAACACTGAATTTCTACTGGCAGCCAATATTTGGGGTTTCTGGCATTAAAACTGCCAATGCCAGGATGTGTAACTACAAAGTTAACTTCTTTATTTTATAAAAACTTTCACAATTTACACTCAAGAAACTGCTACGGTAGGTTTCTTTTAAAAGTGTATTAAAATATTTCAATTTTATTTTAAAGGAACTAAAGTCACTCCTTTAAACACTCTACAGCTTGAAATAACAGCGTTTACCAGAATAAATCTGCCTGTCTGTTCTTTTACTTTGTTTCATTTATGCCATGAAACAATAAGCAATACGAGGGAGGCACAAAACTTCAAATGTTAAAATAGTTACAAATTAGTAGACAATTAGAGCAATTTAATGAGCTGAATAATATATTTCAGGAAGACGACAAGATCCATGTGCTTCATTAGAATGGGTAGGAAGGGGGGGGGATAATAACTTACCCACAATCAGGAGCAGGACACCACCTACAATCAGGGTCTGCCACAAGCCATCTTCTAAGCATAAATTCTTCATATTTTTCCATCAATATGTCATCATTTAATATCAATCGAATATCATGGGGATTGAATCGCTCAGAGCACTCTGGACAGCTGATATTAACTCTGCTCTCAGAGATTTCTATCCGAAGATACTGACGTAAGCAATCCACACAAGATCTATGGTGACAAGTCATTATTTCCGGAAACCTCTCCTTGGAGTGTCGCAAAAGGCACAAGGGACACTCCATGAAGTCTCCGCTCTGTTTGCTGATGATGGTTGTTCCATTGTCAGAAGACATATAGGCAGAGATAATAGAGTTCTTGTCCATACACATTTCCGAATGTATGCTTTCAATACTTGCAATGCCATCCACACCTCCGTTTATATCCCTGGATTTCCGTTTTGTATCCCTTTTTCTTCGAAAGAGAGACCCCAGTGAAATCCTTCTTTTCTTTGGTGCCTTTTTAATTGAAGGCAAGCTTACAGAGGAGGCAGAAGATTGCAAGTCTCTATCAGATCCCATTTGCCGATGTAAACTCATGGCTAAAACATTCATCAGAAATGGATCAAAGCATGTGTACAACACTGATCACTTTAAGGAAAAAATACCTATTGAGAAGCAGCACACTTAGAGGTCATGTTGGGGAGTGGGCTAAGTCATGTTATACATGGTCGGGGTCTGTCTTCTTCACATACAAAATTCTTCACAACATAGAATTACAGGAAACTCTTCACAGCAATTCTACAAATGAAAGGGAAAGACAAGAGACAGATTAGCATCACATACATTCAGGTTCTTTGTTGTTTTCAGAGGACTTGTATTACTCTGCTAACTCCTATTACAGCTACCTCATCAACTAAACCTCCACCTTGTTTGCTTCAGCCACCTGTGCACTTCTGTCAATTAGCAAGTTGATATAATCAAGGGGTGGACCTTTTTTTGTTATAGTTTAATGATTATACTATATAAGATATATACAACAAGAAGAAATAATCTAACAATGAGAATTGCTTGGGAGTTTTCTATTCTGGTGAAATTGATGCATTATTTAAGAACTAAGGGGGGAAAGCAACATGATAACTTCATGGCAAGCTAGAATCCTTTTATTATCGTAGCAGCTTAATATGCTTTGAGTTGGGGGGGATGTAAGACAAAGGGACACAAATGCTGAATTTGCCAAAAGGTGATATCCTATATAGGTGGTAGAAGTGCACAAAGGGGGGGGGGGCTGGAAAATGATTGTTAATCACACTGACAATCCTCCAAGTTACAGATGCATTTAAATCCAGTATTTTATTGAACTCTTACAAGGGAGACACTGACTATTATTGACTACCAGACCAGCTGATAAAGAGCAAAGGAGAGAGATAAGAACCATACTCCCCAGTTAGATAGCTCAACTGACCCAGAGTGTGGTCTTGTTCAGGCAGGACCATGGAGAAAGTGAGTAGAACCAGCTGTAGCTAATAATGGACATCCAGTCAGAAAGTTACAAAACCAGCACTGGCAAGCTGCAGTGGGTGTCACTGGCAGGACACCCCAGACAGGGAGACGCCAAAAGGGAACTCTCCCCTTTGGCCTGTGCATTCGGGGTTGCAACAAGGGTGCCCTCCTGCTGGTTGGGTTTCTATTTTCTGTGAAGTGTCTGTGATGTGGGTAGAAAATGTCTGAGGTTATTCTTTGGTGAGAGGAAGGAGTACCAGGGAAGGGTGTGTGCAGTTCCACCTATCCTTGGGTGAGAAATAGCAAAATGGGTGAGACCCAGATTGCTATGCATTTCTTGATATTTTACAATTCTGACAGCGAATAGTTTCATTACCTCCTGGTGATTCTGCATACATTTTTAGCAGAAACAGTGGAACGATTGGTCACAGCAATGTGGCGAATGAGAGGGAGATATTGGCGTAACAGAGTGGAATAATATATATTTTAATGATGGATGTGAGTGAGTTGTGGAAGTGAACTGGGACGAGTGATACGGATGGGTAGGTGGTAGTACCGGTACATTACAGTGGTACCTCGGGTTAAGTACGCTTCAGGTTAAGAACTCCGCTAAGAACAGAAATTGTGCTCTGGTGGTGCAGCGGCAGCAGGAGGTCCCATTAGCTAAAGTGGTGCTTCAGGTTAAGTACCCTTCAGGTTAAGAACGGACCTCAGGAACGAATTAAGTACTTAACCCAAGGTACCACTGTATTTGTATTTACGGTATGTAGAAGGGAAATTGATTGGGAATACATTTAAAATAGAATCTTGGAGTGATATGCATGTATTACTGGAATGAGTTTTGCTTATTATGAGTAAATGTGTCCCTTGGTAATAAGAGTAAAATTGTTTCCAAAAAAGTACTACTATGTTTTGCTTTAGGGGGGGAGTTATTATTTTATTTTGTATTGTAGTTTTTCAGTTTCATTGTCTATAAATATATGTTACTTTTGTAACCCCCCCTAAGATACTATCTTGGTATAAAATGGTATATAACTATATCAAATAAAAACTTGCAATCCAAAAAGCAGGAGATACACAGCTTCATATTTTCCAATACTTCCCTCATAAATATTACCGTTTGGCCACATAAGTAACAGCACTCACATAACTGAACTGGAATCAGAAGACAAAATGCTGGTTATTAGGAAAGAATGGAGGCATTTGTTTACAACAGCTATGACCAGGGCTTTTTTGAGTCAGAACTCACCAGAACTCAGTTCCGGCACCTCTCAGGTAAGCACCATTGCCATTGAAAGAGAAAAAGAGGTGGTCATTGTGAGTTCCAGCACCCCTTTTTTAAAAAAATAAATAGCACTGGCTATGACCATAATAGAACATCAAGATCATAGAATCTTAGAGTTGGAAGGGACCCCAAGAATCAGCTAGTCCAACCCCCTGCAATGCATGATAAGGCTTCTTTCCTGATTTAGATTTAAGCAGTGGACTTCTGAGAGCAAATTGACAGTTGGAATGCAACAGAAAATTCAGTTTAGGGCAGAGCTTTCCAAACTGTGTGTTGTGATGTTAGTGTGTTGGCTGCAGTGTTAGGTGTGTCACATGAACGTTCCCCACACTCCTCCAAGGGCTGGAAAGGGGTTAGTTTAACCTTTGGTTTGCTAGTAAAACTAAATTACTGTGTCGCAAAATGATGCATATCTGAAAAGTGTGTCACCAACATGAAAAGTTTGGAAAGCTCTGGTTTAGGGGGTTGAAGGAGAAGGGGGACATCCTAGGAAAGAAACACTAAAGTGACTATAAGTTCAGCATAAAAATAATGCAAAATTAAATACCATAAATTAGAGCATGGTGTTTTGTTTGTTGTTTTGATTATCTCGTTAACTTGTTGACTTTGTGCACAATGATACAAATTTGTTGTTGTTAGTTTAAAAGGAGAATTTATGCCTTGGACAAATGTAGTTTCCACGTTGTTATTCTCAAGGCTAACAGCTGCCATAGCAACAACCCAAGTTACCTTTGTATATCTGAAGGATACCTGGTAATGGAAAGAAATTCTTCAAGCAGTTGAAGTGGGCTGGTAATACCAGAAAGACTGTACTCAAACCCACATGGTGTGTTGTCATACATATTAACATTTTTAAATTCTGTTAAATCATTGGAAAGTAATGTTTAAAATCTGAAGAAAATTGAGTTTCTTATTAAGAGATCAGCTGTCACTAACAAATGGTCTGGTAGTGGCATTTTCCAAATAAAAGTTCTGCAATGGGAAAGGCCCAGAGAAATCTAAATTGGGACTTTGCCCAAATTCTCACTCTCAAAATCATTCTATGGTTCACCAATGTGCTATATATTCAAGCTACAAAAGAGCTGAGGAGAAGTTGCTGTTAGACAAGTTCATTTGCCAGTCATCACTAATTATTCAGCAACTTCCTCACAGAGAGCTCATTCCCAGCTGATACAGAAACATACTTTACTTAAAGCAGAAGCATATATTTAAAACTTTTAATTAGTTGGCTGTACATTTAAAGTCTGACATTCATTTTTTCTTTCTGTAAAAAGAGTTGAACAGGGGTGTTGTAAATTACTTTAAAAGACTTAGGGCACAGGCCTAGAACACATTTTTTTAAAAAGAAGCTGCTCTTAAGTATTGATATTTCCTTTCCCATGTTATTCCATCTAACTGTCCACCCCCATATCTAGTAAAGGAGCTGAAATGAATAAATGTGGCTATTTAATTTAGCTGGAAATGTAAACGATGTACAAAATTAGTAAAGTAAATGTATGCATGTTACTGTTGGCATTACTATAGATACAGCATTTGTTTTCACTTTTAATGCTTCAGCAAAAATGAAATAAATGTTTGACAATGCATGCAAATATGAAACATGATTTACGTGAACTGTGATTAACAATCCTTCAAGGCACTTAGCGGGAAGGTTCCACTATTTATGCATCATCAACTAGCCATTGTTGTTGTTGTTGTTGTTGTTAGCAATTCCAATAGGTTCACTTTTATTTATTACTTCATACAATATAGTATAAACTAGCACATATTAAAATTTAATTTGCACCTATTTCCATGATGTGAAATATTAATCTCCCTCCTCCCGCCATCATATATCCTGCAGAAATAGGCCACAGCTCCCAAACCTAGAAGCTTTTAAATACTGTACTGCCCAATTATAACACTGGCATGAACAATAAAAACATTAAGAGTCAGGGCACCATAAAGAGTAGCAAATTTTAGTACAGTATAACAAAAGCTTTTACAATCTGGAGTCCACTTTGGCTGATGCATGAAATGATCACTTAAAATAGACATGTGGGCACCTGGGTACAGATGGGGGGGACGACAAAAATAGTTTTTACAGAGGGTCAAAAGGCCAGGAAAAGGCAGGGATAGCAGTAGATACTGTATTAGGGTGTGTGCAAGGGCTTCAAAGATTTGCCCTATATACCAGCACCTCTGCATTTGTAAAAAGTCTGATCTTTTTTTGAGTCACACCTTGTTCTGTAGTCAAAATAAAATAAAAAATTCCTTCCAGTAGCACCTTAGAGACTAACTAAGTTTGTTCTTGGTATGAGCTTTCGTGTGCATGCACACTTCTTCAGATACCATTGTAGATACCATTCTACAGATACTTTGTTCTGTAGTTCAGCTCCTGAGCCACTCTGAATGAAATGAAGTTCTGTGTTTTCCCATTCACTACCGGTATAATGGGGAATCTATAAAATGGCCATAATCCCCCCTTTTGGCTGAAGTGGATGAAATTTATAGACAAAGAGGCCCCTCCAGAGTGGATTAAGACTTCCAAATTGCAGACAAACTGGTACAGATCATCAAAGGAATGTAGGATTGGGGGGGGGGCCTTAACTGAAACTTTTAACCTTGCTAGTTTCAGCATCTGCATATTCCAGGCAGGAAACTAGGCCTCCAAACCAATTTAAGCATCAGGGAATACAAGAGTACAGGAGACAAAAGGCATTATCCAACTTCATACATAAAAGAAAATTAGCACAGAAAGGGGAAGAGAAACTGACAAAACAGCCCCACCTAATTTGCACTCTACAGGTCTGTGAAATATACATTTTAAACCCAAGGATGGGGAAAGATAGAAGAATGCCTTCTTGATATTGAACTGAGCTAAATAGTAGGCATCACATTCTATCTGATTTGTTGAAAATTTTAAAAATGTAAACTAAGCTGCACTAGGAAATGGCTGAATGAAAACAGGTTTTCAACATGGAAAATTTTGAACAATCTTCAGGAGGTCACCATAAAAGTTACTACATATTTGAAAGTCAATACTGAAATCACCACACCCTTGGCTTATATTTTCTATACAGTACTATGTTTGCTCAATTTAATCTTTGCCCTGAACAGTATTTTATAGGTTTTAACTGAGAAGCCATAAACTCAGAGAACACAAAAAGCAATGTGTGTGTTAACTTATGATGTATTAAAGAATGAGCACAGGATTTCAAACATTGTCAAGTACTTTCATTAGGATTCCATGTATGACCAAACACTGATTGATGTGAACACTGCCACTGTTGTCTGGTAACACATACAACTGGTCATTACTAATGTAGGTAGTATACAATCAATAGCTACAATTAATTTATTTTTTTGGGTCTCTCCTGCTGAGTAAAGTGAGCTGAATAAAGCTGCAACATACAGCTTGGGTAAAGAAAGTTTGTTTTTGCTAACCCTGTAGGAGACAGAACCGGTGAATTGCCCAACTCTCAGGAACCTACCATTTCTTCCACTCACTTTGTAATACAGTGGTACCCCGCAAGACGAATGCCTCTCAAGACGAAAAACTCGCTAGACGACAGAGTTTTTCATTTTTGAAGTCGCTCCGCATGACGAATTTCCCTATGGGCTTGCTTCGCAAGACGAAAACGTCTTGCGAGTTCCCAATGCATTCCTATGGGAAACCGCGCTTCAATGCATTTCTATGGGAAACAGCGCCATCTAGTGGTTCGCAGGACCGTGCTTCGCAAGACGAAAAAACTCGCAAGACGACAAGACTCGCAGAACGAATTAATTTCGTCTTGCGGGGCACCACTGTAATATATTCTCACACACATACAGTTAATGTAGTCTTCTACAGTTACAATTGATTTTGTTTGTCAAACACATAATGCTGGTGTTGCTGCATCCCCTGGATAACTACAATTTGCTGGGCAACTATCACACTGCATAGTGACAAGCACATTGTTACTCCCCTGCCCTTACATACCAGTAGTCTCCCTTGATGGGTCTGTACCCATGCAGTCCTTGGAGTCATGCTTGGTGCAAAACTTACAATTCATACCATATTTATTTCAAAGTGAAAGACGTTGAGACAACAGAAGAGTCAGTCCTTTCATTTTCTGCTAATCTTAACCCTCTTCACATTTCCAAAAAGATGCAGAGTGCCTAACAGCTTTTAAGGTCTTGGAAGAACCTGCCAATTGTTCATGTTTGAAAGATACAGCAAGACTGTCTTACCAATAAAATATTTGTTATTGAGAAATTACTTCCAGTAAAAGGGTAAAATGTAGGCCATATTAGCAGTCTCGTCTTCAAACTGCTTGCATTTCATAAAACTGTCCCAATAGAGAGGGGAAATAGCTAGCAAGCATACACATTTTTAAAGCAATAAAATTAAATGCAGTCTTATAAAAAGGGATAAAGTGCTTTTTTCAGTTGATAAATCAGAAATAAAACTTTATCTTAAGGCTTTTGCTGTAAAAAAAAAAACAGCAAAGAGGAGAAAGCATCAAAATGAAGCTGCGTGTGAAGAACTGGTTTTTCCACAATTTAACAAGTCCTGTTTGGGATTTCCTATTTTCCTGGGGAATTATATATAAGAAACTACAACACTATAGGTAAAAACGGGATATCATACATCTTCATTGCAAGCTTTAAACCACTTAGGTATGCTGAAAAACAGAAAATGAACTTTCTGAGGGAAATTGTTTTGTATAATTAGAAACCATTACTTTTATATTTTAAACATTTCCATCTCAGCTTTCCATAAGCTAGGGTAGCTAACAAAGTGCATATATGTGTAATTTCTTGAAGAGTTAGCTTGACTGTTGATTTAAAAATATATATTCATGAATCGTTGATCCAGGCTTGTTTTAAAGGACTACAGGTAAACAGAAAACCTCTTCAGCAATTCAACTAAATTAGGGGTAACAACCACAGTCCAGATCAGGCACACAGCACCATTTTAAATGGTGCACCAACCCTCATTTTACTCAGCAGCATTAGGGCACTAGGCCAGGGGGATTTTTCACCCACCCGTGCCACACAAGTTAATTGAGATTGTTTCCTCATCCTAGAGTTAACAGTGGGAGTAAAGGGTGCACTCCCAGGAATGTCTTGTGGAGGAAATCTCACACAGCAGGGAAGGAGGGAAAGTATTCAGCCCATTACAGTTCTGGGGTCTGTGAAGACATAAACCTTTCCCTGCGAGCTTAGTGCTGTGATGAGGAACTTACTCCATAGCAGTGCTGGGCTGAAAGGAGGGGCTTAAACCTCCAAATCCAGCTTTAAACCTCTGTTCTCAGCCCAGTGCTATGAGAATGAGTGTGGTTTGTCCCTGCATATGTTTGTGGTGTGTGTGTATATATGGATATGTGTACGTTTGTGTGTAGTATGCACACACAATATGTTTGATGGCCACTTTGGCCATTATGACTGCTGGCATGCTGTTCACAGAGGACTGACCAACCCTGAGACTGAAAAAGGCTACCTCTCCATAGACTAACTAAGTCCAATCATTTTTAAAAGTATCCAATTAAATAGAGTGAGGAAGTCATGGGTAGTTGTGTCCCATTGCTGGCTATGCATCTGCTTATATAGTACAAGATATAGAAACTGGTTAACCATTTCTGCCGTTTGCATTTGAACATGACAGCTGATATGATATGAAATTATTTAATGTGCCTTATTTAATAGTCTTCTTTAAAGTTTGATGCAAATTGTTAGATTTCTTACTTGCCCTTCAACATGAGGTTCTAGGGTTGGTTGCAATAATTTAAAGATACAATATTTTAAAATAACAAATTACAATTCAGAGATAGGGTGTCAAGGGCCAGGGTAAAGAGATATCTGGGAGATGTGGCAGTGGTCTTTGCCCATCCATAATCTGTTTAAATCTCCAGAGCACAAAACAAATCTGTTAACACTATCAGAAAACAGTATTAGATTAAAATAGAAATAATCTACCAGAAAACATTATGATAAGATGCTTTGTAAGTATTTATTTATTACTAAAGCCAAACAATTGTGCTAAGGCTCTCTGAGAAAAAGACCGTCTGAAACATGAAATGGGATCACAATACAAAGAGATAATGATATACCAGGATATTTTAAACTGCTACTTTGTTTTTATATATTTTCTGGTGCATGACTTTTGAAGCAGGTGAGTAATATCCTGTTCTCCTCTAATGCCGTACAGGACTAATGCCCAAATCCACAGATGGCCTGTTGTTGCCTGTGACTATGTACACAAAACTATGCAACTATTCACGTATGAATAGCTTCTAGAAGAAAGCATCTAAAATTTGAGACACACTGCTGCAGAACCAGTAAGGGAGACTCATAGTCCAGGAATTAAATTAATACTTAAGGATGAACAAAGATCAGGCCTCCTTACTTGCACTCATCTCACCATTTTCAGAGTGGTAGGTTCAAGCCCCAGTGCACCCTATTGCTTTAGAATTTGAAAATTGCAAAACAAAAAAGGTTCAGAAATTTTCCCCACAATCAACAGACCTTTATAACTACTTGTAATATATTTTAAAATGGCTGAAAAATAGCTGGTTTCTGCTTTTGGCAGTGTAATAGCTGAATAACAGGAAATGGTTCAGACTACAAAAACAACTGTTAAAGTTAAAACACATGCATTGGAAAGCATGTGATTCAGCCATGAAAAGAAATGATTTTATTATGGGAAGTGCTATAAATTTCATCTTCAATTGTTGAACATGAGAAAGAATATAAGCAAGTCAGTGGAACAGAATTACTTGTAGAGTCAAATATATGCTGCTAAGCTAACTAAAAATATATAGTTGCTAATATGGAAAAGATGATAAGCCAGGTAAGTAGCCAATACTAGTTTGCCCAAAGTGAATAAAAGTTTGCTACAATTCAATTTCTATTACTGGAAGATATACATTTCCTTTTTGATATTTTTGCTCCGAAGTTAAATCTTTTTAAATAAGTAGGTTCGTTTATCTGGAAACAATTGGTGCCACTCTGGAAAGTCCTATGTAATAGGAAGGGAATTTCATCTACCAGCTCATAAAAATTCCTTTAATCTTTTAAGAAGTGTATATTCGGTTATGTATCGCTGAACTTTGAACACTATTTTAGTACCTACTTAAATCCTCACACGTATAATAACACTAGTAATTACAATGCACTATTGACATTATAAAGTGACTACCATTGAGGCAGTCAATGGGAGCATTAGCTCCATGGATGTTGGTAACATGGCAGGAGACAGAGACAAGGAAGCTATAAATACATAGGTTTCCTAAGAATACTAGACCAAATGATACAAAACATCATTCATTTATTCCAAAGACTTCCAATTCATCAAAAAGCCCCCAAAGTAGCTACACAACCTGCATAGAAGGTAACCTTCTAGATAACACAGATGCTCCTTGATAGGGGTGGGGAACCTTTTTCAGCTTAAGGGCAGCACTGTTCTAGGCAACTTTCCAGGGCCTACATGCCACTGGTGGATGGGGCCAGAGGTGAATGTGGGTGGACAACAAGTGTAAATTTTACCTCTGTATAGTAGGCTAGTTTCTACACACAACTTATGCCCTTTGCTATTGTCCACCTTGAGAGGGAACCACTTGAGGGTATTAAGTAGGGATGGTAAAAGGTGTGGCCTGGGGAGATTCCCAAGTGCAAACAGAGAAACTAGGGGGCTGAATTTGACTCCTGGGCCTGAGGTTCCCTACCCCTGTTCTAGAAATATTATTCTTATGGCTCTCTGTTATGATTGCTGCTGAAGTTTGTTAACATGATTTGATATGACAGTTGTGTTTTATGGTGTATTTGTATTGTTACTGACTGGTTTTAAATTTTGAACTGAATGTTTAAAATATATACAACACCCAGAGAAGCTTTGTTATCAAGCAGCTGATAAATGTAGTAAATAAATAAATGGCTAAAGGCTCAAACCCTTCAGAAAGGATAAATGGCCTATGGGGGGATCAGAGCAAAGCAGCAGACACATGCAATTCTGAAGCCCAAAATTCCTAGGCACCTATGACCAATATGTAGTAAATATGGGGTGAAATTTTTTCCGCAGGAAGTTTTCTACTACTATATTTTTCCATTTAAAAAATGTTCCATTTCTAAAAGTACATTTTTTCCATAAAATTGTTTTAACATAATGAACTGATACAATAACAGTAAAGTTGCACAGTTTCAAACATGCAGTTTAATATTTTAGGTTCCTTGGAATCACAGCCTGCCTACCCTTGTGCATGCCTGCATACCCATATCTCCAGCCCATTTCTGAAAATGGGGTGGGATAGTAAAACTAAACATCTAAATAATCCAACTATGCCAAGTCAGATCCCAGTCTATTCAAGGCATTTGAAATTTTTCAAACATAAGTGCCCTAAAAACATGCATCTTTGTCAATAAGTAACCTGCACAAGTAGTAAGAAACTTTGCAACTTTTTTGCAGGGCAACAGCAACTCTCAGTATCAATTATTGTAAGGATATGTGCTTCCTACAGTTACGTATTTTATTCATGATTTTCCTAGTGGCTTTAGGGGACTTTCTGGGTTTTGATACTATAAACACACTGATACTAAATGTGCTAAAAACCTCAAGTGAAAAAAGATATTGATGAAAATCTAAAATCTGCTTAATATTTAGACTCAGTAAGCCCTTGGAGATTCAAGTTTGGAACTCCCATTTCCATAACCTTTGAACATATGGCATCATGGGTACCGTAAATATTTAAGTCAACAATTGACAGAACCACACTAGCACATGCATAAATGAGCCAAATTTTTGTATGGTATTACTGTGGGCTTCATATAGGACCCACTGACTAGCAAACAGTAACAGGTGCTGGGATCCAGGAGATACCATCCATATATTTCTAGAATAATCCATTGAACAACTGTATTCTTATTTTAGGTCCTTCAATTAGCTGATCTCTGCAATTTGTTGTTTGATTATTCTACTAACCAGAAAGAATGAACATTTACTTCCCAACTCATGAAGAAACGGCGGTTTGTACAGTAACTGATATGGCTTATGAAAAGTTCTGGGCCCAATCTTTAACTAAATAATCTTGCCTAATATTCCTGCACAAAGACAGCCAAACCAAAATCTGCCTGCCTCTAAGCAAATATAATTCTGCAGTGTATGCAAACTACATGACTGAAGGTTCGGGTTATGTTCCTAGGTTGTATAAGCTCTATATATTTTAATTGCTATAGCAACCATATTTATTAACTTTCTATCTTTGTTTGATGTTCTCTAGAGGCTCAAAAAATTAAATATTATTAATTTTTAATAATAGTAATTAAATATTACTAAAAAATTAAATAAAATGCCATATCAAGAACACAAGCTAAGCAAGATGTTTGTTCAGGAAATGTTAAATTTCAAAATGGGAAACTTGATTTAAAAACCAATCCACCCTGTTTCCAGAATAGGCAGTGTCCTCCATGCAACATTTCATTTATGTAGAGCTTCCTCCCAAAGTTGCTTCTTCCTTCCCACAATGATCCCCCTGCCCCTGCATAAGCACATTATATTCCAAGATAAGATGGTACAGAAACAGTACTACACACATGGCCATTAGAAGCATACATGTAATTTTACAATTCATTACAGGGTCATTAGGAAACTTCCACATGAACGCCAAGATCTTTGTACAACATCTGGATAAAATAACTTCTCTATGACATTAAGGACTTGCCAATGAGTCCTTATGAATACAAATTAGCCAAGCAAGTTTGCATGACAACCCTATACATGTCTACTCGAAATTTAAGTCCCACCGAGTTACTCCCAAGTAAGTGTATAGGATTACAGCCTTCAGTGTCTATAAAAACAGAATAACACCATTCCAGAGACTTCCCTCAATAATAGCAGTTCACATGTAAATACAAGCATAATAAAAATAAACTGAAGCATCCTTACAGTGTTAGGGAAAGGGAAAATATTTCACTTAAAGTGCAGTGACTCTCAGAGCAAGGACAATGAACTACAAAGCCATATTTACTGTGAGAGTAGTGATAATTGTTAAAGCAAAACTGAATAATATAACTGGATGCAAGAAGCAATGTTTTAATAAGAAGCTAATTACTGATATGCTAAAAAGCATAGATTAAAACTGCAGAGTGGAAGGAAAGGAGGACCTTTTTCTGCCTCCCCACTTCTAGCTACTCTCTGAAGACTGGAGAAGAGACCCTCTAAAGAATATCAGGGGGGCAGGGCAGGGGAAGGACCAGAGTCCAGACCATGTGAAAAATGAACATAATATTTAAGCTGTAGTTTATTCATTTTCAGCTTTGTATTCTTGTTATTAAAAAAGTGTGCCTAGACATTCCATTGTTGCGCCCATAACTTAGGTTTAAAAAGGTGCCATTTAGCCCCTAGCTTTCATATCTCTGTTTCTAACACTGCTTTGTTCTTGAAACAAAAAGGTGAACTTGATCCAAAATAAGTGTTTATTTTTAAAAATACTAGACAATTTTGTCTGTTGGTTGTCCAATACATTAGGCTAGAGTAATTTTTAAAAATCTGAATGCCTGTTTTTTCTAGTGTCAAATAAATGACATTACTGTACTTCTATTGTTGTGATAAAAATGGAAGTAGGAATTTATATCATCTAATCTGGATGCATTCAACTCAAAATATTGCCATCACCTTTCTTCTGTCTGACATGTAGCTTTTACTGTGCAGTGTCTATTTCAGAAAAGCAACCCTTTTTCTCTCCAAAGCAGCCTCCAGGGCACATCCTCAAAATGTACAATTATTGAAGGGATGGAACAGGAGCAAGGTGGCCATAATAATGACAGTTTTTAAAAAGGCAGGCTTAAGTTGTGTTACACCTGCCAAAAAGCTAGGGAGAATTTGGTAGAATAGCTCTATGCTATGTAAGGGTAAGAGTGAGTTCAGTTTTGTTTTCTTTTACCTATGTGCAGAGGACTTTCCGCCTTCTACAGCAGAATCTGACACTGCCATAAGTAAAGACACAGAATACTGGATGGGAGAGACTTCTATATCCATACAATATTTCCTTTTGGTGATATATGCCACATGGTTTTGCTTCATGTTGGGATAAGAATGTTCCATTTGTAGGTCATAAAATAATTCTATGCCAGGTCAGATTGCCTAATGATAGATTTAGCAAAAGTCTTGAAAAGGTAGTTACACATTTATCTTGCAACTTACGCAATTTAAGGAATTATGTTTATTGCATTAATGCTGTGCAAAAACTGAGTTATAAAGACGTAAGAGGTTTTTGGTCTTGAGAAGTTAAAAGTGAAAGAAAGCAGAACAGCCAGAAAAAGAACAAAATGCAGGTAGCTTAGGAATCATATCTTAAACAGGAATCGTATCTCAAAATGATGATACATGCCAAGATATAGCTGAAAAGCTTGGCATTTATTTAACATAGCTTCTGTGTTTTCAATAGAGAAAATAAAGTATTTATTAAATTATGGAAAAATGGAATGATAATTACAATGCAACTCAAGAGTCTTATTACCTTCTTGGAGGAAATCAACCTCCATGTGCCAGTCAGATGTACATATTAAGCCAGGGAACCTTAAAGATCATGCTCAATCTTGTAATGCTGTCATTTGTTGAATTAGTCCATTATATCTTTTGCCAACTAAGTGAAAGTGGAACTTAAGAGCTGAAATACAAACAAAAGGAGAAAACAGCATTAAGCCATGAACAATAGAAGGAATCCCCTCTAACAATATACAAAAAATGTCTCAAGCAGTAGATGCAAATTCCATAGGAAGGAAGTGAAAGGTGGACTGGAGATGGTGTAATTTTATACATCAAAGAGAACAAGCTAGATATCCCCAATAAGGGTAGACACCTTCACAGAACCACTATGGGTAGCAATACCAAGGCCGAAAGTGTGATTCACTACTGGGGATGTACTATGATTTGTTGTTTAGTCATTTAGTCGTGTCCGACTCTTCGTGGCCCCATGGACCAGAGCATGCCAGGCACTCCTGTCTTCCACTGTGTCCCAGTTTGGTCAGATTTATGTTGGTAGCTTCGAGAACACTGTCCAACTATCTCGTCCTCCGTCGTCCCCTTCTCCTTGTGCCCTCAATCTTTCCCAACATCAGGGTCTTTTCCAGGGAGTCTTCTCTTCTCATGAGGTGGCCAATGTACTATGATACCCCTGACCAAAATGCCCACAATGATTTTCAGGTGGCTAATAAATCAAGGTCCCTAAAAAATGACCTTGCTGAAGTAACAGGAAACTTCAATTACCCTTCTAAAGACTGGATACATGCATGTTCTACTTACGACAAAGAGGTAGAATTTCTAGATCCCTAAATGTCTGTGTGTATGGGTGTAATGTGGGGTGTATGGGGTATCAGCAGAAGAGTAGTACCTCTGGTGGGGACATGACATGCTCTTTCTGGGTTTTTTGTCCACCTCTGCTCCCCACTCTGCACTCATCTCTTATTTGTGGCTCCTACAAGCTGTCAGCATGTGACACAGCTATGAGGCTGAGAGGGGGCCCTGTAGAGGTCACTAGTGCAGCAAAAACAATGTGTGAGGCAGTAGCTTTAAGTTACCAGTCTCTGCAGCTGTAGCAAGTGCGGTGATTGTCCAGCAGTTTCACTTTACCGCTGGAGACATACTCCATTGTCAAAAATTACTGTACTGTACCTAAAATAGTTGGTCATTGAACGAACCAGAGGGGCAACAAGCCTGGACTTTTAAGTAGTGTTCAAGACTAGATGCAATATGTAAGTGTTGTCAAACCAACTGGCCACAGCGACTACACAGTGCTATCAAATTCTATATATATTTAAGTGGACAATTGCCCCCCCCCAAAAAAATCCAGTCACACCTTACTTCAAAAGAGGAAACTTCTTTAAAAAGGCGAGGATTGGTAAAAAGGAAGTTGAAAGGAAAAGTGAAGACCATCACATATTTCCAGAGCACCTTGGGTTATTCAAGCTATAAGTAGCTAGAATGTATATGGTACCGCAAACAAGGAAAGGCACCATCAAGGCCAAAGGGATCTCACCATAATTAATGAGCAGAGTCAAGGAAGCTTTTAAGAGGCAAGAAGACTTTCTTCAGAAAATGGAAGCCCCCTCCAAATGAGGAGAACAAAAGGGAACATGAACTTTGACAAAAGAAATGCAAGCAGACAATAGTGATGCAAAAAATAATTTGAGTACAGTGAATAGCTAGTGCGAACACTTTGTTCTTTCACTGTTTAAGTAAATCTATCTTAACAGGCTTAGTTCAGAATTCTAACTTTACTTTTATGAATTTGAACTGATGACCAGTGATCATAGACTTATCTCAGTTTTCAACCTAGTATTTAAAAGAGAAAAGCTATAGTTCAGTTGGTCGAGCATCTTGTTTGCATGCAGCAGGTCACAGGTTCAATCACTAGCATCTCCAGGCAGAGCTATTAAAAGCTGCTGCCTAAAACCTTAGGGTGTAGACAATGCTGAGCTGCCTTTTACTATGTCAAACCAATGGTACCTCTGGCAGCAGCTCTTCTGCATTTTAGGCAGAGGTCTCCCCTAACCCACCTGGAGATGCAGAAATTGAACCTGGGACCATCTATATGCAAATCAGGTGCTCTGCTACTGAGCTATACCCCTTCCCCTTCAAATGCCAGTGCCTATGATCACTCATTTTAATCAATTTCAAATTCATAAGACTAAAGCTGGAATTCTAAACTAAGCCTGTTAGTTTGGACAAATTCACTGAAATAGTAACTGAATGAAGTGTTCTCATTCACTATTCCATCTTTCTTAACATGTTAATTAAGACAGTTAATCTGTTTAGTCAGAATCTGCTTATCATGAACACTAAATACTTTATAGTGGGTAAAAGTACCGGTAATAAGAACTCAAATACCAGTCCTTCTACTTTCACTTTTTAAAAACATTGGTTTTTATTTTAAAGAGACTAACAGAACTTCAACAAGGTTCTGGGGCTATGTATGATTAGCACATTTAGTCCTGCAATTCCACAGTCCCCTCCACAAACACCCTCTGACCTTTTTGAAACTCTCAGTGACTTTAACTGCACTGATGTGACACACCAGTGCCTACAAAAATGTTTTACATTAGCAAAATCTGCTGTGTCCACCAAGTGGAAATAAAGGTGGATTGTGGTAGAAGTTATACTATTGTCAGTCCTCCCCTACTCTTTTACAATCAGCAGCATTCCAATCTGGGCACTGAAAGCACACTCTGAATTTTTGGTTTCAAACCCAGAAACTAGCAAAAAGATCCCTCAGGCAGTACAGTTTTGGTTGCCGGTGAAATACTATGGGGAAATTCCACATTACTTCATGTTGAACTCTCATGCAGTTCATTTGATCAGCAACAGCTCTTCTTTCACTAGACCTAAGCTTTTTAGATGCACTTCTGATGCCTATGTAGCTCTCAGGGCTTAATGTTAAAGCTCCCATGTCCACTTGTATGAAAAGGATCCCACTTCTGCAAGCTACTAAGCTGCGCAGTTATTCATTAAAAACTTTTCAGACACTGGTATCACCCAAGTCAGCCTCACAGGAGTTCCAGGCATAAGTAGCGAAATGCCAGTGACCACCTACAGGGTGAGTTGCATTGTAGTTGGCTTTTTCGCTTTTAAATTCAATACTCCTCCACTGAGAAATACTGTAGTTCAATAAAGTATTTAAATATGTCAGGCTGCCCTGTGAACACAAGCTTCTTTAAAGAGATTACATTTAAGGCTACCCAGTTTATTCAACCTCCCCAAAAGGAAGGATAGGGGAGGAGGGCGGAATATCCACATTCTCAATAAATTGCAATCCGAGGGGAAAGGGAAGTAGTATTAGTAGTAGCAGCAGCAGTAGTAGCAGCAGCAGCACTGCAGCCTTTATAGGACAAAAGTTTGCTAGTCTCGCCCCAATTTGGAGTGGATGTGGAAAATTTCCCCCTCCCCTGGGAGTGAACTTCCTCGTAGTTTCGGCTGTGCGTATGTTAGTGTGTCTTTCTAACGCTTTCGGTTTTACAGAAAGCCCCATTTCTGACAGAAAACAATTCTATGTCACAACTTCTAAAAGGGGTCTTTAATAAAATTACTATTTTTTTCACAGATTCCGCCCCCCACCCCACCCCACGGCAGAGAATGTACCTTTGTTTTACAAGAAGGAAGTGCAATAGAGATGCTCCGAAGCTGTATGAGAGAAAGGAGAGGGCGCTTTCCCAAAGTCCTTCCCTCAGAAAAAAAAAAAAAAACTTATTGGGGTGTGGAAGCGATCGACTATGGAGTTTCCACCCCTCTACCCCCCACCCAGAGTTTCTCCTCGGACTTCGCCCCGCGGAGTGGATTAGGGTTTCAAAGTCTGTCCAGTATTGCCCCCCCCCCCGGGGGTGGGAAAGAGAATTTACCCGGCGGCTTCGGAGAACAAGGCGGGCCCCACGGCTCGTTGCTGGCCTCCCCCCTCTGGCGGCCCAGCCGGGGAGCTGAGGGGAGACAATGGCCACGATGACTTCACCCTCCAGCAATGCGAGGAGCAGCAGCAGCAGCAACGGCCGCCGCCGACTAATCCCCTCTGAGTGCCCGTGAGCGGCGGCCTGGGAGGGACCCCTCGGTGGAAGCCTCTCTCTCCCACCCCCACCCCCCACCTTTAGGCGCCAGTTCGCTCGGGGAGCCACTCCCGCCCGCCTCCCCGACGGGCGGCTTCTTCGGGGACCCCTCCGCCCCCCCTGCGACCAACTGCCGACACCTCGAGCCCTCACGGCAGAGGCCCTCGGAACGTGAACCGACGCCCGCCTGTCCCTTCCCCAATACCTTTTTAACTCCGCCGAGGCAGCAGCAGCAGCAATCCCCCCTTCTCCACCCGACTGGGCCTGGCCCGGCCCCGCGCAGGAAGTGCCTGTGAGGAGGAAAAAGAAAGCGGAGCTTGTGAGGGAGGCGGGCGGGGGAGGCGCAAGGCGAAGCGAAGCTACCAGGCCCCAGGCAGGGCTCGGGTTGGGCTTTGCCCGGCCGGGAGGAGGCTTCTTTCCGCCTCTCTTTCTCCCCCTGCTGAGATCACAGACGAGGCGGGGCCGCCGAGCGGTTGAACCCGGTGTCCGTCCCGCGGGGGAGGAGGGAAGTCTCGTGGATGTGGGGGGAGAAAGGGGCAGGAGGCGGCGGCATTTTTTTCCGCGCGCCTTGGAGGGCAGAAGCTGCTCCTGATTCCTTTACCTCGGCGACACCTGAGAGGTAGCCGCGCTCCTCTGCCAGGGGATTAAGCTCACCTGACGCTCACACACCCGGAGTCTCAAGGACTAGGGCTGCAGCTCCTCCACGTACGGTATCTGCCAGTAAGCTCCATTGAATTCAATGGGGTTTACTTCTGAGTAGGATTGCTCTAGAAGAGGTTTTATTGCGGCGTGTAGCCCCCCTTTTTTTGGCACTGGAACCCACTCCTGTCAGTCTGTTAGCCTTGACGGTAGGTGCCCCCAAATTATTATTTTTAGTTATTTACATAGTAATACCTGTTCTTTATTTAGGCTTTATTTATTGCCTCCGGCATTATGTCAGCTGAAAATTAATGCACTTTTAAAAACATGGGGGGGGGGAGTGCTCTCCTAAACATGTTTATGCAGAATTAGACGGCTTCCCCTAATAAGTGTGCTTAGGCATCCATGGGAAAAGCTGAATTTTTGGTTGGTATGCAACTGTTACTAGTATTCCTGGGGAAGGATTTAGCAATCTAATCCAATGTAAAACAACCTAGTAAAGTATAAAATGCCCTATATTGCTTTGAATTAGAAGAATAAAAGAGAACTTATCTTACTGAAGAACGATGTGTAGTTTCTTTTATAAACTTTATACTGTAGGGTTCTTTTCCTATTTTCTAGTAAAAATGTTGAATTGGACATTTTCCACGAAGGTTAAACATTGGTCTTTAAACATTCTTGAAAAAGAAATAGGTGCTTCCCTACTCCACTGGTTTATACCCAGATTATAGTGTGTTCCAGGATGCAGACAGGTGTTCCTATGTTTCAATACAGCTCCACACAGAAAAAGATAACATGCCAGCCAGGGAGAAAGCTGAACTGAGCCATTCTCCACATAAGGGAGTTTTGTTTTAAAGAAGAGCATTCAAGCAAGTCAACTTCTACCTGTTTTTCCCAGCAAGTACTAGTCACTGGATTCTACTGGATGGATTTTACTGGACCTTACAACTTTTGGAAAACGCCCTTCTGTTTTCTTGAATGGTGTTCCATGGTTGCTATGGGGTAACTGGAAATGCTGGTATGCATGGTCGTTGTGTCCAACCTCTCAGCAAAGACATATAATTTGAAATACTGTATATGTCTCTCTTCTTTCTCACTCACGCAACTATAATTAATTACTCTCCTCTCTGCAAGGCTGAGTGTCATGTGGGTGAGACAACAGAAAACCCACTAGTTCCATCATCCATAAACCACCTCCTCACACCCACATTTTCTCAGAAGTGCACTTTAATTAGTTTTTAAACCAGTAGTAAGTGTATTTATTATTGGTCTCCACACTCATAATTTATGACTAAATCTCAGAATAATTTCTTTTATACTTCCAAACAGGCCATACTACTTCACACCCACACTGAAAGTGTCTCAAAAATATTTTGTAAAGTTGTTCCACTTGTTGATTTTAGTTCACACACATTGTGTTTCCTCAGTAAATGCATGATGGAGAATTTCCATTCTAAATTAAAGTAAACTTCCAGTACAGAGGACTAAATACTAAAATCACACACATACCCAACTATATTATTTATGAACAGCTAATCCTGACTCTGCACACACCCTTGGAAGGTGTGTGAAGCTTCCCCAGTGAAGCTGCACTCTTAGTAAATTTATGACCAGCCTGTGTCCATTGCTTTTTGTATTTCCTGCATGCACACAGTGACACCACACAGTGACCCTGTTTAATACATGTTCAAATCTTAATGCTTTTGTTCTTTGACAACTGCCTTTCTATAATTTCCTCCTATAGGAAAAGCTACATTTATATGCTTATGCATTTCTAAGGAACATATAGTGTGATATGTGACTGATAATGCATAACTTTAATAATAACTGGTGGAGAGCAACAGGAAATAATGTAATCACTGTGTCATTGAATTAGTCACATTTCTTAGAACTACCCTTTGAATTAAATTTACTTTCCTTTGTTACATGCGGCATTAACCATATGTTCATACCGAAAGCTGTATGACCCTCCACAAGCCTTCTGTTGTTCCTTACCAATCAATACGCCAGAAGTAAGTTTGCATACATGGAATGCAGCCTTAAACAAGAGTTGAGGATGCAACTGTGTAATGAAAACACAGGCTGTATAGCCATGCCTTATGTATGACGGTACACAGTCAGATTTATATTTTTCTTGTATCAACTTTTTAAGGATTACAACAGTAATTCAAAGTACCGGTATGTAGATTACTTTTGGACCTCATGTTCACTGATAAGTAAAAGTACAGAAAAAAGATTGATACTTGAATAAAGCAATATTGTTATGTACTTCAGCGTTTCTCAACCGCTGTTCCCCGGCACACTACTGTGCCGCGAGATGTTGCCTGGTGTGCCGCGGGAAAACCGTTAGGGACCGCTCCTTCTCCCTCACACGTGCAGCCCCGGCCCGAAGAGCAGGGGGAAGGGGTCCGCCGCCGCCGCGGGGCCTGGGGAGCGGGGGCGGGAGCGCACAGGAGAGTTGCGTGGGAGGGGCGGGCGGAGTGAGCGAGCGAGCGGCGCTTCCTCCGCCTCTCGCCCGCCAGGGAGTCCCGGGGTGGCCGCTCTCTCCCTCGCGCGCGTGCCCGGGGGCGCCGTGCCTGCGCGCGCTGCCTCCGCCTCCTCACGCCGCTGCCCAGCGGCGGTTGCCCTCTTCCCTTCTCCCCTCATGACCCACCGGGATGCACGGCCTCCGCACGCCCAGCCCCCCCCCCACGCCAGGCCCCTCCAGGCCAAGGAGGAGGCGGCGGCGGCAGGAGCAGCGCGGAGGTGGCGCTGCCGCCGCTGTTTTTCTGCTGCTAGACACGCACCGGGGAGGAGAGGTGAGGCGAGGCGGAGCCTGGCCCACCACCAGCCACACAGCGCCATGACCACGCTGGCCGGCGAGGCAGGCGGCCAGGGAGGCTTTCGGCGAGCGCGCCTCATTGTGCCGCCGTTATTCCTTTTTTCGAGGCAGCTCGCGGCTGTTCTGCGCGCCCCGGACTCTTCCCGCCCGCCGCGGTGGTCGTTAGCGCGGGGGGCATAACTCCGTGATTTCCGGTTAAAGGTAGATATAGCGACGTTGCCGCCGCCATTTTGTGGGTGGTGTGCCGCGAGATTTTCTTCATCAAACAAGTGTGCCGTTGCCCAGAAAAGGTTGAGAAACACTGATGTACTTGTTGACCTGCTAATTGAATTTTTATTACATTTAATTTATTTATTTCATAACATTTATACACTGGTTGATTGTAAAAAACCTCAGAGTGGTTTACAAATAGATTAAAAAACAACCAGAAAAATTCACAACCACACATGCCAAAACACAATTTTCCTTAGTTTTCATGCCACACCTTTTGCTTCCCAAATAACTGTATCATGCTTCAAAATGTAGCTTGAAAGTTTGTTCCTCTAGGTTTTTTCTTGGGCATGATGAAGTACAGAAACAGATCACCAGCAAGGACCAAGGTCGATGAAATATTTTTCCTCCAAGAGAGAACACTCCATTGAAGGAACAGGCATGAAAATCCTATGAAATGTTCATAGGAATGCAAAATCTATAGAATTTTACAGTCCAGTTGAACAGATTTGTAGAAATGCCTCTGTGAAGGCAAACCCATTAAACTGGATTGACTAGTAATCACAGAGGCTGGATTATGAGCAAAATGATGGGTGATGTTGGGCTTGATGTTGAAGCCACAAAGTCTACATGTAGCCAGAGTCTTAAAATGTAATATAGGAGGAGACTGCAAACTCCCAGCTGCAATTCTGTACTTACTTACCTGGGTGTAAACCTCATGTTTTTCACATAACACCATTATTGACACAAATGCCATGATGGCCAGTAGGTGAATACAGAGAAGTTGCCTCATACTGAGTCAGACTACTGGTCCATCAAGGTCAGTATTGTCTACTCTGACTGGCAGTTGCTCTCCAGAATTTCAGATGGGATTGCTCTCAACACTACCATGGGGACTCAACCGAGACGAATTGTGTGCATAAGATTCACTTTGTCACTGAGCCATTGCCTTTCTGGTACCTTTCACTAGCTAGTAGTAAGACTAGCATGAACTGCTTGCTATGAAAGCAAAAACTAGAACCTTTCTGTTCAGCACCGGTATACCCCGGACTACAAGGTGCTAAGGAATGCTTATTTTGCTTAAACCATCTTTCAGGAAAAACTACCCCCTGCTTCTGAACTTCCTTGATAAATCTGGCTAGCACTTTGCCATGAGAAAGAATGCTAATGTAGAGGAGTAAAGTTAAAGAGACCCCTGACCATTTGGTCCAGTCGTGTCCGACTCTGGGGTTGCGGTGCTCATCTCGCTTTATTGGCCGAGAGCCGGCGTACAGCTTCCAGGTCATGTGGCCAGCATGACAAAGCCGCTTCTGGCGAACCAGAGCAGCGCACGGAAACGCCGTTTACCTTGCCGCCGGAGCGGTTCCTATTTATCTACTTGCACTTTGACATGCTTTCGAACTGCTAGGTGGGCAGGAGCTGGGACCGAGCAATGGGAGCTCACCCCGTCGCAGGGATTCGAACTGCCGACCTTCTGATCAGCAAGCCCTAGGCTCTGTGGTTTAACCCACAGCGCCACCTGGGTAGAGGAACTGTTGGCCTAATGCAAGGGTAGGCAACCTAATGCCCGGGGGCCGGATGTGACCCAGTTGCCTTCTCAATCTGGCCTGCAGACGGTCCAGGAATCAGCGTGTTTTTATATGAGTAGAATGTGTCCTTTTATTTAAAATGCATCTCTGGGTTATTTGTGGCGGCCTGCCTGGTGTTTTTACATGAGTAGAATGTGTGCTTTTATTTAAAATGCATCTCTGGGTTATTTGTGGGGCATAGGAATTTGTTCATTTTTTTTCCTTCAAGATATAGTCCGGCCCACCACATGGTCTGAGGGACGGTGGACCGGCCCACAGCTGAAAAAGGTTGCTGACCTCTGGTCTAATGGTGCCAAACATGGAAATCCTGGCACTGTGCTGGTTTTATAACCACTGGAGTTAGAGTGGGCTCTGCTTATTGTCTCAACTCTTAGCATTTGTTAAGAACAAACTGCTAATTTCACACACACACAAACCTATAAGCTATATGTTTTATTCACCCGCTGTTTCAGTTTTGTTATTCAGCTCCACAAATTTGTGTTTTAGCAAGCGCAAGCAGAAAAATAAGTTACTCAGAAGTATTCAGATATTCTATTAATAAATGTATTTTTTTTAAGAATTCAGATAGTTCGTTACCAGAGATTTCATCCTTCTGACTGCTTTTTACCCCTATAGATGAAAGCTCCTGAAAAGAATGATTTCTAGATTAACTCAACTTACTAAAGATATAAAAGGGAGAAATCTTGCAGAATATAAGGAACTTGTGAATAATCCAACAAAGGCCATGGAACTTGCTTGACATTCCCATGAATTGTGAAACCAGATTTAGGCCTGAACTGTGCCGTTGTAAAGAGAGAAATGAAATTTAAATTGCCAGGGTTTGCTGTGCACAAACTTGGATTTGTATTACCAATTTACCCACAATTGCATTAAAGTTGGTTTCAGCTGCTATGGTGATTCTTCATCTGAAAACTTTCCAAAATGAAATGTAATAATAGCCTAAGTTGCTGAGCTAAATATTGTCAAATTATTGTTCTGGCTGAGTCGATGCCCTTTAGAGCAGATTTTTCTGGTCGCTTCTCTATAAAACAGGGGTGGAGAACGTCTGGCTTGCAAACAAATCCTGGCCCCCCAGGAGATCTGATTTGGCCCATGAAGCTACGTTTCCCATAGAGTATAAAAGGTGCCAATTTCCTGATCCAGTTTCTACACAACAGTTAAAACATTTCTACACGAGTTAAAACAACTTTGCATCAAAAACAATCAGCTGAAACTATTAGTATCTCCCCTTTGTTCAGTTTGGTACTCTGAACTTGAACTTCATTGGAAAATACATTTTTGAAGCTTTATAAAAATGGTAATGTAAAAATGAGAGAGATGAAGGAGAAGACTGGCACTCAAGGATAATTTATGCCATCTGCTTATTTCAGTCTGCCAGAGGTTGCCAAGAGAGGCTGCCATGAGAGTTTGCTGTGCTTAATGGCATGACTGAATTGCCTACCCTGGGATGCCCAGTCCTTCTGACCTAAAATGTTCAAAAAAAATGGGTCAGCTTATAAAGACAATCATGAGATGGAGTTTGAAGTAGGTTCTGTTTGGATCATTTCTTTTCTGTAGTTCACATTGCTTGTTTCCAACTGGCCCATCAGGTCCAGGGTCTAGTAATAAGTTGTCTGTTCTGTTCCTTTTAAATGCACTTTAAACAAATTCTGTTGCAAGGAAATGCCAAAACAATCCTCCTGGCAGAAGAGAGTAAGGACTTCTTCTTCTTCCTTTTAAGCACAAAAGGAGAAGTACGGAACTGTCACTAAAGGTAACGGTAAGTTTGGCAACAGGGCTGTAATTAAAAGCAAAGAATAATACAAGTTCGGGGGGGGGGGGATTCTGTAGGAAGGAGCCTTGAGGGTGGTGACAGCTTTGACTCCTCTACAACAGCTCTTGCTGTGAACAACATGGATTAGTGCTCTTGGGCTCTGTCTGCGCCCGCTTAAAAATGCTGGAAGGAATTGTTAAATACTGGCCGAATGCCAGCGCTCAGCCAACCTTCATAAGCTGCACCAAATCATGAGACAATTGCGTGTTGGCTATGTGCTGATGTGCAGCTAAGCCAAGATGTCTAGATTCCAGCCTGATGTGATTAAGAATGCCGTCATGCCACTGGGGCCCAGTTAATTTATTTTGTGATGCAGTAGCTAACAAAAAGATGCCTTCCCATGGCCAGGCTCCTACATCACTATGATAAAATGTGAAAGCACTAACCATGTGGATTGTCCATGTGGTTACTCCTATGCCAGCTTCAGAAACCCCCAGTTTGGGTCGTAACCCTGATCCTAGCACATGATTCACATTTACAGAATCTTACACCTCTTTGCTACTAGCCTGTTTCTCACTTGGAGATTCTTGGACCTCAAATGAGTGAGAAAATCAGCTGTGCCGGGGAATACAAAACACATTTGTTTATCATCTGTTAGTTTGAACATTTTAGAAATGTGCAGTATTATACAATTGTCCATTATCAACATCTTTGAGAAGCATTTTATGCTAGCCCTACTCAGAGTAGATCAACTGGTGGTTTCAATTACTCTAGCATTGCTGTTTCCCCCCAGAGTTCCTAAGCCTGGAGTGCTATATGGATCTGTTGGGGAAGACAAGGATGGGGAATTCCAGACTGCTGGTCAAAGCTGGCCTGCCAGGCCTCACCAATCTGGACTGCCAGCTATGAGTGCCCACAGGATCTCCCCCCCCCCCGCCGGTGGTGGGGGCTAAGTATATATTGCAAATAGATAAATATACAGGCATCCATACATTAATAATAAGCACCAGAGAGCAGTGTATCTGGTGAATGGGCAGTGCCAAGGCCTGGTTAAACATGGCCTTTGAGAAACTTGTATTCCAGATCTACCCTTACATAGTGGGTAGACCTGCTGCCCATCTAGGTGTAGATCTGACATCTTGACATCTTTCCAGTCACAACTGAAACCATCAGTTGTTTTCTGTGGGGTGGCAATCACTTCTCCACCAGCACAGAAGGCTTAAAAACAAACCAGGAAGTTCCTTCTCTAGAGTCTGGACAATAGAGTCTCTTTGTCTAATTAGCTAGATCTGCTTTCCTAAATGTCAGCCATTGCTCAGACTTCACTCATTGACTAAAAATGCAGACAGGCAGGTATAGCCTAGTTTTCCCCAAAACAAATTTGGTGAATAGTACCTGCACATTGTGTCTCATAACATGCATTCTACAAGGGCTAGAGACTTGGGTTGGGGTTTTTCTCCCAAATAAAAGCTGAGAATTAGGGAGGGGGTGTGGCTCACCTGGAGTGTGTGCTTGTGTGTGTGAGTGAGCGTGCGCAACTGTTCTTCCTTCCCACTTGACATGTATGCTGCCAGCCTCTTCATAAGCACCATCTCCTCTGCTGCTCTGCTTCTTCCGCTTTTCAGCTGAGAACAGTCCTATGGAAGGAGCGGAGTTTGGTGGTGATACAGTAAGAGGACCATCTCTTCCATCATCACCAGCCAAGCATGGTGGCCCATGTAGTTCAGCTTGTTCTCACAGTGGCCAGCCAGATGCCTGGGGAAACCCACAAGAAGGATCTGAGCACAAGAGCCCTCTCCCCTCCTGTGGTTTCCAGCAACTGAAATTTGTTAGCATTACTGGAAAGGCAGCCGGAAAGGCAGAGCATAGCCACCATAGCTCTCTCCTCCATGGATTTGTTTAATCCTCCTTTGAAGACTTCTAAGTTGGTGGCAATCACTACTTCCTGTGGGCTTCTTGTTGCATTTCCTCTCTGTGCACTAGAAAGGGGTTCTCATTTCTCAGCATGCTGCAGAGAGAGAGAGAGAGAGAGAGAGAGAGAGAGAGAGAGAGAGAGAGAGAGAGAGACAGAGAGAGAAATTCTGTGAAAGGATAGAGCATGTGGGTCTCTGGTGTATCTCTGGTTATGCCACTGCAATATGCACTGGGATCAGGACAGCACCGGTGGAGGATGCCTCTGTAGCATATTGTTTGTTTGAGTTAGTATAAGCCAGAAGATGAGAGGGAGTTTCCAAGGGCACGTTGTTATTGCATAAGCATGTCTCATATTGGCACCTGCCACTTGGATAAGAGACTTTCTGGAAGCCCCACACAAGCTGCTCTTGAGCTTCTTGAAAGAGAAGAGAAATGCTATGTATTAAAAACAACCCCCGTGATCAATAAATGATAAGGCCAGCAGGAGCAGGACCTTGGCTCAGATGCCTCTGCTCCAAATGGCTCCATTGCTGAGTGCTTCGTTGTATCGAATAACATCTTTTAAGAAATAAGGCAACTAGAATAAAAAGTACTCCCTAATAGCAATGCAGTATTATAATGTGCAGGTGCCCCCCACCCCCGTTCACACCGCCACATAAAGAATTATACCCTGTGCAATCCTATAGATGTCTACTCAGAAGAGGATTATACCTATATAAGTGGGCATAGAATTGCAGCCATAATATTAATACAGTATTACAGCCCTTGAAACACAACAAATTGTCTGAAGGGCCTCTGGTGGCCTTTGAAACAAGGACCCTCAAAGCTAGAGATAGCTCAGTCAGTACAGCATGAGACTCTTAATCTCAGGGTTGTGGGTTCAAGCCCCATATTGGGCAAAATATTCTTGCATTGCAGGGGGTTGGACCAGAAGACCCTTGTGCTCCCTTCCAACTCTACAATTCTATGAAAGCTGATAATCCTGCTTTATGGTTCTGCTGTTATAGCAGAAGCAGGCAGAAAAGTTCACTTAGCCCATGGGTCGGGAAACAAAGGCCCGCGGGCCAGATCAGGCAAAATTGCCTTCTAGATCCGGCCCGCAGACGGTCCAAGAATCCAGGCAGCCAGCATAGTCCGCTCACGCGATGGTTTTTGCGACTCAGCCAGGCTTGGGCGTCAAAAGTGAGGCAGGCGATCTTTTCTTCCGGAGTGTGGGGTAGGGAAGAGGGAAAAGGAGCCACAGTTCAGATTTCCACCATGGAGCTGCCGGCAACTGACCTCAGGAAGGCCAGTTGTGGCAGCAGGGACTCAGAGACGCCTTGGGAGCGATGCCCGCTGGTGTCTGTGGTGGCAGTGCTCCCCGCCAAAGGAAGCGGGGAGCGCCTGGGCGGCTGCACTCCGAAGCACTTTTGCGCTCTGCTGGGGAGGCCGCTTGTTAGCTACACAGTGCGAGCCACGGAAAGGTAAATAGCCACTGCCGCCTCGTCTTCCCTCACGCGGGGAAAATAACGTTTTTGCTTGAGCGGCGCCGGCCTGACTTAATGTGGTCAACGGCTTTTCCCTTCACCCACGCATGCGCACACGCTCTCCAGGGCTGACAGGAATGGTGCACTTACCTCAGCCCCCCACCCCCACCCCGCCTTACAAGAGAAATAATAAATGTCAATGCGTAAAACGCAAAGAAAGTAGCGTGGGTGTATGAGGGAACACCCCCCCCCAAATCACATTTAGGCAACATTGGGGTTGGTCCCAATAAGGGTTTTTGCCAAAAATGTGGGTCATAATCAAGGCAACATATAGTCTAGCCCCCCACAAGGTGTGAGGGACAGTGGAACGGCCCCCTGCTGAAAAAGTTTGCTGACCCCTGATAGTCTGCAATCCTATGCATACTCACCTGGGAGAAAGCCCCATTGAGTAAACATGAATAGGGCTGGTCTGTTAAGCAAACACATAGATCAGAGGTTGGGGAACCTGTGGTCCTTCAGATGTTGCTAAATACAACGCACATCTTGACCAATGGCCCTGCTGTCTTAGTTGAGCTGACGGGAGGTGTAATCCAGCTACAGGCTGTGGAGAGCTACAGGCTCCCCACCCTGACTCCCAACATATATAATGAAATTCTACGCATCTCATGTCATGTTGGGTGGCAACTTGATAGAGGACCATTGTGGGAACACCCTCTTTGAGCAAGAATTCTAGCAGCTAAATTTTGCACCAGCTCAAGTTTGCAGACTGTCTTTTAAGGCAGCCCCACATAGAAAACATGACAGCAATGTAGGCTGGGTATTTAAAAGAGTATGCATAAGAAAGAAGCCCATTTCCCTCAGATAGTGGTCCTTGGAGTGCTCTTAGTTGGGCAAGCCCTCTTCAAAATCTTTACTGAACTCCCCACCTCTCCATGCATGGCAAAGGGGCTGGCAATTTAGATGCTAACACCCACTATCAGTTCTTGCAAAGAACATGCAGGTCGATGCAGAATGTATTCCAGTATTTAGAACAGAAACACAGGTCTATCTTCTTCTCCTTCATTACTGATGAGGATGATGAATTGCCTTTTACATGTGTCTCAAGGCCATTTACAAACACACCATGAAAACAGCTAAAATAGTTTTTTTTTAAAACAGTGCAAATGCAACAACTAAAGATAGGTCTTAAAACAGTACAAAAATAACACCCAAGGCCTTTTCATCCAGCTTGGAAAGTGTGTCCAAACAAAAATGCCTTCAGTCGTTCCCAGAAAGGACAAATAGTGAGTGTCTGTCGTATCTCAACAGGGACGCTGTTTCGCAAAATGGGGCCAGCCACTCTGAAAGCCCTGCTCCAAGTTACTGTAGAACAGTGGGGAGAAAGGGAGAAGATGACTTCTGGAGAGCGTTGACCTGGAAAAGAAATGCAAGAAGAGTATCACCCGGGTATAATAACCGCTGGTGGTTGCATCAGAGCCTCTCTCTTTAAACAAATGCTCCCCATGCCAGCAGCTTCCAAGCAGAGTGCTTGAAATAATAGCCACATGGGGCACGTCACTAGATTTTCCGAGTTCTTCGTGCATAGTGAGAAGAAATATGCATTTGCTCAAAGCTTCCCCTCTATTAATTGCTGTGTGAACTTCCTCTATAAAAATCACCCTCGTCTCAACAGTAAAATGTTCCAAAAATAAATACAACAAACCATGTTCACATTACAGGTCTAATTTAAATGTAAAAGCAAGCCAACGGCAAAAGCAAGCCAACGTCCAATAAACAAAAAAAAGCACTCAGCAACCACAGAAAACAGCAGAAATGCATTTCTAAAGCAGACACAGATGGCAGAATGGACACTCTTTCAACCACCTGGGTGCATTTACCTCTATCGAAGGAGTTAACATACTCGAAAACCATGTTGGTTATATATGACACAGGTCCGAATAATCTGCTTATCACAGATGTTTTCATGGATTTCCCCCCTCTCTCTTTCTAATGTCAAGGGAGCTGAAGCACTGAAATTCTGATAATCCTCACTGTACCTGCTGCTGCTGATCCTTCGTGGGGAGGTTATCACTCCACAGATTAAAGTCCTTTTGAAATGCTATTTCAGTAGGCTGCTGAATTCTTCTTGGCTTCCTACAATTATTTCAAAGTTCACTAGATTCTCCCTCAATTAATAAATGATACCGTTGCTCTTGGATAGATGCTTACAGCGGGGGAGGCATGTGGGAAGGTCAGCGATTCTGTAACACACAGTGTGTGTTGTCAGCCTATATAATAGGTAGTACCTGGCTGGCAGCACAATCCAACCCCCCTTCCTTAAGCCTGGGATGCATCAGTGTGCATGGTTTTAATCAGTGTTTTTGTAGTTGTTTTGTTTTTGAGTGGAGTGCCCTATCTGGGTGGATGGAGCAGCCAAGTAATTTCGTTGTCCCCGAAGGGGACAATGACAATAAAATATTCTATTCTATTCTATTCTATTCTATTCTATTCTATTCTATTCTATTCTATGCTGTGTGTGTTGAAATAGGTGGTGGTATCCCTCTGTGAAGCCCTCCCAGCCTCCTGACTTTCCCTGCATACAGGAATAGGTGTTAGCAGAGGGAAGTCCTGTAATGGGGTGATCTGAGGGTGGGGACAAGGTGGGCCTGAGGTGGCCCAGGATTTGAAGGATCCCAGTTTTACAGCTGCCATACAATGGCAACAGGCCCAATCTAACTCATTGGGTACAAATCAGGCCTGATCGTCCTGCACCTTCTATTGCAGCTGCTGTGAGCAAAAGGATTACAAATGTGGCAGTGGTCCAACCGCCCCACCACCCCCTGCTGGTGGCAGGTAGGAGTTAGGGTTGCAGCCTGAGTCATGCTCAGAATCGACCCATTGAAATCCGTGATTTTCAAAGCAACCTACTGGGCACACATGACCAGTTTGATGCAGTTTTTGAGGGCTTGCAAAAGCACGCTAGAAACTCCGTCCTTTCTGTGGCAGGTCCACAGAAGTGAAATTCCTTTCAACCATACAGTTTCAGAGTTGTAACTGCATCATGGTAATTTTCCATGTGTCCATTTTATTCCACTGATGGCAACTCATGGATGTCTTCTTCTTCTTCTTCTTCTTCTTCTTCTTCTTCTTCTTCTTCTTCTGACATCAAATGTCAAGCTGGAAGTTATATACTGGTACCTTATTCACAATCTTAAGAGTGGCAAAAAGCAGCAACACATTCAGGTGGGATCAGGTGTGCTTAACATGGAGAGCACATTAAAATATTGCTGCGAGCCTAGGGATGTGGACAAGAGATTGATAAAGGGGCCACATCTGGCTGATTGCATCCTTTGGTTAGGTAAACTACAGGTGATACATCGCCACTGGAACCAAAGAGTTAGTCAACTGCCTCTTGATACAGGATCTTTTGGGGAATGTTCTGCATATTCAAAATGAGCAGACATTCCCACTTTCCAGGAAAGGTTGATGCAGTCCAGGTGTCTGTGTGCAAAGGACAGGCTGTGTGTGGTATGAGTCAGAAACAAAGAGACAGGGAGCTGAGCTGGGATCTGTAAGGGTCTGGCTGGAATCTTACATGGGTGCAATGTCCAGTTGTTTGTCTACAGAGGCGCGTAAGCTTTGCCTCTACCTATACTCAACCTAGGGACGTGGGTGGCACTGTAGGTTAAACCACTGAGACTAGGGTTTGCCGATCGGAAGGTCGGCGGTTCGAATCCCCGTGACGGGGTGAGCTCCCGTTGCTCGGTCCCTGCTCCTGCCAACCTAGCAGTTCGAAAGCACGTCAATGTACAAGTAGATAAATAGGTACCGCTCCGGCGGGAAGGTAAATGGCGTTTCCGTGCGCTGCTCTGGTTCGCCAGAAGCGGCTTAGTCATGCTGGCCACATGACCTGGAAGCTGTATGCCGGCTCCCTCGGCCAATAAAGCGAGATGAGCGCCGCAACCCTGGAGTCGTCCGCGACTGGACCTAACGGTCAGGGGTCCCTTTACCTTTACACAACCTATCTATTTGAAAGTAAATAAGTACTGCAGACCTGGAATTTCTCATTGATGACCGAAGAAGGGGTACGTAAGTATTCTTCAAGCCTGTGCCACCAACCCTCTGCTGCCAAGCCTGCTGCTCTTCAGGCCCACTCAATGCACCTCCCATCGGCCTCAGGGCCCCAACATCTGCGCCACCATGTCATCCTCTTGAGCCAGCAATGAAAGAGGATATCCCATTTCACAGAACACATATAGCAGTACTATGCCAAAAAGTTGAAGAAGCTAAAGAGGCATTTTCAAAATGTGGCCTAATATAGTTTGGTTTGCCATATAAGAATTGAAATGTCTTTCGTAAGCTGCGTACGATGCAAGAGATGTATCTGCAGCAGCTACACTTGCGACCATCTTTATGGCCTAGCTCTCATGGAGGGCGTAAAGCTGTGTCTGGTCTCTGCCACTTTAGACTGCTGGTCGGAGGTCGCAAGACCGAATGAGCTTCTGCCACAATCCCAGCGTCAAGTAGCAGCCAGGATTCAACCAGCGTGATGAGCTGGTGGGATCTTAAGTCAGACCTGGGGAATCAGATGCAAAAAAAATGACAGGGCTCCTGCACCTCTAATAGTTGCATTAAAAATTGTGTTAAAAGTGCAGGAGCCCTGCCCTCTTCTACGTCTGGTTATCCTATCTGCAATAGCCACGCATCAGTGCAAGGAGCCACCAGGTGGGAAGTAGCAAAGAGGTGAGAGAGTCTAGAGACTATGCGTTCAAGGAACTCCATTCCTCAGCAAGGGTGTCAAACCCTGGCATGGCAGACTGGGACAAGAGAGATGAAAGGCCTCGATTGTAACAACTCACTTCCCGTGATCTGTGCGTGATCCTGCAAGTGTTATGTCTGATCGTCCTTATTTTCCAGGCCCTGGACATGCCTGCCTGCTTGCTACCCTTGCCTTTGTGAGTACTGGGCCAGACTGTCTGGTTTGCTGATCCCAATTATCTCCAGCACCCCAGTCGACTGACTGACCAACCCTCCTTCCACCCACCCTAGTTGTGTCTGAGTTCTGGCTTCCTTAAGATGGACAAACAACAAGCCCCCTGCATAGAAAACTAGCTGTCAGGGATATTTATTTCCCCCCCTCTCTGACATCCAAGCCCTCTTAATGTGAAAATCATGCATGCAGCTAAAATATGGAGCAGAGAGGGGATCAGGGTGATGTCCCGAGTTTCATCCACCCATGGCCTCCACATGTTCAGCTACAGATGTGCATAGAGCCCTACAGACATACCGTTAGCCTCCTATCTCAGGTTATTAAAGAGCAAAGGATGTGCTTTTTTAAAAAATATATTTAAAAGTGAAACAAGTGAAAACAGCTTTGGGAAAATGATTTTGGGCAGGAAAATGACTGAAAGGGGGAAAGGGTTAAGTGCACTTTCTCTTTCAGCCCAGACACTGAGATCCAGCGCCAAGGGCCTTCTGGTGGTTCCCTCACTGCGAGAAGCAAAGCTACAGGGAACCAGGCAGAGGGCCTTCTCGGTAGTGGCGCCCGCCCTGTGGAACGTCCTCCCTTCAGAGGTCAAAGCGATCAACAACTACATGACCTTTAGAAAACACGTGAAGGCAGCCCTGTTTAGGGAAGTTTTTAATCTGTAATATTTCAATGTATTTTAGTGTTTGTTGGAGGCCGCCCAGAGTGGCTGGGGGGACCCGGTCAGATGGGCGGGGTACAAATAATAAATTATTATTAGTATTATTATTTCAGAATCTCAAACTCCCAAATCTACTTTTCATTCTTTTAAATATCAGGGCTTTGCTGCTCATATTTCCATATACCGTAATGTAGTTTGCCAATCAAGCATTCATTTCCTCAGGCTTCCACCCAATATTCGCATTGCCTTCTTTCGCCACCTCTTCCCAGTCCGACAGTCAGTTCCCATATTATCCCTATTTGGCCATTCTCCCTCTCACAATTATCAAACATGTAAGCAGAGGGGGCGAAAGCGGAGGTAGCACCCGCCGGCCCTGATGTGTGCGGAAACATCATGTCCCTGCTACTCACACTGGAAGGACACACCTGCTGTACGGCACATAGGCTCTCCGTGATTTACAACCTTGTGATTTACGATCCTGTTAGTCATATGAGGGAGGACACCCACATAGGGCTATTGCTTTGCAGTTTCTGCTGACTCTTTAGAGGAAACAGATCAGGAATAATGACTTTGGCCGTGCACTGAAACAGCTCAGATGTGAAAGTGAGCATATGGAAACCACACGGTTGACTTAATCACATGCCACTCACTGCACAATCCACCCAGAGATTTGGGATAACAGGTCACCATCGGTCTACCTAAGAAGAGGATCATATGGCTCGTGATTCCATATTCACCACCACATTTCACAGATGAAAAAAGGTTAGCCTTGTATGCCTGTAACATCCCTGTGTACAAGCCACCACTTAACTCCGCACACCCAGCTATGAATTGTTGGATGTTCTTCCCTGTATTCCTTTTATAAAAACAACAACAACCCAACCACCTAGGAATTTTTTTATTGCCGATTTAATCGCAAAGCAGATCTGGTTGTGTTGATTGCAGAATGGCAGCAACACCCAACACATTTACTATCTCAATTGCTAGTTATGGGGAGATTGAAGCAAAACGACCACAAGCTGATGTGCCAGTGTGCATACTAACAAAAGTTTTAACAGGTACCCCAAAAACATCCCTGGAAAGGCAAAACAGAGACAAAAGAGACACCAGAATCAAGACAGCAGGGAAACAGAGACCACTCCTGGAAAATCGGAACAGCTGGGTCATATGTAACTGTGCTATTAGCATTATAGTGAAAACCTCACATGACCATTTTTTAATCCAAAACTAGAGACTGCTTCTTCTAACAGGGGAAGTGGCCATAGCTCAATGGCACATCACATGCTTTGCACACAGAAGACCCCAAATTCAATCCCAGGCATCTCCAGTCAGTGCTGGGGTGCCTCCTGCCTCAAATATTGAAGAGCTGCTGCCAACCAGTGTAGGTAATTCTAAACTAGATGGCAGCTTCCAAGTCAGATGTCGCTCAGGGGGAAATGATGTGAAGTAAGCCTAAGCCAAATGCTGTTTTGTACGTGCAAGATGTTGGCACATGACGAGGTCTACAGAAAGAGAAATTAATGATTGCATTCCCCCCTCCCCCCCGAACAGGAAGAGCTTATTTGATGTGCTTTGCAGCAAAAAATAGCAGAGGGGAGGAAAAGCTCTTTGCTTCAGATTTAAAACAGAGGCTTTAAAGACAACGCAAGTGCTTTACTCTCAGCAGCCAGGAGCAAGCAGTTCATGTAAATACTTTTAACAGCATTAATGCAAAATCTGCGAAGGACGAAACAAGCATACAGACGGAAAGATAATCCACAGTTTTGGGGACTATAACTGGCAGTATGTGTGGAGGGAGCAATAGCATACACAAACCAAGAGAAGAATGTAAGTAGGATTCAGGCATTCCTGGGGCAATTTACCCTTTATTACTTAAATCTAACTTTGTTACTCTCCTGAATTTTAATCACGTTGCAGACTTTGGTGTTGAAAACACAAAATTGAAGCACAGATGTGGCAAAAGGAAGCTCATTCCAGACAGAAAAATCCTTGCCCTGGAGCTGAATTTTATAGGAATGTACCGTTATCTCTCTCCCGTTACAAATTTATTACGGCAGAAGGTTTTGTGGACTGCAGTCCACTTCATCAGATACATGGAGTGTTATCTTGAATACACACACACACACACAAATTATAAAGAGTGAAATCAGAGAAAATGAAATGCAGAGTGATAGAAGAGAGAGTGATAATTAAGTTATTAACAGTGGCCATTCACAACACAGTTGTTGGCGATAACACAGGCATCTTGGCATTTAATTAACACATGTAGTGCAATGGGAAAAATCATTCTCCAGTGTCAAGCCAAAAAAAGTACAACTGAGTCTTTTGATGAATTGTGATTCAGTGGTTTCCCAGGGTAGTCACCTTTTGAAGTTCCATTGTTCATTAGAATATAAGAGGATCTCTGCTGGATCAGACCAAAGACCCCTGTAGCACGGCATCTCACAGTGGCCATCCCAACGCCTATGGGATGCAAGGACACGAGCCCAATAGCACTCAACTTGCTTGCGATCCCAAGCGACTGGTATTCAGAAGCACATTACTTCCACTACTGGGGGTAATATAGCCATCAAGGTCAATGGCCATTGACAGCCTTATCCAAGATGAATCCATCTAATCCTCTTTTAAATCCATCCACGTTGTGGGGGGGCAAGTCTATAGTTGTGTGAAGAAGCACTCTTCCTTTTGTATGTCCGGAATCTCTCAACTTACAGCTTAATTGGCTGAAGCCTGGTTTCAGTATGATGAGAAAGGGAGAAGAACCCCTCTCTAATGACTTTCTTCATACCATGGATAATCTTATAACCTCTCTCATGTCCCTTCTTACTTGCATTTCCTCCCCCCCCCCCAACTAATAGAGATGCTCTATCTTTGGGATCGTTTTGGTTGCCCTTTGAGAATGGTGGCTTGAAAGGAAATCACAGGCTGCAGTCACACAGCAGTTTATTCCATCTCCCTGACTTTCCCCTAATTGTTAATTTCCTTTTTTTTAAAAGTAATTATTATAATTTTTCCAATTAAACAAATTTAACAATTCATAAACATAGCTAACAGGACCAGTGGTCAGGGATGATGGGAATTGTAGTTCCAAACATCTGGAGGGCCGGAGTTTGCCTATGCCTGGTCTAGTCCTTCCCCTGCCCACCCCCTACCACTCTTTAGAGGGTCTCTTCTCCAGTTTTCAGAGAGTAGCTGGAAGTGGGGAGGCATAAAAAGGTCCTCCTTTCCTTCCACTCTGCAGTTTTAATCTGAAATCTTAGACTAGTACTGCGCCCAGAGTTCAGAAACTGCTCGCTCTAATGAAATTCCTTGTCACAAAATGCGCCTAGAACAAGGGGAGTTTCGAACACTGGTTTTTACATTGTGTGAAATATAATGCAAAAATTAAAAGTTAGGGAAATAGAATTAACTGTCCTGTGAATGCAGCCACAGAGTGATCTAGGAGGCTAAAATGTTTCCCCTCCAGTTTTCAGAACCTCCCATTTCTGATGCTATATTTTTATTTGTTTGTCTTCAATGTTCCTAAGAGCACCTCTTGAGCCCCTTCTCAAAGTACTTTCTCTAACAAAGGTACATTAGGTAAAGGGACCCCTGACCGTTAGGTCCAGTCGCGGACGACTCTGGGGTTGTGGCGCTCATCTCGCTTTATTGGCCGAGGGAGCCGGCGTTTGTGCGCAGACAGCTTCCGGGTCATGTGGCCAGCATGACTAAGCCGCTTCTGGCGAACCAGAGCAGTGCACGGAAACGCTGTTTACCTTCCTGCCGGAGCGGTACCTATTTATCTACTTGCACTTTGACGTGCTTTCGAACTGCTAGGTTGGCAGGAGCAGGGAACGAGCAATGGGAGCTCACCCCACTGCGGGGATTCGAACCACCAACCTTCTGATCGGCAAGCCCGATCTAAACCACAGAGCCACCCGTGTCCCAAAAGAAAAGGGGCTGTGGGTCAGTTAGAGAGTACATGCCTAGCATGCAAAATGTCCCAGTTTCATTTCTTATTATCTTTGAATACAGCTGGGAAGGACTCCAGCCTCAAACCTGGAGATTTGCTGCCTGTCACTGTAAAACGATATAGAGCTAGATGAACCAATGGCCTGATGAAGGGTAGTCCTGGACAGGGGCTTAATGTCGCAAATGGGTAATTTGGATTCCTGATGAGATTAACTTTTGATGCTGACGTCATGTGAACATTGCAAAAAGAAGAAGAAAAGAAACACCTTCATGCATGAACACATCCTATCATAAGTACACCTCTGGAAATACTCTCAGCAGAGACCTTGAGAGTTCCCTTCTCCCAGCGTGCGATCAGGAGTAGCTCACATCTCCGACTATTAGGTATGCTGTCACCAGCCCTTCCCAGGGCAATTCTCAAGGGTACAAAATATTTATATTAGTCAGGGAGATGAGGAGCATCCAGCCTACTCCTCTTCCTCTTCTGGGAGACAAGGCAGCATGCTTTCCTCCAATTCTCCCTAGACACAAATGTGCAGTGTGAGTTCAAGGGATCTAAGCACAGCGGGGAGAACACAATCTCCCATGAGGAGTCACAAATGCACAGCAAACCCCAGCAGCCCGTTTTAAAAGTGTTTATTAAGAACACGGTTTTAAGAGAGCAAAGGGGGAAAGGCAGAACAGTGCATGAAAGAAAATAAACTTTTCAAGTTTACCTGCCCTCTGCAGCTGCTTTTACACACACACACACACACACACACACACACACACACACACGTAACACAGCATCCTGGATGATCAGGGGGATGAAGGATGGGTGAAGAAATGCTGGCAAAGTTCCATTTTTCAGCTCTCTTGGCCCAGATAATTGGCAGGTGGCTCTGAGCAGCCAATCACAGTATAAAAGCACACACAAAGCAGTATAAATGCATCAGCAGAATTAAAAGCAAACACTAAAACTCAAATTACAACACCAAGGCAATGTACATATTATTAAAAAGTCTGAGAAAATACCTGGCACCCTGCAAGCCTCTCATGGGGAAAACATTTCACAGATGGATGCCACCAGCAGGGAGACTCTTTTGCCTGTAGCCTTCAATGCTTAAGGGGTGGGTTGTTTATTTCTTATTACTGTTTTAAGCCTGGGGGGTTGGATTGGACGAAGACCAGGGTCCTTCCAACTCATTTACTGTATTCTGATTCTAAACATAGGACTCTGCCTTATATTAAGGCAGGCCACTGGTCCACCTGGCTCAGTATTGTCTACTATGCCAATTGGCAGCTTTCTAGGATTTTAGACAGGGAATCTGTCCCGGGCCTACCTGGAGATTGAACTTTGGGCCTTCTGCTTGCTTCCCAAATACTGGAGCTGATAAAATTGGGGCTTGGAAGGAAAAGGTTAATGGGCAAAACCAGCCCCCTCCATTGGGTTTGCATGGCGGCCATTTTGAGCGCTGTGATCTCACTTCATCTCATGTGGGTCATGTGATGAAACCCCACAAAGCGGTGTCCTGTTTTTCGCCTTGATATGTTGAAGGGTATGTGATCTGACATCCGACTTGCAATCTTTCTTTCTTTCTTTTTTAAAGCCCTGCCACTGTGCTTTATGCAAACCAATGTATGTATTTATTATTTAACAAAATTTATAGATGGCTCCAAGCAGTTTACGATAATGATGGAGGAAATGCTTTTGAGGCATAAAGATAAAACAAGAAAGACCTCACCTGCATCCTGTGTATTGGTAGCAGAAGCTGTGGAGTAACATCTTACCACTTGCTAATCTCTTCACTTTGCAAAATGGGTGCTCTTAAAGGCACAGGGCTGAGGCTGCAACAAAAAGATGACAACCCTTAAACTACAGACATTCCTCCTGGAATTAACTGAATTTATTTTTTGCTTTCGTTAAAAAATAAAAAAAGCCAAGCCAAACTGGATTGCATACTCTTGAGTTTATTTCTTTCTAAGAAAGAATACACTTCAAAAACTTTTTAGCGGGGGCTTTAAAAAATATATCTATATCTATCTGTCTAAACATCTATATATATATATATGTTTGTTCTGTATGTGACAGTGTACATCACAAACATTCTTCCTGAGAATATTGAGGCATGAGAAGCCAGCTGATCTTGTAGAAGCATGCAAAGAAAAAGAGCAGTCATTTTTGACTCCTGGCCAATCTGCTTTGTATATAGTATAAATCAACAAACTGGACAAGTACATTTGTGGTTTTTCCCTTTTAGGTACCTTAACTGGCCGCATCTAATCTAGATGCGCATTTCCAACGACTATTAAATTCTTTGCTAAGACTTTCTAAAAAGCTGGAGCAGACACAAGGCTATCTCGCAAGCAATAAATGCTGCCAGGCCTTAGCAACAGCAGTTTATATAAGTGTTTTGGATACCATCCAAAGATTACATCAAAACCGCTCTGCTTATTGAGCGATTGAGAAGGTGCTAATAACTATATTTATATATATATCAGGCAGCCTGTGGTTTTTCCAATGGTTGTAAAGTTAAAAAGAAAAGAAAAACCCATGTATTCTTTGAATCTGAACTTCAGGACATTCATTATCAGTTAACTAGTGGATGTTCAGCCCGTTAAATTAACGGGCGCTAGACCGGGCTTCACGTCTCTCTCGTGGGGCGGGCGGTGGGGGTGGGGGGAGAGAAGCTGGTGCGGCCAGAGGACTCGCGGCTCCGCTCGACCCTGCTGCTGCCCCTGTTCCGCAGCTGCGACTGGCAGAATATGTTTGGTGCAGTGCATTGTACACTGACTGGCAGTGGCTCTCCAGGGTGTTTTGAAAGGAGTCTTACCCAGAATTATTTGGAGATGCCAGGGATTGAACCAGGGATCTTTTGCAAGCAGAGCATGCACTATACCGTACTACCATTGAGCTATGGTCCTTCCCCAAAGGCCAAGCCTGACACTGTTCTTTGATGCAAAGTGTTACAGGAATTTCCCCGTACCACCCAGTTCCACAAGCAAGACACTCACACACACACACACACACACACACACACACTTGAGTGAAAATATTTCTATATTTCTTTCTCTATAGTGTTTCTGTTATAAATTCATATAAAATCAACCATATATCGGATTGGGACCATTCCACCTTTGTTCTTCAGCATATTAGGAGATATATCATGGGCCTGGTGTGCTCACAGGGCTGCCATAATCTCCTAGGCGTTCAAGCACGTCTACAGCGGAGCCGTGCCAGAGGATGTGCCCACTCAAAACTGCCAGGCGATGGGTCATTTTCCTCACAAAGAACCCAGCACCTGGAAATGGATTGAGCCTGGGCTAGAACAAAGGACAGTCATTAGCCCTACCTGGCCAAGGCAGGAACTTCGGAACACTTTTGTTTTGTAGATATGTGTGCCTGGGAGGGGTTCAAGAGGTGTCAAAATACTCAGGTTACCTCCTCTGACCCTCCGAACTTGTGATGTAGTTCTGATGTATCTGTGATGCAGTGCTGATGTAATTTGGCAGTGTAGCTTGGGGAATTAGGAACTGATAAAAGTTGGGGTCCCTTGTTGTTCAGGGCTTTCAATTTGTTCCACCTGGTGAGAGCCCTGTCGTGACAGTCTCAATAAAGACCAAGCCTACTGGCTGCTGTTTTGCTCTGGCATTCCTGGCTGGTGTCCTTGTTTTTTTGTCCAAGGGAGCCCTCAGATTTTCTCCTTTAACAAAAGAGACACACGTTATCTTAGCTCAGGGGTCAGCAACCTTTTTCAGCCGTGGGCCAGTCCACCGTCCCTCAGACCATGTGGTGGCCCGGACTATATTTTTTGGGGGAAACTGAATTCCTATGCCCCACAAATAACCCAGAGATGCATTTTAAATAAAAGCACATGTTCTACTCATGTAAAAACATCAGGCAGGCCCCACAAATAACCCAGAGATGCATTTTAAATAAAATGACACATTTTACTCATGTAAAAACATGCTGATTCCTGGACCGTCCGTGGGCCGGATTGAGAATGCGATTAGGCCGCATCCGGCCCCCGGGCCTTAGGTTTGCCTACCCCTGTCTTAGCTGATGTGTGAAGTGAGGGAGAAAAATGGGTTTGAAGGAAATGGGATGGTTTCAGCTAGACTGTCCCCAACTCCTGCTGCGCCATGGTTGAAACAAGCCTGACTTGAAATTGATGTTTCATCTGAACTCCAGACAAATCACAACCAGCAACCAAGGTTTGTTCTTGCTTTGTTTTGGGGAGGCAAATCAAAACCTGGATTCAGATGACACAAGAAGCCAAACTCTGGCTTGTTTCATCAACAGTGCAGCTGCAGAGCGAGGAGAAGCAGAAAAAGATCACTGCATAATCTTTTGCACTGTGCTGCTTGTACACATTAAAACCATCATTTTTTTGAAACTGGTTTATTGTGGCATGCGCATTGGACCAGTGTAGGCATTCTGAAGCACTTTGTGCACCGTAAATGTGAAATATAAATGCTAAGTGCTTCTATATGTTTTTCACTTTTTTTCTAGCATGCTGCCAGCTGTGTACTTTTTTATATTTTGTTTGGCTTTGGGCTACAGCGGGCAACCTTTCTTCCCGGCGTACACAGCTCCTTTGCTGAGAATGAATGAAATGGCTTGCAGCGCTTTTCCTTCTCTGTCTCTTCCCTCTGAAAAAGGCACCTCAATGCCTCTGCCTTTCATCTGTCAGCGCAATGCAGACCCCAGTCTGGAGTATTTAACACGGACCCATCAGAATATTTCCTTGCAGGTTATTAGGGAACTATGTACTGACAGAGATGACAATGGGAACATTTTACTCTCTGCCAATCCACCAGGCACAGGCAAGGTGGCAGACCATAGAGTGGCAGACCATAGAATGACAATTAGCTCCCTTTGAAAGAGTTCTCTTGCAGATGAAGTAAGGAGAGATGAGTCAGCCTGAGAATGCAGAAGTGTTTCACTGGAGATGAAAATAAGCCTGCTGTTCTGGAAGCGCCATCTTTCATCTGTTAATGACTGATGGCTATTTCAAAGATTGACGAGCTGCTCTGGGGTGATTTTAATCGGAGAATATGCATATCTACAGTGGAGACTTTAAGTGGTTTAATACAAGGGCTGCAATGCATTCCCTTATGGCTAACTTTCCTGGGGCTGCATGCCAGCAGTGTGCAGGAGGAGCCAATGCAAAATGGGTGGGGCTATGCCCTGCCTCTCACACACAACATCCACATGCACCCATTCAGATAGAGGGAAGATAAGCCTAGAACCTAGAAGGAAAAAGAACCAAAGAGGTCTGGCTGAAGGCCTCAGCCCCTTTTACATGCCCTTGACCCCACCCCCGGCCAACTGTCCATTGTCCACCTGGTCGAGGGCGGGTCAAAGGGGGCGGCACCCGCCCAAGTGACCCCCGCTCGGTGCCACAAACCTCGCCCACCTATGGAAAGGAGGACGGAAATTAAAGCCGCCCAAGTTGATGACCATCACTACTTCTAGAGTTTAGGGAATTCTAGAGTTTTTATTATTATTATTATTATTATTATTATTATTATTATTTTATTATTTCAGTTTATATACCACCCTTTATCAAAAGATGTCAAGGCAGTGTACAACTTTTAAAACAATTCAGATCAAAGCTAGTTTTTTGAGGGGGGATGCAGGACTGCACAAGAAATAACATTATAGATATGGATTGCAGCTAATGTTATTTATATACCACTTCTCAAACCAGTGATGGGAGTGCAATGCATTCAGAGTAAATGGGTGTATATACACAGCCTATGTCCAGTCTATATTGAGCATGCATTCTGATTTGTTTACAGGGTGGTTCTATGACAATGAGCTTAGAATCACAGAATTGTAGACTTGGAAGGGACCACAAAGGGTTATCTAGCCCAACCCCGTGAAATGCAGAAAGCTTTTGCCCAACGTGGGGCTCAAACTCGCAGCCCTGAGGCCAAGAGTCTTGTGTTCTACCGACTGAGCTACCCACATTCCTGTGGGAAACTTGCAAGCAGAAACTTCTAAAAGACTCCAATTGCAAAGCAATTAGAAAGCTGAAATATAATTAAAGGTAAAGGGACCACTGACCATTAGGTCCAGTCGTGTCCAACTCTGGGGTTGCAGCGCTCATCTCGCTTTATTGGCCGAGAGCGGGCTTACAGCTTCCGGGTCATGTGGCCAGTATGACTAAGCCGCTTCTGGCAAACCAGAGCAGCGCACGGAAACGCCGTTTACCTTCCCGCCAGTGCGGTACCTATTTATCTACTTGCACTTTGATGTGCTTTTGAACTGCTAGGTGGGCAGGAGCTGGGACCGAGCAACAGGAGCTCACCCCGTCGCAGGGATTCGAACCACCGACCTTCTGATCAGCAAGCCCTAGGCTCAGTGGTTTAACCCACAGCGCCACATAATTACAGAACTAAAATTGAATTTCATCCTGAAATGCTTGCAGGGTGTTTACACATCTCCCCATTAATCAGTCATTCATCCCACACTTTCCCCTATCACTTTCCAAACTGCAAAAACAAAGAGTCTTTTTTAAAAAGTGGGTTCATTTTTGTGCTAAGGCAACAGAGCACTTTAATCCACTTTAAACATTAAATCCTAAAGTTGTGGAATGTGCTTGAATCCCTCTTGCAAAATACTGACAGTCTGGAGGCACCCTCATAACTTTTAGTGTGGGGGGAAAGTACTTCCCTTTGTCTGCTCAGAACCTACTGCCAAACAGCTCTCCACTGGATCTGAACATGAGAGAGAGAGCTATCATTGAATTGAGCATTCATTTTACAAAGAAGAAGAGTGCCTCCCACCCACGTCTTTCCCGAACTAGCCTGTTAATATTTCCACAGTATGATAATTAAGAAAATACGTGACAGGTTGTTCTGGTTTCTAATAGGAGACTAGAATGTGACCTTCTGTTCCAAAGTTCCCCACTTTATCACTTCCTTCTCCAAAATATCTGGTTTCACTCTGGTTAACTAAGAACTCTTTCTGCCCAGTTGAATACCAAAGACAGTCTCCAGTCTGCAGGACTGGTTTAACAAGGGCTGCTTTTCACAATTGGCTGTAAGCCAGGGGGATTCTCTTGCAAGTAGCTCACATGATTAAAAATCACACCAAGGAAAGGGTGCATCGTGCATGTGTCTACTCATAATAAAGTTTGATGAGAAACCCAGACAAGCTCATTACTGGATAGACCTTCAGTGATATTTGGAAGAGTACTGTAAACATCAGAGAGAGATTGTGTGGATTATCTGATTAACTACATTAACAGAGATTGCATTAATTAACTTTTTACAGCTTAACATTTCCCCAGCTCTCAGCATCTGAAAATATTTGCCACAGTCGTATCTCATCCTTTCTCCAAGGACAAAAGAGCCCTTTTTTAGCCTGATAACAACCCTGTGAGATTGGTTAGGTTGAGAGCCAGCCTCACCGCAGCTAAGCAGGGTTTGTTAATTTTTTGAATCCTTTTAAACCTTTTCTCTCAGGAGCTCATGGCAATGTTCATGCAATGTTCTCCCCTTCCCCTGCCCCCATCATTACAACAACTCTGTGAACCTGGATTGCCCATTTATCTCTGGATGTTGCTGGACTACAACTTCCATGTTCACATTGGTCATGCCCACAGAATGGAAGACGGTTTGCTCTTTGGGGAGCTGGCTTCAGGCACCAGGTCCATTGGCAGACCAACTCTACATTGCAAAGATGTCTGCAAACAAGGCATGAAGGCTGTCAACATTAGCCGTGCTATGTGGGAAGCCCTTGGAGACGGCTGCAGTGCCTGGAGACAGACAGTCAGGTCATGCTTCCATAGCAGTGACCAGAGGAGGAAGGACCGCAGGGAGGGGCACAGAGAGAAGAAAGGCCATGGTGCATCTGCAGCGGCACAACCAGACGCCTTCATCTGCCCCAGCTGCAACAAAACATGTCTCTCCCGTATCAGTCCCTACAGCCACAGCAGTTGCTGTAACTCTCCAGCCAAAGGTGCACTCCTCTTTTGTCTCCGACCTAAGACAGATGGATGCCAACAGTGACAACTTCCATCATCAGCCACCATTGGCCATGCTGGCTGGGCTGATGGCATTTGAAGTGTAACAACACGTGTCTCCAAAATGCTGTTCTACATTCTAACTTAGGGGTGGCTAATCACAGGCCCGAGTGCCAAATGTGGGTGTTTTCTGTCTGGTCCTCAGGATTCTCCCTAGGCCAGACTCCTCACCGGCCCTGCTTCACACAGTCCTTGGGTGTTTATGCCTGGCTGGAATATGTCCTTGAGTTCTGGTACTGTTTCTCGCTTGTCTTAGAGGGAGGATACAGAGAGTGGAAGGTGTGAGCAAACTGCGCAATGCTAAGTCTTGTGTAGTGAAGCCCTGACTAGGGAAGTTTTTAATGTTTGATGTTTTATTGTGTTTTTACTATTTTGTTGGGAGCCACCCAGAGTGGCTGGGGCAACACAGTCAGATGGGTGGCATATAAATAATAAAATTATTATTATTATTATTATTATTATTATTATTATTATTATTATTTGCTTCTGTTGTTCTGCCGGTTTTGGCTGCTGGCCCTGCTCACCGTTAGCACATGACCCTTCAGTGGTTGCCCAGAAGGCATTGCAAAAGGCGAACCACACTTGATCTAGTAGCTTCGCCACCCAGGCTCTCTCTGTTGCTAAAAATGATGAGTAAATTCCACACATATCCAGTCCTCCCCTCCAGGGTAAAACAAAGCCTAAGTGTGCATAATACAGGAAACAATAAAGGTCACTGGGTGACCTTAGGCCCGTCATGCACTCTCGGCTTAACTTACCTCACAGGGTTGTGGTGAGAATATAATGGGGAGGTGAACTCTGTACACCACCTTGCATTCCTTTGATGACAAAAGGCAGAATATAAACATAATTAAATTTTTAAAATGTTTTATCTTACTGCTACCCATTGCTTCTCTTTCCTCTCTCAAATTTCTGATTGCTTGCTTCTGGGGCAAGTGTCCTGCTTTGCGGAGGGAAACCTCCATATGTACTGAAGGCACTATACAAAGTCAACCATTCAGCCTCCACTTGCCATTTGAGATTGTACAGCCTGGCTGGGCTCAAGTTGAGATTTCTGCATTGCAGGGGGTTGGGCTAGATGACCCCTAGGGTTCCTTCCAACTCTACAATTCTATCATTCTGTAAGGAGAGTATTTCCAAAAATGCAGATCTGGTATAGGCTGCTTCCCATGTCACTTGTTTTACTATTTAAAGACGATATTGAGCGTTTCTCCTTCAAGAATCTAAGAAGCCACTGCTGTGACAGCTGTGGAGGATTTGTTCTCATTGGGAAATTGATTGGTGGAGGAAGGGGCAACAGATTTAATTATGCAGGGACAATTTCTAGCTATCTTTCTAAGTACCCAGACGCAAACAAGGCCACCCAGAATTTCCTATGTCCGGATCCCCTTTCTCTTTGATCCCCATTGAGTAAACTATCAGGCATGCTTGTCCTCAATCAATAGCCCATCAAAAGTGCCCTGGTTTTGTAAAACACCCCTGATTTCTCAAACTAATCACAAGTCTTTGAGGAAAGGCTTTGCTAAAGGAAGACAGCACAGCAGGAAGCAAAGCGCAGGCAATGAGCCATTCCTCATGGCATTACCAGGACTGGGAATAATAGAAATGGAGCTGCTCTAGCAATAATAATAATAATAATAATAATAATAATAATAATAATAATAATTTATTATTTGTACCCCGCCCATCCTGCTGGGTTTCCCCAGCCACTCTGGGCAGCTTCCAACAAAGATTAAAATATTCAGCACATCCATGTTAGGCACTGGTGTGTGTAAAAATGGACAAGTTGATGTTTGTTTCCTTTACATAAACACCTTAATTTTTATCAAATTTCCCTCTTGTGTTAGGGACAGGACTAAACTCTGGACTGTAATGGACTGTAACCACTTGGAGGCCCATGGAGGGGGGTGGACCTGTAGAGTCCACCCTCTGTGAATTTTCAGTTTTCATTTAGAAAACAAAAATAAAAATTCTGTCTCTTGGCTTTTTTTGTGTGCCTAAACTTGCTCACAGTATTTTGTCCAGTGAGCACAAATGAGGCACTGTGATTACTCACAAAGCGCTAGGCCCTTATTCTTAACTTTTAGGACATTTGACATTATTTTATTTAATGTTTTATACCATATAAACCTTCCTTTATCTGGGTTCTGGCTGTTCAGCATCAGTTCCCAACCTCATCAGGCTTGTCAGGCAACAGAAGGACTCTGATCAGTTGGATCTGAGAGCTGCCATTTAAATTTCCCATGATACCTTGGGAAAAGCTGTATTGTGGGCAGGTCTCACAACTCACCAAGGGCCATCATTTCTGTTGTCATGCCCTAGAGAAGCATTGTGAGGCATCCCTTCACATTACAGAGGATTCTAGGAATTGGGAAGTACTGTAACAGGCCTGAACAGACAGGCTGGGCCTTATTGTTGCTTTATGTGCCTTGCACCCAACACTTCCCTGCACAGGAGATGAGTCAGGCCTGGTGGGCAGCTTTGTCCTGCGTTCCTGGCCTTATCACTGCATGCAGGGAGTCAAAGCAGTGTTTGCTGTACTATTATCTCCTTCATTTTCACAATGTGGAGATATGGGGTGTCAGTCGTGGTCAACAGGCTTATCTATGGCATGACGACTCAGTGTTATGTTGACCTTCTATCTGTTGTAGCTTGCCTACAGAGACATGGACTATCAACAAGCAAACTCCTCTGCATGCACATCAACATTTCTGCACAACTCAACCTTTCTACCCCGCAAGCAGGCAGACAACCCACACCAGCCAGCAAAGCAAAACAGTTTGCCCAGGAAATCCTCATGTATCTTGAAATTCAGTTTGGATAGGAGGCGTGAGTCCACTGAGCCAGCTGATGTGAGGAGTCTTCTGGAGATGGGAGTGTATTATATTTGGTAGCCCAAAACATAGTTTAGAATTTGCACCCCACCCCTCAGTTCTTTCTTTGCAATGGTCAAGAGCATTGTGAAACAACAAACACGCCAAGCCTAGCTGTTTGGATTGGAGAGAATTCTTGCGGATCTTGAAGGAAACTGTTTCTCAGTCAAGGAAGCTCATTAGACCGCCTAAAGCTCATTCTGCAGCCCAGGGACACATATGTATCAACTCCAGTTCTTTATTCAGGTTGCCTATTCAGCCCTGTTTTGAACTTTTATGGGAATAAGGAACTGGAAACGAGTACAGTGGTACCTCGGGTTAAGTACTTAATTTGTTCCGGAGGTCCGTTCTTAACCTGAAGCGTACTTAACCTGAAGCACCACTTTAGGTAATGGGACCTCCTGCTGCTGCTGCGCCGCCAGAACACGGTTTCTGTTCTTAGCGGAGTTCTTAACCTGAAGCGTACTTAACCTGAAGCGTACTTAACCGGAGGTACCACTGTACTCAGTTTCAGCCTGGCAGATATTCTCATGTGCTTTTTTGGATTACAGCCTCAGCCCATGATAAAATAGGGACAGTGGAATGATTTGTCAGGGTCTTTAAAAAAAAAAGGTAAAAGGTCAAGGACCCCTGGATGGTTAAGTCCAGTCAAAGGTGACTATGGGGTTGTGGCGCTCATCTTGCTTTCAGGCCAAGGGAGCCAGCGTTTGTCCACAGACAGCTTTCTGGGTCATGTGGCCATGACTAAACCGCTTCTGGTGCAATGAGACACCGTGACGGAAGCCAGAGCACACGGAAACACCGTTTATCTTCCCGCCACAGTGGTACCTATTTATCTACTTGCACTGGCATGCTTTCGAACTGCTAGGTTGGCAGGAGCTGGGACAGAGCAACGGGAGCCCACCCTGTCGCAGGGATTCGAACCACCGACCTTCCGATTGGCAAGCCCAAGTGGCTCAGAAAGCTCCCCTTCTTCTTTTCTTTGTCAAAATAGTGAGCTCGTGTATATGATTATCAGTTGAAGCAACATTTCTGAAATAAACACCACTTGCCAACTGGAGCTTTATTTAACATCTAGGAGGAAACAATGGTATTGTTATACAAATAGGACTAGGGCAGAATCGAGTAGAAGCTGAATCACTTAACCAACAGTGTTTTACATTCATGTTTACATCCTGGTAGCCTCCTATTGTTTTAAGCTTTTGATTCCCTTGCTTGAAAGAATGCCCCTTGTGCCCCTGTGCCATCCCAGCCAGAACCCTATGGGTGCATGTCCTCAGGATGCTCCAATGCCAGGATTTAAAGTGTTTCTGTAGCCACCACCCTGCTGGGGCTGGGTGGCCACACAGTTACTGGTAATTGCAAATATCCTTTCCAGGCTGTGGAACGGGTTCAGCGCCTTGCAGTGACTCAACTCATGGTGGAATGTAAGGCTGAGGATAGTTCCCCAAATATGTACTGTGTGTCTCATGAATAGCTTGGCCACACACAAGCTCATAAAACTTAGTAATAACAGATCACAGGGCTGTGTAAACTGCAAAATGTGAATTTCAATAGATAAATACAGTGGGAAGTTTGATTCAGGTCCAAAAAGAGTTGGCAGTCGTTCCCATCTTCTGCCCACAGTGGACATTCAAGAATATTACCTGCTGAACAAGTAAAGGCATGTAGCCTTAGCAATGCTGTGGGTGCATGCTGAGATTCTACACAAGCACAAAAGTCGTATAGAACTTGGCAAGGAGTGAAAACCCGAAGTTCTGAGAAATCTCAGTGGTTTTTTGTATGGTTTTTTTAAAAGAATGTTCCCAGCCTTCGTCACTGGGATTGAAATGGGTTTAGCAACATCTGATGAAATAGTCAAAACCAGAAGTGACTTCAGCAGGAATTCTAGACATTCAGGCCCAAGGCTGCAGTCTTCTTGCCCTTTCCCTTAGTTATCAGAAGTGAGAAATCTCACAAGGTAGAGAATAAGCAAAATAGATAACATGCCTCATTTGTACCATTTATATACATTACAGAACTCACTTATTAATTCGGTCACAAATTGGGTTTCCTTGGTGTGTAGTTTTATTTTCTTCAGGGTGCACACAGATGAGGGTTGTTGTTGTTGTTGTTGTTGTTTTACTAATGGCTCCGTGTTTCAGATGGTGTATAAGCTCGACCTTTTTGCTGGTTTCCCCCTCTACCTCTTGCTGCATCACATAATCCTTAGATCCGTAGGCCCTTATCATACTGGGTAAAAGTTGCTAAACATACCACAGGACATTATTGCGTTCAGCTCAGTTTACAACTTAATATTCACTGTAGTTGCCCAGCAACAATAGACTATTTTTAACATTTCCGTTAACATTCAAGTTCCAGCTTGACAAGATTTCCAAATAAGCGGAATGGAGGACAGCAATGTATGCATTCGTTGTGGAGGGGGGAAATCGTAACCCCTCACTGCATACATAAGCAATCTAACAGACCCATTCTTGTCTAGCTAGGGTGAGCAACACTGCATGCCAAGGCTAGACTCAGAGTCTCCCAACTCTAAACATGTTTTAAAAAGTAAAAATCATATAACCGTAAGAAGAGTCTGGCTAGATCAGACAAAAGGCCCCTCTAGCCTGGTATTCTGTTCTCGCAATGGCTAACCGCAAATCACTTACCCACTAACTTCCCCGTTTTAAGCAGGGCACCCCAGAATCGCAGGTGCCAATCCCAGCTTCTGTTCGATTCCTGGATGTCCCATTTTTTTGGTCCGGCACTCTGGTGTGAGTCCTTGCACCATGGGACCAAAAGACTCTCACTCTGGCACTCGTGAGCAGCTTCGCACCAGAGTGCTGAAGATACAGCAGTCTGGCTGGCACGACTCTCTGACAAGCCCAGAGCACCAGTGCTGTGCTCTCTCGACCCATGCCTTGCTCTCACCCTGAAAAAAGCAGGGGCATGTGACTCGATGTGTGTCCCAATTTCAGGACAGTATGAAATCATAATTACCTTATTCAGCCTTTCTTTCCCATAATAGGAACTCAGAATCCATATATGGGAAAATCAGGAATATTTAAGAGACATTAATGGGAAACAAGAAACAGGAGGGTAGTATGGTTGGTCCCCCCCCCCCAATTGCCAAGATGCAAACTAGGTTTAAAAGCAACGGACACCTTCGTAATTCAGCACTGGCTAGGTTTCGTACCATTTTTACGGGGCCTTCTAACAAAGGCAGCAGGTATTTGTATCCTAAACCGCTCTGCTCCTTGCTAAGAGGTTGCTCTTTATGGAATGGAAATGTCCATACTACATTCCAGCAGCTCAAGAGTGGCTACTGCAAATAGCTGGTTTATCAGTAAAGAAAGAACAGTTTATAGAAAACAAGACAAACTCGATAAGCATGGACAAATTTGGACGTTTTTCTCTCCTCAGTGTTTTGGAAGCAGTTCAGGTTTGGTTTTGGTCACTACTTGTTCCAATCTTGGAGGATAGGGTTTTGTTTTTGTTTTGTTTTTGGTGTGTGTTCTGTTTTTCTTCTTTCCCCTAATAATAACATTATTTTGAAGACAATTTTTAATGTCTTCCCACACATGCCTGCTGGCTCTTCTCTGCTCATAGAAATCCTTACCCAGCACAAATAACATCCTCCCTTCTGCTGCCCAGAAACCCTCCCAGAGTGGTTGGGGCAACCCAGTCAGATGGATGGGGTACAAGCAATTAATTACTACTACTACTATGGGGAAGGGTCACAGAGCACCTGCTTTGTATGCAGATGGTATTGGGTTCAACCCCTGCCATCTCCAGGTAGGACTGGGAATATCCCTTGCCTGAAACCCTGGATAGTCGCTGCCAGTCAGGGTAGACAATACTAATCTAGATGGACCACTGGTCTGAGCTGGTATAAGGAACTGTATTCCTGTGGTCCCTTGTGAATTAGGAATAAGGAACTGGAAACTAGCAACTGATGCCAGTCTCATCATGGGCACATAACATAAGAAGAGGCCCATCTAGTCCTGCATTCTGTACTCAGGGTGGCCAACGGGATGCCAGTGGGAAGCCCACTCTCCCGCATATGTTCCCCAGCGACTGTATGGCTCTCTATAAATGTGCTGCTTTTGGTGCCTGCTTGAGACTTTAAAACCAGAGGGACTGGCCGCGACATGGCAGGCTGCGGACATAGCCAGCTGACTTCATTCGTCTTGGTGGGTCACAAGTTGCAGAGTCCCGGAGTGGCTCCTGTGGATGTTTATTTGTCTGCATTTTGCGATGTGGGTCCACTTAATCCTGCCGCTCCTTTAGGAGGCCCGGAGGTCTGCATTCCATTCTTTGCAGCGCAGATGATCTGACACACATCCTATTTGGAACGCCTTTTTTTTTTTTTGAAGAGAGTTTTCTCTGGCCACGTGCCCAACCCTGCAAGTGCAGGATCAGGATCTCGTTTCATCAGTAGCGCTGGAAATAAAATCGCTATTTTAACATGCGCCTTCCATGAAGAGACGGCCGCCAGTTTAGCCCGGAGCCTGGTTTCTGATCTGTCTTTCATTTTGGAGCATGCCCAACATTACACAAAGTTAAACCAATTTCCCTAAAACATTCTGCGTGTGTTCTTATGCCGCAGGAGTTCTTAACCGTTTAAAATCATCCTTAAAAAAAATTTGTGTTTGAGTTTTTTTTATGTTTATTGTGACTTTTATGAGATTAGTACTGTTGTTTTTAAGTCTTTGGATGTAAGTCATTTTGAGCGCTGGTTTGGATGGCAAGATTATTCTGTTTACAAATAACTATGTACGCCGATAAATCTTGCGTCTTGACAAAGCTTTGCCTTCATTTCGTCCCCTCTTATTTTAATATGCATTTTGACTGACAGATACAAGACAAAGCAAAATATTCAGTCCTTTTTGAGGAAATGTACGCTGAGTACACACCATACATTTTAAAGCACATGAAAGCATGCGGCTTCCCCCAAAGAATACTGGAAGCTGTAGCAGAGCTACAGTTACCAAAGTCCTGGAGAGGAATGGCAGCTTCAAATATCTGGGCCAGTGCTGACCTCAGAAAGCAGCACTCCTCAGAGGCGACCATTTTAATGTACTTATTAAGCTGGAGTGCAGGAATCATGTTGTGCACTCATGGGGATGGGGAACTCATTGTATGACAGCTTCACTCCGCATAGTAAGAGCTTTGTAATAGGCCACAATATGAGAAATGGGTAATTTACCAAACCATGCTGTTTTTGGCAGCACCCTGTGGTAAAATAATGTGAGCTCCAAGTCTCAGTGGTGATTTCTTTCTTTCCTTTCCCCCCGTGATGATTTCTGAGGCCGTTAAAGCTCTTCCAACTTGGTTGCTTCACTATTCAGTTTTGTGTGGGAAAATGTTTGCCTTGCGCAGGCATTAAATAATGGCTCATCGTGACAGAGAGGCTGATCATTCTCTCCAGTTGCAGGGAACTTCCGTCTTCTGCATGTGGCACTGGCACACAAGCACACAGAAATTGAAGAGGTAAAGGCTGTAAACTCATTTTACCCGCTCGGAAGTAAGATGTCTGAAAACCAGCCCATTGTTTGTTTAAATACACAGGGGACTCAATTTTCTGTCAAAGTTAAAGGGAAACAGAGCTGGAAGAACACAGATTCAATTGCAGGTCATTCAGCTGAAACTATAAATAAGAACAATAGATAAGAATCATTCCAGAACAGGATGCTCCAGGATTTTTAGCCGAATAAACAAATGCAAGTGGAGAGCAGATCAAGATGGCATAAAATGGGTGCCTAAGTTCCTACAGTATTACACTTTTGAAGGTAGTCCAAATTCTTCCCCTTCTCAATAGTATGCTGTTAATTGATTTATGAAGCTTCCTGAACACCGTGTGTGTGCATGCGTGTGTAAATCACACACGACAACTTGAAGGTAAAAGAGAAATTACAAGAAGGGCTATGTTGGTAATTCTCTGCTCTCTTCCCCAAAGCCTCTGAATACCCTCCCCCAGCAGAGGCCAGCTTGTTGGATAAAATCATAACTTGTTACACACACACGCTTACCACCCAATTTTTGTTTCCTGGAATGAACAAAGTAAGAATTCAATCTCTGGCTACTTCCAAACATTACATCTACAGTTCTGTATTCTCCCTCATCACTGAACAGAATTTGAGTTGGGGTTTGTTTGTTTTTAAATCACCTTCTGCTTGATCATGTGAATGATATAACAAGCATATCAATTTAAGGAAGTACTGGATCCCAGAAGGAGTGTACTTCATTTGTGAACGTTATTATTAAATTATTTGTTCATTACTATTGTTATTAACGGGAAGGCTGTAGGTCCAGCTTAGCATCCATTGATGGTTGACATGGATCATCATCACTCCACTCTGCTCTGCCTGTTTCTGCAGGGAGATGACAACCATGACTCAGCAGAGAAGGGACTCCACAGCTGGAAGCCCTGGCTGCTGTCTGGGCATAGACCCAGTATGATGAGGTTTCTTTACAGAAGACGTGGCGGGGCGGAGGGAGGCAAGGAGAGAGACAGAAAGCAGAGAGAGAGAGAGAGAAAGCATAATTGGATAACATGCTTCCATATTTGCAACTGCGAGAGTCCCTCCATATAATCTATTTGTTGAGCATTCAACCCGATTTGGTTGCACAAAGCTTACATGGAGGTTAGATTATAATCTGGAGTTTAACTAAGCATTTATTATGGTTTGCTTGTGGGGTGTTCACACATCTTCCGATTAGTGATTCGTTCATCACACACTTTCCAATGCCTTTTCCCATCAGTTTCCAAGCCGGGGGGGGGGGGAATCTATTTTTAAGTGGATTTGTTGCACTAGGTCAATAGAGCCCTTTAATCCACTTTACTTGTACAAACCTAACAGTCTAGTACAGGGGTCAGAAACCTTTTAAAGCCGTGGGCCGGTCCACTGTCCCTCAGACCATGTGGTGGGCCGGACAATATTTTGAAGAGAAAAAAAAGAACGAATTCCTATGCCCCACAAATAACCCAGAGATGCAGTTTAAATAAAAGCAGACATTCTACTCATGTAAAAACACCAGGCAGGTCCCACAAATAACACAGAGGTGCATTTTAAATAAAAGGACACATTCTACTCATGTAAAAACACGCTGATTCCCGAACTGTCTGTGGGCCTTAGGTTGCCTACCCTTGGTCTAGTAGGTGCCAGAATTCCACCCACAAAATAGTGACAGTCTAGAGGCATTTTCAGACATGCCTATTCGTAATATCTGATATGGTCAAGCCACAAAGAGACTGTGATGATCCCTGAGCTGATGATAAGTACAAAAACCAACCAACAGAATAAATAGTGCCCAGCCAGCCATCACCCTGCTGACGCTTTCCTTACTAGGAAGCTCTGACATCCAGAATGGTTCAGTCACCCATCATCACCCAAAAAGACAGAACTGCTAAATTAACAACTGGAACCAATTCAACAGTTTATTACAGCCTCACCCAAAAGGTTTCCATGACCCTCTGATGGATCCCATCCCAGCATTTGATAATTAATGGTTTGACAAGCATACTATGTACACCAAAATCCCCATATTTGCATGAACAAGCTTAAAAGAGGCTGAACTCTTTTTCTTTAAGCAAGAGAGGTCACATTTCCTTCACGTGATTCACAACATCAGTTCTAGTTGGCTTTGCTAAATGTTTTGTGATTACTTTAATCCTAACGATTTACACCAAAAACAGAGGCTTTGACCATGTTATAAATTGCCACCCAGTTCAGAAGCAGGTGAGAGTTCATGCATGGCTTAAAAAATAGTAAGAGGAGGCAATATGCCATGTTCTGCTCTTTCCAAGAAGCAAGGACTTCTGCATATTTTGTAGCTTTTATGCTCTAAAACCAATGCCACTGGCACCACCCAGAACAAAGTCTCCTGTATTTATCAGACGTCCTGGGAACTGTGCAGACATCTTGGTAATGTTCCAGCAATTTAGCTCAAAATATACCTAGACCTGGTTGTTTGCAAGGAACTGCCTGCTGTGTTCAATATAATGAACTCTGAAGGAAACTGTGCCAGAGCTGACCATTATCCCGTATTATTGTGATCTTCTTTAATAATACTGCCAAGGCCACAAAGGGATGAGACACCCTTATTATTATTTTTGTTGTTGTTTAGTTGATAATTAAAGAAGTGACAACCAGTAGCTTGAATAGGTTTCTTTAGTGGGTTTTTATGGCTGATAACTAGCTGCTGCTGTACACATCTACTAGGCTGAGTATACAGGGTACATTATCATTTATTCTGGCTCAAATGTGCTCCCACTGGTAGTGTTTGAAGCTTTGTACACGACATTAGCCACAATCCATAGTGTTACAGTATTAAGTTTTTTCTGGGCAATGGTAGTCTGGATGATACCCTGTATGCCTTCCAAAACTGTGATCCTGCATGTGTGTGTGTGTGGAGGGGAGAAATGTATAAGGGCAAGCTTGCCAAACCAGTTCCTTTGTCCAGGTCAGTGGTTTTCAACACTGGCTTCGGTCCCTCTTTCTTTTTCTCCCTCCTCTGATGCCCTCTTGCCAGTGGCGGAGCTACCTGCTCCGGCACCGGGAGCGGCGTACATCTGGGGGCGTGGCTGGCATGCGTCCCAGGGGGCGTGGTGAGCATTAGGGGTGCGCGGCAAGCGGCGCATGTCCTGGGGCATGCATGGCAAGCGTCCCGGGGGTGCGCAGCAAGTGTCCCGGGCCGGGGGTGGCCGCAATGTCACCCCCTCCCAGATGGCACCCGGGGCAAGCCGGTCCCCCGCTCCCACCTTCATCCGCCAGTGCCTCTCACTTCTCTGCCTCCCAAAGGCTTGCACAGCTGTTTATGGCAGCAGCCCTGGCTACAAGCTCCCCAGGTGAATGGTACATCTGGGGCTGGCCAGGGGGTACTTCCCAGGCCCCTCTCTTTAGGGCAGGGGGAGCAGCTCAGAGACCAGGGGGCGGGAGCTGCGGTTGCCCAGAGGACTCCCAAGGAAAGAGGAGTTGAGAGGAGACAGAGGGAACAGTTCACAAGGGAGGGTGTTTGAAAAAGGGTGAGAGGCTGCCAGCTCTGCAGGCAAGGGGTGACATAACTGGGCTCCTGGGCCCCACAGGGGTGTCGCAGAAAGAATGTAGTTGGTCACTTTGCAAATGTCTCCCGTAGACTCAAAAAGGTTGAAAACCTCTGGTCTAGGTAATGGCTTTGGCTGACTAGTTAAGTAACATGATTTACAAGTCCAAAGAGGTTGCAATAGCTACAGCTAAGTGATGGAAAACAATAGGTCCAAGGGGAACTGGTCTAGAGAGTTGTGTGAGTGAGTGAGCTGGAAAAGCTGGATGTAAGAAGTGGCAGAGGCAGAGACACATGTTTAGCTTTGTGCTGCTCTTTGTTGGGGGCTCTGCCAACAAAGAACTGAATGGGGGAGCAAGATCTGTTGGGGCTGCCAATGCTGTGAGCCCTTCCATCCTATGCTCAGGTTGTATATATGTGTAAATAAAACCATATATCCTAAAGACACCACAGTCTCTATTGAGTGAGTCTGTCCACTCAGAGATTGGGGTGATGTGTAACAGCATCTGTCCTGTAGCTTCTTGAGAAACACTGCTGTTTTGTGTGTTTTCTCTCAAACCAGCTGCCTTGCAGTTTGGAAATTTAACCCACAGTTAAGCTGAGGTGGGTGCGTTTGAGACGGCCATTTCACATGTTGTGGTCATGAAGAGCATCTGTCCATCAGAAATATATGCATAAAATGGAAGAGAGGTTTCTGGTAGAGTCTCACCTGCTCTTGCAGCTTCCATAAGCAAGTTCGCCTGACAATTTGAGAATCCTGGACCTACCAGAAGTCTTCCTAGAAGAAGTGCATGTTGCAGAATTGGCTCCAGGTTCCTGGGTCCTGGATCAACTGTGGACTCTTGTCAGTACCATTCCTATGAAGCTACCTTTGTACACCGTGCTCATTGTTCTTTACACTTCACCTGCACTAACAGAAAAGCATGGCATTTTTAGACGGGGGGGGGGGTGCTTCCCTGGTCTAGAAACAAGCAATTTGAACCTTTCCCAAGAGTAGCTCAGAGAAAACAAGCATGACTCAGCGAGCTTATCCCAGGCACAGAGCCAGGTAGATCAATGGCAAGGGGAAGGAATTTGGCTAGCCTTTAAGGTCTGTTAGTGTTCAAGGAGGAAAATCTTTTGCAAAATGTAGGCAGCCCTTCTAATTCTAGTCTTGAGCGCATTAACCCAGTAAGCGGCGAAGAACAAAATGAATTATTCTTATTGTAGAACTGCTCCTAACATTCCCCCCTCTGCCTCTTTACCCAAGTAAGACATTTGCAAAGTGATCAAGCTGTTGCAGGCTAGATTTCATTTCAGCAGGAATGGAAATGGGAATAATGCACACTCTTGAGTCAATGGTGGAGACATCCCATACAAAATTATTTGTACGATATAGGATGGGAAATGAGGGCTTCTGTCAATTAGTCTGTACTTCTTTGAAGACAATGCAGCAGATGAAGAAATCTGCATTGCATCTCATACTAGATGAAATCCCATTGGCAGAGTTGGTTCCAATAGCACATGCTCTATCCATTTTGCTTTCAGTGTTTGTGCGATTTTTAAAATAAAATTAAGTCACTCACAAATAGTTGGGTTCGACATGGATGTTCTGTGCAGTGCCTGCAAAGCCCTGTGCACAGTGCTTTGTAGCACCCAACCATCAGCTAACTGTCAGGTCTTGTGGAGTGTTTTGCAAGGGGCACTGCAAGTGATAATCAGAACTTTGTGAGCTGTACCTTTGCCTGCATGGTTTGAGTTCAAATATCATGCAGGCAAAAAAAGGATCATTTGATCTCATTATGATGCCAGGTGTTTTGACAGGTTGGTGGTCCTGCCTTCTGGGATGGTCATTTATCATGCCTCTTTTAATTTCTAAAAAAGCATTCTAAGTCAGTAGCGTATTAGTCAACCTTTGATTCCAACTGCAGCTCCTGCCCCCTCCATTTAGAGGGGAGAACCTGGATTTCCAGATTAACTATTTATTGAGCATCCACCCTAATTTGTTTGCACAAGGCTTCTGGGAAGGTTAGACAACATCAGCTTTCTATTGAGTATCCATTCTGATGTGTTTTCAGGGAGATTACAGATGTCAGAGGGTGTCAAGCAAATGTTATCCCACACTTCCGAGTGTATTTTCTGATCACTGTCTTTATCAAAGAAAGTCCAATTTTTTTTAAGGAAGCTGGTCTCCTTGGAAGAGCTCCAAATCAACTAAACTTTGCCAATAAAAGATTGAATCCTACCCCAAAATAGTAACAGCCTGTGTAATCAATTGCAAGATGTCAAAAAAGACTGCTGGTCGCTCTCACCCCTAATATAACGCATTCCAGATGTAAAATCCTTTGTGTGGGTTTTAACTGTAAGTCACATCAGGAGCAAATCTTGTCTGAAGATCAAACAGGATCTATATAAATTCCATCTCTAAAAGAGGCTCACATGTCATCAGCTTTGAGACTGATATTCAAAATCGATTCACACAAGTTAAAGGCATAAGGGAATTCTTTTTCCAGCTATAAGGGTGGATGATTTGAGGTCCTGAACTGCAAAAACAGCTGTTACTGAGATAAGAGATGCTACCTGAAGTCTCAAAACTGTATTGATCCCACAATTACTGCCTCCCCACATTCAGGGACAGAAAAAAGCAGCATTGCCTTTAGACTGCAGGAGGCAGGCTGTGATACACAAAGGATGAACGTTGTTACATAAAACTGATTTCTCATTTGGCCCCAAAATAGAAGCAAACATGAGTATAGTTGGGTGGCCTACTTTTCTGATGAAAAACACAGCTTGGAAACACAGCATGTCACACCAAAAACCTGTTCCCTAAAGTCATTTGAACCTTGATTTCTAGCTTATGCTTCTGAGTGGGAGAGAGTGGGAATTTATTTCTCAAATTGCTTCTTAAAGCTTTGGTGAACAGAATGATTCTTGTAATTTGCTTGGATTGTAAGGCTATGCATGGGTACCTGAGAGTAAGGGTCTTTTTGCAGGTGGATTCTTCAACATGTCATTGATGCAATAATCATGCAATAGTGGTGGATTTATGCTGGAGCATCCACACATCATTCCGTATTATTAGTTTTGTGATGCTTCTCCAATGATACTGTTTTGTTGCTATCTGGAGGGGCTCTCTTGTGCTATAGCTCAACAAAACTGGAACAAAAGAGAAACATTTGTGGCATAAAAAGGACTTGTCCACACCAGAAATTACTGAGTGTTTGCAGCTTTTTGCATTCCCATTTGATCAACATATTCCACATGGTGCTAGCCTTAACACCAATCTTGATGCCTGTCTCCTGTAAATTTGAATTTATCTGATATGGGAATATTCCAATAAATTGGGGTAATTAGGTGTGTGTGGGGGGAGGGGACTCCTGTTCTATACTTTGGCCATTGGGCTAGGGCAGGACTGGCTAACCCACTGCCTTCCAGATGTTGGACTACAATTCCCATCATCCATGACTATTGACTATGCTGGTTGGAACAGATGGAAGCTGGAGTCCATTAACACCTGGAGGGCCACATCCTATAGTGTCCTGCAGGAATTCCACCTGGTTCCCCCATGCAGATTAATAGCTGTATGAAACCTCTGGGCAAGATAAATAATACAAAATGATGATGATGATGATGATGATGATGATGATGATGCAGTACATCACATTTCCTTTCCTTCCCCTGCCCCAAAGCTGGAACAGATTTCCCTGCTTTCCAAAAGAAAGGAAATTTGACACATTTATGTGATGGCGGTGAACTCCTGGAAAGTCACAGGATATTTATCAGACTACAATAAAGAGTTTGACATGAATTTTGTTTCATGCTGTCACTATTGGCTCAAAACACATAGGGTGGGCAGACTAAAAAAAAAGTTTTGTACAGTAGTATTACAGTGATGATTATTACTTCTCCCTTACACAAAGGAGCCGCTAGCTTTACTGAGAGGTTTCTCAGGCTGTGTTGCTAGGCTCCTCTCTGAGCCAAGAAAGAGAGTGAACGGCAGCTACTTGTCTCCCAGCCCAAAGTTGAACAAAGGACAGTGAGGAGAGAGGGCAGGGGGAAGAATCACAACTGAAATACTGGCTGACCATGTGCATTCTTGCCCCTGGCCCAGGACTGGGCAATTCAAGAAAGATGCAAGAAAGGCAAATAACTTGTGAGCTTCTGTCCTCCGTGGGACAACTGATGCCCCTCACAAGACAGAAATTTGGCAGAGTACAGATTAATTTTTTCCTTTTTCCTTGGAGCCCCTTACTCAATTTACCACACAGGCCTCAGCCAACCAGCTAGCTACATACACAGGCAAGATAGACAACTGTCTGTTCTTCATCACCAGATGGCCATTGACCGTCCCTACCAAGTGCTGATGAAATTTTTCTTACGACACATCTGCACCTGATCAGAAATCTGGGGAAGCAGGGATGACAAAATTCTCCTTACAACTTGGTGGGCCATTATAGACAACAATAGCAGTAGCATTTGTACATGTATAGGGCTTTTAAGCAAGTATTTGAGGCGTTTCGCATGCATTGTGGAGAGTTGCAGTCCTTACAACAAAGGCAGTATCTCCCATACTGCAGATGTAGAGAACGAGGCTGAGAGAAAGAGAGGCTCACCTAACGCTATCTACTGAGTTCAGAGCAGAGTTCAGACTTCTTTATTCTTTTTTTACATACACATGTCCTTCCACCATGGAGTCCAAGGTAGTGCAGATGTGTGTCCCAGGCTGTTTCCCATCCAGACCACTGACTGGACCCGGACCTACTTAGCTTCAGCAGGGTTGTGGCCTCACGTGTCCCTTCACACCATACCCTGGGACTGGAGATTTCCTGAAGGACAACCTGGACTCTTAGGAGTTCCTCCAGACTTGTGTTTTATTGCAGGTGGGTTCTCCAACATCTTCTTGACACAATAATAGTGCACTAGTGATGGATTTATTCTGCTTTATTGGTCGTTCTGCGATGCAAGCCCATTAGAATGACTAGAGAATGACTGTAGGTCAGTGGCAGAGCCTATGCTTCACATGTTTAGCTGAGGGATCAACAGATCAAAAGAAGATGTAATGGATGATCTAATGGATTCTGCCTTCCCTTCAAAAGAAAAGGGAAGGCAGAATTTAAGAAGCATCAGCTGACATTATTTGAATATGGCACTATTTCAAAACAAACACCTGTAAATAAAGTTTAAGTTCTAATAAATACCTTAGTATTAAAATGGAAAACACACACTGGGACACATGTTTATAAACGTATTTAATCTATTCTCCTAGCAGCAATTCAGATCTCATGCACATTTCCCTCGTCCAGGTACAAGGAATCTGTGGCCACAAGACTTGGTTCTAGCTAACTGCTTTTTGCATCCTCCTCCACTCCACCCCAATCCATCGGCTGTTCCAGGGATTCATACCAAGCACCATAAATGGGAAAAGGATTAGAAGTTGGATGAGGAATGGGATTGGCAAGGCTGAGTGGCCCAAATCAAAACCCTGGTCAAAGTGTGCTCTCCATTGTCCGCTCCCATTTCTGTATAAGATTTCTCCCTCTCCCTCTCCTTCTTCCAGCTTCCAGCTGCAGCATCCACCTTGCCGAACTCTCAGCCTCTGCTCTACGGACATCTGTTTTCCAAGTGTGTGTTCTGAAAACATTTCACAATGATAACTGCCAGGCAGGTCAGCTGCTGTGGAGAGCTATACAGGGACGTCCTCTGCCAAAGATATTAACTCTTATCCTGGAAGGAATGAACTCACTAGCCTTTCTTAGCTGCACCAAAACATCTTTTAGAAAGCTATGTGGTAGAGTGGCACTTGGGGGAGTGTAACTTCATTTGAAAAACACCTCCAAGAGAGAAAACTAGTGTTTGGATTCCTTGACTCAAAGCAGGAATTTATTTTGGAAAACGAGTTTTCTCATTTCCTTTGAAAACAAAAAGAACACACACACATATATGTGGCATAAATGTGCTGCTAACGTAAGAAATGCAAGAGACTGCCGTTTCCTTGGAAAGTATTGTACGACAAAACAAGTATTAATGCGACAGCAAGAGGCTTTTCTTAGGAATCTGAAAGATATAAATACCTCTTAAAGCAGCATGAAGAAAAAAAAATACAAGGCCAGGCAACATCTTCCAGGGTTTCAAGGAAACCAAATTATTATTATAGGAAGCACAAAGACACTTACATGGGAAGAACTTGAATCCAGCTGTCCTTGGAGCTCCTGCTTCTATGAATGATTAAAGCCCAATATAGTTATGACATGACAAAGGTATGCCTGAGTTGCTTAATTCTTCGTTGTCATAGTAACAAACACTCTTCTAAAGCTTTAAGATGGATGCAAATCAAGCTCCTGCATTGGGAATACTTTGCATGTACAGAGATCAGAACAGTGGCCAAGTGTGGCTGTAATCTACGCTTTGCTTCCTCGAGGCAGGGATTTCTCAATCTTCAGCAAAAAGAATGCTAAATGTTGTCTTCCCTCCCACTATGCTGGTTGTGCAGGAAAAAATGCAGGACAGGAAGGACTCATAGGATGTAGTGAATTAAATTCAGTGGACTGAAGGAGATGGAAACCTTTGAGAACTTGGGAAAGGTAGCCAATTATCTGCATTATATCAAATGGGGTGGGAATAAAAGCACATTTTTTATTTGAATGATTCAACAGGCAGTGTTAAAACCAGCTAGTTATCACTGACTGCAAATATTTATAGTAAGCCCACAACTTACACAGGGGTTACGTTCTGGGGATCGTGCCTAAAGCCAAAATTGCATATAGTCAAAATTGCCAAAGTCTTTCTTCCTGGATGTACACTCCCTTTTTAATTAATTCTTTTTTCCCTGCAAGGTGCTTAAAATTGAATGTGCAGAAGTTAAATGTGCATAAGTTTTGGGCTAACTATGTTAACTTAAGCCAAATATATACTACCCAGTGCCCATTACAGAGTGGAGGCAGGGCTTGAGAAGGCAGCCTCTCTTTTCCAGATCTTGCATCTGTGAAGCATAGAAAAATGCACTTCTATTTAAATGACACCTACAGTTCTCAGGGTTTGAGAGCCAGAGGTACCCAGGGAAGTCCCTCAGTCTGATACAAATAATGGGGGAAACTTACTGCCCATCTCCTCATTTGTGACAAAGCAAACATGCCTCATATTATATGACCACAGGGTTATACCGCAGCAAATAAACTCATCTTTCCATCCTTCCCTATCAATGGGTGGATTACTTGCAGCTTAGTGCACTCGCCTGATAAATGGGGTGGGGGAGAACTACTCACACTGCTGGTACTTCCATATGGGTCTCAAATATCATAACTGGTGCATTAAAAGAATCCATTGCATCTCTAGGATTTGTCTGGTGTATTTGATCCAAGTTCTTTTTTGCCCACTGTGTCAGCCAGGCAGTCTCATTTCATCTGTATTCAGGACATACTGTACTCTGGAAGCATTATGGATTCCTCCAGATTGGAAGCTGCTATATTCATTTATAACTGCATTAACATAATAAAGCCATAAGAATAAAACCTCATTAAAAAGTCAAAACAACCATGTTCTAATAACCTATTTATTAGAGTTAGGAACGCTACAGATATTTGTGTCTGCAATACATATTTCAAAACATCCAGTGTGCAGAACTGATACAGAGACAGTACATAGACAGTATGGTTATTATGGTCTAAAACAGTACAGAAAATATACATGCACACAGTTGGATTATACACATTTATGAGGAGCGTCTAATCATGCTTAAAATACAATTAAAGCTTATTACAGAAGCATAAAAAGAGAATCTGTAGTGAAACAATACAGATAACTACACCAAATTAACCGTTGAGAAGTTACTTTGTACCCCAGTATTGGCGCCTTCTCAATTTGTTGTATAGTATCTAAAAATGATCCAGTGATTTTTCCATGAAAGAATTAAACGCAAGCTGAATTTTCTCTTCAAACTCAATGGAGTCTTTAAAAGCAATTAACTGTGGCTGGATCATTTTCAGATCAGGTACAGCACACCAATAGGATTCCAAAACTGGCATGCATGTGCAGAGTGCTTACCATTTTCGCTACCTTTAACTGAAGAATCCTTCAAGAAAACATTTAGATTAGATGCCTATACATTGCCGGGGGTGGGGAAGCACTCTCTTCAGACTTCTGCCAGAGAAAACAACAACACAGAGAATGCACTTATCCCTGAATATACTCACCAAGTATTTCCTTCCATTTCTGAGTTTAAAAATGCTTATTTTATGTTCACTCATGTGGATTTACAGGGATTGTAGCTTACCAAGCAGAAAAGTGAACCATTATTCTCCCTCTTGCAATTGTGTGTAAGAGCACACACCCCGTTCTGTTTAGTAGAAAACTGTTGCCAAATTGCCTTTAAAATAGCTGCACTAGTTACCAAATAGTTACACAATTTTTGTAAGAGTGCATTAATGAAATCTCATATAAATTAGTAAAAGGACTTCAAAACTATAGTACTGAGACAGATTTCAGGTAATCCCATATATTAAAATGTTAAAACACTTGAGTGTCTCTCTGTTGTGTTAGCTCTCTATCATGTTAGCAGAGAAGGTATCCCATTAGCTTTTAAGTGCTATCTGAAAAACACTATAAACCTTTTCACATTCCTGCCTTCTAATGGAACTTCAATGAGATAAATATTACTTTCTAGCTCCTAACAAGAATGTAACAGACTAACATCTCTCACACAAATATGCTTTGAATTATACAGCAAATGAATGCCATATTAAAAATTATTTGTGTGCTTTTGAGAGAAAAAATGGCTTCCCCAATAAGGAAAAAAACCCCACTCAACATATTTAAAGTCAGAAGATGTTTTCATCCACAACCGACAAAACAAGTTAATGTCATTAATATTAATATTGTGCACCCTAAATAAACTAGGTGATTGCCTTGAACCAATAAACAAAGACTGACGACATTTCAAATAGAATGTAAGGAAATGAGAAAGAAGTGCCCTTGCAGTATTATGCTATGCATTTTTCTGGTGGAAAGTTAACACTATTAAGCACCCGCAAGGATAGATGTGGTCCAATAAAATAGTGACGACTTGCTCCCATATCCATCTTCCTATTCAATTTGTCATGCTGTTCAGGGGCATTTAATACCTTTGTATGTTATCAGTAGAGACTGCTAGCAATGACGTTTTACCCAAAGCCAAGACTCATTGGAGGTAGCTTAAGGCAGCCTTCGGTAACCTGTCATGCATTCACACACCACACATTTAAAGCACACTTACACTGTCATCACAGCCACTGGCTCCCCCAAAGAATCCTGGGAACTATAATTTGTCTCCCACAGAGCTACAATTTCCAGCACCTTTAACCCAGTTCCCAGGGTTCTGTAGGGGAAGCCATGTGCCTTCAGCGCATGGTGTGAATGGTATCCTGGTGCCCTCAAGCTGCTTTGGACATCAATGCCCATCAGCCTCAGCCAGCACTGATGTGGAGGGCTGGCGAAAGCTGATTTAGGATTACCTTTAGTCGAAATGAATACATCCTTGCTCAAAAGGATTTCTCTACAAAGGAACATATGTATATATGTCAAGGACAACAATACATGCAGCCGCTGCCGCCTGCACCAAAGAAAACAGACTGAGAAGATAAAAAGAATGGAAAGGGCACTCTTTGTCTGCGTCGCCTCTAATGCAGGAGTTCGGGCTGGTTTTCTACAAAAGGAAGAACTCCACTAACATAGTATGCAATCCCCAGAGAGAGCAAGGCAATGACCACCAACAAGAGCAGCACCCTCCAGACGCCGAGGTCCTCCACAAATTCTTGCCAGGTGGTTCGGAAGCTGGAGAGGACTCCCTCACCTTGCTGCAGGTTGGGGTTGAGAAGCGAGTGGCTTTCCATTGCGCTATAAAAGGAGCACAGGTGAATTAAGGTTAATGCATCAAGCGAAAACTCCAAACCACAGAACATTAATATTGACTTAACTGTGCAAGCAACATGCCAAGGGCTCACTGAGCTAGGGTTGGGTTTTGGATGTGGAAAGCCCAGATTAAAATGACCAGGCTGCTTCACACTTTGGTTAGCTGCGTTTGCCAAAACTACAAAAGTGTGACAGTGGTATTTCCTACCAAAAAACCCACACTAAGTGAATTCTGTTTATGATTTAACTAAAAGTGCATAACCACCGTTTTATTTTACAAAATATATGCTATTACACAATACACTGCACAAGGAGCCTTGGTCTCTGACACAGACCTGCTGCATGTTAAAAGGAAACACGTTTGATATTCCCTTCACAGATGCAGCCCTGTACCAAATGTGGTAAACACTGGTTGTGTAAAGACTCTCAGCAATTAAACTGAGGGACATCATTGCAAGAGAAAGAAGTGAATGTAACAGGACCAATGAGGAGGGATGAAAAAAACAGGGTGGGAATAAGGTACAAGTGGAGAGTGAAAGGAGAATGGGAGTAGATATTTCAAGAGATGGGCAATGAAGCATGCGATGGTGTGGGAAGGAAAACATATAAAAGAAAAAAGCTTTCTCCACTTAGATGCTCTAGGTCTACACATTCTGCCTAAAATGGGGAGGCTGAGTCACAATGCCTACACAGCAAATGCCTGTACTTAGTTTGAGGAAAGCTGAGTTATGGAACTCCTTGTCACAAGGAAAATGCTGTGGCAAAGAAATTTCCAAAGATAGATTTATATAGCAGTAAAATCATTATGAATAATCGCCAGCTGAGTATGACAAACTCTGCCTCCATGTGGCACTATTTTGTGACTAGTGGGCCCCAGTAATCTTTGGCCATCTCAAGTGGACGGGGGCGGAGTCTGAGAGGGTATTGCAACCTCATCACATTCAGTGACCTGATTTCTGATTGGCTGGGATCACCACTAAAGATGGTCCCAAGGCACAGCAGGGGAGGAGGAATAGTGGTTGCAATCAGCCATAAAAGATACACAAAAAAAGGTATTAATTGCACAAAGTGGAATGAGAATATTTGGCTATCCACTGGCCAGAAGGTGGGAGTACATATACCGCTTGCCAAGTAACTGGGTAGAGTGTGGGTTTTTCTTTACACTTCTGAAAGGAAAAAGGTTAGAAACTTAAATGCACACACACACACACACACACTCTTCTAAAAATTTGGTAAAGGGTCATGGAGTGAGGGGACTAGGCCTGCTCCTGCCACTATGCAGTCTACACAACTGCTCCGCAGAACACATGCGCAGGATCTCAGAAAGAGGAGAAACAGACAGAAAGCACCTGATTTTTGTAATACAATTCCCTACTTTTGTTTTTAAACATTTACTTCCCTGGAAAGAACCTTGGTGTGTTTGCTACTGCAGAATCCAGCCATCTCACCCTTGTTATCAACTCCTCTAACACACAACAGGAATGTTTACTAATTAAGACTCAACCTGTTAATCTATAACCACTATAGAGGTTAAATAAAGGTATGATGTATTTTAAGTGGAAAGATCACATGGCTACTGAAAACAAACTAGGCCTCTTTCTTTGAAAACAGAAAAAGGCTCACTGAGAAACCACCTGTGTTATTTTCCATTACCACCAAATTAAACTCTCGGCACTAAAATGGTAGGAAGTGCTGGAATACCAGCTATTTTGGAAGAACTTGGGAAGTGACGTGAATCCCAGATGTTGTTTCTGCTGCTAAGAAAAGCAGGCTGCATTTTTGTTAGATGTTGCTACCAACACAGTGGCTGGCCGTTAGTTACGGGTCTCGCTAAGGCTAAGTACACAAGGAGAACGCATCCTCAGAGTTAAAATGCCTCCAATCATACTCCACACTAGAGTAAAAGGGTGAGAGTAGTTGGGAATCCAAGCTTCAACTGCTAACAGAGCGAGAGAAAGAGAAACAATTACGGTAATTTGGTGAAATAAGAAAGCAGGAAGGAAATAGAATGCAAGGCAAAGAATCAAACCCTAATTGCAGTCTTCTGTTTATATTTTTCTATTAACCACAAAGGGTAAAAATGTAAATGCATCTGAATACCTATTGTTGCCATGAAAAGTCCTGTATAAAAAGATGGTACTTAAAAGACTGTAGAGCAATTCTAGGGACACTGGGGAGCACATTGTGTAGATATTTGCAGCTCAATAAGGCATTTTTCTTTGCCAAGTCATTTCATAAAAAAGGGGGATAAGGAAGCAATGGATTACGTTTAAATGCATTAGATGCACAATGCTGATTTGCAAACGAAAGCTCGATTAGAATTGAAGGTACTTCTTCTTAAATGGAAGAAGTGGGCTGCATCTCCTATAGAACAGGCAAAGAAAACCACAGTTTTGATTTACTTGATGAGTAAGAGGATCTTGAAAAAACCCATAAAATGTTTAAGGAATAAAGATCTTGCTCCCCTTTCCCAGTGTGTTGATAAGGATTGGGGGAGGGACATTAAAAAGTCTAGCCCAGTTTCTACTTGAAAATAATTTTCAGGATGAAAACCTGGAAAATATCAATGTTCCAGCTGCTTCACTATAATATGAAGCACATACATTTCCAAGGGGTAGATAGTATTTTCAACTTGCCCCCAGCAGCTGAGAAGGGGCCTATCTGCATAAAACAGCAGGGATGGTGGAAGTGAGAGCTCCCTTGCCTACCACAGAAAGGCTATGGAAAGTGTGTAGCACCAGTCAGACAACTGCAACCTACAGCAGGTGCCTGAGGCTTCCTGTGTTTACACAAGCATATCTCCCTTTCCAATAACACAGCGTTCATTGAGAGACACACAATGGACACACTGAAAGCAGGTCTGTCACATAGAACACGAAACGACCCTCAGAGACTTTCTACTGCTGAAGCCACTCACTACAGCCTAGTTTGGGCTGGGCTGGGCCACTTCAGAATGCAGGCAGGGGCTTACATGACTGAAAGCTCCTCCGTACAAAAATCACTCTCTGCCCGTGGTTTTCCAACATGTCAGGGAGAAAGTTAAGCTAGAACCTTTCTCCCTGACATCTAGTTTTCTATGTCTAGGGTTTTCGTTTTTTGGTATGGAGGAGAAGTCAGATCACGTGAGCCTCCTCTGGCGATCTGAGATGGTACAGGCTCATTGAGAACTAACCATATGTGATTTTGGCTGACTACCAAAGTTCATGAGTCACATCAGACACAGGCAGTCCAGCTTTCGAAGAACCTGAAAGATCAACATGGAAACTAAAGCCCAAACATAGAGTAAAGGTTCTATGGAAACGCTTACAATAAGCCCTGACCTTTTTGAATACGCAGAACAAGCTCCAAACATGAGAACTCATTCAGCTATGTTGAACCAGTAAACAATACTGATTTGTGGGGGGTTTTTTGTTTTGCAATACCTTTCACTCTCAGCAGTCTGCATTGTTTCCAGCTTCGAGTGAGTTCCTCTGTTGAATCCTTTCACTTCTTGCTCCTCCAAAGATTCTAGCAACCGGATCACATCTTTATTTACACCTCTTCGTTTTGCCAGAACAAGAGGTGTAGCACCTTGGTGATTGCTATATTAAGCATAGAGAGAAAGAGCTCACAGAACTGTTTCTACTTGAAACATGGATAGATGCAATAAAACTGTTGCCACATTTGCAAAGCTAAGTATGGTTTCAAATTAGATGAGGGACCGCGTGTTGAGATTCCTGCATTCCATGAGGTTTGACTAGATAACCCACGGGATCTCTTCCAATGCTACAATTCTATGACTTCTATATCACAACAATTTTTAGGGACATTCCTTGCATTATGAGGGAGATATGTAATATTTCAGAACCATTTACCATGCGATTCCATCCAATAACACAAAGGTGCGGCATGGCAGTCATCTGGATAATGCAGCATCAACACTACCTCTCCAATTTAGACAGGTGAAACAGGTGGAAAGCAATTCCAATGTTATAACTGCCATATGAAAGCAATTTTTGGAGGTGTAAGCATGCAAGGGTAAAACATTTCAAGTGGCCTGAAGATAAATAGCTCCTTCATTTTATTATTCATTAAAAACTCTTTTGAATTTAATACTGACAATAGATGGAGAAAAGGGGAAACGAAAGCAACTTTTCCTAAGCAACTGATAAGAGTCTTGTTTGGGATTGCAAGATCCAGGTTTATTATTTTATTTTAAGTCTGCAAAATTGCATTTGATCACATTTTTGCTCTGCCCATTATCTTTCCTCTTGCATTTTTGTTGTCTAATTTTGCCCACCAAGGATTTGTCTTATTTATGTACCACGTACGTCAGTACCATAGCTGGCACCAATTCTTTTTCAGAGCTTCCTGTTGCATTATCAGAGGATCTATCCCAAAGTTAATTATGATGATTTTTGTTGAATTCATGCAAAGTACAGGTGAACTTACTAAGACTGCGCTGTCTCTAGATCTCTTAGCCAAATACAAGTCAATAAGATAAAATGTCAAAATATAGCTCAAAAAGATAAAAACAACAGACTTAAGCCTGACTGCAGTTTTCCAACAATAAGGATATGTGAGCAGATAGTTCAAACAAGAAACCATTCTGGGACAATTGTTAAATGTGTTTATTTATTCAGTACATTAAGTGCTTCTGTCCAGGCACTGGCATATGACAGATGCTGGGAGCCTGGCAGAGCAAATATGCAGTATTTCAGAGAAAAGACTGAATCACAAGCTCTGGGAGCAGGTAAGGTGAACGCTGGAAAACAATTAAAGGTAGATAGCCGTGTTCGTCTGTCATAGTCAAAACAAAATAAAATAAAAAAAATTCCTTCCAGTAGCACCTTAGAGACCAACTAAGTTTGTTCTTGGTATGAGCTTGGTATAAGCTCATACCAAGAACAAACTTAGTTGGTCTCTAAGGTGCTACTGGAAGGAATTTATTTTATTTTATTTTGTTTTGCTGGAAAACAATGTTATCCACAGCAATGAAAAAGAACTGGGGAACACTTTTTTCTTTACACTGAAACCAGCAAGTCGTGAAATGAGGCCAGTTATTTTGAGATGACCCCGTCCTTCATCTCCACATTAAGGATCTGTATCAGAACACCACCTATGACCATAGACATTATTCCTTTGTCAGGTGTGCAAGTGCTTATCTGATAGTATCGAATGGAAGGCACTGGAAATAATCTCTGCCTGATACCGCTTCCATGGTGCCACCACAACATGCAGTACAGATAGTCCTTTTACCTTCCATGGAGGGGGCTTATGACAGTGGCAGCAACCATCAAGAGGAGGCAGTGGTACTGAGGAAACCATCCTCATAAGCAGCGTTCGAAATTCCCCAGATGCCAGGCACGTTTTGTTACTGGCGCTGGTCCAATTGTGACTACGTGGGAGATCCCTGGGCACCAGGTTGACAACCGACATCTCCATCAAGCCAGTTGACTCATGCGCAGCAAAAGATGTGTGAGCTATGTTTCTGCACTGCCATGCAAATCATGGACCCCATTGCTGGGCATCTTAATCCTCCATCATCACATCAAATAAAGTAAGAGCAGGGCTGGGGACACATATATTTGACTGAGCTGCAGCCTTTCCACAGGCCAGCAAAATGGAACTCACAAACCACAGTTTATAAACCTCTGCCTTAGTCCATAGTTAATACAATTTCCATTTCCACCATGTGTTTCTCCTTCTTGCATACTGGGACAAATGAATTGTTGTAAGAGTCAACAGTCAAGCAATGTAGTTGAGATCACAGAATCATAGAATTGTAGTGTTGGATTGGACCCAGAGGGTCATCTAGTCTGACCCCCTTGTGAATAGACATTCTGTTGTGTCGACTGTAACCTAGGTTTAGGGTGCCATTTGGTGCCTAGCTTATATATCTAACACCGCTATATATCTGTGTTATATATCTAACACAGAGTTTCTAACACTGCTCATAATGTGAGAGAATCACAGTTCCTCGTGCTACATAGTCACTGGGGAGGCAAAGCAAATCCATTATAAGCTATAATAATGGACCTGAAGACCTTTCCAGTTTCTCCTGTGTCAGCTCTGAAACAGCTTTTGTTTTTTGTACAGCTCATTAGCCCAGAACAATGCTGAATTTCTACTCCTGCAAGGCTGCAGAATAAACTGACATGTCTCAAATCCCTCACATGTTCCCTTGCATGGCCCAATATGCCTATTACAGTAGATTATCAAGCAACAAGTTTTTGGGTTGTTTTTTTTTAAAAAATTCAAGATGCAGGGTTCCAGCATACTTACCAAATATCTATTTTGAGCCCGTTGGACACGAGGAATTGAATGGTATCCACATGCCCACACAGGTGAAGGGCCGTGTTACCTTGATAATCAGTGGCGAGCAGATCAGCACCAAATTTATGCAACAACTGACAGATGTCTACGTTTCCTCTAGCCGCTGCTAGGTGGAGGCCTGTTCGGCCACGGCTGTCGCGAATGTTTGGGTCAAAGCCACTCTCCAAGAGCCTCTTGGAATAGTTAAAATCTCCATCAATGCAAGCCTGCAGCAGAGGCACATTTGTCTGTGAAGAATCGTTTACAAACACATAGGACATGTCTGTTTCTGGGAAATGCAGCAAGCCTGTAGTTGAAAATGAAATGAAATGAAACCAACGGTGAGACTATGCTGGTGAAAACAATGCTAACACTTCAAGCAAGCAATTATTTTCCTGAATGAGAAAAACTGTCACATGGAAGTCAGATCCAAAGTACTGTACTGTATACATATAGTGCAGGATTCACCTAACATGTCACCTCAGCAGAAGCCCTGAACAAGGATTTCTGCTTATGCAACAGGGTTCATCCCCACTCACCTCAAAATTGGCACTTGGGAGGAATTGGGGGAAAAACCCCTGGCAAGCTGGTGCTTATGCAGACAGAACGTTCATAATAGCACAACACTGAATTTCACCCATAGTGCTTCAGATGTCACTCTGAACAGAGAACACTTTTATTCCTTTTTCCCCCTACAAGGATTAGTAACTCTCTCACTTCTGAGGGTTGGTTCAGGTCACTATGATGAATGTCAGACAGTTGGTAAATCCTTACTAAGACGAGATCTCCCTGACCTCTGCAGCTTAATTTCAGAATATAAAGGGTGATCAGGAGGGAAGGAAAGATCCCCTGCAAAGAGGCTTGCCCAGCTCCCATTTTATGCCCCTTCTGGCAACTTTTTATTTTCCCAGGCACTTTAATTTTAAAATTTGTTGCTGCTTTTCAATCTGCCATATTAAATAGCTTGGGTATTGCTGATTTTACCTATTTCAGTTTTTGTGGTAAGTTTTATTCTGTTTTCGCTTCATGTTTTAATATTTTACCGTTAACTTCCCAGAGATCATTGATGACTGGGTGATATACAAATATTGCTAATGATTATGAATTTGAAAAGCCTAGTTTTCTCCAACTGAAGAAGGGTAGATGGATATTACATTATGCAGTCTCCAGATAAGAGACAGTAATGCAGATGAGACATTCTTATACGTGCTATAAATAAAACCTCTCTTAATGCGATTTCATTTCTCATTTATCCGTTCCTTATTTACATTTGAACTTCAGCACATAAGCAGTGGTGGTGTGTTTTTGCTTAAAATACCATCCTCCCTGAACACATCAGCCCCCTCAGACTTACTTTAAATGTTACCTTCTCTACTGTACATTTCATTTATACAAAGATTTCATTCAACTCATGTCATCAAATGCCCAATGTAGAGACAGAGAAACAAAAGCAAACCATTAAAGATGTATGCTATGCAACCTCCATTCCTTTTCAAAGAGAGTTCTACAATTGTACAGTCTGTTGTTGTAACCTACCCTGGGACCTTATAACAAAGGGCAGGTACAGAATCTCATAAATAAATAAAAATCTGTTGGAATTCATGGAAGTTATGTAACAATAGTGCTTGGTGGACCACATCCATGGCCACCAAGTATCCTGAACTGGGTATCAGCAAAGGAAAAGCAGTAAAACACAACCCGAAGTGGAAAAAATACAGGTTGAAGCTATGGAAATGTGAGAGGTAATTACACAACCAGAATAAGAATCAAGTGAGCAACTGAATCTGTTTAATGTGTTAATTCCACTGCTAATGTGTTGTTCTACTATCTAAGTATTTTTCTTGAGGCTTAAAAATTGGATTATGGAAAGGAAAATATGGATTTTGGATACTCAGGACTCAGTATTTTCCAAACAGATTCCCAGTATATTTTACACAATAATTCTGAATAAATATTTGGATCATTCTGATTGTACACAAAGACTCTGATCCTAAGCACTCTTGTATGAAACCAAGTTCCTTTGAAATTAACTGGGCTTATTTCTTCTAAGCAAATATAGTGAAGAGTTGGTGTTTGTTTTTTAATATTCTATAAACTGGTTCTTCCCACCCCTTGCTTTTTTATGCTTACTTTTCAAGTTTACAGTAGCAACAATCTCTCCCCCCCCCTTTTTTTTAAAAGCTGTTTCACAAACATTGGGATTTTAGCACTTATTCCACATAGCTATGATGCCCCAATCTAGACTTCAACAACAGCAGTGTGGCACTGCCCTCTGGCGACCATGCTGAGTGACAACAAGTTTCCTCCCAACTTTGAAGCTGCAGAGATGGGTGGGAGTTGACCTGGTAGCTTTGTGGCAATTCCATTTCCAGCTCCAAGACTGGGAGAAAAGCTGGCCATGCTCCCCACGCCCCGGGTCAAGCCAGCAAGCCCACCACCCTTTCCTGCTATAGGGACTTCTTGGCTGCTGCCCAGTGGCAGCGTTCTGAGGATTACCACTCAGTGCGCTCCTGCCTCTCTATCTCATAGGAGATAGGGGCAGGTGAGGGGGGCAGGCTTCTACAGCTGTTTCCCAGCAGAGGAGCTCTGAGTCTTGCCACCAAGCAGCGGCTGAAACCCTCACATATCTGTCTCTATTTCCTAAATGAGAAAGAGGTGTGTGTGTGTGTGTGGGGGGGTACATTCAGAGAAACACAGTCAAGCAGCAGCCAAAGCCTACATTCTCCCTGCTTCTTGTTTCTAAGAAAACAGGGTCTGAGCAAGGCCAGTCAAAAATTGCAGACTCCTGCCTATGACCCTTAACTGCAACCTGAAAAATGGGGCCTACTTTCAACTTTTTAACCACACACATCCAGCTTCCTGCTTTTCTACCAGGAGCAACCAGGTGTAAAGGAGGCGGTCAGGGTTCCCTATTCAATATGGCAGATTGAATTCTGGTTGGCACAGCTTACCAGGCAGGGAGTTCAGAAACACTGCACCTTCTGAAATTCCTTCTTCTATACAAAGCTGTTTAAAAAACACCCAGCTGCCACACTGACTGAAGATCAATGTTCTGCAACAGTTGAAAGTTAAATTCTCTATACAATAAAAACAGAGTGATGGTAGTTGAAATTGTTCCAATTGACTGTGTTTCCAGCATCATGTTGCTTTGCATTTTATACCTTGAAAAATTCCAAAAAGCGTTTATCCAAACCCTTCTAGATAGTTATGGTTTACTACAAATACAGAAAACAAACCCTGAAATGAAAGACATGAAAAGTACAGTTCTAAAGGATGCTATTACTGCATAATTTGTGATAACTTATTTGAGGGATTTCCCCCAAATCAAGCGGTGTATAAATTTTATGAAATAAATAAACGCCAAATGAACATATTTATTATGTAAGTGCTATTCATCTACAGAAATGATTTGTGGTCTATTCAGCCTCCTTTGAAAACAAAACAGTTTTCACTAAAGGGACTAGACAGAATTCGTAAGAGATCACCAGTGCCTTCTAGAGTAGCAGCTGCTTCCATTATATCTGGAAGAACAAAAACTAAGCACATAAAGCTGCTTTCATTTCCAGTCTGTGATGCTGGGCTCATCCATGCTCTCATTTAATGTGGATGGTAAGCTTCCTGTACTTTCACAGATTCTCCATTGTCCAGATGAAATTCTCCTTCAAATTATTGCCTTCCCACACATTCCACTTCCTCAATCCAGATTTTCTCATACCAGGGATACTCTGAAAAGTAGAAGGTATGAGAACATCTGGAGCGGGGAGGAAGTCTGGGAAGGGATAGTTTTTGAGGAGAATGTCATGCTGGCAACAGAGAATTAATGGAGGTACAGAAAGCTTACTATCCACTTTAAACTACAGTATGACTGAGCCCACTGTTAAGAACTCTAATGAGTTACACAACTGGGGGTGCTCATTCAAAGCCAGTCAGGCTTTCTGGCCTAATTCCCAGCCAAAATCTGAAGAAGCCCAACTCTGGCTTCATCACATCTTTGCAAAACAACTGTCCTAATTTCTAGATGCTTACAGGCTCACCCTGCTGAAGATGAACTTTTCCCCCTTCAGAGATCAGTCTCAAGTTTGCTGCAAACTAGAATTACAGATTGAGATACAGAAGTGATCAAATAGTAAAGATAATATCTTAAATACTCACTTATTAAGAAAGTATCAAGTCCTGTCTTCAGTAGGTAAGTGTGGTCTACTCACAAGGTTGTTAACATTCGTTCTAATCACATATTTTGTGGTCCAGTACAAACCTGTAATAGAACAGAAGAGTCTTACCAAGTAGAGCTCAGTATTCCCCAGTAAGTTTTAAACTGAGGACAATACACCTAGAAATGTAATGTTATTTTACATTTCTCCAAGCACAGAATTTCTAGCAAAATATAATCTACTAATCAGAGATGCCATTTCAGCTGCATATTATGCTAAACAACATATTAGCACAAATATGTGGGTGTTCCGAGAGAGGAAATCAAGGCCATTGCACTCCTCCCAAATTCCTCCACTGCTACAAGTGAAGACATGGTTTGGTTTAGCATGTTGTCTGAACCTAGGCTTGTCTCTAGACACTCTCTGCAAAGCGCTGAAGTCCCTCACTAGACAAATGAGTGTGGAAAAACGTTTAACAATGGTAGGGAGTCTGAAATCCATTGCTTTCCAAGTAAGGTACTTAAGTGTATAAAGCATTAAAGCTACTTTCTGTAAAAAAATCAATAAAAAAAAATCACACTGTATGGCCAAGTGTATAGAATTGCTAAAAATAAGGTCACACCAAAATAGAAAAAAGGCTATTACATATAGTTGAAATACATACGAATTCAAATGTTCATCAAATTAAATGAATAGCATTTTTAAAACTAAAAAAAAAAAACTTACAATGTTTTCTGTAGCTCACATTTCAGAACTGCCAATGGTGAATGACACAATGCCCAGTAATGTAACTGGATCAAAAAAATCATTATTCATTACTTACACTGGCAATATCACAGCTTGACTTATTATTTACTAGATTTTTTTTAATGTGGGTTGTAAAACTGGTTCTTACGTTAGAATTTACAATTTGTGGAGAATATTCTCCGGAGAATTTTCTAGCAGAGAATATTCTCAAGAAAATTCTCATTCTTGAGAATACTCTCCGGAGAATATTCTCACCTCACATCTTTTTAGACGTGAAATTTGGCTGAGTGCCATCTATTGCCACAAACCCCTACTTTCATTTTGTTTACATCATCCCAAAGGAAAGGATGCAGCCTGCCCTTTTCCCACCAGTTAGTTGTTGCTGAAAGCACATTTACATTTCTTTTTTTAAACAACCATCTTTTGTGCAGACCTGCTCTTGCACAAAATAATATATATTACATATATATTATATAATTTGCCTTTTCAAAGGCGACAGTAAAGGAAAAGGGGGTGAAAGAAAGGGAAAGTGCTCCGAATTCTTACCAACTTGAATAAAATATGGGGGGGGGAGGGCTGCCCTGCGTAATCGATCACATGACACACCATTTGAATGGCAATGCACATCAACTTTGTGGGGAGGTGGGTCAGCCCCCTCAAATATTTTACTGTGGTGGTGGTGGGGCGGGCGAAGGACCTCACTTCGGCCCCACAAGTTGGCACCTAGGCCTCCATAGCAAGGAGGTCAGACTAGAAGACCCTCTTGGTCCCTTCCAACTCAACCATTCTGTGATAAGCAAAACAAACTCAAGCCTCTTTTTTGACAGCTGCAAGGCGAATTTATCCCTGCTTCTCCCGTGCCGGATTTACGTAGAAGCTAAACAAGCTATAGCTTAGGGCCTCACTTTCTTGGGCCCCCCCCAAAAAAAATTAAAGGAAAAAACACTGGATGTACATTTCCAAAATATAAGATTAAAAACAAATAAAATAAAACCTACATACAGCAACAGTGTTTTGTGTTGCGTAGGCTCCTATGATGTAAATAATGAATTTTGGTATGTGCAAATGGCTTTAGATATCTATTAGGTACATAAATGACCATATAGCATATATTCAACACAAAAAACAGCAACAATTTGTTGTTGACAAAGGACAGCTGGACATATAAAGGGTCCCATTTACCTTCAGTAGCTTAGGGCCTCATCAAACCTAAATCCGACCCTGGGGGAGAGACAGCTTCACCTGTTTAATTCCCGCGCGTCGACGCAAACTCTAAAAGGGGGCGGGGCCAGGGTTGGGCCACGCCCCGAACCCGCCACCTGTAGTGATGACACGGGACCCCCCCCCCATACCTCCTTCCGCAGAGGCGGCTCCGCTTGCTCCCCCCCCCCGCCCCCCTAGCTGGAGCCCCTCAAGCGAACCCGCATCTATTAAATCTCTGGCAATTCTTCCCCGCCTTCCCCTCACGGCCACCAATTCTCAAGGGCCGGGCAACAAAGCACCGCTTCCTTCCTCGCCACCGGCTGCGGCCCACCAAAAAGGCCGGCGCCGCCTCGACCCAGCCCCGGCTCTTTCGCCCCTACCTCGCTCTCGACGGGCGTCGTCAGCTGCTGTTGCTGCCTCCGCCCAACCGCCAGAAACCAGGCCCCGGTTGCGACAAAGAGGTAGAGACGCCCTCGCGAAAGGGAGCCCGACCTCGCCTCTCTCTTCCGGTTCCCGGTTGCTGTTCACGGAACTCTCCTCTCGGAGGGGAGGGAAGCGCTTGGGGATCAAATGCATATCTCCCCTCAATCTCTTTTTCCCCAGGCTAAATATCTCCAGCTCCCTCAGCCATTCCTCAAAAGGCTTGCTTTCCAAACCCCTGATCACCTTGGTCACTCTTCTCTGCACATGTTCCAGCTTGTCAAAATTCTTCTTAAATTGTGGTGCCCAGAACTGGACACAGTATTCCCGGTGGGGGTCTGACCAAGGCAGAATAGGTTGCTCACTTCCACCACGTTATTTTGCCAATTTGATGAGAGCCCCCAATGGCTTTTGGAGTTTATTATGGAGTTGAACACACACACATTTCTGGGGTGTGCTTTAAGTGAAGGGTAGGGTAGTTGGTTTTGGGGGGATTAAAGTCTGTCCAGCTGCCATGGGGTTTCTTACTGGAACCTTTTATTGCTGTGCGCAGAATGGTTTTAAATTAACTCTGAAAAAAGGAGTGTTGTCGTATCTGTCCAATTCCCCCGCCCCGCCCTATGTTTGTGTGAGACACACACTCAGAGACAGGCATGCTTAATTAAAAATAAAAATTCAACGGAACGAGCTTCTTTAACCAGCCTGCCTTATTCTGGGTACCACATTTGGTTCCTGTGTATTCCCAATGACTCTCGCTCCGCAGGTTAAGTGGATTCTTGAAGCGTCGCTTGCGGACCATTGCTATGTATGCAAAAACAGCTGAGACTATAGCCGCTTTGGGTTTTCAGCGCTGCCTGACTCAGGGAGCGAAATGACGTGGAGCAGAGACAAGAGAGCGTCCGGCAAAGCGAGATCGATCTAGCAGCGCCCCTCGCGGGCTGGCTGATGTAAAAACGTTATGCACCAGCAGAACACCCCGTCTACTGAGAGGCGAGATTAGCTTGGTGGTAGATATGCTTCGCATATATTGCAGGTTCGATCCCCAGTTGTTCAGTCGTGTTGTTCAGTCGTGTCCGACTCTTCGTGACCCCATGGACCAGAGTACACCAGGCACGCCTATCCTTCACTGCCTCTCGCAGTTTGGCCAAACTCATGTTAGTAGCTTCAAGAACACTGTCCAACCATCTCATCCTCTGTCGTCCCCTTCTCCTTGTGCCCTCAATCTTTCCCAACATCAGGGTCTTTTCCAGGGAGTCTTCTCTTCTCATGAGGTGGCCAAAGTACTGGAGCCTCAACTTCAGGATCTGTCCTTCTAATGAGCACTCAGGGCTGATTTCTTTAAGAATGGATAGGTTTGATCTTCTTGCAGTCCATGGGACTCTCAAGAGTCTCCTCCAGCACCATAATTCAAAAGCATCAATCTCTTACCTATCTCTAGGTAGGATTGCAAAAGGAGAGTGTTTGCCAGTATAGATGGACCAGTGCCTGATTCCGTACATCTTCTACCACTTCCCAAAGGCTGCTTCACCTGCCCCTAGCATCCGCACCGGTTCTCTAACACAAGACTGTCGCCTCTAGCATATTTGCAAAGCTAAGCAGGGGCCAATAAGATTTCAAAAATTGGATAGAAACTCATAATTTTAGAGTTGGAAGGGACCCCGAGTGTCATCTAGTCCAGCCCCCTGCAATGCAGGAATATGCAGCTGCCCCATACGGGGATCAAACCTGCAACCTTGGTGTTATCAGCACCACACTAGCCAACTGAGCCATCCAGGCCACATGTTGAGATGCCTTCATTGCAGGGGATTCGACTAGATGACCATAGGGTCCTTTTCAACTCTACAATTCTATGATTAGCCCATAAGGCAACTTTTCCAACTCTGCATCTCCTCTAGTTGCCTGAGTTTGTCAACTATTCAGCAGTGGAGGGACAAAAGATGATCTAATGTAGCCTCCCCCAATCTGGTGCCAATAACCAGGGATTATGGGAGTTGTAGTAGTGACACCTGGTGTCCACAGTATTTTCAGCTTTGTAAGAAGTGTATTTTTTTTGGGGGGGGGGGAAATAACGACATTTATAATAATTTCACAGTGCTTATATTTAACATAATCACAGGTTGTTTACCACAAGTTATCTCCCACCTTGCATATTTTTTTTTAAAAAACACTCATACAAAACATAGTAGGTTAACAACAACAAAAAGAGACCAAAATTGTATTATGTTGGAGTAGTTAAAACTGGAGCATTCCTAATAGTCCTGAGGGTAATTATTCCAGTAGTCAGTGCACAGTTGGGATGCAGGAACGGGTGGAGATAATCAAAGACATGTTGGATGAAAATCTGCATTTAAACAAGTACTGGAGGGAAGCAGGGATCATTGTAAGATGATGTACTTTGTACATAGGAAGACCTTACCACAAATTCAGTGGCATTGTATAATTTATCATTAAGCTGAAGACCTGTGGGGAGAGAGTTTGTATCCCGTGGAACAGAACATTGGTAAACATTCCAGAGGCCAAAGATTAACTGCTTAATGTCAAATACTTTAAAAGGTGTTACTTTGATCCAAGATATGCATTACATTTCCCATTTTTTTAAAGGTCCTGTGCATTTTTTATAATAAAATGAAATATATGTGCAAAATATTTACAGTCTTCCCAGGAGCAGCTAACTGATTTTTTTTAAAAAAATCCTCAAGAACAAAAACACACGAGGAGTTAGAAAATGTAGACTGCTATTAAACAGAGGACAACTGCTGTGATAAGTTTGCTATTCCTCATTAAAAAAACAACAACCCAGAGGCAGCAGCAGCTGAAGTGCAGGTCACAAGTCTTCTTCGCGTATTTTCTCAAACACACAGTCATCCTCATTTGGTCTACTAGCGTTCGGTTTTTTTCTTGGCTTAAAACCAGAATGAAATATCTGCACAGAATCAAATACAGGATATGTTAAACCAAGAGATCAAAAAAACCTCTAGTCAATAATACATGAAACACACACCAGTAGAACACCAGCTAATTGTGTGTTGGGGAATACCACCAGCAGCTATGCTAATGATACGTAACAGGAAAGAAAAGGTTTGTGAAAGCCAGCAACTATCAAGGTTTTTGATCCTGCTTTCTCCAACCTAGTGCCTGGACTCCCCTGCCCAGCGCCTGAGGGCCCCAGTCCTGCCACTCACCATCTGGCCTAGGGGGGCCTGACAGGCCTACAAGAACTGCTGAGGCTGCTACCACCGCTTGGCAGAGAGGCCTGTTTTGTTTTGTTTTTGATTTTTGTTTAAATTTCTGTTATTTCTAATAAGAGTTCTAAGATGGCGGCGCACATAGACGCAGCGGCTGCTCAGTGCTCTCCCTTATTTTTAAGTATTTCGTATGGCTTTTACTGCTGTTAAATGAACTTTTTAAAAAATTATTTAATTATTATTATTATTATTATTATTATTATTATTATTATTATTATTTTAAATCCAATTTCGTTGTACTTGTACAATGACAATAAAGATATATACATACAGATGTTTTGGCAGCATATGCTGGCTGGGGCAGATGTGAGTCATAGTCCAAAACAGGGGTCAGCTACCTTTTTCAGCTGTGGCCCGGTCCACCGTCCCTCAGACCATGTGCAGGGCCGGACTATATTTTGAGGGGGGGGGAAATGAACAAATTCCTATGCTCCACAAATAACCCTGAGATGCATTTTAAATAAAAGGACACATTCTACTCATGTAAAAACACGCTGATTCCCAGACCATCCGTGGGCCGGATTGAGAAGGCGATTGGGCCACATCCGGCCCACGGGCCTTAGGTTGCCTACCCCTGGTCCAAAACATCTGGAGGGCACCAGGTTGCAGAAGGCTGTCCAGCAGGTATTATAGTTATAGTACTGCAGCAATTGTATTGGACCGACATAAGCAGTGGCATCCTCTATGACGCAGTGATAGTAACTGTTTACATAGCACTATGATATGTACAGAGCACTTCCGATAATAAGCTCAGTATTCCTCACAACCACCAGGAAAGGCATGTCAGCGTCACCACCCCCTTATTGCAGATTGTGTGTGTGTGGCAAGGTTAGGAGGAGAGAACAGCAACTTGGATTAGGGACCCTAGTCATCTCCTTTTCTAACCAATCCCAGCCCCTCTCAGGTCTCCACCCAAGTTTATGTCATTTAATTCACAAACCTGACTTGGATGGATGCTTGGTTTCTTAGCTTTACCTGGTTCAGGAAGTTCAATCTGCTAAAACAGATCGATAAAATGTAAAGATCATTGCTAGGCAGAAAGATAAACACACAGAGGCAGGTAACATGTAACTCAAGTGTATTCACACAGGGGAGACACTGGCAAATATCAGCAATTTTAATCACATTTCTATTTGACCTTGTGAACATGATTTCCATTGATATCAAGCACCAGTGGCATTTATATGTGGAGAAGTGGATGAAAGCAATGGGTTTGTTTTTTGGTCATTTCCTTTAAGCAGTGAACCAATTTCTGTGGTGAGCCTAGAATCTACAGATACCAGACAATACTCACCCCTACTGAAAAAGAAATCATTGCTAAAGTTACCCTGAATATGATTTATGAACCTTACCCATAGGTTGATGATCAAATGTTGAGCAAACTTCCCTCTCACTAGGTTCCTTGGCCTCCCATTTATAAAATGGAAAGTATGCATCTTGATTCCACATGCATGTTTACTTGGAAGTACTTTCTAGTTCCATTGAACTCAGTAGGATTTGCTCTTAAGCCTGTATATGATTTCAGCCATAGGGTGGGTCAAGTGAGGACCTCTGGAGCCAGTATTGGCTGGTGCCCACCGAGACCGGCAAGACAGAAGGCAGGGAAACCAACAGCAGGCTCAAGCCAACAACAGGCAGAGCCACCTTCTGGCTGGTTGTAAGTAAGGCCGGTAGGGGCTGGCTGAGTTTGGTGAGACAATGTCCCAGTTGCTCTAATCACCCAGCCTCCACTGTTGCAGAAGCAATGGAGCCAAGAACCCCACATCAACAGTCAGGCAAACTCGATCGTCAAACCTTGCTCACCATTTCTTGATCACCTTTGGTTGCTGTCATCAGCTGCTCCGATATTATCTTTTTTAAGCAGCTGCTTAGGAGAAATGCCTAGACGTGGGATAAATATTACATTTTGATTTTAAGTAACAAAATACTTTATATGCAGAATTGCTGCTTTCCAGACTACATCAGCCTTGCTCTGTGGTTCGAATGTTTTTTACTCCCAGCTTAATCTATCCAATTGCAGTCCACTAGCCCAGTGATGGCTAACCTTGACACTCCAGATGTTTTGGAACTACAACTCCCATCATCCCTAGCTAACAGGACCAGTGGTCAGGGATGATGGGAGTTGTAGTTCCAAAACATCTGGAGTGTCAAGGTTAGCCACCACTGCACTAGCCATATCATTCAATTTACTCAGGAGTTACATATGAAAGTAAACCTGAACAAGCCTTACCTGATGTGAACCTAAACATATAACAGCAACGCCTGGGGGATACTGCCTCTTGTGAATTGTCATTCATAAGTAACAGATATAAGGCAACTTTCCCCCCTTTATATTTAATACTAGGTGGAAGAAGGGGGATGAACACAGCTTAGCTGTAAAAGCACATCCTTTGCATCTACAGTGTCCCAACTTCAAACCATAACATTAGCAAAATGAAGGAAGATGTCCGGGTAAGGCCTTGTTGAGCTGTTGCCTGCAATGGGTTAGGTCAGAGATGGGGAACGTCTGGCCCACAGACCTAATTAGGCTTACATGAGTACCAATTTGCCCTGTAAGGCTATTACCCACAAACCACACCCACCTGCCATACCCACCTGCCATACCTGATGTCATATGTGACGTCAGGTGTGAGGGAGGTAGGGATATGGCTACAAATAAATGGTCAGGAGCTTGAAGTGGGCTCCAGATTATTCCACTGCAAGCAGGGCTCCCTAGGCAGAAAGCCCCACTGGGATCAGATGGACTAGGGATTTCCTCCATTGGGAAATGCACCTTCGAAGGAGGTCTCTAACTGCTAAGAAACGATCCCCTCTGAACTTTGATGCTGCAATTTCAGCAAGCACACAGTACATGGTTGTTCACTCGTCAGGCTTCTCCTTTTATGTACTTTTATGTAAATTACGTTCATATTATGTAATACAAACCTGCTTTGTGTTAAAGGCAATCCATCTCCAGGTGTCAGAATCGTTGTACTCAAACCTGAGCTCCAGGAATTGGTCAAGGCCTTGGCCTGTAACAGATCCCTAAGTAGTTTTAAAAAAAAGATGCAGTAATATTAGCCTAGAGATCCTCCAGTCTACACTGATGCCTAGTCACTACGCTACACTAATATTCAGAGGACATCTCCAATGTTTTTTTTAGAGAAGACCCACTAAAATTGTTGTATGCAAGTTAGAAATGCCCACTAACTTCAGTGGGTTCACTCTCAGCAGAACTTTCACCCCTTGTTTTCTACATGCAGCTATCACTTTCTCCTAGGTCAGAGGAGAGTGCTTAGAGGAATCTGAAGTAAGGCAAGACTGCAGGAGTATCAATTTAGTCTACCATTGATGGTATTTGGAACACAGAATGTTAACAATGAACAACTTCTTCCTAACATGTGTATGTGCAGCAAGAAAGGTGCATAAAGGCAATCTAAACTTAGAATTTGTGTTATTGCTTACAAGGCAGGCCCTCCCATTTAGGGTTTTTTTTTCTCCTCATGAGACTCAAGTTTAATGGAAATCCAGTACAAGAAAGTTAGCATTAAACAATGTGGTTAAGTAGTGAAGTTGCTCATAAGGTACTTACTAGAAATGTGACCTGCCAGCACCTCACCCTGTTGATCTTGAAGCTGACCTCTTTGATCTGGTTGCTAGGCAACTTTATGCAGCAGCTAATCTCATTATTTCCCACATGAATAGCAGCAGTACAGCCTGCTTCAGGATAGTCGCAGGAGCAAGGAGCGAGCTTAATGTATCCGTAGTGCTGGAGCTCCTGAGCCAGCTCTATAAACTGTGCAAGAGAAACAGAAACTGGAGGACAACAGTGGGTTATATACTGTACCACATGATGCAGGAAGGGACTGAGGGCTAGCAACTTCAGCAAGTGACTGAAAGCCAAGGACCCTGTTGTTATCTGGATAAGCCCCCGCCCCCTCAAACACATTGCGAGCCACGTCTCACATATAAAATCAATGCAGGAATTATCCCAGTGCTCATTTGAAAATATACATGTCAATGTCAGGTGGCGATGATTAACACACTAGAAAAAATGTGTACAGTGGTACCTCAGGTTACATACGCTTCAGGTTACAGACTCTGCTAACCCAGAAATATTACCTCAGGTTAAGAACTTTGCTTCAGGATGAGAACAGAAATCGGGCAGCGGTGGCGCAGCAGCAGGGGGAGACCCCATTAGCTAAAGTGGTGCTTCAGGTTAAGAACGTTTTAAAGTTAAGAACGGACCTCCGGAACGAATTAAGTACATAACCAGAGGTACCACTGTATGGCAGTGCAGATGGAATACCCTACACTATTGACTTTTATCAGTAATTCCTTTCCAAAGTCTTTGGGCACAGCAGCAGCTTAAAGGGACTGGACCGTGAGAAGAAAGGCAGTGCTCAACACTGTTGTTCTACTAGCACTATGGAACTTCTGCAGCCCACTGTGCACCCTTCAAAATCTGCTCTGGGGGTTGGAAGTTTCCCCAGAGCTCTTTCCCCTCTCTAGGCCAATCTCACATCTCATCTCCTGGCTCTGCAGGAAGAGCTTAAAGGAAAAGCCAGATGGGTAGAAGCCGGTCTGAGTTTGCCAGAGAGCAACCTTTGCAATAGCTTTGATGCAGGAAAGAGATCTCATCTTCCTTCCCTCCTAACACATGATTTGTAATATGCATGGGAAGTTAATGATCATCCAAACTTTAGATGGGCCTCAGCTAATTTTCATGAACAGCATCAACAGAATCTAACACACCTGGACAAATGTTGTGAAATGGGGACAATTTTTTTGTGTAGCTGGGCTTGGATTAATAGAAAGAAAGTTTCCCATCCTCATCTCTCCCTGAAACCCCTAGCAAGTCACTCTGTTGGGGTCCAGCTTGAGCAAACTGGGGTGAGATGGGACACAAGGAGCGGATAGAAGATTCTTCTGTTTACAGAATTAAAAAGCTTCGGCAGAGCTGAAGAACACAGCAAGCCTTTATAAGCAGATGCTCTCTCTGGTATCTTTGCATCATAGCATGCACCCTGAAAAGGTTAAAACACTGTGTTACCTTCATTTTGTTATGTACTTTCTGTAGCATTTGAAGCTTCTGCATCTGTTCGTCTGTAGGCTTGATCCAGTTCTTCTCCATTTCCTGCAGAACCTTAAAAAGAGAAAAAAGGTATGTATTAAAGTCCCTGAGGCATTGTTCTCCCTGACTTAAGAGTCAAGCAGACAAACCACCTGGCCAATGAGCTTCTCTAATTGCCAGTCCTGCTGATCCAGGTGAGATCAGGTTCCTCTAAGGCTGACATGGCAGAAGGGGCACAAGAATGGTGGAGAACAGTTCTCTGAAGCAGCATGATCAACATGACTTTGCAAAGAAATGGTGGCAATAGGATCCTGCAACCCGAGTCCCACCATGCCCATCAGGTACTACTAGGCTGCAAGCAGCTACCCAGTTGCTTGTTCAACTGTCTGCATTACTGCAGCTCTAATAGTTCTCATGATTGTTGTTTAGTCGTTTCCGACTCTTTGTGACCCCATGGACCAGAGCACACCAGGCACTCCTGTCTTCCACTGCCTCCCGCAGTTTGGTCAGACTCATGTTGGTAGCTTCGAGAACACTGTCCAACCATCTCGGCCTCTGTCGTCCCCATCTCCTTGTGCCCTCAATCTTTCCCAACATCAGGGTCTTTTCCAGGGAGTCTTCTCATCTCATGAGGTGGCCAAAGTATTGGACCCTCAGCTTCAGGATCTGTCCTTCCAGTGAGCAGTCAGGGCTGATTTCCTTCAGAATGGATAGGTTTGATCTTCTTGCAGTCCATGGGACTCTCAAGAGTCTCCTCCAGCACCATAATGATAGAACTATCATAGAGATAGATAGATAGATAGATAGATAGATAGATGATAGAACTCCATCTCTCATGATAGAACTATGATATAAAAAAACAGCTGTAACATGCATTGCAATAAGAGGGAGCCAAGCACCAATTTATTTACAGTAGAAGCTCTACTTACGACCGCCTCTACTTGGGCCCGATCCAAGTTGCGACCGCGGCAAACCCGGAAGTAAATACCGGGTTGCCGCGATTCACGCACAAGCGGCTGCCGCCGTCTGCACATGCGCAGAAGCACACTGCCACCGAATGTGCCTGCGCACAACGGCACTTCTACCAGCAACCTGGATCGACTTACGGACGGACCTCCGGAACTGATTACGTCCGTAAGTAGAGGTTCCACTGTAATTTCAACCCAACATGGTGGCATATCACAACTCTCACACAACTATTAAGCTAACATTTAGCATGGTGCTAAAAACCCTTACCTTTTTGAGGGGGCAAGTATTAGAGTGCTAATCTCTAAACCAGTTACTGCTGGATTACCCATTTCCTCCCTTCCCCACATCATGGGCAGAACTTGAAGTGACCTGTGGCAAAGTTCACTTGGGGTTAAACCAGAGATGATGGCAGCAGATTCAGCTGATGCTTAAACTCAGATCTGTGACAACTGTACGATATTAAACAACAAATGGGGTACACACAGGCGATGAGTGGTTCAAGTCTTCCGCCACCCACTGCTTATCTCCCTGAGGTTGCTCTCCTCATGAGCAATGGGCTGTAGTTCAGTGGTAAAGCACATGTTTTGCATGCCAAAGGTCATGGGTTCAATCCACAGTGTTCTCCAGGCAGGGCTAGGCTGAATTCCTGCTTGAAAACCTGTAGAGCAGCTGCCAGTCAGTGTTGGCCATACTGAGCTAGATGGACCAATGGTTTGACTTGGTATAAGGAAGTTTCTTAAATTCCTACATTTCCTCCCAGCCAGGCTCATGTCAGTTTCAGTAATATCCTAATGCCTGGGAGGGAGAGGAAGAAGCCACGGGGAAGTAATCTATGAGGAATATTTACATACCTTTTGCTATGAACAACCCTCTGTGATGTGGTTTAAACCCAGATCTATCACTCTTACATCTAGTTGGGCCAGCCTACTCCTTGGGCACACCTATTTGTTATTATACATCAGGTAGTGTTGATGGATGGGAGTTAAGAAGCTCTGCTTGTTCATGAAAGCCTACTTTTAAACACAACAAGAAGTCAGTTTCTTTTCATAATAGTATTTCAGGAGTAGTGCTTTTCTAGAAGGAACTCACCTGCACAAGAAAAAACCCTTACCTGTATATAAAGTAAGTTCACTGAAGTTCTGCAATTCATAAGCATTTTATCAAGGGATGGGTCCATGTACCTGTCCAACAGGGAGAGGAAAATGAAAAGTTTAAACGAAACAAAGCCACTGATCCAGTGAAATATCTACAATGAGAGCTACTACTGAAATATTGTATTTCTGCCCTTCCTCCAGAATATTTATACATTTTAATGCATCTTGCTAAATTCGCTTCTTCATCTTCCTTGCTTACCACTTTCTGATCCCAATCTTACAAGGCGATTCTTTCATGCTCTGAAGACTCACATAGGGAAGTTCAAATTCTGCCAGTTTTTTCAATACTAGAGGTAAGGGGGAAGAAAGGGGGAAGGTAATTTTTGAAACACTTTTTAAAAAGGTGACTTTTTAAAATATATATATTTTAAAGCACACATTTGTCTCCTTCATGCAATGTATTTTAATATGTGCTTGCTAAACACACAACTTGTAAAGTAACCCCAACCTCTTCCAACTTAAAAAGGAGAGAAATAAAAGGGATTTTGTTCCAGCAAAAGCAAACCAAACGTTCTTGCGTTTTTATGATATGGTAAAAGGTTTGTCTCCATGCAACATATAGGCTTTGTTTTAGGTTTTAAAGTCAACCAAAAACAAAGAGGAAAAACCAGAGTTCAGCCAAAACGCTGCTTCTACACAGCCGTCTCCCATAAAGCTTTCCCACATTGCACAAATAGAAAGGAATGTGAATGCAATGTCTAATGTACTAAACAATGCACCTCTTACCAGACAGCTCCCCATTGTTGTGATCTTGAATAAGGAACAAGCTGAAATAGCCTATTAATTCTCTTGAAAGCTCAATCTTGTACGATACGACCTGGAGAGGGAGAGAAGAGAGGTACTTTCCCATTAAGATTATGAATGAGTTACATAGTTTAAGACAATATTTTAAAATGGCTTTTGTATCAGGGTGGATTAGAAAAATGCAACAAATAAATATGTCGCTGTTTCCCCACAGAGGTTTAGAGAGATGAAATAGAAATATTGCAAGTTTTCACATTCTTCATAACCGTTCATCATGAAAAATGAGTTTTAAAAGGCTCTTACATATCTACCTCACTGATTCTATCTATGGGTGTGTTTGTACTGGTTCTTTCTGCCAGAAATCACTGGTTCAGTCCAAATTTTTCAATTTTGTTTGGGCTTGGCCACCAAGCAATGTGTCTTTTTAAGCTAGTACTTTCCTTGGGATATTTGGACAAACACAACAGCAACATATTGCTTAACATGCTTGTGAATTGGTTCATATGAGATACTGTAAAGTACATTTGAAAAATCACTTGCCTCTAGCACTCTTTCAGCGGTATCCGATGTCTGAATATCAATTCTGAGATACCGTCCATCAGCAAGATAAACATCCAGAAAAGATTGTTGGGTTTGGATTTTAAATGTGTCCTGCAAGACATGAAAACATGGGTTTGGAGTCCCTATATATGTGGTCCTTGCATCTGAAAGCGAAGATTCCAGCTTCTTCACTACAGGAAAAAATACGGTGGATCGTTAAGCAAACTGGGCCAGAAACGGAAGGTCAGTGGCTGGGGCTGAAGGGAGTTGTCGTCCAAAATATCTGAAGGACAACATGTTTTCTATCCCTGTTTTTGATCCCCAAAATAGTAAAAAATGAGCAACTAGCTTTGGTAAGATTAAAAAAGCAGATGTTGAAGTCTGCTGCACTTAGTTGATTAATTGATTAGGTAAAATTGATTTTTTTTATCAATTAAAGAAATAAACACCAAATAAAGTGTTTATTTTTAAGCTAAATGTTTATAGATCCAAGCCCTTCTGAGAACGGGGGGAATATCTCTTCTGATATGGTCCGCTGTGACACAGGAATGCAAGCATCTGAAAAACACTATTTTCTTCTGAATTGCAGCTGTTCATATACAAGTTTATGCAGATTTGATGAATTATAAGTAATTGATTAAAGGTAATAATTGTTTAGGGAAGCGTGTAATGTTTAATAGATTATTGTATTTTAATATTCTGTTGGAAGCCACCCAGAGTGGCTGGGGAAACCCAGCCAGATGGGCGGGGTATAAATAATAAATTATTATTAATTATTATTATTATTATTATTATTATACCTTAAATCAAGTGACAGCACTTCAATAAAATATAGTTGTGGACCCTAGGCATTTAGTTACAAACACACACACAAACTTCTTATCTCTCTTCATGATGAGAAGAAGCAACTATTTATAGAACTAATTATGAGCATTAAGGAGTGAAAGGTGGCAGCTTCTCCTTATAGGCAGTTCATCTATCTCATTGCTTTCAAAGTAGTTTACTTTCTACAAGATGTGCTTTGGATTACAGCCTTAGTTTGTACCAAAGGGTTGTATCCAATGCTAGTCCTATTCAGGTCTAGCCAACAAGGTGGCATCATCACGGCCCTCACACAGCCATTAAACAAGCATTTAGCACACTGCTAAAAAAGAACCCTACTTTTTTGCAAGTGTTAAGAGTGTTAATCTCCAAGCCAGTTACTGCTGGATTATTCATTTTCCCCTTCTCCCCATTACGGGCAGAACTTGTGGCAAAGTGCACTTGGGGTTAAACCAGAGATGATGACAGCAGATTCAGTTGACGCTTAAAGCCAGAACTGTGACAATGGTGTCCAATTTCTAACAAAAATGGGGTACACACAGGTGATGAGTGGTCTGAGTCTTCCACTATCCACTGCTTATCCCTGAGTTTGCTCTGCTCATGAGGAATGGGCTGTAGCTCAGTGGTAGAGCACACGTTTTGCATGCAAAATGCCATGAATTCAATCCAATGCATGTGCCTATAGAACATGAGACTCTTAATCTCAGGGTTCTGAGTTCGAGTCCCACACTGGGCAAAAGAGTCATGTGTTGCAGGGCGTTGGGCTAGATGACCCTCATGGTCCATTCCAACTGCACAATTCTGTGATTCTATGTTTCTAAGTACCTCACCATTCTACGGTCTTGGAGATGCTGAAGGAAGAGAGCCCTGTTTCACTGCCAAAGATGTCCTCAACCCATAAAGAGTGGGCACATGAAATGAGGACTGCTTGAATCTGTGTTGCCATGCTCACAGCCCATTTCATCAGCAAACCTCTTCACCAAGCTCTGTACTTGGAATATCACAGTATATTCCTGTTTTGCCCTTCCACTACACCATCAAATTCACACCAATAGTCACTTCCGCTGTACAGTCTCACTTACAAGGATATTTCATGCAAGTGTTAATACTGAAGAATCCTAGGAGGGAAATCATGTGCTAAATATTGCCACTACATTTATGCAGCAACTTAAAACAAATAAATTAGAGGATGTTCTCGGGTCATGCTGTACCAGTAGAGGGGAGGGAAAGGTTTGTTCAGCCTTTTTACAGCTCCTCTTGTTTACAGGCCATTGCAGAAAGGCCCTAGATCCTCTATAAAACGTTTTGCAAGAAAACAGCACTGAGTATCAGAACATCTTTATTAAAAGCTATTTGCTTAGAATCCTTCATGCTTGGACAATGTTTACGTAGCCTTCAATTGCTGTTTTATAAATGCACTTACAAGTACATAGTGAAATACAATGGACACTTGCTGTTCACACATAATTTATGGTCCTTCCCATATATCATCTCTCCTACTGAAAAAAAATGACATATTGAGATTTAGGCTATGTGTTTGGCATCATAATGCAGCATTGCCACACGGGCACCAGCTAGCCCACTGACATTTGGTGGAAGGAATGCTAACTAGGCATTCTATTGCATGGCTCTTCTCATGCATGGATCACATTCCTGGACAAAAGCTCTGGGTTGGGCATGCGAACAGCCTGAGTAAAGTACAATCTCACATTTGTGATGTTCATGAACTACACAGATAAATGAAAGTAGTAAAAACTTGGGAGATACTTTATTTGGAAACCATATACAACATGGGGACACTGCTGCAGGCGTGAAAGTTGCTTTCTCCTACAGAATATTAAAGGTTTTTTGGGGGGGCTCCAGTACAAAACTGCTGAGCTGAAACCAATAATGAAATTTGATTCTATTTGTTTGGACATGAACAAGGTAAGGACACTGTTTTCATTTCCCACTACATTTAATTAAATCTTAGGAGGCTTACAGGTATGTTATCACTTATGTTATCAATTCAAGTGTATACCAGAACTTTGGGTTTGTGCACATAAAGGAGATTAAATGACTGTCCCCTTAGAGCAGGAATGAGGAACTATGGATCTCCAGATGTTATTTGACTCCAAATCCCATCAGCCCTAGCCAACATGGCCTACGGCAGCATAGGCAAACTCGGCCCTCCAGATGTTTTGAGACTGCAATTCCTATCATCCCTGACCACTGGTCCTGTTAGCTAGGAATGATGGAAGTTGTAGTCCTAAAACATCTGGAAGGCCAAGTTTGCCTATGCCTGGCCTAGGGTTAAGAGATATAGTTGGTATTGTATTCCCAATGGGCTGCAGTTCTCTGTTATTCAACAAATGCACTTTAAAAAAAAAAGAAGAACCTGACTTTTTGCAGTTTGGAAAGTGATGGGGAAATGCATTGAATGTACGGAATGAACAAATTATTAACGAGAAGACACAAGGGCAGCTTGCAAGCAAATCAGAATGAATGCTGAATGAAGACTGGGCATAATTGTAAGTTTTGTACAAGCAAACCAAGATCAATACATAATAAGTAGGTGATCTGGAGGTGTCCTGAATATAACATCTGATTTTGTGGCTCTAGTCCATGAAAGCTTATGCCATACTAATAAAAGGAACTCTTGTCACATCATTTAAACGTCCTTGCCGTCTGTGTTACTAAAATGGCATGATTTTAACGGAAGGCCAGAAAATATTAAGAAAATTACTGAAACTAAACTCTGCCATCATCTTTCCAACCTTGCAAGGCCTTAGGACACTGCACCTCCATGATCATACACCATATTCACACTGTTTCTACTAAGGAGAATATAGGCAGAGAGGCTAGAAGTTCAAGTTGCAACACTCTGGAAGTACGTGCCAGACTGCAGCTGTCGCCACCATTACAAGATAAAGAGATGTTGACATTTTCACATCAACACACTTATCGTTTCTTGTCCCGACATAACCCAAAGCTATTTTCTTGAAGCCAAGTCCCAAGGAGCATGCTTTCTTTTTAAAAAAGTGCTCACAGAGCTTTCTGGGAATCATCTAGTGACCGGAAAGTCATCAGATCTTTCCTCAACACACATATATATATAATAAAGCAAACCCTTTTGCCACACTTAAAAAAAACAACCAAAAACATTAGGGGCATGAGAATAGCATTAGCTTTTAAACAGATCAGCTTATATCAAATTGCAACTATTGCCAACTTGGTAGCTAATGCAGCAAAGTAGGCAAAGTTAAGCAGTAAGGATCTATTTATCCTGCACACTAATTATCAAACTCCAAGTGTAGGCCAAAACACCGCCATCCAAGCATGAGGAGGCGGCGGCAGCAGCCTTGAGGGAACCCTTAAGGTTTGCAGAAGTACCAAAAAAAAGTGGGGGGTGGGTCCTAAGGGGAAGGGGGTGGAGCCAAAACATTGCAAGGAGAACTGAGCATGCTCATTGGCCATGGAATGATGGCCAATTGTTGGAAGGGGGAAGGAGAGGAAGGAAAACTCAAGAGGGAAGGACAAATGGAACCGAGTCCCCTGGATATGGTCATGGCTTCCTAACAAAGAGAAGTTCACACTATGGTATTTCGTCCCAGGGCCCATTTGTTACTTTCTAAAAACAAGCTGATTTTTCAGTTCGTTTTAAGACAGAATAAGGTGCAAAGAGCAAAAGGCAAGAACTTTTACCAATAAGTTTTCTGTGAAAGACTAGAGTTTACCTGCTGCAATTTCCTAAAGAAACTAATAAAGACATCGCTGTTCGTAATACTAGGATCAATCGACACTGAAAAACAAAAGCACAAAAATCAGGACCGACAGCTTAAAGGATTATCTATATATGTAAGCTTTCAGTCATTTTACGACTGAAAGGGAAACTAACAATATAGATATGAGGACAGTACATGCATATTCAAGACAAACATGGTAGAAAATAATTATTAAGTGTGTATAACTGAATTGTGGATTTTTTTTACAGCACATTGGGAGGATCCAGAAAGGATTGTGTAGAATGGCTTTCAGGAGTAATGATCATCACATTTCATAAGCTCCTGATGAAAAGTCTTATAACTCAATATACACAATGATGCTTTGGAGGACCGCATTTTCTCCTCACCCTTTCATTATTAAGTAAGGATTTAGGAAAACAGATTTAATTTAGGTATTGGGTTTTTAAATGTATTTTTTATGTTTATATCCCATCTTTTTCTCCAAGGAGCTCAAGGTGGCATAAATGAATTCTCATTTCATCCCCACAACTACCTTGTAAAGTAGAGGCAGTGACTGGCCCAAGGTCACCCAGTGAGCTTCACAGCCAAGTGGGGTTTTGAACCCTGGTCTAAAACTCTTAACCGCTACACCACACTGTATCCAATGCAGCTCAAACAAGGGGCATTTCCTACCCCCCGTCCCTCCTGAACCCTCCAGTTCCCCCTGCCCAAGGGTAAGAGAGTCCATTCAGGCAAGCTGTCCATTGGCTAATATGAGGAAATAACAATACTGTGCAGCCTTTACTTAGTGGAGGTTTTAAAGAACAAGATAGACCAGCATCTGTAATAAATAGTTTGGGGCTAAATAAACATGCTCAGCCCATGAGAACAGATGAATGAGATACCATCTAACAGTTTATGATCTGATGAAATCATGTATAAAATTTACATTTGCACCATGTGTCATGAACCACTATTGATATGTGCGTGTGTGTATTAAGGATTCGCTGTACCATTCTGTAGATATTGTTCAAGCTGAGCTCTCCTCTCATCAGCCATCGACTTCGTCATTGCGAGGTAGAATTTTGGAGGGAACGTAGGCACACCTTTCCCAAAGACCCGCCTTAACTGAAAAGACAGGGCAACTGGATAGAGCACTTTAATTGTTAGACAAGAACGACAGACTTGGTGGACTGGAAGAGCAAAGCAATTCTTATATTCTTGAAATACCAGGGGCTGTACGTCCCCTATTGTCAACCTAAATGTTCCTGTGAATCTGGAGAGGGAGATTCGACAACTCATGTTCTTATGCTCTTTTTATCATGATATATGTAAGATTTTTACTGAACCTGTTGCGTGTAAAACTTGTCATGGACTACTAATTTTAGTAAACTTGTAACTTATGCCTGGTGTTCCGCATTACCATACAGTTACTAGTAATTCACTGTTATGGTTCTCCATTTCAATCAATCAATCAATCAATCAATATCAGTTTACTGTTCTAGCCAAAGGCCATGACAACCCCGTAGCAACCGTACCAATTAAAACAATACAGATCATAATATGACCCAACATCCATGATGCAAGAGAGAGGTTGCCAGAAATACCAAGGAACGCAAATCCAGCTTGATTTCAAATTAAACCTCCAAATTACCACAACAGTTTATAGTGATTTTATCCAAATCCTTTTTCCTGATTTTTTGTTTGTTTGTTTTTGCAGGCAGTATAGAGGGCCACTCTGGAAGCTTTTACTAGAGGAAGAGTATTACAGCAGGAGAATGCCGATGCCTCACATGGTTCAAATGGAAGAAGGCTGTTGTAATAATGTTCATGGACGTGATGCAATATGGTTACCTGGATCTTTCTGATGAGGGTATGCTAGGAATCTGTATCAGTGACAGCATCTTTCTGACAAGAACATTGAACCTGGGTGCTGGTGGCTAACACAATCTGATTTTTCTGACAGATAAAACACTGAGAGGCCATTGTCTCCAATGCCCAGGGAAGGTATTTGACATAGTTTATTTCATATTGCTGGTTACAAGGTGTTCCCATTAAAGGCACCTGAAAAATGAGAGAAACCTGTTCTTCTCAATGTTACTCAGTTCTCCTTTGGATATTCACTAATGCCAGTTGGGATTAAAAGAAGAAACTTTAAGCCTTTAATGGGGAATCTGAGTAAGCAAATAATCAGCAGAGAGGAACAGGAGAAAAAAGAAACTTTACCTCAACTCTACATGCCTTTCCTCCTTGCCTTTTTACTTTGACTTGCCCTGAAACATATACCCGCCATCCTGACATTAAGCCTGAGAGATCCACCACAGTTCAGTCCATGTTATGTCAATGAAGTCACTCTGGTCCAAACACTGGACATATTGCGATACATCCAATGTAAGTTCTACTCTAGAGTATACCAAATGAAGTTAATGGCTGATTAGGTCCATTAATTTCTATGGATCTAGTCTAAGTGGAACTTTCCTCTCCATCCTTACATTCTATTCAAAACCACCATGTCCCTAAGCTCTGGCAAGATTTAGTCAGTTGAAGTAGGATGCTGCCTATTATCTTAAATTACAGTCGTACCTTGGAAGTCAAACGGAATCCGTTCCGGAAGTTCGTTCAACTTCCAAAACGTTCAGAAATCAAGGCACAGAAAGCTCCCGCAGCCAATCGGAAGCCGCAGAACCCGTGTCGGACTTCCGGGTTCCAAAGAATGTTCGCAAACCAGAACTTCCAGGTTTGCGGCGTTTGGGAACCAAAATGTTCGACTCACAAGGCGTTCAACTTCCGAGGTATGACTGTATATGTTTTGCTTTAACTATAAATTAACAAGTACGTCCATATTGTTCCAGCCTCAGATATTTATTATGAAAATTATTTATATGCCACCTTTGGGGATATACGGTAGCCCAGACAAGTCATCTCGATTGTAACACTGCAATAAAGGCAATGGGCAGTATTCAACTAATGCATCCCGTCACTGCAAGGATTTACACTTGTGCAATAGGACTTTCTCCCATTCCCACATGCACCCCCACACCCTTTCCAAATCTGCTCCAGAGGCTCTGGGGAACCCCTAGAACAGGTTGGGGGGCACAGAAAGAGGATCTCCTAGCGCTACTTTGGATTCAACTCAATAACCCAAAATAATTAAAATTAACGATGACAGAAATGATTAGCAAGACCCTTTAAAACAATGACAGAGTAATAAAGCAACTAAACAGAGCTATATTTTGGAACATATCTCTGTAGCCGTTTGTGTGAAAAGAAGTTATGAAAAAGAAACACACACAAAGGACAATGCCCATTACATATCCATACCCTCTCATATAAACTACAGTAAGATAATTTATCCTTGTATATACCTCACTTATCTAAACCCTAAAAGTGATGACTAGCCTTATAAAATTCAACTTTGCCAGTGAATTACAAAATAAACTACTAGAACACAGAGGGAATATCCAGTTACAAAAACCTTTGTAGGTTTCCTACCTGTATAACTGCCATAGCTTCTCCTTTAAGGATCCTGGGAACTGTAGTTCGGACAAGCTGCTGCAAATCAGAAATCCCTTGCTCCTTTACAGAACTACAGTTCCCAGGGGGAAATAGTATCCAATCACTTAAGGCTGCAAAGCAGATATGCAATGCATACTGATGCTATGAATTTACCTTGTCAGTCCTGAGTTTTGACACTGAATACAAACATTCCTCCTTCCTCAACTAGCACCATTTGGCGTGTAATGTGGTTGTGCAACTGTTATGGACACTTAGTGGAGACTAATCATTATATTTTCTGTTTCTATCTCTCCTCCCATAATCACTCAATTTTTAAACCATTTTGGGGATAGGGAATTTCCCCCTCTGCAGCAAATCTCTCCCACGCTCATTTATATTTATAACTCCTACCCACCACCCACCTTTTCATTGGAACAATTAGCACTGCACATGTGCTGGTATTATTTGCTCTTAAGAAGTATTGGCTGCATACTGCCAAATACTTACTGTCCTTGACCTTTGTACTTGGAAAGGCCAAACTAATTATCTATTTCTAATTCTGAGAATATTCTTGGGGAATGTTCCCCAAGTGCATGAAGGGAGAGCAGAAATGTAATTAAACACTTTTGAGGCATTCACACACACAAAGTTTCATTTGACAGAAAACTGCTAGCATGCAGATAATCTCATTCATTTGTGTAAAAATTCAGATGGATATCAAGTGCTCTGAACAAAGGGAACATTTACATAGCTACCTATTGAACCTAAACATTAGAACTGCATGTTCCTAAATTTAGGTGACACTCCCCACTCACAAATCAATGAATGTCAGAGAACAGGGATGAGCGGAAGGTAGATCGTGATCTACTGGAAGATCTCTGGGTGATTTGTGGTAGACCACAATGATTTCTGACTCCCAATTGCGTAGCTATAGCAATAACAAAATGAACACTTAAAAAGAATTAAGACAGCAGAAATGAACAAAACTTGGAATAACCAGGGATTGATTTTTACATGGGAAAACTGAGTTCATCTCAGTTCTGGAAATCAGAATAAAACCCTGTACTCAGCAGTAGCTCAGAGGCACCATATTCTTTCGTTCTAAGTGCAAATCTTTTGTACCTTGCTCCAGCTGGTAGATCTCAGGACTCTAGGAAAATACAAAGTTGATTCAACAAGGTCTGGAGTCTGACCTTCCCCCGCTGTAGAATGTACCCTACTTCCATGTAAAACATATCCTCCAAAATGTTTTCTGGCAGAACATGAAAAAGGAGCAGCGATAAGCGAAAGGGGAAGGTGGTCAATGAACCGGAACGTCTTACCTGTTCATTCCAGTGGTGCAACTGACTGTAACGCACCTTGCAGAAAAGGAAGCCTTCGAGATACACAGAGTACAGCTGAAAATACATAGATTCTCTAAATAAATCCTCTTGGGAGAGTTAGGGGAATTTATCACTTCCTATTATCTGCATTTCAAATGACAACACACCCATCATGCCTCCTCATCCTACCGGTACAATCAACTCACAATTCCCATCACACTGCTACCGGTATTCATTCCCATGCCTTCCCCAAGTACATTTAAAACACATTACGTCCCCTAACAGAGCTGCAATCCCCAGCAACATCAACCAACTACAGCTCCCAGGATTCTTTTGGGGAAATAATGCACTTTGAGAGCGCATTAAAGGGTGCATATGCAGCTCTCTGCCTACCCTAGGCTTGCCAGATATTTCTTATTTTAAAAGACTGGTAGCTCCAGATCATTTTATCATTTCGGGTATTGCAATGGGGTGGTTAATACAAATGAATAAGGGCAACCGTGATTTCTTCAAATATAGGGCGAGAATCTTCGCAGTTTACTTGAGAAGCAGGGCACAGCAGCATTTTATATTTCCCCCTTCTTTCTGGCCGTTGTATAGTCAGAGCCTGCCCCCCTCTTTTTCTTTCTTACACACACTTCCCCCAACCCCGTGAAACCACGTGCCAACCACAGTCTACTCTCTCTGGCGCATCAGTACAAATCTGTGCCATCCAGGCACACAGACCCCTCCAAATCTTTACTCCCGCAAACCCTCCTTCCCTACAGACACTATTCAAGTTATTTGCCTCTGGCAATCACTCCCCACTCCCAACCTCCCCATTCCTTTCACACAGAGGCTGTGCATCCCACCCACCCCCACCCCACATGCCACGCAACCCTCCTCCTCCGCCTCCTCCCCTCGCATACACACACGCCCCATTTCCCCCACCTCAGCTGCGCATAAAGCATCCCCCAACCTCAGCGCCAAACGACGCGGACGGATCCCTCAACCAATTGCCTGCAACGGGCAGCCAAATCCACGCTCTCCTTCCCTGTGGAACCCCCCCTACTCCATCTCCCCCTCTCAGACCCTCCCCACCGCCCCCCACAACAAGCAGCCCTGCAGGGGGACAGGCGAATGATGCAACGCGGCTCTTAACCCGCGTCAGGTGCGCGCCTCTCGCCCTCCTCGGTTGCGTTCTTTCAGCGCGCGTAGCGCTGGGCAAAATAAAAAGGCGCGGCTCCTGCCAACTTGCGGGCAAAGCGGCGCTTGCAGCGTCTGGTGCAGACGCGGCGGATCTCCGCCGCCTCGCTACTTCCACACACACACACAGGCGCGCGCCTCTCTAACCCGCCCTCCTCACTGCAAGTGCGGCTACTACGGTCGCCCACCCGCCCTCCTCCATCCCTCCCGCTTCCTCGCTACTTCACCACATAGCGGCCGCCAAACTTCTCCAGCAGCTCTTCGGAGAGAGGGATGCTGAAGTGCATCTTCATGGTGCCGGCGGCGGCGCGAGGGAGACGGAGAGCAGGAGGCGCGCGCCGCCTCGCCGCCAGCCCAGACCCCGCCGCCGCGTGCCTGGCCAGGCTGTGCTAATGGGGCAGGGCGGCCGCGGCGGGAGCATTTGTTTTTCCCACGTGATGGCGGAGCCGGGACGCGGCTGTCTCCTCCCTCCGGAGGGCGGGGAGCAGCAGCAGGCGAGGCGAGGCGTAGCAACAGCAGCAGCAGCAGCAGCAGCAGGTGGAGGTCGTGGGGCGGCCGGGCCAGGGAAATCTCTTGGCTGGCTTGGTTTCCCTCCTTGAGAAAGACAAACCGGGTAGGGAGCCCTCACCATTATCCAAAAGGTGTATTCCCCACCATTACCCAAAAGGTGCATTCCCCACCATGTGGCAGATACTACACGGTGTATTTTGGATTTTAGAAAAAATAATAATGAGAGCAGCCTGAGCAAGTGATGCCCCCCTCGTTGCAGGGCCGGATTTAGGTTTGATGAGGCCCTAAGCTACTGCAGGTAACGGGCCCTTTCTATGTCCAGCTGTCCTTTGTCAACAACAAATTGTCGCTGTTTTTTGTGTTGAATATTTTAGGGAGCAGGCGGGGCCCATTACTTACATCATAGGAGCGTAGGTTTTGTTTTATTTGTTTTTTATCTTATATTTTGGAAATGTACATCCCTTTTTTTCCTTTAAATTTTTTTGGGGCCCCCAAGAGATTGGGGCCCTAATCTGTAGTTTGTTTAGCTTATACGTAAATCCAGCACTGCCTCATTGTATTATGCCTCCCATGGAAGAATTTGCTAATCTATCCTTTTTATCCATTTAGTACATTTATATCCTGCCTTTCCTCCAAGGTGCCAGGGCTGCATTAGCCATTAAGCCAGTGGTTCCCAACCTTTTTGTGGCCATGCCCCACCTAAGCATCTCTAAAATCCTGATTGCGCCCCCCCCCCAATGACATATACTGTAATTCTTATTATTCAAAAAGTGAATAATTCATATGGAGGAAGACTAAAAGGCCATTAACTGCTAATAACTCAATTCTTGAATTGCCCCCCTTAAAAATCAAATTGGCCCCCCTGTGGTGTGTAGGCCCCACGTTGGGAACCACAGCATTAAGCAAAATAATGAAGCACTTGCTTAGGGCATCAAGGGAAGGGGGGCACCACATTGCTGGAAAAATTTCCACAGACCATGTGGTACAGCTGAACAGGTTCCACAGAAAAAGGCTCCCACAATATGTGCATCAAAGGTTCAGTGCAGCAAAAAATGCAAAAACAAGATTCAGTCGTTCTGAACTTTATAAAGTGATTGCAGAAGACAATATTTTACGGTTTATTATTGTTTATATTTTGAATTAGATCTACATGGGGACACCAAAATCTTTTAAGTGCTATGGGCCTCTAAAGGTCTTAATCCAGCACTGCGAGTTGCTCATAGAATCATAGAATTTTAGAATTGGAAGGGACACTGAGTATCATCTAGTTCAATGCAGGAGTCCCATGCGGGGACAGAACCTGCTCAAGGCATGACGCTATGGTTCTGCCCCCTCCATTTTATCCTCACAACAACAGCCTTGTGTCTGTGGCAGGTTCAGTTGAGAAACAGTGGGTGCTTCAAGACTGTCCCTATTTCTGGGTGGAATTCAATCAGATACCAGCAAAATCAGGACACACAAATTGGGTTGGGAGGAGGTCTTGCACAACAAACCTGCTCACTCCCCCACCACCAAAATTGGACTTTTTTGTAATGAAAGCGATGGGAAATTGCACTGGGAAGTGTGGATTAGCACTTGCTTTGATGCAACACCATCTATTGACCCCCGCAACCAAATCAGCATGAATGGTCATTAAACAGCCAACATCATCTAATTTCTCTGCACACAAGGATCAGTGTGCAGTAAACAAGTTGTCTGAAAGCACTCAGTGACTGGCACAAGGACAAGCAGAGAAAAATATAAGATAAAATAAAGGGGGGGAAGTACCATTTCATTTTCTTACTGAACTGTTATTTTAACTTCATAATAAAGTCCTTGGGGAATTTTCTTTTTCAAAAGACACCCAGAGAGCTTCATGGCTGGGTGGGGATTTTATGCTGAGAATTGCTGTTCTCTCTCATCTAACACTCCAGCCTTGGGCATGGAACCTGTGACCCTCCAGATATTTTAGAATACTGTATAAGTTTCATCATCCCTGACCAGGCAGACTTGGGCTGATGAGAGTTGGAGTCCCACAGCAAAATTTCCCTTGGGCAATAAAATGTCCTGGGTCAGCCTTGACTTCTGAGAAGCTAGTAATGAGGTGCATGGACCAATAACAGTCTGTGTCAGTATAAGGCAGTTTTCTACATTCCTGGGCTCATTTAGATTATATAGAGATAGTAAGGTTATCACCTTTTGTTCCTGGGTCTTTAAAAGCTGCATGACGGAAATTCAGCAAGGGAACAAAAACAGAGTTGAGACTCTCTGGTACACAGGAAGGTGGTTTATTATGCCCAACACATCTTGACAAAGGACTTCTTCAGGGGAAGCATGAGACAAAATTGTAGACAGACTGACACCAGTGTGCTTTCTGTATCCTATTTTCAGCTGGATATTGCTTCTTCTTCCGTCTACCATTTTGTTTCACACCTGAAGACTTTTGTCAACATGCATTTGGCCTAATCACTTCCCTGCATACATACATTTATGTTGTTTTAACTTTTTTCTGAATTGATGTTCTTCCACCATTTATTCTTCTGTCTGCTGTCCTGAACATGCTGCCGTTGTCCTGAGCATTCATAGTGGATGAAGTGACCATTTTAATTTCTGTGTAAGGTGGCTGTTAAAGGCCTGTAAAACACAACCATTGAACCCCTCACCAGCTGCAGTACATGTCCATCATATTTGTTAAATGTAACATGGATTGTGGTTGCAGGAGTGGCATCCCCGAGACTTTGTGAATATACGGTAGCTTAGGCCATTGTTTGTGATGAGGATGTAAGACTCTTCCCCCCTTGCTTAACGACATTCCATTACTTGTCCAAGCAGGCAGTGCAATTTTGTTATATATATATATATATATATAGAGAGAGAGAGAGAGAGAGAGAGAGACAGAGAGAGAGAGAGAGAGAGTGTGTGAGTGTTGTTGGACGTTGTACACACCCTCATTGCCTGTCCGGGTTTGATCTCTATTTGATGCACGGTGGGATACAATGCCAATCACACAGGCATTGTTAGGACATGCTTTTTTTTGCTCTCACCTTGTAAGTATTGAAAATTTTCCTTCCTCTAAAATTCTGTATTTCTTTCTGAATTTTAAACTACATTCAACCTGGTAGCATCAGAGATGTCTCCTTATTCTTTACTTGTTAGGCTATGTGCACATTAGCGGTTTGAAACACAGCAAGGTCATTTCCTTCCACTCAAATTTCGAGTGGCATTTGCATGTTGCTGTACATACCAGAGAGGGGTTGGGAATGTCTTTGCCTGGTGCATATTACCCATTTGCTTTCCCCACACCTGAACCCACCCCCAAAGCAACTTCTGTTCATGCAGCCATGATCTGCACATGCAGTGGCTACCTCAAATGTACACACCTCAGCCGAACTGCAGTGAACGTGGCTGACATTTTAAAATCAGATGGAAGCTGGTTTGAGGAGGGACACATCAAACAGCAGTGTGTCTCAATAAACTATGCATTGCGGCTAATCCAGAGGTGGATATAGGGTGGATATAGGACTGGGCGAATGGTGCACATGCACTGAGTGCTGAGCTGAGGTAGCACCAGCTCAAAGCCCAGGAAGTACAGAGCTTTGGGAAGGAGGTGTAAGGGCTCTGACAGGGTCCTAGAGGTCTTCCACCTCCTTTCCAAAGCCTACCGGTAGTTAGTGCTTTTCTAGCTTTGGGAATGGGGTGGGAGGGCTCTAGCACCCTGCCAGAGCCTTCTACCTCCTTCCCTGCCATTGGGAAGGCAGTACAAGGGCTTGGGGGGGGGTTGCCTCTCACAGAGCATCATAGTACCCAACTCTTCCACATGGCTTCAGACCCCTCCAATGGGAGCACACTGGAACCAGAGTAAATAGCAGCGCATACACAACCTTAGTTAATTCCTCTGCTTAGGTCTGTGTATATTCTGTAGTTCCATGCAGTCATAAGAAATGCAGCATTGGGTACAGAACTCAAGAGGTTCAGCAGGTAGGCTTCCAAGTTTACGATGAATTCCAGGTGAAACTGCCATAATTAGAGACTCAGCAGGATTTCTAACTGCCAGGTTCCAATTGGACCAGATAGTGCAGCTATCTGAATGAAAAAAGCAACATTGCATTATTTTTAATGGTGCTTTACACTTGTATCATTGAACACCACCCTGATATTTTATTATATGGTGGCACAGACATACTTTATTAACAAACAATGTAAAATAAGGCTAGACTAGAAGGCCCCTGTGGTCCCTTTCAACACTATGATCCCTTCCAATTCTATGATTCTCTATGAGAAATATGCATCATTTGTTATGGTTTTTGAATGAAACTTTCTTGGTGCAGAATTTCAGGTGGATGTTGTTACTCTTATTTTTTGCTGCAGTGTACCACTGTAAGAGTTAGAGTGTGCTGTTCTCTAATTACAATGACATCCTTCAGACTGATGCAGCTCCCTATTTTTGAACAGAGTTCTTAAATTATCATTGTTCAGCCGGTTTAATTTGAGTTGGCTACATTTCCCCATCCCGTTAGTACATGGAAGAAATGCCCAGCAGGTTGTAAAATGAGACCGATACGACTAATGCTAGTTTATTTTCAGCGCAGCTTTCGATTATCTGAAACAATTTCACAATTTGTGGAGAGTGGGCAAGGAGGCGGGAAACAGAACCTCTCAGTGCCTCTGAGTGTGTAGACACAGAGCTGTTTTATAAAGAACAAGGATTAATCCAGGACATATGGGATTAGGGAGAAGAGCTTCCAAATTATGCATGCAGTTGTGGGCTGGTGCGCCCAATGGCACTGTTAGGGCAGAAAGCTGGAAGACCAACAATGGGTGGAGCCAGAGCCAATGACAAGCAGACCCCCCCCCCCCAAAGACTGCAAGTAAGATGGCAGTCTGGCTGAATCCAGACTGAGATTGGTGGGGCAGTGCCCCACTTGCCCCAGTGGACCAGCCTCCACTGTATGCAAATGAAACTTCCAGGTATGGTTTAACTCTAGCATCTCTCTTAAAAATTATGCACCGTGGTCAAAGGACTGGATGACTAGTAAAGCAAGCATAATTGGTGTAAGGGCACATACTAGCAAGTGAGTCGGCTCTCTTCCAGCTGGGCTAATATGAGCCTTAGGAAATCTATTTATTTAAAGATGTATCCCACTCTTCAGCCACAAAAAGGTTCCCAAAGTGGCTTACAGATAATTTTTTAAAAACAGATGTAACCTTCAGGGTTACAGTGTTAGATGACAAAGGAAAATGGATTGGTAGGAAGGAGGAAATAAGCAAACTCAGGCACAAGTTTTTACTTAGGAATGAAATGTACGTTAGTAAGACACGAGACAGAAGAGAACCGCTGAGCAAGCAGGATAACACGCAGAAAAGAAAATGCTGACTTACACACAAGCAGCAATGAGGGGAGCTGCAGCAGATTTTTCACAAGCTCTGTGCAAAAAAACAAGACTTTCATAAACAAGGAGAAAACCTTAATGCAAGGTTGTCTTGATTTGATATTGTGAATGCGAGAACACAAATGTTTGTTGAAGTTTACTGTTGTAACAGAAAACAATAAAAAATATTTTTTTTAAATGTGAGGCTGATACATCAACATAATTCTGTTTGTAAAGTGGACATCCTGCCTTACCATACTAGGTACCAAACTAGAGGAAAGGACAGGGATAGATGGAGGAACCCGTGTTATATGCAACAAATCTCTTATTTAAAAAGACCTGCCCCCGAACTAGCACGGACTCACATGCTGCCAGAGAAAGGTTGCAGATGGCCGATATAAGGTTACACGTTCTCTCTCTCGCTTCCTTGACTAGGAGTTTGGTAAGAAGAGGTTTTTGCATGTAGAAATGCAAGTCCTTGCACGGACTTCTGAACCCAATTTCTCCCTCGTGCAAAAGATTATTTAAAGTAGAAAGGGCAACACCACCTTGAATGGTGAAGGACTTCAGAGTTGAATCAGAAGCCTCACTGAATGCACAGCAACTGAAGATGCATCTCGTTAGTTACAGCATGGTGCTGATAATGCAAAGGTTGAGAGTTTGATCCCCATAGGGGGCAGCTGCATATTCCTGCATTGCAGGGGGCTGGACTAGATGATCATCAGGGTCCCTTCCAACTCTAAAATTCTGTTTCTATCATTCATCTTAATGTGTATTCATTGTTTTTGCAATGCGATGTGCCAATAAACAGCATCTACACTGGGGTGCAAGCCAAGAACCAATATACTGTATGTGACTGCAGAGACGATGGGACATGAATAGGACATAATTTTTAAAAAGCTGCAAAGCAAATTATGGTTTGCTGGACCTCCAAGTAGAATTCAAAACTATTACGGTATCTTAAAAAATGTGTCTTAGTTCTTCAAAAATCCCCCTTTGTTCTTTCCCCTCTCCTGTCGGCCTTAAACTTAAAACTTTAAGAAAATTTTCCCACCTTTACATTGCAAGTCCATCCTCTCCTGTTTCAAAATCCTAACTAAATTATAATTGGAGAAAGAAGTGTTTGTGAAGAGAAACACTAAGTTAGTTACTTCTGTTTATTGGCAGGATTTATATACTGGATTTAAAGCACTCTGGGTTGGATCCAGAGGAGCTATTCTATGTCAATGTCTTTGAATCACAGAGGGACTTATGTTTTTTAAAAACATTTTTTAAAAAAACATTAAAAAAATATTTAAGTGTTGTATGACAAAAGCGAAACTAAGGCTGTGTACAGACACATTTCCCTCAATGAATTCTGGGCATTGTAGTTTAGACCTCACAGAATTGCAAGCTCCCTGCAAACGACCATGATCAGAATTTTTAGAGGCAAAGAATGCACTTTAAATATATAGTGTATGCACAGCCTAAATCCAAAATATATTATTGCATTTCTGAAAGCACGTGCAAGGGGAAGCATGGGAGCTGCCAGAGCTTGCCTACTTCCAACATTGCATGAACTATTCTACTACTGCTTACACAAGCATTTGTAGAATACTATCGCTGGCTATTTTCCTTATACTCCATTCTTTGGATCGAGCAATCTGTCCTGCAAATTATGCACGGCCCCCAGCCAGCTCAAGGGCCAAGTCTTGGCACATTTTCTTATCTGAACTCCCTGCCAAACCAATCCATTGGCCTCAAAGTCTGATTTCTACTTGCAACAAGCAAGGCTACATAATTCTTTCTCACCTCAGCATTCTCACACCTTGGTGATGGAAGGAAACAAAGGAGAAAGGAAAACCACAAAGATACCCATTGCTTAGTGTGAACCGCCCATGTCATACAACAGTGCAAGAATATGAAATGAACTCAGCTCAGATAGATTCAAAATTGAGCAAGAGTTTCATGTGTAGGCAAATCTTGTCAAGGAGTTTCTGAATTCCTGACAGCTCGGGATAGTTCTGTGCTATAAATTAAAAAGCTCATCTCAAGTGTAGAAGCATACAGGTGACAAAGCAGCAGTTACATTTTTTTAAAATCCAAAGTACACCTTCTATATAGAAATTTCTGGGATAGCACCACCCAGTGGCATATAGACTCTCGCACAAGGCGCTGCGTGTCAACCCTGGGAACCTTCAAATTTGCACTACATTGTGTGTTTGTTCATGTGACTAATTCCAAGGAATTATTCTGAAGGCTTGATCAGCACCCTTGTTCCTTGACATACAAATGACTTACAAGAATACTGTGAGTCAGCTACTCTTAAGCTAGGAAACGATCTCATATCCATGGTTTACCCGAGCTCTGCAAATTGATCTAGAAAACATTGAAGGTTCACCAGAAAAGCAGCCTTATTTTATTTGCAGGGCACCGGGAAGGGGGGTGGGTACAGACCCAGAGAGGCATTCACCTCTAACTGGGATTGGCTTTTACAGCACAAGCCAAAAACCCAGGGTTTAACTGCAACATTCTACTCCCTACAGTTCTCTATAGCCCACGCCCAAATGGAATCCTGATCCTGAGCTTGCTCTAAACAGTAATTGTACTCATTCAGATGTCAATATATACACAGGGGTGAAAGACGCAGGATAGAACCCTACAGCAAAACTGTTCGAACTTGAAGTTATAAGGTACATGTTCTAACAGGCTGTATAGAAGATAAAGTGTTGCAAAAACTTGGAAGTGATTGTTCCGGTTTTTGAATGATTTTTGGAAGCCAAATGTCTAGCATGTGCATCGGAAGTTGGACTTCCGGAACGGATTCCGTTCAACTTCCAAGGTACGGCTGTACTTACAAATGTGTGCAACAAAGCACCAACTTTTTATTGCTGTGAAATGCAGCCTCAAGAGGGCAAGTTTGAGCACCAATTGAAAGGGGGATTGACTTAATCCTTTCCCTTACAGTTGAGATTTTAATCTTTAAGGTCATTTGAGATGCTCCCCCTCTCCAGTTCAAAATATATAGATATATTTTATGTGTAGCCTGGGAGTTAAGTCCATTTGAACTCAATGGGGATTGCTTCCTAACAAACATGGTCTGCATTGATGACATTGTTAGCCATTGTTGAAGGATAAAATGTCCATGCCTACTGTCTAGAATTATAAGAGCATGCACTTACCCTGTATATTTTAATTATGGACATTTATATTGTAATGTTTGTGTAAACGGTTTTTATCCCATTTTAGGTTTAAGTGCTATATAATTTCTTCTCAATCTGCTAGCTACATACTGTGTTGCTGAAATGAGCAGCCCTTTTGTATTCCTTCACCACGTCCAACACACATGCTCCAGCCGTCACTGGGCTCTTTTTTTGACCGGGTCCCCTATTACCGGTAATCTGCAAACCTTGGGGCCTCCCTCTCAAACCTATTGATACGGTATCTCCCTCTTAGGCATGGATGGTGTCACTTTGGCTATTTCAGCAATGGAACTCACTTCTGAACATTGAAAATCGAGGTGGTGGGTCAGAAAAAACATCCGGGCATGTGGTAGCAACTAAAGTAATGTCTGTAGAGGTCAGTCACGTGCAGGACTACACTTTTATGCCAATGGTGACCATTTAGAGCACTGGTGGGGAAGCTCGGGCCTGGGAGCCAAATGAATCCTGTTTCTCTCCCCCACCCCGGAAATCCTTCAAAAGTCACACTCCTTCGGGAACAGCACATAATAGGGTCACCAAACATCACTCCTTCCTCATCCTCCATTACTTATCAGGGTTGGGGTTTTTTAAACGACTAACAGATAGCACTAGTTTCAGTTATCAAAATATCTCATCTGTACCAATGAACTTTCCTGTAAGCTCCTCCCCTTTCTTGTTCAATAGGTACTCTCACCTCCAACACACTCAACCCCAGTTTTGCAGAATAAGGTACAGTAAGCCCCCACGTTATGCGAGGGTTATGTTCCAGGGATCACACCTAAAGCCAAAATTGCATATTGTCAAAACACGCTGGCAGTCCCACCAGCCATTGAAACCAAGGTTCCCCCCCCACACCCTTTTTATTTTTTGGGCAAGTGCATAAAGCTGAATGTGTGCAAGTTACAGGTTTAGTGTATTACACTTGCTCTCAGGTCTAGCTGTCCAACATCCGCAACTTGTTTAAAACTCAATCAGAGGTCCTTTTTTCTTGGGGAGACTCGTTTTTTTCTCCTTGTTTTGCTCATTCCTGTTTTCTCACCTCAAAATCTCAGATCTCCCTAACCTCACTACTTTCAACCATAGCCCCAAAGCTTCCGCCTTTCTTGATTTTCAGCTAAAAACTTTCCCCAAAGCCCACTAACCAGACCTTGCTTATTTTACAAGAGTTGGGTTGCAATTGCAACTCAGCTTGCATTGTAGAGATATACCTGCAAGCGAAGGGCAGATAAACCTCCAAGCTTCCTACCGGTAGCAGTGATTCAGAATTGTTAGCTTTTTAACTCCACATGCCAGGCATGGCCAAACACCAATACCTTACTTCTCAAACTCTTAATTCTTTTTTAAAGCAACCAGTTCTTATCAGCATCCATTTTTCTCTTGCAATACCACTTTCTGCCCTTCAGCCAAACCTCCTTCGACCCCATTCAATTCCACTCCCTTTCCCTGACTACATTCTGTTCCTAGGAATGCTTCTAATAATTACTTGTACTGGTTTTAACTCTGCTAAGATTAGACTATATTTAGTGTGCTGTTTTATTGCTTAATATTTTTTAGTAAATGTGCTACTTCCCTTTTGAGACAATAAGCTTAATTCCCTTCTAATTTCTGCTGCCTGTTAATTCTATAGGTGATGGAACACTGGTTCTAGGGATCTATCAAAAGATCCCTAGAACTGAGTGTCAGGATTGCATGTGGGTCCTGAAGCATACATGTAAACTGCATACCTAATAGTAATGTTGATTTGCAACAAAATGCAAGCACGGTTCTATTCACTCCATTACTGATTGTTAACATATCTTGTCTGCCCACACCCCAAATCTACTCTGCTCCTTTTTGTTAGGCCTTTGAATGTACCATTAAAATTATCTATTTTGATTTCTAAGCTTAATTCAAGCCTATTCATATTTACTCTACTTCATTTTGCCCCCAGCTCAACAGAAAGATGCATACAAACACATTATTTCTATTTAAATTTCACTACAATAAAAAAACTTTGCATATTCAGCTCTAGAAAATGCTGCCAAGAATTTTAAGCTACAAAAGAGATGAATCCAGTTGTTCATCCATTTTAGTGCTTACAGATACCCCATTAACAGGTGGCTCAATGTAGGTTAATCTCATCCACAACTGAATTTGCTGCATATCTACATCCAAACTCTACTGTTGACATCTCATTAGAAGCATAGAAATAAAATGGCAATTAGATCAGTGTTTAAGGAATTTTTATTAAAGCAAGAATTTTATAATCCAAATTATGGTTCTTTGCTCAGCTATCAATTCCTACTGTTAACTACCAACAGTAGTGATATTCTGAGCGTTTTCCACAGTAAATTACAAAATTAAAGAAAGGAATGCTTTAAATTTTTGTACTGTGCTGAAAATTCTTTTCCTGGGTTTATAAAACATTAATTTGTTTTTTTAACTTTTGCTATTTTTTTGTATTTTAAATCAATAGGTAATCTAGGACCAACAGTTTTGCTGGTCCTGGCATTTGTTGTGTACATAAGCTTCAAAGTTTCCTTTCCTTTTTTTATTTATTTTATATTTTGCAATGTTTTTCTCAATATTTAGTAGTTTTTCCATGTTTAGATATTTTTCTTCGGTGAAGCGAAATTATAATGCGTAGTCCCGGATCTTCTGTAACCAAAAGAATTAAAATATTAATACTGAAATATATTTCCTTTAGAAAAACAGATTTGTATTATATTAAATATTACTAAAACCAAACAGCATCCTCTGACCAGGATCAGGTGTAATATGGGAACATGCCATGAGCTTGCTTAATCTTTTTATCAAGAGGGAACTGATAAACTGTGTTAGCCCACAGAAATCATGCATTAGAATTGCATTTATTGCACCAAAGTTACTTGGACAGATATATGAAAAACAATTGAAATACATTCATTTAGTTCTTTTTTGCATGCTAGGTAACTTCCACAGTCCCATTTGTTTGTACAGTATGGTGAGAAGTGTCACCAGGATAATTGCCAAAATGTCCTACTCAAGGCCCGCTGAAATCAACAGACTTAAGGTTCATGGATTTTAGTGGTTTACACTCAGTATGGATATCACCCAACCTATAGTCAAGAACGCTGCACAAGGGCAAAAATTCAGCTAACCTATTTTCCATTTGCTAAGTTACCAGTCCTTATGACTATCACAGATAGCCCTAGTTTTGGTTAAAAATCAATGCAAGTTGAATACTAATTTTTGATCTAGAACAGTGGTTCCCTCCTGGGGTCCACAGAACCCATGGATATGTGCCATGGACCCTCTAACTATCCAGGACATCCCGTTTTGGGGGGGGACTGTGCCCAAAAACATGCAAGATCATGGCCAGGCATGTATCTCTTGAGATCACAGCACCCAAAACTGGGGCACCATACTCATGTGGGGTCATGTGACTAGCATACAAGCGCAGCCTGGAAGATGTTCAACCCAGTTTTGCACTGGGACATGTTGGAGGGTATGGTGGCACCATAATAAAAACTACCAGAGAGATATCAAGGTTTTCAAAAGTAGGGGGCCCGTGGCTTAGCTTTTGAAAAACGGGGGGTTTGCAGCACTTACCTAATTGGTAACCTCTGATCTACAAAATCTAATTTAAAAAAAAACTGTAGCCCTGACAATAAATGCTTCCCCACACTTTGAAACTGAAATCTTCATTCATGGTTGTGTAGGATTCAGACAGGGGATATGGTAGTAATGTATTTGAGGGCACACACTGCAAGTTAATGAAAACATCAGCCCACAGTCCAGCATGACAATCTCCGCAAAAGAGGTGGGACTGTTAGTAATTATGATGATCCACTACAAACAAACATTAGATAGGAATCACTATGAGCAGAACTTTGGTACATCACCTATAGCTTGTCATCCTCCCCAGACAAGATTTATTTCACACACACAGGTGCATCTATGCCTGCATTTGAAGCCGTTTCTCCAGAATACTTACATTAGACACTTGGAACACCTGCTGGATTGTTAACTGCTTTTTGAGCAGCTTCTTTAGCTTGGTGGGCTTGCAGTACGGCTACAGCTTCATCAACCTAGTTAAGATAAAAACAATGTTATAAACATTGCTGTAAAGGCAAGCTAGTTTAACAGATAAGCTGCACTTAAAAGAAAAGCACTTAAAGGAAAACATACATTTGACAAAAGAATCCACCTACCTTCGAACGAAGAGATTCAGGAGACTCAAGCATATGGAGGAGTTCAGAATTGTCAATCTCTAACAACATACCAGTGATTTTACCCGCCAGAGTAGGGTGCATGGCGTGAATAAGAGGGAAAAGACGTTCTCCTAGAAAACAGTTGACAAGTTTTCAAGGTTTATATTTGCCTCTTGATACTATTCCAAATAGATTTCCTTTTAACATGCCTCAAAATGAATATGTTAGCCATCTACATATCACTATTTTTTTACCCCTTTAGAAGAATGGCAGAAGTTTTTTTCAAAAGAATAAACCCAATTAAGTTACGAGAACTGGGAAACTATAATAATTAGCCAAGCAGACATTTACGGTTAAAACACAGATGCTAATAGTAGATGCCCATTATCAACTTAATAATTTGTAAGGTTATGAAATCACACCCCTTTCTCCAATTATACCTTCTTCCACCCTAACACACTCAGGGAGTTCACTCACCCAGCTTCTAAACTCTTCAGATTTATTCTTTCTCCCACTCCCTGGATCCTCCATACCCTCTTTTCTCTGCACAACTTCCCTTCAGAGTTAACTGGGCCCTCAGTAGTAGACCCACTTTTCCTAAGCAATCCTAGTGGGAGCCACATTTCTAGAAATCCTGGCTCTGTAGGGTTGGATCCAAAAGTGTACTTACACTGAGATAAATACATAAGAAAAACAAAACTATAACCCAAGATGATTTCTGCTTGTGCAGAAGTGGAAAAATAAGAACTGCTGAACAGCCCACCTATCACTGCGTGTGCTACTGCACAACTATTTGGAGGAAGCAGCAGCAGCCACTTCCCCAGCACTCATGGGTCATTGGACTCAGCCCTAATTTTTTGGACACCCCAACTCTTACCACATGAGCCCCACCTCTCCGCCAAATATGGACTTACCCAACATCTGCTTTTGTTCCTGTGGAGGGGCAGAAGCCAACATGGAAGCAGTCAAAGGTTCCTGACCTTGGACATGGACAGCAGGCTAGAATTTGAGAAGATTTAACAGGATTAAAATGGAGTACATAATTTGTGCAGTACATTCCATTAATGTCACTCAGAAAAACTATTTCTAACCCCATACAAGTCCACCTAAACCTATTGTTTTCAATAGGCTTGGGCATGTCCAACTCTGCAAGTGCTCAGGTTATAACTGACCCCATATAAAAGTGCTGCTGTAACTGTTACGCTTACCTGCTGCATAGCAACCTGAGGCTGTGTATTAAGGTGTTGCTGAGGATTGCGAACACCTGCTGCATACTTGTACTGAGGAACCGTGCGTACGGCTGGAGTAGCAGCGGCGGCAGCAGCAGCTGGACGTGGACCCATTGTTTGTGTTGATGTGTTTGCTGGGGGGAAAAGACTGTTTTCAGGCCAAGCAGCATATTCTATTCAAACTGTTTCAGCAGACCACCTTTCACAGTCTACCTTAAGACAGTCTTTTAAAGACACATTACATTCAAATTTTCAGACAATTAACAGTGTGCATTAGCTAAACCAAGCCAGTATACTTAAAATAACTATCTCCAGAACTCACCAACACGCTGTGTTGACATTACTCGTGGAACCTGTGATGAAGCTGGCCTCATGGTACTGAAAGGTGGTCTGGGAGCTGCTGGGCGGATGGCACTTGGCATGTTCTGGAAAGCTGCATTTGAAATTAATTCACGGTAAGTATGCATTCCTGAACCAACACAAATCAAGCTTTGGTCAAATCCAAACTCCCCCAAAATCCCTAAGAAAAGCAAGTCACGTACGATGAGGTCTGGCACCCTGAGTAGTCCAGCGAGGACTTGGTCTGAGCTGAGCAATTTGGCTAGTAGGATAGTATGCAGCACGGTTTTGCATCTGTCAAAAAATAATAATGTATTTGTTTCATTCATCAGCTTCTGTGCTTTGCTGTACCAGAAAAAAATGTTTTAGGAAATTAACAGTTATTCCATTCAAACTAAAATGCCTGATGAAGAATAATTTGGGCTTTTTAAATCTTCACTCAAAGCTAATTTAAAATACACCGTGTGTCTAATAAGTCCATTGCAACCGTACATGTTTGTACTTAGTAAATATAAGAGTAAATGTAATAGGGAACATAGTGCAAGTCATACCTGTGGAATAGCTGCCATGACATAACCTGAAGGAGGCGCTGGCTGGTACGGGTTGATGACTGGATTCGGCACTGCTCTCACACTTGCCATTCTCTGCATGTACTGGTTGGTGAGGTGAGCTTGGCGTTCTTCTTTACGTTGGGCTAAGGCTACATAAAGTGGTTTGGTGGCCACAATTCTACCATTCATTTCTGTGACTGCTTTGGTTGCTTCTTCTGGTGAAGAAAAGCAGACAAACCCAAATCCTTTACTGCGGCCCCCTTCCATCATAACCTGTAAAAACAAAACAAAAAAAATGCAACCGTAAAAATGCAATGTAGAGAACATTGGACAATGTTATTTCATTATATTGTATTGCAGATTGTGATTGAACATAATCTAACTAATTAATAATGTGTTACATTTCTTTTTGCTTCTCAGCAGAATTCAGGAAACTTTTGCATTCCCCCACCCCCCTCAGAATCCCCCGCTTTGGAGGGTTAAGGTGTAGGAGATGGTGCTGAGAGAGGAGGAGGGAAGAATCAACAAAACTCACTTCCCACTTTTCCACAGTGGAATAATCAAAAGCCTCCTGTAGACAAAATGTGCCTTTTTGTTCACAACAGTGAAACCTGGCTCTACATTCATTTCAGTACATTCATTTCTCTGAAGTTTTAAAATAAAAACCAATCAACAGCTTTTGAAAATCAAACAGCATAGATTTTGTTCTGCTGCAGACAAATCGTGTATGTAGATATAGAATTTATTGTATCTATTGTATTGCTTTCTAGAAGATGCAATGAGAAGAAGCTTGTAATTTTAAAGTACCACTAAAAACAATTCTTGACAGTTACTCTCCCTACAAGTCACTCTAAAAGCTGATTAAAATGCCATTTACCTTTGCACTAGTGATGGTACCAAATGGTGAAAATTCTTTGCGTAGGCGCTCATCATCAATTCCATCATCGAGGTTTTTCACATAAAGGTTTACACCCTGAAATATTGAGTAGGTGAAGCGATCAGTATGCAGAACATATAACCCAGTGAAAATAATATTTTTTTTTGTATTTATTAAATTTGTATACCACTCTTCACTTGTAGATTTCAGGGCAGTTCACAACATAATACCATATAAAAAACACAAAATACTTAATAAAAACAAGAAACCCCTCACACCAATAAACCTCCCCCCTCCCAATATTCAGTTAACATCCTACCTGGTATCTGGTGATTCTGTCCTGCTTCATTTGTTCAAATTTGCGCTTCAGCTCTGTTTGTCTTTCTACTTTTTTCTGAGCTCGACCAACATATATTTGTTTTCCATTGAGTTCCTTTCCGTTCATCTCATCTACAGCCTTTACAAATAAAAAAGGTACTTTAACTTGTTTGTCATAGGCGATTCCACATGGCATTAAGTCAGGTTCCCTAATCAAAAAGCTAGAGCAAGTAAAAAGCACAAGGAATCTAAACACACATAAACTAGGTGGATGGAATATACAGACTGAGGCAGTGTGCTTCCATCTTCCTAGCACATAAGAACACTATATGAAGAAGTAACTTGGCAACAGATTTACAGCAGGATTGGGGTTGGTCCAGTAGGCCAGATCTGCATCTCACTCACCCTGTGAGCCAACTCTGAGAGGTGGGCGGGACTATTTATCTATCATATGATGTCATAATGCCCAAATTTGACCCAAACGAGTGAGGAGATTGGTCAATTAGGATGAAATTTCCCACGGACCTGCTAATGCACATGGAGTTCAATCCAGCTTTCTGTAGGGTTCAGGGGCATCAACAGTTTCCAGAGAACTCTTGAGTTCCTGAACCAAGCAAGAGTGAACCCTTCATGCTGCAGTTGAAACAAAGGGAGTTCAATCCTGTTTTCCAATCATTGGATCCAGCTCCGCCTCTACCTACCCTACACCTGACATTACATTTGCCATCAGGTGTGGGGTAGATGGGTGGTTTGGGAAAGGTCTGATAGGTCAAATGAGGAAACTTGGCAGACCAAATTTAGTCCATGGGCAAAAGGCTCCCTAGCTTGATTTAGAGGACAGATTAATAGTCCTTGGATCACTATCAGACCTATTTTAGAAAACCTATTATCTATAAGAGAATCAACTAATATAAAGATATATAAAAATAAAAATTAGGCATATTCAGTTTTAGATCAGGTTACACTAAATAACAGTGTCCAAAACCATTAGTTTTAATTAATTAGTGACCACTCACAACACTTGACAAATTCTTATAAAATGTATAGACTTACTTTCTGAGCATCCTCATGCCTTTCAAAACTGACAAAGCCAAAGCCTTTGGATTTCCCACTCTCATCAGTCATAACTTTCACACTTAAGGCAGGACCTAAAAAGTACAAAGATTTATTTTATTTTACATTTTATTTATAATATTAATATACCACATCATTAAAAGACATCATTGCAGTGTATAATAAAAGCATTAAATAATAAAATACAGCACAAATGACCAACACTGATTCAAATTTATTCTCTAAAAAGGCTTGTTTTCAGCAGACAACACTTTTTACTTAAGAATATTTGTAAACTGACTACTTGTAAGAATACATGAATACCCAGTGTTTAGAAAGAATGCACTCTGCACAATATACAACACACTAAATATTAACTAAATCTTGGCAAAATCATTTGTAGCCAAGGCAACCCATTTGGGAGACTAATTTCCCAACTAGTTATAAATTAGTAGTCTGACAAATTACATGGCCATGTCAGACTCTGGTTGGCCTTGTTGATCTCATTTTATAATGAATGCCTTGATTTCTTGGACATACTACAATATTAACTCCTTGAAGAAAATTAACACTGCAATCATGGACTAAACAGACTATAATTTACAATTATTACTAACCAAACAGTAAACTTGCTTTTGGTATCGTGTTAGATTAAAGTACACACATTAGAGATTTTATTCTGCCCTACATTAAATCACTTGGCTATTTTCAGAGTAGAAGAATGGAATGATTTTTCTTGTTTTATTTAATGCTGCTAACTTACCAATTGTTAAGATGACAACAAATAAGCAGCTGTGTTATCACACATATTCCCCTTAATACTTCTGTTCTTGAGAACAAACTATTGTCTTTGGCCTTATCAGAGCTTACATGTTACATTGCCAAGACCTTCAGATTTCCAAGGATCTGAAGCCAGTTTGGAACCTTGGTTTCAAATCCTTAAGTGGAAGCTCTGGTTGGTTCCAATGGCAATCAATAGTGCTGCCAACCGAACACATATAGGCTGAAATCAATGGCAGGAATCTGCACTCCAGAAGGGAGTAGAAGGGCACAAGCAAGTGGTTACAGAAGGTGCCTGTCTCAGTTCCTGCCATCTACAGCTAAAAGGTTAATAATTGCCCGACTCTGTATAAAGCAGGTTATTATCAGGAGTTGGGGATAGGCAAGCTGCAGTTGGGTGCAAGCACTATGATCACACCAGGTCCTAAATCATTTTCAAATACATGAAAAGGAAGGGACATTACCAAACTTGCCAAAGAGTTCCTTAAGTCTCTCATCATCCATGTCTTCTCCAAAATTCTTGATGTAAACATTAGTGAATTCCTTGGCACGAGCTCCAAGCTCTGCTTCACGTTCTTTACGAGATTTAAACCTTCCAACAAACCTAGTTAAAAAAGCAAGGTGAAAAGCTGCTTAGATTTGACAAGATTCAGGGCATTATTTTCTTTCTATTAAGGAGGTACTTTATATAGTAAAAGCCTGGTGCTTACCCATACCCTGTGTCAGCTCCTGGCAAGCGAGCTGCTGCCATAGCACACTGCAATATTCCCCCGGTAAGGGAAACAGCAGAGTAAGCTACTCCCAGCCTCTCTATCTGTCATGGAAGACAGATTGTTCAGAATGGGGCAGCCATACTACTCTGCTGTGCTTCCCCAGCCAGAAAAAACATGGCAATGTGCTATGACTGCCCCCAATTGTGACATACTGTCGCTCTCACAGTTCCTGTGCAATGAATGAAATAATTCCCTCCCTTTTGTTTTCTGAACATATATTTCCAATTACTGAACCAATACTAGAAGAAACTATAATTGATAAAATCTCTCTTCTAAATTCATTTCACCATTAAAAATTTTTTTAAGTGTTAAGGAAACTCACACTTTACGATCATTAAGCAGCATTCCATTCATTTTTTCAATAGCTCTTTCTGCAGCTTCTTGTGTCTCAAAGTGTACAAACCCATAGCCTTTGGATCCATTTTCATCACATACAACCTATGAAAATTATTAGGATACGTCAGATCACTGGAATGTAATTATGCTAATTTCAATGCTGAATCACTGTTCTAGGTTCTTTTTCAACTCACCTTACAAGAGAGGATGTTTCCAAAAGCAGAAAATGTATCATACAAAGCTTTATTATCAATTGACTTATCCAAGTTTTTAATGAAGATGTTTCCAACACCACTCTTACGTAGAGATGGATCACGCTGAGACCACATGATACGCACTGGCTTGCCTTTAATGACATCGAAATTCATAGTATCTAAAGCTCTCTCAGCTGCAAAAGAAGTTAGCAAGTGTTAAATTATTTAAATCTTTAAGGCAACACAAATATCACATAAGAAAATTAATTGTTAATGTCTTTGCACCCACTTACAAAATTCAGTTTGATCTTGGCTTCTGGATCACCACCAAAATCAAACACTGTTCTAATTTGTGATGTTCAGGAAAGGCAGTGCAATTCCAATGAATGGGGTAAAAATTGGACCCAAGGTAAGCATTTCAAGGAGAAGACAATGGGCAATATTCAGTAAAGTAGTTTTGCTAGTGCAAGGATTTTTGATTGTACAATAGAACCTCTCTCCCACAAGCTTTCACTTTTAAATGTATTTCAAACCAATGTGCCTCTGGGCTTTCTGCAGTTCTGTTGCATGGTCCCAAAATGATGTTAGAGAAATTCTCAACCCTCAAGTGTGTTAGTTCTCCCAATCCCAAATGATACTGCACTTTTCAGAGTGGAAGCTCAACGTTTCGACTTATCCATGAGAATGTTCCTGAGATAGAGATGGTGAAAAGCAAAAGAAAATAGAAGTTCCCAGGTTCAAGCCCCAGCTACAGCTGGGATTGGCCCCAGCTTGAGTTGCTACTAGTCAATGTAGACAGCACCGCCCTAATCAGACCAGTGGTCCTATAATGCCGCTTCCTGTCTGTTAATGGCATGAGGATTCCCAGCAAGCAAATAGAGTTACATATCAGATGCATGCATTGCCTCCCCCCACCCCAACTCAGAAATTAACCTGGCAAGAGGCAAACTCACTTGAACAGGAAAACTATGTCTGGCTAGGCTCTATGAACCAAGTGGCATCTTTCTTCCCTACCCACCCATGTCCCTGCTCAGCGCAATGAAACAACTGGAGAAGATCCACCATTTCTGATACTCCCAAGCTGCTTTTCTGCCCAGCAGCTCATTCAAGCATTACCAGGAGCTTTTGGCAGCCTTAGGAACTGGCTGCGCTAAGATTTAAAGAGGAGCTATCTGTAGAAGTCAATGCTGTTACAACCTTTTCCCTGTATTTACTGACCTTCCACAATTGTTGCAAGCAGTTAAATAACAAGTCCTATGTCATGATTCCTAGATATGATCCTGTAAATCAACTGTCTCTAGGTAAGCATCTGAATGGCAAACTACCCAAGCTGTGAATTCAGTTAGTCAAGCAGTGCCACCAAATACCTGTGCAGACTGAAAAAGTTTGAGTGGAGACTCCCAGTTAAAAGTTGCATTTCTGTCTAAGAAGCTTATTGCTCTGTGAAGAGGCAGAATCTTCAACTCAGATAGCAAGCCCCAGCTAACAACCCACTGGAAAAAATAGCCAGTCTCTGACAGTTGGCTATTCCTCTGGTGGAGAGAGGGATGCAAAGGTAATGGCTCTGCAAAGCTTTCTGTACACCTTAGGACACGGAGCCAGCCAAGGCTGTCATCTCTGTTTTGTACAAAGCAGCGCTGAGACAACAGCTCTGCTTGCCTTTCTCTAGGCACAGATTGCACTGTGAGAACTGCCAGCTCAGCACAGCACTGCTGTAGCACAGCCCCTTTCCATGCCTACATAATCTGCAATGAAGGTATAAGGAGCTAGAATTCAGCAAAGAGCAAAGCATGGGTGGCTATTCCTTGTGATCCTGTTTGCAACACTGCTTTAAGTGTGTAGTCACTATAAAAGTGTAAAAATCCCCCCCCCTACTGGAATGCTTATTCAAATTATTAAAAAGCACAAAAGACAAGTGGCCTATTCTTGTTCATTCTAGCATTTATGTTGGAATAAAGTGACAATTGTTGAAGAGCTCTCCCCTCCAAATGAGGTTTATTTTGCTTAAACAAGTTTTCTGTGAACTCAGAAATATTGGTCATTGAAAACATGTTTTTTAATCTCTATTTAATTTTGGCCCTTTATCAGGCGCGAATAATTTTTGGTGCTATTTTTGGCAGGTATTGTAATGGTTTTTCATTATTATTTCTATATTATTATTATTCTTACTTTCTTTGGAATTGTGAAAGTGAATAGAAGGAATGTACAATGTATATTACTATACGACTGTTTTATATTGTAATATAAGATCAATAAAATTTTCAAAATCTCAAAAAACAAACATTTTTTCACATCGCTTGAAGAATTTACAAATGTCATTTTTTACTAGAGTCTACACAAAGACAAAACATGCTGCTCCTTCTCAGTAGAATACTTCTTACAATGAGTTTACTAGAACTCTGGTTGAATGGATCACCCAGCAGAGAAAAGGACAAATTATTTTGAAGCTGGTAGAAAAAAATAGCAAAATACTTTTAGAGAAAAATACCTACAGGTAACCTCACTCCTGGTCACAGTTTAGATGCATGTATGTGAATTGGCTTACTCTTGTCTAGTGTATAAACTTAGGACCAAAGTACGCAGATTCTCCCATTCTTCTCACTTAAAGATAAGAGCTCTAATGCAACTTGGCAATAAGCTGTCAAGACAGACACTATTTGGTGTAGGACCAATGTGCCCACAGAAAATTATCACAACTGTCTGACATTTAATAGAAATTAAACTGGTTCAAGTCATCAAAGGTATATTTAAAAAACCCATTCTTCTCTACGCATCACTGCAGGCCACCTGCTCTCAAAGTGTCAGCCTTAAGGTAAGACTAGCAGATGGGCTTAGGAAAGAGCTTCTCAAAGACCCCACTCCCTTCCCATTTCTGGTGTCTTGACTGGGCAAATGCTCACCTTCCCCTCATCAACCAGCAACGGTCAACAATATTGGCCTCTTAAAACCCTGTTTGCCAGCAAGAGGGATGGGTGTTGCAACTTCCTGTTCTGTCTGTGGGCAATCGACTCCCCCCCCCCCAATACACCAATTTGATGGATTTTTCATTACATGCAAGGTTTATAAATTAGTACCCGCGACTAAAGGACACCAAGCAGCCCAATTCAGAAACTTATAATTAAGCGTGGCTTGCCCTAGTTTTATTTCGCGCGGGCACACGACCCACTTGCGCCCGTTCCTCCGTCGCCATTTAAGGCCCTAATTATCCAGGCATTTCCTTCAAGACGCCTCTCATCTCGGACTTCCTCATTGAGCCGGCGGAAGCGAGGCGACAGGCCCGCCCTGGTCGCTGACTCCCCCCCCACCCGCGCCAACTTAAGGGCCCTGCCTCGTGATCCGAGAAACTTGGGCCGGTTCCGAGATGAGAACCCAGGCCTTTTCGCGGAAGGAGGCCCCGTGGCAAAAAAGCAGGCCCTGCCGATGACGAGGCCTCCTTTTCTCCCTCCCGTTCGGGTGCCGCGGGGGCCCCTCCCCGCCACGAGGCCTCTCCCGGCTCCCCCACAACGCGGTGGGGTCGAGCGGCGGCAGAAGCTGGCCTCACACGGGTGTTTCTCTCCCCCCCCCTCAGTTATTTCCCCCTCTGGACAGAAATGTTCGATAATTTCACATGAAGGAGGACGAGTCCTTGCGGGGTCGGGGAGAAGGGGGCTCTGAGAGAAAAGACTTATTGGGAAGCCCCGCCGTGAGGCAGGCCCAGGACTCTGCGAGGGGCCGCGTTTAATCCGTAAAATGGATGCTCCGGGGATGACTCGCGTGGAGGCGGGGAGAAGCGGAAGGGGAGGAATGCGCGGCGGCCCTCGTGGGGGTGCGAGAACATGGCTCCGGGAACAGGAAGCCAGAGGCCGGGAGGGCAGCCTCCCCCAAGCCCCCACCCGCCAAGATCGGGCAGATTCCTCCCGGAAAGTCCCTGGAAATGCCTCGCCGCCGTCCCTCGCACGTGTCCCAGACCCACCCGCTCCTTCCCCATGTGCCCGCTCCTCAAAGTGTGGGGGGCAAAATAAGATAAGAGTATCAATCGCCCGACCAGCTATGGCAGCTTCTCTGCCCTCCCCGTCCCGTCCCGTCCCCCCCGCTTCTCCCAATTCCTCACCGTCGGCGGGCTGCTGGAAGTTGACATAGGCGTAGCCCAGGGAGCGCCGGGTGATCATGTCCCTGCAGACGCGGATGGAGAGGATGGGCCCGGCGGGGCTGAACTTCTCGTAGAGCATGGCCTCGGTGACATCGGGGTGCAGGTCCCCCACGTAGAGCGAGGCCATCGGGTAGCTGGGGGCGCTAGGGTTCATGCTGGCGGGGGGACGGGGAGGGGGGGCGAGGAGGCAGGGCAGACTCGCGAGCGCCGAGGAGGCCGCGACGGGCCGCCGGGTTCGAAACTCAACGGCTCCGCGGAGGCGGTTGGCGACGGTTGGCGGGCCGCTCGAGCGCTCGTTGCTGCCGGCGGGAGGAGGAGGAGCGGGTTGTTGCTGCTACTGCTGCTACTGGAAGCGGCGGCGGCGGCTCTTCTTTTTCTTCTTCCTGCTGCTCTTGGTAGTGGCTTGGGCGGGTCTCCTCTCGGCTGCGCCGGGTCTGGGACTTCGCTTCGCTTCACCGGGTTATTTTATACCAAACCGGCCGGTTTCAGATAGGGGCGGGTGGTAGTCGAGGGTTTTTTTTTAATGGTTTTTTCGGGCTTTTAAGATTTTTTTTGGATTTTTAAAGGTTTTTTTTTCTTTTAGTAATAAATGGTGCGGCGGAGCTGGTGTGCCCGGGGAAGGCCGGAGCACACACACTACGCACAACAGCACCTTCAGCGGCCGGGGGACAAGGGGGAGGCCGCCGCCCCGGCCGCGCACTATATATAGAAGCCCCGCCCCCAGCCGCCTCTACCATACAGCACGCCACGCACTGAAAGGGCTCGGCGCGCACGCGCCGCCACAAAAGGGAGAAAAAGGGAAGGAGGAAAGGGGCGGAGCAGAAGCGCGTGGCGGTTGCGTCTGACGCCATGGCTTACGAAAAGGTGCCCGGGGTTGGGCAATAGGTTGCGCATGGGCAGTTGAAAGACGCAAGAGAGAATAGGCGGCTAGATCACAGGACTATTGTGGCGGTGGGGAGGGCAGCATTAAGGAGGGAAAAAGGAGCGCATGCGCTGCTGGCTTCCTTGCGGTTAAAAAACAGGCCATTAACCTTTGTAAAAGACGCATGCGCAAGGGGAGTGGCAGGCTATTACAGGTCTACGAATAGCAAGCGTTTTCGTAAAGAACGCTTCAGACGGGCGCATGACAGTCAGGTTTCATGAACGCATGCGCAGAATTGGGTATGTGTTTTTTAACAGAAAAAGCTACTCACGCAGCTTTAGAAAAGAAAGAATTGTTTAGTTAGTAGGGAGAGGGAAGAACTGGTGGTTGTTTACTGTACTGCTGGTAAAAAAGTAAACTCAAGGAGGGGGGATCTTACTCTGAATAGTTTAGACTCTGACATTGTTTCCACCATTAAAATGTCGATCATTTGTCCTTGTTGTCATAGTTAAGCTTTCCAGCTAAGGTTGGCTACCAAAATGGCTTTGCAGCAGTTAAAATCCAGAACAAATGAATAGTAGATTTTCAGACTGTTCTGTTGAAAATACCATTTCTTGGATAGCCCTACCCCACAAAGGCGCACTCCTCCATTGTCTTCTGAGACATACGGATGCCAGGATAGCGCAGTTGGTTAAAGTGTGCTGCTAATAGCACCAAGGTTGCCGGTTCAATCTCCATATGGGACAGGTGCATATTCCTGCTTGCAGGGGGTTGAATAGGGCAGGTCTGTGGTTGTTTCTTCCCACCACCACCAATATCAGCTTCAAATCTTTCTGCCCTGAAGTAGGAAATTCTGTGTATCTGAAGTTTACCATCACTGACAGATGCTTGTGATGGGATCCTGACTTTATGGCTCGCCCAGAAGATCTCAAAGTCCAGGCAGGCTCATATAGGGAGATATGAACTTTCAGATTTTCACAGCTCTTGTAAAAAGCAGTAGAATTCCTGCCCACCCTTGTGCATGCTTATGGGCAAGGTCGAGATTAACATCCCCTTGTGAATAAAGTGAGCATGTTGCTTCTGGTTGCTGGGTGCAAAAACGGGAGGCGAGCGAGCAGAAGCAGATCCCCCAAAGCAGAGGGAAGACTCTTGAGGTATGAAGAGAAACGCAGCATTTTTTACATGTCCCACCTCCCCCTTAACCTCCACCTTCAACTAGGAGCAGGCTGAGGGGCCTAAGCAAGTTTGCTGCCACAAAACATTTATTTAAATGCTTGCTTGCTTGATTAATTAATTAATTAATTAATAGTCTGTACCCCACCTTTCTTCCCACAAAAGCCCAGGATAGCAAACACACAAACAATAAAACAATTAAAACATCTGAAAACAATTCCAATGCATTTGCAGACTGAGAAAGAGCTCCACTGCCTGTCTAATATTTAACGGGAGGGAATTCCAAAGGGTAGATGCCACAACACTAAAGGCCCAATTCCTTCATTATTAAAATACTGTACATATACTCTGCTCTTCCTGTCCCAACAACAGAACCTGCAAGGCAGCTGGGCAGAGTACACAAGCACTAAATCCCATTTAGAATCATCAAGTTGAAAGGAACCTCAGAGGTCATTTATTCTAACCCCCTGCCAATGCAGGGGACCCACTATGCCAGTTTTCATGCTAGGTGACTGCCCAGCCTCTGTTTAAAAACCTTTAGTGGAAGAGAGTCAACCAGCCTTTCCAGACAGCCTGTTCCACTTGCAATCTCCGTCACTGTGAACTAGGAGTTATTTTGTTATTCCAGACGGAATAACAATACGGAATATTAATACGGAAAGCCCGAAATTCACGTCTGACTGGCATGAGGGACAAAGCAGTGCTAGGAACACCCTGCCTAGAAAAGTCCACCTCACTCCTTCCCTTATGTTCTTCTGTGGCAATGCAGAAACTTTCCTTTCCAGCATGGCTTTTGGGAAGACTTGCTGTGTTAAACTGCTATTCACATTGTTTTCATCCGCTGGCCTTCCACCTCTTATCAACAATGGTACTTTTCAGTGGTGTTTTTTTTTAAAAAAGTGGTAACTTTTTGTATTTTTTATACTGTTTGTATATTCCTTTCTTTTTCAGATGCCTTGATTTTTTTCCCCAAAGGGAGGGATTTAAATGTTTTAAATAAATAAATGCAACAATGTGAACCCGTGTTTGTGGTGTTAATGAGATCTGTGTTGCCTCCTGCTTGTCAAACATTATTTCTGTATCATGTGAAGAACTCACATACTCTGAGCTTGCTTTTCCTTCATCCTTCTGTCATTTCTCTTGCATCAGGAAGCCTCATTCACCTTTTCCTCCTCTGGCTTGAACTTTGCCTTATGCCTCTCGTTACTATTTAAATTAGTGAGCACTAATCCTGAAGAAACTGCTGAAGTCATCAGTCCTGTTTGCCAGTTACATCTGTTTTTTCTTCTTCTCACTGAATCATAAAATCATAGAATTGTAAATTGGGAAGTAACCAACGCAGGAATCTCAGCTAAAACATCCATGGCAGGTGGCCATCCAATCTCTTCTTTAAAATCTCCACAACCTCTTGAGGGAGTCCATTCCACTCTCAAACAGCTCTGTCAGAAAGTTCGGAATCTCCTTTCTTGTAACTTAAAACTATTGGTTTGGGTCTTAGCCTCTGTAGCAGGAGAAAACTTGTTCCACCTTCCATGTGACAGCCCTTTAAATATTTGAAGATGGCTACCATAACTCAATTGCCTCTTATCCAGGCTAAACATACCCAACTCCCTCAACAGTTCCTCATACAGTAAGGCTTGATTTCCAGACCCTCCTCTGCACACGTCCCAGTTTGTCAATATTCTTCTTAAGCTGAGGTGCAAAGAAGGCATACTTTGTTACCTCCATTGCATCCTCATTGTGCCATCCAGCACTTTTTCTGGGGCGTGCAGGGACTTCTACAGTCTGAGCATTTATGCTGTTCGTCTCCACCTCTGCTCAGCTTATATTCCTGTAAATAAGCCCAGATATTGCAAATATGCCATACACTGCTTCCAAAGGATATTTAGCTTCCTCTGGAACATCTTGCCACTTGGAGTGTGTTAGTAGGTACTTCACAGTAAGCAAAGAGGGTTGATCCAGTTTAGTATTATAATAGTATTATACATGGCACTTTACAAAGAACAGGTGTGGCAGGTCTCTTCCCTGAGGGGCTTACAGTCTAAAACAGACACAGGGAAACAAGAGAGGGAGTGGGGAAATAGAAGCTGAGAAGGCAGGAGAAGAATATGTGGTGATTTTAATTACATGTACTTTGGCTTAATTGCAATAAAGTGCAGGAACTAGGCCACGGGCCTGGAGCTGGGAGCCCAGCAGATGTTTTTCGACTCCCAATTCTCATCATCCCTGACCATTGTCCGTGCTGGCTGAAGGGAGTTAGTCCCAGCATTTGGAAGGCCATAGGTTCCTCACCCCTAAACACTTGAAAGGCTTTCCAGAGACGCACATTCTCCC